>CM060703.1:86970666-88246500 GCA_030686995.1 Artemisia argyi
TAATGATGCGTTGAAAGTACAATGCTCATTGGAGACAGTTATCATAGTCTAAAATAATGCTTGGCCGTAGCCGTCCATCACTCTAGACTAGGGGGACTTGATCACGTGCATACTATAGCCAGTCCCACGACGGAAAATGAAGGACGGGCATGATTATTCGCGAAGGACAGTTAGCATAAGTCTAGAATAATGTTTAGCCATAACTGCACGTCACTCTAGACTGGGCGGACTTGATCATGTACATGATGGAGATCACCCACGACAATATACAAGCGAGTCCCGGACCATAAGGCACCGCGCCTAAAGACCTGCGAAAACCAACGGACAAATCTACAGATCATCACATACAAGGTAACAAGTGTTGTACTCAATCTTCAAGAGTGAGGACACAAAGATAGACGCCCGTGATAAAAGTCCGGGGATAACGAGCTGATGACGAGCTGATCAAGGCCCCGAATTCCGTCCTTAAGAGAGGTGGAATACAAGTCATCAAGCTCGTGACAATCCCAAAAAGTAGGGAATCCTCTATGGGAAGAAGAGCTCAGACGAATCTTACCCTAAAGGAACAACACTTGGGGAACACGTAGCAGGGTGAACCCTATACGTGATGCCAGCCAAGCCAAAAGATAAATGTTAAGACATCACATCGCTATCTCCGACAGAGATACACTGACATCATAACGTAAGCAAAGTACAACGGCAAACCGTGAGGCACAAGTAATGACAAGGTTCTCTAGCCTATAAATACCAAAGGTATTTGACATCAAGACTCAGGTCAAATACACACACTCTTACCTCATTCTACTCTCTCTCTAGTTTTTATCCCCGTCCAAGCAAATACTTATCCTTACACCTCAGGTTGACCGTTGAGGCCCCCTCCACGGTGAGACTAACGGTGCGTTCTTCTTAGCAGGTTTGAACCCTCAAATACTTATCAAAAGAAATATCCAAAGGCGTGTCCACGTCTTCCTTGAGTGAGCTAGCAACTTCCGCTAAATACTGGTTCATCAGATCCTATTACCAAAAGCGTCAACGCTAGCACTCCAATAAAACCAGAAAAATGTCATATCAAGATTGGGAAAAGATGAAGCGAAAAAATTTGGGAACGATCAGGCAATGGGTGGACGTTAATTCACCCATGTATGACAAGAGACTAATCCGTTCGAGTTATGTAAGAAGTTAGAAGGACTTTATAGACGGCTCACAATAATGCTAAAATTCGTGTCTGAGCATCTCAGTGATTTTCAAAACATCATCAACAATTATTCTTGAAGACGAGTTGCAAGCTTTGTCTCTATTGAGTTCTTTATGAGACAGTTGGGAAAGTTTTGGTTGTCTCGATGAGAATTCAGCACCCAACTAGTTATAATACTTGTACACACCGAGTTTTTTCAAAGAAATTTAGATCCTAAGTAAGTTCGATCACTTCTTTTATCATCAGCATGTCAAACAAAAATTACGACTCCCTTTTCATGTTCATTTATGAATATTTTATTGTATGTAATCACGATAACTAATTAACTATAATTAGTTTTATAATCTTATCAAGCTAAATATGCACATACAACAAATATGAAAGTTCAAAATAAAAAACGTATAGAAATCAAGATTGCAGATGTTATTGGGATATGATCTATTTCTATGGTTTTTTACTCTTTAAGATTAAGTGATCTAATATCCGCATTTACATAAGTGAATAATCATAAATGTTATTTTTGTTAGTATTTAATCAAGAGGAAACATATTCTGAGGTTCGAGTATGAGTAAGCTGAGTGAGACGATGTGGGCGCTTGACATATTGATCAGAGCTTTGTTTGGTTTATTTTGATACACTTTCTCAATCTTCTCTTTGATTGAGCCAATCACATATGCACACCACATTTTTTTCCTTGATGTTTTATGGATGTGTAGTAAAACTCTTGATCATAATGCTATGAAAGATAATCTATTGTGATCATTCACCAAATTTGAAAGATAACTAGATTGGCGACGTGCCGCCACGTTGCGGGCGGGCCTGTTTTTTAGCCGAGTTTATGCTGTATAAATAAGTAGTGATAATGTTAAATGTTTTAGTAGCATTTAAAATGTGTTGGGAAAATTTGCCAAATCTGTGCTTGTAACATTTGAACCTAATCTGTGTTTTAGTAGCATTTAAGTCCATTATGTTGTGAACATCTTGTTTGTTTCATAGATAACGTTTTGTGATTTCCTAAAAAAATAATATGTTTCCCGACATCAAGATAATCATGTCTATTAATTGACAAAACCTGTAAAGTAAGTTCAAACAGCACAAAATAAGCCAAAACGTCTTGTTTTCCACTAATTGTCGTGTCAATCTTCCATTGCTTGTGATATCACCATGACCATCATCGCCATGTCCATCTTCATCGATTAGTTTTGATACTTTTGCACCTAGACCTACTTTAATAGTACTTCTGCAAATTGAAAATAAAGTTCATAAGCAACAACTTGACTGAAGGTGACTAATAGCCAAATGCTTGTTCACTATAATAATCAAGTCTATTGCAAGCTAATACACACTGTTGATCACTTAATATAGTTCGACCTTTAAATAGTTAGGTTCAGAGGAACAATATGTTTATCTGAAAGATTAAAACTCGTTACTGTGACCTGTGAAATACCCAAGTATTAAAGTTTAACAATCATTCATAACTTGCAAGTACCGGTACTTTGGGCTTTTCCAGATATCATATCTAAAAAAAAAAAAAAAAAAAAAAAAAAAAAAAAAAAAAAAAAATTTGATTTTTAAAAGTTAGAAAATCGCAAATATCTTTATTAGAATATGAGATATACTTTTGCGATTTTTGTGGCAAGCAAGTAATCGTAATTTTTTGATACCAGAACCCACAGCAGTAACACCACAATAAACCAAAGAAAAAAATGTGAAAGCTTATTGTATTTTTAACCTTTTCATAATGTGTTTACATTTATAAGAGCGTAGAAATACAAACAATAGGATGTGCATACCTTCTTTTTTCCCTAATCAGCCAACAACTTATAGCATATCCTTTTCATGAATCCATCAATAAAAAGTTTTCTTTTTATTTTAACTAATATAATTTATTTTAACTAAATAACACCACAATAAACCAAAGAAAAAAAAACAGCGGCAAATATCTTAACATTTTAACCAAGTTCAGGTAAAAAATGTGGATATAAGAAAGTAGCAATCTTTGATTTACTAACCTACACTTAATCAACTCAGGTGGGGTGACCAAAAAGGAGATTGCGAGTCCAACATCGGTTCTAGCAATGACCTGCTGATTCATAGTGAGGTGTGTATGAGGTTCACACCTGAAAAGTGCATTTCTGGGCCAAATTAGAATAACTAAAAGCTTAGACATTACGAAATATAAAATTCCAACGCAAGGATATTCAAGATAACCATGAGTCACTCCATTAGAATCCACCATTGATGAAGGCTGGCGGGTTTTTTTTGTCGTTTCTATTTGGTTTACGATAAATTCCGAAGGCGAGTTATATTCTGAAAAACAACTAATTTATTGTAATAAAAGAAACTCAATACCTGAGAACTCTTGATTACTCTTGGTGTCGAAAACTGCAGATGTAGCAGCTACAGCCATAGCTACGAAATCAGTAGTCGTTGCAGGAATAGGTGTTCTTGCGTCAAGTACTCGTGGAGCTATAGCTTCAGTTGCAATCATCCTCTTACAAATTACGCTCCCATGTTCCCATAGTACTTTATTTTCTTTACCATCAACCTGGAATAGAGACAGAAACAATGGTTTGGTATCCAGATATTTGGGTTACACATCAGTACGATAAGCTTATGAGCCTTGTAACCCTAAATTAAACCATACCCAAATGTCAAGGTGGTTGTTACTGAAGTATTTAGGCGTGGCCCAATTATCCTTGCACATCTTAATGCTTATCCTAAATATGCTACTGAAAGGTCAAGTACACACATCTTAATGTCAATGTGGTTGCCACTGAAAGAGTAAGACAACTCAAATATGTCAAAAAAGATATGTTGTTAGCATTTTCGTTGATTCAGTTAAGTTTACAGAGATTTAACACACACATGTGACACAACTGATGGCTGCTACGCATACTGGTGGCTGCTACGGCCAAATGACACCCATTAGCCTTACGGATATCCAAATACATCCAAAATCTTACAGAAGATTTATGTATAAGAGTTTTATACCTGGGCTCGCAGGAGGGTGAATATGCCAAATGACACCCATCAGCCTTACGGATATCAAATGAAGGAAATTTTTTTATTAAAAGTTACATGTATTGCCATTCGGGTGAGGGTTTTCTCGGATTCTTGAACAAATGGCAACTGAAGCCTTACAAATACCTTGATACGGCCTTTTTTGTACCTTCTTACGCTTCTGTAAATAGTAAACATCATTGTTAAACAAATGACCCAAAAATCAGTATAGTGTATTGCAATTATGTATTTACTAAGTCACGCTCTATAATTTAGAGTTGTAATGCATCCGTGCGTACAGAATGGACGACGTTAAAATTTTAAGTACTTTTGCTTGTAAAAAACATTAAGAGAGTAACTAAACATATATAAGCAACGATCAAGGGAAAACAGTGTTGCACTAACCATAGCAACTTCATATTGGTATGCTTTTCGATTAACAAAGCATCAATATTGTCACTATTGGTAATTGTATCTTTAAGCTTATCCAATCTTCGGCATTCAAAAGACATCCCAATATGGCGGTTCTGAATAATCAATAAAGAAAAATTCTAAATGCAAATGGCATAACACAAACGTAATGGTGCCTGAATATACTTTGACCCACTGATCATGAACTTTTGCCCATTAAACGTGAACGTTCACTACTTGTGCGCGACCTTACATGATTATTTCGTGTACCTTAAAAAATGCCTGCGACAATAAGAAGTTGTTCATGGAAGGGCGAATCCCAGATGATGTGCCTGCGTGAACAAAAAAGACAATTAATGGCGCTTTTTTTTTACGTATCGTGTGCATTAACAGCTAGAATTATCGGAAGGTGATTGCAAATATCAATTTCCTGTTACCTTGTAGTCGTTGTTTCCCGTTGTCGCTTGTTAGTTGTCGTAGGCGCCTATAGCCGGTCGGCATTCTGTCATGGCCGTCAACATTTTGTATGAAACCATAGTTTCACTTGCCGTCCAAGGCTTTTGAGGCGTCTACTCGGCTTCTTTCACACCCTACATTTTCAGTTTAAACAAAACATTAACCACCAAATAACCAAATATCAACACGGTACAACTGGTTAAGTTTTCAAATCAACTTACGTTATACAAATTGCAGTGATATTCTAACCGAGCACCATCACATAATCTTGTACCCGCGGTATGAATAACTGTAGCACTGCAAAAACCACAAAATGAATAATCAGTACCCATTGGACCAGCTTAAAAGGCCGTGCTAAATTAGATAGTCAGGGGGTGTTTCGATTAGCTTATTTTATGGGCTTAACGGTTTTTTGAGATTTGGAAAAGCGGATAATCCTCCTTCTTTGGGCTTATAAGGTTAAGGCCATGGGTTATTTATAAAGAACGTTTTAGTTATTTCTAAAACGGATGTCTTACACACTATTGTTTTGGACTCCTTTCCAATCAGCACAAATGAACCCTAATCTTGATTTACAATTGAAAGCAATACTCTAACCAAATTAGAAAAGCATACCTTCTGAAATTACTTTTTTAGTGGTAGCGAAAGATTACAGCTAGTGTCTTCCATAAATCGGAGTACCTCTTATCATCCTCAGCCATCACACCAGCACATAACCAACCGACCATCGCATCACTTGTGGTTAAGATGAAGATTCTGGATCCAGCTATGCTTTTGTTGCAGGTGTGTGTGTGTGTTGCGATGATTCTGGAAGATCTGTGGCGATGATACTGATGTTGGATCTAGGGTATGCATGCAACAGAATTTTCATTAAACAAAAAAACCAGCGGTTTTTAAAAACAAAGGGAAGAATAAATCATTCCTGTTTGCTAAATGAGTTTATTTATAAGTATGACTTACTCACTGGTAAAGATCACAGCCGAAGTGCTATCAAAATACTAACCAACTGACCATGTATTTCACAATGTCTCCTACAACAGCTCTACCTAACAACTGATCACAAACACAACATAAAAATCATAATTCTCATTCAGAAAAACCTCATCCAAGTACCAATCTCAAATGTCTACTTCTATAAGACTTTAAATTTCTCCCAAAATGTTAAAGTTGTTTCAAACTACCAAACTCTAGTCATTAGAAAGGTCCATCTTATAACTAATAAACAAAACTAACTCACGTCTATTCTTTAAAAAAAACATTATTGTTCGATCTCCCTTAAGCACCAAACTGATTATACAGCCAGCAACAAACATTACTCATCTCCACACAAAATAGAGTTGAACTTAGACTAAACAATAGAACCAAATTCACACTAATAAAGACATCACAATAAAATTGCACACTTAAAACTAATATATCATCAGCTTATTGCCCTGCCCAAATCATCCTCAATTTCATTTTTCATCAAACAACACAATTACTAAAATCCTCAAAAATATAACTTAATTACACCACAATACCAACAGAATTACAATTCTTACATTTATATGTACAAAATTTCAACCTAACTACTAATTACATCCACCAATACATAACATTCCCTATACAACAGCTATACATCAATTAAAACTTATACTTAATCCTTACAAATAAAACAAAACTCCTATTTTGGTCCTAAAAATATCGAATAACTCATATTTTACCCACTAGTTACATAATCTTCCAATCCTTCAAATCAATTACACGAACAGCACATCACAAACAGAATGAATCAAGAGATATGGAAAAAAAACATGGATTTGGTCACAAACCTTAATCGGATTGATCAAGGCCTCAACAGTTGGATCCAGCTATGCTTTTATTGCAGGTCGGAGTGCCCCCTTATCGTCCTTGGCCATCGCACCTGTAGATTTGTGTATGTTGAGATCAATTAAGATCCTTCCAGAAGTGTGCGTGCACCGTATTATAATTATAAGTATAAAAGTAAAAGGTATTGGGTCATAATGGGCTAGTTACAAAGGGCAAGAAGCTGGGAACCGGGCTAAGCGCTAGGCCCATTTTTTTGGCGGGAAATCAGGGACAAAAACGGCATCGTTTGTTCTTGATTTAATATAAACTTATAATATGCTAAGCAGATAACACATTCTTAATAATGACCTAAAACATCTAAAAAGAAAAGGATTATATGAGACCCGACATGCAAGTTAAACTTATATACTAATAAAAAACAACCTTCATAAAAATAATAATAATAATAATAATAATAATAATAATAATAATAATAATAATAATAATAATAATAATAATAATAATAATAATAATGGACTACTCCCAGCAGCCACTCTAACAATGTTAAGTGTGGTGCTTTTATTTTTCATCGAGTTAGTTTCTGTATTCATAAAGGAGTGGGAGCACAGATTGTGTCTAGACTCCCCTCCAATTTCATGTAATTTCTTTGGTTTCAATGAAAAGTGACGTTATAATATAATAATAATAATAATAATAATAATAATAATAATAATAATAATAATAATAATAATAATAATAATAATAATAATAATATCCAAAACAATATGTTCTTGATATCCAAAACAATATGTGAATACTCATATTTGTTTGACGTATACTTGTTATAAGTCCGAGTCTAGCTTGTATGAGTATTATTTGTTAGAGTTTGTACTCTATATATGTATTATTCAGTGTGATGAATGAGATACGAAACTATTTACCTACTTACCAAAACAATCCCATGTAAAATATATATATCACAGAAAGTTGAAGTACAATGGAATATCGCTGAAATACCACATTAACTTTAAGCAACGCTTGAACTACCAAAACTATAAAATTGTTTTAACATAAGCCCAACTAGTTAATTATTTCGAAAAACTAAGCTGTTACTTAAAAAGACTCTTGCAGATGCTTAAGTAGTATCAAAAATTGAGTTGTTACTTAAAAGGCTCTTGCATATGTGTTCTTAAGATAGGTAGCTTGCCAAAGAAAAAATTACATTACGTAGATTATTTTGTAAAGCAGACTATGTAAACAAGATGACACATTTCTTTGGTTAATGAGTCAATTAAAAGATTATCAAGAAAATGTTATCCAACTGTAATGTGACCACATTTTAACAAATTGTGACCACCCACCTATTACAAATTAAAAATGAGTAAATTACTTAAATGAACTTTTTATTCAACTAGTTTACACATATAAACATCATACATAAAATTATCCAAAATGAACATTTTACCTATTATCCGTTAGATGTATTACTAAATTAGTTTCTAACCGTTAGATGTAGTTAAAGGAATACTAGGCGAGGTGCAGGCGAGCACTATGTGATTCAGAAAGATAGGAGGGTTTAGGCGAGGTGAGGGTTTAGGCAAAGTGTACGCGAGTTGAATTGAATTGTGTTACGAGAGGCGAGGACCTAGGCGAGGTGACCAGCGAGGTGCTAGGCGAATTCAATTGTGTTACCAGTCCTAGGCGAGTATCTAGGCGAGGACCAAGGAATTGTGTTAACAGAAGTTATCGGGCGATGATTCTTGGGTCTAGGCGAGGTTATCAAGTAAGGATTATGTGATCTAGGCGAGGGTCTAAGAGATGATTATTTGGTCTAGGCGAGGTTCTACGCGTATTCACTACCTACACAAGCTGAATGTGTTCTAAAACAAGTAAATTAATCTGGCGACGATTAGGCGATCTAGGTGAGGGTCTAGGCGAGGATTATGTGATCCAGGTGAGGGTCTAGGCGTATTCACTACCCACAAGCTGAATGTGTTTGTTGATATAAATAATGCCTAAAAACATTATTAACATATATCGATATCTCTATGTTTTGATAATCACAAAACGTAAACTCATTGAACTACAAATTATGACGTAAACAAGTATTTAGTTGTAAATATTTGCTTTAGTATCCATATCACTTAAGGTATAAATAAACAAAGTGTCTAATGCATTTTATGATCAAAGGAATTTTATTTTTACAAACCTTACATTTTATTAAAGTGGGACAAACATTTTTAAACTTATACAAAACATTTTGGAATTTATAAGAAATGTTTTATTCAAAATAAATATTTTGAATTCAAATTTCAACCCAAAAAACGGCTACATTCTTCAGGAAAAACCTCCCCCACAAAAAGACAAAAAATCTGAAGAAAAAATATTTTTTTCTTAGGCGGCCCCCTTAATTATACTAGGCGGTCCCCTTAATTATTATAGGGACCGGCACCTAATTAAGGGGACCGACCACGCTCCCAAACAGTATTTTTCTCCCTATAAATACTGGTTCACCCCACAGAATTTTCTCACCTTTTGCACTCCTAAACTTTCTGTTCTAGATCCACATTTATATTCTCTTAATCCTTTGATCATAAGTGTATAATTCTTTATTTCAAAGTGATTCAAACTTCAACCTCTCAAGTGCAAGAGAAGAATACTTCTATCCCCCAAGACAAGAAGTATTACAACTTGTTGTGACCTCCACATACAAGTTGTTGGTACATCATCAAGATTATTTACATTACTCTTTGTGAAGATTGTTGTGTATATGTGATTATAGATAGTTGTACTAGGTATATTGATTATGTGATTAGTTAGTTGTTTGGTGTGAAGAAGAAAAGTTAGGAATTAGATTATAGTGAAGAAGCTAGGTGTGAAGTTGTTAGTTGTGAAGTAAATTGGTGTGAAGAAGATAGGCTTGAAGTAGATAGTTGTGAAGATACATAGGTGTGAAGAAGTAGTGTTGTGATTAAGTAGTGACTAGGTGTGAAGAAGTTGTGTAGAAGGTGTGAATAAGTTGTGACGAAGTTGTGGTGTGTATATTGGTGTGTAAGGTTTCTCCGCCATAAGGAGCTTGTTAACATAGTCAAGAAAACTCTCGAGTAGGTGACTCGAGGAGTGGAGTAGGGCAAGGAAGGTGTCCTTGTAGCCGAACCACTATAATTCCTTTGTCTCGCGGTTCGATCTTTCCATATCTTACGTATTATCTTGCTTATATCGTTATTACTTTTGTAGACGTAGAAATATATATATAGTTGCTCATATAGTGCTAGTATTGATTTTACTTAAAGATCAAACGAAAGTTTCATTCACAAAACAAAGTTTTTACAATCAAACTAAAAAGGTTACATACATATAATTGATCATTTCGATCAAGTATAGTTTTCATACAAAATATAACTAAGGATTATAAAATAAACGATTACGTACTTATCTCTTATTTATAGTTATAATTGTTTATATTATGCATGTGTTGGTTTCACATACTTAGCTTACATTATTATTATTGTTCATACTTAGATATACTTGTTCATATTGTTCAAGATTTGAGTTCACATAAGATTGAATCAAAGTTTTAAAAGCAAACTAGGTTTTAAAACTAAACTAAGTTTTCATAATAAAATTAAAAAGACGTAAAACTATTCAACCCCCCCCCCTTCTAGTTTTCCACAATTGGTATCAGGAGCCACGTCTAGCAAGATTTTTTAAAATATATTGTATTTTAAAACTTGTAATGATCTATGGAATCTGAAAAATATTTAGAAGGGCAATCTATGCAAAGACCACCACTATTTGAAAGTGATGGATTTTTATATTGGAAAAATCGATTCGAAACTTATGTGAAATCAAAGGATCTAGATCTTTGGCATGTTATTACTAATTGTGATTTTTTACCTACTCAAAATAATCCCGAAACAAATAAAGATGAAATAGTACCTTTTGAAAAACAAAATGATGATTTAAAAAGAAGATTTCTAAAAACAATGAAGCAAAAATGGTTATTTACAATGCGTTACCACGTAAAGAATACGAAAGAATTTTTACGTGTAAAACCGCAAAAGAAATTTGGGATTCTTTACTAATCACTCACCAAGGTAATAGTCAAGTTAAAGATAACAAAATAGATCTTCTTGTTCAACAATATGAACAATTTTCGATTCCGGAGGAGGAATCAATAGATAATGCTTTTGCTAGATTTAACACTATTATCACAGGTTTAAAAGCACTTGATGAGAATTCTTCTAGTAAGAATTTTGTTTGGAAATTTCTTAGGGCTCTTCATCCAAAATGGCGAGCTAAAGTCACGGCTATTGAAGAATCAAGGAATCTGTCAACTCTACAACTTGACGAATTGATCGGCAACTTAAAGGTCTACGAAGAAATAATAAAGAAAGACTCCGAGATGGTCAAAGGAAAAAGGAAGCAAAGCAAATCAATTGCGTTGAGAGCTAAAAAGGACTCTAGTGACGAAGAATGCTCAACCTCCAAAAGTGACGATGAAGAGTATGCTATGGCCGTACGAGACTTCAAGAAATTCTTCAAAAGACGAGGAAGATATGTTAGGCAACCATATAATGAAAGGAAGTGTTTTAAATGTGGCAATCCAAATCATCTCATCGGAAAGTGTCCAATGATGTCAAGAGATCAAAATCAAAAGGCGTTTATCGGAGGTGCTTGGAGTGATAGCGATGAGGACAAGAAAGAAACCACAAATGAAGAAAAGTGTCTTATGGCTAAGACATCAAGCGAGGTACGTTCCGAAACCGAATACTTTAGTGACGAAAATTTATCATTAGACGAAAAAGACCTAGATAGTGAATATAATAGGTTATGCATATTAGGTAAAAAGGTTATAGCTAAAAATAAGTCACTAAAACATATTAATAATCTATTAGAAAATGAAGTACTTGAATTAAAAATTAAACTACAACATTTGGAAAAAGGAAAAGAAGTTTTTATAAAATGTAAAACATGCTTAGAAGTTAAAAATGAAAACGAAAAACTTAAAAATGAAATTTTCAAACTTGACAAGTTTAAAAATTGTAGTAACCCACTTGAGAAAATAATAAGTGTTCAAGAAACTTCGGGAGATAAAACCGGTCTAGGATTAACTTCAACTAATGTTTCAACTAGTGAAAATAAAAGTATAAAGTTTGAATGTGAATCTAGTAAACAAAAATCATTAGAATCAAATCCTAAGTATATACTTACAAAAGATAGAAAAATGCCCATTGCGAATGATGAAAAAGTAAAAACTTTTTATAAACCATCCTTAAAGACCGAAGTAGGATCCTCTAAACCTAAATTAAGATCTAAAACTCCACCACCAAGAAAACCTAACAATCATCAACCAAGATCTAAAACACCTCAACCTAGAAGAAATCAAAATATACAATATTACAATAACACTAGAAATCAAATGTGGAATTATCAACCAAGTTACAATCCTTGGGAAATATTACCACCATACATGCATCCTAGCCAAATGTTAAATATGTTTGGACCAAACAACTTTGGACCAATGAGACAATGGGGACCAAGTGGCTAAGTTGTCAATCTTGGAAGAAGTTGGAATATCATCTACAAATGACTTCTATAAGTCAACATGGTCACTTGAAGTGCTTGAAGATATTCCATTGAAGACTAAAAGGTACGCGTTTCTTTTAAGTTCATCACTATAATTTGCATGCTTAGATAAATGATTAGTTAGATTAATGCTTAGTACATAATTGCTTATATTCTTATAACCTAGAAACATCATTGGTTGACTCTCCTAGGAATAAGATAAAACTGTTCATTGCCAAACGAAATAGAAAATGGAAATCTTCTATATCCACTATTAGCAAACTCATGGTGATGAAATGAAATGAGTTAAGTGAATCGATCGTTAATATAGAAGTAGGATTAGATCCCTCGAGTAGGAAAACTATGGATGAAACAAGCTCTCGTAGACTATAGCATTAAGTTAGATAAGCGTGCGAAAACTAAGGAACTATAGATGTTAGGTTATACCCCATTCAACACTCTCGCATCTAACATATAAATTATCGTCTTCATTTCCTTTAGGATCATAGGATATGTAGAAACGATAGCATGAGATAATAATAGGCTTAACCAATCCTCTTGAGCATGAGATCTTTAATAAACATTTTTTAAAATATTTGATTTATGATATTTGTTGTCAAAAATCTAATATCTCTACGAATATGCAAAAACCTCACATTTTGGAATATAGTTTTTCAAATAACTATCCCACTTTCAAATAACATGTTTTCACTACCAATATCCACAATTTTGTTTTGATCAAAACTAAAGATTGGGAAAATATTCTTTACCATTCATTCACACATTTTGAAGTAAAAACCCAATCTATTTTATTCAAATAACTCTCACATCTAAGTGAAAACTTACTTTCAAACATTGTTGAATAATGCTAAAAACGTCTCTTTTAAAATCATGCATGGTGATCTCATATTTGTCATCTATATTTATATAAATGACACTTATAAGTGAACTAAATCAAATCAAGAGGACCATGGTTTGTTCATTAAGACTTTGTTTGTAACAAGTCTAGAAATCCATGCTATCATAACTACCCACTTATTGCACATTGATACACATTAGGATTAATCCTCCTAGTTATGTAGTTATGAAATATTTGATGTTTCTTATTGTTTCCTAGCACTTATATTTTACTTGCTTGATGAGTATATTTGCATGCTAGATGAAATTGTTTGTTTACTTAATCTCTTTGATTAACATGTTTTGGCTACATAATTGCCTACATAATTAGTATATGCTTAATTGCCTCAAAGAGTTGGACTTGTTTGAAACCAAAAACACAACCTTTCTGCAATTCACTACCAAAAACCCTTTTCTGGCAATTTGGGAATCACCAGATGGGCGGCCCCCTTAAATCATAAGGCGGCCCCCTTAATTATTAAGGGGACCGGCCTCCAATTAAGGGGACCGGCCATCTGATGGTCGAAGGTGTTGTTTCCTTTTTCTACTTTTTAGCCCATTTCATCCTACACTTCCCAAAATTCATAAACCTATTTTATCCTAAACCTTCTATCAAAATTTATACATCCTTAATCCCACCAATCCTACATTATAAACACTCTCATTCCTCTCAATCTATACTCATCTCTTCATGACCTCTCTCATTAAACCGAAACCACCAAATAACCCGTTTGGAGAAGAAAGCCTAACTTCCATTAAAAGCCCGTCAAACCAAATGATGTTGTCAAACATCCAACACCAAATTCCTCCTATGTCTTCAACATTACATACCTAACACCTCACTCTCCTTCTCACCAACATTACATATCAAAAACCTTTACTCACCCATATCCTTCTACATTACACTCAAACCTCATAATCTTTTCACAACTCAAGCGATGTTGTTCATAATCAACCAACACCTAAACCTCACTCTCACACAGATGATCCATTTAACAACAAATCATCCATTCGTGCTTCTACTAATGCTCCTTCTTATGATGAGCATGCACAATCCCAAAAGAATAATCCCAACCTCATTACCAACATTTTACATGTTGCTCATTCAACAAAAACACCATCCACTCATGAAGCATCTCTTCCACCCATATTATGTTTTCATGATTACCCAAGCTCAAACATGTCTCCACCACCAAGAGTATCACCACCACATCCTACAACTTCGCATGCCATTCCTATGTTGCATGTTCAAACCCTCACCCAAGACAACTATCATGCTCCACCACCATCACCTTCCTCCGAACACTTAATGTTCGTTGAGGCGCTAAAAGAATCCCATGAGCTTAGTGCTCTTTTAGCCTTACATCTTGCTCAACGCAATTTGGATCCACCTTCATCTAGATCACCTTCATCACCACACAACATAAATCAACTTGAGAAGCATGTCAACAATTGACCTTGTTGCATCTTTCTCCTAAAAACCATTGCATTCAATGAACACTTCACTTGGATTGAATATCTTCTCACTAGATCACATCCAATACCCTCATTTGAACAACATCCAAAACCTTAATCAACCTCTTCCACTACAAACTCTCCACAACCAAACTCTCCAACATTCATGACCCAAACATATACCTCCATTAATCCAACAACCTCACCCTAACTCAACCATCTTCATTCCAAACACTCCATCATCAACCATCTAAGCATACTATATGCTTATGATTTTCACTTTTAAATACGAATCAACCAACCTTTTATTACAAGCAAGTCCGATGGCTCTCTTTGGCAAATTAGGATCTTTAACATAATCTCTTTGAATTAATTGTTATGTATCCTTAATATTTGTTTGTTATGTGTAACACCCCCAAAATACCGCAGCGGAAGACTGTGTCATAGGGGTGCTACTTCATAATACAAAGAACAAGGTATAGAAAACGAACTCTAAATGAGACGTTTTGAAAAGTTACCATTCGATTAATAAATTCCGAGATACAAACTTGAGTTCCATAATACAATACATAAGAGTTTTAAGACATATCGAATGGTAAAGATAAAAGCATAAGTCTTCAAAACATGCCAAGCGACTCTATGCTCCATGCAACAGCTTATCATCTTACAGACCTGAGACAAACATGCTAAAGTGTCAACACAATGGTTGGTGAGTTCATAGAGTTTGTCTTAAAATAATTGAAAAGCCTTAAGAGAATGTTCGCACAGCAAAGGCATCGTGAATCCACTCAGTTGCAATTCCCGCCATAAGAGACTTGCAACCTGTGTGTTCACAACCCACTGCTAACATATATAGTATGAATAAGACATGTATAAGTTCATCAAGACAATTTAAGCAATTAGAAGTGAGTCTATACTTCATCTCCGAAGACCTCACTTTGGGAGCCAATTCCCAAAGACAACTGGGAGTCAATTCCCAAAGACAACTGGGAGCCACTTCCCAAAGACAACTGGGAGTCAATTCCCAAAGACAACTACTAGTCAATAAATAGAATAACGCAATTAAGTATAACGCAGTCATGTATGTATGCAATCAAGTATAACACAGTCACGTATAAACGTTTTGAGTATTTGTACAAGTAAATAAGTAGTCGAGCATGTGTCTCCCCCAAAGAGTTAAAACAAGTACGAAAAGAGTAGGGGCTATGACTCACCTTAAGCTTAAGTGATGTGAAATGAAAGTGGTAGTCGAATCGCGAAAGTCACTAAGAGCAGCCTATAATAGAACGTTGCGACTTAGGTTTGGAGTAACGTCTAAGAATACGAAGAATTGCCCATATATGTCTTGCATAATGTTCATGATGTAGTACTTAGTATATAGCGTAAGTCTTTGAATATAAATGGTTTATGAAACATGTATAAGTTGTATATCTCTTACTACCGTTCGGGCCGATATAATTCAGAAGTCATGGAGTAAACGTTCGAGGAGCCAGGACACTTTAACTCGTAAATCCACAACTCATCTCGACGGCTTACTTAATGAACTCCTCACATGAGGCTCCCTACTATTGTAGTATTTGATAACAAATGTATAAGTTTTGATCCGAAAAGTTACATGTCCAATATTTGAATAAACTTAGGAAAGTTTATTAGTACATGAAGATTGTTATTAGGGGTAGTTTCATAAGTCTTATATGACCATTTTCTCTTTGTAATATCTCATGGTTCCTTTTGAAGTGAAGTAGATCCAAATTGTTTGTTCAAGTTATCGCCTAATTCCTTGTTTCATGTTTACGCCTAAGTAAGCTTATATGGTCATTTAGTCATGGCTTCGCCGTGACCTTGGTCATTTTTCCATGGTCTTGAGACTCAACCTTGGCTTTAGCCATGGTTGTGGTCTTGGCTTTAGGTCATTAGACCTCTTGGTCTTAGTAAATGATAACTATAATATAGTGACTTTGGTCTAAAATGGGCTGTTAAGATTTTGAAAAAATTTATCACTCGGAAAGCGTTTTCAGGGCTCGAGCTTCTTTGTTACTGAACGAAAACGTCGTTCCGGACAACTTTCGTGTTTTAACTTTTTGATGAATCGGACCAGAAGGGTGACTTTAAAAAGCTAAATTTGATCAGAATGCTATTTAGGCAGTTTTGCCGTTTTGGTTTCGCTAACTTCTTATGGCCATAACTTTTGACTCGGGTACTCGTTTTGGGTGATTCAAATTGCTATGTTTTCCTTGTTAAGTCCTCTTTAACAGTAATTAAGTGTCAAATATCAAAGTTATACTATTTTGGTCGTGGTTCTCCATAAAAATCACTAGTTTGCTTGTTTACTTGTCATAAGTTAACATATGTATACCAATACTTGTTTTATCCATTTTTAAACATCATGAACACAATAACAAGAACATATATAGCATGAAAGGAACACAAAGAGCATGAAAATGATAATTAAGCAAGAAAGTATGTTAGGGTTTGCTTACAACTTTTGGCCTTAATGAAAAAGGGAAACTAGGACAAGAACTAGGACTTTGTTTGAACAAGCTTTCCTCCTTTACAACCTATGATAAACCGAGGTTATTTGAAGATTATAACGACGCCTTCTTGAAGTCCAAAGCTATTTGAAGATTATAACGACGTCTTTTTGGAGACTTTAAAGTTATAACAACTTTTCTTAGAAAATTTCCAAGATTGAAGATCAAACACTAGTTTTCTTTCAAAAACTAGTTAACTTTCTTACAAAATATAAGAAAAGTGCCTTAGGTTTTAGGACTTAAAGGTTATAAGAAGGTGTGGTGCAAGTTTTCTATGTGTTATTAGTTGGCTATTTATAGGATGAGAAAAATAGTTAACCATATATTGGGTTAGAATGTAACCATGGTTAATTTAGACACTTGTAAACATCCTAGAGATCAATGGTCAAGATCAAGCCTCCAAAATGGTGACTCCCCCCCTAAATGGCGGTTCAAAGGTGATAAGGGTGACTAGATGATGAGTCTTGGTGTTATCTTGCTTAGTTTGTGCATTTTGACTCCGTAAAAAGCTAACCGTAAATGATTAAGCCTCAAAACGTAAAACCGGGTATCGTAAAAATATGAAACTTGAAAGTATTGTTAAACATGTCAATATAGTCCATAATAAAATATAAAATGAGTGGTAGGATCTATCGGGTGCTAAAACCCTGCTAAAAACTGAAAACACGGGTCTAAAACGCGTAATTCGCGTAAAACGCTGAACTGAAAAACGTAAAATTCCAAAACTTTTGAAATTGTCATAAAATGATAGAAAATCATATTTCTATTGTTTATAATGTTTTATGGATATATCGGGATGCTGGAAGGACGTTTAAACCTAAAAGTAAATCTCGGACACGGCTTTGTGATTTTTGCAGAAATGATCCGACGAGCGTCAAACTCTCGGATTATCGTTAAAATAGTTTAACTTACGAGAATATGAAATAAAAAATTTAAGATGAATAGTGAAAAGTGAATAGTAAAAAGTGAATAGTAAAAGTGAATAGTGAAATTTTCGGGAATAAAAGTTAACCTGAAATTGCGAATTGTTACATTATGCTTGTTATTTGTATATTGCATATTCTTCTATATATGCTTGTGCTTCTAATATTTTTCTTGCGAGCATTCCATATCTCGATCCCTTGGTGCCATCGAACGAGGGGGAGCACACATCAAGGGGGAGCTTTCATCCCGTCTAACTTCATTTATGAAGCTAGTCGGCATAACCTTTTTGATTCTACAAAAAGGGGGAGAAGTGAATATAAACTCACTAAATACATGTCTAAAAATTAATTTTTAGACTTGATGATTTTAGGTTTTGTAATCATCAAAAAGGGGGAGATTGTTGATATAAATAATGCCTAAAAATATTATTAACATATATCGATATCTTTATGTTTTGATAATCACAAAACGTAAACTCATTGAACTACAAATTATGACGTAAACAAGTATTTAGTCGTAAATATTTGCTTTAGTATCCATATCACTTAAGGTATGAATAAACAAAGTGTCTAATGCATTTTATGATCAAAAGAATTTTTATTTTTACAAACCTTACATTTTATTAAAGTGGGACAAACATTTTTAAACTTATACAAAATATTTTTGTATTTAAAAGAAATGTTTTATTCAAAATAAATATTTTGAATTCAAATTTCAACCCAAAAAACGGCTACATTCTTCAGGAAAAACCTCCCCCACAAAAAGACAAAAAATCTGAAGAAAAATTATTTTTTTCTTAGGCGGCCCCCTTAATTATACTAGGCGGTCCCCTTAATTATTAAGGGGACCGGCAACCAATTAAGGGGACCGGCCACGCTCCCAAATAGTATTTTTCTCCCTATAAATACTGGTTCATCCCACAGAATTTTCTCACCTTTTGCACTCCTAAACTTTCTGTTCTAGATCCACATTTATATTCTCTTAATCCTTTGATCATAAGTGTATAATTCTTTGTTCCAAAGTGATTCAAACTTCATCCTCTCAAGTGCAAGAGAAGAATACTTCTATCCCCCATGAAAAGAAGTATTACAACTTGTTGTGACCTCCACATACAAGTTGTTGGTGCATCATCAAGATTATTTACATTACTCTTTGTGAAGATTGTTGTGTATATGTGATTGTAGATAGTTGTACTACGTATATTGATTGTGTGATTAGTTAGTTGTTTGGTGTGAAGAAGAAAAGTTAGGAATTAGATTATAGTGAAGAAGCTAGGTGTGAAGTTGTTATTTGTGAAGTAAATTGGTGTGAAGAAGATAGGCTTGAAGTAGATAGTTTTGAAGATTGATAGGTGTGAAGAAGTAGTGTTGTGATTAAGTAGTGACTAGGTGTGAAGAAGTTGTGTAGAAGGTGTGAATAAGTTGTGACGAAGTTGTGGTGTGTATATTGGTGTGTAAGGTTTCTCCGCCATAAGGAGCTTGTTGACATAGTGAAGAAAACTCTCGAGTAGGTGACTCGAGGAGTGGAGTAGGGCAAGGAAGGTTTCCTTGTAGCCGAACCACTATAAATCCTTTGTCTCGCGGTTAGATCTTTCCATATCTTACGTATTATCTTGCTTATATCGTTATTACTTTTGTAGACGTAGAAGTATATATATAGTTGCTCATATAGTGTTAGTATTGATTTTACTTAAAGATCAAACTAAAGTTTCATTCACAAAACAAAGTTTTTACAATCAAACTAAAAAGGTTACATACATATAATTGATCATTTCGATCAAGTATAGTTTTCATACAAAATATAACTAAGGATTATAAAATAAACGATTACGTACTTATCTCTTATATATAGTTATAATTGTTTACATTATACATGTGTTGGTTTCACATACTTAGCTTACATTATTATTATTGTTCATACTTAGATATACTTGTTCATATTGTTCAAGATTTGAGTTCACATAAGATTGAATCAAAGTTTTAAAAGCAAACAAGGTTTTAAAACTAAACTAAGTTTTCATAATAAAATTAAAAAGACGTAAAACTATTCAACCCCCTTTCTAGTTTTCCACAATGTTCTAATT
The DNA here is from genome assembly GCA_030686995.1 of Artemisia argyi. NCBI lineage: Eukaryota > Viridiplantae > Streptophyta > Magnoliopsida > Asterales > Asteraceae > Artemisia > Artemisia argyi. The sequence continues at coordinate 86,990,978 of CM060703.1, forward strand.
AATCGGTTAAATATACACTTAACATCTTTTATGATCCATTTACCCATTTATTTACCTAAATCAAGATTAAATTTTTAGTGACCAAAAACCAAATAAACTTATAATCATAAACTTTATATAACATACATGCATTCATATGACCATAAAGATTGATTTCTATTCAAGAACTAAAAACCTTAAAACTAAAACATAAGTACAAGAACCTTAAACCAGTGAGATTGAAGCCCATGCGAGGTGAGGCCCTACGCGATGCCCAGGCGAGGTGATTGGCGAGGTCGAGGTGATTCTACTCGATGTCGAGGGCGTGGCCCTAGGCGAGGTCGAGGGCGTGGTGTGGAGGCCCTAGGCGAGGTGACTAGGTCGAGGCAGAGGATAGATTAAAGAATGTGAATTGAATGTGAGTAGCAGTGAATTGTGTTACAATATGTGAAGAGTGTTATACTCCATTGAATGTGAGTCAAGAGTCAGGGTCAACTGTGTAAAGATTTGACTAGGAGATAGGGGATAGAAGAAAGAGACAAAGAGTTATTGAGTTTTGGTTTTGGTAAAGATTTGGCTAGGTGAATTCAATTTGTAGGTATAAGCAAGGTGCATTTTGGTAAAGATTTTACTATACTATTTTATTTTTCAAGTAAGGTGTTGCACTTTGGGTATACGAGGTTTTCTAACTTTTTTATTACTTTACTTAAAAATATTCACTAAATATACACTTTACTTGGGCGATGTTATTGAATTCGGGTGATATATTAGAGCGAATGGAAAGTGAAAATAGTTGATGGTGACATATATTGGTCACTTTGGTAAAGTAAGTAAAAAGTGTTCATTCCCGTAAAAAGACTTATTAAAATGTTCATTTTCGTAATTGGGTTATTAAAAATCCCTGTGGTAAACCGGAATGTTTATTTGAAAAGTGCAAGAAAAGCGTTGCACAAGGACTTCGTCTTTTGCATCGTAACTAAAATGGAATGTTTATTTGGTATTTGGTGGTCGTTGTGTGGTGGCATAGGGTAGTGGTGGGAGAGGGTGGTTGTTGTTGTTTGACGCTACAGGGTGGTAGTGGTGGTAGAGGGTGGTCGGATTACAAGAAAAACAAAAAAGGGTAATTGTGTGAAGAAGACGAGGGTAATTAATTATTCATTTCACATGATCTTTGATACTTGACTAACGGGGATCGTTAACACTCGTTAGTCAAAATATACGAATTGCACCAAAGTGAAAACCACAAGGACATTCTTTTCAGAAATGGCAAACCACAGAAACATTTTTCGCTATTAAGTTTGTTCAAGGACAATTCGCAAAAATGACAAACCACATGAAAATTTTTTGCAGATTACCCAGCATATCAATTAAGGTGTGGCAAAGCTTTCTATTTGGAATTGTCGTTTCTTTCTTAATTAGATGAGACTTTCTTTTTGGAAAGTGATGTTCAAATATGTATGTTTGTCTTTGTCATAGCAAGGTACCATTGGTTACTGCATAAGCCACACGTGTGACAATTATGGGGTAGAGGAAGTGGAAAACTTATTTTAGTAGGAGATCATATGGAAGACAAAACTTTTGAGATCAAGGAAAGAACTTTTAAACGAGCTTTTTATTTAGAAATATAAGTTGTTATCCCATTAAAAATATACAAAACTTAAGAGAAATGTTAAATCCTTCTACCAAATCCTCGTACTTATCCTCCTATTTACAGGATTTTGACAAGTGTTACAATTGACTGTTTATATTCAGATAGAGAATGAGTGAATATAATATTATTGTGTGTGTAGGAGAATTAGTAGGAGAATATTGTAAGAGGCTATAGCAATGCTCAAAACTTTATATTCTGCATGCTTTCTAATAAAAAATATTGATTTAACTTTATATTTTAATATCAGTCTTTTATCTATTCTCCCTGCTGCTTCTAACTGTAAATCACATTCCTGAGACTGCAATATTCAATCTTGATGTGTACCTGTGATGCGAAGGCTCACAAAGATGAGATGAGCTTCGTAGTAGTAGTAATAATAATAATAATAATAATAATAATAATAATAATAATAATAATTAAGGAGATGGATTATATAAGTTGGTAAACTCTTTTAATTTTCAAAAAAAAAAAAAAAAAAAAAAAAAAAAAAAAAAGTTGGTAAACTCTTTTCCATATAGTTTTGTTCCCTATTACACAGATGAGCCACCACCAGTAAAGCTATTGTCAATCTGCCGTGGTTATGCTCAGGGGCGGTACTACAATGGAGGCAGTGTGGGCAGTTGTTCCCACAAAGTTTCTATTAGATGTTAAGACTTCTATCAATGTCGATTTTCTTTGGATGATCATGATGTGCAATTTTTGTTCTGCCCGTAAGAGAATAAATAGTATAATTGTTAAGGACATTCTTTACTTTCGGTGAGATCTAATATTCGATTTTTGTGCTACCCCAAATTTTGTTATTTAAATTTTTGTTTTCCCTTTTTCTATTCGTATTAATATAGATCATGAAATGTAAGTATGTCCTAAATATTGTTCATATAATTACAACTAGTTTAGGTTCTACCTAAACAAGTCCTAAATATTCGATTTTTGTGCTACCCCAAATTTTGTTATTTAAATTTTTGTTTTCCCTTTTTCTATTCGTATTAATATCGATCATGAAATGTAAGTATGTCCTAAATATTGTTCATATAATTACAACTAGTTTAGGTTCTACCTAAACAAGTTCACTTTCATTTAAAGTAAAGTCGTTGTCATTATATCAACAAAAGCCAAGTTAGTGACATGACCCGACCTGACATTTACTCTTAACTTTTTCCCTCTCTTAAAAGATTTTCTGGTACCGCTGCCCCTGTTTATGCTGTCATGCAAGACTCCATCACTGACATCCGTTGTTGTTACGGACACATACTACTAATGCAAATTAAAAAGATGTGATCAAAATATTCTCCCTTTACATTCATGAATATTGCAATATACTACGTATTACACAAAAAAGAGCGACATGCAAAAAATGTTGTCTATGCATGTGTTCTATTATTAGGAAAAATCAAATGTTTCATATCTCCATTCCTTGGTGTTGTTGTCCGCTAAAACTTGTGAGTCTCATTCCTCCCACCCCCATAAAATCAACTGTCAAGTTATCACCATTTCCGTCCCTTTTAAACTTCAACAAAGGATTATCTGAATCATTCAAACCTTCATGGCCAGCATTGCTCTTATTGTTCATAATATTCTCTTTACTAGGATTCATGAACCCCGAGTACACTCCTATTCCATCGCTATGCCCTCCTCCATCTATACTTGGGCTAAAAAAACGTGACAGCGAATTTTCTTGAAATTGGCTTGAAAATCCCCCACCTATGATCCCAGCTAGTTGTGATTGATAAGGGTCAACCAGGTTCTCAGAACCGTGGTATGCACCACAACCAGTTCCACCATAAGATGGCGGTGCCATGGTAGTAACAAAGTTACTATTGTTATTACTACCATTGCTAGATGTTGCTCCCATTTGGGCTGCTTTTTGTAACAATGCAGTAGCTGAAGTTAGGGGGGATGATGATAGGGTGGTGCCACCAGCTAGCTGAAGAGATGAAGGCGAGCCGTTTCTAGGACTAGTGCCAAATAAGTTTCCGCGACCACTATGCATGATGTTTAGAGGTAATAACTCCGCAGGAGTTTTGGAATCGTGCATCGTCCCACCATGGCTAAATTTGGGTGAAGTTAAGGAGGTTGTTGGATTGATGTTTTGGTTAAGTTGATCAGGAACATGGTGATGATCTTGTGGTATGTTTTGTGTTAGCTTGTTGTTCTCTTCAGCAAGTGCATCACAAAAGGCTCTGTGAGTTATAAAGCTATCCCTCCTGTGACAGATATCCAAACGTGTCAAATATGGTAGAAAAATGTTCAAATGTCAAATCTTAGTTAATTTGGAAAAGTGTAAAGGTAATGGAAATTTTGTTGCATATATATATTTCTTGACAGTTATATATGCGTTTATTACAACAAGTAAAGTATAGACACAAGTACTCATATTTAAATACCTTTTTTTTAACAGATAGTTATTGTTACCTCTAAAACGATTGTTATATTCCTCTTATATATATATATATATATATATATATATATATATATATATATATATATATATATATATATATATATATATATATATATAGGAATATATTAGCTACAATGCAATTGTAGCCAAATCCCTACAATTCATGCTATAACTTGTGAGTTTTGTGGGTCCCTGAATCTTTTTAACGGGTCTCTGATTCCTTTCTTATGTAATTTATATGAAGAAATTATAGCCAATTGGTTACAAAAATTGTAGCCAAGCTATCCCTATATATATATATATATATATATATGAAAAAAATTATAGCCAATTGGTTAAAAAAATTATAACCAAGCTATCCCCATATATATATATATATATATATATATATATATATATATATATATATATATATTATAAAGTTGTAAAACAGAAAATATAAAGTTTAACAAGTTAAAAATACTATAACATATACAATATAGAGCAAAAAATAATAGTTGTCTTTCCCTGTTAATATAGTAGTTAAAACTGTTAAAAAAAAGTACGAACAAAAAAATATAAAGTTTTTTTACAAGTTAAAAACGGTAAAAGACAAAATAATAATAATAATAATAATAATAATAATAATAATAATAATAATAATAAAATTAAAAAAAAAAAAAAAAAAAAAAAAATACTGCTGAACAAATTGAGTAAAAAGGGGTAAGGGGCATCATTAGTTTGTTAAACGATTTATATCAATCATTTGTAGGAAAGGAATGTAGAGACATGATTTAACACCCACTTGCTCGCCAGAATGATAAAATTGACTTTCACATGAAGAAAATTTGATAAGTACAAGACGTTAACGGTGTAAACAATCTGCATTTAATTTACTAATAATAATACAAAATGAATTAATATAAAACTAATACTTTTCTATTTTGTCAGCATCGTTAAATTAATATTTTAAAATATGAGTTTGATTGATTACTCCTTTTAATTGATTCATTGTAGTAACATACTAGTAGTAGGGTCACGTTGTTCTATAAAATACTCACAAATACAATATCCGAACACCGTTGAGGACGTGGAAAGCCAATAAAGACAAAATTAAACAAATTTAATTTATTGTAAGTGTGCATATAATCAAATTTAAAATATTTGGAGGTGGACTACACATTTTGACAATCAAATGGTTTTATATGTTCAAAGCAATCAATCATCATTCAGCAATATATAAAAATCAAATACAGTAATTATCTAACGAATTTCAATGTATATAAAGGTTGTAAAAAGATCTTAAAATCAATCATCTAGCTATGATTTTGAATTACGATAGATATATATGATTGATTTTAAGATCTTTCGCGTGTTCACATAGAAAATTGCATCAAATGGTTTAAATGCATTTTGAACCGAGTGTTCACATAGAAAATTTTTCTTAGACTTATAGAAAATTAACGTATCAAATATGGTTTGATGATATTTTATCAGCTTTAAAGTTTCTTAGGCGTGACAATATAATGTAATGTTTACTTTTGTGTGTTTGACAGTTACATACAAAAATACAACCAGAGCTAATACTATACGTTCTAACATAAAATAAGGTAGAATATCCCAACCTTCATGACGCTAGTTTGCTTTTTAATATAAGCAGGTAAAGAGCATGATGCATGTACGTAAACTAATTAAGATATACAAGATTATTATAAATATAAATACATATTACGTAAATATATAGACTTCTATTTCAATCTGTAGTTGACAATAAAGAATATCTCTTAGGCCGGTCTTCTATTATAATTATTATATATATATATTAGAAAACGATGTGATATACAGTAAATCAATAGTGATCTACTTTTATTTTTCAAAAAAAAAAAAAAAATCTAAGCATGGATAGGTACTACGGCCGTTAGAGGCAGAGGTCGACTGGTTCAAAATGTTTGCGTGCATTGGACTATACGTGTTTATCACCAACGCAAATCTGAAAATTACTACACATGCATAGTTAAGTTAGGGAAAGAAAGGAAAACCTGGAAAATATGGTACCACAGTCACACTTGTATTCTTTGGTGCCACAAATTTTGGAATGAGCCTTCCAATCACATTGTACAGCATATCTTTTGGAACATTTCTCGCATTTCCATTTCTTTTCTCCGTGTTTTCGACTAAAATGCTTCTTGATTCCGGTCAGATCCCCCAAAGCACGAGCCGGATTGTGGTGGACACATGTTGGTTCGGGACATATATACACACGCTTTATTATTTCGGTACTCGTTCTTTGCCTCAATTTCCATGGTAAGTTATGGCCTCTTCGGTGCAATTGGAGGTTTTGATCCCTTTGGAAACCCTTGTTGCAAATTTCACACACGTATTTGTTCTTCGCCATAAGACTCGTGGGCGATAAAGCAATTACTTGTGCACTTGGATCTGTATGAATATTTACGTGAACTATATCATATGACGAACAAAACAAGTACGGTAGTGAATCACATGCCATTGAACGCTTATTTGATTATGATTCTTGTAAAGAGGTTTTTACACCCTTTTTTAGAGTGTACTTAAAATAGGAAGTGACAAAATATATGTTCATCTAGGGGGCAATTTGCTCTTTCTTGAACAAGTAGACTATGTACAAAAACAAGTAGATAAATTCTTCTTGTTTCGATATTTTCTGGTTTGGTGTTTTAAAGAGACAAATCACTTTTCATCTTTAAGAAAACTGGATCTAGATAAGCATTTAATTAAAGTAGATATTAGTAATTATATATATCCATGCACAGTGAAGAGTAAACATCAACCAACCCACCCCACCCACAAACACTATTGATAGGGGCAGTACACATGTAAGTTTAATTACATGGAGCAGCAAAAAAACAAAAGTAGAAGAAAAAGATGAGGGTAAGAGAACTCCAATTATTGCAATCCATAAACCAATAATTGAGTCTCCTTTTTTTAATTGACAACCCATCTAAACATTTATAACAATGATTTTCAATCTACTATAGGTTTGGACTATTTCATGTTATGTAATCTATAAGCCATCAACATATTCAAATTATATTACCTGAATATCGTTCAATAGCTAATCAAATGAAACATTAATTTCCTATCTTTCTTTTATGGTTCTACTAATTTGTCCATTAAACATAGTAGAGTACTTGGTTAACAATAATAAGAGTTTTTGAGCTAAGACATGTAGAAGAAAATAACCCATGGGGTAATTATAGTACTGTAATAAATTGCAAATTAAATGATCTCAAATTCCTTAGCAATCAATGTTCATAATAAGAACTAGATAAATGAAGCAATGATGTCAAATGCAGTGAAAACTTTAACCACACATGTTCGAAATATTATGGCATAATGATATGATAAAAATTACCTCAACAAAAAACAACCCACAATGAAAATATTATTAGTCTTTATTATGAAGAATTCAGCTCTTCAATCTAAGAGTGATCTATATATGCCCTACAATACTATTTTAGTTTGATGATACTCAGTTAATCTATAACGTTCATTGCTATTTTGCTATTGATCATGATCGGATTATCAATATATTTATTTAAAGTGATAACTTTCAGCAAAATAGATGTATACTTATGAGCTACATATATTGCGGCCATCTAGCTAGTGTAACCTTTTTTGCAGAACGTTGATAACCGGCAACAACTAATGTAACTTTAAGAAATTACTGTATATAGGAAGGACAGTTTACCTGGAGTTCCTGGTAGGGATCTTTTCTTCTTCTTAGATGAATCTTGAACATGTTCTTGAGAAGTGGATCCAATATCTACACTGTGAGAGTTGACTATTGGTAGTTGTGTTTGTTGACCTTCCTCAATAACACCACAACCAGTAGTATTAGTATTGCCTGAAGAGTAACTCCCTCCATCTCCTGAGATATTTGACATTTTGAGATACAAACAAAGAGTGTAAGAAAACAAAAGATGGATTTTCTGTATATATAGATAGAGGAAACTTTGTCTTAATCCTTTTTGGAGACTATATTTAACTACTAGTTTTGTTTTCTTGTTGATTGGTAGAATCTATGCTAATAGGGTTTATTCTTAATTCTGTGTTTTTGGTTGCTCTTAGTGAACACAAAACTTGGGATTTGCTGTTAAAACACCACAAAACTCTCCTTGGTTTGTCTTAGTGTGTATGTGTTTGAAAGAGAGAGAAAGAGAGGACTTGGAACAAGAAACTAGAGCACAAAACATGGGTCTTCCTAGTCATAGTTATCATAATATATTAGTGTTTTTTCATATTTTTTTTGTTCTTCTAAGATTAATTGTTGACTACCTAATCACAACCTCATGTGTTATATTCCAAAATTTGTTAGGTATCGACTTGTATTTTAGTGATAACAAATGGGTTCGTCGTTTATGTTTCTAGATTTTTTTAATCGTGTGGTAAAATTTCATCTATGAGGTGTTTATAATTTTAAAATAATAAACAAAATAACTAGTAATATTCCATTTTTAATAAACATGGTTATGTATTATAGTACTCACATTATTAATATAATGACATTATTATCTTATGACCACTAGTAGGTACACGCGTGTTGCAGCGGCGGGTATCCTAAAATAAATATTAACGGCATCAAAAGGCAAAAGTGATAGCTAGGAGTTCCGTTCGGGTGCGAGCCCGTTGGTCCATGCTTGTTCGGGCTCGAGTCATCCGTGCCTATTCAGGCTCGAGCCAATTTGGCCCGTTGCCTGTTCGGGCTTGAATATTTTTATAATATGCTCTATTATTTGTATTAGTGATATTTAATACAGGAATTGTGTTTGAGTTGTTTGTACAATATGCTTAATAATTTGTATTTTTTGTGTAAGGGGTGTTTTAATAACTGCATTAATTGTATTAATTAACCAGTTAATTAGTGTTTGTAAATGTGTTTTAATTAGTTGTACTTTTAGCTTAAGAATTGTAATATTGAATTTTAAGTATTTCTATTTAAAGATTGTATTTAATGTTAGAAAATGTATTTTAATTAGTTGTATTTTAAGCTTAATGTAACACCCCCAATTTCGTGATGCAGCGGAATTCAAATTGGGTGTTACTCGACAGCACAACAGTTATAATAATAGAAAACGATCTCTAATTGAGTCGTTTTTAAAAGATTTATCATTCAAATTATATAAATATCAGAGATTACAAAATGATGTCTCAGATGGTTCCATGTTTACAATTTACATTAAATGAGTTTTCGAATGATAATAAAATTTATAACCCTCTTGAATATTTGTGCTCCTCCGTGCCAGCCTCGTTCATTATGGACCTGAAATACATGCTAAAGTTTCAACATGAGGTTGGTGAGTTCATAGAGTTTAATGAAAAAAAATGTAATGTAAAAACATTTGAATGAAGATTTCCCAGCAAAGGCATCGTAAATCCACTCAGTTCCAAGTCCCGCCCATACAAGACTTAGAACCTGTGTGTTTACAACCCACTGCCAAATATGATATGGTTTATGTGAACAAAAGTAATACTTTTATCTAGATTCAAAGATAAGTGTAGCAATACCGCTATATAAGCAATTTTTGACAATGAGGTTATATAAACAATGCTGACAATGAAGTGGAAGCCATAATACTATGTTTTTGAGCACTAGTGTCAATGGGAAGATAATGAAGTATGTAACATGTAAACACATAAAGCATTTGAGTAAACCACAGACATTGAGTAAGGCAATTGGTGTTTAAGTAAGCAAGTAGCATGTTCAAGTAAAACAAGTATTGCATTCATGTAAAACGAGCATGTATTCTCCCCCAAAACAGTTATAAACAATTAAAAAGAGAGGGGGCCATAAACTCACAGAAATGTACAAATAGTTGAAAGTACTTGTTAAAGTATAAAAACAAGTATTTAAGCATGTATCTCCCCCAAAGAGTTTACAAAACAATTAAAAGAGTAGGGGCTATGACTCACCTTAAGTTATGTAGTGAGAAATGAAAATGGTAGTCGAATTGCGAAAGTCTCTAAGAGCAACCTATAATAGAACGTTGCTACTTAGGTTTGGAGTAATGTTAAATAATACATAGAATCGCCTATATACGTCTTGCATATTGTTCATGATGTAGTACTTAGTATGTTGTGTAAATCTTTGAAATAAAAGTGATTTATGAAACATGTATAGTTTTTATATCTCTTACTACTGTTCAGGCCGACATAATTCAGAGGTCACGCAGTAAACGTTCGAGGAGCTAGGACACTTTAATTCGTAAATCCAGCAACTCGTCGATCCGTTTACCCAAATGAAACCCCTCACATGAAGCTCCCTAGTGTTGTAGTATTTGATAAAAATATATAAGTTTTTGATCCGAAAAGTTACATGTCCAAATAATTGAATAAACTTAGGAAAGTTTATTTTAAATGAAGATTGTTATTTCAATGAGTTTCTTAAGTCTAGAATGAATATTACTTGCAAAGTCTCATGGTCATTTTGATGGAGTAGATCCAAATTGTATGATTATGTTATAACTAACTCTTTAGTTCATGTTTTCGCCTTAGAAAGTTATATGGTCTTTAGCCATGGCTTTGCCGTGACTTTGGTCATTGTTACCATGGTCTTGAGACTCATCCTTGGCCTTAGCCATGGTTGTGGTCTTGGTTTTAAGGTCATTAGATCTCTTGGTTTTACTTAACCATAACTATTATATAGTCATTTGAGTATTTAAAAGGGCTGTTAAGATTTTGAAGAAAATATCATTCGTTATGGGTTTTCTGGACCCGTGCTCCTGAGTTTTTGAAGAAAACCTCGTTCCGGACAACTTTTGTACTTTAACTTTTTTATGAAACGGAGCAGAAAAGCCTCTTTTTGCGTGTTTTAGTTCTGTCACAGAAAGTTTTGGGACAGTTTTGCCGCAAGGTTTTAGTAACTTCTATTAGCCATAACTTTTGACTCATATGCTCATTTTAGGTTGTTCAAATTGCTATGTTTTCCTTGTTAAGTCCTCTACCACAATATGTAATTGTCCAATATCATGCTTATACCATTTTGGTCTAATTTCTCCATATAAGTCACTAGTTTTCTTGTTTACTTAACATAAGTTAACATATAGTTTCCATAACGTGTTTTACTAGTTTTTATACATCATGAACATAATACAAAGACCATATATAAAATGAATAAAATATAATGAGAATGAAAATGATATTGAGGAAGAAAGTCTATTAGGGTTTCTTTCAACTTTAGGCATTCTAAGAAAGGAAAGTAACAAGTAAGGATAGAACTTTGATTGAACAAGCTTCTCTTCACTATGGCAATCCTTCTACACCCTTGTATTCTTGAAGGACTTGGTGTTGAGATGTTTTAGTGACTTGAATATATTTCAATTCAAGAAAATCACATAAACTTGCAAGTGTTTGAGATGGAGTTCACTTGGAGCTTGAAACTAGTTGAAATACTTGAAGTTGGAAATCAAATGAAGAGTACATGTGTTTGTTTGTGTTGTGAACGACTAGGAGAGATGGGTACGGCTTTTATAGTGAGTGGAGGAGGTGCTAGGAAGGTGTTAGGAAGGTGCAATGAGGAGGTGCAAGTATTAGGATATTTAGGAAGCTTACTTAGGAAGTTTTACACATGTTTTCATCCTAGAGCTTAAGGCATGAGATCAAGCCACACAAGGGTGACTCCCCTCCCCCCCATAGGTAGTTCACAAGGGGATAGGATGGATAACTTGGTCATTGGTGGTATTATCCTACTTATGGAGTTAGTGTTGACTTCGTAAATTGCTAACCGTAAGTTATTAGGCCACAAAACGTAAAATCGGGTATCGTAAAAATGTGAAACTTGAAAGAATGACTAAACTTGTCAATATACTCCATAATAAAATATAAAATGACTGGTAGGTTCCATTGGGTTGCTCAAACCTTGCTAAAACTGGAAACGCGGGTCTAAAACGCGTAATACGTAAAACGTACGAAAGTTGTGTAAAATTGAGAAAAGTAAAATGTAACTTTTCTAATGGATAATAATGAATTAAAATGACTTACAATGTCTAGACTGGGCTCAGTCTAGTATCGGTTGGTATTTAATGTCTTTTAGACATACAATCGTAAGCCTAAAAATAAAAGAATGATCTATAAAATCTGTAGGACCTTAAATCTATCAACTTTAACACAAAATATGACAAGTATATGAAGTAAAGATGGTGACTTGATATGATATATGTGTGGCGTAAATTATAAAGAGAGAATAAGAGATGAAGAGAACTTTTTTATTAAAAACACACACAATACACACACAAGCAAACCTTACAAATGAGGCATAAGGTGGCTTATATAGTACATGAGATAAGAAGCCCTAAAGGATTTTCTATGGGCTTGGGCTTGGGCTTGGACTTGGATTACATGTATTATAATAGGCTTACATAACATAACACTTAACATATTAGCTTACCAAGTCCAAAGCCAATTGACTTAACTATTACATTTCATAACCAATGACACAACATTCTAATAATGAGAATGACCATCACTTTCTAATATAATTTTTAATGCTAACAATCTCCCCCTAAGGGGTGGTCATTCGAATGATGCTCCACGTGATTAGGTCTTCTGTATTCTTTGTCTTGAACTTTGTGTGTCGTTGAAGAGTAGTCTTTAGTCTTTGTTCCTTCATGCTTTGTGATCTTTGATGACTGACTTTTCATCGTTCTTTGTTCTTTTGTGATGTGGAACAATCTGCCTTTTGTCACTTCTGTGTCTGTGGTGGTTGTCTTCCATTCCAACATGCTCATACGTCTTTAGTCTTTGTGATACATGCATTTTTTATTCCCATTCTTTCACACTGATCTTTGTCACTTTACATTGCGTAGAATCTTTCATTAAACCTTACTTTGCTTTGATCTTTGTGATAACTTTCCTTTGACATAATGATGCATGTATGAGCATGTGGAATCCTTAGCCATGGAGATGATGTATAGCTGCAGGTAAACAGTTAGCAATAAACAACCGGTACTTACAGGAAAGGAATTAGAGATCGTCAACAGCATAGTGTGAAGACTCCTTCTAACCCTTACCAAGGTCGTTCCCATTTCAGATACTCCCAAGGGAGCTTACGAGACCTACTAAGTAGCTCAACGAATGGGTGAGTCGTTAGGGATCACTCTACGACTATAGACCGTTTTGGAAGCACCACAAACACTAAGTGTAACCCATAAAGAATTACCGAAGTGACCTGCTGTCAGGACTGTTTGATGTTGACACTGGCAAGAGTTTCCATTCAATCATAGAGAATCACAAATGTGAATTCTCTCATAAATGTTCTTGCAGATTGCTAAGATCTGCGTAGGACTTTAAAGTTTACATCTGGCGTCCTTAATGATGAACAACCAGTGTAGAATTATCATGTGTTCCTATGAGATCTTTTGATGAATCTCGGGGCTCTAGACTCGATAAGTGCACATTTGGTTTCCTATGCGGAGATTAGGGAGAGGTCTCCTGCTTCAATATCAACCATCTCTAAGAGACAGGTTGATAGATTACACCGGTTCCCCGTGAGAATGCAACAAGCTCTTTTAAGAGAACGTGAGTGGCTTAGAAGGTTAAGTGCAGTGCGTCACTGGGTCCATAAAGTCTTTATCTTCAATACCGGTGTCACCTTAGCAACAACCAGTAGCATACGAATTGAACCCGGTGTCTGCCCTAAGGTTGAACATTTGGAGGGCTATTTCTTTTCACCCTTTTTCATGGCTTTTCTTTTTAATTCTTCAACCCCTTCTTTCTCCTTTATCATTTTCTCCTTTTTTTCAATCATACCTAAGGACTTCTAATTCTACTCTATTGGAATTATCCTTGGGTAGATCCCTCCGGCTATGACGGATCATAGGACGGTTTTTCCCTAACCTTAGTCACCTTATAACTCCATGACTATCCTATAATTGCCATTGAAACCATTTGTATAAAATCTCTCAAAGTGTTTACGATAATAAAACATATTGTTGTTACCACTTTGAGAGTTTTGCAATTTTGAAGGACTCCTTCTTCACATGTGCTCATGGATATTTAAGAAATTGGCACATGTGGGAGGAGTTTGCACTTTTTGAATTGATCCACTTTCAATGAACATGACCGAATCAAGACACGCTTACATCACTAGTTAGACTAGCTTGGAGTTATTACCCGTCCTAGTCAAGTCCAAAGAAAGTCTCTTGATACGGTACACTCTACTCAGACAAGTCCTATTCGAGACATGCTAACATCACTAGTTAGACTAGCTTCAAATTATTACCCGTCCAGAACAAGTCTTTTCGATTCCTGACATTTTAAGCTTCGTCAATTCATTGGTCCTATCTGAGTCGAGCTCTTTTGAGATTCAGTCACAATCTTTAAACATTATTGATCACATTTTAATCATGTCTTCTCCCCCTCAAAAATAGCATATCGTGATATTTTTGATATCAACTGATTAAGGAAAAGCTTTTGGAGAGATAGACAGATTCTATTTTGCATGAATTTGGAACATTTTTGTTTTTATACTCCCCCTTATTAATAGCTCATTTTAAAATCAATTAAAGGTTTGGAGGGAGTTATCTTGAGCACTAATTTTGAGAGATTTTGAGAAATCTTTTGAACAATCTTGAAAAAGTGCTCAAGAATTTGTTTAGATAACGAGTTTTTGTTTGAAGTCTTTTTCGTTTGTTTAGACTCGAACTTTTTGAAAATGATTTCGTCCTTTAAAATACAAGTCCTGGATTAAAAATAATCAGAAGTCATCATTGGGGTCCGGGTTTCGTACTGAAGTATACGAAAGCCATAGTGAAGAAACTTTTTGAGAAACGACATGTTTTAGAAAAACATTAAAAATAACTCCCGTTCAAGCATCTGTACATGTCCGTATCATTGTTGAATGACATTTCTAGAAACGTACAGAATATTGATTTATACGAGAGACATGTCGTGAGAAGAATATTTTTGGATTTTTTGATTTTATATTGTTTTTGTATTTTTTTGAAAATTTTATATTTTTTTATTTTGTTTTTGTTGGTTTTTCAAATTTTGTATTTTGTTTTTTCAAAAATATTTACCGCGAAGCGATTTTGAAAACATTTTTCAAGAAGATTCGAGAAGACGTTCTAGCTCCTTAGGAGTTAGGCTTCGCATGCCAATTCGTCGAACTAAATATTCAAACCGTTCTTTTGGAATGGCTTTAGTAAATATATTGGCGAGTTGATAATCAGTCTTAACGAAAAATAATTCAATAGTACCCTCTTCTACATGCTCTTTGATGAAATGGTAGCGGACTTTGATATGCTTCGTCTTTGAGTGGTGTACAGGATTGCACAAGATGGCTATGGCACTTTTTGAGTCACAATACATAGGTATTCTGTCAAAAGTAAAGCCATAATCTGTGATCTGTGTCCGCATCCAAAGAACTTGGGCACAACACGCAGATAGAGACAGATACTCTGCTTCGGCGGTTGATAGCGCAGTACAATCCTATTTTCGTGACGACTAGCTTACTAGCTTTTCCCCCAAAAATTGTGCTCCACCTGATGTACTCTTTGCTGAAACTTGATCACCGGCATGGTCGGCATCTGAAAATGCTGTTAGATTAAACCCCGAATCCTTCGGATACCAAAGTGCCATGTTAATGGTGCTTCGTAGGTGCCGAAAGATCCGTTTAACCTCTTTGAGGTGAAGTTCGGTAGGCTTTGACTGAAACCGTGCTAACAAACAAACAGCAAATTGAATATCGGGTCGACTAGCAGTTAGGTACATGAGAGAACCGATCATGCTCCGATATTTCTTCGGATCGATAGGTTTCCCAAATAAGTAAGCACCTATTTTTGGTGAAGTGACCATTGGTGTACCAACAGAATCACAGTTTTCCATTCCATGTTTTTTCAAAATCTCTATTGTATATTTAGCTTGATTGATAAAAATACCACGAGGGGATTGATGTATTTGTAAACCAAGAAAGAATTTTAGTTCCCCCATCATGGACATTTCAAATTTGCTTTTCATGAGATTTTCAAAATGTTTTGAATGGTTAGGATTGGTTGATCCAAAAATTATGTCGTCCACGTAAATTTGAACGATCAAAATGTCATCTTTGAATTTTTTGATCAACAAGGTGTCATCAACCGTTCCTTTGGTGAAATTGGTTTTTAGCAAGAAAGATGATAGTTCTTCATACCACGCTCTTGGAGCTTGTTTTAAACCATAAATGGCTTTCTTAAGCTTGTAGACGTAGTCTGGATGATCTTTGTCGATGAATCCCTCTGGCTGACTCACATACACTTCTTCTTTCAGAGTTCCATTCAAGAAAGTTGTCTTAATGTCCATCTGATAGACTGTGATGTTTTTGTGAGCTGCATAGGCTAAGAAAATCCGGACTGCGAGTCTAGCTACAGGTGCGAATGATTCCTCGAAGTCTATCCCTTCTTCTTGTGGATATCCTTTAGCCACGAGACGAGCTTTGTTGCGAATTACAGTCAGTTCCTCGTCCAATTTGTTCTTCCACAACCACTTGAGATCAAGAACACGTTTATCAAGTGGTCGTTCAACAAGTTCCCAACTATCATGTAACTGGTATTGAAGAATTTCATCCTGCATCGCTTCTATGCATGGGTATTCTGCCATTGCTTCCCGAATGTTCTTTGGTTCTTTGAGGCATATAGAGCAAATGTAAATGCACAATTCGAGATCGGTGGCAAGTTGTCTCCTCGTTTGAACTGGCTTTGAAGGTTCACTAATAACGTGTTCAATTGGATGGTCTTTTGTCCATTTGAGTGTAGAAAGGTACCTTGGGTTTAACATATGTGTGTTAGACGGTTCTTGTAACCTTGAAGAAGATTCAGCAGAGTCTTTTGCAAACGGGTTTTCAAATACTTCTTATTCTTCTAACGCAACATCGTTTGAATTATTTGTTGGTTCTTCTTGAAAATTTGTGTTTTGGTTTTGCTCATCAACTCTTGGTAGAACCGTTTCAAGTACTGGAGTTGCTTGAGTAGATGTATATGATGTTGATGTAGTTGGTGCTTCAGCTTCGAGTGTGTTAGATGCATCTTGTGATGGTGGTGGTGGTTGATGGTTTTGAGCGGGTGCAGTGGAATGTTGTTGAGATGCATTTGTCGAAGTTCCACCATAATATTCATCAAACATTAACTCGAAGAAATTTTCCAGATCTTGTTATGAAGGTTTGTTCGTGTTTGTTGAATGAGCTCCTTGAGGTACGAGTCCTGAACTGATGTGTCCAGAAGTCTGCAGGTTTGGTGCGGGTCCTAATCTGGTTGGATTAGAAGCCATTGGATTAAGCGCGGGTTGTAGAGCGAGTCTCTCAGAAGCCATTTGTGAAATCTCGTCAAACTCCACATTCATCGTCTCCATTATTCTTTTTGTTCTTCTATTATACACCCTGAATGCCCTCGAGTTTTCTGAATATCCAATGAAGATTCCAATATCACCCTTAGCTTTTAACTTCCCTAGATCTTCTCTGTCATTCGTCGGATAGCACAAAGCGCCAAATAGGTAAGAGATGTCAGGTTTATGGTTGTTCACTAGCTCATATGGGGTTTTATTAAATCTTGGATGTACTAGGGATGGGTTTTGAGTGAAACAAGCAGTGGCAACAGCATCAGCCCATAAGAATAGTGGTGCACTAGAATAAATCAGCATTGTGCAAGCAGCTTCCACAAGAGTTCGATTTATTCTTTCAACTACCCCATTCTGCCATGGAGTTCTAACAACTGATGTTTGGTGAGTGATTCCCACATCTTCAAAGTAGGTTCTTAACTCCTGATTTGTGAATTTTGTGCCATTATCTGTTCTTACAATCCTTACTGGAGCTTGAAGTAGAACTTGGATACGCTTCAGAAATGTGATGATGGTACCTGGTCCTTCGTCTTTTGATCTAAAAAACTTTACCCATGTATATCTTGAATAATCATCAACGATAACAAGAATATACTTTTTCCCATTAATGCTTTCAACTCTCATTGGGCCACATAAGTCCATGTGCAACAAATGTAACCTTGCTTCCGAACTAGGTACGGTTTTAGGTTTATATGATGCTCTTTTGCTTTTTCCTTGTTCGCATGATGGACATAGATGATCCTTGGTGTATTTGAACTTAGGAAGACCGTTGACGATGTTGTCTTTGGCTAACTTGTTGATGGTGTCGAAATTGAGATGGGATAAATGTCTATGCCACAGCCAGGACTTAGTTTCGATTGCCCTTGTCATAAGACAAATTGGTGATGTAGAAGCCATTTGGTTGATGTCGATAGCATACAAGTTTGTACCACAATTACCAGTTAAGAGATCGTCACCAATCAAATTTCTAATAAAAATCATGTTTCTCCTGAATGCAACTTCTAAATCTGCATCACAAAACTGCCCAACTGAAAACAAATTGTGTCCCAACCCTTCGACGTAGTAAACTCGAGTGATTAAAAAATTCCCAAACCGAAGATCTCCATAACCCTGAATAGCTGCTACATGATCATTTCCAAAGCGTATAGTTCCCATGAATTTCCAGACAAAATTGACCAGCAGCTTTAAATTCCCGGTCATGTGCTTGGAGCAACCCGAGTCGACGATCCAAAGACATATTTCGATAACCTGCCAAGAACAGAAGAGTTTGTATTTGGAAACCATTTTGAATTTGGTTCCATGGGGTTAGGAGTAAATTCCAAATCACACACATCAAAGGTTGCTACATGTTGATTTTGAACAACTTCCAATTTGCCATTCTGTAGAATGAACTCTCTACCCGTTGGTATCCACATACAAAACTTAAGGTAGTTCCTAGGCATTCGACTGCTAGTGGTAGACCTAAAGCGTGCAACTAATCTTTTTATAGATCTAGATCTAGCACTAGTTCCCTTTGGAACATACTTCTGTTCAGGCATAACATTCACATTCTTAGAAACACATTCATCATGAACATCATTAATTAAACATTTCTTGCATATTAAACAAATAGAGTCATTACATGTATTAGAACCAGTACTTTCGACATTACATTCAGATGAATCATGTTTCTTATTACAAAGCGATAAATTCCTAGGGTGTTCTTCTACTTCTTCAACTTTATTCTTGCTACTACTCTTAGATGCAGGCGAGACTCTATTGTTCCTTGTATTGCTCTTAGGCTTTAGTCTGCTGCTCCTAGAGGTGCTTTCTAATCTTGTAGAAGGTAAGGCACACACATTAGGATATAAATTGTTGTCCTTTTTTGCATCACTAGACTCTTTAGAATTATCCTTTATGCACTTGTCATTTGTCTTAGATGCGGAGGCAGACGCACTCGTGGGACTAATCCTAAAAAGGCCAGGTGCTATCACTTTTGGTGTTTCGACAACCGCTTTTCCTTTATCAACAATCTTTTCATTTTCACTTTTCTTGGGCAAGGGTGTTGGAGTGACTGGTTTTGTCAAATCCTTTTTCTCATCGACTTTTGGAGCAAACCGTGAAATTGACATTTTTGGTTTTTGAACCGTGTTTGAAACATTTGGTTTCTCCAAAGTCGATGGTTTTGCAAACTTAGTTTCCTCACCTTTTCCTTTTTGACTTTCAAGCTGAGCCCTCAAAGGATCATTTTGCTCTTTCATGTTCTTTAAGGCACTCTCATACGACATTTTGTCATACTTGCATTCTTCTCTTTTTCGATCAAGTTGTTTAAAATATGACACATTTTCTTTTTCAAGCTTTATAAGAGCATTTTCATATTTTGAAACAATTTCGGAGGTCTCAGCTCTCAGTCGTTCATCATCTTAAACAGAATATGTTTGTAAAATGATGGACATAATATTAGTAGACAGAACAGCTTCGAAGAGAGAATCATTTAACCTTTCCATAACATTCATGTTTTCACGAGTTTCATTAGCTTCGTTTAATAGGGATTTGTGATCCTTGACAAAGTCGGCCGTTCCTTTTAAGAAAGCATTTTCAAAATGGATTACCCTCGCACTGATGTTATTCAGTGGGATAGTAATTTCGTTTTCAAACACCTTTTTCTGTTCGATATGAAAACTAGAATGCCAGTCGTTAATACTGATAGTAGTTTTAGATTTAACAATATTTTGAAGTTCTTGAATTCTCTTTTTAACGTCATCAAGAATGTCTCTAGCCTCACTTGTATTAAAAGTGTTGTTAGAGGACATTTGTTCCATTTTTGAAAGAGATTTGGAGACAACTATCTTTTTAGAAAAGAATTTCGCGAATGGTCGTTTTATGGAAAACACAGATGGTTCTGTTTGTGGAACAAAAGTAATTCCCGAAAGTTTGTTCAATTTTTTGTAATCAATGGGTTTCAAATCCTTTTGTTTCATTTTAGTAATGCTCTCTTTCAATCGTTTCCACAGAATTCCGAACGACGGGAGGATCATGTTTGGTGTAAATAAGATTACCATTATACAAAACATTCTGTTCTTCCTGAGCTTTCTTGAGATTACAAGGGGTATTGTTACCAAGACCCATTTTATGTTTCGTATGGTAAATCGGATTAGTTTGATTCGTAATCATTTTCATTGTTTGACTTGACTGACCCGACTTAACCACTAATTCTTCTAAATGTGCAATCATGTGTTCTGACTCTACGATTTCTTCCAAAAGTTTATCTTCTTTCTTTGCAAATTCCTTTTTCAACTTATCCCTTTCTTTTTCAAGATTGGAATAAGCTAATTTTTGTTTAGAGAGTTGGTTTTGCAAATCAAAAATTTCCACGTTTAAAGCTTTTATCTTCTTGAAAGAATTAACATCAAGTGTATCAAACTTGATTTGCAAAAG
Source organism: Artemisia argyi (assembly GCA_030686995.1). Lineage (NCBI taxonomy): Eukaryota > Viridiplantae > Streptophyta > Magnoliopsida > Asterales > Asteraceae > Artemisia > Artemisia argyi. The sequence continues at coordinate 87,011,746 of CM060703.1, forward strand.
TTTTTCCCTTGAAACGGAATTTTGATAACCAGTTTCTAAAAGCTTTAACGTTTTCCTTGTAACTCTCAAGCTTTAACGTTTTCCTTGTAACTCTCAAGCTCAGCGGTCAATTTAACATTCACGATTGACCTTTTTTACATTCTCAATTTCAATACTGCAATTGTTCAATAATGTTTCAAATGAATCACGTGTTTCCTCATCATTCTCAGCATGCTGTGAAACGAAGCCTCCATTATGATTCACATCTGGAGTTGCTGAAGGAGTATTGCTACTACTTGGCGTGTCCAGATATTTATCATAATTGGGTGCTAGCTTTTCAGAATGTTGTTCCTCATGAGGAGACATATCAAATATATCATTATTTTGACATGTGTTGAAGTTGGATACCTCAGATAGTGCATTGGTGTCATAAATAGGAAGTTTGTCAGAATCCGTGTCATACTTAGCTTCCTGAAGATTCGCCATGAATATGCAGTTCGCATCGATATCCTCTCTGTCTTCCATGTCATCCATAAGAGCCACAATATCATTCTCCTCTGCGTTCAACTAAAACCCTGCTTCATTCTTTTGTGCCAACAACAATGCTTTTTGCAAATACGCTGTGTCTCTTTTTGCAACTAAAACCCATTGCCTGATTACCAACATTCTGACCCCTCTGATTTCCAACAAACTGACCCATCTGATTCCTTACATACTGACCATATTGATTCCCTGCATACTGACCTGCATTCTCCATATTCTGATTACCCATATTAAATCCAGTAGCATATCCCTGCTGATTCCCATAAACTCCAATCATTTGGCCTCCATTGCCCATATTGAAACTCGGCTGAGCAATCTGCTTGTTGCGAGTGTTCGATGAAATCCTTTGGTTGTTGTTAGTTGGTGTAGAATAACGTCCTTGGAATGCCTTTGTCAGAAAAGCAAACGCTTGTGTCAAGGCTGCAGTAGCTTCATCATTGTCAGTGAATTCTGGTTCTCTGAACTGTGGGTATTGTTGTTGTTGAATAACATGTTGTTGTTGTTGTGGGTAGAACTGTTGTTGGTAGACCGGTGTTGGTTGTTGAATGCATGATGGTTGCATGTAATTGTGAGTGGAAGATGATGATGGCTGTTGTGTGTTCACTGAAAATGGTGTTGGTGTAGTAGCAATTAATGCGAGAGGATCATGATTCTTTGCCAATCTTTCTTTCCTTACTTCATTAGCCTCAGCTTGGTTTTGTTTCAGAAAGTCATAGAGTCAATCATAATTCACCTTATGTAAATCCTTTGTTTGGTTGACAATTGTAACATAACGACCCCATTCTTCTGGAAGGTTATTGATGAATTTGATGTTTGTTGCAATTGTTCGTGGAGTCAACTTGTTTCTGATTAACTCATTCATAAAAGTGCAAAACCTTGTGTAGTATGATTCAATCTGTTCTCCTTTAGTGGATGTGAAGTTCTCCCATTCAGTTAGAAGTTTGTTCTCCACGTCTTGTTGGCCAATCTCTGTTCCATGACATATCCTTCTAACACGTTCCCACATATCATAAGCAGTTTCACAGCTATCGACCGCAGCAAAGATCTCCCGTGGTAATCCAAGTTGGATTAAATGCATTGCCAAATCTTCAGCGGCGATCTGCTTCTTGTTTTCATCTGTGTAATCTGCTTCTGTTTGGTCATGCATGAATGGTAGAGTAGGAGGTGTTGTATTTGGATTACCTTCAACTTGAATTTGTCTTGGCTTAAATGGACCATTTTCAATGGATTTGATCATTAGTTTACCATCAGGCTTTGTTTTGATGTAACGAAGCATGCGGCTTGTCCATGGAAGATATCCACCTTTTTCAAGCATTGGAGGTCGGTTTTCCGCACCGGCTGCGTGAATATCTTTCTGAGTTGCTATTGATGAAGTGTAGATGGATAAAGTTGACTCTTGGATCGATTCAACGAAGTAGTAGTTGTGTTTAGTGTAAGTTGATGCAAGTTTTTATGGTGAAAAATTTGATCTAAAACCTTAAAACCTCAATAACTTCTTTCTGAAGCGTTTTTAGGCCTCAAAACTTCACCTGAATCGATAAATCCATTCAGCGTGTCATTCTTCTCGGTCTCACGATCGTTTTGACAGGTATTTCGTCCAAAACGGAGTTACGGTTCAAAAGTTATGGCCGTTTGAAGTTTGGTCGTCAAAAGTCAAATTCTTATGCGTAAACCAGGAACTTAAGTGTAAACAGTGAATCTTTTGTTTAACTTTGAATCTTACGCGTAGGAAAGTTATGCGTAAACTTTAGCTTATGCAAAAGATCTAAGATTATGCGTAAACATATTGTTTATGCGTAGACTTTGATTTTACGCGTAAACTTAGAGTTTATGCGTAAGAATTTTACGCGTAAGGTTTTTTCAACCAAGCTGATCTCTCAAACTTGTCCAAGCTTGAATGATATCCCGTGTCGAAGTATTTCACTAACTTTTCCAAGCTAGGAAAGTACTAAGTAATCTTTGATCGTTGAAGAAAACTTTTGCGTAAGAACTTTTGCGTAGAATCCAACTTTTGCGTAGAAACAGACTTAAGCGTAGGATCTTATGCGTAGGATCTCAACTTATGCGTAGGATTCCAACCTTTTGCGTAGAAAAAGGGTTTTCTGCTTAAACTTAAGCGTAGAAAGTGATGTTATGCGCAGAAAAGGGGTTTTTTTTTACTAAAACTCACGCGTAAAAGTACAATTTTCAGCTAAGAACTTGGTAGTGCTTGTCCTTTTTACGCGTAAGATGACCCAAACAGCTAATAATCCGATTTTTTCAACCAAAAACACTTTTTCCACTTGTTTCTTTTGATCAAATCTTTCCCAAAACACTTAGAAACACTAAAACTTCAATAAAAACTACAACTTTAACACTAAAACTTGTAAAAATCAAAGCTTTTTAAAGAAAAGCCCACGTTTTTTTATGAAAAAACGCAACTTTAAAGAAAAAAACTTGATGGAAACGATTACCACACACTCCTAAATCATTGTTAGGCGATTGATACCACTTGTAGGACCTTAAATCTATCAACTTTAACACAAAATATGACAAGTATATGAAGTAAAGATGGTGACTTGATATGATATATGTGTGGCGTAAATTATAAAGAGAGAATAAGAGATGAAGAGAACTTTTTTATTAAAAACACACACAATAAACACACAAGCACACCTTACAAATGAGGCATAAGGTGGCTTATATAGTAAATAAGATAAGAAGCCCTAAAGGCTTTTCTATGGGCTTGGGCTTGGACTTGGATTACATGTATTATAATAGGCTTACATAACATAACACTTAACATATTAGCTTACTAAATCCAAAGCCCATTGACTTAACTATTATATTTCATAACCAACGACACAACATTCTAATAATGAGAATGACAATCACTTTCTAATATAATTTTTAATGCTAACAAAATCAGAGAATGATTTTTGGTCAAAGGAGGAGGGAAAATATTTTGAATTTTCCAAATTAAGAAAGTTTCTAATCGTCTTAGAAAACGCGGTACATGTATAGGCTAAGGTTACGGATAAGTAAAAGTGCTTAAAACATAAATTTCTGTTTCTTACGGCCCAGAGTCTATTTGGTAACATTTTTCTTAATCATCAAAAATTCTCTAATTAATCATGAGTGTACCAAACATTAATCTGATGCGGGAAAAATTGACGCGGTTGGTTTTCGTTGTGCGTAGGGTTTTTAAATGACGCTTAACCCAAACGTGTAGTTTTTTAATAACTTTCGCGAAAATGATCTGATGAGTGTCAAATTTTTATTTTATCATGGAAATGATTTATCACATGAGAATATGAAATAAAAATAAAAATTTCGGAAATGAATAGTGAAAGTGAATAGTAAAAATGAATAGTAAAATTTCGGGATTGGATAGTAACCTGAAAATGCGAATTGTTACACTTAAGAATTTGTAATTGCATTTAATGTTAGAAAATGTGTTTTAATTAATTGTACTTTTAGCTTAAGAACTTGTAATTCTTAATTTTAAGTATTTCTTTTATTATAAGGCCTAAATGCTTTATAAGATAGTATGATTATATCTACTGCAAATCAATCTACACTTCAAGATAAGAACTCAAGAATTCAGAAATAGAGTGCGTACGTCATTCAATACACGGTTCGAATCTTGCAAATTTAATTAGTACTAGGGAAATAAGGTTTTTTTTTTTTTTTTTTTCAATGATTATAACTAAAGTTGTGGCTAGTTTTTTATCAACTTTTTCAAACTTTATTTTTTTTAAAGTAAACTGAATTTTTTTAGTTTTTACGATATATTCACGGTTCATTTAACAGTGATTATTATTATTATTATTATTATTATTATTATTATTATTATTATTATTATTATTATTATTATTTCAATGAATCTTACTTATTTTATTTATAGTATTTTTTTTTTTTTTTTTTTTACTTTTATATGTGCAATAAACTGATTTATGATATTAAGATTTCATATATTAAACTTAACTTTGATATTAAATTTTTTCATGAATGATGATATTAAGATATAAATCATGATAACACATTTAATATCAAGACAATCTGCAATGATATTAACATTTTTTAGGCTTAACACTAAAAAGAGCTTAATATAAATGTTAGTCTTATAATTATAGTTACTTTAGGCGGTAAAGATCAATGTTTTTCAACTTTAAATATCACAATAGCATTGTTAATATCAAGAAAATCATCAATGATATTAACTGTTTTTAAACATAACACTAGAAAACGCTTAATATCAATGTTGGTAATATAATATCAATGTTAGTCTTATAGTCATAGTTATTTTAGATGGTGAAAATCAATATTTTTCACATTAATTTTGAAAAGTTAACACTACAAGTCACTATCAAGATTGCATATCCATAATAAAATCAGCAAAAAAAACAATTTTTTGACGAACGATGATATTAATATCAAGAATATAAAAAAATAAAAAATAAATGAAAGTGCTCAAAATAATATGAAAAAAAAAAAAAAAAAAAAAAAAAAAAAAAAAAAAAAAAAAAACTGACAACAATAGTAAGGATCGCTAAGTTTTAAAAAAATAAGAGAGATTGAGGATCAGGTGCGGAAAAACAATCTAAGTGGGTATGTGCGGATGAATCTGGGCCGTCCATTTTCGGATCTAGATCTTGATAGTGACTAGACACTACCAAAACGTTAACTTCACAGTACCAATTGATCATGAAAGATTTTCTTTTTTTGAATTTCAACGATTCTTAATAACTTGTTTTCTTCTTTTCTTTTTTTAATTTGTATGTTTACTTCTTTCAGTAAATATGCAATCTTCACAATGGATTTTAGTGTTAAGTTGTTTAAATTAAAGTGAAAAACATCCATCTTCAGTGTATAAATGAATTGCGATATCAAGATTTCATATCTTAATATCACCATTTATTGAAAAAGTTTATATCAATGTTGATTTCAATGCACATACGCATTCAAAAAAATCTGAAAAAGAAAATTAAAAAAAAAAATAGAAGAAAAATAAGTAATATTCACTGTAAAAACTAAAAAAGAAAACATAAAAAAAAAATCATCTACACTGTTTAAAAGAATTGTGATAATAACATTAAATAAAATGTTCAGTCTAATCTTTAAAAAAAATAATAAAATAAATAAAATAATTGACAAGAAAGTAGATGCATTTTCGATCAAAACACTTGAAAAAGTTTTAGAAAAAAAAGTTTATCATCATAGTTAAGGTAAATTGTGAAGTTAAGGACCAAATGTGATATTAGCTAAAAAAAAAGAAAAAAAAAACACTTGAGAAGATAATATAAGTATAGTAAAATAAATTAGCACATATAAGTTAGTTATATTTAACATCAAAGAGAATAGTATAGAAACTTGCTTATATTGCAAAACCTGCGAAACACACCCTAATAGGTTTAAACAAAGTGTTTGAAATTTTTTCGTTTCTTCAGCACAAAAGATAATGCATCTGAGCCTTGAAAATGTAAGTTTATAATGTATGATGTCTTTTGATAGTGTTATTGAATTCGTTTCGGATATTTGTAACGCATCTACATTATGTGCGCCATAATTTAATATACCTATCTTTACGAAAGGCGTCGATCTACAGGAGCAAAATAACATTAAAAACATCGGAAAAATGGTATTATGTTTTAATTTAAGTTGATAAAAGGCCATGCCTTTTAAACACATAAACATTTATAGAAGTTACAAAAAAAAATGTGTTAAAGAGAACACATTATTCAAACGGTTATTTCCCGATCTACATACATGCATGAATAGAAAGCTGGTAATTGTCGTTTTGTTACAAAATGTATGTGGCGGCTGTAATCACACCAGCCAGATTTACTACACTAAGGATATGCAAAAAAAACTGTGCTAGATACAAAGTCGCAATGTACCTGGTTCACTTCTTTTCATTGGTCCTGGTTTTTAAGCTTATTGAATTATCTATAGATAAATACAAAAAAAATGCATAAAATATACCACTGCATCTTGCAGGCCAGACTCTTGTTCTAACGCATAAGAGTTTAACCTGCTAGATGTAGCACATAATTTAGCCTGTCTTCATAGGTTTTTTGTTTCGTTGATGGTAGTGGATTCCTGCTTTGGTATCTTGTACTGAAATCTTGGTTAGCTTTTGCTATTTGTTCAGAAATAGACCTTTTGAAAAATTTGATGTCAGATTCAACTAGTTTCATGATCTTGTGTCCAGTCTGTGCTTCAACGATTTTGGGCGGGGTTAAGATCTCAGGTATAGATTTTCCTGTTTGTTCAGAAAGAGACCTTTTGGTGGATATGATGTTGGACTTAGCTAGTTTCAGGATTTTAGGTTCACTTTGGATTTTGACTATTTTGTGCAGGGTTGATATCTCATGTATTTTCCTGGTTAACATTGTTTTCAATGGTTCACTAGGGCCCTGCATTATTGTAAAACCCTAAAATTCTACATGATCATAATGACCAAATTACCCTTCTAAAAGATTTAAAATTCTTGAAACACATAAATTGTATAATTAAATGTAAAATTAAATCCTAATTAAAGTTTAATAAGTAAATAAACTTAGGTTATGTGTTCCTAAACTAAATAAAATTTACAAAATCCATATCCTACAGAATAAAATTATTAGAACCGAAATTATATGTGATTATACAAGAAATTCGGCCTAAAGGATAATTACAAAAGAAATAAAACAAAACAAATCAAGTATTCTTGAGATAAAATCAAATATCTTGTTTCCTTATATTTTTACATGGTTCTTGATTATATACTCCATCATAAAACACGGTTTCTTCTCATCTCTCACAAGAAAACATCAAACATACATCTCTTTCTCAAAAAAAAAAAAAAAATAATAAATAAAAAATAAAAAATACATACGGTTTATTTTCAAAACCCTAAAAACAACAAAATTCTACAATCGGAATTTTGGAATTTTTCACATGAGTTTGGTATTTTTCCTTGGTTATTTGGTATTGGAAGGAAGCTAGAAAAATAAGGTTTCAAATTCTTGGAGCTTGGGTTGATTGGTTCGAATTTTTATTCTTGTTTTGATTTAGCCGAGAATGATAAATATCCCACAACTCATTCGGTCATCATAAAAATCAATTGTTAATTTTTATACTCTCTTTAAGTCACATATGATCCTAGAAAAATATTGGTTTTGATCCATGCACGTTATATTGGCCATATGGAATTAAACATGATTAAAACCCCAAATTCGTATAATTTTGTACGCGGCTCTAAATAATCTTTGTAAACCTCAAACATATTTTTACAATATGTAATATGATGTAAGTAACATGTAAAAATTATATTTGAAATTATTTGAGGCCTAGAACCATGGTTTGTTAATTTATTGTGTTTATTTGTTAATCAGCAAAATTTATAAATTAAAGAAATAAAATGAATAAATTAATTATTGGACCAATTCGATTTAAGGTTGGTGTTTCTGTTTTTTTTCTGAGATAATAAAGTTTGAGGATGCCTAAAATAATTATTGCATAATTTGGTAAATTAGGGATAGATATTTGTTTAATTAATTAATTACCGATTTAATTAATATAATATAAGGGTGTGTTCTGTAGTTATGCGAACTTGTTAGCCATTTTTGAAAATGATATTAGACCAGTAGTAATTGGTCTAAAAGATAATTTGGGGGTATTGTGTGTTAAATTTGGAACTAGAATGTTTAAATGATAAATTAATTATAAATTAATTTGAGTTGGAAATTAATTAAAGTTAAGGGGCTGTTTTGAATAAATATTGTATTAAGGGCTGAAATGATATACTTTTGATAAATTAAGGGTTACAAACAAATATTAAGAAGGACTAATTTTGGAAATAATGTAAATTAAGGGTTTGATTTGTAATATTTGTGAACTCAAGGGAGTGATTCGTAATTATTGTTAACTATTGGACTAATGTGATAAATATGGAAAATTGTAATAATTGCACTTTAAACCTTGTACTTTGACATATTTGCATAATAAACCCTAAAATATGGGAAGTTGTCATATGAAACCCTAATCTTGCATAATTGACATTTTGAACACTTAACTCATCCAAACATTAATTATAATCATGAATGGATAATATTATTGATATGGAAACTTGCTAATTTTGGAAACCTGCTATATATGGAAAGTTACTATTTTTGGAAAGTATACAAACAAGGGATAACCTAATCATGTTTAACCTAAATGTAACACTTGGTTACCAATTCATATAGGTCCAGTGAAGCGGGATTATGATCCTTTTTCCTTGTTTCCCTTGTTGCTTTTGAACTAAGGTACATATATTCTGACCTATCTACAGGCTTCTCAAGCACTCTTGTCTTTCCTATTCCTTTGATATCTTGAACCTTGTTATGTTCCCTTGATTATTGAACCTTGTTATATTCCCTTGATTATTGAACCCTGCTATGTTCCCTTGATTATTGAACCTTGCTATGACCCTTTTAAAACTGAACCTTGCTTGAAACTTACACTATGATTCTTGAACCTTGAAATAACCTTGTCATGATACACTTGATATAATAAACTTGATATGATAATATTGACTTGAATCTTGATTTGAACCCTATGTTAAAATCACTTACTTCAATCTTTGACTTATACCTTGTCTTGAAAACCTATACTATGATACTTGATTGAAACCTTGACTTGAACTTGATATAACCCTTGATATTTTGAAAGTCCTTTTAATATTATAACCGGATGTGAAAACTTTTAGTAATTATATTATGAAAATGTTTTGAGGAAAAACTATTTTTAAATAAGGTTATGAACATTATGTAACACCACTTTTATATGAAGTTTCACTAATTTTATGAATATTTATTTTGAGGACTACCTTATTGAAAACCTTTATTTCATGAGAACCATTATTAAAAGATTTCTTTAAATAAACATTTGACATAAACATTTGAAATGAACCCTTGCCATAAACTTTTATTTGGAACCTAATATGAACCTCTACATTGAACTTATGACATGAACCTTTACACTAAACTCTACGTACTCTCTCACTATTGAACCTTTATCTTGAACCTTAAACATGAAATCCACATGAACCTTCTCAGTATGAACCTTGGTATAAACCTTTCCATCTTGAACCTTTTTACTATGGGCCTTGATAATAAACATTTTAATTTGAATCTTGACTTAAACCTTTTATATGAAACTTGACTTGAACCACTTGATATGGACTCTTGACTTGAACCACTTGATATGAACCTTGTACTTGTACACTTGATATTTGACTTGACCCTTGACCCAAAGTTTGGGACTACGAGCCACCACTTGTATACTTGGTATTACTTGTTGTGGAGTAGCCACAACCATAGCATTGATGCACCAGTGTTATGTACTCTAGTGTGGTTGGAGAGATGTACCACACTGTCCCTACTTGATTATCGACTACTGCTATGACCATGACTTGTTTACAGGGGTGTATGGATGCATCCTAGATTTGTTTCTTGTTTTGATGGATTTATCATACTACTTGTTATATACTTGGTGACTGATGGTGTGTGCTATACACGTCTTTCACATCTTGGGAGCTAGCTACTCCAACCCTTGGAGGTATCCCCTCATATTATACTTGGTATCCCGAGGTCTCCCCTCCGGATGCATGGTTACTTGATTACTTGACTTGACTTAATACTTGATTGGATTCGGGCTCGTGGTGGATAACTGATCTGACCTTTATACCTTTATACCTTACACCTTCACAACTTTAATACAGGTTCTTCTTACTTCGGTTGTACTTCCTTTATGCTTTACTTTATCCTTCCCTTGTCTTATATATATCATTCCATATTGCTTGTTACTTTCATATCTGTTCACTGAGCTCAACTGCATTTCTTTTCCTGCAGCAGGTTTTAGTGGGAAGCTGGGTTATGAGTGAAGAGTGCATTGGACTTAGAAGACTTTACCTTGATAGCTTTTGGATTAGTAGGAGCTTTTGTACATTCCAGACTTACTCATTTGTACTACTTTCTTTTGTACTTGTACTTCAGTCTCCCTTGTAACCTTGATACTCATTTTTATTACTTGAGATGTATGCATGTGCTTGCTTTGATATGTCACCTTAATGTGGCACTTCTACCCTTATCAGGTTGGGGTGTTACAATTATGGTATCAGAGACCAGGCTGCGACTTGTAGTACATTAAACATTGACCTGTGAAGTTTGGACCACTAAGTTTCCACTGTAGCACTCATAAGATAACCCATGATATTTGCCTTAAGATATCCCCATATGAGCATAAGTTTTGACCGGTGAGGAATGGGTAGACTAGGACATCTATATTTGTGACACTTGCTTCCGCTGATGAAGCGAAAAGTGTACCGCTTTTGAGAGGAATTTTAGGTACTTTTGAGAGGAATTTTACAAAAGGAAGCATTTTGGACGTTTTTGGAGCAAAAAAGTGAAGAAAACGACAAAGTCTCAAAATCATGCTGGAAATTGCACTTGGCGGCGTCACATGTTGCTAGTGACGGCGTCATGACTTGACAAAGAGGTGGATAAATCAATTACACGTAACGCGCCAGAATGTTTTCTGAAGAGCTCGTGATGGCGTCACGTTATAATTTGCCAAGGCCATCATGTTAAACCCAAAGAGAGATGGCCCCGAGAAAATAAAGAGTGACGACGTCAGAAGTAGATCTAGGCAATACGAATTTATTTTGGCGGCGAGTTGACGTCACACCTATCTCTTGAAGCCGTCAGGATACAAAATCTATATATAGTTTTCTAGTTTTTATTCATTGTGTGCAACTTTGAAGGGAGTAAATCCTAGACGAATTTTACAGATATTTTTAAGGGTTTCAACCCTTTGTTTCATCCATGCTTAATTGAAGATAAGTCTTTCAATATGTCTATGTGTTGGTTGATTATATCTTACGCTTGTCTTCTTTTTAACATGCTAGGCTAGGTTTTCTTTGTGTTTTCCTAGATGTAATGAAACTTAGATATTGATTATGGGTTGGTTTTTGTTTATAATTGTTGTGGATGAATGAATTCGATGTTAGGCTTAAGAAAACTGGCAGACTTTCAATTGGTAACTTGCTTGAACATCTTAAGAAACATTAGCGGAGGTGTACTACGATATATTGGTTGTATTTAATGCGTAGGTAACTACTAATGAGGCTATGTTAAGAGCTAGTAGTCGGCTCGACATAGGAAGAGGTAGAAGCTTATAGAGTTAGGGAATATCGTACACGGCCCTACGAATGGTATTAAGGAATATAACCCATCATCCATGCAATTGTAACAAACTAATCAACCTGTAAAAGATAGCTAGGGAGTAGTGAAATCTAAGTAAACACATTTTCTCTCATTATTGTTTTCACCACAATTAGTTTAAGTTTAGTTTATTTTCTTTTGATTACATCTTTAGTTATTTGGGTTAGTTGATTAGCAACTAATTCCGCCCACTTCTTCCAAAACTGAGATTTTACTTGCTTTCATCTAAAATATAAAAATACAAAAATAATCATCCCTCATCTCTAGACCTAGTTTTAGTGAGTTTTAACCCTAGCGAACACTATTCTTTGAGTTGAATGATCAATCCCCCGGTACTTGTCACTATACTATACTACAACGGTCAGGTACACTGCCTGAAGGGGATTGCAAGCTTCTGAAGATCCCTTGAGAGCTAAAACCTTTTGCGAGGGCGCAATTCCACACATCATCCGCATTACTATGATTCTTGCCCTTGCCTTTAGGCCTTATAAGAACTGGTACCTCATAAGTTAGAAGTCTCGCATTCCATGTTTTGATTTCCAAGTAAGTTGGAATACTCGGGACACTACATTGATACCCTGCACCATTTGAGCTTCATTACTGATTTTGACCTCCATCTCCGATTTGTTTAATAAACATTCTGATCGTTCCGAATGTTATTCAATAATACTGTGTTTGACACATTCTTTGAATTTTGTACTTATGCTTGACACAATGTGTCATTTGATAATACTTGACTCTTCATAATCCTTGAATACTCCTATGAGAAATTCTGGTATTCATTAACCATAGATACAGGAGTTTTGTTTCCCTCCCTTAGAATGGTGAACTTTGTCTACCAACCAGTTTCCTTGGAAGGTTACAATCTTAATAATGAAATTGTTAACTGAGCATGATAATGCCGACAACTGATATCCCGTACATCTCACTTTCGACAACCATACGATGTTCATATTACCGATGATACACACGCTACCTATCATTTGTGCTAATGAGTGATGAGTGTGTAAATACTCATCATTTTTGGTCAAATATACAAAATATTTAAAAACACTCAGAAATGCATCAAAATACAGAAAATATCACAGGAATGTGTTTTATATGTTTCAGATGCAAAATGAATTAAAACAGATGAAAACCGAACAAAGTTTGCATAATTGGCAGTTTTAGTCCCCCAACTCTCAAAACTTGACAAAATTAGTCCCTAAGCATTTATTTTGAAGGAAAATTCAACCGAAGCCCTTAAAAATCAAAATTTATCAAAAATGATCTTTGGGTAAAACGTTTTCAAAAGTATACAAGTTTAGTTCCTGGAGTTTCACATTTGGCAACATTGGTCCCTGTACTTTCAGAGATTGTCAGAAATAGTACCTGGAGAGAATTTACGAAGAGAAAGTCAACAAAAGTCCTCCAACAATCCTCAACTAACAAAATTGATCCTTGGAATGCATTTTCAATGAATTACAAGATTAGTCCCTCAAGTTTGGCAAATTGACAAAAATGGCCCCTAGGAATTATAATTTGAAGGAAAGTGACAAAGTGGAACTCGGGAATTCAAGACTTGTCACAATTGAACCTTGAATGAAGATTGGATAATTGACAGTTTTTGTCCCTTGAAAAATCAGAAATTACAATTTAAGTCCTTGGGCTCACTACTAAACTACTACTAATCCAAAAGCCCAACATCTAAACTTAAACTTAAACCCTTAAACACCCTTGGCCCAAATCTATTTCCAGTCCACCCTTGATCCTATCCCAGGCCCAGCACATCCCTCCCAAGCCCAACATCCAAACCCTTTGAACGTTATTAATAAAATGCGCCCCTCACCCTTTGACTTGGTCAAAACCCAGAGTCAAATGACTCACCCTCTTCATCCCCTTCCCTGCTTTTACCCAGCATATCAAACACCATCGCCACTCCACCTCCTGAAACACTCAACCTCCACCCCTTCCCCAAGACCTCAAAAGCTACTCCTCACCAATACCAACCCACCTCCTTCACGGGTTGCCATGCCCCGTCACCAATCCACACCAATTGGGCACCAAAACCAAATTCAATGGCTTTGATGAATTGAGGCCCATCCTATGGTTGAGATTGACTCAAAGAAGCACAAAAGTGTCCAGCTCAGCTTTTAGCTCATAGAAGAAACACAACAAGAAGCACACGAGGAGAGAAGAGAAACCCTAATGGAGGACTAGTATAAATAGAGAAATTGTAAGCCATTGATGGTAGTCATTAAGTAGGTTTTTAGTAGTAGTCAATTAAGTAGGTTTTTTTAGTTTAAATTCAAGTCTTTAATATTGTTTAGTTTCAGTTCTTAGAGAGCTTATAATAGTTTTATTGTACTCAAGTGTTTTAGATTAATGCAAAATTCAAGTTTCTTTTAAAAATCTTTTTAGCTTATTCATTTATTGAACTGCTTGTTTATAGTTTGTTTCTGCTTATTCAGCTTAATCATTGCTTAATCATCAAAGTTTTTCAAATTCTCAGCTTGAATGCTGCTTTTCTTAGTTTAAATTCGCAACAGTTAGTGCATTAAGTGGTGTTTGGCTTAAGACTTTTTCTTGGCTAGAAATCTGTTTTGACCCATTTTGGTTCATAAGTTAGACATAATTAGTTTTGGTTAGACTTTAGAAATAGAATAGAGGTAGGATTTAGCCATTTCACAAGGTTCTTGAGTTTGTTTTGGTTTTCTAAAATTTCATGATTTAAACTAGTTTAGACAACCTAGTGTGGATTCACTAGATCTTAGGTGCTTTAATTAGTTGGTTTTGCTCTAAAATATGTTTGTACACATGCTTTCCACTTCTGGGTAATGGGTTTAGAAATTTAACTTGATTTGACCCACTTTCTTAACTGTTACATCAACAACCATTGTCCCATCAGCCCTTCAAAGAGCATTTTTAATTTCCTTATTTTTAGATATTAAGCCTTGAAAATTTGCACAATTGTCATTTGATAGCTTGTGTAGTTAAGCTAGTATTTTTACTTTATTTTTACGATGTTTTTTTACAGCTTATTTCAGCCTGCAAACTAGCCCCTAGGCTGTTTTACCCTTGCTGCTATTTTAGAGTTAGGACAGACCTGGTGCTTTTTGGATTAGTTTAATTGCTTGTTGCTGTTCCCTTTAGCTTGTTAGGACCTACCCTAGTATGCCTTATGTTTTATTCCCCCTTAGAGTAGTTTTTTATAGCTTTTAGCCAACTCATTTTAGCGCTCAAATCTGCCATCAGACCTGTCCTTACTCCCTACCTGTTCAGCATCTAAATTAGCCCTAAAAGCTCTGTAATGTTTAGCATATGAACTCTTTGGTGGATCAGCTGATATGTTTTAGATTTCCTTGCATTAGCTTTTTTGTATTCTAGCTTATTTTGTGCCTCAAACCTCCCTTTTTGGACTGTCTTAGCTGTGTTTGATTGTACCAGCTTGTTGTGAATTGTGTTTACTTTTGAGTTTAAATGGCTTTATTAGGATGAGTTCAGTTTACTATTAGCCTATTTGGATTATTTGTCAGCTTATTGCATGCTTGTGTGAGCTTTTGGACTCCCCACATTTAGATTTGTTAGTATTTCATTATTTTTTTTGCTAACTGATAAGATTGGCCGCTGACCAGCTTCTGCTTCTGAATCTCAGTATTGACTGAGGTTGTTTGATCCTTGTTTATGCTGTCCTTAGCTTGTTGAAGTGTAGTTTTTGGTTTGTTTATGTGTTTAAAACTGAGTTGGTTTGATTCTTCATTATAGCATGTCCTAGCTTTTGAGGGTGATTTCTTCTTGATTGTTAAGTTTTATTTGAGCTTGTGTACTTGGAATTTGAGTTTCTGTTCTTTTAATTCTAGTATGTGGTTTAACTAATAGCTCTTGGCAATACTTAAAATATCCCATTTTAGTCTAAAAATCATACTATTGCTATTAATAAGCTCACTCTGAATTTTTCTCAGCTTTTCCACAAAAGCTCCTTTGCAAAAGTGGTTTAATCTTTTTAGTTTTACAAGTTTTAAAAAGAAAAATTGAAAAAAAAAATGTTTGCAAAAACATGGAGTTAATGGGAGTCGAACCTGGGGTACTCTAAACACACAAACACACCATGCACATATAAATCCAACTGCCCTAGGGACTTGTCTCGTTAATTCTCTTCTTTGTTTTTTTATTTACCATGTTTTTCTTTTATAAGTTTATAGAACTGCTTTAGCTTATTAAGTAGCTTATTTCAATTAACTTTCTCATTTTCTTATTTTTCCTAGATTCATATTAGTAAGCTAGACTTTCCTTAAATTTTTTTTTATAATTTTCCTCAGCCATTTACTAGTTTTTAGAATTTAATTAGTTATTTTAGTATTTAAATCATAATAAAAAAATATAAAATCAAAAAAAATATATTTCTTTTTTCAAAAAATTTCTTTCGTCATGAGAATCGTAGAAAAGTAATTTTTACACCCGTAGGACTAGTGTAGCTTAAAATTCACTTTTTATTTTGCGCACTCGCATTTTTATTAATTAACTTTACATTTTTTTAACTTAGCTTACGTTTTAGGGTTCCCTAATTCCATATTATGCTTCCCGTAGTATCTTAGGTAGTTTTAAGATTTTCTTAGCATTCCGTTGTTTATTTTTCCCATTTAGGTTGCGTTTATTTCAATTCTTTATTCTCGTAACTTTAACGTACCATAACACCAAATAACTCTCACAATCGAACTTACAAGCATTTTAATCTCCAAATCTCACACGATATTGCCCATTCACACCTTGTTGGGACACAACCCGGATAATCACTTACCCGGTATCACACATATATATATTGTATTCACGAGTTTTTACAAGTTAAAATTTTCCTAAAGGTTAATTAGTAAATTCCACTCACGTCTACTTTGTATTTATTTTGATACACATTTCACAACCAATCAACATTTGGCGCTGCTGCCGGGGAGGTTGTGTTGCGACAATATCGTTACGATTTTAACGATTAGTGACTTGTAGAACCTTCGTCAAGAATTTATCGTTTTCAAAAAAAAAAAAAAAAAAAAAAAACAGAAAAATATTTTCCTTTTCTTTTGTATATATTCTTATCATATAAAAAAATACAAAAACATTTTCCGAATTTCTTGTGAAATAAAATAAACATAAAAAAACAACCGCCGAAAACCAAGGCAGAACACCTACCAACTGGGGGTGTGAACATTAATAAGTTCCCAAACCAAAGATCAAACTTGCCTTTGTATCATTTGCATTTTGGAAAACTTTTAAACGATAAGCAAACTTTAAGAGGAGTCGAAACGGTATAGGGCGATCCAATGAACTTCGCCCTAGTGAGAGATCGATTCTTCTCTCTCGCTCCCTTGTGTGTTTGTCTTTAAAAGTTAACCTTGCGTTTGAGATTATTGGTTTAAGTTCCCCTGTCTTTTAAGTTGGTCTTGTTTTAATTGAGTTGTTTTTTGTAGTGCATGCGCACTCGTTCGTCTACGTCAACAAGTCCTTTACAATCACTCAACAACATTCCAAGAAGAAGGCGTAATCAACAACGTACCAATCAAATAGTCAAACCCGAGATTCGTACTATTCCTCCAAACATGGCCGATAATCGTACCATGTCCGAGCTTCTCCAAGCACCCACCGAGGGTTATGGAGAGGCCATCGTTGTTTCGGCAATCGTTGCCGATAATTTTGAACTCAAGACCGGGTTGCTACAATTAGTAACTTCGAGTCAATACTTCGGTTTTGAGAGGTACGATCCTCATTCTCACATTCTATGGTTCAACAAAATCACATCAACCTTCAAATACAAAAACGTCCCTCAAGAAGCTATCAAACTTCTTCTTTTTCCTTTCTCTCTCGAGGGTACGGCCCGGATTTGGCTTGAAAAACAACCTCCTAGTTCAATTGAGACATGGGAAGACCTCGTGTTGAAATTTGTGAATGAATTCTTTCCCCCGTCTAAAACAACAAGCTTAAAGAATGAAATCACAAAGTTTACTCAAAACTTTGATGAATCTTTTAGCGAGGTGTGGGATCGTTTTAAAGATTTACTTCGCAAGTGTCCTCATCATGGTTTTTCCGAATTGCACCAAATTGATACTTTCTACAATGGTTTGAACCAAACCGATCAAGATTCTTTGAACAATGCCGCGGGTGGCAATCTCTTCAATCGGACTCCTAGAGATGCTTTAGCTATAATTGAAAACAAGTCTAAGGTTCGTACTTCACGAAATAAGTCCATTGTTTCCCAAGTAAATGCAACCTCATCTAGATCATCTCCCGTGAACAATTCTAGCACCGATGCTAAGATAGACAAACTCACGGAAGCTATTCAAGCATTGGTTCTTTCCAAACAAAAGAAACTATCATCACCACAAACTTATTCACCCGCTCAAGTCAAAGCGGTTGATGAAACTTGTGTCACTTGTGGTGGACCTCTTGCTTACTACAATTGTACTACCACTGATGGTAGTCAATTTGATGTTAAAGCTGTAGCCGGGTCTTACAATCAAGGAGGTAACCATTACCGTCCTCAAGTTTAACCAAACTATCGTGCTAGCAATTAAAATGGTCCACCCGGATTTTCTCAACCCAATAATCCAAATCGATTCAATCATAATCAACAACAAAGATATCAAAATGTTCAAAATCAATTTCGTGCCCCGATTAACCAATCTCCTAATCAAGGGGGTAATTTCAATCAAGGTTTTCAAGCTCCTAATTACCAAGCCCCTAATGTTGCTTCAAGTGAACTTGCTAATTACATCAAAGCAAATCAGGCTAACATGAGGGGAATGCAAAACCAAATCAACACTTTGAAGAATGATTTTCAATCTTCAATGTCGAGACAAGGAAATGAGCTTAAAAATGAACTTTGAAACACTAATCACAAGATTGAACAATCTCAAAGCAAGATTGAGAACATGTTTGCTAGTCTTATGAATCAAATGAATCAAGCTTCTACTTAGGGTACTCTCCCGGGAAATACCATTCCCAACCCGAAGGGTGAATTGAAAGCTATTACCACTCGTAGTGGTAAAGCTTATGATGGACCTTCGACTCCTATTCCTCCACCAATGAAGGAAGCGGAACGAGAACCCAAGGTTACAAAGGACAAGGTGCAATCCTCAAGCTCACGAAGTACTGCACAAGTCCAACCTTTGGTCGATCAAACTTCAATTCCCGAATTTGATTTTCCAAAGAGCATTCCTAAGCCTTCAATCCCATATCCTTCGAGGCTTAGTGATCAAAAACTCCGTGATCAAACTAATAATCAAATGAAGAAGTTTTTTTAGATATTTCAAAAGTTACACTTCGACATTAGTTTCGCAGATGCTCTTCTCTAAATGCCCAAGTTTGCTTCCACTTTCAAGAGTCTTCTAAGTAACAAAGAGAAATTGTTCGAACTCACTAAAACTCGTTTGAATGAAAATTGTTCGGCGGTGCTTCTAAAGAAACTTCCTGAAAAATTAGGAGACCCCAGGAAATTTCTCATTCCATGTGATTTCCAAAAACTAGAAGAGTGCTTCGCCTTGGCCGATCTTGGCGCTAGCATTAATCTCATGCCTTTCTCTATTTGGCAAAAGCATTCACTTCCCGAGCTTACACCAACACGAATGACTATAGAATTAGCAACCCGAACCATTACGGTTTCGAAGGGTATTGCTGAAGATGTCTTTGTGAAGGTTGGCAAGTTCCATTTTCTTGCCGACTTCGTAGTCGTTGATTTTGATGCCGATCCTCGTGTCCCCCTCATTTTGGGAAGACCATTCTTGAAAACGGCTCGTGCATTAATCGACATCTTCGAAGGTGAAATGACTCTAAGATTTGGCGATGAAAAGTTGGTCATTAACATTGAAAACACTTCAAAAGACCTTCTCGACCTTGAACGAGAAGCAATTAACCAAATTGATGTCATCAATGTTGCATGCGATGAATACTTTGAAGAAGTGTTAAATGTGCAAGGATCAATTGATTATACCATCGATGTCTCTTCCCCTCTCTCACTCCATTTAAGGGAGGTGACTTCATTTTGGAAGAAATTAAAGCTTGTTTATCATGTGATTCTCGTGTTGAACTTGATTCTATCAATCCCGAGGAAGACATACTTCTCTTTGAGAGGTTGCTTAATGATGATCCATCATTTCTTCCTCCAAAAGAACTTCATAATGAGGAACTCAAAAATGTTGAAAAAACTGATGATTTTCCTGAAGTCGAACTTAAGGACTTACCACCTCATCTCGAGTATGCACTTTTGGAGGGTGACGATAAGTTACCCGTCATTATTGCTAAAGACTTGAATGAGGATGACAAAGCCGCTCTCATCAAAGTTTTAAAGTCACACAAGCGAGCCATCGCTTGGAAACTTTTCGACATCAAGGGTATTAACCCGGAATTTTGTATGCACAAGATTTTGATGGAGGATGACTTTAAACCGGAGGTTCAACAACGAAGAAGGGTAAATCCAAAAATCCATGAGGTTATCAAACAGGAAGTAATAAAAATTCTTGATGCCGGATTGATTTACCCTATTTCGGATAGTCCTTGGGTGAGTCCCATTCATTGTGTGCCCAAGAAAGGTGGTATTACGGTTGTTAAAAATGATGATAATGAGTTGATTCTTACTCGATTGGTAACGGGATGGCGTGTTTGCATTGACTATCGAAAGTTGAATGACGCCACCTGTAAAGACCACTTTCCTCTACCTTTCATGGACCAAATGCTTGAAAGATTGGCGGGAAACGAATACTATTGTTTCCTTGACGGTTTTTCAGGTTACTTCCAAATTCCCATTGATCCGCAAGATCAAGAGAAAACAACTTTCACGTGCCTATACGGAACATTTGCTTATCGATTCATGCCTTTTGGTTTGTGCAATGCTCCGGGAACGTTTCAAAGATGCATGATGGCCATTTTTCACGACATGATCGAGAAAACAATGGAGGTCTTTGATGAGTGTGTAAATACTCATCATTTTTACCTTTTATGAGCTGCCAAAACATCTAAAAACACTCAATATTGTATCAAAATAGTGAAAATATCCCAGGAATGTGTTTTATATGTTTCAAATGCAAAATAATCAAAAACAGATGAAAAACGTACAAAGTTTGCAAAATTGGCAGTTTCAGTCCCTCAACTTTCAAAAGATGTCAAATCTAGTCCCTGGTTGTTCTAAAAACTTGAAAAAGTCACCAAAGGTCCTTTTAAATCAAAAAGTTACAAAAATAGTCCTTTGGTGCAAAGTTTCACAAAATGTCAAGTTTAGTCCCTGAAGTTTGGAAAATTGTCAAAAATGGTCCCTGGGATATTAAAACTTTGAGAAAAACATATTTTGTCCTTGTACTTCTCATATATGGCAGGATTGGTCCTTGGTGGAAAAGTTTGGTGAAATTACACATTTGGTCCCTGAAGTTTGAAAGTTTGGCAGATTTAGTCCCTGAGAAATTTAAAATGGAAAAGTCAACTTTGGTCCTCATACTATTCATCACTTGGCAAGAAACAACCTTATGGAAACTTTGGAAAGATGCCAAGTCTCATCCCCCAACTTTCGAATAATTACAAAATTGGTCCTTGTGTTATTTGAAACCAAACCGGACCCTTAATAATTATTACCCAAATAAACCAAAACCAAATCCAATCCACAAACACAAAAGCCCACCTTCCTAATTTTGGCCCACTCCACAAACAGCCCAACACCCCTTTTATATTAAACACAGGGTCAAAGGTTTGACCCTCAGTCAAACCGAGTTAAACAAAGACCCTCTTCACCCTTCCCTCCCCCACACCATTTTCAGACCATCACATCACCACCACCCCACTTTCCCTGTCCAATCCATCGCCCAAACCACCTCTCTCACCTAATACAACAAGCCACAATAAATGCTTCCCCCTCCAATTGGTATTATCAGAGCAATTTGCAAAATCCTTTTTCCCGCCAAAACACGTGGAGGGCTGTGATGAAGTTTCAGTGATCCAATGGCCCTAATTGTTGATGGGAAATGATCAGAGAGGCAAGGGAACCCTAATCTTCAAGTATAAAAGGAAGAGAAGTTCAAGAAGTAGAGTGTTAGCTTAATCTTAGTATTTTTAAGTCGTTTAAAGTAGTTTTCAAATTCTCAGTTGTAATTTAGCGTCGAAATAGTTTGATTTGTATTTTCAGTGTACTATTAAGGATTTTCATCAATCAAAGTTAAGTTTCAAGTTATATCTCAACCTGTGCAATTTTCAAATTTATTTCAAGTTTCTTATTCTACTGTGTTGTTGTTATCATTAAGTACTTATGGACTCTTAGGCCATATAAGCTCCCATAAAGCTTATTTAAGCTTTTAGAAACCATAAAATACGGCTTAGTTATAAAAAACTCAAAAATACAAAAACAGTCAACAAAAGTCAAGTTGCAGGTTTAATGGTGATTTAAAGCTGGAGCATGGTTAATTCTGGATGGCCATGGGTTTAGTGGCTTGTGGAAGCCTGTAGGATTGGTTCTTGTGGTCCTTGGTTCTTGGTTTATGCTGGAATGCACTTTGTAAGGCTTCAAATCTCATTTCTCTAATCATCACTATAGCATTGCTTAACTAGTTGTTTTAATAGCTTTTCTGTGTTTACCTAGTGCTTATTAGTGATAATCTTGCATAATAATAGTATCTTGTTTATTGGGATCCTTAGTTGCTTTGTAGTCTTAATTTGGTA
This sequence comes from Artemisia argyi, assembly GCA_030686995.1. Classification (NCBI taxonomy): domain Eukaryota; kingdom Viridiplantae; phylum Streptophyta; class Magnoliopsida; order Asterales; family Asteraceae; genus Artemisia; species Artemisia argyi. The sequence goes on from CM060703.1 coordinate 87,034,158, forward strand.
GTTGAATTAGTACATTTTGTAATCTTGTGCAATTGTTGTTAATTTCTGTGTTTAAGTGCTTATTTAAGGTTACTCTATCATAATAAGTCACTGTGGATCAGTTTCATAAGCCTTAGTAGCCATTTGCCTCTCAAAACACAAAACAGTCAATATATAAGGAGTGTTTGGATTTGTGGGATTCAAGGTGTTGAGTTGTTTCATTGTTGCTGTTTCTTGCTCATTAAAGTCACTCAGGATATAAATAGCTCAGAACAACAACAAAAATCAAGTTTCACTTATAGAAAAGTCAAAATCAAGTGTTAAATGACCTAGTTTACCCTGTGTGTTGGATTAAGAGTGGTTTATGCCCCAAATCCATTCACTTGTGAGTGGTTTAGTTCAATTTAGTCTTATATTAGCTTAATTCATCAATTTGAATCAGAAAATCAGAATCAAAGTTATCTTAGTCAACCTTTTACATAATATCAAAAAGTCAAAAATTACCATTGTCTCAGAAATCCAAATTTTGGAGTAATTTTTGTGAATTTTGTGTTAACTTTGAGAACTTGTCCTTTTCAGAAGTTAAAATCTACCACCTAGTGTACAAAAACCCATACTCAGCTTATTTTTAAGAATTTTGTGCAAGCTTGTGCATTAGCTTAAAGTTACCTGCAGGGCAAACACTTGCCCTGTGCACAGGTTTGGACCCATTTTCCCAAGTGATTTGTGGCTTACCCAGTGGGACCCACCTTTGACTTATTGGATTTTTGGAAAGCCATACACCCCATTTTGATAAGCCAAGGCTTATTTCAGCCTTTTGAGCTTATTTGATAGGGCTGCAAGCCCCATCAAGTTTGGCCATCTTCTGAGTCAATACTGAGCACTCAGTGTAAGACCCTAATTTCATAGCCTCACCTAGTATTCATTAGTAAGCAATAGGATTAGCTTATTAGCTTATTTTGTAGCTTATCAGTCCCTATATAAGTTTCAAGTTTAAGTTTGGACCCTAGATCACTTTTGCGGACCCCACAGAGGTCCAAAACCTCTAATCTCAGGCCTGTTTTGGCTTATTGGCTTTTAAGTGCTTATTTGTGATTAATTGCTTATTCAGTTTGCTATTTGGTTCTTATTTTCTTATTTCTTGTTGTTAATCATCTGTGCATGCTTAGTTTCTCATTTCATAGCTTTTTCATAATAGCTTAAGTCCTAATAAGCTATTTAATAACTGTTTGGAAACAAGGGGTGCACATAGCTTATTTTTAAGCTAATCAAAAAGTTGTTTCACAAAAGATTCTTATTTTCATCTCATTTTAGCTGTCAAAAAGAAAAACACCAAAAAAGCAAACATAAAATTAGTGATAGCTTCTATTTAATATATTCCATCTTTTTCAATTTTCATTTCAGCATATTTATAAGCACTTTTCCATTTTTATAATTTTCTTAATTTTCTTGTACCTTTAAGTATTTAAAATAATTTTCTTAGATTTTTCCTAAATAGTTTACTATTTATTAGAATTAAAAGTAGTTTAATTAATTAAATAAGTAATATTAGTAATTAATTAGTTTTCTTAAATTTTAATTAATAACAGTAGGTTTTTATAATTTTTCTAAGTTTTATAAATTAGTTAAGACTTTCAGAAAATATAATTTTAATTTCTACTGTTCATTTGACATTTTTCTTATTTAAATTATTTAAATTAGATTTAAATTAATTAAAAGGTAAGTAATTAGTGGAATAGTCTAAGAATAATTTTTAGAAGTTTTTTATAATTTTGAAGGATTCCTGTGATGGTTAAATAGTTTTTTAAATTTTTCCAGAATTTTCTAAGTTAATTTAGTATTATTTGTAATTTAAAATATTTTAATTAGTTTAATTAATATAAGTAGTTTTTAATTAATAAAAAACTCATAAAAAGACAAAAATGTTTATTTTTATTTTTTTTACTTTCTTCAAGTTCATTTTAAGGTTTAGAAATTATTTTTGCAAATTTTTAGGTTAATTTGTAACATTTGTCATTTTTAGTTAATTTAAATTAGGTTTAATTTACTTTTTAAATAGTTTTAATTAATTAAGTAATACATAAATATTAAAATAATCATTTTTATAATTTCATTTTCATTTTAAATTTTCTTTTAATTTTAAGTTTTCAAAAGTTTCACTTGCACCCCCTGTAGTTTGTAATTTGTCAAAACCCACTTTTTTGTCTGTTATCTGATTCCAAATTGTGCATTTGTGAATATATCTGTATATCTGTTATTGTGAATATTATATCATTGTGCAAATACCAAAATATCAGTAGCAAAATCAATTCCCAATCATCTAGGCTACTGTCCTCAGTGCCACTTATTCTCAAAAGCGTTTTCCAAAAACACCATTTCAATCTCGCTGGGACATAACGACCCGGGGACACACTATACTATCACCGGAGAATTGGAACGGAGCTGTCTTTGACTTGTTGAACTTGGTCAATAATATCTGACCGTTTCGGGACCAATCAAACTTTGGCGCCGTTGCCGGGGAGGTTGTTGCGTTTTTTTAAAATCGTTTTAAGTTTAGTGGTTTTCAAAACCCTCCCTGTACAAATTTCACACAATTTGTAAAAATTTTTTTGTAAAAATATCAATCATATCAAAAAGTTCATTAACATTTTTCCTGAAGTGTTAACAACACCAAAAAAAATCAAAAACAACAAAACAAACTGTGAAGTTAAATTACTTCGTTTTCTTTAAGATTACAACCTGAAACCGTTGGTATAAGGTAAGTTCTGACATTAAATTGCGAACTGAAGAGGAAAACTATTTACTTCCTCCCGCCAGCCTGCGAGTAATTTTAAAAGAACGATTTTGGTTAACGAATCAGTTCCAAAAATATTTCCCAAAGTTTTCTGCACACACACCCATAAGCCTAAAGACAAATTTTTCTGTTAATAAATACATAAAATCTTACCACCGCAAACCAAGGCAGAACACCTACCAACTGGGGGTGTGGACATAATAAGTTCCCAAATAAAAGATTAAAACTTGTCTTTATATCCCTGTGAGTGGTGTACCTTTTTTAAAGAAGCCATTCACTTGCGATTATTAGATTTAAGTTCACTGTGGTTTTGCCTCGATCTTGTTTTGAAAAATTGTTTTTAGTGCATGCGCACTCGGTCACAAACAAAACGTAAACATCAGAAAAACGTACACGAGTTACGTACTGTTATTGAAGAACCAAAAACCGAAATGGCCGATGGGCCACCATCACCACCCCCTGACCCTCCCAGGGATGACCCAGCTCCCGATCTCCGAACGATGTAGGAGTTGTGCCAGCCTACCATGCAAGGGAGGGGCGGACCTATTGCACCACTCACTATTGAGGCTACGGACTTTGGCCTCAAGCACCACATGATCCAACAAGTCCAGAATTCGTGTCAATTTCATGGATTACCGGGTGACGATGCTAACAAGCATCTTGATAAATACCTTACGGTCACCCAAAGTATGAAACAGCATGGTGTCACCGATGATGCCCTCCGGCTGTATCTCTTCCCCTATTCTCTCACTCATCATGCCACTGCATGGTTTGACCGACTCCCAAAGAATTCTATTCGTACCTTTGATGAAATGGTAACCAAGTTTTTAGCAAAATATTTTCCACCTTCCATGGTTACCAAGTTACGAAATGATATTAGCAACTTCCGGCAACGTCCCGATGAGTCTCTTTTTGAGGCTTGGGAACGTTATAAGCTAGCTATTGATCAGTGCCCTAACCACAATATGTTACAAGTTACAATCATAGATACCTTCTATAATGGTCTAACATTGAGGCACCGGGATATTCTCAATGCTGCTGCTGGTGGGACCTTTATGAAAAGGCGTCCCGAAGATTGCTATGACTTGATTGAGAACATGACTGCCCACCAAAACTTATGGGATTCCTCTGCGGAGAGGGATGAGTCATGTAAATCAATCATTCCTTCATCATCATCTCCTGAAATAATTGCTCTCACAAAAAAGATGGATGATATTTCTACGGCTGTGTTGAGAATGAACCAAATGATGCAAAATCAGGTTCAAAATCAACAAGTGAAAACCGTGGCCCGAAGTTGTGAAACTTGTGGGGGCCCACATCTTTATTCCGAGTGTCCAGCTACTGCTGGTTTTCCTCAAGAGAACGTTTATGCTGCTCACAGTTCCTACAACATGGGGGGTAATTCTTACCAACCACAAGGGGACCGAAATCTCTTAAGCTATCGTTCCAACAATTTTCTCGGACCTCCCGGTTTTAACCAAAATCAAAACCGTAACTCGAATCAGAATCGAGGAGATTTTAATCAAGGTCAAAACTCGAATTTCCAAAACCCGAATCAAAATCAAGGTCATTTTAATCAAAACAATTTTCAAAATGGCAATCAAAATCAAGGTTTTCAAGGAAATTTTCAAAAAAACCAAAATCAAGGGAATTACAATCAGGGTAATTTCAATCAGAGAAATAATTTTCAGGGTAACAACAATCAAAATCAAGGGAATTTTCAAAACAACCGTGTTCAAAATTTTCCTACTCAAAATCAAAACGTTGTTCCACCCTCGTCTTCCTCCGATGAAGTGCTAGAACAATTCATGAAAGCACAAGAGGAAATGAATCAGTTATTGATCAGCAAGATCTCTGAGCTTCAGAAGTCTTTAAATGATCGACCCTCGGGCCCGGGTACACTACCGAGCAACACGATCGCTAACCCGAGGGGCGATGTCAAAGCGATCACTACCCGAAGTGGGGTATCATACAATGGACCCACGATTCCCTCTACCTCTTCTTCTCCTCCTACTAAGGTAGCGGAATGTGAACCTGAGGTTACCACGGACACGGTACTTCCTACTAATAACAGAGGTACCAACAACGTCCACCCTCAAGTTGTCCCGGTCCCGACTCGTAAGTCGATAGTTGTATTTGATCCTCCTGTGAGTTCTGATGAAATTCCAAAGAATGATCCTAAGCTGTCAATTCCATATCCTTCACGTTTGAATGATCAAAAGAACCGCGAAAGAGCTAATCATCAGATGGAAAAATTTTATCAAATTTTCCAAGAGTTGCACTTCGATATTAGCTTCGCGGATGCTCTTCTTCTCATGCCTAAATTTGCTTCAACAATAAAAAATCTGATAAGCAACAAAGAAAAACTCTGTGAGATGGCAAAAACTCCTCTTAATGAGCATTGCTCAGCAGTGCTCTTGAAAAAGCTTCCCGAAAAGCTTGGAGATCCTGGGAAATTTCTCATTCCTTGTATTTTCCCGGGGATGGTTGAATGCTTTGCCTTGGCCGATCTTGGCGCAAACATTAACCTTATGCCTTACACAGTCTGGAAAAGACTCTCTCTTCCTGCTCTCACTCCTACCTGCATGACTCTTGAGCTTGCAGACCGTACTATGTCTCATCCTCTCGGCATTGCCAAAGATATCTTTGTGAAAGTAGGAAAGTTCCATTTTCCGGCAGATTTCGTGATTGTTGATTTCGATGCTGACCCAAGAGTTCCTCTCATTCTCAGGAGGGGATTCTTAAGAACATGTCGTGCTTTAATCAATGTATTCGAAGAAGAAATCACTCTACTTGTTGGTGGCGAAGCCATCACATTCAATCTTGAGCAGACTTCAAGATACTCCTCCAACTATGATGCTGAAACGGTTAACCGTATTGACATCATCGATGTTGCGTTAGAGGAGTATTCTCAAGAAGTCCTTGGTTTCTCATCCAGTGGCAGTACCACTCTTTCTACTGATCCTATCATTTCTGACTCTTCCCATTCTCTCACTCTGTTTGAGGGAAGTGACTACCTTCTGGAAGAGGTCGAGGCATTTCTTGCTCAGGATAGTTCAATCCCTCATGGGGTTGATGAAAACTATCTTGACCCGGAGGGGGACATTCTTCTTCTTGAAACATTGTTAAATGATGATCCTTCACCCTCTCTGTTTCCAAAACAACTTCATAAAACGGAAATTAAATCTATTGAAAAATCTGAAGAATTTCCCGAGGTTGAGCTCAAGGACTTGCCTCCTCATCTAGAATATGCATTTCTGGAGGGTGATGATAAATTACCCGTCATTATTGCTAAAGACTTGAAAGATGAGGAAAAGGCTGCACTCCTAAAGGTTCTTAAGGCAAACAAGCAAGCAATTGCTTGGAAACTCTCCGACATTAAGGGCGTTAGCCCAGACTTTTGTACACACAAAATCTTAATGGAGGATGACTTTAAGCCAGCAGTGCAACAACAGAGAAGGGTAAATCCCAAAATCTACGAAGTTATCAAACAAGAGGTTCTAAAACTTCTTGATGCGGGATTGATTTACCCTATATCTGACAGTCCTTGGGTTAGCCCAATTCATTGTGTTCCTAAAAAGGGTGGCATAACCGTTGTCACCAACGAGGATAACGAGTTGATCCCGACTCGTTTGGTCACGGGTTGGCGAGTATGTATTGACTATCGAAAGTTGAATGAAGCCACCCGTAAAGACCATTTTCCTCTCCCTTTTATGGATCAGATGCTCGAAAGACTAGCGGGGAATGAATACTACTGCTTCCTTGATGGTTTCTCGGGTTACTTCCAAATCCCCATTGATCCACAGGATCAAGAGAAAATTACCTTCACATGCCCCTACGGAACTTTTGCTTACAGACGTATGCCTTTCGGCTTATGTAATGCACCAGGCACGTTCCAGAGGTGCATGATGTCTATCTTTTCCGACATGATCGGGAAAACCATGGAGGTATTTATGGATGACTTTTCAGTCATCGGGGATTCATTCCAGTCTTGTCTCTCCCACTTGGAACAAATGCTTAAACGTTGTAAAGAAACGAATTTGAGTCTCAACTGGGAAAAAAGCCACTTTATGATCAAGGAGGGCATTGTCCTCGGCAATAAAATTTCAAAGAACGGGATTGAGGTTGACAAAGCCAAAATCGATGTCATGGCTAAATTACCTCATCCCACCACCGTTAAAGGTGTCAGGAGCTTTTTGGGTCATGCCGGCATCTACCGTAGATTTATCCAAGATTTCTCTAAGATTGCCCGGCCTATGACCCATCTCCTCGAGAAGGATGCTCCTTTCATCTTCTCTCCTGAGTGCATCGAAGCTTTTGAAACATTAAATAAAAAGCTTACCGAGGCAACCGATTCTTGTTGCCCCCGATTGGGACCTACCTTTTGAGCTTATGTGCGATGCTAGTGATTTTGCCATAGGTGCGGTCTTGGGGCAATGAAAAGCAAAATACTTTCAGCCTATACACTACGCAAGCAAAACTATGACCGAGGCACAAAGTCACTACACCACCACTGAAAAAGAACTACTAGCTGTGGTGTATGCCTTTGAGAAATTCCGGTCATACTTAATCTTGATCAAATGCGTGGTGTATACGGATCACTCGGCTTTGAAGTACCTATTTGCAAAGCAAGATGCAAAGCCGAGGCTACTCCGTTGGGTTCTCCTCCTCCAAGAATTTGATATCATTATCCGTGATAAAAAAGGAGCTGAGAACCTTACTGCTGATCATCTCTCACGATTAGAAAACCCTCACCAGGATGTTTCTGAGAAAAAGGAAATAAATGAAACATTTCCTCTCGAGACACTCAATGCGGTTGCTTTTCGTGGTGACTCTATTACCCCATGGTTTGCCGACTTTGCAAATTACCATGCGGGTAACTTCATCGTGAAGGGGATGACGTCCTAACAGAAGAACAAATTCTTCAAAGATGTTAAACATTACTTCTGGGACGACCCCTTTCTCTTCAAAATCTGTGCCGATCAAGTCATCAGGCGATGTGTATACGGATAGGAAGCCGCTGATATTCTCAAGGCTTGCCATGCTGGACCCACCGGGGGGCATCATAGTCCTAACTACACCGCCAAAAAGGCGTTTGATTCCGGTTTCTATTGGCCCACGATCTATAAGGATGCCCACGAGTTAGTCAAAGATTGTGAAGCTTGTCAGCGTCACGGGAATATTTCACAAAAGAACGAAATGCCACAAAATGCCATTCAAGTTTGTGAAATCTTTGACGTCTGGGGCATTGATTTTATGGGGCCATTCCCATCTTCTCGTGGAAACAAATATATTCTCGTGGCTGTTGACTACTTGTCAAAATGGGTTGAGGCAAAGGCCTTACCCACTAACGATGCCCGAGTTGTTGTGAAATTCTTGAAATTCCTCTTTGCTCGTTTTGGAACTCCACGTGCCATCATTAGTGATCGCGGTACTCACTTTTGCAATGATCAATTCGAAAAAGTCATGCTTAAGTCGGTGTTACTCATCGTCTTTCTACCGCATATCACCCACAAACAAGTGGGCAGGTGGAGGTTTCAAACCGTGGTATTAAATGGATTCTTGAGAGGACCGTAGGTGAAAACCGTGCTTCCTGGTCGGACAAACTAGATGATGCACTCTGGGCCTTCCGTACAGCTTACAAAACACCCATCGGGTGTACTCCCTACAAGCTTGTATATGGTAAGGCATGTCATTTACCGATCGAGCTTGAGCACAAAGCCTACTGGGCCTTGAAACATGCAAACTACGACCTTCATAAAGCAGGTGATCTCCGTAAAGTTCAACTCAATGAATTAAACGAACTTCGTGATCAAGCCTACGAGAACTCTTTGATCTACAAAGAAAAGACTAAGAAGATTCACGACTCTAAGATTAAGAACCGCGTTTTCAACGTCGGTGACAGAGTCCTTCTTTTCAACTCAAGGTTAAAGATCTTCTCGGGGAAATTAAAAATCCGATGGACCGGACCATTCACTGTTGCTAAAGTATATCCATACGGGACTGTTGAGTTATCTCAACCCGAAGGTCCCAACTTCAAAGTGAATGGTCATCGTTTGAAACACTATTTTGGAGAGGACATACCACCCATGGTTGTCCCTGATCTCCAAACTTTCCCCATGGATCAATGAATTCGGGGATCGAGTCAAGCTAGTGACTCGGTGAACAAAAATTAGCAAAATATGGGTTTTCATCCGTATCTCTGACTTCTTTCTACTTTCTACCACTCTAGTGTCGGGGAGTGGCCGTCCCCTACCTTTTGAAAAGTAAATATGTATATAAGTTTCAGTTCAAAAAAAAATTTTTATATGTACAGATAAATAAAGTGAAAAGTAAAATCAATAATTCCACAGTTAGTTTCGAATATTAGCTTTTTCCGTTCACAGATTCGGCATAATAGCCGAGACTTCGAATATTGAGGACAATATTCAAATCTAGTGTGGGGGTGGGGGGGGGGGGGGAATTCTTGCGAATTTTATCACAAAATACTTTCTAAGTACCCCCATTTTGGCCTAAATTTTTCACTTTATTTCAAATTTTTTGTGGTAATCAGTCCGCCATGTTCAAATGACAAATGGATTGGCTAGACCAGGAGCAAACGGCTCTTGGTAAAGACATCTCAAACCCGTTGATGGCTTGCAATTTTCCAAAAATTATATGGTAAATCAACTCGCCATATCCCATTAAGCGAATGAGTTAGCTAGCCCGCAAGATTATGGCTTGTGGTAAAGGCCGTGGAAAATCCATAATTGGTAATCAGCTCACCAAGATGTTGACTTAGTCCATCAAGAGTTGGCTAGTCCAGAAGCAAACGGCTTTTGGTAAAGACTAATCAAATCCGTTGACAGCTGGTGACTTGCTCAAAATCACATAGTTTTTCTTAAAAGATTGCTAGGGACTAGCAATGTTTTAGTGTGAGGGATTGATGAGTGTGTAAATACTCATCATTTTTACCTTTTCTGAGCTGCCAAAACATCTAAAAACACTCAATATTGCATCAAAATAGTGAAAATATCCCAGGAATGTGTTTTATATGTTTCAAATGCAAAATAATCAAAAACAGATGAAAAATGTACAAAGTTTGCAAAATTGGCAGTTTCAGTCCCTCAACTTTCAAAAGATGTCAAATCTAGTCCTTGGTTGTTCTAAAAACTTGAAAAAGTCACCAAAGGTCCTTTTAAATCAAAAAGTTACAAAAATAGTCCTTTGGTGCAAAGTTTCACAAAATGTCAAGTTTAGTCCCCAAAGTTTGGAAAATTGTCAAAAATGGTCCCTGGGATATTAAAACTTTGAGAAAAACATATTTTGTCCTTGTACTTCTCATATATGGCAGGATTGGTCCTTGGTGGAAAAGTTTGGTGAAATTACACATTTGGTCTCTAAAGTTTGAAAGTTTGGCAGATTTAGTCCCTGAGAAATTTAAAATGGAAAAGGCAACTTTGGTCCTCATACTATTCATCACTTGGCAAGAAACAACCTTATGGAAACTTTGGAAAGATGCCAAGTCTCATCCCCCAACTTTCGAATAATTACAAAATTGGTCCTTGTGTTATTTGAAACTAAACAGGACCCTTAATAATTACTACCCAAATAAACAGGACCCTTAATAATTACTATCCAATCCACAAACACAAAAGCCCACCTTCCTAATTTTGGCCCACTCTACAAACAGCCCAACACCCCTTTTATATTAAACACAGGGTCAAAGGTTTGACCCTCAGTCAAACCGAGTCAAACAAACACCCTCTTCACCCTTCCCTCCCCCACACCACTTGCAGACCATCACATCACCACCACCCCACTTTCCCTGTCCAATCCACCGCCCAAACCACCTCTCACACCTAATACAACAAGCCAGAATAAATGCTTCCCCCTCCAATTGGTATTATCAAAGCAATTTGCAAAATCCTTTTTCCCGCCAAAACACATGGAGGGCTGTGATGAAGTTTCAGTGATCCAATGGCCCTAATTATTGATGGGAAATGATCAGAGAGGCAAGGGAACCCTAATCTTCAAGTATAAAAGGAAGAGAAGTCCAAGAAGTAGAGTGTTAGCTTCATCTTAGTATTTTTAAGTCGTTTAAAGTAGTTTTCAAATTCTCAGTTGTAATTTAGCTTCGAAATAGTTTGATTTGTATTTTCAGTGTACTATTAAGGATTTTCATCAATCAAAGTTAAGTTTCAAGTTATATCTCAACCTGTGCAATTTTCAAATTTATTTCAAGTTTCTTATTCTACTGTGTTGTTGTTATCATTAAGTACTTATGGACTCTTAGGCCATATAAGCTCCCATAAAGCTTATTTAAGCTTTTAGAAACCATAAAACACGACTTAGTTATAAAAAACTCAAAAATACAAAAACAGTCAACAAAAGTCAACTTGCAGGTTTAATGGTGATTTTAAGCTGGAGCATGGTTAATTCTGGATGGCCATGGGTTTAGTGGCTTGTGGAAGCCCGTAGGATTGGTTCTTGTGGTCCTTGGTTCTTGGTTTAAGCTGGAATGCACTTTGTAAGGCTTCAAATCTCATTTCTCTAATCATCACTGTAGCATTGCTTAACTAGTTGTTTTAATAGCATTTCTGTGTTTACCTAGTGCTTATTAGTGATAATCTTGCATAATAATAGTATCTTGTTTATTGGGATCCTTAGTTGCTTTGTAGTCTTAATTTGGCAGTTGAATTAGTACATTTTGTAATCTTGTGCAATTGTTGTTAATTTCTGTGTTTAAGTGCTTATTTAAGGTTACTCTATCATAATAAGTCACTGTGGATCAGTTTCATAAGCCTTAGTAGCCATTTGCCTCTCAAAACACAAAACAGTCAATATATAAGGAGTGTTTAGATTTGTGGGATTTAAGGTGTTGAGTTGTTTCATTGTTGCTGTTTCTTGCTCATTAAAGTCACTTAGGATATAAATAGCTCAGAACAACAACAAAAATCAAGGTTCATTTATAGAAAAGTCAAAATCAAGTGTTAAATGGCCTAGTTTACCCTCTGTGTTGGATTAAGAGTGGTTTATGCCCCAAATCGATTCACTTGTGAGTGGTTTAGTTCAATTTAGTTAATTCATCAATTTGAATCAGAAAATCAGAATCAAAGTTCATCTTAGTCAACCTTTTACATAATATCAAAAAGTCAAAAATTACCATTGTTTCAGAAATCCAAATTTTGGAGTAATTTTTGTGAATTTTGTGTTAACTTTGAGAACTTGTCCTTTTCAGAAGTTAAAATCTACCACCGTACAAAAACCCATACTCAGCTTATTTTTAAGAATTTTGTGCAAGCTTGTGCATTAGCTTCAAGTTACCTGCAGGGCAAACACTTGCCCTGTGCACAGGTTTGGACCCATTTCCCAAGTGATTTGTGGCTTACCCAGTGGGACCCACCTTTGACTTATTGGCTTTTTGGAAAGCCATACACCCCATTTTGATAAGCCAAGGCTTATTTCAGCCTTTTGAGCTTATTTGATAGGGCTGCAAGCCCCATCAAGTTTGGCCATCTTCTGAGTCAATACTGAGCACTCAGTGTAAGACCCCAACTTCATAGCCTCACCTAGTATTCATTAGTAAGCCACAGGATTAGCCTATTGGCTTATTTTGTAGCTTATCAGTGCCTCTATAAGTTTCAAGTTCAAGTTTGGACCCTAGATCACTTTTGTGGACCCCACAGAGGTCCAAATCCTCTCATCTCAGGCCTGTTTTGGCTTATTGGCTTTTAAGTGCTTATTTGTGATTAATTGCTTATTCAGTTTGCTATTTGGTTCTTATTTGCTTATTTCTTGTTGTTAATCATCTGTGCATGCTTAGTTTCTCATTTCATAGCTTTTTCATAATAGCTTAAGTCCTAATAAGCTATTTAATAACTGTTTGGAAACAAGGGGGTGCACATAGCTTATTTTTAAGCTAATCAAAAAGTTGTTTCACAAAAGTTTCTTATTTTCATCTCATTTTTAGCTGTCAAAAATAAAAACACCAAAAAAGCAAACATACAATTAGTGATAACTTCTATTTAATAGATTCTATCTTTTTCAATTTTCATTTCAGCTTATTTATATGCACTTTTCCATTTTTATAATTTTCTTAATTTTCTTGTACCTTTTAGTATTTAAAATAATTTTCTTAGATTTTTCCTAAACAATTTACTATTTATTAGAATTAAAAGTAGTTTAACTAATTAAATAAGTAATATTAGTAATTAATTAGTTTTCTTAAATTTTAATTAATAACAGTAGGTTTTTATAATTTTTCTAAGTTTTATAAATTAGTTAAGACTTTTAGAAAATATAATTTTAATTTCTACTGTTCATTTTCCATTTTTCTTATTTAAATTATTTAAATTAGATTTAAATTAATTAAAAGGTAAGTAATTAGTGGAATAGTCTAAGAATAATTTTTAGAAGTTTTTTATAATTTTTTCGGATTGCTGTGATGGTTAAATAGTTTTATAAATTTTTCTAGAATTTTCTAAGTTAATTTAGAATTATTTGTAATTTAAAATAGTTTAATTAGTTTAATTAATATAAGTAGTTTTTAATTAATAAAAAACTCATAAAAAGACAAAAATATTTATTTTTATTTTTTATACTTTCTTCAAGTTCATTTTAAGGTTTAGAAATTATTTTTGCAAATTTTTAGGTTAATTTGTAACATTTGTCATTTTTAGTTAATTTAAATTAGGTTTAATTTACTTTTTAAATAGTTTTCATTAATTAAGTAATATTTAAATATTAAAATAATCATTTTTATAATTTCATTTTCATTTTAAATTTTCTTTTAATTTTAAGTTTTCAAAAGTTTCACTTGCACCCCCTGTAGTTTGTAATTTGTCAAAACCCACTTTTCTGTCTGTTATCTGATTCCAAATTGTGCATTTATGAATATATCTGTATATCCGTTATTGTGAATATTATATCATTGTGCAAATACCAAAATATCAGTAGCAAAATCAATTCCCAATCATCTAGGCTACTGTCCTCAGTGCCACTCATTCTCAAAAGCGTTTTCCAAAAACACCATTTCAGTCTCGCTGGGACATAACGACCCGGGGAAACACTATACTATCATCGGAGAATTGGAACAGAGCTGTCTTTGACTTGTTGACCTTGGTCAATAATATCTGACCATTTCGGGACGAATCAGTCTTCATGGATGATTTTTCGATCGTTGGGAATTCATTCGAACCATGTCTCACCAATTTAGACAAAATGCTTCAATGTTGTATAGATACAAATCTTTGTCTAAATTGGGAGAAAAGTCATTTCATGGTCAAGGAAGGCATTGTCCTTGGCCATAAGATTTCTAAGCGCGGGATTGAGGTTGACAAAGCTAAAATCGATGTAATTGCTAAACTACCTCCTCCCACAACTGTTAAAGGTGTTCGGAGTTTTCTGGGTCATGCCGGATTTTATCATAGATTTATACAAGATTTTTCAAAAATAGCCCGGCCTATGACCCGACTTCTTGAAAAAGAAACTCCATTTGTCTTTTCCGATGAATGCATTGAAGCTTTTCAAACACTCAAGAAAAAGCTCACTGAAGCACCTATCTTATTTGCGCCCGAGTGGGACCTTCCATTTGAGCTTATGTGCGACGCAAGCGATTTTTCCATAGGTGCGGTTTTGGGGAAACGCAAAACCAAGTATTTTCATCCTATACACTATGCAAGCAAGACTTTAACTGAGGCTCAAGCTCATTACACCATGACGGAAAAAGAATTGTTAGCCGTGGTGTATGCTTTTGAGAAATTTAGGCCATACTTGATCTTGTCGAAAAGCATAGTGTATACGGATCACTCGGCTTTGAAATACCTATTTGGTAAGCAAGATGCTAAGCCAAGATTGCTTCGATGGGTTCTCCCCCTACCAGAATTTGATATCATCATACGTGATAAAAAGGGAGCCGAGAACCTTGCTGCTGATCACTTGTCCCGATTAGAGAACCCTCATCAAAGTGTTCACGAGAAACATGAAATTAATGAAACGTTTCCTCTCGAGACACTTAACGTGGTATCTTTTCGTGGTGATTCGAGTACCCCATAGTTTGCCGATTTTGCAAACTACCATGCGGGGAATTTTCTGGTGAAAGGGATGTCGTCCCAACAAAGAAAACAAGTTTTTCAAAGATGTAAAACATTACTTTTGGGACGAATCCTATTTGTTTAAGATTTGTGCGGATCAAGTCATCCGAAGGTGTGTGTGCGGGCAAGAAGCTAATGACATTCTCAAGGCTTGTCATAATGGACCCACCAGGGAACATCATGGCCCGAATTACACCGCCAAGAAGGTGTTTGATTCTTGATTTTATTGGCCTACCATCTACAAAGATGCCCAAGACTTGGTCAAATCTTGTGACGCATGTCAACGTCAAGAACGTGATGAAATGCCACAAAATATCATCCAAGTTTGCGAAATCTTTGATGTGTGGGGCATCGATTTCATGAGCCCATTCCCGTCTTCACAAGGGAACAAATACATACTCGTGGCTTTCGACTACGTATCAAAATGGGTTGAAGCGAAAGTGCTCCCTACCAATGATGCCCGGGTTGTTGTTAAGTTTCTTAAATCTCTCTTCTCTCATTTTGGAACCCCCCGAGCTATCATTAGTGATCGCGGTACTAACTTTTGCAACGACTAATTTGCAAAGGTCATGCTTAAGTACGGTGTTACTCACCGACTTACTACCGCGTACCACCCACAAACAAGTGGGCAAGTGGAGGTTTCAAACCGAGGTTTAAAAAGAATTATTGAAAGGACCGTAGGCGAAAACCGTGCCTCTTGGTCGGATAAATTAGATGACGCTCTATGGTCTTTTCGCACGGCTTATAAAACACCCATCGGGTGTACCCCTTATAAGCTCGTATATGGAAAAGCGTGTCTTCTACCGATCAAGCTCGAGCACAAAGCTTATTGGGCCTTGAAGCATTCTAACTTCGATATTAAGTCCGCGGGTGATCATAGGAAAGTTCAACTCAATGAACTTTGCGATCAAGCTTATGAAAAGAGAAAACAAAGAAGATCCACGACTCCAAAATCAAGAACCGCGTTTTCAACGTTGGTGACCGAGTCCTTCTTTTTAACTCTAGATTGAAGATATTTTCGGGTAAGCTCAAAACCCGCTGGACTGGACGATTCACCGTTGCCAAAGTTTTTCCTTATGGTACCGTCGAGTTATCTCAAAATGACGGTCCAAATTTCAAAGTAAATGGGCATCGGTTGAAGCATTATTTTGGATGGGACATACCACCCATGGTTGTCCCGGACCTCCAAAATTTCCCCATGGACCAATGAATTCAGGGTCGAGTCAAGCTAGCGACTCGGTAAACAAAAACAGTAGCATTACATGGGTTTTCACCCATCTCTCTAACTTCTTTCTCTTTTCTAAAACCTAAGTGTGGGGGAGTTCCCCTGCTCTTTCAAAAAAAATGGTGTTCCCACACTTGCCCAAATCTAAACTTTTTACGTTTCAAATTATCGGCATAATAACCGGTACTTTGAATATTGAGGGCAATATTCAATTCTAAGTGTGGGGGGCGGGATTCTTGGCGAATTTGTTCACATTTGTACCTTTTAGTGCTATAATACCCCCGTTTTGGCCACAAAAAAAAAATAGTGGAAGTGCTTTGCACTAACACAACAAAAGGTTATCAGTCCACCACGTCTAACATAAGGACTGGCTAATCCAAGAGCAAATGGCTCTTGGTAAAGATATCTCAAATCCGTTTATGGTTAACAATTTGCCAAAAATTGTATGGTGTTCAACTCACCATATCTTTGATAGTGAATAGTTGGCTAGCCCACAAGGTTATGGTTGTGGTAAAGGCGGTGGAAAACCATAACTGGTAATCAACTCACCAAGATGATGACTGTATTCCATCAAAGAGTTTGCTAGTCCAGAAGCAAACGGCTACTGGTAAAGACAAATCAAAACCGTTGACAGCTTATGGTTTGCTAAAAATCATATGGTTATTAGTGTACCATAGTTCTTACTTGAACTAAAACATTTGGCTACTCCAGAAGTAATGGCTTTTGGTAAAGAGACTTCAAATCCATTAAATTTTCACAAAAGATTGCTAGGGACTAGCAATAGTTTAGTGTGGGAGATTGATGAGTGTGTAAATACTCATCATTTTTGGTTAAATCAGAACTACAAAACATTTAAAAACACTCAGAAATGCATCAAAATACAGAAAATATCCCAGGATTGTGTTTTATATGTTTCAATTGCAAAATGATTGAAAACAGATGAAAACCGAACAAAGTTTGCATAATTGGCGGTTTCAGTCCCCCAACTCTCAAAACTTGACAAAATTAGTCCCTAAGCATTTATTTTGAAAGAAAAGTCAACCCAAGCCCTTAAAAATCCAAAGTTATCAAAAATGATCTTTGGGTAAAAAGTTTTCAAAAGTTTACAAGTTTAGTCCCTGGAGTTTCACATTTGGCAAGATTGCTCGCTGTACTTTCGGAGATTGTCAGAAATGGTTCCTGGAGAGAATTTATGAAGAGAAAGTCAACAAAAGTCCTCCAACAATCCTCAACTGACAAAATTGATCCTTAAAATGCATTTTCAAAGAATTACAAGATTAGTCCCTCAAGTTTGGCAAATTGGCAAAAATGGCCCCCGGGAATTATAATTTGAAGGAAAGTGACAAAGTGGACCTCGGGAATTCAAGACTTTTCACAATTGACCCTTGAATGAAGATTGGATAATTGACAGTTTTGGTCCCTTGAAAAATCAGAAATTACAATTTAAGTCTTTGGGCTCACTACTAAACTACTACTAATCCAAAAACCCAACATCTAAACTTAAACTTAAACCCTTAAATCCCCTTGGCCCAAATCTATTTCCAGTCCACCCTTGATCCTATCCCAGGCCCAGCACATCCCTCCCAAGCCCAACATCCAAACCCTTTGAACATTATTAATAAAATGCGCCCCTCACCCTTTGACTTAGTCAACACCTAGAGTCAAATGACTCACCCTCTTCATCCCCTTCCCTGCTTTTACCCAGCATATCAAACACCATCTCCACCTCCTGAAACACTCAACCTCCACCCCTTCCCCAAGACCTCAAAAGCTACTCCTCACTAATACCAACCCACCTCCTTCACGGGTTGCCATGCCCGTCACCAATCCACACCAATTGGGCGTCAAAACCAAATTCAATGGCTTTGATGAATTGAGACCCATCTATGGTTGAGATTGACTCAAAGAAACACAAAAGTGTCCAGCTCAGCTTTTAGCTCACGAAAGAAACACAACAAGAAGCACACGAGGAGAGAAGAGAAACCCTAATGGAGGACTAGTATAAATAGAGAAATTGTAAGCTATTGATGGCAGTCATTAAGTAGGTTTTTAGTAGTAGTCAATTAAGTATTTTTTTTAGTTTAAATTCAAGTCTTTAATATTATTTAGTTTCAGTTCTTAGAGCTTATAATAGTTTTATTGTACTCAAGTGTTTTAGATTTATGCAAAATTCAAGTTTCTTTTAAAAATCTTTTTAGCTTATTCACTTATTGAACTGCTAGTTTATAGTTTGTTTCTGCTTATTCAGCTTAATCATTGCTTAATCATCAAAGTTTTTTCAAATTCTCAGCTTGAATGCTGCTTTTCTTAGTTTAAATTCGCAACAGTTAGTGCATTAAGTGGTGTTTGGCTTAAAACTTTTTCTTGGCTAGAAATCTGTTTTGACCCATTTTTTGTCATAAGTTAGACATAATTAGTTTTTGTTAGACTTTAGAAATAGATTAGAGGTAGGATTTAGCTATTTCACAAGGTTCCTGAGTTTGTTTTGGTTTTCTAAATTTCATGATTTAAACTAGTTTAGACAGGCTAGTGTGGATTCACTAGATCTTAGGTGTTTTAATTAGTTAGTTTTGCTCTAAAATAGGTTTGTACACATGCTTTCCACTTCTGGGTAATGGGTTTAGAAACTTAACTTGATTTGACCCACTTTCTTAACTGTTACATCAACAACCATTGTCCCATCAGCCCTTCAAAGAGCATTTTTAATTTCCTTATTTTTAGATATTAAGCCTTGAAAATTTGCACAATTGTTATTTGATAGCTTGTGGTTAAGCTATTATTTTTACTTTTTTTTATGATTTTTTTACAGCTTATTTCAGCCTGCAAACTAGCCCCCGTAGGCTGTTTTACGCTTGCTGCTATTTTAGAGTTATGACAGACCTGGTGCTTTTTGGATTAGTTTAATTGCTTGTTGATGTTCCCTTTAGCTTGTTAGGACCTCCCATAGTATGCCTTATGTTTTATTCCCCCTTAGAGTAGTTTTTAGCCAGCTCATTTTAGCGCTCAAATCTGCCATCAGACCTGTCCTTAATCCCTACCTGTTCAGCATCTAAATTAGCCCTAAAAGCTTTGTAATGTTTAGCTTATGAACTCTTTGGTGGATCAACTGATATGTTTTAGGTTTCCTTGCCTTAGCTTTTTGGTCTTCTAGCTTATTTTGTGCCTCAAACCTCCCTTTTTTGCCTGTCTTAGCTGTGTTTGATTGTTCCAGCTTGTTGTGAATTGTGTTTACTTTTGAGTTTAAATGGCTTTATTAGGATGAGTTCAGTTTACTATTAGCCTATTTGGATTATTTGTCAGCTTATTGCATGCTTGTGTGAGCTTTTGGGCTCCCCACATTTAGATTTGTTAGTATTTCATTATTTTTTTTGCTAACTGATAAGATCGGCCACTGACCAGCTTCTGCTTCTGAATCTCAGTATTGACTGAGGTTGTTTGATCCTTGTTTCTTCTGTCCTTAGCTTGTTGAAGTGTAGTTTTTGGTTTGTTTATGTGTTTAAAACTGAGTTGGTTTGATTCTTCATTATTGCATGTCCTAGCTTTTGAGGGTGATTACTTCTTGATTGTTAGATTTATTTGAGCTTGTGTACTTGGAATTTGAGTTTAGGTTCTTTTAATTCTAGTCTGTGGTTTAACTAATTGCTCTTGGCAATACTTAAAATCTCCCATTTTAGTCTAAAAACCTTATTGTTGCTATTAATAAGCTCACTATGAATTTTTCTCAGCTTTTCCACAAAAGCTCCTTTGCAAAAGTATGTTAATCTTTTTAGTTTTACAAGTTTTAAAAAGAAAAATTGAAAAAAAAATGTTTGCAAAAACATGGAGTTAATGGGAGTCGAACCTGGGGTACTCTAAACACACAGACACACCATGCACATATAAACCCAACTGCCCTAGGGACTTGTCTCGTTAATTCTCTTCTTTGTTTTTTTATTTACCATGTTTTTCTTTTATAAGCTTATAGAACTGCTTTAGCTTATTAAGTAGCTTATTTCAATTAACTTTCTCATTTTCTTATTTTTCCTAGATTTGTATTAGTAAGCTAGACTTTCCTTAAAAATTTTTATAATTTTCCTCAGCCATTTACTAGTTTTTAGAATTTAATTAGTTATTTTAGTATTTAAATCATAATAAAAAAATATAAAAGCAAAAAGAATATATTCTTTTTTCAAAAAATTTATTTCATCATGAGAATCGTAGAAAAGTAATTTTTACACCCGTAGGACTAGTGTAGCTTTAAATTCACTTTTTATTTTGCGCACTCGCATTTTTTTTAATTAACTTTACATTTTTTTAACTTAGCTTACTTTTTAGGGTTCCCTAATTCCCTATTATGCTTCCCGTAGTATCTTAGGTAGTTTTAAGATTTCCTTAGCATTTCGTTGTTTATTTTTCCCATTTAGGTTGCGTTTATTTCATTTTCGTTCGTTAATTCTTTAACGTACCATAACACCAAATAAATCTCACAATCGAACTTACAAGCATTTTAATCTCCAAATCTCACACGATATTGCCCATTCACACCTCGTTGGGACACGACCCGGGTAATCACTTACCCGGTACACACACACACACACACACACACACACACACACACACACACACACACACACACACACATATATATATATATATATATATATATATATATATATATATATATATATATATATATATTGTATTCATGATTTTTTGCAAGTTAAACTTTTGCTAAAGGTTAATTAGGAAATTCCTCTCACGTCTACTTTGTATTTATTTTGATACACGTTTCACAACCAATCAATGAGCTAAACTTGATCCCAACACTTTGAACTGTTCGTTTATCTATCTCAACACTTTTGATGAACTTTGTGCTTGATTATGAGATATGAACTATCTATCCAGTTTGACGACAGTATTCGTTTTATGTATTTGTTTAATTTTGGTACATCTAATTTTGAGGCCTCTTGATTTTGGACTGGATGGCCCTTTGATGCCTGGGAATTGCACCAGGCTTTACTTCTTGAGGGATCTCGAGAAGCTTACAACCCCCACCAGGCAGTGTACCTGATCGTTGTAGTAAAGTATAGTGACAAGTACCGGGGGATTGATCGTTCAACTCAGGAATAGTGTCACTAGGATTAGAAAGCCTAAAAACTAGGTCTAGAGGTGAGAGATGATTCTTTTTGTATTTTTATATTTTATGAAAGCAATTAAAAATCTCGGGTTTTTAGAGGAGTGGGCGGAATTAGTTGCTAGTCAACTAACCCAATAACTAAGATGCTATCAAAATAAAATAACAGAAATGAAAATAAACTAAATTAAGATAGTGGTGTGAGCAATATATAGGAGAATTGTGTTTACTTAGATTTCACTACTCCCTAGATATCTTTTACAGGTTAATTACTTGTTACAGTTGCGTGGATGACGGATTGTATTCCTTAATACCATTCATGGGGTGGCATACTTACTTCCCCAGTTCTATAAGCTCCTACTTCACTCCTATGTCGAGCCGGCTAAGAAGCTCCTAACATGGGAATCACTAGAATTCGCTCATGCATTAAATACAACCATAAAAACCTAGTACACATCGGTTCATGTTTCTTAAGATGTTCAAGCAAGTTACACAATGGAGATCTTCCAGTTTTCTTAAGCCTAACATTGAAATCATTCATCCATTACAACTATAAACAAGCAATCAACCTATAATCAACATCTAGGTTTCATTACATCTAAGCAAAAGCACAATAGATCTAGCCTAGCATGATATAATCAAGACAAGCATAAGATATATTCAAACAACACATAGACATATTGAATGAATTGAAAGAAAACTTATCTTAATTGAACATGAACGGTTTCAAGGGGTGAAAACCCTTGAAAATACTGTTACAAACGACCTAGGGTTTATTAGGTTCGGGCCTAGAATTCTCCACACAAGTTCCTCCCTTAATGAATGAAAAATAGAAAAGTATATATAGATTTTGTGAGGTGACGGCGTCAGGAGGAAAAATCTGACGCCGTCATCTCGCCGCCAATAAAGTTCTCGGACAGCCTAGATCTATATCTGACACCATCATGTGTAATTCTGCTCCAGGCCATCACCAAATTTACTCTTGACGCCCTTGTGCTGACGCCGTCACGTTTTCTCTGGGTCGTCATCCATTTTTCTCCTGAAGCCGTCATAAAATTCTTCTTGACGCCGTCAGGTACTGTTCCCAGCAAGGAAAATTAAGTCTTTGCCGTTTTCTTCACTTTTATGCTCCAAAAATGTCCAAAATGCTTTATTTTCCAGAATTCACTCCCAAAGTACCTAAAATCACAAAAGGAACGATTTAGGGCAATATTTGATTAAATAAATTCCAATTCCGGCTTAAATGACCTCCTAAAAACGGTTCATTTTTCGCCTCATCATATACCCTTACACTTGAGATTTGCTTGTCCTCAATCAAATACGCTTTTATTCTAGTCAAAATACAAGTTAGGAGTCATTTAACACAAATATAAAAGTAATTACAACAAATAATCGGTCCACTAAAGACCAAAGACAAGCACGGAGGTCATACACTAGCACCTCACAAATAGTGTTTAGATACTCACATCTCTCGGGTATAAGAAAGTAATATCACAATATGGAAATGGAAAACATCTCTCACTACCTGTCATAGCAAAATAGATTACCATAGGCTTGGGAAATGATCAAACCTCCACCACATGGCGTAAGCACCTAGGATAAACTATCAAAGAGGTCTTTTTAAAGGGTTGTAATGTTAGCTGTAGGGATATAGAATATACGGTTTTGTTGGATATAGGCAATCTTTACTGGTGGCGAGTTAATAATTTTGGTTAATTACACGTACAATATGGCGTTGCTAAGCCAAGACTAGACTCGACTTAAGCTAATAAATGAAAAATAACAAACATAAAATAAACATAGAATGAAACGGGATGGTAGTCCGTACGTTTTTTTTTCTTTTTCTATTTTTTTTTTCTTTTTTTTGTATTTTTTTTTATTTTTTTATTATTATTATTTTTTTTTTGCCTACACTTTTACCCTACCATCCAAAATAATACATCATAGGGAATGAACATTCCCCTTACACTTGAATTTTTAAATACTTTACAATAAACTAATCTAACGACTCGAATTAAGATAATTAAAAAACTTGGAGTACTTTTAAGATTAACGCACATATGGGGGTAATATAAGATGTTCTTCCCCATTACTTCATAAAATAAGTGCTTTACCCATGAGTCCCAATCGTCCCAAAACAATATGTACAAGGATATGACTCGACTTAGCAACCATGTAATCAATTAGATAATTAACTAAGGGTTTAAACAAATAACAATAATGCACTAAAGATGAGTGCATACACGGAAGGCTAAGGTGATTTGGTTGTACATTTAAGTGGGGTGTAACAAATTCTTCCTTTAAGTAAGATGCTTAAAGTTATAAACGAAAAGATAGGCTCGGAGGGGTGTACTAGGGGTTTCGTGTACTAAAAATGAGTACAACGCTAAGGTGTGGAAAAAATTAATTGACTTAATAAGCCAAGTAATATGACTTAAATGGTCAAGTAATTATGATACGGGTTTAACACAAGGGTGATCCTAATGCCTCTTATCATGTAGTAAATCCTACCACACGAATGTAGTCTCACTAGCGGTCTCGGGATGCATCACTAACGCAAGTTCAAGAATCTAAATGCTACCGGTACACTCATAAGCACTAATAGTAAATGATTTTCCTATCAAATCTAAAGGCGAACCTCACATATTTGGGTGGAAAATTTTTCTGAATGGTACTGTTTTGTGCTAGTAATACAATCTCCTATCTATGAGACGCTTGCTATGGCTAAAGTTTCACTCCTAAATGCTGTAAAAAAATTTAAATTTAGCGCTAAAATTACACTAACAAGTATTTCTCATAGTTTTATTACACATCTACCATCAAACAAACAAACTCAAGCGAAAGTGTATCTATAAGGTATCATCATTTTACCCTCCCCTTACACTTAGGATGAACATTGTCCCTAATGTTCAAGTAAAGACTGTAAAAGTAAAACAGGTAAAAAGAATGAAATCAAATACTCCCCTGATTTGCTTGGTATGGATAGTATGGTAACCAGGTTAGATCTTCCTCCAAGAAAATGAACAATCAAAGCTTCCCTTCCAGAATATAAATCATCTTCTTGTCATACATAACCTGTTAAACCTGAGATAACAAACAAGGCAACCTCGCATAAAATCGGAGGCAATCTATATATGCTAACAAATCCTAGAAAACAAAGTAAGATATAATGCTTGTGGAATGAATGTTTGCAGATTTCCTTGAGATTATAAAACTAAAGATTCAACAAAAACTTTAAGACTCCATTAGAAACACAAAACTGGTAAAATTTCCAGAATTTTACATGTGACGCCATCAGGAATTTCTTCCTGACGCCGTCATAAGTGACCTGCAGAAATTCTTATGTTAAGTTTCCGAAAAATTTCTGGAAAAACTTTGTCCTACTTCCTGGAAAATCCTGTAAAACATCATTATGACTCGATACAAGCATTTGACTCTAACAAATACGAATACACATGTTCATTTAATATCGTGGAGAATCATGATCGAGTTATGTTTCTTAAAAACATATTTGGGGTTTCCCCTTACACTTATCTTTTGCAAAATACCTTGGATGAAGTTAAGACTAAGCTAAACAACAAAATAAAGTATTTTCACCATTTTAGTTTGAAACATGATCTACCAACAATAAAAATAAAGCATGCATACGGAAACAAATAACAATCAAATAAAATAAAAATCACACAAAGCATGGGTTGCCTCCCAAGAAGCGCTTTTTTTTATCTACGAGTCTTGTAGCTAGACTCAAGGTTATTGTTACTACGTGACCTCATCGTTTGTTTCACTCTCTAGGTCATCTCCTATATTAGTTTTGTATTCCGGACCTAGTTGCAAGCATTCTTTGTAGAAACCAAGCATCCTATTCATCACATACTCTACTCCTCTACGTCTATCCTTATCATTCCTATAGTAAGCCGCTTGTTTGTGTTCCTTTTCTATGTTCGATAGGAGGCGGTATTGTTCAATCTTATAGGGCATTTGGTAGGCAATCTCATCATTCTCTTCCTTGAACCTAACTATCCCTAGAGTCGGATCATAACTCATCTTAGTGGCCTCAACGAATGGTTTTCTGAACACTACTTGACTTAGGCAAGCATCTATCACCAGACGAGTATCCTGTACTATCATAAAATCGATCTCATAAGTGAAATTTCCGACAATCACATGTAATCCTTTCACTCTTCCTACAAAATTACTTATCAAATTCTTGTTGGGCATCATCCTATAACCAAGTTGTTTCTTTATTACCCAATTATAATAAGTCCTAGTCATGATGTTATAGGAGACCTAGGATCGATATAAGCTTTCCATACATGCATATGACCAATGTTGCATGGTATGTTGATGTTAGAGGGGTCTCCCATTTTGATAAGGGGTGAACCAAGGATATATGGTGTCTCGAGATCATTGAATAAATCCTTGTGATATTCCCGTTCTTCCTTGGTGGGCAACTTATCAAAGTACTCTTCTACAGTCTCTACTTCCTCTAACTTTTCTCCCTTATTAACCTCAACTTCCTTAATTTCATCCCTAGGCTCGGTTTCTATTCCAACTTCATCCTTGTCACTTTCTTCTATCTCCTTATCTATTGGCTTAATGGTGACAACATTGACAAAGTGGACGTGTTTGGATGACGAGGGGTCCTTAGTTTGGATTCCGCTATTAGCGTCCCTAATGTCCTTCCTAGGTGTAGTTACCGCGTGGTTGTTGAGGGCTTTCAACAAGTTGTCAATCTTATTGGTCATCTCCGTTTGTTGTTGGTTGAATTCGGTTTCAAACTTAAATATGCGAGCTTCTTGAGATGCCATAAACTTGGACATCAATCCTTCAAGATTGTTGGTACTACCAAAGTTGTTAGAAGGATTGTTGTTGAAAGTACGGTTGGAGGGTGGACCGTTTGGTTGGTAACGATTAGGCGGATTGGAAGAATTATTTTGGTTTTGCTTCTACCTAAGGTTTGGGTGATTTTTCCAAGAAGGGTTGTATGAATCACCGTAAGGGTTTGGCTCGGGTTTGAAAGTGTGCCACTTATCTCCCGCTTCATCGGTACGCGAGGATGCGTAGTCCGCAAAAGCTAGGGAGTTCCACACAATCACGAGTGTCATGGGGACTACTACATAATTCGCATGAAGAAGTGATTTTATTCACTTGGCTTTAAGGCTTAGGAGCTTCGTAAGATTTCATGAGAAACTTGCCTTGGTCCTCAAGTTCCATGATCCTACGGTCGGGAGTGTTAGAATTGTTCGAAGGCAAAGATATTGCCTTGACCGTTTTGTTCAAATCACGGGGATCATTCCAACTTTCGTTGTCATAGAGAGAAAGATCTTCTATGAGTTCCCATGATTCTTCCGCCCTTAGATCACGTAGCTTGCCATCGGCCGATTAGTCAATGGTTCGCCTTGTGGAGAGATCGATATGGTCATAGAAGATTTGGACTTGGAGCCAAAGATCTATGCCATGATGAGGGACTTTTTAGAGTAAGTCCTTGAAACGAGTCCATTCTTCATATAGAGTTTCACCTTGACGTTGTTGAAACATCAAGATATCATTTCTAAGCTTGGTAGTTCTCCCCGGTGGGAAAAATTGAGCAAGGAAACGAGTCGTGAGATCATCCCATGAGGTGATAGATCCCGCGGGTAAACGTTCAAGCCATTGACTAGTTTGATCACGTAGAGAGAATTGGAATAGGCGTAATGGGGTTGACTCTCTAGTTGTAACATCAAGGTCTATAGAATCTACGATTTTAAGGAAGTCCTTGAGATGTTGATTTGGATCTTCGGAATGAAGTCCATGGAATGCACATCCGCTTTGCACCATCCGGATGGTGTCGGATCGCAAGGGAGATACATTGGCTCCTTGGGTGAGCTCAATGGTGTTTCGATAGCCTTGGTGGCTAGGTCGGGAATACTCTCCTAGGGTTCGGGGCCTAAGAGGTTGGTTTGCTAGTGGTGGGTTTTGTGGGTGGTCTTGTTGTGGTGGGTTGATGGGTTCAAAGATGTTACCACCTTCCATGATGTCGGATGGTAAGAAGTTACGAACAAAGGCACGAAGAAATAAGATAGACTAAAGAAGACCTAAAAAATAAAAATAAAATCTTACTAGAAAGGAATCTAGCAAGTAGACCTAATAAAAAGAAATCCTAACCTAGACAATAACTATTCCCCGGGTTGCGGCGCCAAAAACTTGATGCGTGGGAATTACACCAGGCTTTACCTCTCGAGGGATCTCGAGAAGCTTACAACCCCCACCAGGCAGTGTACCTGATCGCTGTAGTATAGTATAGTGACAAGTACCGGGGGATTGATCGTTCAACTCAGGAATAGTGTCGCTAGGATTAGAAAGCCTTAAAACTAGGTTTAGAGGTGAGGGATGATTCTTTTTGTATTTTTATATTTTATGAAAGCAATTAAAAATCTCGGGTTTTTAGAGGAGTGGGTGGAATTAGTTGCTAGTCAACTAACCCAATAACTAAGATGCAATCAAAATAAAATAATAGAAATGAAAATAAACTAAATTAAGATAGTGGTGTGAGCAATATATGGGAGAATTGTGTTTACTTAGATTTCACTACTCCCTAGATATCTTTTATAGCTTAATTACTTGTTACAGATGCGTGGATGACGGATTGTATTCCTTAATACCATTCATGGGGTGGCGTACTTACTTCCCCAATTCTATAAGCTCCTACTTCACTCCTATGTCGAGTCGGCTAAGAAGCTCCTAACATAGGATCACTAGAATTCGCTCATGCATTAAATACAACCATAAAAACCTAGTACACATTGGTTCATGTTCTTAAGACGTTCAAGCAAGTTACACAATGGAGATCTGCCAGTTTTCTTAAACCTAACATTGAAATCATTCATCCATTACAACTATAAACAAGTAATCAACCTATAATCAACATCTAGGTTTCATTACATCTAAGCAAACACACAATAGATCTAGCCTAGCATGTTATAATCAAGACAAGCATAAGATATATTCAAACAACAAATAGACATATTGAATGAATTGAAAGAAAACTTCTCTTAATTGAACATGAAGGGTTTCAAGGGGTGAAAACCCTTAAAAATACTGTTACAAACGACCCAGGGTTTATTAGGTTCGGCCCTAGAATTCTCCACACAAGTTCCTCCCTTAATGAATGAAAAATAGAAAAGTATATACAGATTTTGAGAGGTGACGGCGTCAAGAGGAAAAATCTGACGCCGTCATCTCGCCGCCAATAAAGTTCTTGGACTGCCTAGATCTATATCTAACGCCGTCATCTCGCAGCCAAAGTACCTAAAATCACAAAAGGAACGATTTAGGGCAATATTTGATTAAATAAATTCCAATTCCGGCTTAAATGACCCCCTAAAAATGGTTCATTTTTCGCCTCATCACCCTTCATAAGCTACCATGGACTGCCGTATCCGATTTGTGACCTTTAATGATCTACTTTGTTCTACTATGTTTTGATGACTCTCGATCACCCAAATCTGTTACTATAGAAGATATTCATGACTGACTTGCCATCAACGGAGTATACCTCATGCAGCATGTGGAGATTTTAACTTTGAGTATCAAGACAACCAGACTGGAGAAGATGAACTATTAACACATAACCTAGAATTGGCAGCAGCGGTGCTACCTGAAAACCTGGAGCTGTGATAGAAGACCTATCGAAGACCCGCAGTCTTGCTTTCCTATTCATTTTAGTTGTAATAAGATGAATTGAGAGTAGAAGCAAATTTGCGGATGGAAGGATGCTTGGTGATCAAGACAGAGATTCACAATTCCACACCACAATTCCATGAAAAACTGCCAAAGGCTTGAGGAACCAGACTCGAGTTTATTGTTTTCTTTTCACCCTATGAGTTGATGGACAACCATGGACCGACTACTCGAGCTTGGAACCTTGAAATTATGTTATGAATGGATTGACTCTTTTGACGACGTACCTTGCTTTTGATGGACATTCTATGATTTCCGTTATTCTTATGAGTAGTTTCATTTTTACTCTTGTTTATATGGTTTGATTTGGTTATGCCATTGCGAGTTTAACTTGTTTTGCCGACTTTGTTTCATTATTGATCTTGACTAGGACCAACCCTAAGTCTTAGTTGGATTGTTAGGTGGTTTATAGATATTATTTCACAATCTTGAGATAGAGTATGACCATCATGAGGGCATATTATGTGAGGCTAGTATTATGACGCCTGATCAACGTGATAATACTAACGTCATATAAGTGCACTTATTGTGTTCATAGGATATCTTGAGTAGTGCTTAAGAGAAGCCTTAGACTTCTGTTTCCCTTGGCGACTATCTGCGATTAATGAGACTTTAGGTTCTTTCGACCTATACGTTTGATCTTCCTTATCGCCGTATGATTTGATATATTTGGATCTTCGAGAATATGTTTGCTGACCTTTGTATCTTGATAATGATCTTAGGGTTCATTATAAAGCTTTCTACCGTCCGATCTTATCGATCGAATTGTCTTTTGTCTGCTTGAATGCCTTTGTTCATTTTGAGGGGTACATCTGTGTTTTGCTACTTCTACGATTTGCGTATGTGAGACTGTTACTTTTTGGATGGTTTGATTAAGGATCAGAATTATGTGGAACCGAATTTTGACCGTTTGAGTTCTAGTAAGTTGCGGGGGAGGTTTCCTATCGTCTAACTCTACCTCCTCAGCTGTCGCATGTTCATAACATCTCCCGCGAGGGGATCACCCTTATAATTCTTTGCATGCGACACCCTATTTGTTTGATTCGAAGCCACTTGATATGTTTCTTTGGTGTGAAACGGAAAACCATCTTAGATCGATAGGATACGGTCATGAGAAACCAAGTTTTCATGCTTTGCATAATTTGATATATCCTCGTTTCGTTACATTACAATTTCGCAGACGAAATTTTTTCCTGCGGCAGGTTTTAGTGGGAAGTTGGGTTATGAGTGAAGAGTGCATTGGACTTAAAAGACTTTACCTTGATAGCTTTTGGATTAGTAGGAGCTTTTGTACTACTTTCTTTTGTAGTTGTACTTCAGTCTCCCTTGTAACCTTGATACTCATTTGTATTACTTGAGATGTATGCTTGTGCTTGCTTTGATATGTCACCTTAATGTGGCACTTCTACCCTTATCGGGTTGGGGTGTTACAATTATGGCAAGAGGTTGTTGTTGAAAGACGTTGACAAGAATGAAGTCCACTTGCCATATTTTGCATTTGGAACTGACATGAAACTGGAAGACATGCTTCTTTCCTTCAAGTGCTCTTACTGTTAGGTCACCATCTTAGCATAAACAAATATAATCTTAGAGAGAGAAAGATTGGAAGGATCTTAAGTATGAATAATAACTTTGTATTTCTAAAAGAAGCAACACCATTTCCCTTCAAGGGAGGAGGTATTTATAGTGCATTACAATAGATGGAGAGTTGCCCTAATATTCATGGGCTTGGCCTATGGGCTTACTACATAGACAAATCCTTTAATCAAACAATTATAAGCCTAATTAGTTAACGACCTATTACAAATAATAATAACCGACGCTTTAACTTTTAATGTGTTTCTAACAATCTCCCCCTAAGGGTTGGTCATCATCATAGGTCGTTTGACGTCTTTAACTTGTTTTGGTTAGACATTTCTTTAATCTTTGTCTCTTGTTCTTGTGGTTGTGATCTTGTGTTGGTTTTGCCTTGACTTCATCAATTTCTTTACTCTCCTTAGTATGATTTACAGTACTTATAAGTTCAGATGTCGAGAGTAATCTCTAGTCCTTACCAAGGATGTTCCTGAATTGGATACCCTCAAGAAGGCTTACACGAATATACCGAAGTATATCAACAATTCAGGTAAGTCGCTGAAGTATACATAAGTATTACTTCACGACTGTAGACCGTTTGTTACCATCTCAAGGAATTTAGAATCCCAATGTCGATCATTGTGAGAAGAAATCATAGGGAAAATCTCTCAAAGTGTTTTTATGATTATAAAACTTATTTTGTTAACACTTTGAGAGATTTTCAGAAATACTCCCCCTTTACATGTGCTTGATAGTTTTAAGGGGAAATTTACACATGTTAGGTGGAGTTTGTACTTTTGAATTGATTGATTTTCATTGAACATGACCGATTAGAGACACGCTTACATCACTAGTTAGACTAGATTGAAATTATTACCTGTCCTGGTCACATTCAATGAGAATCTCTCGAAACGGTACACTCTACTTAGACAAGTCCTTTCGAGACACACTTACATCACTGGTTAAACCAGGTTGAAATTATTACCTGTCCAGGACAAGTCCTTTCGATTACTAAGATTTGTGTTTCATCAATTCGTTGGTGATGTCTGAGTTAGACTCGGTATGGTACATTCTACTTTAACAAATTCCTTTTCGAGAAACGCTTACGTTGCTAGTTAAAGTGATCCATTGTTAGCTTTTAGGTGACAACTAGCTCTAATAATTAACTTGATGTTATTAACCATCGAGCAATAAGTCATTTTGATTGCAGAATTTTATTTTCTCGTCAATTCATGTGTTAACTCTGAGTAACACTCAATACCATATGTGAAAACGTAGGGGGGGGGGGGGGGTGAATACGTTACCGTTTAAAAACTTTATTACTTGTTGTATCAAATATCCATTCTTAGCTTGGTCTAATATGAAATATGTTAAGTGTAGTTTATGACTAGCATAAACTAAAGACAAGTTATCACGCAAGCATAAACAACAAGTCACAACACAAACAATCACATAATGCAAACAATATAGAAAAGCAATAAGTAAAAGGAAAGTGCAAACCGAACACGAGGATTTATAGTGGTTCGGTCACGGATCTCCTCTCCGCCCTACTCCACTCCTCGAGTACCCAACTCGAGAGTTACTTCACTAGATCAACAACCTCCCTTCTCGGCGGAGAAAACCTTATACGTCGCTTACAAGATTACCGACACTAAGCTAGATGTCGAGTTCTTTTACAAGGGTACAACCACTCCCATCGTCGCCTATACAATATTTTTGACACTAAGCTAGATGTCAAGTTCTTTACCAAGGGTACAACCACTCCCGCTATGTTTTGTGGCCCAACATAAAAACCTTGTGTTTTATGGCACAAACACATAAACCATCTAATCAATATTGTGATGATACAATGATGATCCAAGACATAAAAGTCTAAAGGATATGAATGACAAATCTACATGAACTTCTTGAATAAGAAGTCTTCAATCATTGAGGATGTCAAGTAACCTTGAATCTTCATATGTTGGAATGCTTGAATGAATGGTGACTTCAAGATCTTGTAACCTTCTTGGTGGATCATGAAGTATGATATGCTTACAACAAAGATGAATGTTAGAAGCATTATGATCATTATAGAAAGGGTGATCTACATAGTTTCCTACTTATCTATGTGTGTGTGTGTGTGTGTTTTAATATTTTCATCAACATCCTAAGTAAAACATGAACTTCTATTTATAGGCAAAACAAGTAAAGAAGTTTTCCAAAACCATGTTCTATAAACCATGTTCCAAAACCATGGGTTACTATTAGAGTCAACATTGACAAGACATATGCATATACTTGAAACTAAGGCTGCGTTTGTTTTTTGTTTTTTCCCACTTAACAGCCTCTGAATGGGCATTATGTCTGAATCGGTCAGACATTTTGACGTTCAGACCATTTGTTTTTTTTTTCCATTCAGACGCGTTCAGATGCAGTAAGATCTTAATGGTTTAGACTTGAGAGGGGTGTCTGAATGCGTCTTGTTGTCTCTTGCTGACACAAATAAAAACCAAAAAAAGATTAGTACGAGCAAGCAAATGTGCGGTTCAAACATGAGTTTTTTTTTCCCGTTCAGATGCGGTCAGATTCAGACATTTACACTTCATATTCAGATGTGCGGTTCAGATTCAGATTCAGACCCTCTTAACAAACAAACACCACCAAAATGTTGACAAGACAAGACATATATGTTTCCTAGTCAACTTACAAGGACTATGACATATCTTACAAGCTCAATGACCAAGTCATTTTCCAAAGATGTTTCCAAGTCAACTACAATCTATGACACATCTTAAATGATCTTTGACAAAGATAATTTCCAAATATAGTTTTTCATTTTATGAAAAATACATTTAGACAAATGTATATATTAACTTAAAAAGATAAATTTCTTGTATAAAAAAATATATTAGCTATCGATATAATATTTAGTAAGTTACTAAAAATGTTTTATGTACTCATGTTGATACAAGACACATTTTTATATATTGTAAACTTACTAATATTATCTAGACACCTAATGCGACACTTATTCTATTTAACACCTAAAATGTACTTTGACACCTAAAATACTTAAATACTCCTAAAGTATTTTAGTCATTCTAAGGGGTTTGATCATAATGCCACATAACAAACATGTATGAACCTGTGTTGTAGCATGCGATGACTCGAGACGTTGAGAGATGTTGAGACAAAATATGATTACGAGTAACTTGTATATTTTACGTTATGTATCAAGTTATACGTTTGTCATCAATCAAAACAAACGAGACAATATAGATTAAATATCGTAATATTTGCACTAACACCGTACATTGTACTTTGACAAGTCCTATTCGAGACACGCTTACGTTGCTTAGTTAAAGAGATCCATTGTCAGCTTTTAGGTGACAACTAGCTCTAATAACTAACTTGAAATTATTACCCGTCTAGGACAACTCATTTCGATCAACATGATTTTACCTTCAATGCTTTGGTTAATACAAAATTTGAACTCTTATGAATCTTCATTTTAATCAACGTTATGGGATGTCCAACATATTTTAATCACAATTCTCCCCCTCAAAAATTGCATATCAATTGTTGTCCAACATTAGGGGATGTTAATTTCCACCATAATTTGACAAGTTGGGTGGCAAGGGAGTTTTACTAACCCGGTAGTTAGATTCCCCTATTTTGCTTTCATCCCCCTCGGGTATCATCTCATTCCTTGCTTTTGATGCTTGAGACATTATGAATATGAGAAATACCAACACCAACAAAAAAACCACAATAGACATTGCATATGTATGTTAGTGAAGGCATTCCAATCCTAGACCTTTAGTAAAATAATTTCACATATCACAGAAAGAAACAAGCATGAAAGTTATTAAGTATAAAAACACAAGAAACAAGCAACCAAATTTGAGCAAGGAAAAAAAACTTCAACTATGAAAAAAATTTCAGAGTTTAGAAAATTTTACAAGTCTGGAAATATCTTGCTTACTTGAAGAAAAATGGTCTTACTCGAAGGGATCATGAAAAAATCCCTTACTCGAAGGATTTTAAAGAAAAATTGAAGAGGACATCCAGTACTCGGAGATAACCATTTTCCTTAGACGGAAATTTTTTGAAACCCTCCTAACTCGGAGTAACTGTGATAATAGTCCTTACTCGAAAAATTCATGCTTACTCAAAGAGTTAAAGAAAAATATCTAAGTCGAAGAAAAATTTATTCTTACTCGAAGAATTTTATAAAATTCTCCTAAGTAGGAGAAATTAATCTCTTACTCGAAGAATATTATAAAATTTTCCAAGTAATATAAAGTTTTCTCTTACTCGAAGAATTTCACATCAAATATATCTAAGTAGAAGAAATGCATCCTTACTCGAAGGCATTCATGCTTACTCGAAGAAATTCATATTAACTCAAAATCAATTTAGGACAGATTTAATAACAATGCAAGCATCACATACATTCCTAAACATATCCTATTGCCTAGAAATCAAAGATATCAAATGATGCGAGATATTGCAACCTCACAAGGAGTTTTATTTCTCGAGGGATATGAAAAAGTTTTGCAATCCTCCAGGCAGTGTAGCTTACCATTGTAGTGTAGTATAGGTAAATCTGGTGGATTGATCGTTCTCTAGGGGTATAGTGTCTTTAGGTTAAAGTGTATGCTGAGATAAGTCTAAAGGTGAGGGATGATACTTTTAGTGTTTTTATATTTTTTAGAAAGCAGTAAAAATCTCGGTTTTGGAGGGAATGGCAAAATTAGTTGATATTCAACTAACCCAAAAACTACTTATAAACTAACAATTAAAATAATAGGAAAAGTAAATTGGTGAACTTCTTATGGTGAGACAAACGTGTTTACTTAGACTTTAACTACTCCATAGTTATCTTTTTCTGATTTATTTAATGGTCACGTCCTTGTTTTAGTTGAAGCGTTGTATTCCTTAATACCAGTCGTGGGGGTGTGGTACATTCCCCAACTCTATGAACATTAATTTCACCAAAAACCTTAAAGTCTATTAAGAAATTCTATGATCATAAACATCAATTAATGCAATAAATACAACGAGAAAACTAATAGTGCACGCTACGGTTATGTTTTCTAAGATGTTCAAGCTAGTTACATAAAAGAGGTCAGCCATTTTTCTTAGCCTAATGTGAAGCAATCAACTAAACAATAGACAACAAATTAATGATCAACAACTAGGTTTCATTAGATATAAGCAAACACAAATAAACTTAAGCTAGTATGTTAAAGTGAAGAAAAGATAAACAAAGAATCAAACAACACATAGACATATTAAATGATTAAAAGGATAACTTATCTTCAATAGAATAAGGGTGAAAAAGCCTGAAAAAGCCCTACAATATCTCTGGAAATCGTTGAGGGTTTTGTACCAAAAGATGTCACACTTAATGAATGTCAAAAGAAAACTATATATAGATTTACAATGCTGACAGCGTTAGGTTATGGGTGCTGACGCTGTCAACCCGCCGTGTTTAGGGTTTCGTCTTATGCAAGTCGCCGCTCTGACGCCGTCATGCCTTATACTCTAACGCCGTCAGCTTCAGTCTGACACCATCCCTTTATAAACTCTCTGAGCTTTCTATAGCAATCTTAAAATGTGACTCCTTACTCCAAAATACACCTGACGCCGTTAGGTTATATTTCTTCAAAGTTTTCTTAAACAACGTGTGTCAAAACAAGTCCAAAATAGTTTTAATCATTTATGAGATTTACGCGTCAAAACAAGTCCAAAATAGTTTTAATGGATATATATCGTATCGATAAGTAAAAATATTTATAGTGAGTCGAAAAATATTTCAAAACTCATTTTTGTCACCCGACATGAGTAATGGGCCGAAAATCATTAAATGAGCCTAACAGTCAAATTTTAATCCAAAATCATTTAGTCCGATATAAGTTACGATATATATATCGTTATATTACTAAAATCAATTTAACACGTTCGATATCGAGTTTTGGTCAAAAAGTCAAATGTAACCATGTTCTTGTTGGGCTTGGCCCAACAGTCACCGAAACATCATAAGCCCATAAATTATTAGTTTAGCCCAAAATTCATTTTTAGTGTTATAAATTACGTATCGAATTTTAATTAAACAATTTAAGCACTTATAATTAAGTTATTAAGCTAAATAGTCAACCTTGGTCAAAATATATATAATTCGACCCAAATAACTTAATTCGACCAAAAATGGTATTTTTACTAGTTAAACACAATTAACTACAGCTAATTCTATAAGTATTCCAAATTAAGTTTTCAAGAATAATTTCCACCAATTCACCACTTGAGCCAAAATTTTATGTTTTTCAAAACCCCAATAATTTCATAATTTTTTTAGTAGCCGATTTATGTATATAAGCATAAAAGTGTATATATCGACTTAAACTCGCGTAATTAACACAAATCATATTTGTATCATCAAACTAGTACCACAAGCAATAAGATTTACCACACAAGTAAGAAAAAATCAAAAGACTACATAAACCTCAAAAATGTTGAGAATCTGCACATATATGTCAAACCCTAGCTTTTTTTATTTTAGCAAAACATATACATTTAGCATTAGGTAACATGATTACACATTAAAACAACATGAAATGAACAAGATTAGAAAAGTTTTGATGTATCCTTACAAAGTTGGTGTTGTACGAGAGCTATGAGACCAAAAAATAACTCAAATTGCACCAAATTTACCCAAATCATGTTCCGTTTAACCGAAAAAACTTGAAAGTACACCCCGATTTGCTTGTACTTCAACAAAAACTTGTGCATCTAGAATTTTATGAGTTGGCCGTGAGTTGTTGGATGAAAATGATCTTGGAAGTGTTTGAGAGAAAAAGTGGTAAGTAAATTTGTTGTCATTTAGGGAAACATGCATATTATATATAGACTAATATCCCACTTAGTGGTGAGTTTTTTCTTCACTTGTGGGAGGTTCATGTGGTGGCCGGATATGGACAAGGAAAGAGGAGGGGGAAGTATGTTTACTCCTAGTTGGTGTATCGTGTGTCGGATTAAGCTTAAAATTTACCGTAAAGTCTAGGTTTGACGTTATTGGACCATATACGTAAAATAAAGTTTTATTGACGTTTTTGTCAGAAATGTAATAAAATATTATTGGTGACTCAAAAATGTATTTATTTGACTGTTACCATAGTTACTGTAGTGTTGGTTTGCGCGCGGGGTTGCTTTTCAATAAATGTGAGAAACTTCTCATTTTCGATTCAAATAATTTCGGGAAAAGCCCAGAAGCAAGATTTAAGAAATAATAAATATAATTTATTATTAACAATTTGTTTGGAAAATTACGGGGTATTACAGCTTTGGTGTAGATTGGTTCTAGTTAGGATTAGAACTCGACATTCCGCTTAGTGTCGTTATACTTGGTGTAAGTTTGTGTATGGATTGCTCCGCCTGAAGGAGTGTGTTGACATAGTGATTGAAAACTCTCGAGTGTGGTACTCGGGGAGTGGAGTAGGACAAAGAGTGAGGTTCGTGTTGAACCACTATAAAGAGTGAGTTTTTTTGTTAATCATTCAATCACGCTAATGTTGATGACATTGTTAAACAACCTTTTAGCCACGACGAAGTGAATGTAAGAGTGTAGTATTTTGTTTATTGCGCTTTTTTGTTATACCAATCGCTTACTAATTTTTTTTATGTATACTATATATTCATTTTAATCTCAATCCCTACATCTTAAGACAATATTGCAACTATAATTATTTGTTGCAATAAATTCTTATTGTTTTTCTTTTCACCCTATCAGCTGATGGACAACCATGGACCGACTACTCGAGCTTGGAATATTGAAATTATGTTATGAATGGATTGACTCTTTTGACGACGTACCTTGCTTTTGATGGACATTCTATGATTTCTGTTACTCTTACGAGTAGTTTCATTTTTACTCTTGGTTATATGGCTTGATTTGGTTACATCATTGCGAGTTTCACTTGTTTTGCCGACTTTGTTTCATTATTGATCTTGACTAGGACCAACCCTAAGTCTTAGTTGGACTGTTAGGTGGTTTATAGATTTTCTTTCATGATCTTGAGATAGAGTATGACCATCATGTGGGCATATTATGTGTGGCTAGTATTATGACGCCTGATTAACGTGATAATACTAACGTCATATAAGTGCACTTATTGTGTTCATAGGATATCTTGAGTAGTGCTTAAGAGAAGCCTTAGACTTCTGTTTCCGTTGGCGACTATCTGTGATTAATGAGACTTTAGGTTCTTTCGACCTATAAGTTTGATCTTCCTTATCGCCGTATGATTTGATATATTTGGATCTTCGAGAATATGTTTGTTGACCTTTGTATCTTGATAATGATCTTAGGGTCGATTATAGAGCTTTCTACCGTCCGATGTTATCGATTGAATTGTCTTTTATCTGCTTGAATGCCTTTGTTCATTTTGAGGGGTACACCTGTGTTTGCTACTTCTACGATTCGCATATGTGAGACTGTTACTTTTTGGATTGTTTGATTAAGGATCGGAATTATGTGGAACCGAATTTTGACCGTTTGAGTTCTAGTAAGTTTCAGGGGAGGTTTCCTATCGTCTAACTCTACCACATCAGCTGTCGCATGTTCATAACATCTCCCGCGAGGGGATCACCCTTATAATTCTTTGCATGCGACACCCTATTCGTTTGATTTGAAGCCACTTGATATGTTTCTTTGGTGTGAAACGGAAAACCATCTTAGATCGATAGGATATGGTCATGAGAAACCAAGTTTTCATGCTTTGCATAATTTGATATATCCTCGTTTCGTTACATTACAATTTCGCGGATGAAATTTTTTTTTAGAGGAGAAGAGTTGTAAAACCCTAAAATTCTACATGATCATAATGACCAAATTACCCCTCTAAAAGATTTAAAATTCTTGAAACACATAAATTGTATAATTAAATGTAAAATTAAATCCTAATTAAAGTTTAATAAGTAAATAAACTTAGGTTATGTGTATCCTAAACTAAATAAAATTTACAAAATCCATATCCTACATAATAAACTTATTAGAACCGAAATTATATGTGATTATACAAGAAATTCGGCCTAATGGATAATTACAAAAGAAATAAAACAAAATAAATCAAATATTCTTGAGATAAAATCAAATATCTTGTTTCCTTATATTTTTACATGCTTCTTGATTATATACTCCATCATAAAACACGGTTTCTTCTCATCTCTCACAAGAAAACATCAAACATACATCTCTTTCTAAAAAAAAAAAAAAAAAAAAAAAAAAAAAAAAAAAAAAAAAAAAAAAAAAAAAACATACGGTTTATTTTCAAAACCCTAAAAACAACAAAATTCTACAATCGGAATTTTGGAATTTTTCACACGAGTTTGGTATTTTTCCTGGGTTACTTGGTATTGGAAGGAAGCTAGAAAAATAAGGTTTCGAACTCTTGGATCTTGGGTTGATTGGTTCGAATTTTTAATCTTGTTTTGATTCAGCCGAGAATGATAAATATCCCACAACTCATTCGGTCATCATAAAAATCAATTGGTAATTTTATAATCTCTTTACGTCACATATGATCCTAGAAAAATATTGGTTTTGATCCATGCACGTTATAGTGGCCATATGGAATTAAACATGATTAAAACCCTAAATTCGTAATATTTTGTACACGGCTCTAAATAGTTTTTATAAACCTAAAACATATTTTTACAATATTTTTACAATATGTAGTATGATGTAAGTAACCTGTAAAAATTATATTTGAAATTATTTGAGGCCTAGAACCATTTTAAGTTAATTTATTTTCTTTATTTGTTAATCGGAAAAATTTATAAATTATAGAAATAAAATGAATAACCTAATTATTGGACCAATTCGATTTAAGGTTGGTGTTTATGTATTTTGCTGGGAAAAATAAGGTTTGAGGATGCCTAAAATAATTATTTCATAATTTGGTAAATTGGGGATAGATATTTGTTTAAAAATTACCAAAATGGCCCGTTGCCATGCGGTTTAGGCATATTTAGCCATTTTTTGAAAAATTCCCGTTTTAGCCCACGTTGCCCTGGGCAACTTTCGTACAGCCAACCAAAAGATGACAAGTGTCCTCAAGTTGCCCAAAATATAAAAAAGTTGCCCAAAACACACGAAAGTTACCTCGACGTGGCACTCTATAGTTGGCTACGCAAATAGTTGCCCAGGGCAACCTGGCTAAAACGGGAATTTTTCAAAAAAAGACTAAATATGCTTAGACTTTGGGCAACTGGGCTATTTTACCAATTGTCCCAATTAATTAATTACCGATTTAATTAATATAATATAAGGGTTTGTTTTGTAATTATGCGAACTTGTTAGCCATTTTTGAAAATGATATTAGACCAGTAGTAATTGGTATAAAATATAATATGGGGGTATTGTGCGTTAAATTTGGAACTAGAATGTTTAAATGGTAAATTAATTAAAAATTAATTTGAGTTGGAAATTATTGAAAGTTAAGGGGCTGTTTTTAATAAATATTGTATTAAGGGCTTAAATGATATACTTTTGATAAATTAAGGGTTACAAGTGTTAATTGAACTAAATATGGTTATACTTGTATAACAAATATTAATAAGGACTTATTTTGGAAATAATGTAAATTAAGGGTTTGATTTGTAATATTTGTGAACTCAAGGGAGTGATTGGTAATTATTGTTAACTATTGGACTAATGTGATAAATATGGAAAATTGTAATAATTACACTTTAAACCTTGAACTTTGACATATTTGCATAATAAACTCTAAAATATGGGAAGTTATTATATTAAACCCTTATCTTGCATAATTGACATTTTGAACACTTAACTCATCCAAACATTAATTATAATCATGAATGGATAATATTATTGATATGGAAAGTTACTATTTTTGGAAAGTATACTAAAAAGGGTTAACCTAATCATGTTTAACCTAAATGTAACACTTGGTTACCAATTCATATAGGTCCAGTGAAGCGGGATTATGATCCTTTTTCCTTGTTTCCCTTGTTGCTTTTGAACTAAGGTACAGATATTCTGACCTATCTACAGGTTTCTCATTCACTCTTGTCTTTCCTATTCCTTTGATATCTTGAACCTTGTTATGTTCCCTTGATTATTGAACCTTGTTATATTCCCTTGATTATTGAACCTTGCTATGTTCCCTTGATTATTGAACCTTGCTACGATCCTTTTAAAACTGAACCTTGCTTGAAACTTACTGTAACCTCTCATAAATTTCCCTTACGATTAGTAAATGCATACGAATAAATAAACTTAACACTATTTTATGGGTAACAATTTTTTTTTTATGATATGGCATGATATAGAACCACTACGATAACTGTGATTGACCGTTTACCCAGGAACGATGCTTACGCACGACCTAGATAACTTATGATTATTGCGAACGATAAATATATATAACACGTTTATATTATAACAATACGTTTCGTCTAAATACCGTATACTATTTTTATATTCCACGAACCTACAAAACTTCCCAAGAACGCTCACTAATATTTTTGAACTTCGACACGATACTCGATACACGCCATGTGGGCCCCTAACACTCATTTGGCCACGGTTACAATTTCTAAACCAAACAGACTCCTTTTATTTCTTTCTTTTGTTTTGGGCCGACGCAAACCACAAGCCCACCAGGCCTTGGGCCCAAACGCACCCTTTTAATTTTTGTTTTCTTTTCTTTGTTTTCTGCCAGTCGTGACACACCCAAAACCACCCTTCTAACTTGCGATTTCTACACATAACATGTACATGTTTTTATTTAACTCGTTTCCCCTAGTGCTAAAGATACAGGAATGACAAACGATACACCCTCACTCACTTACTTACTACCCTAGAAATCACCCAAGTGAAACACCAAACTCATACATGAAAGATATGCACCAACGTGTCCCAACATACCTTTATTGCCACCCTTGCTCCCCAATGACATGTAGTCGAACCCTAAACACCATGGGATTTTCAAGAATGAACAGGAATGATATCTCACAAGATCTAGCCATGTACAAAATCGATTGGGCATTGTTTGTGGTGCTACTATTCGCCCTCACATGCTTACACCAACACTTGTGAGCCTATCTAGTTTCTACCCTTCAAAATACTGTCTATATAAGCCTCCCATGCAAATCACAAAACGTTACATGCACATAAACGAACCATTACACCAAAAATAGAAACGAGTAGGAGCTGTGGAGGGACAAACAAATCGCCAAGAGTACCACGCCTCAAAGTGAACCTAGGAAGCCAACATTGGAGCCTCTTGAACCTTGGTGGAACGTGAAGTGAACCACGAAGCTTTTGTACCATTACACGATCCCTACGATTGTTTTTACGCCACCTTTTATAGGTGAGGTGAGACCTTGAAACCTCATTTCTATTTATATACATACGTATGTTCATGTTTATGCACAAACACTTGAAGCTTATAAATCGTGAATCATAAAAACAACGTATATATTTTATGTATCATACTATTTCTTGGATAAGTCATAAACAAGAACCTATAAAAGGTTCGAACATATATTAACGTATACACTCTAAAAATCACACGTTTCTAAGTTAAGTGGACCTATACGATTTTCACTAAAAGACTTAGAATATTTTTCAACTTTTACAAATTATACGCTTGAGTTTGTGGCTACACTTTGACCTCGCCATTTCAAAATTCGACACACGACCCCATAATATTTTTATACGATCTAATTACCTACCTAGTATACAAACGAGAATGATAAATAAATTGACCTAACGACTTGATTTGATCGCTTAAACAAGCCTAAAGCTAAACGAGTTTTCCCAAGATTTTCAGAAACTTAAAAACTTTATTTGGGCCGAAAAGCCCAATAAGCTGTTTATAGCTTATTCTAATATGCTGGGTGAAAAAGCACTTTTGAAATGATATTAGAACTTAAAATGATGGATTTTGATAAACCCAAAGTCCCCCCAAACCCCTTGGATAAAAAATTGTTAACGGGCCTTAAATATTAGATCGTTAGGCCCATTTAGTGAAAAACAAAGGAAATAAGCTAATAAGCAGTTGGAATAAGCTAATTTCCACTTTCTGAGCTTATTGAAATAATAAAAATGTTATGTTTTAAAGTTGGTAATTTTTGGACTAAGTTTGCTAATTTTCAAGAACCAGGGACTAAAAGTGTCAAACATATAAACTTTGGGTAAAAAGTGTAAAATCTGTTTTCTAAAGGTATAAATAGTTAATATTGAAACTTGGGATTGAAAAATGTAAATATTGATATACTTGGACTTAAAACGTAAATATATATAATTTTGGACTAACGACGTAAATGTTTTCCGTTAAGGGTAAAATGTGTAAATTGGAGAAACTTAAAGGATTAAATAATAATACTGATTATATATATATATATATATATATATATATATATATATATATATATATACGTATTAAATTTATATAACGATAATTAAATTTAGAAGATAAAACAATACGTAACCATTATCTATTTTATATACGACTTAACACATCGCCTATGCACTTTATGGATTATTCGTAATTAATAATAAACGTTCGCAATAAAACGAGACTTAAAAACTGAAACGTGCCATATCTTATAGGTTGTGTGTGAAGTTGTTGCCTTGCATCGTTGAGATTACGTTTGTTCTACTGTACTACTAAGGTGAGTTCATAGCCCACATTTAACTTATTTTTGTGGGGGGGATACATGCTCAAAAACTGAACACAAGTCTTTTCCTGATATTATTATTGGTTAAGTAGCTATTGCCAAAAGTCCCTCGATCATGAACCTTAATCACTTGAAGGGTGAACGTAAATAATTGTGAATAGATCTATTAGGGATTGACAATCCCCATTTGGTTGCTAGAGGAAAGTCACCAAATGCACTTTATT
Source organism: Artemisia argyi (assembly GCA_030686995.1). Lineage (NCBI taxonomy): Eukaryota > Viridiplantae > Streptophyta > Magnoliopsida > Asterales > Asteraceae > Artemisia > Artemisia argyi. Next base: position 87,078,553 of record CM060703.1, read on the forward strand.
TGAATATCATAGGTTACTGGCAAATACCTATCTTGGGGGCTATATATTTTACATCATTATTACGGATAATTTTGATTGTCTGTTGAATCGTTGAGTGTCATGAGCTTAAGGCAATAATGAATGCGATTTTCTAACTTGTTTATTTGTATTTATATACAATAAGCACCTATCTCTTGTGTTCAAACTCTTAATTATAAGCCTATGAATTTCACTCAACTTTTTGTTGACTTTTAGCATGTTTATCTCAGGTAACTAAATGGAATGGATGGCAAAGGCACGAAATGGGCAAATAAAGAAACGTTTATTTTTCTTTGAATAAAAACTTGTTGTTGAATAATGAAACCTCTTGGAATTATGAATATTTGGTATTTTAAATAAAACTTAAAACGATCACTTGAATCGTTTTCTATAATTAATACCCCAAAAGTTTTCCGCTGACATTTTAAGTCTTCCGCTGTATTGATCGATTTTGGGGGTGTTATAGATTGGCATCAGAGCTACGGTTATAGTGAACCAAGTGTTTTTGGAACATTGGACTATAACTACACTTTAAACGGGACAAATTTTTTATAAAATACCATCCTACGCCCTTCGTGCCTGAGCATTCCAATAATTGGTAAAAAGTATTATTTACTTTTTAGCTTTTTAAATTGATTATAATTATGCTTACATTTACTAATCGGGAAATTATTACAGTGTCATGTCTTTGAACACCCACCCTATCAGCTTGTCCACAAACTCAGGAATTGAAGATGTTACTTCAGCCTATGCTACCTCACCTATGCCTATGTCTCCTGCTACCGACAGATACATGCAAAGCCAGCAATTTCTGCCAGCATCTAACACAGAGGCTTCTCCTCTGGCATCATCTGGTCCGATTCGCCGATCTAGGCAAATTAGACAACTTCAGTCGTATGAAGCAAGTACTGCTGTACCAGCACCAGCTCTTGTCATACCACCTGAATCAGTTGTGCCATCACCACCTGCACCACCAGTGATACCACCACTACCAACTATCTTCTACAGCCAAACTACTACTGTGCTACTAACACCATCACCCATAGCATCACCTCCACTAGCATCAGCACCTACACCTTACCGAAGTGTCCCAATATCACCTCACCGAAGGGCTTACCCAATCCGCCCAACCACCTCAGAATCTTGTGTTCAACGCAGACGCTGAAGGACCCACAAGCGAGTGGATGCTCGTAGATGGTCTTTCTTGTTGCCCATCAGGCGATATTGGAGATCTCAAGAAGGAACACCAATAACAAGGGAACTTGGGGAAAGTTCCTACTCTACCTCCCGAATTCTGCCAGTCATTGGGGAACCCATACATCACACCATACCATTGTTAGCTGCAAGAATGGTTCGCCACGAAGATCGACTTGATTCCATCGCTAGTATACTCAACAAGATTCCACATGAACTTCTAGAAACCTTTGAAGATGATATGAACAGTCTCATAATTGGTCATCTTGCAATAGAAGATAAGGTTGAAAAGTTGGATTCTCTATTTTGGGAATCAATGGAATTCATAGGAGCACTATGTGGGGCTAACACTTCAACAGAAATAACGTTGGGAACTTTAGACCGAGAACTTGAGAGGATCAACACTGAAAACCTACGCCTTAGGCAAGCCCTGCAAGAATCTCGAGAAAGGGAAAGGACTCGAGATCAAACCATGGAAACCATGTCCACTGCCATTCAAGAACTCCAAAACCGCCTAGACAAAGCATTAGGAAAACCATGAGACCATCGCCTTGTTAGTAAAAATCAATGTCCTACAAATAAGAGTATCTTGTCGTGTTTTGTAAACATTTGCACAAGTATCATTAAGTGTTGTAACACCTTGACATTGATTTATGAAAGTTTATTTTATCTTTATTTACGTTGCAAACTTTATACATTATATCGTAATATATTAGTTCATACAGGTCAAACTTATTCGTAATTCCTATGTGTGTCATTCCAACATACGATAATTTACGATTTAAACCTTTTCAATGATCGAATCATTGTAACTACGACCTATATTTAACTATTTATTACTCGATATGTATTTTCAACGTGATAGGATTATTATAAATGTTCTAATGACATACCTTATTTTATAATAGCAACATGGCTAGAACTAGGAGAACAACCACGACCGCCGCACTGGCAAACCCTGAAGTGATGACCCCGGCAGCGATCCAGCAAGCAATTGCTGATGGCGTCAATGCCGTTTTAGCTGGACAAGCCCGTAATAGAGATGGAAATGCACCTGCACCCCCGCTACTGCACGTACAAGGACTTCATAGCATGCCAGCCAACGTATTTCAAAGGAACTGAAGGAGTGTCGGAATTAGCTCAATGGTTTGAAAGAAGTGAAACTGTTTTCAAAAGAAGTGGATGCTTGGAAAACAACAAGGTAAGCTTCGCAACGGGAACACTGATGCAAGACGCTTTATCCTGGTGGAACTCTACCGTTCAAACACTAGGAGTAGAGGCAGCACATCAGCTCACTTGGATTGAATTCAAGGCTAAAATACTAAAGAAGTATTGCCCCATTCCGAACTACGAAAACTCGAGGATGAGTTCCATGCCTTAATAGTGAAAGGAGTTGATTTGAGAAGTTACAACAGGAGATTCCAAGAACTCAAAGTATTGTGCCCTACCATGGTACCCGATCATGAGAAGACATTAGAGAAATATGTCGAAGGACTCCCTAGGAATATTGAAGGAAATGTCACCTCAGCAAACCTGCCAACCTTGGAAGCAGCAATGGAACTTGCTCAGAAACTTCTAGATCGAGAAGTGAAATACAATGAGCTTAAAAGGAAATTGGACGATAAGAGAACCACCCATCATCACAACAACAACCAACAAAGCAACAACAGTCATCACCGCAACAACCACCACCGCAACAATAATCGGAACCACCAACAATATCACAACAACCGAAGCACTCAACAGCAGAATCAAAGACAAGAAAAACCCCGAGTCTACGCCGCCACGGAAGGCTTAAGGTACAATGGACAGAAACCCCAATGCCAGCGATGCAAACTTCATCACGAGGGTCGTTGTACCGTCCGATGCGACAAATGTCGTAAGATCGATCATCAAACCAGAAACTGTAGGATTCCGGCTACAGGAAGCAACACACAAATTATATCACCCACTTGTTACGGATGCGGAGAAGTAGGACACATCTGGAGGAACTGACCAAAAGGAAATAAACCAGTCAACGCCCAAGCTAGGGTATACCTTCTCGGAGATGGAAACGGACCCGATGTAGTCACCGGTACGTTTCTACTAAACCATCAAAATGCTAGAGTATTGTTTGATTCGGGGGCCGATAAGAGTTTTATATCAGATACGTTTGCCCCTTTACTTAATGTTACCCCCTCTAAGCTAAACACCACCTATGAAGTCGAAATGGCTGACGGGAATTTAATAGATACCAATACTATCATGAAAGATTGCACCCTAACCTTATCCGAAAAACCTTTTGCCATTGATCTTATGCCGGTTCAACTTGGTAGTTTCGATGCTATCGTTGGCATGGATTGGCTATCCCACCATCATGCTAGGATTCATTGTGATGAAAAGGCCGTCCATATATCACTCAAGGATGAAACACTCATTGCTCATGGTGACAAAAGTAAACCTCGATATGGAATTATCTCATGTATGCGAGTGATAAAATACATGAAGGAAGGATGTCAAGTATTCATGGCTCAAGTTACGGAAAATAAGTCATCCGAGAAGCAGCTTGATGACGTTCCTATCGTTAGGGATTTTCCTGAAGTATTCCCTGAAGAATTACCTGGTATTCCACCCGTACGTCAAGTAGAATTTCAGATTGAACTAGTGCCTGGAGCGGCACCAGTGGCTAAAGCACCTTATAGGCTAGCCCCATCTGAAATGGAAGAGTTGTCAGAACAACTAAAGGAATTGTCAGAAAAAGGATTTATTCGACCAAGCTCATCACCTTGGGGAGCTCCAATTTTATTTGTTAAGAAGAAGGATGGATCCTTTCGAATGTGCATTGATTACCTGGAGTTGAATAAACTTACGGTAAAGAATCGATACCCATTGCCTTGAATTGAGGATCTGTTTGATCAATTGCAAGGATCGAGTGTGTACTCAAAAATTGATCTGAGGTCAGGATATCATCAGCTAAGAGTTCGAGAAGAGGATATTCCGAAAACTGCATTTAGAACGCGCTACGGTCACTACGAATTTCAAGTAATGCCGTTCGGTCTGACCAATGCACCAGCAGTTTTCATGGATTTAATGAATCGAGTGTGCAAACCTTACTTGGATAAGTTTGTAATAGTATTCATCGATGATATTTTGATCTACTCGCAACGAAGAGGAACACATGGAACATTTACGAATCATTCTAGAACTGCTCAAGAAAGAAGAACTGTACGCTAAGTTCTCCAAATGCGACTTTTGGATTCGCACCGTACAATTTTTAGGACCCATCATCGATAGTCAAGGCATTCACGTAGACCTTGCAAAGATTGAGGCTGTAAAAGGTTGGTCGTCTCCTACAAACCCCAAGGAGATACGTCAATTTTTAGGTCTCGCAGGTTACTACCGAAGATTTATTTTAAGGATTCTTCAAGATTGCAAAACCTTTGACTAAGCTAACCCAAAAGAATGAGAAGTACATCTGGGAAGAAAAGGAAGAAGCAGCCTTCCAGTTGTTAAAACGAAAGCTTTGTGAAGCTCCAATATTAGCCCTCCCAGAAGGAAATGAGGACTTTCTAGTATATTGCGACGCATCTTATCATGGACTAGGAGCAGTTTTGATGCAAAGAAGCAAAGTAATAGCTTATGCATCCCGACAACTGAAGAAACATGAGGAAAACTACACGACTCATGACTTGGAGTTAGGAGCTGTAGTGTTTGCGCTCAAGTTATGGAGGCACTACTTATATGGCACCAAATGTACCGTGTACACAGACCACAAGAGTCTTCAGCATATTTTGGATCAAAAGGATTTGAATATAAGGCAACGTCACTAGCTAGAGCTGCTCAGCGATTATGATTGTGAGATCCGTTACCACCCAGGAAAGGCTAATGTAGTAGCAGATGCGTTAAGCCGAAAAGAACGATTGAAACCCCTTCGAGTTAGATCACTAGGGATGACTATTCACTCACCCCTTCCAACCCAAATCCTTACCGCACATAACGAAGCACTTAAACAAGAAAACCGACCCAAGGAAAAGATTTACGACATGCCCGAGAATAAGAATGGTTTCGTGAAGAAATCCGATGGAACACTGTGTTTCAAGGACAGAAGTTGGATCCCTCTGGTTGGAGGTATTCGTGAGCTCATCATGTATGAGTCCCATAAGTCAAAATACTCCATTCACCCAGGTTCCGACAAGATGTATCAGGATTTAAAGAAACTATATTGGTGGCCAAACATGAAGGCTGACATTGCAGAATATGTCGGTAAATGTTTGACGTGTTCAAGAGTAAAGGCAGAACATCAGAAACCTTCAGGTCTACTTGTACAACCAGAACTTCCTATGTGGAAATGGGAACGGATCACTATGGACTTCATCACCAAACTCCCAAGGACCTCATCTGGATACGACACCATATGGGTTATTGTGGATCGTCTCACAAAATCCGCTCATTTTCTACCCATCAAAGAAACCGATGAGATGAATACACTAGTTCAGCTGTATGTGAAGGAAATTGTCACTCGACATGAAGTACCAATTTCAATCATCTCGGATCGAGATAGCCGTTTCACCTCTCACTTTTGGAAATCATTACAGAAAGCCTTAGGAACTAAACTAGATATGAGTACCGCTTACCACCCTCAAACTGATGGTCAAAGTGAAAGAACTATCCAAACCTTGGAAGATATGCTCCGAGCATGCGTTATTGATTTTGGAAAAGGTTGAGATAAGCACTTACCATTATCAGAGTTTTCATACAACAATAGTTACCACGCCAGCATAAAAGCAGCACCATTCGAAGCACTGTACGGTAGAAAGTGCAGATCGCCCGTTTGTTGGGCAGAAGGTGGAGAAAGACAACTTATAGGACCAGACCTTGTTCAGGAAACAACCAAGAAAATTGTTAAGATTAAGCAACGCTTACAAGCAGCCCGAGACCGACAGAAAAGCTATGCCGACCTAAAAAGGAAACCCATGGAATTTCAAATAGGAGATAGAGTCTTATTGAAAGTATCTCCCTGGAAGGAAATGGTACGATTTGGAAAACATGGAAAGTTGAACCCCAGATACATCGGTCCATTCAAAATCCTGGAAAGGATAGGACCCGTGGCTTATAAACTAGAACTACCCAAAGAACTTAGTCGGATCCACGACACCTTTCATGTGTCAAACCTTAAGAAGTGTTTATCCGATGAATCTCTCGTGATTCCATTGAAGGAAATTCGACTAGATGATAACCTTATCTTTACAGAGGAACCCATTGAAATCATGGATACAGAAGTTAAACAACTCAAACAAAACCGTATCCCTATTGTCAAAGTTCGTTGGGACTCCAAGCGAGGACCGGAATATACTTGGGAGCGCGAGGATCAGATTCGCTCCAAGTACCCACATCTCTTCACCTAAGACACCCTTGGCAACTCTCTTAGACTAGAATTCCGGGATGGAATTCCCTGTAAGAGGTAGGTAATGTAACCTCTCGTAAATTTCCCTTACGATTAGTAAATGCATACGAATAAATAAAACGATGTTACGATAACTTAACACTATTTTACGGGTAACAATTTTTTTTTTTTTTTATGATATAGCTTGATATTGAACCACTATGATAACTGTGATTGACCGTTTACCCAGGAACGATGCTTACACACGACCTAGATAACTTATGATTATTGCGAACGATAAATATATATAACACGTTTATATTATAACAATACGTTTCGTCTAAATACCGTATACTATTTTTATATTCCACGAACCTACGAAACTTCCTGAGAACGCTCACTAATATTTTTGAACTTCAATACGATACTCGATACACGCCATGTGGGCCCCCAACACTCATTGGGCCACGGTTACAATTTCTAAACCAAACGGACTCCTTTTATTTCTTTCTTTTGTTTTGGGCCGACGCAAACCACAAGCCCACCAAGCCTTGGGCCAAAACGCACCCTTTTAATTTTTGTTTTCTTTTCATTGTTTTCTGCCAGTCGCGACACACCCAAAACCATCCTTCTAACTTGCGATTTCTACACATAACATGTACATGTTTTCACTTAACTCGTTTCCCCTAGTGCCAAAGATACAGGAATGACAAACGATACATCCTCACTTACTTACTTACTACCCTAGAAATCACCCAAGTGAAACACCAAACTCATACTTGAAAGATATGCACCAACGTGTCCCAACATTCCTTTCTTGCCACCCTTGCTCCCCAATGACATGTAGTCGAACCCTAAACACCATGGGATTGTCAGGAATGAAGAGGAATGATATCTCACAAGATCTAGCCATGTACAAAATCGATTGGGCATTGTTTGTGGTGCTACTATTCACCCTCACATGCTTACACCAACACTTGTGAGCCTATCTTGTTTCTACCCTTCAAAATACTGCCTATATAAGCCTCCCATGCAAATCACAAAACGTTACATGCACATAAACGAACCATTGCACCGAAAATAGTAACGAGTAGGAGCTGTGGAGGGACAAACAAATCGCCAAGAGTACCACGCCTCAAAGTGAACCTAGGAATCAAAGATTGGAAGCTCTTGAACCTTGGTGGAACGTGAAGTGAACCATGAAGCTTTTGTACCAGTACACGATCCCTACGATTTTTTTACGCCACCTTTTATAGGTGAGGTGAGACCTTGAAACCTCATTTCTATTTATATACATACGTATGTTCATGTTTATGCACAAACACTTGAAGCTTATAAATCGTGAATCATAAAAACAACGTATATATTTTATGTATCATATTATTTCTTGGATAAGTCATAAACGAGAACCTATAAAAGGTTCGAACATATATTAACGTATACACTCTAAAAATCACACGTTTCTAAGTTAAGTGGACCTATACGATTTTCACTAAAAGACTTAGAATATTTTTCAACTTTTACAAATTATACGCTAGAGTTTGTAGCTACACTTTGACCTCGCCATTTCAAAATTCGACACACGACCCCCTAATATTTTTATACGATCTAATTACCTACCTAGTATACAAACGAGAATGATAAATAAATTGACCTAATGACTTGATTTGATCGCTTAAACAAGCCTAAAGCTAAACGAGTTTTCCCAAGATTTTCAGAAACTTAAAAACTTTATTTGGGCCGAAAAGCCCAATAAGCTGTTTATAGCTTATTCTAATAAGCTGGGTGAAAAAGCACTTTTGAAATGATATTAGAACTTAAAATGATGGATTTTGATAAACCCAAAGTCCCCCCAAACCCCTTGGATCAAAAATTGTTAACGGGCCTTAAATATTGGATCGTTAGGACCATTTAGTGAAAAACAAAGGAAATAAGCTAATAAGCAGTTGGAATAAGCTAATTTACACTTCCTGAGCTTATTGAAATAATAAAAATGTTAAGTTTTAAAGTTGGTAATTTTTGGACTAAGTTTGCAAATTTTTGAGAACCAGGGACTAAAAGTGTCAAACGTATAAACTTTGGGTAAAAAGTGTAAAATCTGTTTTCTAAAGGTATAAATAGTTAATATTGAAACTTGGGATTGAAAAATGTAAATATTGATATACTTGGACTTAAAACGTAAATATATATAATTTTGGACTAACGACGTAAATGTTTTCCGTTAAGGGTAAAATGTGTAAATTGGAGAAACTTAAAGGATTAAATAATAATATTCATTTTTTTTATATATTAAATTATAATTATATATATATATATATATATATATATATATATATATATATATATATATATATATATATACGTATAAAATTTATATAACGATAATTAAATTTAAACGATAAAACAATACGTAACCATTATCTATTTTATATACGACGTAACACATCGCCTGTGCACTTTATGGATTATTCGTAATTAATAATAAACATTCGGAATAAAACGAGACTTAAAAACTGAAACATGCCATATCTTATAGGTTGTGTGTGAAGCCGTTGCCTTGCATCGTTGAGATTACGTTTGTTCTACTGTACTACTAAGGTGAGTTCATAGCCCACATTTAACTTATTTTTGTGGGGGGGGGGGGGGGGGATACATGCTCAAAAACCAAACACAAGTCTTTTCCTGATATTATTATTGGTTAAGTAGCTATTGCCAAAAGTCCCTCGATCATGAACCTTAATCACTTGAAGGGTGAACGTAAATAATTGTGAATAGATCTATTAGGGATTGACAATCCCCATTTGGTTGCTAGAGGAAAGTCACCAAATGCACTTTATTTGAATATCATAGGTTACTGGCAAATACCTATCTTGGGGGCTATATATTTTACATCATTATTATGGATAATTTTGATGTCTGTTGAATCGTTGAGTGTCATGAGCTTAAGGCAATAATGAATGCGATTTTCTAACTTGTTTATTTGTATTTATATACAATAAGCACCTATCTCTTGTGTTCAAACACTTAATTATAAACCTATGAATTTCACTCAACTTTTTGTTGACTTTTAGCATGTTTATCTCAGGTAACTAAATGGAATGGATGACAAAGGCACGAAGTGGGCAAATAAAGAAACGTTTATTTCTCTTTGAATAAAAACTTGTTGTTGAATAATGAAACCTCTTGGAATTATGAATATTTGGTATTTTAAATAAAACTTAAAACGATCACTTGAATCGTTTTCTATAATTGTGACAAAGATCCACGATATAATACCCCAAAAGTCTTCCGCTGACATTTTAAGTCTTCCGCTGTATTGATCGATTTTGGGGGTGTTATACTTACACTATGATTCTGGAACCTTGAAATAACCTTGTCATGATACACTTGATATAATAAACTTGATATGATAATATTGACTTGAATCTTGATTTGAACCCTATGTTAAAATCACTTACTTCGATTTTTGAGTTATACCTTGTCTTGAAAACCTATACTATGATACTTGATTCAAACCTTGACTTGAACTTGATATAACCCTTGATATTTTGAAAGTGCTTTTAATATTATAACCGGATGTGAAAACATTTAGTAATTATATTATAAAAATGTTTTGAGGAAAAACTATTTTTAAATAAGGGTTATGAACATTATGTAACGCCACTTTTATATGAAGTTTCATTAATTTTATGAATATTTATTTTGAGGATTACCTTATTGAAAACCTTTATTTCATGAGAACCATTATTAAAAGATTTTCTTAAATAAACATTTGACATAAACATTTGAATTGAACCCTTGCCATAAACTTTTATTTGGAACCTAATATGAACCTCTACATTGAACTTATGACATGAACCTTTACACTAAACTCTACATACTCTCTCACTATTGAACCTTTACCTTGAACCTTAAATATGAAATCCACATGAACCTTCTTAGTATGAACCTTGGTATAAACCTTTCCATCTTGAACCTTTTTACTATGCGCCTTGATAATAAACCTTTTAATTTGAATCTTGACTTGAACCTTTGATATGAAACTTGACTTGAACCACTTGATATGGACTCTTGACTTGAACCACTTGATATGAACCTTGTACTTGTACACTTGATATTAGACATGACCCTTGACCAAAAGTTTGAGACTATGAGGCACCGCTTGTATACTTGGTATTACTTGTTGTGGAGTAGCCACAACATAGCATTGATGCACCAGTGTTATGTACTCTAGTGTGATTGGAGAGATGTACCACACCGTCCCTACTTGATTATCGACTACTGCTATGACTATGACTTGTTTACAGGGGCGTATGGATGCATCCTAGATTTGTTTCTTGTTTTGATGGATTTATCATATTACTTGTTATATACTTGGTGACTGATGGTGTGTGCTATACACGTCTTTCACATCTTGGGAGCTAGCTACTCCAACCCTTGGAGGTATCCCCGCATATTATACTTGGTATCCCGAGGTCTCCCCTTCGGATGCATGGTTACTTGATTACTTGACTTGACTTGATACTTGATTGGATTTGGGCTCGTGGTGGATAACTGATCTGACCTTTATACCTTTATACCTTACACCTTTACAACTTTAATACAGGTTCTTTTTACTTCGGTTGTACTTCCTTTATGCTTTACTTTATCCTTCCCTTGTCTTAAATATATCATTCTATATTCCTTGTTACTTTCATATCTGTTCACTGGGCTCTCATAGCTAAGCCTCATTTCTTTTCCTATGGCAGGTTTTAGTGGGAAGCTGGGTTATGAGTGAAGAGTGCATTGGACTTAGAAGACTTTATCTTGGTAGCTTTTGGATTAGTAGGAGCTTTTGTACATTCCAGACTTACTCATTTGTACTACTTTCTTTTGTACTTGTACTTCAGTCTCCCTTGTAACCTTGATACTCATCTGTATTACTTGAGATGTATGCTTGTGCTTGCTTTGATATGTCACCTTAATGTGGCACTTCTACCCTTATCGGGTTGGGGTGTTACAATTATGGCAAGAGGTTGTTGTTGAAAGACGTTGACAAGAATGAAGTCCACTTGCCATAGTTTGCATTCGGAACTGACATGAAACTGGAAGACATGCTTCTTTCCTTCAAGTGCTCTTATTGTTAGGTCACCATTTTAGCATAAACAAATATAATCTTAGAGAGATAAATAGTGGAAGGATCTTAAGTATGAATAATAACTTTGTATTTCTAAAAGAACCAACACCCTTTCCCTTCAAGGGATGAGGTATTTATAGTGCATTACAATAGATGGAGAGTTGCCCTAATATTCATGGGCTTGGCCTATAGGCTTCCACATAGGCAAATCCTTTAATCTAACAATTATAAGCCTAATTAGTTAACGACCTATTACAAATAATAATAACCGACGCTTTAACTTTTAACGTGTTCCTAACAATCTCCCCCTAAGGGTTGGTCATCATCATAGGTCGTTTGACGTCTTTAACTTCTTTTGGTTAGACATTTCTTTAACCTTTGTCTCTTGTTCTTGTGGTTGTGATCTTGTGTTGGTTTTTCCTAATCTTCATCAATGTCTTTACTCTTGTTGTCTTTATGTCTTTTCCAACATGCTCATACTTCTTTTGACTTTGAATCTTCATACTTGTACAGTTCTCATTTCTAAGCTATGATCTTTGAGTTTTAACTTTGTAGATTATTTGATCTTAATATAGAATGTTTTACAACTTTGTACTTGATCTTCTAGTGAGAACTTTGTCTTTCTTGATGTTGGTATGAGCATGTGGATATTGATTGTGAGATGATGAATTATGATCATAAGGTCTTTTCACCAAGGTCCATTCAGTGGTAGCTGCATGGTTAAAGATTAGTAATAAGTAACAATCGGTCATTGTGGACTTTTCTTATAGATTTGACCAATACGATTGTTTTACTGATTAATGTCTTGATTCCATTCACCTTGATCGGGCACATCAGCCGTCCAAATCCCATTAAGGACAGTTATCAATACTATGGATAAAATCCAAGTAAGACCCTCGTCTTCAGGACTTGATTCGTAAAAGGAATCTCCTTAGTATGATTTACAGTATTTATAGGTTCAGATGTCGAGAGTAATCTCTAGTCCTTACCAAGGATGTTCCTGAATTGGATACCCTCTAGAAGGCTTACACGAATATACCGAAGTATATCAACAATTCAGGTAAGTCGCTGAAGTATACATAAGTATTACTTCACGACTGTAGAACGTTTGTTACCATCTCAAGGAATTTAAAATCCCAATGTCGATCATTGTGAGAAGAAATCATTCGGAAAATCTCTCAAAGTGTTTTTATGATTATAAAACTTATTTTGTTAAAACTTTGAGAGATTTTCAGAAATACTCCCCGTTTACATGTGCTTGTAAGTTTTAAGGGGAAATTTACACATGTTAGGTGGAGTTTGTACTTTTGAATTGATTGACTTTCATTGAACATGACCGATTAGAGACACGCGTACATCACTAGTTAAACTAGATTAAAATTATTACCTATATTGGTCACATTCAATGAGAATCTCTCGAAATGGTACACTCTACTTAGACAAGTCCTTTCGAGACACACTTACATCACTGGTTAAACTAGATTGAAATTATTACCCATCCAGGACAAGTCCTTTCGATTACTAACATTTGAGTTTCATCAATTCGTTGGTGATGTCTGAGTTAGACTCGGTATGGTACATTCTACTTTAACAAATTCCTTTTCGAGAAACGCTTACGTTGCTATTTAAAGTGATCCATTGTCAGCTTTTAGGTGACAACTAGCTCTAATAATTAACTTGATGTTATTACCCATCGAGCAATAAGTCATTTCGATTACAGAATTTTATTTTCTCGTCAATTCATGTGTTAACTCTGAGTACCACTCAATACCGTACATTCTACTTTGACAAGTCCTATTCGAGACACGCTTACGTTGCTTAGTTAAAGAGATCCATTGTCAGCTTTTAGGTGACAACTAGCTCTAATAACTAACTTGAAATTATTACCCGTCTAGGACAACTCATTTCGATCAACATGATTTTACCGTCAATGCTTTGGTTAATACTGAATTTGAACTCTTATGAATCTTCATTTTGATCAACATTATGGGATATCCAACATATTTTAATCACAATTCTCCCCCTCAAAAATTGCATATCAAATGTTGTCCAACATTAGGGGATGTCAATTTCCACCATAATTTGACAAGTTGGGTGGCAAGGGAGTTTCTCTAAGTCAACCCGGAAGTTGGATTCCCCTATTTTGCTTTCATCCCCCTCGGGTATCATCTCATTCCTTGCTTTTGATGCTTGAGACATTATGAATATGAGAAATACCAACACCAACAAAAAAACACAATAGACATTGCATATGTATGTTAGTGAAGGCATTCCAATCCTAGACCTTTAGTAAAATGATTTCACATATCACAGAAAGAAACAAGCATGAGAGTTATTAAGTATAAGAACACAAGAAACAAGCAACCATATTTGAGCAAGGAAAAAAAACTTCAACTATGAAAAAAATTTCAGAGTTTAGAAAATTTTACAAGTCTGGAAATATCTTGCTTACTCGAAGAAAAATGGTCTTACTCGAAGGGATCATGAAAAAATCCCTTACTCGAAGGATTTTAAAGAAAAATTGAAGAGGACATCCTGTACTCGGAGATAACCATTTTCCTTACTCGGAATTTTTTTGAAACCTTTCTAACTCGAAGTAATTGTGATAATAGTCCTTACTCGAAAAGTTCATGCTTACTCGAAGAGTTAAAGAAAAATCTCTAAGTCGATGAAAATTTTATTCTTACTCGAAGAATTTTATAAAATTCTCCTAAGTAGGAGAAATTAATCTCTTACTCGAAGAATATTATAAAATTTTCTAGGTAAAATAAAGTTTTCTCTTACTCGAATAATTTCACATCAAATATATCTAAGTAGAAGAAATGCATCCTTACTCGAAGGCATTCATGCCTACTCGAAGAAATTCATATTAACTCAAAATCAATTTAGGACAAATTTAAGAACAATGCAAGCATCACATACATTCCTAAACATATCCTATTGCCCAGAAATCAAAGATATCAAATGATGCGAGATATTGCAACCTCACAAGGAGTTTTATTTCTCGAGGGATATCAAAAAGTTTTGCAATCCTCCAGGCAGTGTAGCTTACCGTTGTAGTGTAGTATAGGTAAATCCGGTGAATTGATCGTTCTCTAGGTGAATAGTGTCTTTAGGTTAAAGTGTATGTTGAGATAAGTCTAAAGGTGAGGGATGATACTTTTAGTGTTTTTATATTTTTTAGAAAGCAGTAAAAATCTCGGTTTTGGAGGGAATGGCGAAATTAGTTGATATTCAACTAACCCAAAAACTACTTATAAACTAACAATTAAAATAACAAGAAAAGTAAATTGGTGAACTTCTTATGGTGATACAAACGTGTTTACTTAGATTTTCACTACTCCATAGTTATCTTTTACTGATTTGTTGAATTGTCACGTCCTTGTTTTAGTTGAAGCGTTGTATTCCTTAATACCAGTCGTGGGGGTGTGCTACATTCCCCAACTCTATGAACATTAATTTCACCTAAAACTTTAAAGTCTATTAAGAAATTCTATGATCATAAACGTCAATTCGTGCAATAAATACAATGAGAAAACAAATAGTGCACGCTACGGTTATGTTTTCTAAGATGTTCAAGCTAGTTACATAAAAGATGTCAGCTAGTTTTCTTAGCCTAATGTGAAACAATCAACTAAACAATAGACAACAAATTAATGATCAACGACTAGGTTTCATTAGATATAAGCAAACACAAATAAACATAAGCTAGTATGTTAAAGTGAAGAAAATATAAACAAAGAATCAAACAACACATAGACATATTAAATGATTAAAAGGATAACTTATCTTCAATAGAATATGGGTGAAAAAGCCTGAAAAAGCCCTACAATATCTCTGGAAATCGTTGAGGGTTTTGAACCAAAAGATGTCACACTTAATTAAAGTAAAAAGAAAACTATATATAGATTTTCAATGCTGACAGTGTTAGGTTATGGGTGCTGACGCTGTCAACCCGCCGTGTTTAGGGTTTCGTCTTATGCAAGTCGCCGCTCTGACGCCGCCATGCCTTATACTCTAACGCCGTTAGCTTCAGTCTGACGCCGTCCATTTATAAACTCTCTGAGCTGTCTATAGCAATCTTAAAATGTGACTCCTTACTCCAAAATAAACCTGACGCCGTCAGGTTATAATTCTTCAAAGTTTTCTTAAACATAGTGTGTCAAAAAAAAGTCCAAGATAGTTTTAATCCTTTATGAGATTTACGCGTCAAAACAAGTCCAAAATAGTTTTAATGGATATATATCGTATCGATAAGTAAAAATAATTATAGTGAGTCGAAAAATATTTCAAACCTCATTTTTGTCACCCGACATGAGTACTGGGCCGAAAATCATTAAATGAGCCTAAGAGTCAAATTTTAGTCCAAAACCATTTAGTCCGATATTAGTTACGATATATATATCATTATATTACTAAAATCAATTTAACACATTCGATATCGAGTTTTGATCAAAAAGTCAAATGTAACCGTTTTCTTGTTGGGCTTGGCCCAACAGTCACCGAAACATCATAAGCCCATAAATTATTAGTTTAGCCCAAAATTCATTTTTAGTGTTATTAATTACGTATCGAATTTTAATTAAACAACTTAAGCACTTATAATTAAGTTATTAAGCTAAGTAGTCAACCTTGGTCAAAATATATATAATTCGATCCAAATAACTTAATTTGACCAAAAATGGTATTTTTACTAGTTAAACACAATTAACTACAGCTAATTCGATAAGTATTCCAAATTAAGTTTTCAAGCATAATTTCCACCAATTCACCACTTGAGCCAAAATTTTATGTTTTTCAAAACCCCATTAATTTCATAATTTTTGTAGTAGCCGATTTACGTATATAAGCATAAAAGTGTATATATCGACTTAAACTCACGTAATTAAACACAAATCATATTTGTATCATCAAACTAGTACCACAAGCAACAAGATTTACCACACAAGCAAGAAAAAATCTAAAGACTACATAAACCTCAAAAATGTTGAGAACATGCACATATATGTCAAACCCTAGCTTTTTTTATTTTAGCAAAACATATACATTTAGCATTTACTAACATGATTAGACATTAAAACAACATGAAATGAACAATTAGAAAAGTTTGGATGTATCCTTACAAAGTTGGTGTTTGTACGAGAGCTAGGAGACCAAAAAATAACCCAAATTGCACCAAATTTACCCAAATCATGTTCCGTTTAACCCAAAACACTTGAAAGTACACCCCGATTAGCTTGTATTTCAACAAAAACCTGTGGATCTAGAATTTTATGAATTGGTCGTGAGTTGTTGGATGAAAGTGATCTTGGAAGTGTTTGAGAGCAAAAGTGGATAAGTAAATTTGGTTTGTATGTCATTTAAGGAAACATGCATATTATATATAGACTAATATCCCACTTAGTGGTGAGTTTTTGTCCTCACTTGTGGGAGGTTCATGTGGTGGCCGGATATGGACAAGGAAATAGGAGGGGGAAAGTATGTTTACTCGTAGTTGGTGTATCGTGTGTCGGTTTAAGCTTAAAATTTACCGTAAAGTCCAGGTTTGACGTTTTTGGACACGTATACGTAAAATAAGTTTTATTAACGTTTTTGTAAGATGTAATAAAATATTATTACTGACTCAAAAATGTATTTATTTGACTGTTACCATATTTACTGTAGTATTGGTTTGCGCGCGGGGTTGCTTTTCAGTAAATGTGAGAAACTTCTCGTTTTCGATTCAAATAATTTCGGGAAAAGCCCATAAGCAAGACTTAAGAAATGATAAATATAATTTATTATTAACAATTAGTTTGGAAAATTACGGGGTATTACAGCTTTGGTGTAGATTGGTTCTAGTTAGGATTAGAACTCGACATTCCGCTTAGTATCGTTAAACTTGGTGTAAGTTTGTGTACGGATTGCTCCGCCTGAAGGAGTGTGTTGACATAGTGATTGAAAACTCTCGAGTGTGGTACTCGGGGAGTGGAGTAGGACAAAGAGTGAGGTTCGTGCCAAACCACTATAAAGAGTGAGTTTTTTTGTTAATCATTCAATCACGCTAATGTTGATGACATTTTTAACAAGCTTTTAGCCACGACGAAGTGAATGTAAGAGTGTAGTATTTTGTTTATTGCGCTTTTTTGTTATACCAATCGCTTACTAATTTTTTTTATATATACTATTGATATGTGTCTAAATATACATATATTTTACCTTGTTTAAACCCACAAAAATGACCAAAAGCACACAAATGACCATATAAATGTTACAAATATCAATGGAATGTGTTTTTATGTGATTCAGGTACAAAAAGATTGGAAACTAGTGAAAAACATGTAAAGTTCACAAAATTGTCATTTTCAGTCCCTGTTCCGCTCATCCCCTTCGTCAGCTCTTTGATCGGGATACTATTACCTAGGTTCCTAAACTTGGAATGGATGGCGGAGCATAGGTGGCAAGCAGTTATATGTATACGGTGCTTTACTCGTAGACGCTTCTCCAGCTCTCGCAAGAATTGTATGGGAGTCATCCTCGGAGGGACTTCCCGAATGACCGTACCGAGGAATTCTACCATACTCCGTGCAGCTATTGTTGTTGATCCTGCAGAGCCTACCCAAAGGTTCAGGCCGGATTGTAGGAAGTGGGCGAGAAGTTTTTTTATTTCTATGAGAAGCTCTACGGCACCAACGATTCCCAGTAGTAAGTCGTCAGTGAAGTTCACAAATTGAAAATCTAGTCCCTAAAGGTTTAAAATGAAAGAAAAGTCAACTTGAGTCTTTGGGAAATCAAACTTGTTCATTATTAGTCCCTGGGTGAAAGTTTTCTAAAAATGGCAACTTTTACCCCTCAAGTTTCAAAATTGGCAATTTTAGTCCTCGGGTATTTAAAAAAATGGAAATTTATCAAAATATACCCTTGAATTATTTACATGTTACAACAAAAGCCCTTTTTATAACTTATGGGATATTACAAGATTGGTCCCTCAACTTTGAAGGTTTGGCAGATTTAGTCCTTGGATTTCTAAAAAATTGCAAAAGTGGTCCTTGGTTAATGCAAGCTTGGCAAAACTCACCATTGTAATAACTTTGGGAAATTTACAACTCCACCCCTCAAAAATCCAAATTTACAAAATTGGTCCTTGGGCTTAAATATTAAAAATCAAACCGGACCCTTAATATCTATATCCTAAACCCAAATCCAAAAAAAAAAAAAAAAAAAAAAAAAATATATAAAAAAAACAACCCACCCTTTTGTTTTGTCCAGGCCCAATCCAAAGCCCAAACAACACACCCCTTAGATATTACCAGGGTTTGACCCGTTTGACCCTCACAAATACCGCCCTACTGTTCATCTCCCTCACACAGCCAATACCACCCTCCACCTCACACGGTTTCACCACCCCAACTGGCTCCCCCTTTTACACCATGTCCCCTCCACCACCACAACAAACCAAAGCCCAATTAATGCCCTAAAACCCTCACAAGTCACCCAACTGACACAGATATTATTTTGGCGCCAAAAGGTGAAATCAAAGGCTATGATTCATCAGACTCATCCAATGGCTCTCAGTTGAAGTGGGAAAGACTCCTGGGACCCACAGGGCTCTACTTTGTCACTATAAGAAGAAAGAGAAGGAGCAGAGACAAAGTATTATTGTAGGTAGTATAGTTTAGAACCATTGTAGTGTAATTCTCAAGTTTCAGTTGTAATATTTAGCTAAAAATAGTTGTAATCTATTCTCTTAATATAATATCAACCTTGCTCAACTCTAATTTCAAGTATTCTATTGAGAAATCAGATTTTGCATTTTTAAGTAAAATTGACAATTTTGCTTAATCTTGTTAAAAATTGTTAAATCCTGTTTCATTAAGTTCTATTTAAGTTGTTTATGAGCTTTGAAGGTTCAATGAATCATTACACTTGTTCTAAATCAGTTTAACCAAAATTCAAGAAAATACAAAGAAAATAGAAAATAAATTAAAAATCAGTGTTGGGGAAGATATGTGCATGGAGCATGGTTAATTATGGATTGCCCTTGGTTTTAGAGCTCATTGGGAAGCTATAAGGTGTGACAAAGGTCCTTGGTTCTCAATCTCAGTTTGAAATCATTTGTAAGCTATATTTCCATTTTTTGGCTTTTACTGTATATCTCCTTATGAACTGCTTATCTATGTGTTTTTAAGCTTAGTTTGTGTGTATCAGTGATAATCTTGCTTAATCTCTTTTACTTGTTTTGTAAAATCTTTTAGTCATCAAAGCTTTCATATCTAACTGCTATTATAGCATTAGCTTGATTTTTAGGTCTTTGTTGTTATTATTGGTATTTATATGCTTATTTTAGTTCACTTCATCATAGTATTGTTTTAGGAATCATTTTTATGGCTTGAATCAGTAAAACCATTTGAAAATCATTAAAACGGTACAATTAAAGGGTGTTTGGATCAGTTGTTTTGACCACTGAGTTCTGTGTGTTGGTTGTTATTTTTAGTTTTAACAAGTCACATTAGGGTATTATAGGTCATGTAAACCTTAAAATCCACAAGTAATTTGAAAGAAAGTCAAATGGACAGTTAATCTCATTTCATGTGTTCACTGTTAAGATTTTGAGTAGCACAATCATCTATATCAGTTTAATAGTGGTCATAGTAGCATAATCTCCTTTCACTACAGCTTAATATAATATAATAAATCAGTAGGAGCCATTAGAAATCCAAGAAAGTCAACTTTTCATGTTTTCTTTAAAAGTCAAAATATGCCCTTTGGTAGAAAAGTCAAAACTTGAGGGAATTGTTTTGAATTTTGTGTTAGGATCTAGGCCTTGAAATTTTTACAATTCATAGCCCCCAGCTGAACTTTGAAATCCTACAGTCTCTATATTTTTTCCATTTTTTGTGTGGACCCCACAACCCCCTAAACACACCTGCAAGGGGAGGACCTCCCCTGCTGCACCAGCACAGTCACCACCACCCCACCTTGCTGAGGTCTCACAGAGCTCCAAAGTGGGCCCCACAACCCCTGGCTCTTTGGACTCATAAGCTACCCACCTTCCTATTGGTACGAAGCTTTTGAGCTCAATACCCCTAGGACCCACCTAGAATCATCCTTGTAATCTGTCTCATTTTCTGTTGGAAATCAAGAAACTCAATTGCTTATTTGTGTGCTTATTGGCTTATTTGTCCTCCAAATCTTTGCACCCTAGTTTTTCCTGTCCCTAAGCCAGTTTTCACCATAATCCATCACTGTGGACCCCACATAAGCTCATTTAAGCTTATTTCCTAGTTTTGTCAACAATAGTCAACTGTCAAGCTTTTTAGAGTCCAAATTGCTTATTTTTAAGCATTGATCATTTTGTCTTTTCAAAAGTTTGTTATTTTAAGTAGTTAGATAGTTTCCAAAAAGAAAAACCATAAAAAATAATTTAAAATTAAGTGATAGTTTCTATTTAATATTAATTATCTTTTTAATTTTCCTTTTTAGCTTTTCATTAAGTAATTTGTATTTTTATATTTTTCTTAATTTTATTTTATGTTAAAGTAATTTCAGTAATTTTCCTATATTTTTCTCTTTTAATTTAGTATTTATTAGATTTAATATTAATTTTATTAATTATTAATTAATATTTAAGTATTAAATAGAATAATTAGTTTTTATTAAGTAATACCTAGTTTTTATATTTTTCCTAGCTTTTATATGTTATAAAATAATTTTAGAAATTTTTTTAGAATTTTTACTATTCATTTTCTATTTTCTAGAATTTAATTAGTTTAATTAGTAATTAATTAATATTTCATTTAATAATTAGTAAAATAGTTTAAAAACATATAAAATAAACTTTTTATAATTTTTTAGGATTCCTGTGATTGTTAATTAGTTTTATAGAATATTTCTTAAATTTCTAAGTCATTTTTAGTATTATTAGTAATATAAATTAGTTTAAATAGTTTAATTAATATTATTAGTATTTAATTAATAGAAAATCACAAAAAGACAAAAAGACATATTTTTAAGTTTTTATATTATTTTTAAGTTATTTCAGAATTTTTAAAAATAAATTTTCATTTTCTTAGTTTTAATTTAATATTATATTATATTTAGTATAAGTTAAATATTAATAATAAGTAATTAAATAGTTTTAATTATTAATAAATAAAAAAAAATCTTTTTAATTAAATTTTCTTTTAATATTAAGTTTGTAAAAGTTTCATTTTTACCCCCTGTAGTTTATATTTGCGTAAAACTCACCTTTTTCTCAGCACGCAATCGTGTCTGATTTTAATTTGATTTACGTTTATACACATCTGTTCCCCATAATTGTTAATACTGTTATTCCTAATAATTCCAGTAGTGTAAAACAATTACGAATCATTATCTGGTTACTTCCCATTCAAATTCACCCGATCACAAACCCGTTTTTATACCATCACACCTCGTTGGGACATAACGACCCGGGGAAACACTATATTCCGCGGATATTTGGTCTTAGCCGTTTGAGTTAGTTGACCATTCACATTGGTTGACTTAGTCTGACTGTTTAGATTATCACGTGGTGCCTATTGGAAACTTAATCCCTACATCTTAAGACAATATCGCAACTATAATTATTTGTTGCATTAAATTCTTATCGCCATGCACGGATAGTAATCTAGTCTGGGAAAAAAAAGGCAAAGATAGGTATCAATATTTTGTACTTGATATGAATTTTTTAAATACAGTACATTTTGTTGTATGATATGAGCAACTGAGAGATATTTGTATATATATATGTTGAAACTAGACGACTACTCGTGCAAAGGGACGGTGTTTAGTGGCAAATAATTATATTTATAAATATGCGGTTCTTTTTATGACCTTTGATGCAATACTTATGGGTTCACCTGGTAGTCATTGCGGATAAAAAATTATGCGTTTAAGACGAAAAATGATAAAAGTTTGAGAATTTAAACAATATTTAAACTATTAATTTTGTTGTATATATTGTTACCATTTTTAATAAGTGGTATATCTTATTACATATAAAGAGTGTATGGTCAAACATTGAAAGTGAAATCTTGAAAGTCAAATGTGAGAGAAATAAATAGTGTAATTAACACTCTTATTAAAAACACCTCATAACTTAAAAATATAATAATCTATTCACATTGTACAATCAATTAAAACCATATATATCAAATTAAAACAACCAATTAAAACACCCCTTACTAAAAAGTACAATAAAATTTTTGTAACACCCCCATTTTTGACACAGTTCACAACGGAATTTGATCTGGGGTATTACCTCATGGTAACAAAGACATGATATAGAAAAAGACTCAAAAATAGACGTTTTTGAAAAAAGAGTTATCATTCATTTATTTTATCAGAGTTTTACAGTAAAAGTTATACTTGTAGAACCGTAGAGGGGGGGGGGGGTGAATACGGTTTCTTCAGCTTTTTAGATGTTTAAAAACTTTAAGCCAAAAGAAAACCAAGTGGTTGTACAATCAATCCAAACAACCACAAACACAACCAAAGTATATAAAGCAAGTAAAGAACACAACGATATATACTGGTTCGGGATGGGGGGTTTATACCATCCCTACGTACAGTTGCGAATCCGCGATTCTGATACTATTCACTAGTATAATCCTTTCGGTTGATTACAAACCGTTTGATGAGTGTTCAAACACTCATCATTTTTATCGTATCTAAACTGCCAAAACATACAAAAACACTCAGAAATGCATCCAAATACTGAAAATATCTCAAAGATTGTGTTTTACATGTTTCAGATGCAAAATGTTTAAAAATTAATGAAAAACGAACAAAGTTTGCATAATTGGCAATTTCAGTCCCTCAACTTTCAAAAATTGTCAAAACTAGTCCCTGAGCATTTTTTTTGAAAGGAAAGTCAACCCAAAGCATTTAAAAGTAAAAAATGATCAAAAATTGTCTTTGGGTAAAATGTTTCAAAAATTTGCAAGATTGGTCCCTGAAGTTCAAAATTAACAAAAATGGTCCTTGGGGTTTCAAAAGTGGAAAAATGAATTAAGTTCCTTGTATTGTTCATCATTGGCTAGAATGAACCTTGGAATAATTTTTGGAAGATGTGCAACTTCAGCCCTCCAATATTCAGAATTTACACTTTGGTCCCTAAGCCTTAATAATTCTACATACCAAACGGACCAAGTTATTCTTATTATCCCAAAAATCCAAACCCCACCCAATCCACTAACCTACATCCTAAGCCCAACCACCTTTCTGGCCCATCTCCAAACCAGCCGCCCCATTCATTTTTACTAGTAATAAAACAAGGTCAAACTTGACCTTTGACCACTCCATCTCCCACCTTCACCCGTGACCCCCTGCAAACAGGTACTTTTCCCATCATCACACCTCCACTTCCATTCCACTATTCCCCCTCCATCATCATAGCTACCCCAAACAGCCACCCTAATCACAAAAACTACCTGACACACGCAAAGACAGTTCATAGCTATTATAGCATTTTGGCGCCAAAAGCCTTGAATGGTCAAGATCAAACTTTTATCATCCAATGGTCAAGATAGCAGCTGGGAAAGGACAAAAGGGTGCCCTAAACCCTAATTTTTCAATATAAAAGGAAGGGAGAAGCTGTGAAAGATGTTGGTAGAATTTTTAGTTAAAAATTAGTTATTTCAACTTATTGTAATTTTGAGTTTTAGTTAAAACTTTTGTTTGTAACTCGTTTCCCTTTGATTAATAAGTTTTTCAGTTCTGCATTTCAAGTCTCAGTTTAGTTTCATTTTCAATAAAAATAGAAGAAAATACAAAGAAAAAAAATAAAATAAAATAATAACAGTAAAATCAAGAAGAAAAAGCAGAAAGAAAGGATGGATTGGGCATGGTTTAGAGCTCATGGGAGCATAGGAAACTGCTCTTGGTTCTAGTTCAAACTAAATCCTTGCTTGGGACCTCTTGTAAGAATACCTTGTTCATCAATTTTATCATTTTAGTTGCCTGTGCTTCTTTGTCATACTCTATGCTAAATCTATGTTTAATCATGTTTGTTAGATATTAGTTTAACTTTATCTTTAGTTTTCATGAAGTAAGATTGTGTTTAGCTTTGAAACTTTGCAATCTGCCTATCATAAGGGGTGTTTGGAAGTGCACACTTACCTGTGTACTTGTGAATTCAATTTTATGCAAACTCAACACACTAGGTAATAACTAGATCAGTTAATGCATGAAATCAGTTAGTTGTTGGTTAGAAAGTCAAAATTGCCTTTAATCTCAAGTTAATTGGTAACTGTTAGGATCTAGGGTGTTACAATCTTCAATTTAGTTATAGGATTTGTTAAACTAGTATATGATAGGTTCAATATAACTTGTAATATCATAATAGGCAAATTCAGTTAGATTAAAACTTACTTAGGTCAATATTCATCAATATCTTAAAAAGTCAAAAAGTCTTGACTGTCAAAATAGATTGGAAATAAGTTATTTTTGTTAATTTGTG
The DNA here is from genome assembly GCA_030686995.1 of Artemisia argyi. NCBI lineage: Eukaryota > Viridiplantae > Streptophyta > Magnoliopsida > Asterales > Asteraceae > Artemisia > Artemisia argyi. The sequence continues at coordinate 87,103,702 of CM060703.1, forward strand.
TTATTTGGCAACTTGTTTATCTGAATAAGAAAATTGGAATTTGAAAATCATTTACTTAACTTAAGTTGATTCCAAACTGGCTTGTTTGGTCATACATGTGCCTTGCACCAGTGAGATCCCATTTTGACCCAGATCTATTTTGGCTTTAACTTGTTCATTTATTGAGAAATCTGCTTGATTTTTGTTGTTCTGAAAAGCCATTCAGTATGTTTTTTTAGCTGCACCCTCGAACTTCATCTGAGTGCTTATATACTAGCTTATTTTGTGTTCTAAATTTGCCCTTGGCCACTGCTCTCTTCTTATAAACTCAGTACACATTGAGTTTATTTGATTCTTGGCTAAATCCTGTTGTTAGTTGTTGATTTGCTGTTCATAGCTCATTGGTGTTTACAATGATTATGGTTATTGGGGTTTGCTTGTGTTTGTGCTTATTTGGACAACTGCTTATTTCATAAAAGCTTACTTGAACTCTCAATATCTCACCACTGTTTGTAGTCATAAGCTTGTATAAGCTTATAAGTTTTGTAATCTGAGCTTGATTATTTGTTTTAATGTTCCTTTTTAGCTTGTGCACTGAATTTCAGCTTATCTATGTTTCATATAAGCTTTTGAGCTCTTGGGCTTGACTGCTTATTAATCAACCTGAGTGCCTCACAAGCCAACTTCACCAGCTCCTAGCTTGTTCAATAGGCTGCCTTAGCTTAAGCTTTTGGGCTTTCAGAAAAGCCCATATAGCTAGTTTTCCAAATCCAGGCTTACCTTGGGCTTAAGGCTTCTTGCCCCCAGCTTATTTTACCCATGTTTGTGACCTGACCAAACAACTATAATGAGTTATCAGTTTTGGTTTCCAAAGTTCCCAAGCCCTCACTTGGCTTAATTGCGGGACCCAACCCCTGAACCTTGGTTCATTGGAAAGCCCTTCAGGTCTATTTATCATATCATAGCTTATTTTAGATCCCCAAACACACCTGTGGGCCCCACAGTGGGCTGAAGTTGGCCTGTTGAGGCCTGTGTATTCTGTGGTATTTAGGAATGGCTTAATTAATCTGTTTGGCTTGTTTTTTTTTTTTTTTTTTTGTAACTTGTTATTGTTTTAGACTCAATTTAGTCCTTTTAAGTTAGTCACAACTTATTTTCACCATGTGGGGCCTTAGATAGCTTATTTGAGCTTACAAACTTCATTTAAGTTCTTATAAGCTAAACTGTTGTGCTTATTTGTGTCCACAGAGCTTATTTTCAAGTTCCATCAAAAGTTCCTTTGTAAAAGTTGTCTAATATCAGTTGTAACATAGTTGTGTATAAGAAAATCAAGAAAAAGCCAAAAATAAGTTAAGTGATAGCTTCTATTTAAGCCCTTTGGCTTATTTTTCTGCTTATTTATAAGCATTTACTAATTTTAAATTTTTTCTTAGGTTCCTGACATCTTTTAGTAATTTTAGAAATTTTTTCAGATTTTTCTCATTTGATTTAGCATTTTTTATAATTTAATTAAATTTAAATTAATTAATAATTAGTTTTTAATTAGTAATAATTAATTAAAAAGTTGGAAAAATAGATTTTCTGTTTTAAAATTAGTTTTATAATATCTTAGATTTTTCTAAAATTATTTTTCATTTTTTTTAGTTAAATTTCATAATTAATTGTAATTTAGTATAATTTAGTTAATTAAAAAGTAATTAATAATTAGTAATTAATTAATAGTAATTAATTAAGTAGTTGTAAAAATAATTTTAATTTTCCAAAAATTTTCTTATATCATTAGGATTGTAAAAATATAATTTTCATATCCGTAGGATTTTATTTGCTCCCGTTTCACTTTTTATTTTGCGCATTCACGTTTATTTTAAATTCAAACACGCGTTTTTAGGTTTAGCTCACGTTTTTAGGTTATCTGATCATCAGTAATTGTTAATATAGTGTTTCTAAGTTATTTTCAAGCATAATCTCGTAGTGTAATTGATTGGCCTCAAACATTCAGATAATTATCAGTCAACCACTTGTGAATGGTCAACCATAATAGTCAAACAGCTCAAACCAATGCTTCCGTGGAATACAGTGTTTTCCCGGGTCGTTATGTCCCAACGAGGTGTGCGAAGGTTATTAAAAACGAATTTGTGATCGGGTGAATTTGAACAGGAAATGGTATAAGTGTGAGTGAGTGATTAATCTAAGGGTTTATAAAACAAAATAGCTTAAATAAGCTATAAGAGTGATTACGTGAAAGCTGGATATCTAAAAACGTTTAAAACCTAAAAACGCGTACGTCTAATTTAATTCTACGTAAACGTACGCAACAAAAACGATTTTAACTAAAGTAGGAGTTTGCATGCCTTAGGGGATTAAATGCAAATTAAATAAACTTAAAATATTTATTTTATAATTAATAACTCTTTAATTAATTATTATTTATTTAATAACTATTTTTAATTATTTAAATATTCACTAATAATTAAGAAAATGTGAAATAAGCTTAGAAAAATAAAATTAAAATTACTAAAAGTAAAAAATATTATAAAACTTATTTTAAAACTTAAAATTGTATTTTTAAGACTATTTATCTAATTATTATTAATTATTAACTATTTAATTATTATTTAACTAATTATATGATTTAAATTATTATAAATACTAAAAAGACTTAGATAATTAAGAAGATTTTTATAAATCTAATTAACCATCACAGGAATCCTAAAAAATTATAAAAAATTTATACTATGTATTTTTAAACTAATTTACTAATTATTATTTTAAATATTAATTAATTACGAATTAAACTAATTAAATTATAAAAACTATAATATGAACAGTAAAAATTATGGAAAAATTCCTAAAATTATTTTATGACTTATAAAAGCTAGGAAAAATATAAAATCTAGGTGTTACTTTATAAAAATTAATAATGCTATTTAAAACTTAATTAGAAATTAATTATTAATAAAACTAATATTAATTCTAATAAATACTAAATGACAAAATAAAAATCTGAGAAAATTATTAAAAATACTTTAATATAAAAGGAAATTAATAAAAATATAAAAATACCAAATACTTAATAAAAATCTAAAAATGAAAATTAAAATTTAAATTATATTAAATAGAAACTATCTCTTATTTTAAATTTGTCTTTTCTGGATTTTTCTTTTACAAAACTATTTTATACCTAAAAATAACTAACTTTTGTAAAAATAAAATATTTTGTAACTTAAAAATAAGCACTGTGGAAGCTTATTAGCTTCACAGTTGACTTTGTTTGACCAAACAAAGAAATAAGCTCAAATGGATTTATGTGGGGTCCGCAAGGGTAAAATCTAGTTCAAATAAGTTAAGTAAACATGTATAAACTAGAAAAAGCCAATGGGGATCACAGAATAAGCCAATAAGCCACAATAAGCAATTTGATTTCTTGTTTCTAACTAAAAAATGGGACAGACTTAAGTGCTTATTTCAGTTGGGGTCCACTGAGTCCTAGGTCAAACAAAAGGTCAAAACTTAAATCCTACTAGGAGGGGGTTGGAAGAAACAAAGATGGGGCCATGGGACCCACTGAGGTGGTCAGAAACCACCACCAAAGTGGTGGTGATGGTTGAGGTGCTGCTGCAGCAGGGGAACCCCCTTTCCCAACAGCCTTGTTTGGAGAGGTGTGGGACCCACAGGAAAAATCACAAAAATAGAAGAACAATGGAACTTTGAAGATGAGGTGGTGGACTACAAGTCCTAACAAGCTCAGGTCCTAAAACCTAGCACAAAAATCACATTAATTCTTGGAGTTTTTGGGTTTTCTGCCTTGTAGGAGTAATTTGACTTTTTAAGAAAACTTAAAACTTTGACTTTGCTCAATTTAAATGACTCCTAGATGAATAATTTGATTTGATTATGCTAACATAAGACTAGTTTAGGCTAAATTAACAACTATTGGACCAAAATGATGAATGTTGAAGCCTAAAACCTCAACAGTGGGCTGTGGGGATTAATCAAAAGGAGATTTGACTTTTACACAAATGACATTGGATTTTTAGGCTATGACTGAGTTATTAGAACCTAAAGAAGGGTAACTATTCCAAAAATCAACAACAAAAACCAAAGCACAGTGGTTAAAGCCACTGTGCCAAACACCCCTTATCACAAGCTCAAATGAAACTTTTCAAAGTAAATCACTAATTTAACTTATTCTACTGAATGAAAAGAGCATAATATGACATAATAAGCTAACATAAGCAGATAAACAACAATTACAACAACAAACATTCATGAATCATCAATATGCCATTTCTACTGTAAAAATGAAACATCAAGCAACTATAAAATCCAATGAATAAGCATACAACTTTAATCAATATTATAACTAATAAACACCAAATGAGTACAGAAACACAGATATTAACACTTATAAGATAGAGTACAGTACATATGCAAAAATATAGAAAAATGCTTACAAATGAATTTTTTTGACTGAGAAACATGATACCAAGAGCAATGAACTCCTCCTACACCTCCCCTGAGGTTTCTAATACCCAATGCTATCCATTCTTTGCTCTGTAATATCCTTCTTCATTCTTTTCACTATTTTTTTTTATTTATTTTCTATTTTCTTGGAATTTTTAAGTATTTTTTATTTTTGATTATAAACTGAGTATAATGTTAAGTCAAGATTATAAAAGCTTTTTTTATGACTTATATAAGCTCACAGGATCATTGAAACAACTATTTAATAAGATAAAAGTGAAAGTGTCAATTTCACTTGAATCTGCCAAAGCAAAATTATCAAACAGTACTTGAATTTTAAGCTTAAAGAAAAGTAATTTTACACTAAAATTATGGATTACAACTGTTTTAAACCAGAAGATACAATTAAAAACTGAATTACACTAATTCGACTGTTTTCACTACTCTATTATATTCTATCTCTACTACTCTTCTCTGTGGCTTCCTTTTCTTCATATAGATGACCTTAAGGGTTTAGTGGGCCCCACTGAAGCAATCCCACTTGTAATCTTGACCATTGAAAGTCTATTGAATCCTGGCCATTGAATTTACCTTTTGGCGCCAAAAGTCTTGGGATAGTTGTAGGTTGAGTGTAAGGGTTTTCAGGGTTTTAATGGGGCTTGTATGGTTGTGTGAGGTGGAGAGATAAGGTTGACAGCTGGGGGGTTGAGGTGGAATGAAAACTGTGGGTATGGAGGTGGTATGGAGTTGAAGTGAGTGAGGGAGAGGGAAAGGTTAGGGGTGAGTGGGTTTGACTTTTGTTTGACCCTGTTTAATAACTAAGGGTGGTATGGGCCAGTTGGTGTTGTGCTAAGACAAAAGAAATGGGTGGGCTTGGGTAATTAAATAAAAGGTGTGTTGGGTTTTATATAACTAAGGGTCCGTTTGTAATATAGAAATGAAAACCATAGGGACCAAAAGTATAATTTGTGCAAAGTATAGGGACTGATATTGTAATTTTCCCAAAGTATCTTCAAGGACCATATTTGCCAATGTTGAATAACCCAAGGACTAAAGATGTAATTTTCCAATATTTAATACCCGGGGACCTTTTCTGCCAAATCCTCAAACTTCAGGGACCAAACATGTAATTTCACCAAACTTGTCACCAAAGGACCATTCCAGCCAAAGAAGATTAGTACAAGGACCTAAATTGATTTTCTCAAAGTTTTTACATCCTAGGGACCATTTATGTCAATTTTGCAAAGTATAGGGACTAAACTTGTAATTTTGTGAAACTTTACACCAAAGGACTAAATATGTAATTTGTGATTAAAAAGGACCTTTGGTGACTTTTTCGTGTTTTTAGTATAACCAGGGACTAGTTTTGACAACTTTTGAAACTTGAGGGACTGAAACTGCCAATTATGCAAACTTTGTACGTTTTTCATCTGTTTTTGATTATTTTGCATTTGAAACATATAAAACACACTTCTACGATATTTTCAGTGTTTTGATGCATATTTGAGTGTTTTTGGATGTTTTGGCAGCTCAGATTAGTATAAAATGATGAGTATTTACACACTCATCAATCCCCCACACTAAAACATTGCTAGTCCCTAGCAATCTTTTGAGAAAAACTTAATGGATTTGAAACTCTTTAGCAAAAGCCATCACTTCTGGAGTAGCCAGATGTATCGATTCAAGTAAGAACTATGGTCCACCTGATAACCATGTGATTTTGAGCAAACCACCAGCTGTCAACGGATTTGATTTGTCTTTACCAAAAGCCGTTTGCTTCTAGACTAGCCAACTCTTGATGGAATAGTCAACATCTTGGTGAGCTGATTACCAATTATGGTTTTTTCACTGCCTTTACCACAAGCCATAATCTTGTGGGCTAGCCAACTCATTCACTTTTTAGGACATGGCGAGTTGAGGTACCATACAATTTTGGGCAAATTGCAAGCCATAAACGGATTTGAGTTATCTTTACCAAGTGCCATTTGCTCCTGGATTAGCCAATCCTTATGTGGGTTAGACATGGTGGACTGATAACCATTTATTGCGTTCTAAGTGAGAAAAAATTTTAAAATTTTGGCTAAAATGGGGGTTCTTGATGGAACATGTGTTTAAATTCGTTAGAATAACGAATCTCCCCCCACACTTAGAACTGAATATTGTCCTCAATATTCAAAGTACCGGGTGTTAAACCAACACTTAGAACGTAAGAAGGAAAATACTCCATAGCCTTTATTTAGGTTTATGTACACACATTTTTTTTTAAGAATATATATATATATACAACATGTGCGTTAGTATCTCCCCCACACTTAGGGTGAAAAACCCCGTATGCCTGCTACTGTTTTTATTTACCGAGTCGCTAGCTTGACTCGACCCCGAATTCATTTGTCCATGGGGAAACATGATGTGGAAGAAACAATCTCCATCAGACTTTCATTCAAGATGTTTGGATAAACATTTGAAGCACGTGAAAGTTCCACACCGATGAGATATACAGACACCCGGCTCAAAATTTATAAATGAGAATGCCGGGGTCAAAGATAATGTCCTCACTCCTGAAAGAGTGAAGAACAGGAGTAGCCACGGGATATATGAAGAAAAGAAAGAAAGTCATGATGAAAATCATGACTAACTCCTCATCTTCAATAGGAGAATTCATTGTTTCATGAATCTCCTCTTTTAAGCTCGTTTGATGAAGACATATTATGGGTATGTCTAGATCAAAATAGAAATTATCATACTCCGGTGGAGATATGATATGAGTGAGTTCACAGGAGAACTCCTCAAAGGTGAATGATTCGTATTCGGGATTGATTTGAGTGAGTTCACTTGGGAACTCCTCAAAAGTAAATGATTCATATATGGGAAAATAATTATAAGAATGAGAAGTGGTGATACCACTTATCTTCTCTCCCGTATGATCAAAATGGAACGTTTGCAATTCCGGAATAGAATCATTTATCAAAAGCTCACTACCCTTGATGGGGATAGGAGATGAGATAGGCTTTTCATTAAAAGCCTCGATTCTAGAAATGAGAAGATTAGCATTTAATAATGTAAGACGAAGAGCTTCGTCTTGGATTATTTCTTCATCATTCTCTTCTTCTGAGTTGACAAGCTCAGAAGGTAATTCCCCTACATAACTTATGTCTCCACAAGATAAAGAATAGTCCTCATCAGAATCAGAAAACATCTCAATATGATCATTTGGAAAGACAAGAGGGGGAGGGATATCACACATATGATCAAGAATTCCCTGTGACTCACTTGGGATTGGGACAAGGTTCTCAACACTAGACTTTATGAATTCGTCCGATTCCTTTTTAGGAACAGTGTCAAGATGCTCGTCCCCCATGCTCAAAGAGTGAGTGGGAACCTTGGGTGTGATAACATCAAACTGAAGGAGCTGAGAAGGACTAGCATACATGGATTTTATAATTTCCATTTATTCTGCTGCTAGTAATTCTCCCATACTCTTTTCTCCCTGATTATCCATGGAAGGAGTCTCAATTGATGAACTTGATAAGGTATCATCATTGTCACTTTCATCATCTTCATCAAGAAGAGCAGCTTTGTGAAATTTGGAACGTGTTATAGCTGCTCGTTCTAAGACTAGTAATTCTTCCATGCTTCTTTCGTCTCTAGCTGCATGTTCTTCTGCAAGTAATTTCGCGATAGATTTATCACGAGAATATTGAGTGAGTGGAGACTGTGGGGGTGTGGATGTGTCAAAACCAGATGTATCAGAACTAGAACAATGTTCAGGTTTATAATACGGTTGACATTGGAAATCATCATGAGGACCCCCACAATGTACACAAGAAAAACTTGGTGCATTGTGAAACGAAATATTAGCCAACTCCTCCTTAAGGTCTTTAAGTTTCTCAAGAACCTCTTGACAAAGGTCTTGCGGGTATTGAGGAGTTGCTTGGTTCATTTGGTACTGTGGAGGTGGGTCTTGAAACGAATAGTCGTAATTGTTGCAAGGAAATGGATTTCCTGTTTGACGATCCGAGCTAAAGTGAGGACCTCCACAGTATTCACAACAGTTGAACTGATGTGGCTGTGAGTCGTATGTGCTTAAGTCATAATTGTTATCAAGAACCTGCTCGTAGACAAGCGTGCTTCCTGATTGACAATCAGAACTGTAGTGTGAACCACCACAATACTCACAACAGTTAAACTGCTGAGTCTCATGGTGTGGAAGCTGATGGAATGAATCAGTCATGTCAGGGTAGGAATAGGGATTCTGGTTATAGACAGACCCGTTTCCTGACTCTACCATGCCACAACTGGGGTAATTACCACCATTATAAGGACTACCACACCATTGACAAACAAGAGGGTGAGAATAAGACATAGAAAGAATCAAAGGGTAATAGAGGGTAAGAAATGAAGAATCAAAAAGGTAGGAGGGTAAAGGTGAATATTTTTGGTATTTTTGAAAATTTTTGTAATAATAAAAAGGAAAATGTTTTTGGGTTTTTGTGTTCGTTGAAAACTAATTTTAAAATGTTTTCGAGAACTGTTTTGGTTTTTATATGATAATAGTATGAACAAGGATGGATAAATATACAATGAGCGTGTATTCAGAATCATTGATACGTAAAATCGTTTAGAATAAGCGCACAACCTCCCCGGCAGCGGCGCCAAATTTTGATTGGCCTCAAACAGTCAGATAATTATCAGTCAACCACTTTTGAATGGTCAACCATAATAGTCAAACAGCTCAAACCAATGCTTCCGTGGAATACAGTGTTTCCCCGGGTCGTTATGTCCCAACGAGGTGTGCGAAGGTTATTAAAAACGAATTTATGATCGGGTGAATTTGAACAGGAAATGGTATAAGTGTGAGTGAGTGATTAATCTAAGGGTTTATGAAACAGAATAGCTTAAATAAGCTATAAGAGTGATTACGTGAAAGCTGGATATCTAAAAACGTTTAAAACCTAAAAACGCGTACGTCTAATTTAATTCTACGTAAACGTACGAAACAAAAACGATTTTAACTAAAGTAGGAGTTTGCATGCCTTAGGGGATTAAATGCAAATTAAATAAACTTAAAATATTTATTTTATAAGTAATAACTATTTAATTAATTATTATTTATTTAATAACTATTTTTAATTATTTAAATATTCACTAATAATTAAGAAAATGTGAAATAAGCTTAGAAAAGTAAAATTAAAATTTCTAAAAGTATAAAATATTATAAAACTTATTTTAAAACTTAAAATTATATTTTTAAGACTATTTATCTAATTATTATTAATTATTAACTATTTAATTATTATTTAACTAATTATATGATTTAAATTATTATAAATACTAAAAAGACTTAGATAATTAAGAAGATTTTTATAAATCTAATTAACCATCACAGGAATCCTAAAAAATTATAAAAATTTTATTCTATGTATTTTTAAACTAATTTACTAATTATTATTTTAAATATTAATTAATTACCAATTAAACTAATTAAATTATAAAAACTATAATATGAACAGTAAAAATTATGGAAAAATTCCTAAAATTATTTTATGACTTATAAAAGCTAGGAAAAATATAAAATCTAGGTGTTACTTTATAAAAATTAATAATGCTATTTAAAACTTAATTATTAATTAATTATTAATAAAACTAATATTAATTCTAATAAATACTAAATGACAAAATAAAAATCTGAGAAAATTATTAAAAATACTTTAATATAAAAGGAAATTAATAAAAATATAAAAATACCAAATACTTAATAAAAATCTAAAAATGAAAATTAAAATTAAAATTATATTAAATAGAAACTATCTCTTATTTTAAATTTGTCTTTTCTGGATTTTTCTTTTACAAAACTATTTTATACCTAAAAACAACTAACTTTTGTAAAAACAAATATTTTGTAACTTAAAAATAAGCACTGTGGAAGCTTATTAGCTTCACAGTTGACTTTGTTTGACCAAACAAAGAAATAAGCTCAAATGGATTTATGTGGGGTCCGCAAGGGTAAAATCTAGTTCAAATAAGTTAAGTAAACATGTATAAACTAGAAAAAGCCAATGGGGATCACAGAATAAGCCAATAAGCCACAATAAGTAATTTGATTTCTTGTTTCTAACTAAAAAATGGGACAGACTTAAGTGCTTATTTCAGGTGGGGTCCACTGAGTTCTAGGTCAAACAAAAGGTCAAAACTTAAAGCCTACCAGGAGGGGGGTTGGAAGAAACAAAGATGGGGCCATGGGACCCACTGAGGTGGTCAGAAACCACCACGAAAGTGGTGGTGATGGTTGAGGTGCTGCTGCAGCAGGGGAACCCCCTTTCCCTGCAGCCTTGTTTGGAGAGGTGTGGGACCCACAGGAAAAATCACAAAAATAGAAGAACAATGGAACTTTGAAGATGAGGTGGTGGACTACAAGTCCTAACAAGCTCAGGTCCTAAAACCTAGCACAAAAATCACATTAATTCTTGGAGTTTTTGGGTTTTCTGCCTTGTAGGAGTAATTTGACTTTTTAAGAAAACTTAAAACTTTGACTTTGCTCAATTTAAATGACTCCTAGATGAATAATTTGATTTTATTATGCTAACATAAGACTAGTTTAGGCTAAATTAACAACTATTGGACCAAAATGATGAATGTTGAAGCCTAAAACCTCAACAGTGGGCTGTGGGGATTAATCAAAAGGAGATTTGACTTTTACACAAATGACATTGGATTTTTAGGCTATGATTGAGTTATTAGAACCTAAAGAAGGGTAACTAATCCAAAAATCAACAACAAAAACCAAAGCACAGTGGTTAAAGCCACTGTGCCAAACACCCCTTATCACAAGCTCAAATGAAACTTTTCAAAGTAAATCACTAATTTAACTTATTCTACTGAATGAAAAGAGCATAATATGACATAATAAGCTAACATAAGCAGATAAACAACAATTACAACAACAAACATTCATGAATCATCAATATGCCATTTCCACTGTAAAAATGAAACATCAAGCAACTATAAAATCCAATGAATAAGCATACAACTTTAATCAATATTATAACTAATAAACACCAAATGAGTACAGAAACACAGATATTAACACTTATAAGATAGAGTACAGTACATATGCAAAAATATAGAAAAATGCTTACAAATGAATTTTTTTGACTGAGAAACATGATACCAAGAGCAATGAACTCCTCCTACACCTCCCCTGAGGTTTCTAATACCTAATGCTATCCATTCTTTGCTCTGTACTATCCTTCTTCATTCTTTTCACTATTTTTTATTTATTTATTTTCTATTTTCTTGGAATTTTTAAGTATTTTTTATTTTTGATTATAAACTGAGTATAATGTTAAGTCAAGATTATAAAAGCTTTTTTATGACTTATATAAGCTCACAGGATCATTGAAACAACTATTTAATAAGATAAAAGTGAAAGTGTCAATTTCACTTGAATCTGCCAAAGCAAAATTATCAAACAGTACTTGAATTTTAAGCTTAAAGAAAAGTAATTTTACACTAAAATTATGGATTACAACTGTTTTAAACCAGAAGATACAATTAAAAACTGAATTACACTAATTCGACTGTTTTCATTACTCTATTCTATTCTATCTCTACTACTCTTCTCTGTGGCTTCCTTTTCTTCATATAGATGACCTTTAGGGTTTAGTGGGCCCCACTAAAGCAATCCCAATTGTAATCTTGACCATTGAAAGTCTATTGAATCCTGGCCATTGAATTTACCTTTTTGGCGCCAAAAGTCTTGGGACAGTTGTGGGTTGAGTGTAAGGGTTTTCAGGGTTTTAATGGGGCTTGTATGGTTGTATGAGGTGGAGGGATAAGGTTGACAGCTGGGGGTTGAGGTGGAATGAAAATTGTGGGTGTGGAGGTGGTATGGAGTTGCAGTGAGTGAGGGAGAGGGAAAGGTTAGGGGTGAGTGGGTTTGACTTTTGTTTGACCCGGTTTAATAACTAAGGGTGGTATGGGCCAGTTGGTGTTGGGCTAAGACAAAAGAAATGGGTGGGCTTGGGTAATTAAATAAAAGGTGTGTTGGGTTTTATATAACTAAGGGTCCGTTTGTAATATAGAAATGAAAACCATAGGGACCAAAAGTATAATTTGTGCAAAGTATAGGGACTGATATTGTAATTTTCCCAAAGTATCTTCAAGGACCATATTTGCCAATGTTGAATAACCCAAGGACTAAAGATGTAATTTTCCAATATTTAATACCCGGGGACCTTTTCTGCCAAATCCTCAAACTTCAGGGACCAAACATGTAATTTCACCAAACTTGTCACCAAAGGACCATTCCTGCCATAGAAGATTAGTACAAGGATCAAAATTGATTTTCTCAAAGTTTTTACATCCCAGGGACCATTTATGTCAATTTTGCAAAGTATAGGGACTAAACTTGTAATTTTGTGAAACTTTACACCAAAGGACTAAATATGTAATTTGTGATTAAAAAGGACCTTTTGTGACTTTTTCATGTTTTTAGAATAACCAGGGACTAGTTTTGACAACTTTTGAAACTTAAGGGACTGAAACTGCCAATTATGTAAACTTTGTACGTTTTTCATCTGTTTTTGATTATTTTGCATTTGAAACATATAAAACACACTTCTAAGATATTTTTAGTATTTTGATGCATATTTGAGTGTTTTTGGATGTTTTGGCAGCTCAGATTAGTATAAAATGATGAGTATTTACACTCATCAGTAATCATAATAATCAAAATCCTGACCTTTCTGTTAAATCACCCGATCACTTTAAATGTTTTCAAATATAATTGCACACATCGCTGGGACATAACGACCCGGGGATACACTGTACTCCTTGGTTAGTTGGTCTGAGACGTTTGACTTGGTTGACCATTCACCTGGTCAATTTAGTTGACCGTCCAGGACCAATCACCGTTACAATTCACTCCACCAATATTCACCAATATTGATGCTCACAAAGAAGGAGTTACTCCCCAACGGTATTCCACCCTCGGAAACCACCCAAAAGAATCTCGCGATTCGACTTCACCTAAAGATCACAAAGATCTCTACCAAGACTTCCACCCGGAAGTGTCAAACTCCAACTAGATCCCCAATGATATAGGCTTGGTCACCAAGACACAAGACTTCCCTTACAAACAATTGAATGAATGAATATATGTTTGTTCAACCAAGCCTTAACCTAACCTAGAGACTCGATTGTAATAGAAAGGGTATAAGAAAGAAGACCCTCGACACAATCACAAGAGTGGATTAGGTTCTTGTGATTCTTCCCTTGCAAGTAGATGTGTTCTTCCAAAGATGTTAGTGTGATAATCAAGAACACAAGATTAGAGATAGAGAGATTTGAGAGTGTTTGGAGAGAAAGAATCTAGAGAGAAAGAATAATGGCAAGGGGTGAGGAATACAAGAGGCAAGGGTGGTATTTATAGGCCAAGAACCCAAACTTGGGAAAATTTACCGAGGCCAGCGCGTCACCCGTGTGTCAACGCGCGGGCAGCGCGCCAGGCGTCTGTAAATTTTCCCCCAATTGTACTTCACACTAAACCTTAACATTAATCAATCTAAGGTTTACCAACTCAAGTAGCCAATTTGTAAAATGTTTTGTGAAGTGTTTAAAGAGAAACCAAATTACCAAGGGTATAAAGTGTAGATAGGGTAATTTGGAAGGGGTAGAAGTGTATCTCCTCACATGGCATAGAAAAGAGAGAAATAATATGCCAAGGAATATCCCAAAGCTTAGGGGGAAGAGTGTGATGGAGGGTTGAGATGAAATGGTTTGAATTGGATGGCTAGGATCAAAGGGAGCCTCCCTTGGTTTTCAAATAATTTGGCATGTAGGGAATGTGGATGGTTGAGATGAGTTCATTTGAAATGGATGGCTAGGATCAAAGATGCCTAGGTTAGGGTTGAGAAGGATATTCCAAAGGAATATGCTTTGCTTGGGGGGAAAGGAGAAATTAATGGTTGAGATGGTTTTTGTTTGAAATGAATGGTTTGGATTAAACACATGTGGTGGTATAGAGAAGAGAGTTTTGATGGATGGTTGAGATGTGTTTGATTTGAATTCAATGGCTTGGATTAGATGGAGCCTCTTTGGAGATTCAAACAATTGGCATGTGTTAAATATGAAGGGTTGGGATGTGTTGTAAGAGAATGAATAGTTTAGATGTAGTGTGTAAGGGAATATGTAAGAGTGTAAGAGATTGTGTAAGAGAATATTTGATTTGGATATGATTTGATTTGTCTTTAGCAAAGATGAGATTAAGAAAAGATTAGGATATAATCTAATTGTCATTAAGAAGAAAAGGTTTAGACAATTAAGATTATAAGTTGAGAAAATCATAGGTTACTTATAAGTTCAAGTAACAAAACGTCGAGAATCCATAGTTTCATATCTTGTAACTTTCCACGACTCGACGTTCTCTATTAATACCTTGGTTCAAACAAGTTAAGTGCTTTGCCTTGATGTAAAGCATAACCCAAGTGGGAAAGGAGGTGTTTACGCAAAGTGACCTTTGACTTAGTTTGACCAATAAGGGAGTAAACCCGTTACGTAATTTGAGATGACGTAAGCACGGGATATGAGCATATGGATGCTTCAACACGATGTCACGTGAAATATATAAACTCCCTAAGTTTATAAAAGCCTTGGCTAGAGGCGATAGTTAGAAAACATGAGTTGGCATTTTCCCGTAAATGGGTGTTCTAAAAGTGGGATCTCTCAAGTCTCAAAACTCGTTTCTAGTGTTCTTTTTTTTTTGGGTAAAAGGGATAACACACCCTGGTAAAATACGTTTCTAGTGTTCTCGATTAAGCACATAACATATTCATACCTGTATTAAAAGATCCACATTTGTCGGGTAAGGGGAAAGCCGACTTTCAAAATTCGCCCGGAAACATACAGACTCATGGCGCGTCACCCACGCGTTGATGTGCGGGCAACGCGCCAGGCGCAGACATTGGCTCCGGCGATTTTGAGCTAATGTTTGTTATTTTATGTGTTTCGATGGTTTATTTGTCATCATTAAAACATAAAGAGATCTTGATTATGTTGCCTCAACAATACTTTACCAAAAGAGAGGTCCCTAAGATACGTTTTTAAAGCAAAAAGTAGGTAAATGATAACTAGTATGGACGTCCTCATGTCCAGTGCCACACCGTGCCAGGGTTCCTAAAGGGCTTAAATACCTAGGATAACATGCTTAAAGGTCAACACTAGGGTTGAGTGAGAGTAGTAGGTTTAAGTAGATATAGAGTGAATACAAGTACCACAAGGTTCAGCTTAAACCCTAGTAGTGGAAAAAGTTAAGAAAGAGAATTATTGCACTAAGCTCATGAAACCACACATTAACAGTCCAGATCATGGGGCACTAAAGACCCTTACATGATGGGACGGAGATAAGGTTAACTTGTCAAAGTTAAACCTTTAGAGGTTTCAAGTATAATACTTATTGGTACCCGGCTGGGGAAAACCACAGGAGTTGTCAAACTTTAATAGATCTATCAACTATACTCGCGTTCACTTGTGTAACACTCACAAGTGATTATGGTTCATTAATTTAAGTTATGTGATAGTGGCAGAAAGTAACACTCGCGCAATAACCAAAGAAAAAGACTTGTATTCGGTTTAAAGCATGTATCCCCGTCACAGGGTTTGTAAAGCATTTAAAAGTGAGGCTATGAAAACTCACCTGGGTCTAAGGCAAGTGGGATAGAGGTTTAGACTGCTGACTCACGTATCCTGGGGGTAGTGTAGGTGTGTGTATGTCAAGTCCTAGTTATTGTTTTTAGGTTTTTCAAGTAATTACACTTAGGGTTTCTAGATTTAGTTATAACATAACACCGTTCGGGCCATCGTAATTCAGCAGTATAACTCCTCACATGAAGCTCCTTACTATTGTATTATGCTGCCAACATAATACAGTTCAGGCCATAATAATTCAGAAGTATATAACTCCTCACATGAAGCTCCCTACTATTTAAGTTATGTTGTTATTAGAATTTAGATAACATACCACCATTCGGGCCATCATAATCCAGAGGTCATGTAGTAAACGTTTGAGGAGCCAAGGCACTTTAATTCGTAAACCCAGCAAACTTGTCAAAACGAATACCCAAATGAAACCCCTCACATGAAGCTCCCTAGTATTGTGTTTTGTTTTTAAGTAAAAATAGGTTTTTATTATTTATATGAAAATAGTCCGTTTATACCCTTCAAGTTTACCTATTTACAATTTCTACCCTAAACTTTCAAATATACATATATTAAACATTTAACTTTCTAGATTTCACGTATTTAGTCCCTATACTTATATATTTTATAGAAATGACAGAAATGATCCTTAAACTATAATAACTTTCAATATTTACCTTTATACCCTTAACATAATAACATTTGCAAAACTAGTCCTTATAAGTTTATAACTTATTTTACTTTCTATTCTAAGGTTTTAGAACTTTGCAAAAAGGGTCCTTGTACTTAATACTTCTAAAAAATGTCAAAAATAGTCCCTAGACTTAATATTTTCACAAAGTTACCATATATACCCTTCTGCATGAAAACTATTGCAAAACTTGTCCTAAAATAATGTAAACTATATTTTATTGAAACAAAAGAGTTTCCTAGCTTTTGTTTAACTAATATTAGCTTATCTAAGTTACCTAAACTAACATGTAGCACAAGATAAGGCATTACAACACATAAACATCAATTCGAACAAAATTAGGGTTTCAAAATGGAAGGTTGTAAAAGAAAATGATCAAGGCTCTAGCTTAGGTTCCTAGGGGTTCTAAGGCATATCATAACTATCCTAGGTCAGTACTAAGGCTACTAGGATCAAAGATTAAGCTTACTTGGTCGTGGGAAGCCTTAACATATGTTTTAGGGTTTCTCGGCTAGGTTCTTACTTCGACAAGGGTTCTAAGCTATACTACTCGACTTCTAAGGCTTCTAGGGGACTAGTACTACAGAACGTACAAGGTAGAGAAGAGAGGGGAGGTGTAATTTGAAATGGGAAGTGTAGTGACCTATTTATAGGGTGCGTTTTGTGTGTCAAGAAAGAAAATGGAATAGGAGGTGGCAAAAGGGAGGGATGACTAAGGGCAGATACTAAGTGATACATGAAGCCTATGGTGGTGATTAAGTGAAGCTAAGAGTAGCTAGGGGGCGCTAGGGCTGATTTTGTGGTGGTGAAGTAGCCGTGGCACAAGGTGGTGACAAGGAGGTCATCCACCTCCTTATGTGCTACCTTGGGAGGTGCTAGGTAGTGTACTTGAGGTGCTTAAGGTACTAGGGTGCTTGGTTGAGGTGCTAGAGGTTCTTATGTTTAGGTTTCACTAGTTTAGGTTTAGTTTAGACCTAGTTTTGTTTAGTAAGAGATTAGGGTCTAGCCTAAGGTTTAGTGCCTAGATTAGGGTACTATGAGTGTTTAGTGACTAATATTAAGTCCTAGGAGGCTTATACTAAGTGGTGGTAGCTTATTGTAAAGATTTGGGATAGTTTAGACCTAATTCCGGGACTTTATGACCTAGTTATGGTTTTGTGCTTAAGGGACTTGTACCTAAGTTCTAGGAAGTTTTACTATGGTCTAGGAAGTCTAAGATATCCTAAAGTTACTAATATAACTCATATCTAAGCCTTGAACACTTTCAAACTAGTTCTGATAAGTAATTAGGGTTTCAAAGATAACCGTAAGCATATAGGGTTCAATTAGGGTTTGATTAGGGTTTCTGATAAAAAAAAAGTAAAGTAACTCCCAATACCGTCTTCCACGAGTTATGGGTCCCAATACCGTCTTCCACGGTGTATGGGGGAGGTTGAGACGTAGACAACCATACCCCTACCTAAGGTAGCGAGGTTGCTTCCGGTTCTACCTAAGGTAGAGAAGGACCTCCGGCCTTTTGTAAGGAGTGAGGATCGAACCCTTGACCTCTAGGTTAAGAGGCAAGGGGTTTTCCAACTGGTCCAACCCTACTTGTTTGATTAGGGTTTCTGATAGATATAGTATATTAGAGTGATAGATTACTTAGTATAATAGTGTTTAGAACCTAGACTTGACATACCGGGATGTTTACAGGATGTAAACATAGTGGTGTTGGGCATAGATGGATACGTGAGCAGGTCTAAGAGTTATATAGGTAATAAAGATATAATAAAGCAAAAATTTTCCTCGGAAAAATGATATAGGCATAACTAATCCTAGAGGATGCTTAGTGAGGGCCTAAGTTAAGTTAGTAGGGCATAGCTAACCTAGGGGAGGCTTAGTGGAGAAGTTAGTGGGTTACTACAATTTTCATAATGTACAATTTAAACAAGCAACAACATACTCTAAAATATAAAATAATTAAACACACTAATTAATGTTATTTTTAAAGCACCCTAAAATGAAAAGTATATGTTATTATACACATTATACAAATTAATAAAACACACAAAGCTTCATACAAGCTAACAAGTTGATGGTACATATAGTTTTGAAAACTAGACCGGACCAATGGTTCAACCGGGAACCGGTGTCGCCACCGGTTTAAAAGCCATACCGAAACATATATTTCAAAAGAAAACTATTAATACACATAAAAAACGCTTCATACCCGGCGGGTTGACCCGATTTAATTTGACCCGTTTTTGACCCAACCCGTCGGGTTGAATCGGTTTAAATCGACGCGTTTTTCGACCAGAACGGTTCAACCGGTTGAACCACCCGGGTCGAACCGGGTTTCAAAACATTATGTTTAATCCCAAATCTTAAAACTTTTATTATTTTTCGTTTATAACTTATAATTTTTTTTATTACTAAACGATCTGTCGCTATAAAATCTCGTTGCTATGCACGGGTACTCGTCTAGTAGTAATTAACTTATTAAGACGTGTCATTTAGACTTGTTTTGTAAGAGTTATTATAAGCATTACATATTAAGAGTATTAAAACTTATCATTTAAAGAAAGTTATGCTTGTATTATAAAAACAACTAAGGAAAGGATATAATTAGTATAACAAAATTTGTATAAGTTAATTAATATAGAGTTGTCTTACAAATGAAACTGATGTGTTAATTAATGTGTTTTAAACATTTTCCGATACACAAAACTCTTATTAATAAGTTTGAAATCAGGAAAAGACGAAATTGACCTTGAGCCGTCACGGGTTCAAATAAACATTTTGGTCAAAATTCTGTCCTTTGGCTGTGGAAATTTAAGGGAGACAATGTCACGCTTTCAGAGCTTTGGGCACGTGCATGTTAGACCACACTATCTGCATTGTTTTCAAACGTTATGATTGATGCTATTGACCATATAATAGAAATTTCTAAGAAATGCAGACAACAACCTCGGATTCGTTTTTACATGCATCTATCCAAAGTCCAAACGATATAAATGAGATAACATATCAGATACTCCGTAAGATATTTTTTAGAGAAAATTCTCAAATGAGTACAAAAATTTGAGTCTTTTCCCAAAAGAGTACAATAATAATAGTATTTCTTAAAAGAGTCATGTGCGAATATGCGAACGTGCGATTTCATTAATAACCTGTTACGACCTGTTAAGACATGTTAAGGGAAAAAATGTACTATGCAATTTTTTTATTTTTTAAAATAATTGTTTTTAGTATTATAGGGTTAAATATTTAACTTTTTTGATACATAAAACGTATATCTGTCATACTCAATCCACCAAAACCAAGTGTTAAACGAGTCGTTTTCATGTTTGAAATTTATGTTATTCGCACGCCCAGAACCTGTTAAGACACGATTTGCCAGCTCTAATTAATATTTCTCAAAAGATTTTTTGTTCTTTTCCAATAAAAGTGGCACATGGGTAGCCATCGTTCGCACATTCACACATTAGTAGTTCGCACATTTGTTTATGAAAGTCAAATAACACGTGGGGTACAATTGATAGTGATTGTACTTGCAAATGATTGGTTTTGTACTATTTGTCTGGACACGTGTTGAAAAATTAATAGAATCGCACGTTCGCACATGACTCTTTTGCGAAATTTTATTATTTTTGTACTCTTTAAGAAAAAGACTCAAGTTTTTGTAATCATTTGAGTAAATATACTAGTGATTGTGTAATATACTAGTGTTTAAAAATTATTAGTTTCTTTTCTAATATACTAGTGATTGCGTAAATATATGATTACGAATTTTGTTGCTGACAGCCTTTTAATCTAGCGGCATCCGTAAAAATGTAAATGTTTTAGTGATTGTGATTGTGTGTTCAAGTTCAAACAAGGAGATATAAGTTGTATATATAACTAGCTAAATAACCCCGTAAAATTAATAAGTTCTTTAAAAGAAAAACAAAAGATAACTTTGTTATGAATATATTAATAATATTGATTGTACACATTAATCATCATAATCACCACCTTTATGATTAGTCTTGTAACACCCAATATATACTTAATACCATTCATGTTAAGGTCCCTATAAATAGAGGTACCTAATGTAATATAAAAACACACCAATAACAAGTTCTATCTTTCCCTCGCATATTCTCTTATGTTCCTTTGATTGTTGTTGTTATTGTGCTATTAGACCGTTGTTTCATAACACGTTATCAGCACGAGCTTAAAATATTAGACTGAAACAACGATGTTGCGGTTTGAACATGACATCATCGTACAGATAAGTTTACTCTTCCACTTTGATTAATTTTTTGTGCCACAGATCTCAGTGTTTTGTTCTTTGGATTATATATTTAAATATATTAATATAATAATTCTATATATATTGTTGAAGCATGGACAATTAAAATGAATTTAATCAATTGTTACCATTCTTTCCTTGTGCTGTTATTTGTAGAAGAGACACATGTGCTTGCAGTTGGTGTAAGTTTCACTGATGTTACCGGTTCGGTGGGTTTTTTGGCTTTTTGCCCCGATGTATGCACTCTAGCATGCGGTGTTATCGGTGATGGGTTGCCTAAAAGGTATTATATGTTACGTATTACAGTATTATTTTATCGTATATTATGATTGAAACAAGTGGAGGGCGCCCGCTGCGTTGCAGCGGGTAATTTTTTTAATCGTTTGATGGTAATTTTATTGGGCGTGCTTTTCTTTTTTTCTTTTTTTTTTATTATCTTTTTAAAATGTTATAAAAGGTGATTTTTTTTTTCTTAAATTATTTATTTATTTATTTATTATTATTATTTTTTTTTGTGACAGACCTTTTAACTTAGTATAACCTACGTTTATATTGTTTTAGTGGCAACCCAAAACAAAATTATTTTTTTTATCAACAAAACTGTATTTGATTCATTTGTACTTATTTTATGGCACCACCGTGTATCACTGAAATCGCATTTTAATCGTTTCCTGTTTATTTTATTACCACCGTCCATCACCAAAATTGTATTTTTTGCTACTTATTTTATTCCACTGTCTCCGCTGCTATAATATTGCGCTCGCCGCGTTGCGGCGGAGTTCTGCACCAAATTTCACAAACTCTTTTTAACCTTGATATGTCAGCGGCATGTTCAGTTATATGTTTATTATTAAAAAATTGCTAGATATCTCTGTTTTTTCGTAAAAGAAATATATTCTAAATTTTATTTTTTATTTTTATAAAAGCGCACGTATGTTAAAAGTATATTAATATTAGATATGTTTTTTTAATGCGGAGACGTTTCTACGCTGTAAATTGTTAGATATTTTTTATATATTTGATGAATAAACTTTGTTATATACACAAAAGAATTATATATAAAATTTTACACAGCTACACGTCTTTGACCTTTATAATTTTAAAAAAGTTGAGGATAATTTTTTAAGTTATTTGATATTTTAAGGATGCATTTTGAAAGTTCTTTTATTTAAAAACTATGCATATATTAAACTTCAATTTTCTTTATAAAACCGTACGTCTGTAAAAAGCATATCAATATTGGTCTTGTTTTGCTCGTTATCGAGAGACCTATTTGGTAGTAATTTTTTATTCAAAAAACCGCTAGCTATTTATTAGTTATTTGGTGAATAAAGTTTGTTATATAAAAAAGTTGTAAATATCAAAATGTTCAAGGTATGTTTTGTAATATTTTTATTTATAAAAATCATGTGTGTGAGAGTGCATGGGAGTTATGATATGGACTCATGCAACAACCAATAGGAGTCGAGGAGTGCGAAAATGTCATTTGTTTATTGGCATGTTGCCTTCACATATTGCCGAGAAAATATTAATTTATTCGTTTAATTCTATTTTAATCGGGCACGGAAATCTAATTCCCCCTCTATAGTATTTAATCGGGCACGGAAATCTAATTCCCCCTCTATAGTATTTAGAGGTAATATGGATCTTGAATTTAAATTATTTATTGTTCATCTGTATATAATGGTCGTTAAAAATCTTGGCCAGTCGTAATCTATATAACTCATGCATGAATAGAATTTCGTTCCTAATTAACTACAATTTAAAGGGGCTTAATTTATACTATTAATCGCTACATGTTAAATATAACTTCATAATAATGTTTATTTTGTTTGAGTAATGAAGAAAGTATATTCATTATGTTTTTGCTAGAAGTTATTAAAACACCTTTTTAGTTTAGTTATTTGTTACAATTATATCTATAGTCTAATCCATGATGCAAATCTTTATAAGTTATTTGTCAATAAAAAAAAAATAGCATTACACTATAATTGATTCAGAAGGAGGCTGAGTTGAATTTATCTGTTTTGGCATGGAGTTCACTTTTGTAATAACTAATTATATAAACTATTATACTTAAATTTATGATTATCTTGTAATACGATAACTAAAATTTACTATGTGTTAGTTATGATTTCTGATTTGATAAATTAAGATTTCAATAACTTGGATGTCGTGAACAATGTCTTTCATCGTAATCGACTTAAATTTTCGGTTCTCAATATATTTGCGTAATAAGTAAACTAAGATCTAAACATGTATGTATGGATTTATTATTCATATTCTCACTGATTATCTCCTTCTATGTGAGCATGTTTGTTTTTGTGAACTTTGTATGATTTAAATTGTGTAGCATCTTGACATGCATGTACAAAATTGGCTAATTCAGTTTATATGTAATGTTACATGTCTAGATAATCTTATTTTTGTGACTCATCACAGTCCGAATAAACTTGAAGGGTAAGTATGCTTATTGTTATACTGTTATGTATTTGATGTTTTAATATCCGAAACATGGGATTTAGATTTCAGCAAAATACTACTTTAATTCACAATGTTTTTCTTATTAATTTATGTATAACACCCCAAGATGATTGGTTGAGTATCTTAAGTCTCATATCATTCACCTATGATTATATAACAAAGTGTTAGCCAATACGTAACAGTAAAACACCAAAGACACATTCTGTTACTTTATATAAAATCGTTTTTAGATGCATTTTTACAACGCTAACTTAAATCTTTCATTAAATATAGATCACTAATTTGAAAGTTGTTAAGGAATTCTAAATGACATAAGAAATATGATAAATAGTTAAATATATAGTACAAAACTATATAGTACTACAGTAGCATTATTATTTGAAACGTGTGTTTTAACTTTGAAAGTGTTTTGCATCTATGAGACTAATTTCAATTCTTTGAATTACAATTTATTCAAATTACAATTCCTTCCAAAAATTACAATTCCTTCAAAAACATTCTGTGAACCAAACGGACTATAACTGTTTATGACTGCAAAATTTTAACGAGTTTCATTCCTTGCATGACAAGATAAATGAGAACTATTAAAATTTGAAAAAGACAAATGTGTCATTAAGAATATGCATTATAATATGCATTATAGGTATAAGTATGATAATCATTTTGGTGTAACCTTGAGATATGTTAACTATCGTCGCCTAAGAGTAACGAAGATAATAAATATGAAAATAAGATGACTTAGTTCACATAAATTGTGCCAGATTTTTCATATATATTTTGACTTATCATATCATGTGATTTTATTTGTTGATTAATAACATGCATGTGTTTTGAAGATTGTGCTACTACGCAAGTTATAATACTCCATATGTTTTATTATTTGATAATGTTATGGGCTAATATATGAATAATATATTAAAGTATGTGAAAATTATAAAAGTGCTTATATTAATTTGATTGGAGAAATGTGAAGTTGTATTAAGATCTCCATATTATTTGATGTTCACATAGAAAGTGCAATAGAAGCACATGTGGTCATAAACTAGAATTTATGAGCCAAGATTATTAATTGGCATGACCGGTTGGACCATCCCGGGTCAATGATGATGCGAAACATAAGAACCATGGCTCTTCACAAGAGACTTCACTATTTTAATTACTTCTTTATAAGAACCATGGGTTCTTCAAAGGTGATTTCACTATTTGTATTGTTCTCAATGGAATTGCATTGTTCACTTATCACCACCAAATTAAAGTAGGGACTTTGTCCTATGAAGTTTTGAGAAAAAAAATAAAAGGGATGTATGTAGGCCTATACATCTGCCAAGTAGATCATTTTGAGTTTTATAATCGATGCATCGTCAAAATGATCTTCAAGGACGCAACTTAAAGTTAGTGTGATTAGTGGCTCAACTTATAAAATGCGAGCACGATTTTCCAAATTATATTATTGAGAATGGTGGTAAATACTTTCAAGTATCGGGCGATTATTGGAATAAGTATTGAACATAAAAGTAGCTCATGTTCATACGCGAATTGCTTTTGTTGAAACGTTTATAAAACGTATTCAGTTGATTGCAAAGCCAATAATATTATGAGAACAAAACATTTAGTTTATGGGGCATATTATAACATATGAATTCGCATCTTGCCATTAATCTATAATGAATCCTCCCCAGTAGAATGGTTTTTGGTCACGAACCATATGTTTCCCATATAAAGTTTTCTGTAAATGTGCGAAACCTGTATTGTAAATCCACCACAACCACACAAATTTGAGATGTTGAAATTGATAATTCATTCAGGGGGAGAATAAGCAGCGAGAAATATGGAATGAATTATAATATTAAAATGTTGATCCTCACACTAATGAAAATGAACTTAAAGTTCAAGGGACAATTTACATTCCTGATCTAGTAGTTGCCAGACAAGTTTTGTGACTTAAACAAAGTGACTAGATCATACATATGCTGCTAATGCTCCAATTAAAATGTGTGTCCCAACATTAAAACCAATGATTGATAGTAATTCTATGGCACGTCTGCAACGTGATAGACTAATCGATTCCAAATAAAAGTCCTCGAATGAATAAATGAAATGGAGCAAGAAAATGAAGATGGTCAAATCGAGGTAATAAGACCCCATAATAGTCAAGAAACACTAGACATGAAGGTTATTGAAAAACCCCGGGTACATGAAAAACTATGAGATCTCAGTAAATGATATCTAATGTCTAGTAAAGTATGGAATCGAAAAGAAATGAATCGACGTCGATAGTACTATTATATATGATAATGATTATGAAGTAAATAATATAGCGCTAAAATAAAAGGTGAGGATATTAAATATCTGTAAGAGGTGCAGATGTATAAAAGAATGGCCAAATGAAGTAAAGACGCAAAGATCTAATGAAAGATTAAAGTCTGTTGTGAAATGGTTACTGGGACTTGAAGTTCTTATATATGAATGTGTAAGATTATTGGATATGCATTGATCTTTATGAGAAAGTGAAATTAAAGTATTGAAATGTTCATATATAAGGCACAACTAATGGCACGCAATACTTTTGTAAAGATATATGTTCTCATGTGGTGGATCCAATAATGTATATAATATTTATAAGTCTGACAATATAATAAGTAGTTGATATGCGTCTAAAAGTTAATGAATATAGCTCATGTGATTTTGAGATTTCATTATACCATATATAATGCATGGGGCATGCTAGTGACTTTTTATGTTAAAGCATATAAGAAAAGTTATCGAGAATAGTATTTGATTGTATTGAACTAATCATGTTTTCGGCATATGTATAATAATCACCTTAACGTATAGTATTGTGCCATGTTTGTGTATGAAACTTTATTAAGAGATCTTGGATATGGTTTAAGTTTCATACAATATGTTTTTTGATTGTAAAGGTGATTGAATACATAGAAATTGAATTTGAAACAAAAGACAAAGTGTGTCTTAATTTACGAATTGTACATCTTGAGGATAAACTTTGTGCATCATGAAAACTAAAGAAAGATGCTAGCTATCCTTAAACGGATAAACGAGACTCATATTTATGAGGTCACATGATGTGTAAAAGACCTCCTTGATTTATAAAGATGATGATCACAATATCGATTTAAAGTGTCATACTAAAATGTTTATTAAACATTTATGATTCTCGCTAATGGTCATACATGATATGATATATCAATTGAATTAATTGTGTTTGCAATGAATAACTTGTGAAGTACGATGATGTACTTGAATGAAATGTATGATGTATCTTAATCCTTAAATTGGATATGCGAACAAAATGTAAAGAATATTTATTCATGTGATTCTATCAAGATACATTAAATTGCATTTCACTGACTCAATGAGCTTAAGTGATGTGATCATCAGGGGGAGAGAAGATACGCGTTGCATTTTTTTCCCCTTGACCACTGTTTTGTCCCCACAGGGTTTTCCGACAAGGTTTTTAACGAGGCAACATCCCCGAGCATATAAATGAGTTATGTACTCTTTTTCCTTCACTAGAATTTTGTCCCACTGGGTTTTATCTAGTAAGGTTTTAACGAGGCATAATCCTCAAATGGAGTAAAACAAATATTTTAGTATCTTCAAGGTACAAAGGAGATGGGTTTATACTTCACTAACCCATCAAATACAAGTTTAGTTGGTTTTGCAGATATAGGATATATGTCTGACCCTCACAATGGTTGATCTCAAACTATTATGTATTCAAAATGGCAATACTACAATTTCATGGCGTTACGTAAAGCAAACAATCGCAACTACTTCAACTAATCATGCAGAAAGTTTGGCCATCCATGAAGCAAGCCGAGAATGTGTTTGGTTAAGAAATGTTATACTACATATTGGTGAATCTTGTGGTATTTATGCTGGAAATGAGTGACCAACAATTTTACACGAGGACAACGCAGCATGCATTGCTCAATTGAAGGAAGGGTTTATTAAAGATTCGTTCAAGCGACAATCTAGCAGATTTATTTACAAAGGCACTCACTACCTCAACATTTAAGAAATTGATATATGGCATCGGAATGCGGAGTTTCAGTGAGCTCAAGTGAAGTGATCATGAGGGGGAATAATACGCACTGCACTCTTTTTCCCTTAGCTATGGTTTTTCTCCCACTGGGTTTTTTTCCTAGCAAGGTTTTTAATGAGGCAGTATCCAAAGCGTATTTTGAATGATGTACAATCAAGGGGGAATGTTATGAATATATTAATAATATTGATTGTACACATTAATCATCATAATCACCACCTTTATGATTAGTCTTGTAACACCCAATATATACTTAATACCATTCATGTTAAGGTCCCTATAAATAGAGGTACCTAATGTAATGTAAAAACACACCAATAACAAGTTCTATCTTTCCCTCGCATATTCTCTTATGTTCCTTTGATTGTTGTTGTTATTGTGCTATTAGACCGTTGTTTCACAACAAACTTATATATTACACATAAGCTGTAAAAAATAACACAAGTGCATGCATAGTGGAAAAATAAATTTCATAGAGAAACACATGAGTGTTGCCTTAATGAACCACAAATAGACTATTGGATGATTTATCAACATCATTCGATGTCAAAAAAATCAACGGGAGTTTGGTTTGAGATTATGGGGTTGATAGAATTATTTAAATTTCAACACTTTAAGGATTTTATTAAAATTGTAGATTTTATTGACCTTAACAGTGCCACTAAGGAGATAACACGCTTGTGTCTCTTTCAATTCTCTCAATGTGATCAAGCTAGCAATTGGCTTTAAGTGTCTATTCGCGGGATCTACTTCAACTTGAGATGATCTCACTTCTTGTTTTCTCGCACAATTGTTCCCACCGGGGAGAACTACAAATCTAAAGAATGACTTCTTGATGTTGCAACAACATCATGGTGAAACTATTTACGAAGAGTAGACGCGTTTTAAGGACTTACTCTAAAAAGTCCCTTATCACGACATTGATCTTTGGCTCCAAGTCCAAATCTTTTACACCCATGTCAATTGCTCCACTAAGCAAGCCATCGACCTCTTGGATCCAGAAAACCTACTGGAGTGGTACAACCATCTTCACTAGGTCAATCCACTGAGTTATCTCAAGGATTGTCAACGGGCCCCAGTGGTTCAGTACAGGTACATGATATAGCTGCTGATCTTCCACCACCACCAACATCTATATATGCTTTACCGCTACCTCTACGGTCAAGAAGGCACAACTATCGAAGACACAACTGGACAAACTCATAGTGAAACTCAAATCAACAAAACCAACTACTACTGCAACACAACTACCTTATTATTTATTAATACGATATATAATAAATACTTAAGTAAAATAACTTATAAATCATTTTGGTGTTAATATAATATAAATACAATACTTATATTATAACTAAGGGTATCTAAATGTATTTGTGTGTGACCTCGTAGACTCATATAAACTTAGCCTTATCAATATGTAATCTGAGCATGTGCCAATAGAAATTGTGAGCTTTCTCTAAATAGGTAACAATAGACAAGAAATTCTTTGCCATCCAAAAAGAATATATATATATATATATATATATATATATATATATATATATATATATATATATATATATATATATATAGGGGCTTTATTTTCATAACCCTGTTAAGTGCGGGAACTGCAAGAACTCCAATTTTGTATTAGAAAACATGCATGTTCATATAAAACATGTATGTTTTCTTACATACACCTTAATACGCATACCTGCGTAACATACATGTTCATATAAAACCATTTTGCATTGATATGTTGCACTTAACAGGGTTTTATATAAACATGTATGTTACGCAGGTATGCGTATTAAGGTGTATGTAAGAAAACATACATGTTTTATATGAACATACATGTTTTCTAATGCAAAATTGGAGTTCTCGCAATTCCCGCACTTAACAGGGTTCTGAAATATA
Organism: Artemisia argyi; assembly: GCA_030686995.1. Taxonomy (NCBI): domain Eukaryota; kingdom Viridiplantae; phylum Streptophyta; class Magnoliopsida; order Asterales; family Asteraceae; genus Artemisia; species Artemisia argyi. The sequence continues at coordinate 87,133,249 of CM060703.1, forward strand.
TATATATATATATATATATATATATATATATATATATATATATATATATATATATATATATATATATATATATATATATATATATATTGGAAAATCTTACCTACATCCAAGTGTAGGCAATTAGCTACACATCCCTACGTAAAATCTTTTAAAGATGTACTACATCAAAGTGTAGCTAACATATCCCCTATATTGGGAAATCTGACCTACATGGCTACATCCAAGTGTAGGCAATTAACTACACATCCTTTTGTAAAATCTTTTAAAAATGTACGGTCGTGCAACTTACTGCAAGGACTGAACTATACATTTTTAAATTTTTTACAACGGAGATGTGTAGCTAACATATCCCCTGTGTATATATATATATATATATATATATATATATATATATATATATATATATATATATAAAGAAAAAAAAAGAGTTGATTTGAATTATAGTTTTGTTAGTTCGTAGTCGAAGGACTATTTGTGTTATTCTTGTATACTTTGGAAATGTATCAAAATCATATGGGAAGTAAAATTATTGTTACTAAACTCTCTCCATTCTCTTTAATCTTTATCTCTTCTCCATATTGTATACAGCTTGATTCCTCACTAAACTTCATACCAAATATGTATTTTCGGTCCAACACCAGTACACCATGTCGTAGAAAATATGTGGCCACACTCCTATGAACACTTGCTTGTTCATAAAAAAATAACATTGGAAGGCAGATTTGATTATGTTTTGTCTTCAACAATATAATAACCTTGACATTTCATAATGCTGAATAGTCGTAGTACTATCTCATTGATGTGATCAATGTGGATAACCGATAATGACAAATCACCTTAATTAAACGACTCATGGGAAAACTTTAAAGCATTGCTAGGGTTACTTCTTGTGTGTATCATACTATCATTACCTAAATGTGGTGACTAGCTCAAGGGATAGAGTATAAGATAATTAATGTGTCTCAGTACTACCATGAACCATACGGTGAGCTATAAGATTATGTTGATTTGAAAATAGAACTAACATGATGCTAAGCAATAAATCACGTGAGAAATGTCGGTAAAAGATGATCATCTATAATACTCGAAGAAGCTATGTTTGAAAAGTAGAAAATGCAAAGTCAAAAATGGAGGAAGCATAGCTCAATGGTCAATGCTACCAATTATTGTAAGGTGGACAAGTCACTCAAATACCTTGAACAACATTCAACATTCAAAGTTACATACACAACTAGGGATAGAAAAAAAACCCCGAACCCGACGGGGAAATTTAAAACCTGAATTAACTGGGACGGGGCGTGTCATGCTAATCGGATTACGAGGCAGGGAGCAGGGAATCCTCGCCCCGCCTCGCCCGAATAATATATACACATATACATATATATTTCCTAGTACACCTACTAGACCCATACTCATTACGAATGTGTTCACCAGACATCTGATTTATACATATATAATATTTTCTTAGTATTTATGTAATAAAAATATATTACTCTAATATTGTTACATTTTTTTTATTATTTATTTATTTATTTATTTTTTTAAGATTGCAAAATTGTGATTATAAAACCTCATTTAGTGTCTTATTCTTAAGTTTTAATTTACAACGGTATAATTTATCATTATTTATGTATAATACTATCGTTGAAAACTTAATAAAGCTTTTTTATTGTTTATTAATAGGTTTTTAATTCTTAAAGTTATTACTAACGACCTAAATATAATACTCCCTCCGTATCAAAATTATTGTCATGAGTGAGAAAGTACCAAGTTTAATAAAAATGGGACCCATATAAATCTCAACCACTCAAAGAGAATATTCCCCTAATATATACTCTAGTTTTTACTAAAAATGAAAAATGGATAATCTTTTTGAGACATCCAAAAATAGAAATATGGACAATTATATTGAGACGGGGGGAGTAATAAATGTGAAATGATGCGGCTTTGGACGAGAATTATACCCAAACCAATAAGATCCTTGATTAATACGGGGCGGGTTTGGGGAGCATCGCGCCCCGACGGGGCGCCCCAATTAGATCCCCGATGAGTATCTAGGTGAGTTTGGGGAGAACTTTGGTAATTGGGTTTGAAGATGGGGACGGTCGCCCCGTCCCAAACCCGCCCCGTTGCCATCCCTATAAACAACCACTAATTACAATGAGTAAACTACTTAAATGGTCTTTGTGGTTTGCCGGTTATTACATGTTCGGTCCATTTTTCTTTTTCGTCTCGGATATAGTCACTGTGTTTTTGACCCGTTAAGGATCCGGTCCAAATTTGCTAACTTCGTCATTGTTAAGTAAAAAAAATGTCAAAATTACCCCTATCATCCTTTAAATATTCCTTTTTAATTTAAGATAACTCTTATTTTCATTCGTATTGTTATTATTGCAAGTGTTATTTGCAAAAATTCGTTTCTAATATAATTATTTTAATTCACATTTAAACATCATCATCCTCCATCTAAAACCTAACCACCATCAACTACAACTGTGAACTACCCCAACATCATTTTCCATGTTTTTCATCATTCCAATTTCCCTAAGAGCATACACAACCATAACCTACCTCCCCTGAGACTTTGCTTTCATTCCTCCCCTGTTTGGGAGCATCCTCCAAACTATTAGCCTTAGAAGAACTCACCTTGTGTGCTGTGCCCACCTTCTTCAACCTTCTGAACTAAGTTTTTCTTGACCTCTGTTGACCTTCCAAATATCGAACTCTCAGGTTCAACCTTTTGATCTATGCACCTTGTTTTGTTGTGCGCTTTTGGAGGCCAAGAACATCATTTTCTAACTTGGTACAATAGGCCTTCAAATCATGTATAAGTTTCATTCTATCCTCACCACTTCGGTTTGTGTTACCTAGCCCGAGAGATGGATCATCGGAATTGACATTTTGTACATCAGTTTCCATCAATTCATTTAGTTCAGATCTACCCTCATCACTTCAGGATGTGTTACCTTCCCTGAGAGGTGAATCAGCGGGTGTATACTCAGTCTCATGTATGTTACCACTGGCCCACTTTGCTTCTAAGCTAGCAGCAGAAGTGGTAGCCCCTTCCAACATGTCATGCTCCACTCCCATGACATCCTCACCCTGTTTTTGTGGAAGGTTCACCATATATGGAAAAAGTGGTGTAACCGTTCCTGAAAAATCCTTGTCATTTTTTTCCAGATTTGAGAATACTTTCTTTTGTAGTAAGGGGCAGAATAAGTTCCTTTATGTGTTTTAATAGTAGTTAACTGTTTTTGAATAATAAGTTGCAAAAACCTTTGATATAATAAAGAGTTACCATCTTCATCCAAGGTCTTGATCACACCCTCCAAAATCATGTTTGAAAAATTAAAAGGTTTTCCTTTAGCAAGGCATATCATAGCTGATGCCATGGTAGTACCAAACTCATTCCAACCTGTAGTTTTAGGACTCAAACAATGTAAGAGAGTATGAATCAATAATTTCCACTGAGATGAGAAGAGGCATTTGTAAAATTTTAATTTATCATTCTTCTTCTCATACCCCATTTTTTCAAACCTTTGAAAATGGGAGCACTTTCAAGACACTCAATCACTCAATCACTTAATAGATGACTCAGTTATGAGTATATCTTGGCCATCTACCTTAGCCTTAATATGTTTTTCTTTATTAAAAGTTATGGCCTTAGCAGTAGTGCAAAACTGCTTAATAAAAGAAATGCATATAGGAGGATTCACAGTTAATGCATACCTAATAGGGGTAGCATTCAAGAAATCGATTATCTGTGTGAACTCTTCATAACCATTAGGTTTCTTCAAAAAAGCGACCATGTTGTGTCTGTTAACAAATGTGTGTTTTGATTCAATTGCCCTCACCATCGTGAATTAGGGTTTTGTGATTTGGGGATTTTGAAAATGATTGATAAAAGATGTTAGTGTTTGTGATTAGAGAGAAGTTATGAGTGCCTGAAACTGAATTATCAATTTAATTTGGGAATTTAAACCGTTAAGTGTAAATGTTACCAATCCACCCCTTCACTCTCAGACATAGCAGTACAAACCAAGAAGTAGTAACTTTTGCTTACATCAGCAGTATAAATAATATACATTAACAAGTATATTAATGCAAAAGAATGCACTAACATAATACAATATATATCCCAAGTTTTTCTTAATGAACACAACAATCAAAATATTTTAACAAATAATGAAAAAAATGAGCAATGACAAAGTATGGGAATTAAACTTGAACTTTTTCCATTAAAACTTGAAATGAAAAATTACAAAATACTGGAAATAAAAGGTACACATTCTAAAAACCTACTAATCTAATTTTGGAGATTTCTCCGGGTCAAATGCAGCATGTGCATCTTCATAATCCAACCCATCAAACTCCACATCAGACAAATCATCATCATCGAAGGTCTTGTATGCCTTGGGATGTTGTTTGAGAGATGGTTTTTTTGTTTTGTATTCCTTTTCATCCTCAGCATGTTGTTTGATAGCTTGTTTTTTTGTTGCTTTCTTTCCTTCAGCAGCCCACCAATTGTACCACGCATTTCCATCCCATTTAACTTTTTTTACTCTTTTTGCCGCTTTCTTTTTTGAAGCAGACTGGCTTAAACCTTCTCCTTCAACCCATTGTACTGATGTCTTGTTGTTTGCAGACATTGTTTATGAATACTTCTTGCAGGTTTTTGTTTAGAGATTTGAGAAACTAGGATTTGTGATTTGAGATACACATGGAAATGAGTATAAGAAGGGGATTTGGGAAACTAAACGACCTATGTCTAATGCAGGAAAGGATTGATGTTTCCCACGGGTGGAGATGTGAATTTTAGGATAAATTAGCATTTACCATCCCATTTTTTTTTCACTTTTTGCTGCTTTCTTTATTTTCACTTCTTCTGGCCAATCATGATCCATTGGTAACATAAGCTAATTATTGCATAATTTAGGATAAATTCTCAGTAACATAAGCTAAGGTAAAATTGAGGTTCTAATGTAAAATTTGTGTTTATGATAGTGTTTACTCCCTGAATTGGCAAACTTACTTCAACACATTATAAAATTGACTTCATAAAGTCAAATAAATTAGTACAAAAGGATTACAACATGTTTATTCAAATAAATTACTTCCTAATTCAACTAACTTTTCTTTTTACCCTTCCCTTTTGAACAAACTTTGGGCATTTTTGGTTCCCATGGTTTTATACATTTGTCTTCACAAGTCTTAGCACTAGGCAGGCCTAGCACCTGAACCCTCCAATCAAAAAGCTCTTTGGCAGTCTTTTTTGGAGTTTGAACCTTCCTAACATCATCCTTTTTTGTGCCTGATACAGAATATCCCTTTGGAAAGTAGTCTGCCCATGGATTTGGAGGACCTTCAGAACTGCTTGATATGTGAAATGAGCTTGAGCACTTGAGTTACTTCTGTCAATGTTAATGATTTCTTCAAAAAAAATATATTAAAATTTAAAAAAAAAAATAGTGTAAATGAAATAAAAGATAATGTTGCAATTCAGGGTGTGTTTGAAACAACCTTTGTTCTTGCAACTCATTGTTTCAGTAGGTAGAATGGGGTTGTGGGAGCTTACTTGGTGTGTTTGGTTTTTATAGAGAAAAAGGTATGCTTGGTTAGTGTTTCAAAACTGCAAAAGTAGTCAATTGATAGTGAAGAAAAAAATTGTGTTTGTTACCCTTCTCGCAGGCATGAAATTGTGCAGTCATGACATTACTTTTGTAAAGACCAAGGGCAAAACAGTCAACTGATGTGGACAAAAATAGTCAATGTGCAAGACCAAATCCATAACATCAGGTGTACAAATGCTCTAATTTCACTTGTGTAAATTTTTGTCGACAAAAACAGTCAATTTCACTTTGCAAATAAGCAGCCTTATCAACCAAACTGCACCATTTAACAACCATAGTTTCATGATATACATTAAACAAGTTTAGGAAGAAACCAACACAAAAGAGTGATACAAAGAATCTACAACCTGAAACTGATAATGCATTAACTGATAGTGCATGTTTACAACAAAATACAACCACAAACAAAAGACTAATACACACCATTAAAAACCTACATTTGGTGCACATACCTAAGTGCATATTCGTAATCCAAGCCATCAAAGTCCAAGTCGGCACACATGTACTACTTTTAGGACTCATGAAGTTTAAAATGAGATAAAAGGTAAATACGATACAAATGTTGAGTAAAGAATAGAGTCTAAGTAACATCACTCATCTTGAATGCGATAATGAAGGAGTGTGGCCTTTCATGAACAATACACACTATATCTTTATCGCATAGAAGACATCTCAATTATCAGGCCAGATCTATCTAACATTGCAGAAAGGTTCCATTACTTTGTTTTTTGGACACCGTCTAATAACGTTTGTGTTCTTGATCTTGATCACTAGCTTTTGCACTTTCTAGAATGTATCTTGATTGTCGGGACAAAAGTGTTAATCAAGTTACATTATTGAAAGAGCTAAAGATGGTGATTAAGATCAACCACACAAACGGTAGTAGACGTTTTCCAAATTAAGCAAGGGAACTGATGCATGTTTTGTGTCATACGCAGTATAGGGGTAATTGCCTATTTCAAGTTTTACATTTATATTTAGCCAACTAATCCTATAATATACACACTAACGGACAATGTATCCGATCAATATGTATATAGTGGTAAGTAGAGTTTCGATCACTAAGAGTGGGACGTAAAGCTTATTTTGTCTATCAGTATTTTAATATCCTAAGTTAGTTTTACAATCTAATCTAACGCAAGGGGGTTTAGTCTGATAAACTAGCACAGTTTTGGTTTTATTAAATAGTAAATTAAACTAGTGAGAATGAATCAGCAAATAGCAACACGTACACAGATAGATAATAGAGACTACACGAAGACCTGTCCTAATAATTAAGTAGCTTGTCACTTGTTTTATTGCTAGTTTTATATGATGTGTATCGTAATATATTCTTTCTCGTTGGATCGCAATATATCGGCGAGTAAACCCTTAATGATCACTTATCTCTATCCTACTTATCCAAAGATGTTAGATTAAATAGGCGAGGGGCAGATATGGCAGTCCACGGGCTCAGCTAGACACAGAGGTTATCAAAGCACTAATATAAGTCACCAAAGACATCAACATATAAACTTTAATTAACGGGAAAGCAATATTAAGGGGAGTGTACGATGTTCTGTAGTCACATATCACAAGCCCATCAATCCTGATGAATTCAAGTGTACTATTACAATAAAACATAACTACTTAATGAATTAAATACATGCATGACCTTCTTATAGCTCTAATATCTTTGTTTGGAGTGTGTCTTGTGAAGCTTCTTTGACTAAATTCGTCTCTGATACGTGGGAATTGCGCCCTCACAACAGGTTTTACCTCTCAAGGGATCTTGAGAAGCTTACAACCCCACCAGGCAGTGTACCTGATCGTTGTAGTATAGTATAGTGACAAGTACCGGGGGATTGATCGTTCAACTCAGGAATAGTGTCGTTAGGATTAAAAAGCCTACTAAACTGGGTCTAGAGGTGAGGGATGATTCTTTTTGTATTTTTATATTTTTTTGAAAGCAAGTAAAATCTCGGGTTTTGAAGGAGTGGGCGGAATTAGTTGCTAGTCAATTAACCCAATTAACTAAAGATGCAATCAAAATAAAATAAAAGAAATGAAAATTAAACTAATATACTAATGTGGTGGAAACAATAATGAGAAAATTTCTGCTTACCTAGATTTCATTACTCCCTAATTATCTTTTATAGGTTGATTAGCTTGTTACAATTGCGTAGATGACGGGTTATATTCCTTAATACTAGTCGTAGGGTCATGTACAATATTCCCTAACTCTATATGATCTTACTTCATTCCTTTGTCGAGCCGTTAGAAGCTCCTAACATGGGATCATTAGAATTCTCTTACGCATTAAATACAACCAAAAATCGTAGTACACCTCCGATCATGTTTCTTAAGACGTTCAAGCAAGTTACCAATGGAAGTCTGCCTGTTTTCTTAAGCCTAACATCGAATACAATCATCCGTAACAATTATAAACAAACAATCAACCCATAATCAACATCTAGGTTTCATTACATCTAAGCAAACACAATAGAAACCTAGCCTAGCATGTTAAAGAGAAGACAAGCGTAAGATATAATCACACAACACATAGACATATTGAATGATTTGAATAAGTACTTATCTTCAATTGAACATGAAAGAATCAAAGGGTTGAAACCCTTTAAAAAGATGTAAAATTCGTCTAGGGTTTATGCCCTAATATCCCATACAAAGTTCCACTCTCTACAATGAAAAATTGGAAAAAAATATATATATAGACTATGCATCCTGAAGGCGTCATGTATTAACCTCTGACGCCGTCAACTCGCCGCCATGATGAAATTCGTATTGCCTAGATTCATTTCTGACGCCGTCATGTAGAAAAATACTCTGGACCGTAACTAGTATTTGGACCCTGACGGCCTTGGTGACGCCGTCAGGCCAATTAGCCTAAAAACATTCTGGATCATCACGTGTATTTTCCACTTCCACCTCTTTTGCCACTCTTGACGCCGTTACTAGTTATCCCTTGACGTCGTCAGGTACTGTTCTAGCAAGGAATTTGAGACTTTGCTGTTTTCTTCACTTTTATGCTCCAAAAACGTCCAAAATGCTTCCGTTTCCAGATTTCTCTTCAAAAGTACCTAAAATGACAAAAGGAACGATTTAGGGCAATAATTGATCAAATAATCATGAATTCGGGCTTAAATGACCCCTTAAAAGCGGTACACTTTTCGCCTCATCAAATACCCTTACACTTGAGATTTGCTTGTCCTCAAGCAAATGGGCTTTTATTCTAATCAAAATACAAGTTAGGGGTCATTTAACACTAATATAAAAGTAATTACAACAAATAATCGTTCCACAAAAAACCAAAAACAAGCACGGAGGTCATACACTAGCACCTCACAAATAGTGTTTAGATACTCACATTTCTCGGGTGTAATAAAGTATATCACAATATGGAAATGGAAAACATCTCTCACTACCTGTCATAGCAAATAAATTACCATAGGCTTGGGAAAGGATCAAACCCCCACCACTTGGCGTAAGCACCTAGGATAAACTATCAAAGAGGTCTTTTAAAGGGTTATAACGTTAGGTGTAGGGATATGGAAAACACGGTTTTGTTGGATAAAGGCAATATTTACTGGTGGCGAGTTAATCATATTGGTTAATTACATGTACAATATGGCGTTGCTAAGCCAAGACTCGACTCAACTTATGCTAATAAATCAAAAATAACAAAAACTTAAAACAAACATAGAATGAAATGGGATGGTAGTCTGTATGTTTTTCTCTTTTCTTTTTTTAATTTTTTTTTTTTAATTTTTTTTTTGCATACACTATTACCGTACCATCCAAAATAATATATCATAGGGAATGTACATTCACCTTACATACTTTACAATAAACTACTCTAATGACTCTAATCAAGATATTCAAAACACTTGGAGTACTTTTTAAGATTAATGCACATATGGGGGTAATAAATGATGTTCTTCCCCATTACTCCATAACACAAGTACTTTACTCATGAGTCTCAATCGTCCCAAAACAATATATATACAAGATATGACTCGACTTAGCAACCATGTAATCAATTAGATAATTAACTAAGGGTTTAAACATGTAACAATAATGCACTAAAAATGAGTGCATACAAGGAAGGCTAAGGCGATTTGGTTGCACATTTGGGTGGGTTGTAACAAATCCTTCCTTTAAGTAAGATGCCTAAAGTTAGAAACGAAAGGATAGGCTCGGAGGGGTGTACTAAGGGTATCGTGTACTAAAAATGAGTACAACGCTAAGGTGTGGGAAAAATTATTTGACTTTACTAGTCAAGTGATATGACTTAAATGGTCAAGTAATAATGATACGGGTTTAAACACAAGGGTGATCCCAATGCCTCTTATCATGTAGTAAATCCTACTACACGAATGTAGTCTCACTAGCGGTCTCGGGATGCATCACTAACGCAAGTTCTAGAATCTAAATGCTACCGGTAGACTCACATATTTGGGTGGAAAATTTTTCTGAATGGTACGGTTTTGTGCTAGTCATACAACTCCTATCCATGAGACACTTGTTAAGGCTAAAGTTTCACTCCTAAACGTTGTAAAAAATTTTAAATTTGGCGCTAAAATTACACTAACAAGTATTTCTCTTAGTTTTATTACACACCTACCATCGAACAAACAAACTCAAGTGCAATAGTATCCTATAAGGTATCATCATTTACCCTCCCCTTACACTTAGGATGAACATTATCCCCAATGTTCAATTAAAGGTTGTAAAAGTAAAATAGGTAAAAGAATGAAAAAAAATACTCTCCTGATTCGTTCGATGTGGATAGTGTGTTAACAAGGTTAGATCTTCCTCCAAGAAAATGAATGTTCGAAGCTTCCCTTCCGGAAATATAAATCATCTTGTCATATATAACCTGTTAAACCTGAGAAAACAATCAAGGAAACCTTGCGTAAAATCGGAGGCAATCTATATATACTAACAAATCCTAGAAACATAGCATATATATCTTAATGTTGCTTTCTAGGAATTAAAGGGATATAATGCTTGTGGAATGAATGTTTGCAGATTTCCTGGAGTTTATAAAACTATAGAATCAACAAAATTTTTTAAGACTCCGGTAGAAATACAAAACTCGCAAAATATCCAGAATTTTACATGTTACGCCGTCAGGTGTTAAACCCTGACGCCGCCAGAAGTGACCTGCAAAAATCTTTATGTTAAGTTTCCGGAAAATTTCTGGAAAAACTCATGTCCTATTTCATGGAAAATCCTGCAAAAACATCATTATGACTCGATTCAAGCATTTGACTCTAACAAATACTAATATACATGTTCATTTAATATTATGGCGAATCATGATCATTTTCGTTCTTATAAATAAATTTGGGGTTTCCCCTTACACTTAGCTTTTGCAAAATACCTTTTTATGAAGTTAAGATGAAGTTAAACAACAAAATAAAGCATTTTCACAATTTAATTTGAAACATGATCTACCAACAATAAAAATAAAACATGGATACGGAAACAAATAACATCAAACAAATAAAAATCAAACAAATAAAAAACACACAAAACATAGGTTGCCTACCAAGAAGCGCTTTTATTTATTTACGAGTCTTGTAGCTAGACTCAAGGTCTACGTTTTCCTTTCCCACTTTTGTGCTAATTCAAAACATTTAACCCAATTTTCATCTCGCTTGTACTCAGGGCCTAGATTCATGCAACCCGAATAGTTTGTTCGCCTCCTCTCATAGTAAACATCATCATCAATTCCATTATCCTTAATCTCATAAGGTTGAATCACATCAATTGGTAAATTCTTGATGTCCTTTAATTCTTCCCTCATGTGAGGCATCATAAAAGTGATCTTTTCTATCCCATCAGTAAACTGAACTATTCCCTTCCCCTGATCACAATACATCTTAGTCGTCTCAACGAAAGGTTGCCCTAGGACCATTTCTCCTAAGTGTGGATCTATAATGCCTCTGACATCTTCTAGGATTACAAAGTCGCATTGATAAGTAAAATTTCCAACAAAGATGTGTACCCCTTCCACTCTCCTGACAAAATCACATAGTTGATTAGGGTTGTAGGGGTCTTTTCTGGGGCTCAACCTTTCATTCATAATCCAGTTGTAGTAGAGCCTAGACATAATATTCATGGGTGCTTTTAAATCAATGTATGTATGCTCTCTAAACATGTATCCAATCATGCAAGGAATTTTTATGTTCCTATAGTTATGCTTCCTAATCCATGGCATTTTCCTATATTTTGAGGGGCAGGGGTGTTGTAAAAGGAATTTATGGTAACTCAATTCCTCAGGGGTTGGAGAGAAATTTATAAACTCAATTTTCATCTGGAGGGGCTTATTAAACTCCTTAAATGTGTTAACTTCCCTCTTTCTTCTTTTACGCGCTATAAGCCTCTTGCTAACTTCTAAATGGCGATTCTCAAAATCCATAAAGACAAACCTTATACAAACAAAGACACAAAGAAATAAGATTGACTAAACGAAACCCAAAAATAAAAATAAAACCTTACTAGAAAGGAATCTAGCAAGTAGACCAAATAAAAAGAAATCCTAACCTAGACAATAACTATTCCTCGGGCTGCGGCACTAAAAACTTGATACGTGGGAATTGCGCCCTCGCAACAGGTTTTACCTCTCAAGGGATCTTGAGAAGCTTACAACCCCCACCAGGTAGTGTACCTGATCGTTGTAGTATAGTATAGTGACAAGTACCGGGGGATTGATCATTCAACTCAGGAATAGTGTCGCTAGGATTAGAAAGCCTAATAAACTAGGTCTAGAGGTGAGGGATGATTCTTTTTGTATTTTTATATTTTTTTGAATGTAAGTAAAATCTCGGGTTTTGAAGGAGTGGGCGGAATTAGTTGCTAGCCAACTAACCCAATTAACTAAAGATGCAATCAAAATAAAATAAAAGAAATGAAAATTAAACTAATATACTAATGTGGTGGAAACAATAATGAGAAAAGTTGTGTTTACCTAGATTTCATTACTCCTTAGATATCTTTTACAGGTTGATTAGCTTGTTACAATTGTGTGGATGACGGGTTATATTCCTTAATACTAGTCGTAGGGTCGTGTACAATATTCCCTAACTCTATAATATCCTACTTCACTCCTATGTCGAGCCGTTAGAAGCTCCTAACATTGGATCATTAGAATTCTCTTACACATTAAATACAACCAAAAATCGTAGTACACCTCCGATCATGTTTCTTAAGACGTTCAAGCAAGTTACCAATGGAAGTCTGCCAGTTTTCTTAAGCCTAACATCGAATAGAATCATCCGTAACAATTATAAACAAACAATCAACCCATAATCAACATCTAGGTTTCACTACATCTAAGCAAACACAATAAAAACCTAGCCTAGCATGTTAAAGAGAAGACAAGCGTAAGATATAATTACACAACACATAGACATATTGAATGATTTGAATAAGTACTTATCTTCAATTGAACATGGAAGAATCAAGGGGTTGAAACCCTTTAAAAAGCTGTAAAATTTGTCTAGGGTTTATGCCCTAATATCCCACACAAAGTTCCACTCTCTACAATGAAAAATTGGAAAAATATATATAGACTATGCATCCTGACGGCGTCATGTATTAACCTCTGACGCCGTCAACTCGCCGCCATGATGAAATTCTTATTGCCTAGATCCATTTCTGACGCCGTCATGTAGAAAAATACTCTGGGCCGTCACTAGTATTTGGACCCTGACGGCCTTGGTGATGCCGTCAGGCCAATAAGCCTAAAAACATTCTGGATCGTCACGTATATTTTCCACTTCCACCTCTTTTGCCGCTCTTGACGTTGTCACTAGTAATCCCTTGACGTCGTCAGGTACTGTTACCAGCAAGGAATTTGAGACTTTGCCGTTTTCTTCACTTTTATGCTCCAAAAACGTCCAAAATGCTTCTTTTTCCAGATTTCTCTTCAAAAGTACCTAAAATGACAAAAGGAATGATTTAGGGCAATAGTTGATCAAATAATCACGAATTCGGGCTTAAATGACCCCTTAAAAGCAGTACACTTTTCGCCTCATCAGTCTCCTTAGGGTTATGTTGCACTTAAAATTCGTAACAGTCTTGTGGTATATATACTTTCTGTCTGTGGGTTCGATGCGGCGCATTGAGTAACGAGATGAGGCGCATTGACTTAACTTCGTGTGGGGTCCAAGATTAATATATTCTGGAATATTCGTACACCGCCTTTAGATGTGGCTTAACTTGATTCTTGTATGCGGTGCATGTCCTTTAGCGTCTTGGATTATATCTGGTGAAGTCTTGATAGTGATACGCCGTATGTCCGAAATATGATGCGGCGTATCTAGAGTAGAACAAGTTTGATCTTCTTCGTTGACCAAAGTTTCATATGCGGCGCATGCTAGAATTACATGCGACGCATTCTTCAAAGTCAGGCAATGGTCTTTGAATTCATCTAAGTATAATATTGTGGCGTATCTGTTGAGAGAGATACGGCGCATCTTCTGGGTTTCAGTAGACTTTTGACATCTTGCTGGTTTTGCTCCATATTTCATCCAAAATCGTTAAGTTTCACCAATTGCTTGTTTTTACCTGAGAATTATTAAAGTAAATAATTAAGTATCGATTCTCATAAATAATATAATAAAACAAGTCAAATAAATAGGATAAATGATGACAATAAAATGCACTTATTTGAGTTCATCAAATATCCTCCCATTTGAACTTTACTTGTCCCCAAGTAAACTCTAGATTATAAATAATGAAAATGTATCCTAAAAGGTATTAGGATTTATTTTTATCATTAAGCACATATTCGTTTTATTATAATCACACAACCAAACACTTAACGAGTTAGAAACAAATTTAAAAATTTCAACTTCAGACCGATCTAATCGTCTCATTGTTTAGTTGTGACGAATATTCTATCATAGGCTTGGCAGTCATACACATCTCCTCTACTAAAGCTAAGAAATGACAAGTCTAAAGCGGTAAAAAGCGTTTTTGAGGCTTAAGGGTTAAACCTAGCTTCGTTCAAACATCTCCTGCATAAACTTAGTAGATTGCTGGCACGAGTCCTCGATGCTTCAACTAACGGATGGTCACTAATGTCCTCCTTTGATCGTTGGCACGTTATTTGCATAACGGATGGTCACCAATTCATACACTAGATCGCTGGCGCGTTAGCTGATTAATCTAATACTCGGATGGTCACTACCTTATTCATACATTTAATATTCTCACTTGGCCATCATTATATTCGGATGCTCAAAAGCTAACAACGAATACAACAATACGGTTGGGTAGGGATAACATTTAGGATATAAAAATGGGTGTAAAATAAAAAATAAACAAACAAATAAATTAAGCCCTAGTGTGGTTAATCACGTTCCCAACCATCCCATGAATAAGACTCATATCATTGAATAACTCACGCTTTTGACACTTGTAACTCACGCTTTAGGTAGACACAAGTTATACTCAATAAACTCTTAATCAAAGAATAAACCATAGTTGGCGTTCCCATAACAGACAACTCCCAATCAATCCATATATATAATACAACAACAAATAGTGGCGATATCAACCACTTAATATAGAACTTGTAACACCCCCAAAATACCGCAGCGGAAGACTGTGTCACTGGGGTGCTACTTCATAATACAAAGTACAAGTTATAGAAAACGACCTCTAAATGAGACGTTTTGAAAAGTTACCATTCGATTAATGAATTCAAAGTTACAAACACGAGATTCCAAAGTATGATACATAAATGTATACAAAGTTTTGAATGGTAAATGATAAAAGCGTAAGTCTTCAAAATATGCAGCTTGACTCTATGTTCCATGCACTAGCTATCGCCTTACTAACCTGAGATAAACATGCTAAAGTGTCAACACAATGGTTGGTGAGTTCATAGAGTTTGTCTTAAAACATTTAAAAAGTCTTTAAAGAATGTTCACACAGCAAAGGCATTGTGAATCCACTCAGTTGCAAGTCCCGCCCATAACAACACTTGCAACCAGTGTGTTCACAACCCACTACTAAAAGATGGTACATATTATAGTAAAACACACAAATAGCCTTAATAGTTCACATAATTTCATTTAGTGTAGCTCTATTTATGTTGGGAGACTTTTAGACTAAAAATGCACATTCTGGGAGCCTCTTCCCAAAGATTACTGCTAGTCACTAAAATGCACATGCTGGGAGCCTCTTCCCAAAGACCTACTGGGAGCCACTTCCCAAAGACTACTGGGAGCCACTACCCAAAGACTACTACTAGCCAATAAATTGAATAACGCAATTAAGTATAATGCATTCAAGAATAACGCAAACAAGTTTATCATAATCATGTATGTCTACAATCAAGTATAAATGTTTTGAGTATTTGTACAAGTAAAAGCAAGTAGTTAAGCATGTATCTCCCCCAAAGAGTTAAAACAAGTATAAAAAGAGTAGGGGTTAGGACTCACCTTAAGTCTATGTAATGAGAAATGAAAGTGGTATTCGAATCACGAAAGTCTCTAAGAGCAGCAACTTTTGGCTTTCTAAAGAACGGAAGTCAAGTATGAACTAGGACACTAAACCTATGCTTGCAAACCCTTCACCACAACTATTGAACCCTTGCTAGCCTTGATATAGACCTTCTTAGCTCAGCCCTAGTACCCTTTTGTAGCTCCTAATTCAACCTTGGAATCATCAAACAAACTCTTGATTCATGTAGAGACTAACTATGCCTTCAACTTTGGTATGTAACTTATAACTTAGAAATCAAAGGATCATGGTTTATAGATTTGTTGTTTAGTGTTTGGAATGAAGAGAAAGGAAGAGGATGAGCTTGCTATTGATAGTGAAGATGAGGAGGTTAGGAAGGTGCCTAGGAAGGTGCCTTAAGGAGGTGCAAGTTTAGGATATTTTCCAAGACTTTAGGATGAAGTTTCAAGACTTAGTAAGTAAGTTTCAACACATGGACTTATCTTAAGTGATCAAGGCCTATCACAAGCCAACAAGGCTTGTGACTTAGCATAAAATTTCGTCCAAGGTCTATCTTGGATGACTAGATATGAGTTTTGATATTATCTTGCTTTTACGGAGTCAGTTTTGGTCCCGGTAATCACTAACGGTAAGTCTTTAAGTCATGAAACTTAAAATCGGGTATCCTAAAAATATGAAACTAATAAATATTTTAGAACTTATTAATATAACCTATCTTAGCATATTTAATGAGTGATAAGTTCTATCGGGTTGCTTAAACGCTGCTAAAACTGGAAACGCGGGTCTAAAACGCGTAATTCGCGTAAAACGCTGAACTGGAAAACGTAAAATTCCAGAACTTTTGGAATTGTCCTAAAATGAGAGAAAATCATATTTCTATTGTTTATAGTGTTTTATGGACATATTGGGATGCTGGAGTGACGTTTAAACCTAAAAGTAAATCTCGGACACGGTTTTGTGATTTTTGCAGAAATGATCCGACGAGTGTCAAATTCTCGGATTATCATTAAAATAGTTTAACTTACGAGAATATGAAATAAACATTTCAGGAGTGAATAGTGAAAGTGAATAGTAAAAATGAATAGTAATCCGAAAATGCGAGTTGTTACAGTCTCTCCCTCTTAAGGAGAACTTCGTCCTGAAGTTCTGTTGATGTTAACTACTTACGGTGTGTCTAAGAGAATTTGGGATTTCAGGATCTCTAAAATAGTGGTGTTCACTCTGATTCGTCTAAGGTTGTGGTTAAGGAGTCATATCGGATGAAAATAAGCCCACTTATTTATAACTCATTAATTACATAAAGAAGCGTCCAAATTTATGTAAGTAAGGGATCATAAACTTATGGTTCGGTGATTTATAATTTCTTTATTTAAATGAAGAGGCGTCCCAATCCATTTAAATAAGGAGATTCAAAATCATCCTACTTAAGAATTTCCGACAAAAATCGCTTTCTGAGACAGATAGTAAGATAACCAAGTCAACAAATCCTTAAAGCTAAGTAATAATATTATTTAACTCAAACCTTATGTCTTATCAAACAAGAACTGTCATAAGATCAAGTTAAATAATTAGTTATTACCGAGCTCCAAATTTTTAATGACTCGACTAAATTCTGGGGTTCCTTATAATACTAAAGTCACATCATCTAACAGTGTGAACTAAACCAACAACTAACAAAAAGCATACGCGTATCTAGTGTGTGTAAGGCAAATAAAGAGGAGAGTCTTAACGTATATAGCAGTTATAGTCTAGGTACGAAATGCAACCTAGTTCTCTATAACCAAGGCTCTGGTACCAATCTGTAACACCCCCAAAATACCGCAGCGGAAGACTGTTTCACTGGGGTGCTACTTCATAATACAAAGTACAAGTTATAGAAAACGACCTCTAAATGAGACGTTTTGAAAAGTTACCATTCGATTAATGAATTCAAAGTTACAAACATGAGATTCCAAAGTATGATACATAAATGTATACAAAGTTTTGAATGGTAAATGATAAAAGCGTAAGTCTTCAGAATATGCAGCTTGACTCTATGTTCTATGCACTAGCTATCGCCTTACTAACCTGAGATAAACATGCTAAAGTGTCAACACAATGGTTGGTGAGTTCATAGAGTTTGTCTTAAAACAGTTAAAAAGTCTTTAAAGAATGTTCACACAACAAAGGCATTGTGAATCCACTCAGTTGCAAGTCCCGCCCATAACAACACTTGCAACCAGTGTGTTCACAACCCACTGCTAAAAGATGGTACATATTATAGTCAAACATACAAATAGCCTTAATAGTTCACATAATTTCATTTAGTGTAGCTCCATTTATGTTGGGAGACTTTTAGACTAAAAATGCACATACTGGGAGCCTCTTCCCAAAGATTACTGCTAGTCACTAAAATGCACATGCTGGGAGCCTCTTCCCAAAGACCTACTGGGAGCTACTTCCCAAAGACTACTGGGAGCCACTGCCCAAAGACTACTACTAGCCAATAAATTGAATAACGCAATTAAGTATAATGCATTCAAGAATAACGCAAACAAGTTTATCATAATCATGTATGTCTACAATCAAGTATAAATGTTTTGAGTATTTGTACAAGTAAAAGCAAGTAGTTGAGCATGTATCTCCCCCAAAGAGTTAAAACAAGTATAAAAAGAGTAGGGGCTATGACTCACCTTAAGTCTATGTATTGAGAAATGAAAGTGGTAGTCGAATCGCGAAAGTCTCTAAGAGCATCAACTTTTGGCTTTCTAAAGAACGGAAGTCAAGTATGAACTAGGACACTAAACCTATGCTTGCAAACCCTTCACCACAACTATTGAAACCCTTGCTAGCCTTGATATAGACCTTCTTAGCTCAGCCCTAGTACCCTTTTGTAGCTCCTAATTCAACCATGGAATCACCAAACAAACTCTTGATTCATGTAGAGACTAACTATGCCTTCAACTTTGATATGTAACTTATAACTTAGAAATCAAAGGATCATGGTTTATGGATTTGTTGTTGAGTGTTTGGAATGAAGAGAAAGGAAGAGGATGAGCTTGCTATTTATAGTGAAGATGAGGAGGTTAGGAAGGTGCCTAGGAAGGTGCCTTAAGGAGGTGCAAGTTTAGGATATTTTCCAAGACTTTAGGATGAAGTTTCAAGACTTAGTAAGTAAGTTTCAACACATGGACTTATCTTAAGTGATCAAGGCCTATCACAAGCCAACAAGGCTTGTGACTTAGCATAAAATTTCGTCCAAGGTCTATATTGGATGACTAGATATGAGTTTTGATATTATCTTGCTTTTACGGAGTCAGTTTTGGTCCCGGTAATCACTAACGGTAAGTCTTTAAGTCATGAAACTTAAAATCGGGTATTCTAAAAATATGAAACTAATAAATATGTTAGAACTTATTAATATAACCTATCTTAGCATATTTAATGAGTGATAAGTTCTATCGGGATGCTTAAACGCTGCTAAAACTGGAAACGCGGGTCTAAAACGCGTAATTCGCGTAAAACGCTGAACTGGAAAACGTAAAATTCCAAAACTTTTAGAATTGTCCTAAAATGAGAGAAAATCATATTTCTATTGTTTATAGTGTTTTATGGACATATCGGGATGCTGGAATGACGTTTAAATCTAAAAGTAAATCTCGGACACGGTTTTGTGATTTTTGCAGAAATGATCCGACGAGTGTCAAATTCTCGGATTATCATTAAAATAGTTTAACTTACGAGAATATGAAATAAAAATTTCGGAAGTGAATAGTGAAAGTGAATAGTAAAAATGAATAGTAATCCAAAAATGCGAGTTGTTACAGAAATTTACAGTAGTTGGTTTAACAAACTTCCAACTTTCTTCTTTCTTTTTCTTTTCTCATTTTTCTCATTTTTCTCTCATTTTCTTTTCTTTTTGTTTTCTTTTTTTTTGACATCAACATATAAATAAACTACGATGTCTAAAATTTTAGTACATCACTTATAACGATAATTCTGGATAATTTTTTCCATACTTTTCATAACTTAAGATATAACGGTAATAGTGAAAGTAGTAAACACACGAAAAATAACACGACACAAAAATTATACAATATGTACTTTCACTCCATTGCATTGTGCAATTTCCCGACCTAACCAAAGATAATGAATTTACGCACTCGAACATAGGTAACGCAAGGAAACACACTTTGCCTTAAAGCAACCAACGACGGACATTAATCTGTAGGGTAGGCTAAGGTTTAAGGTGTAACAAAATAATTAACATAGGGTGTATGAAACGAAAGGAATGGTTCTGAGGGTTTTTCTAGGGGTATATTACTCTAAAGATGAGAGTAACAAAGGGTTTTACACGGGGGTTAACTAACCAGTGTAGTTAGTTAATAAACATAACATATTAAAGGCTATTTGGTGTAATCCTAGAAATTTATCGAGTTAGAAAGGTCATTCCTATTATAACAATTACGCTCATTATGATGGATTCAAATAGTATGCGAGCTAAGTTCTAAAGTTTACTAGTCACACGCACAAAAAATATTTTAGCAAATAAAGTTATGTGTGCGGTTATGAAACTTAGATTTAAACAAAACTTGCTAAAAAATTTTCATTTAGATATATTAAGCATATTTTTAAAATTTTAGGACAAGTAAGCGTTCTAATTCTCCATCCCCCCACTTAAGTTGAACAACATCCTCGTTGTTTCTAATAAAGATTAAAAACGGGAAATAAAAAGAATTATAATGGGAAACTCCCCTGAGATTTGCTCGGTATGATCCTCCGTTATGCGTTTGTAAGCAAAATCTACGTTCTTGTGGGCGAAAAGGCGTTCATGCCTCCATGAATGATGTCTCCACAGAAAGTACAGAAACGTATATATACCTTTGTTCAAATAACACACCTGTATTAAGAAAATAACTACTTGCACGTAATTCATTAGTAGTTAGTGAAAACAAAACCTAAAAATTAAAATTAAAAATTTGGAAATCATTAGGTCAGTCAATACACCGCATCCATTAGATTGGATGCGCCGTATAGAGCCTAGAATTAATAAGAATCAGAGAATCAGATGCGTCGCATCCATAACCAGGGATGAGCCGCGTTAAATAAACTGACTGAATGTTTTAAAGTCTGAAAATAAAATAAAATGCAGAAAATAAAAGATATGATCTGATCAGTTGATACGCCGCATCTATAGGATGAGATGTGTAGGACCTTAAATCTATCAACTTTATCAATAATATAAGCACTAGAAGAAGGAAAGATGGTGACTTGAAGTTATGTATATGTCGTGTATATAGGAGAGACAAGAGATAGAATATGGAACTTTTATTAAAGAAAACACACACACTTACACACACAAGCACACACCTCAAATGAGCCTTTGAGGTGTTTATATAGTTCTTAACATGATGCCTTAAAAGGCTTTCCATGGGCTTGGTCTTGGGCTTGGTTTCCTTTTACATATAAAGGCTTACATTACTTAACTCATTACATATTAGCTTACCACGACCAAGGCCCAATGACTAAACTATTACTAATCTTAACAAACGACACAAAGTTACAATATGAGAATGACCATCACTTCTATATATATATATATATATATATATATATATATATATATATATATATATTTAATGCTAACAATCTCCCCCTAAGGGGTGGTCATTCGAATGATGCTCCACGTGAGTGGGTCTTCCGTGTTCTTTGTCTTTAACTTTGTGTGTCGTTGTAGAATAATCTTTAGTCTTTGTTCCTTCATGCTTTGTGATCTTCGATAACTGATTTTTCATCGTTCTTTGTTCCTTTGTGATGTGGAGTTATCTGCCTTTCGTCACTTCTGCGTCTGTGGTTGTCTTCCATTCCATCATGCTCATACATCTTTGGACTTTGATATTCATATGCACGTAGTTCCCTTTCTTTCACTTTGATCTTTAGTCTTTATACTTTGTAGATTCTTCTTTTTGGCGTAGAATCTTTCTTTGAACTTTGTGTTGTATAGATCTTTGAGGGAGCTTTCTTTAACTCCCAGATGTATGTATGAGCATGTGGAATCTGTCGCCATGGAGGTGATGTGTAGCTGCATGAAAACAGTTAGCAATAAATCAACCGGTACTTACAGGTTCGAATTAGAGATCGTCAACAGCATAGTGTGAAGACTCCTTCTAACCCTTACCAAGGCCGTTCCCATGTCAGATACTCTCGAGAGAGCTTACAAGACCTACTAAGTAGCTCAATGACTGGGTGAGTCGCTGAGGATCACTCCACGTCTGTAGACCGTTTGAAACCACTGCGAACACTAAGCGTAACCCATAAAGAATTACCGAAGTGACCTGCTGTCAGGGCTGCTTGATGTTGACCCTGGTAGGAGTTTCCATTCAATCATTGAGAAACACTTGTGTGAATTCTCTCATAAATGTTCTGGCAGATTGCTAAGATCTGCGTAGGACTCTAAAGTTTACATCTGGCGTCCTTAATGATGAACAACCAGTGTAGAAATATCATGTGTTCCTATGAGATCTTTTGATGAATCTCGGGGGCTCTAGACTCGATAAGTGCATATTTGGTTTCCTATGCGGAGATTAGGGAGAGGTCTCTTGTTTCAATATCAACCATCTCTAAGAGACAGGTCAATAGATTACACCGGTTCCCCGTGAGAATGAAACAAGCTCTTTTAAGAGAACTTGAGTGGTTAAGAAGGTTTAGTGCAGTGCGTCACTGGGTCCATGACGTCTTTGTCTTCAATACCGGTGTCACCTTAGTAACAACCAGTAGCATATGAGTTGAACCCGGTGTCTGCCCTAAGGTTGAACATTTGGAGGGCTATTTCTTTTCACCCTTTTTCATATCTTTTCTTTTTAATTCTTCAACCCCTTCTTTCTCCTTTCTCATTTTCTCCTTTTTTCAATCAT
Organism: Artemisia argyi; assembly: GCA_030686995.1. Lineage (NCBI taxonomy): Eukaryota > Viridiplantae > Streptophyta > Magnoliopsida > Asterales > Asteraceae > Artemisia > Artemisia argyi. The sequence continues at coordinate 87,156,251 of CM060703.1, forward strand.
ACCTAAGGACTTCTAATTCTACTCTATTGGATTTGTCCTTGGGTAGATCCCTCCGGCTCTGGCGGATCATAGGACGGTTTTTCCTAACCTTAGTCACCTTATAACTCCATGACTATCCTATAATTGCCATGAAACCATTTATTGAAAATCTCTCAAAGTGTTTATGATAATGAAACACTTTGTTGTTACCACTTTGAGAGTTTTGAATTTCTTTTGAAGGACTCCCCCTTCACATGTGCTCATGGATTTTTAAGAAATTTGCACATGCGTGAGGAGTTTGCACTTTTTGAATTGATCCACTTTCAGTGAACATGACCGATTCGAGACACGCTTACATCACTAGTTAGACTAGCTTGAAATTATTACCCGTCCTGGTCAAGTCCAAAGAAAGTCTCTCGATATGGTACATTCTACTCAGACAAGTCCTATTCGAGACACGCTTACATCACTAGTTGGACTAGCTTGAAATTATTACCCGTCCAGGACAAGTATTTTCGATTAATGACATTTAAGCTTCGTCAATTCATTGGTAATATCTGAGTCAAGCTCTTTTGAGATTCAATCACAATCTTTAAACATCTTTGATCACATTTTAATCATGTCTTCTCCCTCTCAAAAATAGCATATTGTGATATTTTTTATATCAACTGATTAATAAAAAGCTTTTTGGAGAGAAAGACAGATTTGATTTTGCATGAAATAGGAACATATTAGTTGTTTATACTCCCCCTTAATGATAGATCATTTAAAATCAATTTTAAGGGTTTAGAGGGAGTTTTCTTGAGCACTCATTTGAAAGATTTTGAGAAATCTTTTGAACAATATTGAAAAAGTGCTCAATAATTTTGTTTGAAAAAGAGTTTATGATTGAAATCTTTTTCGTTTGTTTAGACTCGAACTTTTTGAAAAAGAGTTCGTCATTGAACGTACGAGTCCTTGATTTGAAAATAATCATAAGTCATTGTTCGGGTCCGGGTTTCGTACTGATGTATACGAAAGCCATTGTGAAGAAACTTTTGAGAAACGACATGTTTTAGAAAAACATTTTAAAGAACTCCCGTTCAAGCATCTGTACATGTCCGTATCATTTTTGAATGACATTTCTAGAAACGTACAGAATATTGATTTATACGAGAGACATGTCGTGAGAAGAATATTTTTGGATTTTTTGATTTTATATTGTTTTTGTATATTTTTGAAAATTTTATATTTTTGTATTTTGTTTTTGTTGGTTTTTCAAATTTTGTATTTTGTTTTTTGAGAAATATTTACAGCGAAGCGATTTTGAAAACATTTTTCAAGAGGATTCGAGAAGACGTTCTAGCTCTTCAGGAGTTAGGCTTCGCATGCCAATTCGTCGAACTAGATAGTCAAACCGTTCTTTTGGAAGGGCTTTAGTAAACAGATCGGCGAGTTGGTAATCAGTCTTAATGAAAAATAATTCAACAGTACCCTCTTCCACGTGTTCTTTGATGAAATGGTAGCGGACTTTGATATGCTTCGTCTTAGAGTGATGTACGGGATTGCACGAGATGGCTATGGCACTTTTTGAGTTACAATACATAGGTATTCTGTCAAAAGTAAAGCCATAATCCGTGAGCTGTGTCCGCATCCAAAGAACTTGGGCACAACACGCAGATAGAGACACATACTCGGCTTCGGCGGTTGATAGTGCAGTACAATCCTGTTTCTTTGACGACCAACTTTGATGAGTGCTCAAACACTCATCATTTTTGACGTATTTAAACTGCCAAAACATACAAAAACAATCAAAAAAATATCAAAATACTTAAATTATCCCAGGGATTGTGTTTTATGTGTTTTAAATGCAAAATGTGCAAAAACAAAGGAAAATCGATCAAAGTTTGCAATATTGGCAGTTTCAGTCCCCCAAGTTTCAAAACTTGTCAAATTTAGTCCCTATGCATTTATTTTGAAAGGAAAAGTCAACCCAAGGTTTTGAAAGTCAATTTCACAAAATATTACACTTGGGTTACAAGTTTTCCAAAATTACATGTTTAGTCCCTGAAAATCCAAAAATGGCAAAATAGGTCCCTGGGAAATTTTGAAAATTGGAAAAAGGAAAAAATGGTTTTTGGACTTTGGAATCATAACATATTTGGTCCTTGGAAGCAATTGGGAAAATTACACTTTTAGTCCCTTTGGTTTGGAAAAGTTGCAAAAATGGTCCTTGTGATAACTAGTACCAATCGGACCCTTATTTATTACCAAAACCCAAAACTAAACCCCAATCCAATTCCACCCCTGGTCCATTAACCCCCACAGCCCACCAAGCCCAATCCCATTTTTAATATTAAAACCCCTCCGGTCAAACTCCCCCGCTGACCATCTCCTTCCCCCCAACACCTCAGCGTGAAACCAGGGAAACCTTTTCCCCCTCCTCTCACCTTTTTCACCAGTTCCCACCCCCCACAATTAATACACCTTACCAACTTAACCCACCACAATAAATTCCCTCACCAACACCCACCAGTACCAATCAATTTTGCCCCGTATGCAATTTGGCGCCAAAAAGCTAATCAACAGCTCAGATTGATCAAAAGCTAATTGGACAGCTGGGATTTGGTCAGAGGTCAAAGAAAAAGCTTGTGGGACTACCAGAATTCAAAAAAGGTGCCATGTGGAAGACTTAGGCTTTAGTTTTTACCTCGATATATATTGTAGCTCATCTTGGAGCATAGTAGTGTGTAAAATCCTTAGTTTTAATGTTTTTCAGTTTAATTTAATGTATTGTAATCTTTTCTATCAATGAAAGTTCTGTTTTAAAGTTTCCATCTCAGTTTCAATTTTTAAGTCTAAGTCAAGAATTCTAAATACTCATTTTGGTACTACAACTGGTTCTCAGCTAATCATAAACCCTTAGTCACTCATTTAGAAAGGTTTTTAAAGGTTTAACAAGTTTCTAGTTTACTAAAAATCAAAGTTTCATTAAATAGTTAAAAATGTGAAATAAATAAAAATAAAATAAAAAAATGGATAAAGGTGGAAGCAGCTTTGGATTTGGATGAATTTCTGGATTGCAAAGGGTTAGAGACTTGTGGGAGTCACATAGGATTGGTATTTGTGGATCTGTGTTACTTAACAGCTTAGCTTGGAAGGCTTATGTAAGCCTTGCTTTTTAATTTTTACTCTCCTTAGTAGTTTAGTTCTTTATTATTGTTTCAGTTACTTGTTCATTGCTTAATATAATAGTTGTAATCAGTAGGTTGCCTTGTATGCTTGTTTGAATCAGAATTTCATCAACAATTGTTTTTAAAGGAGTGTTTGGCTATAGGTTGTTTGTGGTGTTCCATCTGTCTCATTGTGCAACTCTGTGTTTTAATAAGTTGTTTGGGTGCATATTAAGTCAGGGAAACCAAGTTCTAGCTTACAAACACCATCAAAAGTCAAAATCATATAAATCTCATCACCATAGTTAACTGCGGTGATCTTTGGACTCAAAACCCATAAAACTTTGTCATAAATTGGTATTTTAACTTAAGTTGGTAACATTTCTGCTTATCATAACAATTAAAGTCTCTAAATCAGCTAGCAAAGTTCATTAAAGTCAAGGCTCAAGTTTACCAAAAAGTCAAAAGGTGCAAGTTCAGATTTTTGCCAAAATGGCATGAATTAAATTGATTTTTGTGTTTGGACTTAAGGTCTGAAATCTGTTGTGAGTAGACTCTACCAGTAGAACATTTGATTTTCATAATGGGATCATTTTTGTGATTTTTTCTTAAGGACTATATTGCCCTTGGAACTGACCTGCAGGGCAAGATAGTTGCCCTGTCTCAGCAGACCCCAGCTCACCACCCACCTTTGGTGGTGTTTTGTGACTAACCCAGTGGGTCCCACACCTCCAACTTGGCACCATTCAACCCCCCTCCTACCAGGGATTAAGGGTTGACCTGTTGTTTGACCTGTAGACCAGTGGACCCCACTTAGTTTTGCATCCAAAGTTTGTCCCCAGTCTGCCTCAGAACCAAATAAGCAAACAACTTATTCTGGTGATTCGGCTTATTTACTTAGCTTATCTGTGTGTTACTTGCTTATTATTGTTCAAATAACTCATAGAAACCAACTTTCATCATTGTGGACCCCACTTTCATCCATTTGAGCTAAAATCCTTCCACAGTCAACAAAAGTCAATTGTTAGGGTCAATAAGCTCTCAACTGCTTATTTTTGGGTTATGTAAAAAGTGTTTTCAGAAAAAGTGTTTGCATTTAGTGTATAATTAGTTTGGAAAAAGAAAAAACACCAAAAACCAACTTTAATTATAGTGATAGCTTCTATTTAATAGGATTTATCATTTTAATTTTCTTTTTAGCTTATTTATTAGCAATATATCATTTTTATATTTTTATAAATTCTCTTTTAGGTTAAAGTAATTTTAGAAATTTTTCCAGATTTTTATTTTGTCTTTTAAGGGTTTTTATAATTAATTTTAGTTTAATTAAGTTTTAATTAATATTAAGTAATTAAATAGCATAATTATATTTTATAAAGTCTAACCTAGTTTTTATAATTTTTCTAACTTTTATTTAAGTTAAAACATTTTTTGAAATTTTTCTAGAATTTATATTGTTCATTTTCTATTTTTCCTAATATAATTAGTATAATTAGAAATTAATAAGTAATTAGATTAATAATTAGTTAATTAGTTTAAAAATACATAAAATAAACTTTTTATAATTTTTTAGGATTCCTGTAATGGTTAATTAGATTTATAAAATTTCTCTTAATTTTCTAAGTCTTTTTAGTATTTTTAATAATTCTAATTAATTTAATTAGTTAATAATTAGAAAATTAGTAATTAATTAATAATTAATAATTAAATAGTGTAAAAATACTTTTTATTTTTCTTAAAATTTTCTTTATTCACTAGGATTGTAAAAATAATAATTTTACACTTGTAACCCTTTCCGTCCATCAGTTGTACTTTTTGTTTCATTCGTCTGCGTACGTTTTTAATTAAAACATATGTTTTTAGGTTTTAGTTCAAATCTGTGGAAAACTAGAAGGGGGGTTGAATAGTTTACCGCTTTTTTAATTCTTATTTAGCTTAAATATCTTTAAAAACATTTACGTTTGCTTAAAGATATAAGTACAATGTTATACGTTTGATTCTTTGAAAAGCTTTTCATGTGAATAACAATTCTAACTTAACTAGTTTCAAACTTTGAAAAGCTTTGCTTGTGATGATCCTAACTTTGCTAGTTTAGTTCTTTGAAAACCTTTACTTTTGTTTGAAGATATAAACACATCTTTACTTGTTTAGTTCTTTGAGAACTTTTATAAGTAACTAGCTATGTCAACAAAGGAACAACATGTAATAAGCAAATATAAGGAAAGAAACGATCAAACCACAACACGATTGTTTATCGTGGTTCGGCTACAAGGACTCTTTTTCCTTGCCCTACATCCACGCCCCGAGTTTCCAACTCGAGAGTTATAAGCACTAATCAACAAGCTCCTTTCACCGGCGGAGAAAACCTTTACAACGTCGCTTACACTTTTACCGACACTAAGCTAGATGTCGAGTTCTTTTACAAGGGTACAACCACTCCCGTTCGTCGCTTACACTTTTACCGACACTAAGCTAGATGTCGAGTTCTTTACCAAGGGTACAACCACTCCCGTTAGTTCTTTTACAAGGGTACAACAACTCCCGACACACTACGTATTTTGAGGCCTAAAATACTAACCACTTACTTCTATATACATGACACACATGAAGTATAAACTACCAAAGCTTATACATGACCAAGCTACCAAGACTTGCAAATTTAGAATTGAAGCTTGTAACTTCTTGAATGATCTTGTGAAGTCCCTTGCTACATAAGAAAATCACAAATCAAAAGGTTACTGAGTTAGTTGAAAGAGTATTTGAATATATATCCTAAAAGTGTTGCCAAAAACTAACAAATGGTTTGGTATTTATAGCAAACAACACTGCAGGTCTGGCGGATCAGGCGGACCCCTCAAAAGGGTTCCGCCCGTGTACCTCCAGGGTACCGCCAGGGCTGCAGTTGGTTTTGCAATAAATCTTGCAAACCAAACAAGGTCTTGTCTCATTACTCCTAGCAACCAAACAATGTCACATCTCATAATAACAAGTCAAATACCAAGCTTGCAAGCCACAACAAAGTTAGTCAAACACATTTCTTTCCATAAATGCATAATGACAAAACTTGCCCTAAATGTGATGTGACCTTACTATATTAAGAAATAAATATGATGTGACAAGACTCATTTTAGTTTAAGAAGTAAAAACATAGTTTTGTTTAAAAGGAAATGTTAACCTTAGTTAAACAAGATTTAAACACTTAAAGTGATGATTTACTTATAGCTAAACTTCATACTTTGTCATTAACAAAACTTAGCAAAGATCGTAAAATATAAATAACGTTTTTAGGCGATATTTGTATTAACAATCTCCCCCTTTTTGTTGATGACAAAACATAAACTTTATTTATAAGTAAGTCACTAGTTTTAGTATTAAGTCTTATAAAGTTAGGTATAAAAACTTGTTTTTGCTAAGATGATGTGATATATAAAAAAAAATTATTGAAACAAGTTTATATCTAAATTCTCCCCCTTCTTGTCGAAACAAAAAGAAGAGTAGCGAAGCGGAAGTAACCACTTGCTCCCCCTTGAACGATACTCCCCCTAAATGGAGTGCCAAGAGAGGAGACATGGATTTTGAACCTACAAGAAAAGGTTAGTTGTTGCACAAGATACCAAGTCATGAAAGCATTTCATGTTTAAACACAACTAAGAGTTGTGAAGTGAAATAGTACAACACTCATGCTCCCCCTTGAATATTACTCCCCTAAATGGAGTATCAAGGAAGGAAAACATGGAAAATGAACCTACAAAAAGAGAGGTTAGCTTTTAAAGCACAAGATTTATGTATGGTACCATAACAAGGTATAGTTCACATATCATACCTAAAATGGTCATTTAAACAATGCAAACCTTGTTGTAGAATTAATCTTCATTTAATGTAAAATTTTGACTCTTAGAGAGTCAAAGACACATAATTAAGATTACAACATCCTACCTTTTTAAGAAACAAAGAAAAACTAAAAATGAACTAAGAGTATAAAAAGCTACAAGGAAATCATCATTATCCTTAATGAGAACCATTTTCCAAAAACAAGGATAGGGTTGTTTAAGGATGAAAATGTGAGTTGAGGGTTGTAGCGGGTTTTATTTTGAAAGATGAGGAGGTGACTTGGTTTTGGTTTGTTGGTTAAAATGGGAGACATTTTCCAAGAGAAAAGGTTTTGTTTCATTTTGGAGACTCTAAGGTTGTGGTGGATGAGACAAGGATTGGAGACGGTCCAAAATGTGGTTTAGAATAAACCTCATTTCTTCGGTTAACTCGCGAAGTTCCGTTTGACACCTTTCACTAATGCGAGCGGTTCTTTCGCAATGTCCACAATCATGGCGGGGGAAGTTTGGTGGAAGAGAGGTTTGATTTGTTGGTGGTGGATGGGTTGAACTTGAAGGAGCAAATGTGGATGTTTGAGAGGTGTATTTGCTACCTTCATTTGTTGAATTTAATGCCGTATTGAATTCCATAACATGATTGATTTGAGAATCAACCATTCGTTTGAAGGCATTGAGGTGGTTTAAATGGGTGTTTATTTCCTCATTCATGTTTGGAGGTTTTTCCCACATTGAGGCTTCTATTTTCTCATAAGAAGAAAGTAGAGAATCAAATTGTTGTTGTTGTTGTTATTGTTGTTGTTGTTGTTCTTGTGGTTGAATTAGGTGACGAAATCTTGGTTCTCCGTAAGGATCACCATGAAGGTTTTTGTAAATTGGATGAAACACAAATGAATGTGAGTGGGTATGACCTTGATCATTTGGAAAAATGGATGGTCTAGCATAACGGTAAGCCAGCCGTTCTACCGTAGATGGGTAATGGGGTTCATCATTAAGTTGCTCACTAGGTTGTTGTTGGGTTTCCATTTGAGCAACGGTATCAAAAAGTGAGAAGGATGATGGTGTTGATGATAGATCATCAAAAGTTTCCAAATTGGGTGTTGGTGATATTGGTGGTGTATGGAAAAGTTCCATTGGTGTAGGTGTTGGTGATTGAGGTGAAGGAGTTTTTGATTTAAAAGCTTGTTGAGAAAATGGAGTTGACTCAGTCAAAGGTTTAGTTGATGATGGGTTAATTGCTAGGTTTGAGTTGCAAAGTGGTGGAGAAGGTGGTGGAGTAGCAAGATTAAGTAAATCTTGAATGGTGATCACATTAGTATTACAATGTGTTGAGGGTGTAGTTGAGGTAGTACGGTTAAGAAAATCTTGGATAGGTGAGGAGATGTTGAGTAAAGCATCACTTGATGATGATGACCTTGACTTTGTGGTTTTGTTGAAGCAACAAGGTTTCACACTAATCCTAGTGGTTTTAGCACATGATTTTGATGACTCGGATGAGGTGTTGGATTTGGTCATTTCAAAGGTTTTGGTTTTGATGTTTGAGGGGAGAAGTCTTGATGGTGATGGTGTGATTTGAATTGTTGTGAAGCTTTCAATTTTATAGGATGAGAAAAGTGTTGAAATAGTGTTTGGATTTGATGTTTTACTATTCTAAGATTGAGGTGTCAAATGATTTTCATGACCATGTCACATCATTTGAGGTCAATCCAATGAATAGGATGGAGTGAAAGACCAACCTAAGCACTCAATGCTTTGTGATCATGGGAAGTGGTTTGGTTGAAAATGTATCAAAGGCTTGAAGGATCCTTTAAAAGGGTTCCTTTGGTTAGTTATGTTTTGAATTTGAATTTTTGGCGGGAAGTGTCTTCCTAATTGTTTTAGTGAGTGAGGTTTGTTCCAATATGGTTGTTGTTGTAAATGAAAGATGTTTCTCACTTAGGATAATGATTTTGACACATTACAAGTTTTGGACTTAAGAAAAATGGAAAAATTTTCTGCAGGTGTCTGGCGGATCCCCCAGAAGACACTGGCAGAACCCATTTGACGGTACCGCCTGGTCCGTTGGGCCATTTCTGGAATTCCCAGAAAACACACTGGCGGACCCCAATTTTGGGTACCGCCAGATCCGCCAGGGTAAAAAATTAGGCAGTCCGCGTTTTTGACCCGCGAGACGATTTTCAAAAATTTTCGAAAACTCCTAAAAGCAAAAAGATAAGTATGTTTACATGTCAAATTTGACATGTAAACATGCATATCATGGGACTTTGACCTTGAGGTCGAGGATTTCACTATACTTAGTAAGAATTCCCATAAGCATAGAAAAGATGACAAACACCTTAAACATTGTCATTATGCATACAAGTTCATACAAACATAATCCAACAAACATAATAAACCATGAAAGTGAAAAACACATAGTTCACATAGTTTTAACACAAAGACGATTCTAAAGCATTCTTATGCCAAACGCTCCTTAATCTTCTCACAACCGGTCTATCTTCTTTTTGAGCTTGTTTAGGTACCTTCTAAAACACTTGAACATTCCTTTGGTTTGCTTGAATTCTCCGGAAGCATTGTCAATGATGGGGAGAGCTTGAAGGTATTCTAAAGGAGGTAACTTAGAGTTAGGAAGTTTATCATCCTCGCTCATTCCGGATGATGATGATGATGATGGTGTAGGTGATCGAGTACGTTTGCCCTTATTTTTGTAAACACGTTTATCACTTAGGGGAACGAAGGTGTGAGGAACGAGAAAATAGTCAAGGCGTATTCCATCTTCGTTAGGAGAAATGGGTGAGATTGCTCTAAAGAGGTGGGTAAGAAACATGCCATAGGGAAGAGCGGTTGTTCCAACTAAGGATATGTCGGCCATTCTTTTGGCAAGGTAGTAGGCTAAGTTGAAGGGTTGACCGGTGGAAATGCTATATAGCATGTAGCATAGGCATGCGTTGATGTGATTTCTATTTCCTATGGTACTTATGACGTTAGCCCTAAGAATTTCTTCCCACTTCTTAAATTGTGGTTTAAGCTCATTGAGCTCCATACCAAAAGGATCCTTGTCTACAATGTTCCCCGAACGATTCACCCTAGTGGTAGAGGTTCTAACAAAGAGGTGTTCCTTAATGGTTTCTTTACTAGCAAGAGGTGTATCGTATGGATAAAAACGATCAATAGAATCAAGAGTTGAAATGGGCCACTTATCCGTGTAGAGACAAGTTCCCTCATTTGGTACACCAAGAATTATAGCTAAATCTTTTAAATCAATGTCATGTGATATTTGATTTGTTGTGAAGTTTAATGATATCCTACCACCAGCACATGAGGAAAGGTTTACGGTTGCATAAAATTCCAAAATGAACCTAGGACAAATTGGCTCATCTAAATCAAGGAGACAATCAAAGTGAATTGCGGCAAAGTTTTGGCGAATAGATGTTCCTTCTAGAAAGGATGGATCAATGGTTCTACCTTCGTGAACATAGCGTTTTTCTAATGCCTTAAAGGTTTCTACTTGAACCGAGTTGAGACCTTTGGTCATATGGTGTTTGGGCATGTATTTAAGGGTTTCTTTGTGATTGGATTTGTTTGCGGGAGGCATGTTGATTCCTAGAAAACATAAAATTGTATGTTAATGACTTTTAACAACGAGGATGTTCTAATATATTCCTATATGCAAAACAATGTGAAGACATGGTTATCTTGACTCATTTTGATTCCTAAATTGTTTTGTTATGCAAATTTTGTTGTGAAAACAAAAGACAACCAACACTCTCCTAATTGAATGTGTCTTCGATTGAATGTACCCGAAAATACATATTAGTTATGTATCCCCTTTAGCATTCAAGAGATAGTATGCAAGTGATGTTTAAATGATGTTTTTCATTTGTTTTAACAATGTGGTGATGAATCATGTTGCAATTAGAAAAATAATGCACTTGGTGTGTTTTGTAAATCAAAGTAACAATGAGAAGATAAATTTCTTAACTAATGAAATACATAATTGATTAGCCACCAAGTTTTTCAAGAATCATGAAGTTTTATGCAAAAGCCCTAAAATTCTAGTTAATGATTGTAAGCAAGAATGTTATAATTAAATTAAAAATGCAATTGTGATTAGAATACTTACAAAGTTAGTTGGATTGGAAGAGATTGGATTAGAAGCCCTAAAATTCGTGAGGATATGTGTTTTAGAGAGGGTGATGCTGTTTGAAAGTTTTTGTTAAGATTTAAGAGGGTGTTTGGTTTTGAAATAACAAATAATACATTCTGAGGTTTGGCGGACCAGGCGGAACCAAAAAATGGGTTCCGCTCGTATGGTCTGAAGGTGCCGTGGGTTCTGCAGGGAGAAACTTAAAAAATAATTTGTCTTGATTTTTATGGTTTTATCCTAACGTTCAAACCTTAATGTTTTAGGTCTTATGAGTCTTTGACTAAGCCTAGGAATTATGAATGCTTCACTTTCAAGAGATTTTGTTAACGCGTTGATGAAATAGTTAACGTAGAAGACTTTCTTAGATAAGACGTTCCTCAATGAATAATCTTACCAAGGCGATGATGATGGATCACAAATATGTCTATTAGGAACATAATGAATTGAATTATCGCAGAAGTTGATGCTTCCTTTGTTGAAGGGATAACAACGTTGATGAGATGAATTCCGTTGTTGACGCGAATTTGCTTGTTTAAGCGGAGCTTGTTGAGGTGCTTCTCCATCCGATACTAATTTGAGAATCTTACGCGTTTTGGAGAATCATTGGGTAAGTAAGTATAAAAGTGCAAGTACCACTTGTGCTTTTCTTATCAACTTATTACCGACATAATTCCATTTGGCATACACTATGGTTTCTATTCCCGTTCTTTTGGGAGACCATAATCCTAGTTGTGTAGTACCTTATGATGTATCCAAATAGGCTCAATTAAAGAGTTGTTTTAGGATCTTCTTTAACACGATCACATAGACAAAAACCAAACATAATGTTGAATCTAGTTGTTATGAGAACAAGTAGTCTTCCAAACATTTCTCTACGTTTAGTTTTACCTACGGATTTACTAATCTCATTCTTGATAAGTCATCAATAACTTAACCATTGAGAACAAGAGAGCAACTAGGAATGTCTTTAAGTTAAAATCCCTTGCTTTTGTGGCTTGCTTTTATTATCAAAAAGTCTTTCAAATATTGACACTATACTCACTTGATTACTTTGAAATATCAATTTCGTTTTACCAGTTGTTTTATTCTAAATTCCAAAAATTGTTTTTGTTGAATTTGTTTAGACACAACTAATGACCAATAAATCAAGTTTTATAACTTATGTCAATTTTTCTTGATTCAATGTTTAATCTCAAGGTGAAAAGATGTTGTTTTGTACTTTTACTCCATGCTTGTCTTGCCATCATTAGACTTTCGACCAAGTTATCATCTACCAAAGATGATATCATAGAAAGAGGAGATTACTCGTTAAATGTCATATTCAACGACTCCTCGCCTCTTTGGGTTTTCTTACTTAAGACACTATGAACTCTATTTATTTTGAAAAAGTCCAAGAGGTACAACATCATGAGACTATGTGTCACATTTGATGTGTAAATCCTAGATGTTGAAAACTCATTTTCTTTTACACATCCTAATGTAAGCTAATGTAATTTATTTCACCTTGTGTGTTTTATGTGAGATTATCATAAAGAAGTGATTGAGGAAAAACACAATTTAAGACTCAAAGTATGGTGTTTGAGAATGTTATTTAACAAAGGTTTGTTTTGCAAGCATCACAAAAGTGTTAGACATTTTAACACTTAGGAAATTCTTAGTTATCTCACTTGTAAGCAAGAGTTGAATGAGACTCACACAAGAGTTTTTCGTGTTTATCTCTTGATGGTTAAAGAACCAAAGCACCTTATATCTCCTACTAGTACTAAAGACGAATTTCCTTGTTGCATAGAATCTAATCCTAGTTATTACTAATAGCAAGTAAACACTTTTAGAGTATTACTAATAACACATATTCTAACACATAATGCTAGAAGCAAGAGACTATTAAAGTCAAGTTGAAGTAATGTTTACCTTTTAAATTGCATAGAGATGCTATCAAGAGGATAAACACAACGTGTAGAGTCTTGGTATGACGACACGCTTTGAAACTCAATTACTCATGTATCCAAGAAGGTTAGACAATCATATAAAAGCATAGAGCATGATAATCTTAATTCTTTTATCATGAGTTTCTATTAGAGATAGAATTATCTCTAAATCTCTCTTCTAGGTTAGACAAATTTTACTTGCTTTGTTTTATTAGTTAATGGTGCTTTTGAGTTAAATCCTAATCCAGTTTTATCTTTAAACAACCTTTGGCTCCTCAACAATCTTTCAAGAGATTTTGAGCTTTCATCAAATTTAACTAATAATTTTTCCTTTCTCATTTTGCATTTTAATCTCGTGTTTGTAATCTAGACATAATTTACATTCTAGATTAATTTCAACATTACTCTTAATTCTATACATTTTATCTTCCAATAAGATTTCCTTTTCAAAGATATTCTTAAGAGATTTTAAAGACTCATTCTTGAAGATAGCTTTTAGGTCCATGTTGCACAAATGTTTAGACTCATTTTCTAGTTTAGAAAACTCTAGGATAAATTAATCAAAGCAAAAGAGTTTGGTTTCAAAGTGTACCTTGCTTGATGTTCTATCTAGTATAGAATTACAAACCGGATGATTGACTTCATCTTCATCCGAGTTATTCCATGAATCGCAAGCAAGACAACTATGAGCTTGACACGAGTAATCACCTTTACTTACACCTTGCTTGTTGTATCAATAAGTTGACAATAAACTACCGAATCATTGTCTTCGTCAACATCCATTACATTCCAAGATACGCAAGCAGGTTCAACAAAACACACGTACTCATCTTCACTTGTACCTTCATTTAAAACATTTAAACTAGTAACACATGTATTAACTTCTACTAAGTGTCTATCAATTAGTTTTTTCTAAAACTTCTAATTCATATGTAAGATTAAATTGACCATCTTTGACTTGACATATTCCTTGATGAAAGTTTACCATATTTTTCAAACATCATTAGCCTTTTGACAAAAATACATTCTTTCATATTTGGTACTAAAGCTTTGTAAAGCATTGTTTTAGCTTTAGTATTTTTATCAAGTTTAAGATAGTTATCTTGGTTTTAAAAAACTTGTTTTCTTTGGTTTGAAATTACCAAAAGAAATAATATGCCAAAGATCTTGATCAATTGATTATACATAGTTTTCAAAATTACCTTTCCATTCAAGTAAGTTTTCTTTTTCAAACAGCGGTTGGTTTTTAATAGGTTGCCCTTCTTTGAGATTTTCAAAATCCATGGATCGATCCAAGTTTTAAAATACATTCTATTTTAAAGATCTTGAGTAACGTAGCTCCTGATGCCAATTGTGGAAAACTAGAAGGGGGGTTGAATAGTTTACCGCTTTTTCAATTCTTATTTAGCTTAAATATCTTTAAAAACATTTACGTTTGCTTAAAGATATAAGTACAATGTTATACGTTTGATTCTTTGAAAAGCTTTTCATGTGAATAACAATTCTAACTTAACTAGTTTCAAACTTTGAAAAGCTTTGCTTGTGATGATCCTAACTTTGCTAGTTTAGTTCTTTGAAAACCTTTACTTTTGTTTGAAGATATAAACACATCTTTACTTGTTTAGTTCTTTGAGAACTTTTATAAGTAACTAGCTATGTCAACAAAGGAACAACATGTAATAAGCAAATATAAGGAAAGAAACGATCAAACCACAACACGATTGTTTATCGTGGTTCGGCTACAAGGACTCTTTTTCCTTGCCCTACATCCACGCCCCGAGTTTCCAACTCGAGAGTTATAAGCACTAATCAACAAGCTCCTTTCACCGGCGGAGAAAACCTTTACAACGTCGCTTACACTTTTACCGACACTAAGCTAGATGTCGAGTTCTTTTACAAGGGTACAACCACTCCCGTTCGTCGCTTACACTTTTACCGACACTAAGCTAGATGTCGAGTTCTTTACCAAGGGTACAACCACTCCCGTTAGTTCTTTTACAAGGGTACAACAACTCCCGACACACTACGTATTTTGAGGCCGAAAATACTAACCACTTACTTCTATATACATGACACACATGAAGTATAAACTACCAAAGCTTATACATGACCAAGCTACCAGGACTTGCAAATTTAGAGTTGAAGCTTGTAACTTCTTGAATGATCTTGTGAAGTCCCTTGCTACATAAGAGAATCACAAATCAAAAGGTTACTGAGTTAGTTGAGAGAGTATTTGAATATATATCCTAAAAGTGTTGCCAAAAACTAACAAATGGTTTGGTATTTATAGCAAACAACACTGCAGGTCTGGCGGATCAGGCGGACCCCTCAAAAGGGTTCCGCCCATGTACCTCCAGGGTACCGCCAGGGCTGCAGTTGGTTTTGCAATAAATCTTGTAAACCAAACAAGGTCTTGTCTCATTACTCCTAGCAACCAAACAATGTCACATCTCATAATAACAAGTCAAATACCAAGCTTGCAAGCCACAACAAAGTTAGTCAAACACATTTCTTTCCATAAATGCATAATGACAAAACTTGCCCTAAATGTGATGTGACCTTACTATATTAAGAAATAAATATGATGTGACAAGACTTATTTTAGTTTAAGAAGTAAAAACATAGTTTTGTTTAAAAGGAAATGTTAACCTTAGTTAAACAAGACTTAAACACTTAAAGTGATGATTTACTTATAGCTAAACTTCATACTTTGTCATTAACAAAACTTAGCAAAGATCGTAAAATATAAATAACGTTTTTAGGCGATATTTGTATTAACAAAATCTTTGTAATCTCAATTCCCGTAATCAATCACGTAGCTTTCCTAAGCTATATTTGTTAATAATCTCCAAATATTTTTCATAACAAACCTTTTCTGTGAATAAACACCCGATCACAGAGCACGCTAAGTTACAATTCACACCTCAACGGGATTTAACGACCTGGTGATACCTTATATTACCCGGAGCATTGACCTAGGCTATTTGACTTTGTTGACTAATCTTTGGTCAATATAAGTTGGTGGTTTAGCATCAATCAATTTTTGGCGCCGCTGCCGGGGAGGTGTGCGCGTTTCTACAGCGTCTTTCGAGATTAGTGTTATCTCACCTCACTCACTGTACAAAAACCACCACTTGTGTATATTTTCAAAATTCAAAACAAAAACACAAAAAGTCATTAACACTTTTCCTAAAGTGTTAAAACACCAAAAAAAAAAATTTTTTAAAAAAACAACAAAACATATCGTAATGTTTTCTGATTCGGTTTTCTTTTAAGGTGATTCTTAAAGAGAAACGATTTTAGATTACGGGACGATAACAAAATTATTGTCCAAAAAGTTTTTATCCCTAGTGCATGCGCACTCGTTCTTCAAGGTCCACTAGCCCATTACGTGAGCTTGTCCGGAAACCTCGAAGACCTCGTAGACATGCTGCACCAACAGTCGGATCTGAGATCCGTACTGTTGTCACACCCACTATCACCATGGCGGAAGACCGCCCCATGTGTAAGCTTCTCCAAGCACCCATCGAGGGTTACGGAGATGCCATTGTTGTTCCAGCCATCGTGGCTGATAATTTTGAGCTCAAAACCGGGTTACTCAATCTTGTAACCTCAAGTCAATTTTACGGTTTTGAGAGGGACGATCCTCATGCTCATATTCGATGGTTCAATAAAATCGCATCGACCATCAAGTACAAAAATGTCCCTTGTGAAGCAATAAAACTCCTTCTCTTCCCATTCTCCCTGGAGGGACAAGCCCGGATTTGGCTTGAAAAACAACCTCCACGATCTATTGAGACATGGGAAGATCTTGTCAAAAAATTTGTGAACGAATTTTTCCCACCTTCCAAGACCACGAGTCTTAAGAACGAAATCACCAAGTTCACTCAGAAATATGATGAATCTTTTGGTGAAGCGTGGGATCGTTTCAAAGAATTACTCCGCAAGTGTCCACATCATGGTTTCTCTGAGTTGATGCAACTCGATACTTTCTATAATGGCGTGAGCCAAGCTGATCAGGATTCTCTCAATGCCTCCGCGGGAGGTAATTTTTTGAGTAGAACCACAAAAGAAGCTTTGCAAATCATAGAAAACAAGTCTAAGGTCCGCTCTACACGAAGCAAACCGATTGTTTCTCAAATCAATGCGGGTCCTTCTACTTCATCTTCTGTGGGTCAATCTAGCACGGATGCTAAGCTTGACAAGCTCACTGAAGCGATACAAGCTTTGGTTCTCGCCCAAACAAAGAAAGTTTCATTTCCACAACATCCTCCCCCTGCTGAGGTTAAAAAAGTGGAAATCTATGTGACTTGTGGTGGGCCACATGCCTACTACAATTGCACAGCTACTGATGGTACTCCATATGAAGCTAATGCTGTTGTCGGGTCCCACAATCAAGGAGGCAATCAATACCGCCCTCCTATGGACCCGAACTATCGTCCTCACCATTATCCTGGACCTCCCGATTTTAATCAAAACCAAAATGTCCAAAACCGTGGCCAAAACCAAAATAGAGTGAACCAAGGTTATCAAAACCAAGGTAACTTCAATCAGGGTCACGGTTTCCAAAATCAAAACCAAGGTTTCCAAAATCAAGGTTTGCAACACCAAAATCAAGGAAACTTTAATCGGAACCAAGGTCAGGGGAATTTCAACCCCGGGAACTTTCATGGAAACAATCACCAGAATCAAGGGAATTTCCATCATCAAAACCAAGGAAATTTCAATCAAGGCCCCAACCCGAACAATCGAGCTCCAAATATTCCTAATCCGAATCAAGCCATTGTTCCAACCGGGCCTTCATTTGATGAATTGTTAAAAAAATTCATGAAGTCCCAAGAAGAGTTGAACAAGTTGCTGGTCAGCCAGATTTCTGACATCAAGAAGTCTTTAAATGATCGACCCTCGGGCTCAGGTACTACTTTACCGAGCAACGTGATCGCTAACCCGAGGGGCGATGCTAAGGCAATCACAACACGAAGTGGTGCTTCATATGATGAACCCGCGATTCCTACTACCTCTTCTTCCTCTCCTCCAAAGGTAGTGGATCGTGAACCTGAGGTGACAAAGGACAAGGTGCAAACTCCTAGCCCACAAAGCACAGCACACGTCCAACCTCAGGTTAATCCTGAAACCAGATGTAAGCCTGGAGTTGTCTTTGAACCACCAGAAACTCCAGGGGACAACCCAAAATCTAAAACTTCTATTCATTATCCATCACGTCTCAATGAACAAAAGCTCCGCGAAAAAGCCAATCACCAAATGGATAAATTTTTACAAATCTTCCAAGATTTGCACTTTGATATTAGTTTCGCGGATGCTATTCTCTTGATGCCCAAGTTTGCATCAAAAATCAAAAATCTGTTGAGTAATAAAGAAAAACTCTTTGAGATGGCAAGAACTCCTCTAAATGAGAACTGCTCGGCAGTTCTCTTGAAAAAGCTTCCTGAAAAGCTTGGAGACCCCGGGAAATTTCTCATTCCTTGTACTTTCCCGGGTATGGTTGAATGCTTCGCCTTAGCTGACTTAGGTGCTAGCATCAACCTGATGCCATATTATGTGTGGAAGAAACTTTCTCTTCCCGAACTCACTCCCACGTGCATGACTTTAGAGCTTGCCGATCGTTCGATTTCTCGTCCCATTGGCATTGCCGAGGACGTATTCGTTAAAGTGGGAAAGTTCCATTTTCCGGCAGATTTTGTGATTGTTGACTTTGATGCCGATTCTAGGGTCCCTCTCATTCTTGGGAGGGGGTTCCTTAGAACTGGGCGCGCTCTTATCGATGTATTCGAGCATGAGATCACATTACGTGTTAGGACGGAAGCTATTACCTTCAACCTAAATCAAACATCGAGATACTCCTCCAATTATGATTGTAAGTCGGTGAATCAAATTGATGTCATCGATGTTGCTGCTGAGGAGTATGCTCAAGAGATTTTAGGTTTCATTGATGATTCTTCGAGTGAAAACCTCACTCAATCTTCTCATCCCATCATAGCCAATTCTTCCCCTTCCCTCACTCCGTTTGAGGGAAGTGACTTCATCTTAGAAGAAATGGAGGCGTTTCTCAAAAGTGACTCGATTCCCGATGGAGTCGATAACCAAGAGATCGACCTCGAGAGGGATATTCTCATGCTTGAAAAATTGTTAAACGAAGATCCCTCTCCTCTTCCTGTTCTACCACAACAACTTCATAAGGAGGAAGTCAAAAATGTTGAGAAAACTGATGACTTCCCCGAGGTTGAACTTAAGGACTTGCCGCCTCATCTTGAATATGCATTTCTGGAGGGTGATGATAAATTACCCGTCATAATTGCTAAAGACTTAAGTGATGAGGAAAAGGCTGCTCTTATAAAGGTTCTGAAGTCTCATAAACAAGCAATTGCTTGGCATCTCTCTGACATCAAGGGCATTGACCCTGAATTTTGTACTCACAAGATTTTAATGGAGGACGACTTCAAACCTGCAGTCCAACAACAAAGAAGGGTGAATCCAAAAATTCACGAGGTTATCAAATAAGAGGTTTTAAAACTTCTTGATGCCGGATTGATTTACCCTATCTCGGACAGTCCTTGGGTCAGCCCAATCCATTGTGTTCCAAAAAAGGGTGGCATCACTGTTGTCACAAATGAGGAGAATGAGTTAATTCCAACTCGTTTGGTTACGGGTTGGCGCGTCTGCATTGATTATCGTAAGTTAAATGACGCCACCTGTAAGGATCATTTTCCTCTGCCCTTTATGGATCAGATGCTCGAGAGATTAGCAGGGAATGAGTACTATTGCTTCCTCGATGGTTTCTCGGGTTACTTTCAGATTCCCATTGACCCGCAAGACCAAGAAAAGACCACTTTTACGTGCCCCTATGGAACTTTCGCATATAAACGTATGCCATTTGGCTTATGTAATGCTCCAGGCACGTTTCAAAGATGTATGATGGCCATTTTTTCCGACATGATCGGGAAAAGTATGGAGGTCTTCATGGACGATTTTTCGGTCATTGGGAATTCGTTCCAATCATGTCTCTCCTATTTAGACAGCATGATAAAACGTTGTGAAGACACAAAGTTATGTCTAAATTGGGAGAAGAGTCACTTTATGGTCAAAGAGGGCATTGTCCTCGGCCATAAAATTTCAAAAAACAGGATTGAGGTTGACAGAGCCAAAGTGGACGTCATTGCAAAATTGCCTCATCCCACGACTGTGAAAGGTGTTAGGAGATTTTTGGGTCATGCCGGTTTCTATCATAGGTTTATTCAAGATTTTTCTAAAATCGCCCGGCCTATGACCCATCTCCTCGAAAATGATGCTCCTTTTATCTTCTCCCCTGAGTGCATCGAAACCTTTGAAACATTAAAGAAAAGGCTTACCGAGGCACCAATTCTTGTTGCCCCCGATTGGGACTTGACCTTCGAGCTCATGTGTGATGCTAGTGATTATGTGATAGGGGCAGTCTTGGGGCAACGCAAAACAAAACATTTTCAGCCTATACACTATGCCAGCAAAACTATGACCGAGGCTCAAAGTCATTACACCACCACTGAAAAAGAATTATTAGCTGTGGTGTATGCTTTTGAAAAATTCCGGCCATACTTGATTCTGACTAAAAGCATAGTGTATACGGATCACTCGGCTTTGAAGTATCTCTTTGCAAAACAAGATGCAAAGCCGAGACTCCTCCGATGGGTTCTCCTCCTTCAGGAATTTGATATCATCATTCGTGATAAAAAAAAGGAGCTGAGAACCTAGCTGCTGATCATCTCTCCCATCTTGAAAACCCTCACCAAAATGCTTTCGAGAAAAAGGAAATAAATGAAACATTTCCTCTCGAAACCCTCAATGCGGTTTCATTTCGTGGAGACTCGATTACCCCATGGTTTGCCGACTTTGCAAACTATCTTGCGGGTAACTTCATTGTGAAAGGGATGTCGTCCCAACAAAAAAATAAATTTTTCAAAGATGTAAAATATTACTTCTGGGACGACCCCTACTTGTTCAAAATATGCGCGGATCAAGTCATCCGGCGGTGTGTGTATGGTCAGGAAGCCGCTGAAATTTTAAAGGCTTGCCATGCTGGTCCCACGAGGGGCCACCACAATCCCAACTACACCGCCAAAAAGGTGTTTGATTCTGGTTTTTATTGGCCCTCGATCTACAAGGATGCCCAAGATTTGGTCAAGTCCTGTGACGCTTGCCAGCGTCACGGGAATATTTCACAAAAGAATGAAATGCCTCAGAATGCAATTCAAGTTTGTGAAATTTTTGATATCTGGGGCATCGACTTTATGGGGCCATTTCCATCCTCTCACGACAACAAATACATACTCGTGGCTGTTGACTACTTGTCAAAATGGGTTGAAGCGAAACCTTTACCCACAAATGATGCCCGAGTAGTTGTGAAATTTTTAAAGCTCTTTTTGCCCGATTCGGAACTCCACGTGCTATTATTAGTAATCGTGGTACGCACTTCTGTAATGACAAATTTGACAAAGTCATACAAAAGTACGGTGTAACTCACCGTCTTTCCACTGCGTACCACCCTCAAACGAGTGGACAAGTCGAAGTTTCCAATCGGGGCATTAAAAGAATATTGGAAAGAACTGTTGGTGAGAATCGTGCATCGTGGTCGGACAAATTAGATTATGCACTTTGGGCTTTCCGTACGGCTTACAAAACACCCATTGGGTGTACACCTTATAAACTTGTGTACGGGAAAGCGTGCCATCTTCTGATCGAGCTTGAGCATAACGCCTATTGGGCCCTCAAGCATGCCAATTTCGACCTCAAAACGGCGGGTGATCATAGGAAAGTTCAACTAAATGAATTAAACGAACTTCGTGATCAAGCTTACGAGAACTCTTTGATCTATAAAGAAAAGACAAAGAAGATTCATGACTTAAAAATCAAAAACCGCGCTTTCAACGTTGGTGATCGAGTCCTTCTTTTCAACTCTAGACTCAAGATCTTCTCGGGAAAGCTCAAAACCCGATGGACTGGTCCATTCACTATCGCAAAACTTTATCCTTATGGTACCGTCGAATTATCTCAAAATGACGGTCCTAATTTCAAAGTGAATGGACATCGTTTAAAGCACTATTTTGGAGAGGACATACCATCCATGGTTGTCCCGGATCTCAAAACTTTCCCCAAGGACAATTGAATTCGGGGATCGAGTCAAGCTAGCGACTCGATGAACAAAAACAATAGCACAATACGGGTTTTCACCCGTATCTCTGATTCTTTCTATTTTCTACCACTTAGTGTGGGGGAATGGCCACCCGCCCCCCCCCCCCCCCCCCCCCCCCCCCCGCTGTTTGAAAAAAAAAATGTATATATGTATATAAGTTGGAAAAAAAAAGTTGTAAATATATAGAAATAAAGTGAAATTTGGTATTTCCGCAGTTAGATTCGAATCTTGGCTTTTTACGTTCAAAGAATCGGCATAATAGCCGGGACTTTGAATATTGAGGACAATATTCATTTCAAAGTGTGGGGGGGAAATTCTAGCGAATTTTATCGCAAAATACTTTCAAATACCCCCGTTTTTGGCCAAAATTTTCAAAATTTTTTCACTTTATTTCAAAATTTTTGTGGTAATCAGTCCGCCAGGTCTAACCGACAAAGGGATTGGCTAATCCAAGAGCAAACGGCTCTTGGTAAAGATAACTCAAATCCGTTTACGGCTTGCAATTTGCCCAAAATTGTATGGTTCCTCAACTCCCCATCATCCTCAAAAGCTAATGAGTTGGCTAGCCCGCAAGATTATGGCTTGTGGTAAAGGCAGTAGAAAATCCATAATTGGTAATCAGCTCACCAAGATGTCGACTATTCCATCAAGAGCTGGCTAGTCCAGAAGCAAACGTCTTTTGGTAAAGACCAAACAAATCCTTTGACAGCTGGTGGTTTGCTCAAAATCACACGGTTATCAGGTGTGCCACAGTTCTTACACCTGGCTACTCCAGAAGTGATGGCTTTTGGTAAAGAGTTTTTCAAATCCATCAAGTTTTCTAAAAAGATTGCTAGGGACTAGCAATAGTTTAGTGTGGGGGATTGATGAGTGCTCAAACACTCATCATTTTTGACGTATTTAAACTGCCAAAATATACAAAAACAATCAAAAAAATATCAAAATACTTAAATTATCCTAGGGATTGTGTTTTATGTGTTTTAAATGCAAAATGTGCAAAAACAAAGGAAAATCGATCAAAGTTTGCAATATTGGCAGTTTCAGTCCCCCAAGTTTTAAAACTTGTCAAATTTAGTCCCTATGCATTTATTTTGAAAGGAAAAGTCAACACAAGGTTTTGAAAGTCAATTTCACAAAATATTACACTTGGGTTACAAGTTTTCCAAAATTACATGTTTAGTCCCTGAAAATCCAAAAATAGCAAAATAGGTCCCTGGGAAATTTTGAAAATTGGAAAAAGGAAAAAATGGTTTTTGGACTTTGGAATCATAACATATTTGGTCCTTGGAAGCAATTGGGAAAATTACACTTTTAGTCCCTTTGGTTTGGAAAAGTTGCAAAAATGGTCCTTGTGATAACTAGTACCAACCGGACCCTTATTTATTACCAAAACCCAAAACCAAACCCCAATCCAATTCCACCCCTGGTCCATTAACCCCCACAGCCCACCAAGCCCAATCCCATTTTTAATATTAAAACCCCTCCGGTCAAACTCCCCCGCTGACCATCTCCTTCCCCCCAACACCTCAGCGTGAAACCAGGGAAACCTTTTCCCCCTCCTCTCACCTTTTTCACCAGTTCCCCCCCCCACACAATTAATACACCTTACCAACTTTACCCACCACAATAAATTCCCTCACCAACACCCACCAGTACCACTCAATTTTTCCCCGTATGCAATTTGGCGCCAAAAAGCTAATCAACAGCTCAGATTGATCAAAAGCTAATTGGACGGCTGGGATTTGGTCAGAGGTCAAAGAAAAAGCTTGTGGGACTACCAAAATTCAAAAAAGGTGCCATGTGGAAGACTTAGGCTTTAGTTTTTACCTCGATATATATTGTAGCTCATCTTGGAGCATAGTAGTGTGTAAAATCCTTAGTTTTAATGTTTTTCAGTTTAATTTAATGTATTGTAATCTTTTCTATCAATGAAAGTTCTGTTTTAAAGTTTCCATCTCAGTTTCAATTTTTAAGTCTAAGTCAAGAATTCTAAATACTCATTTTGGTACTACAAGTGGTTCTCAGCTAATCATAAACCCTTAGTCACTCATTTAGAAAGGTTTTTAAAGGTTTAACAAGTTTCTAGTTTCCTAAAAATCAAAGTTTCATTAAATAGTTAAAAATGTGAAATAAATAAAAATAAAATAAAAAAATGGATAAAGGTGGAAGCAGCTTTGGATTTGGATGAATTTCTGGATTGCAAAGGGTTAGAGACTTGTGGAAGTCATATAGGATTGGTATTTGTAGATCTGTGTTACTTAACAGCTTAGCTTGGAAGGCTTATGTAAGCCTTGCTTTTTAATTTTTACTCTCCTTAGTAGTTTAGTTCTTTATTATTGTTTCAATTACTTGTTCATTGCTTAATATAATAGTTGTAATCAGTAGGTTGCCTTGTATGCTTGTTTGAATCAGAATTTCATCAACAATTGTTTTTAAAGGAGTGTTTGGCTATAGGTTGTTTGTGGTGTTCCATCTGTCTCATTGTGCAACTCTGTGTTTTAATAAGTTGTTTGGGTGAATATTAAGTCAGGGAAACCAAGTTCTAGCTTACAAACACCATCAAAAGTCAAAATCATATAAATCTCATCACCACAGTTAACTGTGGTGATCTTTGGACTCAAAACCCATAAAACCTTGTCATAAATTGGTATTTTAACTTAAGTTGGTAACATTTCTGCTTATCATAACAATTAAAGTCTCTAGATCAGCTAGCAAAGTTCATTAAATTCAAGGCTCAAGTTTTATCAAAAAGTCAAAAGGTGCAAGTTTAGATTTTTGCCAAAATGGCATGAATTAAATTGATTTTTGTGTTTGGACTTAAGGTCTGAAATTTGTTGTGAGTAGAATCTACCAGTAGAACATTTGATTTTCATAATGGGATCATTTTTGTGATTTTTTCTTAAGGACTATATTGCCCTTGGAACTGACCTGCAGGGCAAGATAGTTGCCCTGTCTCAGCAGACCCAGCTCACCACCCACCTTTGGTGGTGTTTTGTGACTAACCCAGTGGGTCCCACACCTCCAACTTGGCACCATTCAACCCCCCTCCTACCAGGGATTAAGGGTTGACCTGTTGTTTGACCTGTAGACCAGTGGACCCCACTTAGTTTTGCATCCAAAGTTTGTCCCCAGTCTGCCTCAGAACCAAATAAGCAAACAGCTTATTGTGGTGATTCAGCTTATTTACTTAGCTTATCTGTGTGTTACTTGCTTATTATTGTTCAAATAACTCAGAGAAACCAACTTTCATCATTGTGGACCCCACTTTCATCCATTTGAGCTAAAATCCTTCCACAGTCAACAAAAGTCAACTGTTAGGGTCAATAAGCTCTCAACTGCTTATTTTTGGGTTATGTAAAAAGTGTTTTCAGAAAAAGTGTTTGTATTTAGTGTATAATTAGTTTGGAAAAAGAAAAAACACCAAAAACCAACTTTAATTATAGTGATAGCTTCTATTTAATAGGATTTATCATTTTAATTTTCTTTTTAGCTTATTTATAAGCAATATATCATTTTTATATTTTTATAAATTCTCTTTTAGGTTAAAGTAATTTTAGAAATTTTTCCAGATTTTTATTTTGTCTTTTAGTGGTTTTTATAATTAATTTTAGTTTAATTAAGTTTTAATTAATATTAAGAAATTAAATAGCATAATTATATTTTATAAAGTCTAACCTAGTTTTTATAATTTTTCTAACTTTTATTTAAGTTAAACATTTTTAGAAATTTTTCTAGAATTTATATTGTTCATTTTCTATTTTTCCTAATATAATTAGTATAATTAGAAATTAATAAGTAATTAGATTAATAATTAGTTAATTAGTTTAAAAATACATAAAATAAACTTTTTATAATTTTTTAGGATTCCTGTAATGGTTAATTAGATTTATAAAAATTTTCTTAATTTTCTAAGTCTTTTTAGTATTTTTAATAATTCTAATTTGTTTAATTAGTTAATAATTAGAAAATTAGTAATTAATTAATAATTAATAATTAAATAGTGTAAAAATAGTTTTTATTTTTCTTAAAATTTTCTTTATTCACTAGGATTGTAAAAATAATAATTTTACACTTGTAACCCTTTCCGTCCATCAGTTGTACTTTTTGTTTCATTCGTCTGCGTACGTTTTTAATTAAAACGTACGTTTTTAGGTTTTAGTTCAAATCTTTGTAATCTCAATTCCCGTAATCAATCACGTAGCTTTCCTAAGCTATATTTGTTAATAATCTCCAAATATTTTTCATAACAAACCTTTTCTGTGAATAAACACCCGATCACAGAGCACGCTAAGTTACAATTCACACCTCAACGGGATTTAACGACCTGGTGATACCTTATATTACCCGGAGCATTGACCTAGGCTATTTGACTTTGTTGACTAATCTTTGGTCAATATAAGTTGGTGGTTTAGCATCAATCAAACGTACTAGCTTTTCACCCAAAAATTTGTGCTCCACCTGATGTACTCTTTGCTGTAACTTGATCACCAGCATGGTCTGCATCTGAAAATGCTGTTAGATTAAACCCTGAATCCTTCGGATACCAAAGTCCCATGTTAATGGTGCTTCGTAGGTACCGAAAGATCCGTTTAACCTCTTTGAGGTGAAGTTCGGTAGGCTTTGCCTGAAACCGTGCTAACAAACAAACAGCAAATTGAATATCGGGTCGACTAGCAGTTAGGTACATGAGAGAACCGATCATACTCCGATATTTTTTCGGATCGATGGGTTTCCCAAACAAATCAGCACCTATTTTTGGTGAAGTGACCATTGGTGTACCAACAGAATCACAGTTTTCCATTCCATGTTTTTTCAAAATCTTTATTGTATATTTAGCTTGATTGATAAAAATACCACGAGGGGATTGATGTATTTGTAAACCAAGAAAGAATTTTAGTTCCCCCATCATGGACATTTCAAATTTACTTTTCATGAGATTTTCAAAATGTTTTGAATGGTTAGGATTGGTTGATCCAAAAATAATGTCGTCCACGTAAATTTGAACGATCAAAATGTCATCTTTGAATTTTTTGATAAACAATGTGTCATCAACCGTTCCTTTGGTGAAGTTGTTTTTGAGCAAGAAAGATGATAGTTCGTCATACCACGCTCTTGGAGCTTGTTTTAAACCATAAATTGCTTTCTTAAGCTTGTAGACGTAGTCTGGATGATCTTTGTCGATGAATCCCTCTGGCTGACTCACATACACCTCTTCTTTCAGAGTTCAATTCAAGAAAGCAGTCTTAATATCCATCTGATAGACTGTGATGTTTTTGTGAGCAGCATAGGCTAAGAAAATCCGGACTGCTTCAAGTCTAGCTTCAGGCGCGAATGATTCTTCAAAATCTATCCCTTCTTCTTGTGGATAACCTTTAGCCACGAGACGAGCTTTGTTGCGAATAACAGTCATTTCTTCATCCAGTTTGTTCTTCCACAACCACTTGAGATCAAGAACACGTTTATCAAGTGGTCGTGCAACAAGTTCTCAACTATCATGTAACAGGTATTGAAGAAATTCCTCCTGCATCGCTTCAATCCAAGGGTTTTCTGCCATTGCTTCCCGAATGTTCTTTGGTTCTTTGAGACTGATAGAGCAAATGTAGATGCACAATTCGAGATCAGTGGCAAGTTGTCTCCTTGTCTGAACTGGCTTTGAAGGTTCACCAATGATATGTTCTATTGGATGGTCTTTTGTCCATTGAAATGTAGAAGGGTACCTTGGGTGTAACAAATGTGTGTTAGATGGTTCTTGTAACCTTGAAGAAGATTCAGCAGAGTCTGTTGCAAATGGGTTTTCAAATACTTCTTCTTCTTCTAACGCAACATCGTTTGAATTATTTGTTGGTTCTTCTTGAAAATTAGTGTTTTGATTTTGCTCATCAACTCTTGGTAGATCAGTTTCAATAACTGGAGTTGCTGGAGTAGATGTTGATGATGCTGAGGAAGTTGGTGCTTCAACTTCGATTGTTGTAGATGCATCTTGTGATGGTGGTGGTGGTTGATGGTTTTGAGCGGGTGCAGCGGAATGTTGTTCAGATGCATTTGTCAAAGTTCCACCATAGTATTCATCAAACATTAACTCGAAGAAATTTTCCAGTTCTTGTTCTGAAGGTTTGTCCGTGTTTGTTGACTGAGCTCCTTGGGGCACGAGTCCTGAACTGATGTGTCCAGAAGTCAGCTGGTTTGGTGCGGGTCCTAATCCGTTTTGATTAGAATCCATTGGATTAAGCGCGGGTTCTAGAGCGTATCTCTCAGAAGCCATAGGATTAAGCGCGGGTTCTAGAGCGAGTCTCTCAGAAGCCATTTGTGAAATCTCGTCAAACTTCACATTCATCGTCTCCATTATCCTTTTTGTTCTTTTATTATACACCCTGAATGCCCTCGAATTTTCTGAATATCCAATGAAGATTCCAATATCACCCTTAGCTTTCAACTTTCCTAGATCTTCTCTGTCGTTCGTTGGATAGCACAAAGCGCCAAACACGTGAAGGTAAGAGATGTCAGGTTTACGGTTGTTCACTAGCTCATATGGGGTTTTATTGAATCTCGGATGGACTAGGGATCGGTTTTGAGTAAAACAAGCAGTGGCTACAACATCAGCCCATAAGAATAGTGGTGCACTAGAAAAAATCAGCATTGTGCGAGCAACTTCCACAAGAGTTCTATTTCTTCTTTCAACTACCCCATTATGCTGTGGAGTTCTAACAACTGATGTTTGGTGAGTGATTCCTACATATTCAAAGTAGGTTCTTAACTCCTGATTAGTGAATTCTGTGCCATTATCTATTCTTACAATCCTTACTGGAGCTTGAAGTAGAAATTGGATACGCTTCAGAAAGGTGATGATGATGCCTGGTGCTTCGTCTTTTGATCTCAAAAACTTTACCCAAGTATATCTTGAATAATCATCAATAATAACGAGAATATACTTCTTCCCATTAATGCTTTCAACTCTCATTGGGCCACATAAGTCCATGTGCAACATATGTAACCTTGCTTCCGAACTAGGTACGGTTTTGGGTTTAAATGATGCTCTTTTACTTTTTCCGTGTTCGCATGATGGACATAGGTGTTCCTTGGTGTATTTGAACTTAGGAAGTCCGGTGACGATGTTGTCTTTGGCTAACTTGTTGATGGTGTCGAAATTGAGATGGGATAAACGTCTATGCCACAGCCATGACTTAGTTTTGGTTGCCCTTGTCATAAGACAAATTGGTGATGTAGAAGCCATTTGGTTGATGTCGATAGCATACAAGTTTGTACCATGATTACCAGTTAAGAGATCATCACCAACCAAATTTCTAATAAAAACCGTGTTTCTCCTGAATGCAACTTCTAAATCAGCATCACAAAACTGCCCGACTGAAAACAAATTGTGTCCCAACCCTTCGACGTAGTAAACCCGAGTGATCAAAAAATTCTCAAATTGAAGATCTCCATAACCCTGAATAGCTGCTACATGATCATTTCCAAAGCGTACAGTTCCCATGAATTTCCAGACGAAATTGATCAGCAGCTTTAAATTCCCGGTCATGTGCTTGGAGCAACCCAAGTCAACGATCCAAAGACATATTTCGATAACCTGCCAAGAACAGAAGAGTTTGTATTTGGAAACCGTTTTGAATTAGGTTCCATGGGGTTAGGAGTAAAATCTAAATCACACTCATAGACAGTTGCTACTTGTTTAGCTTGAGCTATTTCTAATTTGCCATTCTGAAGAGTGAACTCTCTACCTGTCGGAATCCACATACAAAATTTAAGGTAGTTCCTAGGCATTCGACTACTAGTGGTAGACCTAAAGCGTGCAACTAATCTTTCTATAGATCTTGATCTGGCAATAGTTCCCTTTGGAACATACTTCTGTTTAGGCGTAACATTCACATTCTTAGAAACACATTCATCGTGAACATCATTAATTAAACATTTCTTGCATATTAAACAAACAAAGTCATTACATGCAATAGAAACAGTACTTTCGACATTACATTCAGATGAAACATGTCTCTTATTACAAAGCGATAAATTCCTAGGGTGTTCTTCTACTTCTTCAGCTTTATTCTTGCTACTACTCTTAGAAACAGGCCAGACTCTATTGTTCCTTGTATTGCTCTTAGGCTTTAGTCTGCTGCTCCTAGAGGTGCTTTCTAATCCTGTAGAAGGTAAGGCACACACATTAGGATTTATATTGTTGTCCTTTTTAGCATCCCTAGATTCTTTAGAATTATCCTTAATACACTTGTCATTTGTCTTAGATGTTGAGGAAGATGCACTAGTGGGACTAATCCTAAAAAGGCCAGGTGCTATTACTTTTGGTGTTTCGACAACCGCTTTTCCTTTATCAACAATCTTTTCATTTTCATTTTTCTTGGACAAGGGTGTTAGATTGATTGGTTTTGTCAAATCCTTTTTCTCATCGACTTTTGGAGCAAACCGTGAAATTGACATTTTTAGTTTTTGAACCGTGTTTGAAACATTTGGTTTCTCCGAAGTCAATGGTTTTGCAAACTTAGTTTCCTCACCCTTTCCTTTTTGACTTTTAAGCTGAGCCCTCAAAAGATCATTTTGCTCTTTCATGTTCTTTAAGGCACGCTCATACGACAATTTGTCATACTTGCATTCTTCCTTTTTCGATCAAGTTGTTTAAAATATGACACATTTTATTTTTCAAGCTTTATAAGAGCATTTTCATATTTTGAAACAATTGCGGAGGTCTCAGCTCTTAGTCGTTCATCGTCTTGAACAGAATACGTTTGTAAAATGATGGACATAATGTCAGTGGTCATAACAGCTTCGAAGAGAGAATCATTTAGGTTTTCCAAAACATTCATGTTTTCACGAGTTTCATTAGCTTCGTTTACCAGGGATTTGTGGTCCTTGACAAAGTCGGCCGTTTCTTTTAAGAAAGCTTATTCAAAATGGATTACCCTCGCACTGATGTTATTCAGTGGGATAGTAATTTCGTTTTCAAAAACTTTTTTTCTGCTCAATATGAAAACTGGAATGCCAGTTGTTAATATTGATTGTAGTTTTAGAAGCAACAATATTTTGAAGTTCTTGAATTCTCTTTTTAACGTCATCCAGAATGTCTCTAGCCTCGCTTGTATTAAAAGTGTTGTTAGAAGACATTTGTTCTATTTTTGAAAGAGATTTGGAAACAATTACTTTCTTAGAAAACATTTTTGAGAATGGTCGTTTTATGGAAAACACAGATGGTTCTTTTTGTGGAACAAAAGTAATGCCCGAAAGTTTATTCAATTTGTTGTAATCAATGGGTTTCAAATCCTTTTGTTTCATTTTATTTATGCTCTCTTCGACATGTTCTATCGTGTCCACAGAATCCCGAACGACAGGAGGATCATGTTTGGTGTAAATCACATTACCATTATACGAAACATTCTGTTCTTGCTGAGCTTTCTTGAGATTACTGGGGGTGTTGTTACCAAGAGCCACTTTATGTTTTGTATGGTAAATCGGATTAGTTTGATTTGAAATCATTTTCATTGTTTGACTTGACTGACCCGACTTAACCACTAATTCTTCTAAATGTGCAATCATGTGTTCTGACTCTACGATTTCGGCCAAAAGTTTGTCTTCTTTCTTTGCAAAGTCCTTTTTCAGCTCGTCCCTTTCTTTTTCAAGATTGGTATAAGCTGATTTTTGTTTAGAAAGTTGGTTTTGTAAATCAGAAATTTCCGCGTTTAAAGATTTTATTTTTTTGAAAGAATTAACATCAAGTGTATCAAACTTGAGTTGCAATTCTTTTTCCCTTGAAACGGAATTTTGATAACCAGTTTCTAATTCAGACAATCTTGTGTTATGAAATTCAAAAGCTTTAACGTTTTCTTTGTAACTCTCAAGCTCAGCAGTCAATTTAACATTTGCGGCCTTAACATCGCGATTGACCTTTTGCACATTCTCAATTTCAATACGACAATTATTCAATAATGATTCAAACAAAGCACGTGTTTCCTCATCATTCTCAGCATGCTATGAAACGAAGCCTCCATTATGATTCACATCTGGAGTTGCTGAAGGAGTATTGCTACTACTTGGCGAGTCCAGGTATGTATCATAAGTGGGTGCTAGCTTCTCAGAATGTTGTTCCTCATGAGGAGACATATCAAATATATCATTATTGTGACATGTGTTGAAGTTTGATACCTCAGATGGTGCATTGGTGTCATAAACAGGAAGTGTGTCAGAATCCGTGTCATACTTAGCTTCCTGAAGATTTGCCATGAATATGCAGTTCGCATCGATATCCTCTCTGTCTTCCATGTCATCCATAAGAGCCATAAAATCATTCTCCTCTGCATTCAACTGAAACCCTGCCTCATTCTTTTGTGCCAACAGTAATGCTTTCTGCAAATATGCTGTGTCTTTCTTGTTCGGCTTAGTAGGACAGTTCCTTGCCATATGACCTACACCCTGACAGTTGAAACACTTTACCGGATTACCCTGATTCACATTTCCAAAATTCCCAACTACT
Organism: Artemisia argyi; assembly: GCA_030686995.1. Classification (NCBI taxonomy): domain Eukaryota; kingdom Viridiplantae; phylum Streptophyta; class Magnoliopsida; order Asterales; family Asteraceae; genus Artemisia; species Artemisia argyi. The sequence continues at coordinate 87,188,957 of CM060703.1, forward strand.
GGAGCTGCAACATTTCTATTCTGATTACCCATTGCCTGATTACCAACATTCTGACCCCTCTGATTTCCAACAAACTGACCCAACTGATTCCCTGCATACTGACCATACTGATTCCCTGCATTCAGCATATTCTGATTCCCCATGTTAATTCCAGTAGCATATCCTTGCTGATTCCCATAAACTCCAACCATTTGGCCTCCGTTGCCCATATTGAAACTCGGCTGAGCAATCTGCTTGTTGCGAGTGTTCGATGAAATCCTTTGGTTGTTGTTTGTTGGTGTAGAATAACGTCCTTGGAATGCCTTTGACAGAAAAGCAAACGCTTGTGTCAATGCTGCAGTAGCTTCATCATTTTCAGTGAATTCTGGTTCTTGGAATTGTTGGTATTGCTCTTGTGGAATAACATGTTGTTGTTGTTGTGGGTAAAACTGTTGTTGGTAGACCGGTGTTGGTTGTTGAATGTATGATGGTTGCATGTAGTTTTGAGTGGAAGATGATGATGGTTGTTGTGTGTTCACTGGTAGCGGTGTTGGTGTAGTAGCAATTAATGCAAGAGGATCATGATTCTTTGCCAATCTTTCTTTCCTTACTTCATTAGCCTCAGCTTGGTTTTGCTTCAAAAAGTCATAGAGTTGATCATAATTCACCTTATGTAAGTCCTTTGTTTGATTGACAATTGTAACATAACGACCCCATTCTTCTGGAAGGTTATTGATGAATTTGATGTTTGTTGCAATTGTTCGAGGTGTCAACTTGTTTCTGATTAACTCATTCATCAAAGTGCAAAACCTTGTGTAGTAAGATTCAATCTGTTCACCTTTAGTGGATGTAAAGTTCTCCCATTCAGTAAGAAGTTTGTTTTCAACATCTTGTTGTCCAATCTCTGTTCCATGACATATCCTTCTAACACGTTCCCACATAGCATAAGCAGTTTCACAACTGTCGACCGCAGCAAAGATCTCCCATGGTAATCCAAGTTGGATTAAATGCATTGCCATATCATCAGCGGCGATCTGCTTCTTGTCTTCCTCTGTGTAATCTGCTTCAGTTTGTTCACGCACGAATGGTTGAGTAGGAGGTGTTGTATTTGGATTACCTTCAATTTGAACTTGTCGTGGCTTGAATGGACCATTTGTAATGGAGTTGATCATTAATTTACCATCAGGATTTGTTTTGATGTAATGAAGCATGCGGCTTGTCCATGGGAGATATCCACCTTTTTCAAGCATTGGAGGTCGGTTCTCCGCACCGGCTGCATGAATATCTTGCTGAGTAGCCATTGATGAAGTGTAGATTGATAAAGTTGATACTTGGATCGTTCCAACGAAGTAGGAGTTGTGTTTAGTGTAAGTTGATGCAAGTTTTTATGGTGAAAAATTTGATCTAAAACCTTAAAACCTCAATAACTTCTTTCTGAAACGTTTTTAGGCCTCAAAACTTCACCTGAATCGATAAATCCATTCAGCGGAGGTAATGCTGCGGAGGTAATGCCAATCGATACGAAACCTCACCAACGCGGTCTAAAATCTCGAATGGTCCAATGTAACGCGGACTAAGTTTCCCCTGCATACCAAAATGTCTAACACCACGGAACGGAGAAACCTTAAGGAACACACGATCACCAGGACTAAACTCTAAGGCACGACGATGACGATCTGCATATCTCTTCTGTCTAGCTCTAGCTTCCTTGAGCTTTTCCCTAGCCATAGTAACCTTCTCTTTAGTCTCCTCAATCAATTCAGGACCCTCAATGAGGCGTTCACCAACCTCATTCTAACAAACAGGAGCCCTACACTTCCTACCATACAACATCTCGAAAGGTGCCATCTTAATACTCGCATGCCAGCTGTTGTTATAAGCAAACTCTACCAAACACAAGTATTCATCCCAATGCCCCATCCACTCTAAAGCACAGGACCTCAACATATCTTCCAGTGTTTGAATGGTGCGTTCTGACTTCCCGTCAGTCTGCGGATGGAAAGCTGTACTGAACTTGAGCTGAGTACCCCAAGCTTTTTGTAACCCCCTCTAGAAACATGAGGTAAAACACGGATCTCTATCTGATATGATGGCTGCCGGAGTGCCATGTAAACGAACGATCTCCTGACGAAAAATTTCTCTCAACTTACCAACCGAATGCTCTTTCCGAATAGGCAAGAAGTGAGCGGATTTGGTTAAACGATCGACAATCACCCAAATAGTGTCATTCTTATTAAGAGTACGAGGTAACCCGGTAACAAAGTCCATAGGGATCTGATCCCACTTCCAAGTAGGAATATCTAAGGGCTGCAAAAGACCACTGGTGCGCTGATGTTCAATCTTAACCTGTTGACAGGTCAAACACTTAGCTACATACATCGCCACATCTTGTTTCATACCATTCCACCAGAAATGTTGCTTCAAATCTCTATACATTTTGGTAGAACCCGAATGAATCATGAAAGGAGAACTGTGTACTTCGGACAACACAGCTTCACGAAGAGAAGGATCCTTAGGAACGCATAAACGATCGCCAAACCAAACAACCCCATCATGATCAACCCGAAACTCTGTCTGTCTCCCTTCCTCCACATTCTGAACAATCGACCACAATTCACCATCATCCTTCTGAGCCTCCTTGATCCGTAAAATAAGGTTAGACTCAACCTTCAAACTAGCCCAGTAACCATCATATCCACGAACACATAACTCTACGTGCATCTGCTCTAAATCATTGAGTATCCTAGGCTCGATCTCAAGACTAGCAATCATGCCCGACTTTCTACTAAGAGCATCCGCCACTACACTGGCTTTACCCGGATGGTACTGAATGTTAGCATCATAATCTTTCAAAAGTTCTAACCACCGTCTTTGCCTCATGTTTAATTCCTTCTGTGTGAAAATATACTTGCGGCTTTTATGGTCTGTGAAGATGTCACACGTTTGACCATATAGATAATGCCTCCAGATCTTTAGAGCAAAAACTACTGCTGCTAGCTCTAAATCATGGGTTGGGTAATTCTCTTCATACGGTTTCAACTGTCAAGATGCATAGGCAATCACCTTCCCATGCTGCATGAGAACACATCCCAAACCCTTCTTTGACGCATCACTGTATATCTGATAACCACCTGTACCCGAAGGAAGAGTAAGAATAGGAACAGAGACTAATCGTTTCTTTAATTCCTCAAAACTTTTTTCCCGCTCATCAGTCCACACAAACTTCTCACTTTTCCTCATCAGCTGTGTCATAGGCAAAGCTATATGTGAGAATCCCTCTACAAACCTCCGATAATAACCAGCAAGACCCAAGAAACTCCTGACCTCAGTCACAATCGTAGGTCTTGGCCATTTTGTGATAGCCTCAACCTTGGCCGGATCCATTTTGATACCATCAGCGGATACGACATGACCCAGAAATGCTACTTGCCTTAACCAAAACTCACACTTAGAAAACTTAGCATACAACTTCTTCTGCCGCGGAATCTCCAAAACAATGCGAAGATGCTGCTCATGCTCCTCCTTCTTCTTAGAATATACCAATATATCATCAATGAACACAATGACAAATTTATCAAGGTACTCGTGAAATACACGGTTCATCAAATCCATGAAAACGGCCAGAGCATTCGTCAACCCAAAAGGCATCACGAGAAATTCTTAGTGACCATATCTAGTGCGGAATGCTATCTTAGGAACATCTTGCTCCTTCACCCGTAACTGATGGTAACCTGATCTCAAATCGATTTTAGAGAAGAATTTAGCTCCCTGAAGCTGATCAAACAAATCATCAATACGGGGAAGCGGATAACGGTTTCGAATGGTGATACGGTTCAACTCACGGTAATCGATACATAACCTCATACTTCCATCCTTCTTCTTCACAAACAACACTGGAGTACCCCAAGGAGAAACACTAGGACGAATAAAACAAGAATTAAGAAGATCCTGCAACTGTTTTTTCAATTGCTTAAACTCAATAGGAGCCATACGGTAAGGAGCTTTAGATATGGGTTCCGCACCCGGAATCAGATCAATGCTAAATTCAACCTCTCGCTCGGGTGGCATACCCGGCAATTCATCAGGAAAGACGTCAGGGAATTCACAAACAATGGGATGATTATCGATACAAGGACCGTCTAAAGAAGTATCTTTAATTGAAGCCAGAAAACCCTCACAACCATGAGAAAGTAGTGAACGAGCTTTTAGAGCAGAAATGATCTTAACAGAAATACCAGGTTTGGAACCTTGGTAAACAAATTCTGGAGCATACAAATTACCGAATATAACTCGCCTGGTATGATAGTCAATAGTTGCCCGATGCTCAGACAACCAGTCCATACCCAAAATAATATCAAAATCGTACATATCCAGCGGAAGCAAATTGGCAGAACGGATTTTATCGTCAAAACGAATAGGGCAGTTTAGATATTCACGATCAATAATCACATGGTTCTTCATAGGAGTAGAGATAGATAGAGTTTGTTTTAATGGTGTTGCAAGTATATTAATATGTTTAGCAAATGAGTTAGAAATCACTGAATGTGTAGCGCCCGTGTCAAATAAAGTAAATGTTGTACGACGAAATAAATGAAGAGTGCCCGAAATAGTACCTGAAGTATTGGCAGCCTGGTGCCTGGTCAAAGAATGAACTCGTCCCTGGCTAGCCTGCTGACGATCGTTCCCATAACCCCTATTGTTATTCTGTTGACGATCACCACTATATCCCCTATTGTTGTTCTGCTAACGATCACCACCATATCCCATGTTATTGTTGTTTCCACTACCTGCCTTGGGATAATCCCTAGCCATGTGCCTCATCTGATTACATAAGAAACAAGCCCCAGAAACCCGATTACACTGCCTCCCCGGATGAAACTTTCCACAAGTTTTACAAGCATCTTGATCCCTATTTCCTCTCTGCCTATACGAACCCGAAGCACGATAATCCTGTCGACCACGGTTCTGTTGATCTCTATGTTGATAATCGCGATTCTGATAATCGCGCCCCCAACCTGTAGTTACCATACCCCTGCCTATCAGATCCCCGTGTATCCTGGCCCCGACAATCACCACCTCTAGAATCACTTCCCCTCTGGTTTTTCCCCTGTCCAGACTGCACTGGCTCTCCCTCATGGTTCCTCTTCACTCCCTGCTTAGCCCTTTCTTTCAGAATCTCCAGATTACGAACCGCATTTGCCACTTGGGCAACATCATCAAAGTGTGTGTTGACAATACCCTCCAGAACCTCGTTCCTTAACGCCCATTTGAACTTTTTTTCCTGTTCAGCCTGAGTGCCAGCTCTTGCACCCATAAAACCAACCAACCTAAGGAACCTCTTCATGAAATCTGTACTAGTCTCCCTTTCGTATTGGTAGATATTATGGTACTCACGCTCAAACTTCTCCTGCTCGGACACTGGAAAATAATGAAGGAGAAAGATATCCCGAAAACCAGCCCAAGTCAAAGTAGTCATAAAGTCATTACCCTTAGCTGCCTTGTAGGATTTCCACCAATTTATGGCATCACCCTCAAACTTGTAAGTCACCAACCTCGCTTTGAACTCGTCCCCGCATCCCAACAATTCAAACAACTTTTCAATGTGACCAAGCCAATCCTGCGCCTCAGAAGGAGAAGAAACGGAACTAAATGATTTGGATTTCTGTTCCGAGAATTTCTCCAACCATGTAGCGATAGTAGATGGTGGGTTACCACCACCCGAACCGCCACTAGAACCTGGGTTGTTGCGATGCATCTCTTCAGCAATACGGGCAGTAATGTTGGGAATCAATGCATCCACCCGCCACTGAACTGCTGCTTCAAAGGCAGGGTTGGATGTGAATTCATCGGTGAAACGAGTGTTAACCATCTAAAAGATCATAAACGAACCAACGAAAGAAATTAACGGTTAGGAATCAAAATACGAAAGGAAAGATCGAATCAGAAGGAAGCCTAATGTCTACCCAATCCTCACAGGTCATAGTCTAAGTCCTACAGGTCAAAGCCTACAGCTATGATACCATAATTGTATCCAGAATATCACTTGTGTTTTTTCTGAATATCAATGGTGACATTCTAAATATCACTTGTGATTTTCTGAATATTTATCACTTGTGATTTTCTTAATATCACTTGTGATTTTCATGTTACAAAACATTTGTTGAAAATCACTGGTCAAATTTAGAAAATCACTTATAAGATCCAGAATATCACTTGTGATACTTTGAATATCACAAAATATTACTTATAATATCCAGAATATCATTTGTGGTACTCATAGTATCACATGTGATATTCTCCATATCACAGAAAATCACTTGTGATATTCAAAATATCATTTGTGATACTCAGAATATCACTTGTGATATTCAGAATATCACTCGTGATATTCTAAATCTCACAGAATATCACTTGTGATATTCAGAATATCACTTGTGATATTCTGAATGTCACGGAAATATCACTTGTGATATTCAGAATATAACATGTGATATTTAGAATATCGCTTGTGATATTTAGAATATCGCTTGTGATATTCAGAAAATCACAAGTGATTTTTGTGTTTTTCTTATGTTTTCGTCCTTTTTCATACTTCGTCCGTTTTCATACGTATTAGTCCATTGTTTTACATTTTTGTCCATTTTCATACGTTTCTGAATATCAATATTCAGAATATCACTTGTGTTTTTCTGAATATCAATGGTGATATTCAAAATATCACTTGTGATTTTCTGAATATCACTTGTGATTTTCATGTTACAAAACATTTGTTGAAAATCACTTGTCAAATTCAAAAAATTACTTATGATATTCAGAATATCACTTATGATACTTTGTATATCACAAAATATTACTTGTAATATCCAGAATATCATTTGTGGTACTCATAGTATCAGTTGTGATATTCTCCATATCACAGAAAATCACTTGTAATATTCAGAATATCACTTTTAATATTCAGAATATCACTTGTGATATTCAGAATATCACTTTGATATTCAGAATATAACTTGTGATATTTAGAATATCACAGAATATCACTTGTGATATTCACAAGTGATTTTCTGCGTTTTCTTATGTTTTCGTCCATTTTCAAACGTATTAGTCCATTGTTTTTATGTTTTCGTCCGTTTTTATACGTTTCCGAATATCACAAATGATATCCAGAATATCACTTGTGTTTTTCCTGAATATCAATGGTGACATTCTAAATATCACTTGTGATTTTCTGAATATCTATCACTTGTGATTTTCTGAATATCACTTGTGATTTTCATGTTACAAAACATTTGTTGAAAATCACTTGTCAAATTTAGAAAATCACTTATAAAATCCAGAATATCACTTGTGATACTTTGAATATCACAAAATATTACTTATAATATCCAGAATATCATATGTTGTACTCATAGTATCACATGTTATATTCTTCATATCACAGAAAATCACTTGTGATATTCAAAATATCATTTGTGATACTCAGAATATCACTTGTGATATTCAGAATATCACTCGTGATATTCTGAATCTCACAGAATATCACTTGTGATATTCAGAATATCACTTGTGATATTCTGAATGTCACGGAAATATCACTTGTGATATTTAGATTATAACTTGTGAATATCGCTTGTGACATTTAGAATATCGCTTGTGATATTTAGAATATCGCTTGCGATATTCAGAAAATCACAAGTGATTTTTGTGTTTTTCTTATGTTTTCGACCGTTTTCATACATCGTCCGTTTTCATACGTATTAGTCCATTGTTTTACGTTTTTGTCCGTTTTTATTTGTTTCTGAATATCAATATTCAGAATATCACTTGTGTTTTTCTGAATATCAATGGTGATATTCAAAATATCACTTGTGATTTTCTGAATATCACTTGTGATTCTCATGTTACAAAACATTTGTTGAAAATCACTTGTCAAATTCAAAAAATTACTTATGATATTCAAAATATCACTTATGATACTTTGTATATCACAAAATATTACTTGTAATATCCAGAATATCATTTGTGATACTCATAGTATCAATTGTGATGTTCTCCATATCACAGAAAATCACTTGTAATATTCAGAATATCACTTGTAATATTCAGAATATCACTTGTGATATTCAAAATATCACTTTGATATTCATAATATAACCTGTGATATTTAGAATATCACAGAATATCACTTGTGATATTCACAAGTAATTTTCTGCGTTTTCTTATGTTTTTGTCCATTTTCATACGTATTAGTCCATTGTTTTAATGTTTTCGTCCATTTTTATACGTTTCCGAATATCACAAATGATATCCAGAATATCACTTGTGTTTTTTCTGAATATCAATGGTGACATTCTAAATATCACTTGTGATTTTCTGAATATCACTTGTGATTTTCATGTTAAAAAAATTTGTTGAAAATCACTTGTCAAATTCAGAAAATCACTTATAATATTCAGAATATCACTTGTGATACTTTGAATATCACAGAATATTACTTATAATATCCAGAATATCATTTGTGGTACTTATAGTATCACTTGTGACATTCTCCATATCACATAAAATCACTTGTGATATTCTGAATATCACTTGTGATATTCTGAATATCACTTGAGATACTCTGAATATCACTTGTGATACTCTGAATATCACTTGTGATATTCCAAATATCACTTGTGATATTCTGAATATCACAGAATATCACTTGTGATATTCAGAATATAACTTATGGTATTTAGAATATCACAGAATATCACTTGTGATAATATTCAGAATATAATTTGGGATATTCAGAATATCACTTGTGATATTTAGAAACATATAAACGTTTGAAAATTGAAAAAAAAATTAAAAACGAACGAAAACGAATGAGAAAACCGCCAAAATGTAAGAAATGAAAGAAAATGTATAAAAATGAAAGAAAACGTATGAAAGAGTATAAACGTGTATGAAAAGGACAAAAACGTTTGAAAAATGAACCAAAACGAAAGAAAACGGATGAAAATGAACGAAAAAGTATGAAAACTAACGAAAACGTAAGAAAACGGACTAATATGTATGAAAACGAACAAAAACGTATGAAAGCGTAATGACACATCTGAAAACGGACGAAGACGTATGAAAAATGGACGAAAACGAAAGAAAACGGACGAAAATGTATTAAGACGAACAAAAACGTATGAAAACTAACGAAAACGTATGAAAATGAACGAAAATGTAAGAAAACGTATGAAAGAAGATGTTAACGGGCGGAAACGAAATAAAGCGGACGAAAACGTATGAAAACGGACAATAACGTGTGAAAACGGACGAAAACGGGCGAAAACGTATGAAAACAAACGAAAACGGATGAAAACGTATGAAAACAGACGAAAATGTATTAAAGCAAAAAAAAAAAAAAAAAAATTAAAAAAAAAACGTTTATTAGGAAAAAAACGTGAATTAGAACGAAAAAAAAGAAAAAAAAAAAAAAGGAGCGTGTAAAAAAAAAGAAAAAAGAAGCATGTAAAAAAAGACACAAAAAGAAACAAAAAAAAAAAAAAAAGAAAAAAAAAAGAGAAACAACAAAACTATGTAGCGTGAAAAAAAGGCACAAAAATAAGAAAGAAAAAAAATAGGAAATAAGGAAAGAAAAAAAAAAGAATAATGAAAAAGACAAGAAGACAAAGAGAAAAAAAAAAAAAAAAAAAAAAAAAAAAAAAAAAAAAAAAACAAACATTGACTTATGTTTCCCCATTTAAATCTTAGGTTAATCCCCACCGAGTCGAGTTATTCTACAAACCAAACATTCCTCACATACCAATGGACTCATCCCATCATCCATCTAAAAAGGAAATCAATAGTTGAGATTAAAAGCATTTTATTATTTCACCCATTTTTTATAATTTAAATATCTCTTAAACCATTAATCGTTAAGCGAAAATAATTACACCATCGCGACAGACATTTAATTATCTTTCTATAGACGGGCACTTTGATATACTTTCGAAAAAAAATCATTTTTTTCACGTTTTTCTTCGTGGCCGAAAAAATCATATATGATATTAAATATCATATATGATATGTTATATCATATATGGTATTATATGTAATATCATATATGATATTACATATAATATCATATATGATATAACATATCATATATGATATGTAATATCATATATGATTTTTTCGGCCACGAAAAAAAACGTGAAGAAAACGAAAAAAAAAATTGTCGAAAATATATCAATTAGCCTATCTATAGAAAGATAATTAAATGCTCGTCGTAACGGTATATTTTTTTTTCGCTTAACGATTAACGTTTTGAAAGATATTAATATTTGAAAAAAAATGATGAAAGTGGGTTTTTTAAATTGTTGCGATTAATCTCATCTATTAGATCAAATAAAGATGGAGGGTGGGGATTAGTCTCTTGGTATGTAAAAAAAGTTTGGTCCTCAAATGATCTTATAACAATCCCCACCATTAGATCAAAATAGATGAATGGTGGGGATTTGTCCTTTTGTATGCACTAAAATAAGAATATGCATTTGAATTTTCCTCTTGGTGGATAAAATACGAACTAAAATCACATAACAATAATTTCGTGTGGTTAAAACTGAAAAAATGGTGGTTAATTGTGAACGAGTCGACTCACCGAGTCAACTCAGTAAGTTGAGTTGACTGGTCTTGTTTCGTTTTATCGTGGTGTTGAGTTGGATTGATATGACTATGGTAAGATTGTTGGTTGTTTATTTGTCTTGGTCTTGAATTTTATTTGGGGCGTTTGTTCTTGGTTTCTGGTATACGAGTGCACTCAACAGGTGGTAGTTGATTATTTAGGCGATTGAACATGGGACTTGATTGCTTGTTTGATTTTCATGTGTTTTGGGTTGTAATTAGTTGGCTTCAGGTTGTTTGTTTAAGCTAATGAGCCGAAGCTCATTGGTATAATTGAGTAATGATAGTCTAATAAGCCTACTAATAAACTAAGGGTATGTCTTTTTTTTTTTTTTGAACGGCATTTTATTAAAGACTAGCAAGGAGCTAGAAAAAAAACAAATTACAAATTAAAGGAATTAGGATTTTTCATCCAAGAATTCCAATCAAAGTTTAGACTACAACGATTAGAACACCAATTAAACGACAACCGAACGATCTCGTCAAAAAGAAGGTCAACCCGAGGTAATTCACTTCCAAACAAAACTTGATTGCGGAACTTCCAAATGACCCACCACATAATATAACAAACACCTTCAAAAACACCTTTGAAGCACTTTGTAACACGAAGATTAGTTAACCAAAGAAGCCAATCGTCGTATGATAGAAAATCTTGGTACTCTAATTCCCACCAACGAGCGACTTTGATCATAAGATGACGAGCCAAATGACAAGCGAAAAGAAAACTAAGGGTATTTCTAATTAAAGTTATGTAGTATTATATAAATTTGGCTATTTGGTCGTACCTTTATTGGCGTGTCATTATTTTGTTCCGTCAAAAATATGTCTAACGTAGTTTATTGTTTGACTTGGATCATGTGGTACATTTCGGATATATTTTGGAACTTGGTACTTGATAACGGACATTACTAATACTTAATGGACTAAAAATATATTAGACGTAGGACAAAACTATTGATATTGTGACTTGCATTTAAAAGTTGAATAACAAGTTGGCTTATTTTAACCTTTGAGATCGTTGGTAAGTTTCGGATGCATCGGAATTGATACTTGATATGGGATTTTAATACGGATCGTGACTATTGTATTTGGACAATTATTGGACTCTTATTTAATTTACGGTATTAGCTATTGGACATATTGGACATTTTGAGACTTAATGATGTAATATATTAAACTCGAAAAGACTTTAATATATTAGACTCGGGTTGGACACAAAATATTCAATAAACCAAAGTTAGTATTTACGCGAATGATAATGAAACACAAAGCTAATAAAAATAATGTTTTGAGAAAATTGATTTAATTAAAGTCATAATGACTTGGGAACGTTTTATAAACGGACGAGTCATGCTAAAATTTTATGAAAGTTTCTAAATGTATACTTTTATTTCAAATCTCTTTTATTCTTATAAAACCCAAATTATTTCTAAACTCATAATTGTGGTTCAAAACCTTTTACTCTATTAAAAACCAACAAGACTGTAAACTTATGTTTGATAAAGTTGAAGAGCCATTTGCTCAAATTGTGAATGCAAACTTATTTTGTTTATAAAACATGTATGTTTTACATAAACTATTTGGGATTATGGGTAAACAACAAAACTTATCTATTTCATATTACAGGATTAATTGTCGTCATAATCTATGTTTTCTTTGGTTAGCTTGAGCGTTGATAACATTTTCACGACTATGTCGATGTTCGTTCCTCTTTGGCGTAACTTTTTTGTCTATATCTTTTCCACTTTGGCGTGAGTAACATTTGGAGTCCGTACTTTCTTACCACCACACAAAATATAAAGCTTTCTTATGAAACGTCGATACTAAACTTTTTATAAGTTCTGAACTTGAATAATCCACGAAAACTATGACACACCGTCTTTTAAAGACTTTATTATTGTGCGAGCTATATTTTGAGATAATCATATAGGTATTAAGGTGTACCATCGTGCTCGTACTACTTGGTGCTGTCGTGCCCATCTACTGGATACTGTTGTGATTAGCTAGATGCCATTCGTGATCATTGCATTGTTGTGGCTAAGGTGAGTTCATACCCCCTACTTTTTAAACAGATTTCATAACTACTTTGGGGGAGGATACATGCTCGTTTTAACTAAACTCAATGATTGTTTATCTGGATACGTGAACTATTTGACTAAGATCTGATTGATTGATTGATTGATTGACTGATATACTTGATCTGGCTTTTCGAAGGCATTATGTGTTCACCTAATGTATGTGAGCTCCCTAGCTCAAAACTATTCTATCGGACCTGCTACTACTTGTTTTACTATATTGTGTTGACTGGTTTGGGTTAGATTTCGATCGATGTTCTCTTAGACTAGGGTAGCAACCATTGCTATAACTTTTGCCAAGCTAAGTATAGATATCTACATACGGCCTAGTCCAGGGTAGTAATGGGTGGTTCCTTACTATAACTGTTGCCTGGCTAGTGAACGCCGAGGGATCCACTCACTATGACCACTTATCTACTTAAGATAAGAAATCAAGCATTTGTGAATTGTGATGATGTTGGAATGCGAAATCTATACCTGCCTCTAGTCACACATAGCACTAAACTCTTTAGGTCCACAACTGCTTTATAACTTAAAACTATGAACTCACCAGCGTAAGCTGACCTTTAGCATGTATTCTCAGCTATAAGGCGATAGATCACTATTTGAACGCGCTTGGCAAGGGGCATTGGTCATAGGCGACCCTTATAAAGCAATTGAGGACCACTTCAACTATTTTATGGGCCTACTTCCGCACTTCTTTTATAAAATGTAAACTTAACATTTTGTTAATACATTTTATTCTCAATGAATGAATTAAAAACTGTTCTTTGTACTTATGTTATGATGCCGTTGTAGTAGCACCCCAATGACATATATGCTTCCGCTAGACCCGATATTTTGGGGGTGTTACAGATGTGGGTATCTAAACACTATTTGTGAGGTGCTAGTGTATAATTTACGTGCTTGTTTTAGGTTGAAGTGGAACAATTATTTGTTGCAATTACTTTTATATTAGTGTTAAATGACCCCTAACTTGTATTTTGATTATAATAAAAGCGCATTTGCTTGAGGACAATCAAATCTCAAGTGTAAGGGTATTTGATAGGACAATAAGTGTACCGCTTTTGGGGGGCCATTTAAGGACAAAGTCGAGATTATTTGATCAAATAATGCCCTAAATCGTTCCTTTTGCCATGTTAGGTACTTTTGAGAGAAAATTTATAAAAGGAAGCATTTTGGATGTTTTTGGAGCGAAAAAGTGAAGAATACAACAAAATCTCAAAATTATGCTGAAAATTGTACCTGACGGCATCAAGGAATACTAGTGCCGGCGTCAAGACTTGACAAAGAGGTGGATAAATCAAATTACACGTGACGCGCCAGAGAGGTTTTTGAAGATTTTTACGTGACGGCGTCACCAAGGCCATCAAGAGTAAATTGCACATGACGGCCAAAACCAGGTTTGTAAAATCTATATATACTTTTCTAGTTTTCATTATGAACTCTTCATGTGCCGTATTATTTTGGTGGCGAGTTGACGGCGTCAGACCCTACTCTTGACGCTGTCAGATTGTAAAATATATATATACTTTTCTAGTTTTCATTCATTGTGTGCAACTTTAAAGCGAGAAAACCCTAGACGAATTTTATTCATTCATTGTGTGCAACTTTAAAGCGAGAAAACCCTAGACGAATTTTACTGCTATTTTGAGGGTTTCAAACCCTTGTTACATCCATGCTTAATTGAAGATAAGTCTTCCAACAAATCATTCAATATGTCTATGTTTTGTTTGATTATATCTTATGCTTGTCTTCTCTTTAACATGTTAGGCTAGGTTTTCTTTGTGTTTGCTTAGATGTAATGAAACTTAGATAATGATTATTGGTTGGTTGTTTGTTTATAATTATTGAATTCGATGTTAGGCTTAAGAAAACTGGCAGCCTTCCAATTGGTAACTTGCTTGAACGTCTTAAGAAATATGATCGGAGGTGTGGTACGATATTTTAGTTATATTTAATGCATAGGTAACTACTAATGAGGCCATGTTAGGAGCTAGTAGTCGGTTCGACATAGGAAGAGGTAGAAGCTTATAGAGTTAGGAAAGATCGTACACGGCCCTATGAATAGTATTAAGGAATATAACCCGTCATCCATGCAATTGTAACAAACTAATCAACCGGTAAAATATAGCTAGGGAGTAGTGAAATCTAAGTAAACATATTTTCTCTCATTATTGTTTTCACCACAATTAGTTTAAGTTTATTTTATTTTATTTTGATTGTATCTTTAGTTATTTGGGTTAATTAATTAACAACTAATTCCGCCCACTCCTTCAAAACCCGAGATTTTTACTTGGTTTTCATAAAATACAAAAAGAATCATCCCTCATCTCTAGACCTAGTTTAATTGAGTTTTAACCCTAGCGAACACTATTCTTGGAGTTGAACGATTAATCCCCCGGTACTTGTCACTATACTATACTACAACAGCATATGGTCACACTTATTAACACTTTTGGCCACTGCTTGCTTAATTGTATGTGACTATATTTACCATTTAGCTTAATATTGTCCATAGTTCTGTCTTATTACTTCATCTTTCGTTTAAGGCCCGTTAATAGGGAATGGAGCGGAAAATAGACAAAGATAGACTCAATACGGACAAAAGCACCTACTACATGAAGACTACAGTGTAACTATGTGATGATGTTATGCCGTAGCATAATTATGACATAGAATTTCCCATATATTAAAGACTAGGCCGTAACTAGTAACAATGTTACAGCGTAATGAAGACTCCGTGGCAAACTTATGGAACTTATGAAGACTACGGAATAGCACCATCGTTCATTTACGACGTAGCAAGGTTACGGCGTAACTCAACTCTCTAACTACGCCATAACAAGTCCCACGGATAAGATCGTATGAAGATAACGTTAGCTACGGCGTAACTAGTTATAGCGTTACGCCGTAGCAACATCCTGGCCTATAAATACAAGACGATTTTGCACCTTTGAAATCATCTCCCCTTTCCTAAACCTTTCTAGGGTTTGGGGAGAGCAACCACAGAAGAAGTTGATGGAGTTAGAAGTCAGAAGATGGAAGTTCTCATCTACATTAATCATCTGGATTCCAGTTTGGATTCTGTTATGCTTTTCATTAATCATTCGATGAATCTTTTTATTAATTCAAGATTGTTTCAGTTATTTGTTTCCTTTTTATTACTTCGTAGAGATATCTTCTTTGTCCAATTATTTACACTAGTTTAGGTAGCATTATAAGCTTGTTTGTATCTATTATGCTTTATGTGGTTGACTTGATACCTCAATCCATTTAGTAGGCTAGAATGACCATAGGACGCTAGCCTGATAGATTTCGAGGAAATTGGAGGGATGACAACTGACCATATTGCCTTGTGTGAGAATTGACCATAAGACCACCTTACAAGTGGAGATACTTAAGAAGTTAGAGAGATCTAAGATCCGAAAGGGCGGATCTCTACCGAATGTGATCTATTAGATTTGGCGCTTAATGACTCAACCAAATATCCAACCTCTGCTTACTAGCATGGGGTAGTGCCTGTGGTTCCAAAGGTGATAGGAAGGGAAGATAGAGTAGGATGACTTTACCCTATGATTTCTAGTGATATTTATTGATGCATGGGATTGCACCTCCGCAAAAGGTTTTACCTCCCGTGGGATCTCGAGAAGCTTGCGATCCCCACCAGGCAGTGTACCTGACTGATGTAGTATAGTGTAGTGGTAAGTACTGGGGGATTGATCATTCTACTTGGGGAATAGTGTTCATTAGGATCAAAACTTAATTAAACTAGGTCTAGAGGTGAGGGATGATTCTTTTTATATTTTTATGGTTTACGGAAAGCAAGTAAAAATCTCGGGTATTGGAAGAGTGGTCAGAATTAGTTGCTAGTCAACAAACCCAATTAACTACAAATGCAATAAAAACTAAATAACAAGAAAGTAAATGTTGAGAAAAAAAATAATGAGAGAAACATGTTTACTTCGATTTCACTACTCCCTAGCTATCTTTCATTAATTGACTAGTTTGTTACAATTGCATAGATGACGGGTTATTTTCCTTAATACCATTCGTAGGCCCGTGTACGATCTTCCCCAGCTCTATAAGCTTCTACCTCTTCCTATATCGATCCGAAAACTAGCTCCTAACATGGCCTCCTTAGTAGTCACTCATGCATTAAATACAACCTTTAAAATTGTAATATACATCTAATTCATGTTTCTTAAGACGTTCAAGCAAGTTAACAATTGGAGATTAGCCAGTTTTCTTAAGCCTAACTTCGAAATCATTCATCCACAAAAACTAATAACAAACAATCAACCAACAATCAATAGCTAGGTTTTATTACATCTGAGCAAACATAAACAAACCTAGCATAGCATGTTAAAGTAAAGACAAGCATAAGATAGAATCAAACGACACATAGACATATTGAATGATTATTGGAAGACTTATCTTTATTCAAACATGGATGAAAGAAGGGTTTGAAACCCTTACAAGAAGGTGAAAATTTGACCTAGGGTTTGTGTAAAGTTCCTCCAAAAGTTCTCTCTTTAATGCATGAAAATTAGAAAACTATATATAGAGATTACACGTCTGACGGCGTCACCTTATACTTCTGATGCCGTTAACTAGCCTCCAATACTCTTCTCGGATTGCTTAGATCCAGATCTGACGTCGTCACTTGTAATTCATCATATGGCCGTCACGTGTAAATTTGGTCTAGGCGGCCTTCGCATCCCAAAGCATGACACCGTCACTCTTTAAATCCCAAAAACTTTCTGGCGTGTCTCGTGTAAACTTTATATCCACCTCTTTGCCAACACATGACGCCGTCACATGCAAAGCTTGACGCCGTCAGGTACTATTTCTAGCTTGATTTTGGAGACTTTGCCGTTTTCTTCACTTTTCGCTCCAAAAATGTCCAAAATGCTTCCTTTTCCTGATTTCTTCTCCAAAGTACCTAAAATGTCAAAAGGAGCGATTTGAGGGAATATTTGATCAAATAATCACAACTTAGTGCTTAAATGACCCCCTAAAAGCGTAACACTTTTCGCCTCATCAAATACCCTTACACTTGAGATTTGCCTGTCCTCTAGCAAATGCGCTTTTATTCTAATCAAAATACAAGCTAGGGGTCATTTAACACTAATATAAAAGTAATTACAAAAAATAATCGTTCCACTTCAACAAAAATAAGCACGAAAATTATATACTAGCACCTCACAAATAGTGTTTAGATACTCACGTCTCTCGGGTGTAATAAAATAACTCACAAATGAAAATGGAAAATATCTCTTACTACCTGTCATAGCACATAGATTACCATAGGCTTGGGAAAGGATTAAACCTCCACCACTTGGAGTAACCACCTAGGATAAATTATCAAAGAGGTCTTTTAAAGGGTTGTAACGTGAGGTGTAGGGATATGATAAACACGGTTTTGTTGGATAATGGCAATCTTTACTGGTTGCAAGTTAATCATCTTGGTCAATTACATGTACAATGTGGCGTTGCTAAGCCAAGACTCGACTCGACTTAAGCTAATCATAAACTAACAAAAACATAAAAGGAAACGGGATGGTAATCCGTATGTTTTTTTTTCTCTTTTTCTTTTTCTATTTTTTTTTCTTTTTCTTGATTTTTTGATTTTTTTTCATACACTCTTGCCCTACCATCCAAAATAATACATCGTAGGGAATTTGCATTCCCCTTATACTTGAGCTTTTACATACTTTACAATCAACTATTGTAATAACTCGAATTAAGATAATCAAAACACTTGGAGTAGTTTTTAGATATTAGCGCACATATGGGGGTAATAATTGACGTCTTCCCCAATACTTCATAACAATAGTACTTTACCCATGAGTCCCAATCATGCCAAAACAATATGTACAAGATATGACTCGACTTAGCAACCATGTAATCCATTAGACAATTAACTAAGGGTTTAAACATGTAACAATAATGCACTAATGATGAGTGCATAAAAGGAAGGCTAAGGCGATTTGGGTGTACATTTAGGGTGGATTGTAAACAAATTCTACCTTTAAGTAAAATGCTTAAAGTTAGAAACGAAAAAGATAGGCTCAGAGGGGTGTACTAAGGGTATCGTGTACTAAAAATGAGTACATCGCAAAGGTGTTGGAAAATTAATCGACTTTACTAATCAAGTGTATTGACTTCATTGATCAAGTAATTATGATACGGGTTAAACAAAAGGGTGATCCTAATGCCTCTTATCATGTAGTAAATCCTACTACACGAATGTAGTCTCAATAGCGGTCTCGGGATGCATCACTATCACAAGTTCTAGAATCTAAGTACTACCAGTACACTCATAAGCATCTTTTCCTAACAAGGGTGATCCTAATGCCTCTTATTATGTAGTAAATCCAACTACATGAATGTAGTCTCACTAGCGGTCTCGGGATGCATCACTATCACAAGTTTTAGAATCTAAGTACTATCAATACACTCATAAGCATCTTTTCCTAACAAATATAGGGGCGAACCTCGTATATTTGGGGTGGAAAATTTTGGGTGGTACGGTTTTTCGTGCTAGTCACACAACTCCTATCTATGAGACGTTTATTAAGGCTAAAGCTTTACTCCTATATGTTGTAAAAAAATTAAATTTGGCGCTAAAATTACCCTAACAAGTGTTTCTCTTAGTTTTATTACACACCTACTATTGAACGAACAAACATCAAGTGCAATTGCATTCTATAAGGTATCATCATTTACCCTCCCCTTACACTTAGGCTGAACATTGTCCCCAATGTCCAATAAAAAGGATGTAAAAGTAACGAAGGTAAAAGTATGAAACAAATACTCCACTGATTCGCTTGGTGTGGATAATGCGATAACATGGTTAGATCCTCCCCAAGAAAATGAACGTTGAAAGCGTCCCAACAGAAATATAAATGATCTTCTTATCCAATATAACCTGTTAAACCTAAGAAAACAATCATAGAAAACCTCGCGTAAAATCGGCGAAAAACTCTATATATACTAAAATCCTAGAAAGCAAATTAAGATATAATGCTTGTGAAATGAATTTTTGTAGATTTTCTGGAGGTTATAAAACTAATGATTTAACAAAAACACTATGACTCTAGCAGAAAAACAAAACTTGCAAAATTTCCAGAATTTTACACTTGACGCCGTCAGGTTATGACCCCGACGTCGTCAGAAGTGACCTGCTGAAATTTCATGTTAAGTTTCCGGAAAATTTTTGGAAAAACTCATTCCTTAATTCTTGGACATCCTGCAAAACATCATTATGACTTGATACAAGCATTTGACTCTCACAAATACTAATATGCATATTCGTTTAATGTTCTTGTGATTCATGTTCAATTTCGTTCTTAGAAACAAATTTTGATTTCCCTTTGCCAAATACCTTTATATGTAATCAAGACGAAGTTAAAGACAAAATAAAGCATTTTCACAATTTATCTTGAAACATGAGCCACAAACAATAAAAATAAAACATACATACGAAAACAAATAAAATCAAACAAACAAACAATCAAACAAATAAAGCTTGGGTTGCCTCCCAAGAAGCGATTTTCTTTATTTACGAGTCTTGTAGCTAGACTCAAAGTCACGGGTAATTATGTGACCTCGTCATTAGTCATGGGTAATTACGTGACCTCGTCATTAGTCACGGTTTCTAGGTCATCCTCGGGTTTGGTTTTGTATTCCGGACCTAGTTGCAAGCATTCTTTATATAAGCCAAGTATTTTTCTCATTACATGGTCTACTCCTCTGCGTCTATCCTCATCATTCCTATAGTAAACTGCTTGCTTGTGCTCTTTCTCCAGATCCGATAGAAGTCGGTATTGATCTATTTTATATGGCATTTGGTAGGCTACTTCATCGGTTTCATCCTTGAACCTAACTATCCCTAAGGATGGGTCATAATTCATTTTAGAGGCTTCATCGAACGGCTTTCCAAACACTACTTGAGTTAGGCAACTATCTATTACCAGACGATATCTTCTACAACCACAAAATCGGTAACATATGTGAAATTTCCTACAAGCACATGCAATCCCTTTACTCTTCCTACAAAGTTACTCATCCAACCCGTGTTTGAAAATATCCTAGGTCCGAGTTGCTTTTTCATTATCCAATTATAATGGAGCCTAGTCATAAGGTTTACAGGAGATTTAAGATCGACATAGGCTTTCCGCGCATGCACATGCCCCATGTTGCACGGTATATTAATATTAGAGGGATCACCTGCTTTGATGATTGGTGAACCTTGGACATATGGTGTCTCGGGGTCATCGAATAAATCCCTATGGTATGCGCGTTCTTCCTTAGTTGGTAACCTATTGAAATATCTCTACATCCTCTTCTTCCTCTACCTTCCCTTCCTTATTATCCTCCTTCTTAGATTCACTATCAATTCCAACCCTATCTACGTCATCTTCTTCCCTATCCTTATCGATTGGCTTAATATTGACAAAATTGACAAAGTGGACATGCTTGGATGATGAGGGATCCTTAATTTGGGTTCCACTATTAGTGTTCCTAGTGTCCTTATTTGGCGTGGTCAACACTTGATTGTTAAGAGCTTTCAACAAGTTATCAATTTTATTGGTCATCTCCGTTTGTTGTTGATTGAATTCGGATTCAAACTTAGCCATACGAGCTTCTTGAGATGCCATAAATTTAGACATCAACCCTTCAAAATTATTGGTACTACCATAGTTGTTGGAAGGATTGTTGTTGAAAGTGCGGTTAGGGGGTGGACTGTTTGATTGGTAGCGATTAGGTGGAGTGGAAGAATTGTTTTGGGGTGCGTTTTGGCTTTGCTTCCACCTAAAGTTTGGGTGATTTTTCCAAGAGGGGTTGTATGAATCACCAAAAGGGTTTGGCTCGGGTTTGGCTCGAGCATCGTGGGGATTACTAAATAATTCACATGAAGAAGTGATTTTATTCACTTGGCTTGAAGGTTTAGAAGCTTCGTAGGGTTTCATGAGAAACTTGACTTGGTCTTCAAGTTCCATGATCCTATGGTCAGGAGTGCTTGAATTTTTCGAAGGCAAAGATATTGCCTTGACCGTTTTGTTCAAATCACGGGGATCATTCCAACTTTCGTTGTCATAGAGAACAAGATCTTCTATGAGTTCCAATGATTCTTCCGCACTTCGATCACGTAGCTTGCCACCGGCCGCTTGGTCAATGGTTTGCCTCATGGAGAGATTGATATGGTCATAAAAGATTTGGACATGGAGCCAAAGATCTATGCCATGATGAGGGACTTTTTGGAGTAAGTCCTTGAAATGAGTCCATGCTTCATAAAGGGTTTCACCTCGACGTTGTTGGAACATCAAGATGTCATTTCTTAGCTTGGTGGTTCTCCCTGGTGGGAAAAATTGAGCAAGGAAACGAGTGGTGAGATCATCCCAAGAGCTGATGGATCCCGCGGGTAAACGCTCAAGCCATTGACTATCTTGGTCACGTAGAGAGAATTGGAAGAGACGCAATCGGGTCGTCTCTCGAGTTTCAACAACAAGATCTATGGAATCTACGATTTTGAGGAAATCCTTGAGATGTTGATTAGGATCTTCGGAATGAAGTACATGGAATGCACATCCGCTTTGCACCAACTGGATGGTGTCGGATCGCAAGGGAGACACATTGGCTCCTTGAGTGAGCTCAATGGTATTTCGATAGCCTTGGTGGCTAAGACGGGAGTACTCTCCTAAAGTACGGGGTCTAGGAGGTTGGTTTGGTTGTGGTGGGTTTTGTTGAAGTGGGTTGATGGGTTTAAAGATATTACCACCTTCCATGATGGCGGATGGTAATGGTTACGAACAAAGGAACGAAGAAATAAGATAGACTAAAGAAAACCTATAAAAATAAAATAAAAATATTACTAGAAAGGAATCTAGCAAGTAGACCAAATAAAAAGAAATTTCAACCTAAGTAATAACTATTCCCCGGCAGCGGCGCCAAAAACTTGATGCATAGGATTGCGCCTACGCAAAAGGTTTTACCTCCCGAGGGATCTCGACAAGCTTGCAATCTCCACCAGGCAGTGTACCTGACCGATGTAGTATAGTGTAGTGACAAGTACCAGGGGATTGATCGTTCTACTTGGGGAATAGTGTTCGTTAGGATCAAAACTTAATTAAACTAGGTCTAGAGGTGAGGGATGATTCTTTTTGTATTTTTATGGTTTATGGAAAGCAAGTAAAAATCTCGGGTATTAGAAGAGTGGGCGGAATTAGTTGCTAGTCAACTAAACCAATTAACTACAAATGCAATAAAAACTAAATAACAAGAAAGTAAATGTTGAGAAAAATAATAATGAGAGAAACGTGTTTACTTAGATTTCACTACTCCCTAGCTATCTTTCATTAATTGACTAGTTTGATACAATTGCGTGGATGAAAGGTTATATTCCTTAATACCATTCGTGGGGCCGTGTATGATCTTCCCCAACTCTATAAGCTTCTACTTTTCCTATGTCGAGCCGACAACTAGCTCCTATCATGGCCTCCTTAGTAGTTACTCATGCATTAAATACAACCATTAAAATCATAGTACACATCCGATTCATGTTTCTTAAGATGTTCAAGCAAGTTACCAATTGGAGATTAACAGTTTTCTTAAGCCTAACATCGAAATCATTCATCCACAACAAGTAATAACAAACAATGAATAGCTAGGTTTCATTACATCTAAGCAAACACAAACAAACCTAGCCTAGCATGTTAAAGTAAAGACAAGCATAAGATAGAATCAAACAACACATAGACATATTGAATGATTACTGGAAGACTTATCTTTATTCAAACATGGATGAAAGAAGGGTTTGAAACCCTTACAAGAAGGTTAAAATTTGACCTAGGGTTTGTGGTAAAGTTCCTCAAAATGTTCTCTCTTTAATGAATGAAAATTAGAATACTATATATAGAGATTACACGTTTGATGGCATCACGTTATGTTAGGTCACCATTTTGTAAACACAAGTATGAGAAATGAGATGAGAATAAGAGATGGTTGATTATAAGACTTATGAAGATTGAAAGAACAAGAGTTTCATTAAGGTGATCAAATAACCAACAAGATTAATGTTTACATAAGCTTAGTATATATAGGGGAGGAGTAGGGCAACACTCCCTGCCTCCCTCACTCATCATAAATGTGGGCTTTCAAGGCCCATTGGACATAATACTTAAGCCTAGTAACTTAAAACATAATGAAATAAATAACTAAGCAACCTATTACAAAAGGTAATGACCGACACTTGACTAAAATACAAAAGTATGTTCCCAACAATCTCCCCTTAAGGGTCGGTCATCACGGTTGCTTGACGTCTTCATCTTAGTCGTTGACTTGTGACATGTAAAACTTTAGACGTCATCAAAAATGTTGTATAATGAATGCACTTTGCTCTATGTCTTTGTTCTTTGGTGATGATGTAGTGATTGTGCTATGAAGTAGTCTGCCATTCGTCACTCCTACGTCTGTGGTGGTTGTCCGCCATTCCAACATACTCATACATCTTTGGACTTAGACTTTCACGTGCATGAAGTTCCTTTTATCATACTCTAAGATCTTTAGTCTTTATACTTTGTAGATTCTTCTTATTGGCGTAGAATCTTTCTTTGAACTTTGTGGTGCTAAGATCTTTGGGGGAGCTATCATTTGCTTCAAGATGTATTTATGAGCATGTTGGAATCTACCATCATGGAGGTGAGGTACCTGCAAGTAAACAGTTAGCAATAAACAACCGATACTTACAGATAAGGAATTAGAGTTCATCAACAGCATAGTGTGAAGACTCCTTCTAATCCTTATCAAGGCCGTTCCCATATCAGATACTCCCGAAGGAGCTTACGAGACCTACTAAGTAGCTCAATGACTAGGTGAGTCGCTGGGGATCACTCCACGACTGTAGACCGCTATGGAACTACCGCAAACACTAAGCGTAATTCTTGTGGGGTTACCAAAGTGACCTGCTGTCAGGGCTGTTTGATGTTGACCCTGGCAGGAATTTCCGTTCAATCATTGAGAAATACATTTATAATCCTCTCATAAACGTTCTCGGTAGACTGATAAGATCTGCGAAGGACTCGATAATTTACAGCTGGTGTCCATTGATGTAGAACACCAGTTGTAGAAATACTAAGTGTTCCTAAGAGATCTTTGATGTATCTCAAGGCTCTAGACTCTATAAGTGCACACTTAGGTTTCCTATGCGGAGACTAGGGAGGGGTCTCCTGCTTCAATATCAACCATCTCTAAGAGATAAGTTGATAGGTTACACTGGTTCCCCGTGAGAATGAAACAAGCTCTTTTAAGAGAACTTGAGTGGTTAAGAAGGTTTAGTGCATTGCGTCACTGGGTCCATGACGACTTTGTCTTCAATACCGGTGTTGCCTTAGCAACAACCAGTAGCATACGAGTTGAACCCGGTGTCTGCCCTAAGGTTGAACATATGGAGGGCTATTTCTTTTCACCCTTTTCTTTTACATTTCTTTTTAATTCTTCAACTCCTTCTTTCCCTTTCATTCTTATCTCCTTTTTTCGTATCATACCTAAGGACTTCTAATTCTAACTATGGGAGATGTCCTTGGGCAGATCCCTCCGGCTCTGGCGGATCATAGGACGGTTTTTCCTATCTTAATCACCTTATAACTCCTTGATTAACCGACAGTAGCCAAGAAACCTTTGATTGAAAATCTCTCAAAGTGTTTGTGATAATCAAATATTTTGGTTAACACTTTGAGAGTTTTGTGTACACCTTTTGAAGGGCTCCCCCTTCACATGTGCTCATGGGTATTTAATAAATTTGCACATGCGGGAGGAGCAAGCATTTTGAATTGATCCACTTTCAGTGAGCAAGACCGATTCGAGACACGCTTACATCACTAGTTAAACTAGCTTGAAGTTATTACCCGGCCTGGTCAAGTCCACAGAAAGTTTCTCGAGACGGTACATTTCTACTAAGACAAATCCTTTTCGAGACACGTTTACATGGTTAGTTAAAGAGATCCATTGTCAGCTTTTAGATGACAACTAGCTCTAGTAACTAACTTGATGTTATTACCCGTCGAGGATAAGTCTTTTCGATATTACTAACTTTTATTGTCTCGTCAATTCCTGGGTCAATTCTGAGTCTAGCTCGCACATGATACAACTTTTAGCCTTTTGACTACTTATATTTTAATCACTTTTTCATTTTCTCCCCCTCAAAAATAGCATATAAAATGATGTTTTTGACAATCCTTTTAGATTAAAATATGCCTTTTTGAGTCTTATGGGGAGATTCACCAAGAACTTTTGATTTAGAACAAAGTATTTTTGTTTTGACAAGTGCTCCCCCTCAACAAGTGATTAGGTCTTATTGAGGTGAAATACTTGTCCTTTTGAGCAGAATTATGAAAATCATAAAACATTTGATTAATTCTACTCAAAAGTAAGAAGCCTTCGCTCCTTATATTAGGATTGAGGCACTGATGCGTACCTCAGGGTCCTTTCTTTACAAGTTCGGGTTGTACACTGTAATGCGTGCACAAGCCATTATGAAGAATAGTATTTGACAAATCAAATCAAGTTCTTACAAATTTCTACCATTCTGGTCTCTGAAACGTCAACACCGGAAATCCAGGTCTGCCTCCAACATAGCTTTCCAATCTCCGAAACTGATCCCTACGCTTCAACCGGTTCTCAATCCTTGTAATGAATCTGCGAGCTTCTCTGGCCTCATCGGTATTCCACCTTTTGGATTTACCCAGTGCTATGTCATCTAATCTGCTTTTGATTCCATCTCTGACGAACTTCAGGGTTTCATCACAGAACTTATGGATTTCTTCATAGGTCATGAAGCAGTTACGACCGTTTACACTGCGGTATGTGAACCCAAATGCCGGATGCCTGATCAAGGAGTATTGAGATAGGTGTTGGAGGTTGGGGATGTTGAACAGATTAGGTTTGGTGAGATTCAGCTTCTTCTGATAACTTTCCACTCCTAATTGAAGATCTTCTACTCTTTCTCTGATGAATATTTGTCTGATGAAGATTAGGAGAGCTGTGATAAAGGACAGTTGCATAGGTTTAGGTAAGTTGCAAAGCTTTCCTTGAACTTTGAGCAGATACATATCTTCTATGTCGTTGAGGAGTAATCGTGGAAAGTCTGACTCGGAAATCTCGTACTCTTTTTCATCAAGTCTTTTGAGTACTATTTTGCTGAGGAAGGGGTGCCCATAGTGAGTGACTGTCGAAATGAACTAAATCGAGACTATCTTCAACTCACTTGTCACATTACCCATAGTCTGATTGAGTCTGCTTCTTCGATAATACTGTGCCCGGTTATCTGGCCAATGATGTATACCATAGAGTGCGTTCCGGTCATAGTCAACAACTTTATCGATGAATAAGTTAGAGGCTTCTTCTTCGATGGCATTGTTGAGGTATCTGGCTGCAGGGATGAAGGTAAGTGATGTGGCGTACTTCTTCTCAATCTTGCTACCGTGTTGAAGAAATTACAAATCGTTGTTGAAGAAGAACTTGTAAGGGATCTTGGGTTCCTTTGGCTTTCCAATCATAGGCAGTGGTT
Organism: Artemisia argyi; assembly: GCA_030686995.1. Classification (NCBI taxonomy): domain Eukaryota; kingdom Viridiplantae; phylum Streptophyta; class Magnoliopsida; order Asterales; family Asteraceae; genus Artemisia; species Artemisia argyi. Next base: position 87,216,242 of record CM060703.1, read on the forward strand.
TGGACCAGTCAGTTATGTATGGTGCTGTCTTCCTTGTGACCGGATCGATGTAAGATTCAGGATTGATCCAGTCAATATTGCTTGACATAGCTCGAGCAGTATTTTCTAGATGATATTCAAGTTTGATGGAGTTAGCAGACCGATCTTTCAGAAGATTGAATGCATCATTCTTGATTCTTCGTAACTCTTTCTTGTTCATCTTTTTCATTTGAAATTTATGTTGAATCAACTGAGCGTATTCCACTGTTCGACCATCGAGAGGTTCTTGATCATCTGCAAGTGGTGGTTGCGAATTAATCATCTTATCAAACCAGGAGTAATCGGCAGTTTCGTCTTCGTCAAGCCATTTGAGAATGTTTTTTGGTTTCTTAGGTTCTGTGCCTTTTGAAGAGGTGTCAGGTTTGTGCTGATGATGTTTTCATTTCCTTTCTTTCTTCTTTGTAGATGACGGTTCTGGTACTTCATCGGTCAGAGGAATCTCGTCTCCGCCTGTGTATTCAAAGTGGTCATGGGCTTTATGACCGAAACCAGATGCCTTGGGTTGTTGAGTAGATGTTGTAGTAGTTGGAGGAATGACCGGTTCTTTTGGTTGAGATGAGGGTCCTTCCGTTTGTTTTTGTTTCTTAGCTTGTGAGTTCGGGTCTTGATCTTCATCATCTCTTGGATGTTTCAGTTTGTCGGCCTCAGTGCTGCAGGTCTCTTTAGACATCTTGGCTTTCAAAGCTTCCAGGACTTTAGCTTCTTCAGGTGACAATGTGAATTTACTTGCCAATTTGTCTAAGAGCTGGGTTTCTAATTCGTCCATTGATAACTCTGGTTGTGGTAGAGTTGATTTGTCTGCTCGAAGAGTAAATGAGGTAGATCTGATCACTTTCTTGACAGCTTGTTCTGCAATCTTGGTGAGTTCACCTCTCATTGGCGCCAGCAAATCTTTCAATTCGGCAACTAAGTGTTGTTCCATATACTGATGTGCCTGAGCAGCTAAAGTAGCTTCCAAGTTTTCTTGTACATCCTTAGCTAAGAAGGTGTCAACCTTTTCTTGCAGCTCTTGGACATTCGTATTAAGCTTTGTCAATTCAGCAACTTGACTTGCTAGTGATTCAACCTGATCTTCTAATTTGCTTTTCTTCTTTTCATGAACTCTCCTAAAAGCTTTCTTGATCAACTTTGATGCAGCAGAGGCTTTAGTACTTGTGGGTTTCTTGATTGATTCGTCATGTGTAGATTCAGATGCTGGAGGTGATGATTGTGAAGATTCAATGTGAGTGGTGATGTCCTTGTCATCTCCTCTTTGTGATTCGGGTTTATCCTTGGCATCAACATTCTTTTCTTTGGCTGCTTCCTCCTGTAATCTTTGTTCTTCAGCCAGCCTGTCAGCCTCTGCTTTAAGCTTTAGTTCTTTAGCTAATTTGGCTGCTTCTGCCTTAAGCCTAAGATCTTCAGCAAGCTTGGCTTCTTCTTCTTTTCTTAACTTATCTTCTGCCAGTTTGGCTGCCTCTTCAGCTTTTCTGCTTTCTTCCAAACGAATAGCTTCTTCCAATTTGGCTTGTTCTAGCTCCTCAAGCCTAGCCTCTTCAGCTTCTTGTTTTCTCTTTAACTCTTCTTCTTGAGCCCTTTCTCTGATCTCCATCTCTTCCATGGTCAAAAGATATGGAGCATCAGTATCCATATGTTCCTCCTCTTCCTCTTCTCCTGTTGCTGAAGCATTAAGCATTTCTACGTCTGTAGGTGATACTGTGGGGGTTTCGTAGACAATCATAGCAGCATTGGTTCCTGTAGTGGACTCAGGAATTCTGCTAGATCCGCCTGCTTCGTTTGTTTGAGAAAACAAAGGAGGTAGAGGTTGATCAGCTTGGAAGGCATCTATTTTGCTGTGGAGGAGACCCAACTTAAGAGCTCTTTCATTTTCTTCTTCCACTGAGAGGCCTATGTTTGAGTGAACAGATTCTTGTTCAGCAGTCATCGGTTCCTTCAGCTTCTCTTTCCTAATCCTTTCTTCTTCCAATTTAGTGTCTGCTTCAGTAAACGGTCTTTGATTGAGATTTGTTGGGTATTCGACATTTTCAGCAAATTCATCAATGTCTTTGTCCCAATCTTCGAAAGTCATGTCCCTATCATCAATATCTTCAAGATTAACCTTCTTGTTGATGTTTGCATAGGCTTCTCTATAAACTGGACCTTCATCTTATTCGGTTTCTGAGTCAGACGGTTTTGGAGAAGGTGGTTGAGTGGGTTCAGGAATAGATTCAGGTTTCTTCTTGACTGGAATTTTGATCTTGAGTGTACCCCTCTTTTGTGTAGACTTGGTAGAACTACCAGAACTCCCAGACTTGCTACCTTTCTTCCCTTTCTTCTGCATGAACGAAGGTAGAACGACTTCGTCTAAGAACCCAACTTTGTCTTCCTTGAGAGCTTGGACGTAGTACTTGTAATTCTTACAAAGTTTCACTTTATCATTCAAGAGACAATCGGGAAATGGTTTTCCTTGTTTACGTGTGCTGGTGTCAAGTCTCTTAATCTGTCTAAGAGTGTCCTCATTTCTGAAAGTGTTCTTGGCTTCATCATCCAGTCTTTGAGGAATATCGTCATACTCACGAAGGAAGCTTTCGATGAAAAGTTTGGTGAAACGAATGAATGGGATGTTAGTGGTTTTGTGTTGTATGTGCCACACAAAATCTTCCCAAATAATACTAGCATAATCCACCTTTTTGACGTTTGCCACAGCCCAGAAGTGTTTGAGGTGTTGGAGCTTGGGGTGTTCGTGACCAGTGTCTCTGCCAGATAAAGACTTAGCAATCAGGATGTACAATGTTCTCCATGGTTGTGGAAGAAATCTGATGTTGACCTTAGAGTGTCTAGTCACTACTTCTTCTGATTCATCGTAACCAATATCCCGTAACCATTCTATCAGCTCTTCCTCATTGGGTATTGGATCGTATTCTTCTTCTGGGCCAAGTTCGGGTAAACCAAGAACGTTTCGAAGAGTGTCAATGTCCACAGTAACATGTCTCTTATGAAGCATGCAAGTGAAGGACTCTTCCCCAAGGTCTAGCTGAAGTGTGTGCCAAAATTGGTGTATGTAGAAGCAGGCCACTGATGCTGACTTGGTGAACAGGATTTTGTTCGGGTGATAGAGGAGAGCATCCACAGCTACAATGCATGAAGATTCATTGCACGTGATTTTGTTGAAGTTGATTCTTAAGTTGTTCTTGCCTATCTTTCTGGAGTAATCCTCGGGAAAGGTTTCTTCCCAGGAGAGTTTTGGTTCAGGTTCTGGTTCATATGGAATGTCATTATGTTGTGCCATCTGAATTGATCATAAACAATCACAAACATAGCAATGATATACTTTGTTAGCTCAGACATTCAATTACATGATTATGCAAATTTTGAATTGATCAGTGGGTGTTTTGTGTATAAACTGTTGTTATATGTTAAACTTGTGTTTTAGAAGTTAACACTTAGTAGAAACTCATAACAATCTAGTCACAACATGAGTTAATCATTACAAGAGTTTACACTTTTGAAATTTTACAACACTTAGACAAATTTCATGAATTAAGGCAATGATACGCATAAGATGGAAATCCTACGCATAACATTTCTTATGCGTAAGAAATGAAATTAGGCGTAAGAGCAAAATCTACGCATAACATTATATGTTACGCGTAAGTTTAATCTTATGCATAGGCTCAATCTTATGCGTAGGATTAAATCTTAAGCGTAAGATTAGAGCTTATGCAAAGGATTAAACCTTATGCATAAGTTTTGACTTATGTGTAAGTTTATAACTTATGCGTAAGATAATATCTTTTGCGTAAACATTGTCTTATCCAAGACAAGTTTTTCAAACGTGTCGAATCTTATGCGTGAGATTTCATCTTACGCGTAGGATGAGTAACTTATGCGTAGAATCGTCTTTAACGAAAAATTCACCTTTGAAAAATTGTGTCTTTTGATTCCTGAAAGTGTTAAACACACCACTGATCAATATTTCATTCAAATTCATTCCAACACACTTAATACACACAACTTTACGCGTAAGCATGTCTATACTCAAACTTATGCGTAGGATCGTATGAACAACTAATCACAATCAGATTCAAACATGTTTCTGGGTTAAATTTGGAATAGGGCAAGTGATCCTAATATGCTAAGGAACATGTGGACCAAGTTATAACAACAATTAACCATGGAATTAAAAGTTCATAACCGCAAGTGTATACAAACCCTAAATCCTAGATTCAAGATCCATGAAATGATTTTAAAGAAATTAAACCACAACATTGAGTTCCTAAGCATATATAGACACTATCCCCATCAACAATTAGAATCATAACACCCAAAATCAAGAACCCCTAAATCATCGTATGAACCCTAAATTCAAAATCAATCAATTGAGGTTTCTGGGTAAGATAGGAGTTAATGATCATTCAATCTATCATCATAGGATCAAAACCCATTGACCAAATCACATCCTAACACCCTTAATCTCAAGGTCTTAATTTACGCAAAACCCTAAATCAAATAAGAGCGATTTTGAAAGATTTAGCCGTTTGATTTTGATGAAATTAAAAACCCATGTTCACAATCATAATCAATAATTTTTTTGTACTTACAGATTAGATGTTACACGATTGGATTAGCAGATTGAGCGTGAGTCGTTGATTGGTTTGGTGAAGTAATAAATGTGTGAAACAGTTTAGCAGTAAATTATGGTGGGTCAATCATGTTTTGACTAAGGTTATTAAAGTTTCAATGATTGTCATTTTTAGTCCCTTAACCTGAACCTTTGTTTCAACAAGTATACTTATTAGCTTCACATCATAACTTTAGTAAACTACACCAAGTCTTAGAAAAGAACAACTTGTGGAATTTTACTCCCCCTCGACCTTAGACCGAAGTCTCTCAAAAAAAATTATTATAAAGGTCAAGGAAAGTATCCCGAAAAACTCTTTGAAGCATCACATTTGATAAAACATAATATTTTTGGTAAAATGCAAGTACGTAGTAAATATTATGAAAATTGAAAAATACTTTACCTCCCCCTCAACACTTGTTTTTGATCATATTTGACGACGTTTATAAAAATAGTGTTGAAAAGAGTGGTTGTACTTGCATTTTTTTTAAAGAAATAATATAAAATCTTTTTGTGTTTTTGTTGGTTTTATATTTTTGTATTTTGTTTTTGGAAAAATATTTACAAAGATAGTTTTGATGTTTGACGATCAATTGTGTTTTAAAAACTTTTCCAGATCATCTAGAGTCAAACATCGCATACCAATTTGGTGAACTAGACTAGCAAACCTTGATGGTGCTAAGGATTTGGTAAGTGCGTCCGCCAATTGGTACTCAGTTCCAACAAAATATAATTCAACGGTACCCTTTTTAACATGCTCTTTGATGAAATGATATCGGAGATCAATGTGTTTGGATTTGCAGTGATGAACTGTGTTGCAGGAAATAGCAATGGCACTTTTGGAATCACAGTAGATCGGAATCTTGTTGAACAGGTAGCCATAATCCTTAAGTTGTGATCTCATCCAGATGACTTGAGCACAACAAGCAGACATAGCTACATATTCAGATTCTGTAGACGACAGTGATGTGCAGTCTTGCTTCTTAGATTGCCATGACACAAGTTTATCTCCGAGAAACTGTAATCCACTAGATGTACTTTTGCGTGTGTCTAAACATCCTGCATGATCAGCATCTGAAAAAGCAATTAGTTGAAAACCAGAATCCTTCGGATACCAGATTCCCAAGTTAATGGTTCCCTTTATGTATCGAAGGATTATTTTAACCTCACTGAGGTGTTTTTCAGTTGGTTTAGACTGATAGCGAGAACACATATAGACAGCAAATACTATATCAGGTCTACTAGCTGTGAGATACATGAGTGACCCAATCATACTACGGTATTTGGTAAGGTCAACCGGTGTCCCATGTCATTCCATGTTTCTTTAAAATTTCTAGAGCATATTTGGACTGATTTATAAAAATTCCACGGGGTGATTGATGAACTTGTAGTCCTAGAAAGAACGAAAGTTCACCCATCATGGACATTTCAAAATTATCTTTCATTAATTTTGCAAAATCATTAGAGTAGCTTCTTTTTGTTGAAGCAAAAATAATGTCATCGACATAGATTTGAACAACAAGTAAGTCCTCCCCGTAGGTTTTTGTAAATAGTGTTGGATCCACTGAACCTTTAGAAAATTTATTGGCCAGCAAGAAAGTTGACAGTTTGTCATACTACGCCCTTGGGGCTTGTTTAAGTCCGTAGAGTGCCTTTTTGAGTCGGTAAACGTGATTGGGACGCTCAGGATCAACGAAGCCATCTGGTTGGCTTACATAAACTTCTTCACGGAGTTCTCCATTAAGAAATGTTGTTTTCACATCCATTTGGTAAACAACCATGTTCCTGTGTGCTGCATAGGCCAAAAAGATCCGAACAGCTTCATGTCTAGCCACTGGAGGAAAGGATTCTGCAAAATCAAGTCCTTCTAGTTGGGAGTATCCTTTCGCTACCAGGCGTGATTTATTACGTATGACTGTGCCTTCTGCATCTAGCTTATTTTTCCAAATCCATTTTAACCCGATGACAAAGACTCCGTCAGGTCTTTCAACTAATTCCCAGACTTCTAATCATATGAATTGCTGAAATTCCTCTTGCATAGATTCAATCCAGTTGTCATAAGTCCTTGCTTCTTTAATGTTCTTAGGTTCTTCTTGAAAAACTGTGAGTGCATGGATACAAGTTTCTCCATCAGTGTGAAGTCGTTGTCTTGTCATTACAGGTGCATCTGGATGGCCAATAATATAAACTAGTGGATGGTCTCGAGTCCATTTGTGTGTCGAAGGGTGTAGTTGATAAGTATCTCGCATGTTAGCAGGATCCAAATTGCGTGTGGATGACTCAGCTACTTCAGAAAATGTAGGAGCCGGTGTAAACGGGTTAATGAACGCATTAGGATCATACTCTGCGGTTTGTGGAACTGATTGTGGTGTAGGAGCTTCAGCTGATTGTTGTGAGTTGAAAACAGTTTCTTCTGCTGTAAATGATGATGCAATTAGAGGACCGTCTTTCTCAACAGTAGTTGTAGTTTGTTGAGGTGAGTCAGGTACTTGAATGTTATCAGGTTGAGCAGCGGAATTGGGTGAGACTTCAGTAGAACGGTATTCAATTGTATCATCAAACAGTGGAGCAAACAAGGTTTCCAATTCTTTGCGGTTGAGGGGCAATGGTTCAGCCGAAGAGTCCAGAGAGTTAAGACGGTTGAATTCGAGTCCTAAGCTGTATTGCTCAGAAGCCATTTGTGTGAGTTCATCAAAATTAGCGTGAATAGTTTCTTGAATTTCTCTTGTTTGAAGATTCCATATCCGAAAACCTTTAGAATTTTCACAGTATCCAACGAACACTCCGATGTCAGCCTTTGCTTTAAGTTTACCTAAATCATCACGATCATTTTTCGGATAACAAAGTGCTCCAAATACATGAAAGTAATCGATGTTTGGTTTTCTTTTGTGAACAATTTGATAAGGTGTTTTGCGATGGCATTTTGTGATCATGCAACGGTTTTAGGTATAACATGCGGTTGAAACAGCTTCCGCCCATAAGTAATCTGGTAATTGAGCATTAATCAACATTGTTCTAGCAGCTTCCACTAACGTCCTGTTGCGTCTTTCAACAACTCCATTCTGTTCTGGGCTTCTAGGAATAGATGTTTGATGTTCAATTCCCACTATCTCAAAATATGACCGAAGTGTCTGATTTTTAAATTATGTTCCATTGTCAGTTCTGACTATTCGTACCATGTTGCGTAACTGAACTTGAATTTTAGTGAGAAAGGTGATGATCATAGAAGGAGCTTGATCTTTACTTCGTAGAAAATAAACCCAAGTCCATCTGGAGTAATCATCCACAATTACAAGTATGTAGCGTTTACCGTTGATACTTTGAACACGCATCGGACCACACAAATCCATATGAAGCAATTGTAAAACATGATTCGTACTGTGCTCAGATTTAGAAGGAAAATGAGCCCGAGTACTTTTTCCTTGTTCACAGGCTGAACATAAGTGATCTTTGGTAAAACAGAATCTTGGAAATCCATCAACAAGTTTGTGACGAGCAAGTTCAGTCATGGTTTTGAAATTCAAATGCGAAAGACGTTTATGCCATAACCAAGATTTAGTCGATTCCGGTTTGGAGAGAAGACATATCGGAGATGTAGCAATCATATCTGACATTGATATTGTATAAAGATTAGAACCACGTAAGCCAGACATTAGATCGTTTCCTTGTAAGTCACAAATGAAACAAGTTTTCTCACGAAATGCGACTTCTAGATCTCCATCACAAAATTGACCAACAGAGAAAAGGTTGTGTCCAAGGCCTTCCACATAATAAACACGACTGATCTCAATGTTCCCACTGACATAATCACCATATCCCATGATTAAAGCATAATGATCATTCACGAATTTGACAGTACCAATGAACTTTGAAACAAAGTTGTTTAACAGTTTGAGATTGCCTGTCATATGTCGGGTGCATCCGCTATCAACAATCCGGATAACAATCTGTACCACCTGCATCACAAGAAGACGACAAGGATGGAACAGAAGTAAGCGTGGAACCCAAAGAAAGTGCGGGTTCCTGTTGGTTAGAAGCACATGTATTCAATAATTTAGGAATCCATTTAAAGTCTGGTTTATATTGTAACCAACGTTGCCAATTCCAACTAGTTTTTGCTTTCTTTTTGGTGAATTCACTAGTAATGGGCTTGTTCCTAGATTTGTTCTTTTTAATTATAGGGGTGACTTCAACATCATTAGTAGAAGGTGGTTTTCCTAATATAGACTTAGAGGCAGTAGTGGGCCTAGAAGGAATGCTTGTCCTACGTTTCTTATGACGATTGAGAAGAGAATTAGCTATACATTTTGTATGAACACCAGATGATACGCTTTTACGACAAAACACACAAGATGCATTAATATTCAAAACATTCAAAGGTTCATCATTCGTTACATTTAGATTTTGATTACAATTTGCCAGATTAGAATCTAAATCTGATGCAACATGAGTTTTATTCAAATTCCTAAGTTGATCTTCTACTTTTTGAGCTTCTAGTGGTCCTCTTTTACGTTGCAAGATCCTATTCTTCTTGTTACTTTTGCGCTTGGGTCTGCTAACGCTATTAGTGGAGACTAGTCCTGTGGAAGTGGAGTTATCAACATTAGTGTTTTGAACAAAATTTCCTTTAGCTGTTTTTTCTAATTGATACAATCCTGGTGCTATCACCGTGGTGTCAACAAACTTTCCTTTTTGAAGTAGCTTAATTTTCTCTTTCAAATCAATGATGATGTGATTCTTATCCTGAATATCAGACTCAAGTAAACCATTGCAATATTTGATGTCATCGCGGTTTTGTTGCCATTCGACGTTTTCAATTTTTAAATCCGCAATTTCTTTCTCGTATTTGAGACACAGACTTTTTAAAGACTCATTGTTTTCGAAAAGCTGACAAGAGTTTGAATTATTTTGACTTTGGAGTTTTAGTTCCATTTCAATACATTGAGCTTGACACCATTCAAGCCTTTGTTTGAGTAGACAAATTTCTTTTGAAAATTTTTTTGTCACATAATCATTCTTAATTCTCAGCATGTCATTTTCCTGTTTAAGTGTCTCAATTTCCACATTCAACAAGTTATTATCTACACAAAGATCATCCATAAGCATAGAGGTACCAGATGTATAGAGATCATTCATGATAACAGACAAAATATCAGCATTGAGAACTTGTTCCAAGAGTCGATCATCATCATTTTTTAAAATTCTATTTCTTTGCTTTTGAACCAAAATCGCATTTTCAGTTGAGTTGAAAACATTTATCATTGATTTGACCTTGTTTTGAAGTTCCTGTTCCCACCGTGTAGCACAGAGACGGAGGTGTTTAACAATTGGCAACATTTGTTTTTGAAAAATATCTCTCTTTTCTCGCTCGTAAGCGGATTGAAAAGTTTCAATTTTTATTTCAGAATTACGTTCAATTGTTTCCTCCAAGATTTCGATGTCGTCCATAAAAGTTTTGTAATAATTTAAAACACGACAACTTTCAGGTAAAGGTGTAGCTTCACCGGATGATGGTAAAGGACCATTTATTTGTGCTACAGGTTGGACAGGGGCCGCATTAGAGGATGAAACATATGACTCAGTGACATACCATGATTTCTCAGGTAATTCCTTTTGAGGAACAAAAGATTTAGAAATATGAGGAGCTTGTGAATAATCATATGGTGTCCAATATTCAACATGACTCATTTTTGATCGACTCTCGTCTTCAAGTTCTTCCTCTTCCTCAGTATCAAAAACAACAGTACGCAAAATCGTATTATCAAGCATATGGTCCATACTGTAAATCTTAGGATTTTCTTTGAATGCTGTGTGAAGAAACATTGATTTGAAATCGCCAAGTGCAAATCCTTTATCGGGTCTCGGTTTTAAAGTAAATTTCTGAATTGTTGTGACAGAGCCCCCGGTTTTGTAAACTATATTACGAAATTCTTTGAGTTGTTTTTCAAGATCAACAATCTCACCGAGTAAGTTATCTATATACTTCCTTTTCCGTATTTTATGTTCATAAAAATCCTTTTTGCAACTGGACAATTCTGTTTCTGTTTTTGAAAGTACTTTTTGAAGACGTTCAACTTGCATTTTCAGTTCACACTTTTCACTTTCAAGTTTAGAAATCAACTTTCCGTTTGACTCAATTAAATCTTGCATTTTGTGTTGAAGATCTTGCTCTTTGTTGTAAGATTCTTGAAAAGCTTTTTCAAAACTTTTAGCATGTTTAATCTTGTCTTCCTGATTTGAAAGTTGTATTTTATAACACTCAATATCTCTTGCAAGTGACGCATTTGTTTCTTTTAAGGCTTTGTTTTTCTCGTTGCATTTTATGATTTGCAATTGTTGAGCATTCAGTTGTTTGGATAACAATATGAGGTCAGGGTCTGGATCAAACGATGGTTCATGTTGTTCTATATGATCATGTTTATCATTCTCAATAGGATCGTCAAATGAAACAACTGTGTCATCATCAAATATGACAACTGTGCTTATTTGTTCATCTGTTTGAGAAGATGAAGATGAGTCAGATGGAACAACTTGCGCCATATCTGATTCAGAAGCAGAAGGTAAGGCTATTTCATGTATTAGGCATGCTTTGAGGTCATGTACCTGAGTCAAGCCGTCAGTGTCATACACTGGACCTGAATCATTAAACTGAAGTTCCTGCATGTTGGCCATAAGCATCACAGCTGCATTGGCTTCCAGATCTTCCATGTCATCGTCATTGTTCACATTTACCATGAAATTATTTTCCTGCTCAGGGAAATGTCCATCTTTTTCATCTTGAAGAGCCATGAGTAATGCCTGCTTGTGAAACTTACTACCCCGAGTTCTCGGTTTAGGACATGTTGTCGCTATATGACCTTTTTCATTACAGTTATAACACCACACTGCATTCCCAGAGTTTGAGTTTCTAGTTTCAACTGGTTCAGACCTTTGCTGAGAAGAACCTGAGTTGTTCCTGAACCCTCCATTGTTATTAAACCTCTGACCATTCACAAAATTTCTTGAAGAATTTCCTGAACCAGATCGACCATAGTTACGATTCTGAATTTCCACTCTTCCATCATTGATAACAGCTTGATTCCTTGTGTTAGAAGATGAACGTTGACGGTTGTTTGTTTTGTTGGAGAATTTGCTAAAAGCACGAGCAATAAGAGCAAGTGCCTGATTCAACGTATTAAAGTCATCATCATCATCTTCATTGGAGTTGGAGTAATACACTGCATCATTAATGTTTAATGGAACAAGTTGAGTAGAAGTATTCAGTGGAGATGAATCATAAGGGACCATTTGGTTCGAGGTAGAAGATTGTGGATAACTGAAGTAGTTTTGCTCTTGAACATATGCATGATTTGACATTGGTGGTGGAGCATAGGGAGATTGAGCTACGAGTGAAAAAGAATTTGGTGTTGGTGATGGTGAGTATCCTCCTCGAAGAGCTCGATCTTTTTCCACTTCAGGTTCATGGTGTTTCAGAAAATCATACAACAATCCATATGGTGCATCATGAAGATTTTTGGTTTGTCGAACGAATGTCACATATTTATGCCAATCCGGACCAAGACTACCAACAAATTTGGAGTTCACTGCGATCCTTGGTACTGTGATTTTGTGTCGTTCCAAATCATTTACCACATTAGTGAAACAATGATAGTAGGATTCAAGTGACTCTCCTGGTTCAATTGTGATGTCAGTGTATTCCATGTAAAGTTTGGATTCCATATCATCTTTGTTCAATTGAGTGCCTTCCATAAGGAGATGAACATGTTCCCACATAGCTTTGGCTGTTTTCTGAGCATCGACACTTCGATAAATTGGATTAGGTATTCCTTGAAGTATATAAGCCATTGCATACTCATCAGCTTCACGATGTAGTTTCTGTTCTTCTGTGAGTTGAGATTCCGGAAGAGGTCTCTCTGCAGGAGCACGTGGAGGATCAGCAGTTGGATCACCAATGTCAAATTTTGTTGGCCACTCAAATGGTCCTTCAAGTATCACTTGTTTTAAGAATTTCCCATGAGGTTTCTTTAGTTCAAGAAATCTTAAGAATTGACTTGACCATTGAACATAGTTCCCAGGTGTTAGCATTGGAGGTGTTTCAAGTGATCCCGCCTCATGTCTGGATTGTTGAGTTGTAATAACTTCACACATTCTATCAAACCAGTAAGGTTGTTTGGAGGAAAACTGAGTGTTTTGTTGTGACATTTGATATGGTTGTTGTTGAGGAATGATTTGATGTTGTTGCATCATGAGATATTGTGGTGGTGGATTAAACGGTTGTTGATGAAAGTGTGATTGTGAAGGTTGTTGATATGATGTTGCTGTTGCTGAGGATTAGAGATGTAGTAATGTGGTGGTTGAGACATCTTAGAACACTTGTGTGAGAATGGATCTTTGTAGAAGATTGGTTAAGATCAAAAAACCCTGGGGTAAGTTGAAATCTTACGCGTAAAACTGAAACTTATGCGTAGACTTCAAAGTTACGCGTAAAGGTTGATCTTATGCGTAAACTATAAAGTTATGCGTAAGATTTACCTTATGCGTAAGTTTTAAGCTTATGCGTAAGATTCTTATGCGTAAGGTTCAAAGACCAAACAAATCTTTCAAACTTATCCAAGCTTGAAAGATATCCGTAGTCGAAGTATTCCACTAACTTATCCAAGCTAGGGAAGTACTGAGTCACCGTAACACAAGGAGAAGACCTTTGATGAAACTTAAGCGTAGATTCCAGCAACTTACGCGTAAGATTAAATCTTATGCATAAGATTAAACTTCTGCGTAGAAAGTCAACTTCTGCGTAGGATGAAACTTCAGCGTAGAACTTAGGCGTAGGAATTGAGCTTTCGCGTAGGATTTAAGCGTAGAATACCAAGTTATGCGTAGAAAGAGGGTTTTGACCAAAGTTATGCGTAGGAAAGGGGTTTTGACCAAAGTTATGCGTAGAAGGGACAAAAAAACACTGTTGACAGCTTTTAAATCGTACTATTCACCAAACTTACGCGTAAGATGGTCAGAAACTTGAAAAATCACAAATTTTTTGAAGAAAAATGCTTAGAAATAAGGTACTTTTGATCAAATAACTTCACCAATACTTAGAAAACACTAACTATTGAAGATTTTGCGTTTTATGCAAAATCTAAGCTTCTAAACACTATATTAACCTTGAAACTTATCCAAGCTTCAAGATTTGAGTGCAAGAAACAAAGAAAAAAGCAAAAAGATGATGAAAGACACCCTAAATCCCACGTTAACACCAAGAAAAACACTTCAATCTCTATTAGGCGAATGATACCACTTGTTAGGTCACCATTTTGTAAACACAAGTATGAGAAATGAGATGAGAATAAGAGATGGTTGATTATAAGACTTATGAAGATTGAAAGAACCAGAGTTTCATTAAGGTGATCAAATAACCAACAAGATTAATGTTTACATAAGCTTAGTATATATAGGGGAGGAGTAGGGCAACACTCCCTTCCTCCCTCACTCATCATAAACGTGGGCTTTCAAGGCCCATTGGACATAATACTTAAGCCTAGTAACTTAAAACATAATGAAATAAATAACTAAGCAACCTATTACAAAAGGTAATGACCGAGACTTGACTAAAATACAAAAGTATGTTCCCAACACATTATACATCTGACGCCGTCAACTAGCCGCCAATACTCTTCTCGGATTGCCAAGATCCAAATCTGACGCCGTCACTTGTAATTCATCATATGACGGTCACGTGTAAATTTGTTCTTGACAGCCTTGGCATCCCAAAGCATGACGCCATCACTCTTTAAATCCCAAAAACATTCTGGCGCGTCTCGTATAAACTTTATATCCACCTCTTTGCCAACATATGACGCCGTCACATGCAAAGCTTTTCGCCGTCAGGTACTATTTCCAGCTTGATTTTGGAGACTTTGCCGTTTTCTTCACTATTCGCTCCAAAAACGTCCAAAATGCTTCCTTTTCCAGGTTTCTTCTCCAAGGTACCTAAAATGACAAAAGGAACGATTTGAGGCAATATTTGATCAAATAATCATGACTTAGGGCTTAAATGACCCCCTAAAAGCGTAACACTTTTTGCCTCATCAAATACCCTTACACTTGAGATTTGCTTGTCCTCAAGCAAATGCACTTTTATTCTAATCAAAATACAAGCTAGGGGTCATTTAACACTAATATAAAAGTAATTACAACAAAATACATGCTACGGGTCATTCTCTTTAGCACCCTAAAACCCTTCAACTATGGCCAGAGATATTGATTCTGAGGTCACTCGACCACAAGCATCAACATCAACAAACACACAACCAATATAACAATTAATCTCAACAACTGTATCTACTGGCAATGGAAAATTTCCTTATCTTAAGAAAGATGAATACGAGATTTGGGCCATGAAGATGGAGAATTGGATCATCAATACTGACTTCAATCTCTGGAATGTTATTAAGAATGGAAACAACATGAAGAGAGTAGGAAGAGATGATCTACGCAACATTATCATTCTTCCTCCTGCTACTGCTGATGAACAACTAACAGTCCAGAGAGAAACCAAGGCAAGAACTATCTTGCTTCAGGCTCTCCTAGGTGATCACATGGGAGACTTTAACCATTAGGATGATGCTAGAGTGATCTGGAGGTCTATCAAGACTAGATTCGGATGGAATGATGAATCTAGAAAGATGAGGAAGTCAATGCTCAAGCTAGAGTTCCAAGAATCCAAGATCTCTGAGGAAGAAGGCATACACAAGGGATATGACAGGTTTCAAAAGATCTTGAGTCAGTTGAACCAGTTACATGCAAAGCTTGATAATGAAGATTGCAACACTAAGTTCTTGAGAACTTTGCCCCACTCTTGGTCACAGGTCTGCATTACTTTGAAGACCAGAGGTGGTCTTGAGTATTTAACCTTTGATGATCTCTAAAAAAAGCTTGGAACTTTGGAAATAGATATCAAGGGTACACTCCTTCATCAGCAACATCACCACATTCAGCATTTGTTAGTACCACCACTGGTAATAACAAGATCTCATATGCTGATAGTCCAACCTCTTCATCAGCAGCATCTTCCTACACCCCTACTGGATCAAAGACTCTCTCCACTTCAAGTAATGTGTTGGAAGATTTGATACATTCCTTTGTTACTGACTATGAGCCCCAACAACAGTTAGCTTTTGAAGATCTAGAACAGATTGATAAACTTGAGTTAGAGGAAAAGGATCTCAAGTGGCAAATGGCAATGCTTTATGTTAAAATCAAAAGATTTGAGAAGAAGGCTGGTAAAAAGCTCCAGTTCAAGGGAAGGGATCTAGCTAGGTTTGATAGGAGAAAGGTTAAGTGCTACTCATGTGGTCAAATGGGTCACTTCTCAAGGGAATGCACTGAGAAGAAAGCTGATGACAAGACTAGGTACTCTGCATTCAAGATAAAGGAGCTGGACACTGGTCAATCAAAGCCAATGGTATCTGTAGACTCTATGATTTATTAAATTGAGCATGGGACTACAAATGTGGAAGGAGGTGCTACTAAGCTCTACAACATGCTTGCTAGCTGTGAGGCAGTTGATGAGAGTGAAGAGTTTGCCTTTATGGGCATCTCATCTCAGGTACAAAATTGTGTTTTTGGTTGTGATATTAAGTATGCTGAACTTAAGAAATCTTTTGATGAAATAAAACCCCAATATAAAGAATGCTATATTCAGGTACAAGCCTATAAAGGTGTTGTTAAAACTTTAGAACAACAAAAGGTTTGGTACTAACAGAGTCAACTAGCATATGAAGAGAAAATCAGGGTTTTAGAAAGAGATTTAACGAATACTAAAAATGAGTTAAAATATTCTGAAAAAGAAAAGGCAAAAGTAGTTTTGGAAAAACAAGAATTGCAGGATAAGTTTGAAAAAGAAGTAGCAGGTCGGATGAAGTGGCAAGAGGGAGCTAAACACCTTAAGAAGTTAATCAATAGTTCTCAATCCACTAGGTCTAAGGGAGCTTTAGGGTATGAACACCGTATAGGGCCAGATGAGGTTTATGACCTTAATGAACCAAGTGCTTTTGACCCTGAATTACTTTTGCAATTTCAAACTCCTGGTTAAAGAAGGGGGAATGAATGTTGTTTCTCCACCCATAACAGGAACATTTAAACCACCCTCTCGCCATATAGACTTTGATGAATCACAGATGTCATATGGCAAAATGTCAAATGACTTGCCTGACACTGGCAGTGAAACTAATGATTTTCTCTCTTGCTCTTTTAGTGATAAGACCTCAGAGACTAATGATTATGCCAGTTGTGGTTCAAGTGATAAGTCTGATGCACCCAAGACCTCACCCAAGTCCACACACAGTTTTGCTGATTTCTCCACAAAAGTTGCTGCTGATGAGTCAAATTTAAAGACAGCTTCTTTTGTTGATTTTTCTTTTCATTCAGTGAAAGACAATTCTTTTAGTCATGTTAAAAACAATGCTATTTCTACTTTTGGTTTGAATAATTTTGTGTGTAATAAGACATCTCATGTTTTGAATAAATCTTCTAGAAAGAAGACATGTTTTGTTTGTAGTAGTAAATTCATCTTATTAAGGATTGTGACTTTCATGAGAAGAGAATTAGTGTGTGTGCTGACCAAAAGAGACCTAGAACAATGTGGAATAATGTCAATGCCATTCCCTCATTTGTTCCACAAGCAATACATACCACCAGCAGACCCAATTTTGCTGACAAATGAGTTTCTGCTGGTAGACCTTTTCAGCTAGCTGGAAAAGACATGTTGCTAGACCATTTTTTAGACATAATACTACTTACTTTCAAAATGGTTCTTGGCCTGGTTTTTATGACCCAATGTACATGGGAGGGGCATATTGGGATACTGCTGTTAAGCCCTCAGCAGGTTGTTCTTGGAGACAATATATACCATCTGCACAAAGGGGATCCAAGAACAATAGTGGATCTCATTCATCTACATGGCTTCACTCTAATGATCCACAAGGCAGGCTCAATTCATTTATGACTTGAGTCTCCTTTTGGTACTAATCTTGTTGTATATTTTTTTATTGTAGGATCATCCTCTTAAGAGTAAAGATGTAGGTATTGTAGATAGTGGGTATTCTAGAAGCATGTCTGGGTACCAAGACAGGTTGCATGACTTTGTGCCCATTCATGGAGGCACAATGACATTTGGAGGAGGAGTTGGAAGAATCACAGGGAAAGGAACCATTAGGACTTCCAAGCTGGACTTTGAAAATGTTTACTATGTGAAGGAGATACAAAACTTCAATTTGTTCTTAGTTTATCAAATCTGTGACAAGAAGAATAATGTTCTATTCACTGAGGAGGACTGTCTTGTGCTTTCAAAAGACTTCTAGTTAATGTAATCAAAAGAAAGTTTTAAGTGTTCCTAGAAGTCACAATCTCTACACATTGAACTTGAATGATGTCCAGCCTGAAGGTGATCTAGCATGCTTGGTGGCAAAAGCATCCGTGGATGAGTATACTAAATGGCACAGAAGGATGGCACATGTGAACTTCAAAACCATCAACAAGCTAGCTAAACATGGATTGGTCCATGGACTTCCTTCCAAAGTCTTCACAAATGAGCACAACTGTGTTGCCTGCAATAAAGGGAAGCAACACAAAGCATCATACAAAGCCATTCATGCTGTGAGCATAATTTCAAAACCTCTCTAGCTACTACATATGGATCTTTTTGGTCCAACTTCCATCAGAAGTATTGACCATAAGCTCTTCTGCCTTGTGATCACTGATGACTATAGCAGGTTCTATT
Organism: Artemisia argyi; assembly: GCA_030686995.1. Taxonomy (NCBI): domain Eukaryota; kingdom Viridiplantae; phylum Streptophyta; class Magnoliopsida; order Asterales; family Asteraceae; genus Artemisia; species Artemisia argyi. The sequence goes on from CM060703.1 coordinate 87,234,655, forward strand.
AGGTATTCTTTTTGGGCACTAAAGATCAAACTTTTCAAACTCTTAAAGAATTTATAGCCCTTGTTGAAAACCAACTAAACAAAAAGGTTAAAGGAATAAGGTGTGATAATGGGACAGATTTCAAAAATGCTAACCTAATTGAACTCTATGGGTCTAAAGGAATAAAAAGGGATTATAGCAATGCTAGAACCCCACAACAAAATGTGGTTGCTGAAAGAAAGAATAGAACCCTGATAGGGGTAGCAAGATCTATGCTTACTGACTCTCAACTACCCAATATGTTTTGGACTAAAGCAGTAAGTACTGCTTGTTATGTCCTGAATAGGGTATTGATTACTTGACCACACAATAAGACACCCTATGAACTTTTAACTGGGAAGATTCCTACCATTAGTTACTTTAGGCCCTTTGGATGTCATGTGACTATTTTAAGTACAAGTAATCACCTAGGAAAGTTTGAAGGGAAGGCAGATGAGGGGTATATTATTGGATATTCAGCTCATAGTAAGGCTTACAGGGTATATAATTTGTTTGCTAAAAAGATAGAGGAAACTCTTAACCCGAAATTTCTAGAAGAGAAACCTAATGTTTAGGGTAAAGGTCATGATTGGTATTTTGACCTTGATTAGTTAACATATCATTTAGGTTATACTAGATTCAAATCTAACCAATCTGCAGGTACACAAGAGTCACCAACTAACAATACAGGTACCCTGGATGATGACTCTGACTCTGACTCAGAGTGTGATGAACAAGCCATTGTTGTTCCCTCTTTTCCAACTAACATTGTAGGTTCTCATGACAAAGTTGCTTCTGGTGTGGATGATTCAAGTTATGCAGAAGATCTTGCTAGGCTTCTACAGCAAGAACATGCAGCAAACGAAGATGCTGAGTGGCTTGGTTTTGAGTTTGCAAAAGATACTGAGGCACTCTTGAGACAAGCTTCTCTTGACGCCCATAGGAACATGGATTCTGCTCGTCATGGTTCTGTTCCTGCTGATAGTTCTCCTATTGTTGTTGCTGATGGTATTTCTGCTGGAGTACCTGTTTATACTAATCATTCCACCATTCCCACTGATCCATCCCCAAGCTTTGATGAACCTTTTACAAGATTTCCAAGCCCCACAGACCTTGGCAATCATCAATAAAGTGCTGGCATTTTCAACTCTTCTTCATATGATGTTGATTTTGCTCCAACTCCGACCAATCTTCAGTCAACTGTACAAGTGATGAGGCGAAAAATGAACCGTTTTTAGGGGGTCATTTTAGCCCGGATTCGAATTTATTTGATTAAATATTGCCCTAAATCGTTCCTTTTGTCATTTTAGGTACTTTTGGAGTGAATTCTGGAAAAGGAAGCATTTTGGACGTTTTTGGAGCATAAAAGTGAAGAAAACGACAAGGTCTTAATTTTCCTTGCTGGGAACAGTACCGGACGGCGTCACCAATTTCTTAATGACGGCGTCAAGAGCAATACAAGAGGTGGAAGTGGTCCTAATGTGTGTGACGGCCCAGAACAAATTAACACATGACGGCGTCAAAAGTGGATCTAGGCAATCCGATTTCATTATGGGCGGCTAGTTGAAGGCGTCATAATTTTCTTCTTTACGCCGTCACCCTGTAAAATCTATATATAGTTTTTCAATTTTCATTCATTATTGTGTAGCTTTTAGGGTATAACTTTGGAGATAAACCTTAGTCCGATTTTCACAGCTTTTTCAAGGGTTTTTACCCTTTGAAACCTTTCATGTTCAATTGAGATAAGTACTCTTTCAATTCAATCAATATGTCTATGGGTTGCTTGAATATATCTTACACTTGTCTTGAATTTAACATGTTTGGCTAGATCTCTTGTGTGTTTGCTTAGATGTAGTGAAACCTAGATGTTAATTATGGGTTGATTGTTTGTTTGTAGTTGTTACGGATGATTGTATTCAATGTTAGGCTTAAGAAAACTGGTCGACTTCCATTGGTAACATGCTTGAACATTTTAAGAAACATGATCAGAGGTGTACTATGATTTTTGGTTGTATTTAATGCGTAGGAGAATTCTAATGATCCCATGTTAGGAGCTTCTAACGGCTCGACATAGGAGTGAAGTAGGATCCTATAGAGTTAGGGAATATTGTACACGACCCTACGACTAGTATTAAGGAATACGACCCGTCATCTATGCAATTGTAACAAACTATCAACATGTAAAAGATATCTAAGGAGTAATAAAACCTAAGTAAACACAACTTTCCCTATCATTGTTCACACCACACTAGTTTAATTAGTTTTATTTTCATTTTTGTTATTTTATTTTGATTGCATCTTTAGTCATTTGGGTTAGTTGGCTAACAACTAATTCCGCCCACTCTTCCAAAACCCGAGATTTTTAATTTCTTTCATAAAAATATAAAAATACAAAAAGAATCATCCCTCACCTCTAGACCTAGTTTTTAGGCTTTCTAATCCTAGCGACACTATTCCTGAGTTGAACGATCAATCCTCCGGTACTTGTCACTATACTATACTACAACGATCAGGTACACTGCCTGGTGGGAGTTGTAAGCTTCTCGAGATCTCTCGAGAGGTAAAGCCTGGTGTGATTACCACGTATCAAGTTTTTGGCGCCGCAGCCCGGGAATAGTTATAGTCTAGGTTAGGATTTCTTTTTATTAGGTCTACCTGCTAGATTCCTTTCTAGCAAGATTTTATTTTTATTTTTAGGTTTTCTTTAGTCTATCTTATTTCTTCGTGTCTTTGTTCGTAACCTTTACCATCCGACATTATGGAAGGTGGTAACATCTTTGAACCCATCAACCCACCACAACAAAACCACCCACAAAACCCACCACTAGCAAACCAACCTCTTAGGCCCCGAACCCTAGGAGAGTATTCCCGTCCTAGCCACCAAGGCAATCGAAACACTATTGAGCTCACTCAAGGAGCCAATGTGTCCCCCTTGCGATCCGACACCATCCGGTTGGTGCAAAGCGGATGTGCATTCCATGGACTTCGTTCCGAAGATCCTAATCAACATCTCATGGATTTCCTTAAAATCATAGATTCTATAGACCTTGATGTTACAACTAGAGAGTCGACCCGATTACGCCTATTCCAATTCTCTCTACGTGATCAAGCTAGTCAATGGCTTGAACGTTTACCCGTGGGATCCATCACCTCATTGGATGATCTCACTACTCGTTTCCTTGCTCAATTTTTCCCACCGGGGAGAACTACCAAGCTTAGAAATGATATCTTGATGTTCCAACAACGTCAAGGTGAAACTCTATATGAAGCATGGACTCGTTTCAAGGACTTACTCCAAAAAGTCCCTCATCATGGCATATATCTTTGGCTCCAAGTCCAAATCTTCTATGACCATATCGACCTCTCCAAAAGGCGAACCATTGACTAATCGGCCGGTGGCAAGGTACATGATCTAAGTGCGTAAGAATCATGGGAACTCATAGAAGATCTTGCTCTCTATGACAACAAAAGTTGGAATGATCCCCGTGATTTGAACAAAACAGTCAAGGCAATATCTTTGCCTTCGATCAATTCTAGCACTCCCGATCGTAGGATCATGGAACTTGAGGACGAAGTCAAGTTTCTCATGAAGTCCTACGAAGCTCCTAAGCCTTCAAGCCAAGTGAACATAATCACTTCTTCGTGTAAATTATGTAATGCCCCTCATGAAACTCATAACTGCATGGAACTCCCAAAACATGCTTTTAAGGAATTCACATCGTCACGCGTTGATAAAACAAAGGATAGAGAGCTTGCCACGAATCGAGGTCCTCGAAACTTTGACGAGGCCTATAAGGCATAGAAGGATAAACCAAATTTCAAAGGATACCAAACTCGGAGCGTATCCTTCAATGATTCCCCTCCACTCGAATGGACCGAGCATTTTCCATCACTGAGCACTCCTGGGCAAAGCTATGAAGATGCCTTGCGAAAGTTTATTCTCTCTCAAGAGTTACAGCTTTCCACACTCAAAACCAGATTTAGACAACAACAAGCCGATATGAATGACAAGATTTGTAATCTGTTAACCGCTATTAAAGAGCACACTATTAGTAAACAGATTCAGGCTAAAGAGATCAAAACTGTCACCATCATGAATCAGCCAACCTCTCCTGTGAAAATAAAAAGTCCTAGTAAACTCTTTAAACATCTCTCACCATAGGTAAAGAACGTTAGGGACCATGTCAACCCCCTAGGACCAATCCATTTTATGAATACTATCACGACAATATCTGCTCCTACACCTGACCAGAGCCAACAACCAACTGGAAATATGGGTCATGAAGTTAAGGATGAAACCTCAGAGCTAGACCGCGAATTGACCAAGAGCCTTGCCAACTCATTCGAGGACTCCGTCACACAAGAGTCAGGCGAAGTCGATGAAGCGAAAGAGAGATCAAAAGGGCACACGAAGAATCCAACAATTTTGAGTGAATCTATTATAGAGGAACTCGAGGAAAATTTGGTGGATATCACTAAAGGGAGTAGTGATAGGATTAAGGGAAGCGACTCTGAAGTTTTTAAGATATCCTGCACTACTAGGAAGAAGCTTATAACCGATACTCACATAGATCCTAACCTCCCTATCAAGATAATCCCTCTAACCCTGTACAACGAAGCCTTCCCTGAACGTATCTCGTGTGAAAGAATCGGTAACGCCTGGATAATAAAAAAAGTTATCAGTTAGGATTGGAGGATTCGTCTATAACCTTGATCTCACCGTGGTCGATGACATAGACTCTATCACTAATCTAAAATTAACCAACCTCGTCCTCGGGAAGCCATTTGTCAATGAATCGGGAGTGATCCTTGATGAGAAGGATGGTAGTGCATTATTCACCAATGGCGTCAGGGAGGTGATTTTTCAGATGGGTAATGAGGAAGTGTATGAGTACCGTCCGTCGCTATAAGGGAATATATATGGATCACATTATGGGAGATCAGAAAGGTTAAAGCGGCGTGATCCAAATAACGTCAAAATTCCTTGTATGATCGGTCACAAGTATTTCGATAATGTCTACATTAATGTGTTTTTACCTAAGAATTTTATGTCCCTATTCCATTATAACAATATTTGCAGATGGGGAATGATTTATAAGGGAGAAAATGTTGTTGGTAGAGATCATGAAATTCAGGTATTTATAGGAAATATGGCATTCACAATGGACTTTACGATCATAGATAACATTGAGTACTATGTCGACCCAAGGTTGTCGTAGGTTGTTTTCGGAGCGCCCTTTTGTGAAATCACTAACTTAATGGTTGACGACCGGAATTGAATCATGACCTTCACTGATGGAATTAGGAGGGTGTCATACCAAATGCCATATAAGAGGAAGGACCTCAAAGGAATTGATTGTGACAGGCTTGATAAGCTAAGTTCTTAACTTGTCTTATGTGATGAAGATGTTCGGAGAGGATGTAAGAACACTTCTGAATTATCATGTGGATTCTTTAAGGATGTTAGTAAACTTGGATCCAAGTATCGGGAAGATGTCTTTGAGTTTGAAGACCCAAAATACCTGCACTATGAAAGTGATACCGAGATAGGAGATGACCTAGAAAACGAGACCAACGATGAGGTTACGTAGTAGCCCATGACCTTGAGTCTAGCTACAAGACTCGTAAATAAAGAAAAGCGCTTCTTGGGAGGCAACCCATGTTTTGTTTGATTTTTATTTGTTTGATTGTTATTTGTTTCCGTATGCATGCTTTGTTTTTATTGTTGGTAGATCATGTTTCAAACTAAATTGTGAGAATGCTTTATTTTGTCGTTTAACTTCATCTTAACTTCATAAAAAGGTATTTCGCAAAATATAAGTGTAAGGGGAAACCCCAATTTTGTTTTTAAGAACGAAATTGATCATGATTCTCCACAATATTAAATGGACACGTGTATTAGAATTTGTTAGAGTCAAATGCTTGTATCGAGTCATAATGATGTTTTGCAGGATTTTCCAAGAAGTAGGACATAAGTTTTTCAAGAAATTTTCCGGAAACTTAACGTAAAGATTTCTGTAGGTCACTTCTGACGGCGTCAGGAATTAATTCCTGACGGCGTCATGTGTAAAATTCTGTAAATTTTGCTAGTTTTGTTTTTCTAACGGAGTCTTAAAGTTTTTGTTTTAGTTTTATAAACTCCAGGAAATCTGCAAACATTCATTCCACAAACATTATATTTTAATTTGCTTTCTAGGACTTGTTAGTATATATAGATTGCCGCCGATTTTACGCGAGGTTGCCTTGTTTGTTTTCTCAGGTTTAATAGGTTATGTATGACAAGAAGATGATTTATTTTTTTGGAAGGGAAGCTTTGATTGTTCATTTTCTTGGAGGAAGATCTAACCTTATTACCACACTATCCACACCGAACGAATCAAGGGAGTATTTGCTTTCATTCTTTTACATGTTTTACTTTTACATTCTTTAATTGAATATTGGGGACAATGTTCATCCTAAGTGTAAGGGGAGGGTAAATGATGATACCTTATAGGATACAATTGCACTTGAGTTTGTTTGTTTGATGGTAGGTGTGTAATAAAACTAAGAGAAATACTTGTTAGTGTAATTTTAGTGCCAAATTTAAAATTTTTTACAACATTTAGGAGTGAAACTTTAGCCTTAGCAAGCGTCTCATGGATAGGAGTCGTATGACTAGCACAAAACCGTACCATTCAGAAAAATTTTCCACCTAAATATGTGAGGTTCGCCTTTAGATTTGATAGGAAAAGCATTCACTATTAATGCTTATGAGTGTACCGGTAGCATTTAGATTCTAAAACTTGCGTTAGTGATGCATCCTGAGACCGCTAGTGAGACTACATTCGTGTAGTAGGATTTACTACATGATAAGAGGCATTTGGATTACCCTTGTGTTAAACCCGTATCATAATTACTTGACCATTTAAGTCACATAACTTGGCTAGTAAAGTCAATTAATTTTTCCCACACCTTAGCATTGTACTCATTTTTAGTACACGAAACCCCTAGTACACCCCTCCGAGCCTATCTTTTCATTTCTAACTTTAAGCATTCTACTTAAAAAGAAAGAAAAAAATAGAAAAAGAAAGAAAAAAAACATACGGACTACCATCCCGTTTCATTCTATGTTTATTTTAAGTTTTTGTTATTTTTCATTTATTAGCTTAAGTCGAGTCTAGTCTTGGCTTAGCAACACCATATTGTACATGTAATTAACCAAGATGATTAACTCGCCACCAGTAAATATTGCCTATATCCAACAAAACCGTGTATTCCATATCCCTACACCTAACGTTATAACCCTCTTTAAAAGACCTCTTTGATAGTTTATCCTAGGTGTTTACGCCAAGTGGTGGAGGTTTGATCCTTTCCCAAGCCTATGGTAATCTATTTTGCTATGACAGGTAGTGAGAGATGTTTTCCATTTCCATATTGTTATATATAATTTATTTCACCCGAGAGATGTGAGTATCTAAACACTATTTGTGAGGTGCTAGTGTATGACCTCCGTGCTTGTCTTTGGTCTTTAGTGGATTGCCTAGATAAACCCTATAAAATCTATATATAGTTTTGAAATTTTCATTCATTAGTGTGTAACTTTTAGGGTATAATTTTGGAGATAAACCCTAGTCCGATTTTCACAGCTTTTTCAAGGGTTTTTACCCTTTGAAACCTTTCATGTTCAATTAAGATAAGTACTCTTTCAATTCAATCAATATGTCTATGTGTTGCTTGTATATATCTTACACTTGTCTTGAATTTAACATGTTTGGCTAGATCTCTTGTGTGTTTGCTTAGATGTAGTGAAACCTAGATCTTAATTATGGGTTGATTGTTTGTTTGTAGTTGTTAGGGATGATTGTATTCGATCTTAGGCTTAAGAAAACTGGCAGACTTCCATTGGTAACATGCTTGAACGTCTTAAGAAACATGATCAGAGGTGTACTATGATTTTTGATTGTATTTAATGCATAGGAGAATTCTAATGATCCCATGTTAGGAGCTTCTAACGGCTCGACATAGGAGTGAAGTAGGATCCTATAGAGTTAGGGAATATTGTACACGGCCCTACGACTAGTATTAAGGAATACGACCCGTCATCCATGCAATTGTAACAAACTATCAACCTGTAAAAGATATCTAGGGAGTAATGAAACCTAAGTAAACACAACTTTCACTATCATTGTTCACACTACACTAGTTTAATTAGTTTTATTTTCATTTTTGTTATTTTATTTTGATTGTATCTTTAGTCATTTGGGTTAGTTGGCTAGCAACTAATTCCGCCCACTCTTCCAAAACCCGAGATTTTTAATTGCTTTCATAAAAATATAAAAATACAAAAAGAATCATCCCTCACCTCTAGACCTAGTTTTTAGGCTTTCTAATCCTAGCGACACTATTCCTGAGTTGAACGATCAATCCCCCAATACTTGTCACTATACTATACTACAACGATCAGGTACACTGCCTGGTGGGGGTTGTAAGCTTCTCGAGATCCCTCAAGAGGTAAAGCCTGGTGCGATTCCCACGTATCAAGAAGTTAATCCAAATCCTACTAAAAGGATAAACACTATTCATCCTCAATCCTAGATTCTTGGAGATCCCAATGACATGGTTCAAAGAAGGAGTACAGTGAAAAAGACAAAGTTTGGTGAATGTGCTTTTGTCACTTACATCACTAGTTAGAAAAGGGAGAATCATACAGATCAGCAACATTGTTTGTTTGCTTGTTTCCTATCTCAAGTTGAACCAACCAGCATTGCACAAGCACTAGGTGATCGTAGTTGGGTAGAAGCAATGCAAGAAGAAGTGCAACAATTCAAGAATCATGATGTTTGGGTACTTGTGGATTTACCTTAAGGAAAGTTTGCTATTTGACTTGAATGGATTCTAAAGAACAAAAGGGATGCTAGGGGTGTTGTGGTTAGAAACAAGGCAAGATTGGTTGCTCAAGGTTTTAGACAAGAAGAAGGCATTGATTATGATGAAGTCTTTGCACCTGTAGCAAGGGTTGAGGCCATTAAACTATTTATGGCCTTTGCTTCTTACAAGGGATTTCTGGTTTATCAAATGGATTTGAAAAGTGCCTTTCTCTATTGCAAAATTAAAGAAGAAGTGTATGTCACTCAACCTAAGGATTTGAAGACCCATAGAATCCAAAGAAGGTGTATAAGGTTGTGAAAGCACTCTATGGACTTCATCAAGCACCCAGAGCCTGGTATGCAAGATTGTCAAACTTCCTTCTGGAGCATGGTTATAGAAGAGGCGCAATTGATAAAACACTCTTCATCAAAAAGAATTCCATAGATATCATTCTTGTTCAAGTCTATGTTGATGATATAATCTTTGGTTCCACAAAGGAAGCTTGGTGCAGAGAATCAAAATGAACCAAAAGCCTAAAGGGATATTTATCAGCCAGGATAAGTATGTCAAAGACATTCACAAAAAGTTTGACTTTGAGAATATAAGGACTGCAACTACACCTTATGAAGCTCCAAAGCCTAAGAATCAGAATGAACCAGATGAAGCTGTGACTGTTCACCTCTATAGATCAATGATTGGTTCACTTATGTACCTAACAGCTTCAAGGCCTGGTATCACATTTGCAATCAGTGCTTGTTCTAGACATCAAGTCACTCCATTGACTTCCCATTTGAATGCAGTTAAGAAAATCTTTAAGTATCTTAAAGGCCAGCCTAGGTTAGGTCTTTGGTACCCAAGAGATTCTCCATTTGTGTTGGAAGCTTACAGTGACAGTGATTATGTTGGTGCTAACCTAGATAGGAAGTCCACTACAGGAGGTTGTCAATTACTTGGTAAAAGGCTAATTTCTTGGCAATGCAAGAAACAAACCATTGTGGCTACCTCATCTACTGAAGCAGAATATGTTGCTGTTGCTAATTGTTGTGGACAGGTACTTTGGATACAAAATGAGATCTATATTGATAACCAAAGTACAATTTCATTAGTTAAAAATCCAGTATTTCATCAAAGCACTAAGCATATTGAAATTAGGCACCATTTTATTAGAGATGCAAATGAGAAACACTTAATTCAGGTGCTTAAAATTCATACAGATGACAATGTGGATGATTTGTTAACTAAAGCTTTTGATGGACCTAGGTTTAATTACTTAGTTGTCCACATTGGGATGGTTAACCCTTGAGTGATCTATTTGAGGGGAGGCATAAGCCTAAGGGGAGACTTATTGTTGTATTCTTTGTATTCTAATCAATTTTTGCAGCTATTGGATTCTCATCTCTGCTGGTAGACACTAATTCTGCTGATTGCTTAGTGTTTCTGCCGGCAGTTAATGTTTCTTTGGTTTCTATTGCTGCTGGATGGTAAACTTCTTTTTAGGTTGTATAAATTGTGTATCTGTTTGTGCTATATTTTGTTTACACTAACAATTTTGTAGGTGTTCAAGTCAAACAAAACACAATTAGGAGAAAAGAAGTCAATCATAGAAGATAAATATGCAATTTTTTTTATTATAATTGCAGAATTACAAAAGAGGGGGTTTCATTACATCAACTCCCTAAACAACTATTCCCTGTGCCTTTTGCCCTTGTCCATAAGACCAGGAATGCTCTGCTGCACACCCTTCTTTGACACACCTTCCCATAATCTTGGACCAACCAAGCCAAGAATCTGCTTGGGAGGCCTGTCATGACTGGAGTGGGAGGGCTGAGTGGTTTAAGGCACACGTATTGCCATAAACTTTGATGCAGCATCCTCCAGGGCCTTCTGAAATACCCTTGTCACCTTTTCTTGCTGAATGTGAGCAAGATCTTCTAGTAGCATAGCTAGTGGAGGATTGGAAGAGGCATTCACATCGTGCTTCTTCTTGCGAGCTTGTTCTTTGGTTCTACATCCTTTTCGTGGCTTGAACACACGAGGTGGTAGTTCAATGGGTGAGTCAAAGAAATCAGTGGATGAATCAAATGAAACATCAACTATCTCATGGTTAGGGTTCATGGTTGCTGCTGATTGGGGAGCATTTGGTGTATTATTGTGGATTAGAGAATGTTTGATATAGGTTAATTGTGATTTGAGGCCCTTTTTATAGCTTGGTCCAACTTCAATTAGAAGTTAATACAAGTAAATGCGAGGCGGTTGGAAAGTAACATTGAAGATATTAACTGGCGAGGAGTTGACCATAAGAAGATATTTCACTGAGAATTCGTTTCTACTGATGGGTTGTTTCTACGGATTGACTTTCATTTATGTTGATGACTCATTCCTGCTGATAAGACTTGCTTGTTGACCGTGGTAAAAAAAAATAGGGATTCTGCTGATTGAATATGGTTTGACTTATGGTTACTACTGATAGCGTCAATTGGGAATTTTTATTTTGGGATGTCATTAAAGTCAAAATTAGTCAATGATTCTTTCCAAGATTATTGCCAATTCACTTCCACATTAGGAAACTGCTACAAATAACCTAACGTGCATATCCTACGCCCAAAATAACTGATTCCCTCTCTTTATAAACTCAAATCCATTTCCTAACTTCACAATTTCGTAACTTCTCTCAAATCATCAATGGCATAACTTCAATTCAAACACGATCACAAAAAAGTTGCATTCTTAGAAAAAGCCTAAGGTAATGAAGTATTTGATCCAATGGTGGATTTCTTACTAAGGTCTAAACTTCGATTTGCTCTCACACATTACCCAACTCTTGTGTGTGAATCATTGGTCAAACAATTTTGGGCCCCTGCCAAAGCTCGAATTCGTGAAGGTCACCCTACAAAACTTGTTGCTACAATTGATGGGGTGGAGTATGTGGTTACAGAGTCCCTGGTCTGGACTAAGCTTCAATTGGATGATGCCGATGGAGAATATGATGCAGATAATGAGACGATCCTTGTTGGGTTGGTACAAATTGGTTATAGACCTGATGGTTCAAAGGTTTGGCATAAAAAAAGGCTTTATACGAAGTGGAGATTTCTAGTACACTGTTTACTCCAATGTGTTAGTCCAAAGTCAAGAGGCTGGGATCAATTCTCAAGCTTTCTTGCTTATGGTATTGTCTGTCTCTCACAAGGTACCACTTATAATTTTTCTAGGTTCATTTTTGAAGGTATGCTTGCTAATGCTAAAGCTACAAAAAACAAGTTTCTTATGTATCCTAGATTTCTACAAATGATAATAGGCATTGAGACTGAGGATAAAACACATAGGCCAATTATAGAACTATCTGCCAAGTTGTTTGCTAGTATGAAAACTGGTTTTACTAGAGTACATAGACCTTTGCTACCAGCTATGTTGCCCATAGGCAATGAAGATGCTGGTAATGTTGTTGATGGTGTTAATTCACTTGTCCCATATGTTGTTGGTACAGATGCAATAGATACTGCTGATGCAGGTACCACCAATGCTGCTGATGCAAGTGCATCAGCTGCTGCTGATATTGGCACATTAGTTCCTACTGATGCTAGTATGTTAGTGACTGCTGATGTGGGTACCTCTAATGCCCCTGATGTCAGTACACCAGTTGTTACTGGTGTTACTACTGATGACCAACACTTACCTTCCCCTACGCCTTATACTCCTGATCAGGAATCAACCATTTCTGCTGGTGTTGATACATGTGTCTCTATACAACCCTCTCCTAGGCCCATAGATGACCTAGTGACTCCCAGTCCCACTAATGAAACAGAGGAGACCTTGATTGAGCCTAGTTTTGACCATAAGGAACCTCATGTTGAATCAATGTTTACATCTGTGTTTGAGACCCACAATGAGCCATTAACTTTCCAAATGCAGGAGACTCCTAGTCCAATTAGAGAGTCTTTTGTTTAGGAAGCCCATACTGATGATGATCTTCATTTTTCTCCTAATAGGTCCTATGAAGCTCCTAAATCACCAGGTAATCCTGCTGATGAAGCTGAGGATCCTGTTACTCTAACCAATGTTTTTTCTTTACTCAACAGGTATGTGAAGAAGGTTGATGACCTGGAGAAAGAACTTAAAGATACCAAAGCAACTCTTGGTGGGAAGATAGATGAGCTAACATAGAGAGTTCAAACTTTGGAGGCTCAACTTGGGCAAAAGAGAAAAAGGAACATTGTGACTGATTCAGAGGATGAGCTGGTGGACTTAAACTTGGATTCTCTTCATGTATTGGTAGATGTAACCTTGGCTCAGCAAACTTCTTCTCCTGCACCTAAAGCTGCTGATACTCTCAAGCCGAAGGGACCCATATTGTTTCAAAAGAGAAAGCCCAGAAATTATCTGAGAAAAGGTTCAGAAGTGTCAGCCAGTGATATGAATTTGGTTCATCAGACTGGAAGTTCAGAGGTGCGAATTGGTGAGACTATTGTTACTGATCTTGGAAGTAAGGCACATAGAGGTAGAGTTGCTACTAATCCTCTCCAAGATCCTGCTGATCAACCATTACCTACTTCACCTGATCACATAGATGTTCCCATTGCTTCTGTTGATGATAGAGTTCCAATGGATCTTGATTCTGCTGGTTATGTTACTCTTGATCTTGGTCATGTTTCTTCAGTTTAGGATACACCTTCTGCTGATCATTCAAAAGAAACTTCCATAATTTTTGTTGCTGGAAAAACATTTGTGGTTTCTTCTGAGTCTTCTGATACTGCTGTCCAAGCTACTAGGGTTCCTTCTGATGCCACTAATATTGATTTTAGTCCTTCTCCAATTTCTGTTGATGGGGACACAACTACAGATCCTCACAACAAGGAATCTGCTGCTGCTTCTATTAATCAAGGTGTCAAGGATGATGTTTTTACTGACAAGGAACATAGTCACTTTGGATGAGGAAGAACTCGGTTTTGATCTTGTGTCAGATCAAGAAAGGCTTGAGAAAGAAAGACTCTTAAAAGAGTATGAAGATAAGATGAGGAGTATAGGTTTGGCTCAAGAGCTGCAAGCTAAGTATGATACAGAGTTCTAAAGAGCAAGAACCAAATATGTCTCCACTTTGCCCACTACTAGTCAAAGAGAACTTGATGCTGCTGTTGCAGATTTCAATGAAGCTGAGTGGATGCATATTGGAACTCAGGTAGTTGCCAATCCAGAACTTGCCAAAGAGATTCTTGGTGCTGATGTTCTTGCTATAGACTTTGCTTCCAAAATGGTTGAAATGATGAAGCGAAGGAAGAGAGCAGCAAATGAGCAGAAAGCCAAAGCAAAAAGGGATAGGCCTCCTACACAAGCACAACAAAAGAAGTTTATGAGGGAATTTGTGAAGAATCAGAGTAGTGCTGTTTATACTTCTGGATGGACTAGGGCTCAGGTTTGGTCTATGTCAGATGATCAGCTTATTCATCAATACAATAGGATTTTGACTAGGCTTCAGAAGGATGGAATTATTGTTTCTCATAAACCTTCTTCTAAAAAGGCTTAAGATTAGTGATTCTACTGAAGAACCCATTTATGCTGGTGTGACCATTCCTGCGGACAGTGGTTCTGTTGCTGCTGATAAGGCTCAAGTTTCCTCTGCTCGTGTTCCTGTTGCTCAAGATTATGCTGTTGGTGCTTCTTTTGTTCCTTTTGATTCCATTTCCAGATCTATTGATAAGGGCAAGGCTCTTATGGTAGAAGAAGATCCTCTTCCTAAAAAAAGGACTAGAAGGTAATTGGAAGAAGAAAGATTGGGTGCAGAGGCTGCACAAAGACTAGCTGATGATCAACAAGCAGAACTTGCTAGGATTCATGAGTCAAGGATCAGGCAAGTAGAGCTTGAGGCTGCTAGGGCTAAACAAGCTCGGATGGACATGGATGCATCTATGGCACACCCTGTCTCAGTTGGCAGACCAACAGAGGTGGATTCTACTGATAATCCATTATCCCCTTCCAAAGCTGCTGATGAGTCTAGTATCCCTGAAGATGAGCCACCTTCTCCTCCTCACTCAACAATCTATATTCCTGGAAGAAGGACAAAACATATGGCTACAAGGAGAGGCTATTCTGGAGATGTTGATTTAGAGGATGAGGATAGTTCATTTCTTGAGGAAGGGTCTGTTGCAGACTTTCCAGAGGGTTCTTTCAATGTGTTGGTCCACTGGAAGGTGACAAATGGGCAGATTAATACCATACATAGGCTAGATAAAGCCTATATGACATTCACCTTTTTGCAAGAGATTCTGCATCTTGTGGATAGACGGGATCTAATCACTCTTTATGGCATGGTGACCAAGTACTATTCCACTCATACTACTGAAGGTGCAGGGCTATATTTGTTGGGTGATCTTCAAGTGCTCTTTGATTCTGAGTCTCCCACTGGTGCTGGTTTTCCAGTTTGGAAGAATAAACATAAGTGGAAAGTTTGTAGCTGGAAGTTCTATACTATCCCTTATGTTCATGTGGTGAAAACTACAAATGGTCTTCGTATGTCTATGTTCTTAGACAAGGATTATCATTTGTCAGTGAGCCTTATGGAGAAGATGCTTCGGCATAAGTTGGAAGTTCCTCCTAATCCAGTTGGGAATGATAGAACTTTTGTTGAACAATTGATTCGTTTGATCAAGTCTAGGATTCGGGCATAGAGAGCTATTTGATCTTGGTATTCTGTATTATTGTACCTTTCTTTTCTTTCTTTTAATTCTTTTATTAGTTATTAGTTATTAAAAAAAATTACTAACATATATTTGTATAGTTGCCACTCTTTGTTGTATGCAGGTTTTTGTGTTGGTTAATTACCACACCTTATATGGTTATCAACTCACTATGATGTTGACTGTTCCATCAAAGAGTTGGCTAGTCCAAAGGGTACAACTTTGGTAAAGACACATCAAATCTGTTGATAGCTGTAATAGTTTGCTAAAAACTATAGGGTACTCAACTCACCCATGCTTCACAGCTGAGAGTTGAAATTGTTTTCAATTCACCATGTATTTTTCCTTTTGGATTCCAAAGAATTGGCTAGCCCATAAGTATATGGCTTGTGGTAAAGGCAGTGGAAATCCATCTTTGGTAATCAATTCACCAAGGTGATTTAATCAACCAAAGAATTGGCTAGTCCTGAGCAAACGCCTACAGGTAAAGACATGTCAAATCCATTTACGGCTGTGATGATTTGCCAAAAATCATTAAGGTATTTCAACACACCTAGGATTCATGTTCTGAGTGTTCAACTGGTTACTAGTTCACCAGGGTGATGTCACGATTCCACCAAAGGACTAGCTAGCCCAAGAGTGAGTAGCTACTTGGTAAAGGCTTATCAAATCTACTCATGTAGCTTTTAGTTCTATTGCTGCTCAAAGTTAGGAGTTGCTGATGGTTCCTTGTTCTTCAAAGATGGTTACTAGTTGCTGCTGATATAGAGAATTGGTTGCTGCTGGTTCTTTATTTTGCTGCAAATGCTCATATCTCAATCCTCACACTCTGCAAGTTAAAGATCTATCAAGAAACTTGAAGTTAACCTAGTCAGATTCAAGTTTAGGGGAGGATTGTTAGGAATTATTGGTTTCTGCTGAAGATTACTACTGACAAGTTTCTGTTGAAGCTTTAGTGGTTTTTGCTGATATACTGGTTCCTGCTGATAGCGAGTTCCTACTGATATAGTTCATCCGTAGGAATATGTTAGACGGATATGCTTAGTTTATTTTAGGACAAGATATAAAATATCTTTTATAGTTTTACTTTATACATTTCTTGTAAGAAAAGTTTTTGGTTCCTTGTAGTATAAAAGGAACACACGGTTATGTATTGGATGATATGTTTTTCAATCAATAGTGATTAATAAAGATCCATAGAGGATCAAATCATTATTAGTTATTCTTGTTCTTATTACTTGTGTTTAAATTCCTCATAGATATAAGTTTATACAGAGATTCTCTATATAGTTGGCTTTTGATTACATTAGCATTCTATTGATCCATAGGCTCAAAGATCTATCAAGGAGTAGGTCCTACACTGACGACGTTTTCGACAAGAAACCCTTTTGCTTAAGGTATAAAAAAGAAGATGACTCTTGCATTTACAATGACACTTCTGATGAGGAAAGCGATCATGATGAACCAATTAAGGAATATTTGGCTAGTGATGTGGATCCATTTAATGTTATTGGGATAATTCATTGTTGCACACCAATGGGAGTAATTAAAAACAATGTAAGGCCTATTATTCCAACCTGCAATCCTCTTATCAATACATGTAATGGCGGTGGAAGGAACAGAGTGAACAAATTAACCACAAAAGCATGAATATGGTGGTGTTTCAAAAACTCCGAGAAAGTTAAAGATGCTTGGTTAACTTATTACCTTTCCGGATCATACGCTTATGAAAAATGGAATGAACAATCCACTTCTGTAAACCCGTTATGATGAGACACGATGGTACTACCCAAGCTTGGCCTACATGTGACCCCTTTCAAAAAGAATGTAACGGTGGTATGTCCCTGGAGGCTATTCTTTTTAAACACCGTGAATGGGCATGTTTTAATGAACACAAAAGAGCTCAGGTCGACCATCATGGGATATCATTTGAAGATTAGGTTAAAGTTAAGTTTGGGGATGTTCAACTTAACAAGCAAATTGAAGTTCAATGCCGCAATGAATGGGTGGAGGTGCAATTTTCTCATATAGAGAACCCTTGTTTAAATTCTAAGATAGAACTGGCATTTTGGGGGAATTCTTGCACTTGTGGAAACAATGGTTCAAGCATAGTGGCTCAATAGCCTAAGAAATAAACCATAGGGAATGAGTATAACTTAAAGACTCGTTAATAAAAAAAAGTGCTCTTACGGGAGACAACCCGTATTATCCCTTTCTTTCTTTATTTTTGTTGGTTTGTATGTTTGTTTTATATTTTTGCAGGAACTAGAGCATGGAGGAATGAGAGAATCTGTTTACTACAGAAACTGATGCTCTCGGATAAGCATTTGCGGCATAACTCAGTCTTACGACTACGCCATGACCCCCCTTTCGTAGCTGATAACTCTAGGTTTTGTACTAATTACGGCGTAGCTCAATTCCATGACTACACCGTAACACCTCTTTGAGGTATATTCCTCAAAATATTTTCAAACATACTGAACTTGTATTAGTAACTAAATGAACTTTGTGGGTGTGTTCCCTGTAAACCCTCACGAGACTAAACTCATCCACTTGGGACACCAAGTGGTTTAAAAGGCTTGTTGCATATGCTAAATGCAATCGTGATTCCTATGAAAGTGAGTTAGGATTTTTCTTGTTGTTATTTTTGTTTTTATAGATTTATGCTTGTGGTAGTGTCGTGATTTCAGGGATATGAAGTTTGCTCATGGAGGATAGTTGAAGGCACGAAGATTTCTCTTGATCATTCTTTCATTTATGGAGCAAATTTCAGGGAAGTTATCACTATAATTCTACCTTCTCTTCACATTTACTTTCTAGTACAAAAGGGACTTTGTACATTTTAAGTGGGGGGACGGGAGTAGAATTATCTTGAACTTTATTTGTCCTCATTTTTCTAGTTTATTTTGAAAAAATTTTGCCAATTTTAAAACTTTTGACATGTTTTTCTTAACCAAACTAGAATAAACCTTAGTCGAGCACATTTTACCCTTGAATTCCCATGGTGAGATTTAGCCTTGTCCGTTTCCATTGATTTACCCAAATCAACCTAAATATTGAGTGTGCCGGTAGTTTTGTAGACTTTAGAACTTGGCCTTTAAATCATTTCGAGACCATAGACGAGTAATGTGCTAGACACATTTGGAAGGGACAATTTTAGAACGCAATGTTTTAGGATTATCACCCAAATACCCTTATATGTGTGTGTTTATCAATTAGTCACCTCGATTTCTCGACCCCCGTGTAAACCCTTTTGTTACACTCATTTTTAGTGCAAGATACCCCTAGTATACCCTTTTGAGCCATTCCTTTCATTTCTTACCCTCATATATTGTTTCGATACACCAATACACCTTAGCCTACCTTGTAGTCTAGTCTATGATTGGGAAGTCATTGTTTGCCCTAGTTCGAGGTCTAAGTGGAAGAATTTAGGAATCACGCCTACGTTGAAGACTAATTATTGAAGATCATTTGAAGACCCCCGAAATCCTCATATATTGTTCATCTCAAGTGGGGGGATGTTTATATTGTTAACTATGATTCAAAAAAATGTGAGATTCTGTATGTAGATAATTTAAATAAACGGTGCTCTCTTGTATAGCACCTTGATAATAAACTTATCAAGATTTAGTATCGAAGAGGCCACTTCGGTCACATTTAAGATTTGAGTTGGTGATTGTTTCTACACCAACATGAAGATCAAGTTATGTGCTCATTATGACGTCCTCTAATGGCACATTTACTTGCTATGATCCAGTTCTTGCGTTTCGAAGTTTAGACCTTGGGCGAACGGTAAATGGTGATGACTTATTTGTAGGCTTAGACTATTTGCTTGTTATTTTTCATTTTACACCCATTTTGTGAAATCCCATATCTATTCCTACCCTTTAGTCGTGAGTCATGCTCAGGTGAAGGAATTGAGCAGGCATTGGTGTCTTGCCCGGCGTTCCAGTCATGTATCGATGTTCTTTGTCGCTTTTGCCATGGTATGTTAGCAACGACACTACTCACTTAACCATATATGTTCACCCAATGTTGCCTTTAAGTGTTGTTCCGACCTTAGCTCTAGTGGTGGAGTTTTGTGTAACTGCCAAGCCTATGATAGAATACATACTTTGACTGAGCAAAGAGTGATCACCCTGAAAATTGACACTTAGAATATAGAGTGAGAGAGTATTGTTCCCCTTTTCGTGAGGTGTTCGGCTTCGAGAAATTCTTGTATAGGATATTTTTAAATTCATATTTCCCTAGTAATAATGGGGGATATCATTCAGAGAATAATTCTAATAAGATCTACTTGAGGGCAAGTAGAGTTCAAGTGGAGAGATATTTGATGATGTCAAATAATCTGATATTCTAAGTATCAATTTCCCCTCCTTATTTACCATTTTAGCTTAATATTGTCTATAGTTCTGTCTTATTACTTCATCTTTCGTTTTAGGACTGTTAATAGGGTATGCAGCGGAAAAAGGACAAAGATAGACTCAGTATGGACAAAAGCACATACTACATGAAGACTACGGTGTAATTATGTGATGATGTTACGCCGTAGCATAGTTATGACGTAGATTTACCCATATATTAAAGACAATGCCGTAACTAGTAACAATGTTACGGCGTAATAAAGACTCCGTGGCAAACTTATGGAACTTATGAAGACTACGACATAGCACCATCGTTCATCTATGATGTAGCAAGGTTACGACGTAACTCAACTCTCCAACTACGCCGTAACAAGTCCCACGGATAAGATCGTATGTAGATAACGTTAGCTACGACGTAACTAGTTATAGCGTTACGCCGTAGCAACATCCTAGCCTATAAATACAAGATGATTTTGCACCTTTGAAATCATCTCCCGTTTCCCAAACCTTTCTAGGGTTTAGGGAGAGGAATCACTGAAGAAGATGATGGAGTTAGAAGTCAGAAGATGGAAGTTCTCGTCTACATTAATAATTTGTATTCGAGTTTGGATTCTCTTATGCTTTTCATTAATCATTCGATGAATTCTTATTATTAATTCAAGATCATTTCAGTTATTTGTTCCCTTTTTATTACTTCGTAGAGATATCTTCTTAGTCCATTCATTTACACTAGTTTCAGTAGTATTATAAGCTTCTTTGTATCTATTATGCTTTATGTGGTTGGCTTGATACCTCAATCCATTTAGTAGGCTAGAAGAATTAACCATAGGATGCTAGCCTGATAGATTGCAATGAAATAGGAGGGATAACAACTGACCATATTGCCTTGTGTAAGAATTGACCATAGGACCACCTTACAAGTGGAGATACTTAAGTAGTTAGAGAGATCTAAGATCCGAGAGGGCGGATCTGTACCAAATGTGATCTATTAGATTTGGTGCTTAATGACTCAACCAAATATCCAACCTCTGCTTACTAGCATGGGTATTGCTTGTGGTTCCGGAGGCGATAGGAAGGGAAGATAGACTAGGATGACTTTACCCTACGATTTTTAGTGATATTTATGCCACTGTACGTTGTGGATGAACTGCAGTAATTACCTGAATACTTGGATTATTACTTTATCTTTATACTTTCTTTCTCTTGTTTCAATTATGTGGATTGCAAATCAATGCATACTACTCTATTCAACATTATTATCAACTTTTATCTCTGACTACCACATAACATACTTTGATTTCTTTCACAACAGCTCTTAGGGACGACACTTAAATTTACATAGGCTCTACTACATCAGATCGGGTTCTCTGCCCGTTAGTATGTGTTTATCCTTGTATCTCTAAGTTTTATAGATGTAAGACAGGATGAAATTACGCATCAATACCCAAAACAAACATGCTTTGTGTGACTAAATATTACAAAAGGCCACACAAACATTAAATTCACATGGCCATTGGATGATCAGTAGTCACACAAAATACACATTTATTTACTTTTAACAGCATATGGTCACACTTATTAACACTTTTGGCCACTGTTTGCTAAATTGTATGTGACTATATACCCAAAACAAACATGCTTTGTGTGACTAAATATTATAAAAGGCCACACAAACGTAAAATTCATGTGGCCATTAGATGACCAATAGTTACACAAAATAAAAATTTCTTCACTTTAAACAGCATATGGTCACACTTAACACTTTTGTCCACTGTTTGCTTAATTGTATGTGACTATATACCCATATCAAACATGCTTTATGTGACTAAATATTACGAAAGGCCACACAAACATAAAATTCACGTGGCCATTGGATGATCAATAGTCACACAAGATACATATTTCTTCACTTTAAACAACATATTGTCACACTTATTAATACTTTTGGCCACTGTTTCCTTAATTGTATGTGACTATATACCCAAAACAAACATGCTTTGTGTGACTAAATATTACAAAAGGCCACACAAATATAAAATTCACGTGGCCATTGGATGATCAATAGTCACACAAAATATACATTTCTTCACTTTAAACAGCATATTGTGACACTTATTAACACTTTTGGCCACTGTTTCCTTAATTGTATATGACTAACTCTAAAAAAACAACACCTGTTGTGTGACTAAATCATCACAAACGTTACATTTATTATATATTCATGTGGCCACAGGACGGGAAATAGTCACACAAAATACACATTTAATAGAATAAATCATCTCAAATGTCACATATATTATATATTTATGTGGCCAAAGGACGAACAATAGTTACTCTCAACAGCATTCGTGTGACTATAAAGTGTTTACGGTCACTAATAATGACTAATCCAACAAAACTTGTGCCTAATTTGTCACACACATTCGGGGTTTTGGTCACTCTTTTTCAATGGAAAAGGCCACGAACTCAACAATGTGACCATATGCCACCTACGGGGGCGGGACCTTTGGTGACACACAATGAAAAAACGTATGTAACTATATGCATATCGTCACACATTTCTGGCGTGACCAATAGCAGTTTCTGTATCAGTGGTGCTATAGTTACACTATTAGTAAATAGTTACCAAATGGAATCCGAAGCTATGGTGGGAGTAAACGCTGAGTATCTCGTGCGAGCCATTCTAACAATGTGTATAGAATAACACAAGATAACAAGAATATCATAAGTCGGGCATAATGTAAAATTATGAGAATTCCAACAGAGATATTTTATTCGATACAAGTTCTAACTAATAGAGCATTGTAGGGGAAGACAGAAGATTAGGAGAGGAATAATATCATAAGTCTACCATAATGACGATGATGAGATCGACGTAGATATTCTTACAAAGTTCTAACTAATAGAACACTGCGGGGAAAACGGAGGATTAGAAATACAAGTTCTAATGCTTAGAACATTGTATGATAAAACGGAAGAGTGAAGTTACAAGTTCTAACATTTAGAACATTATAGGATATAACGGAGAAATGGAAATCTAAAACTAAAGACGGGAATCCTAATAACCACTAGCTTCCTTAGCGGCTAGTTCATCTCCTAAATGTCTCGATATGATTCATAGTGAATTATCTAATTCCCTAATCATGGATTCCTCAAAGGAATAGTCAAGTGTAGCTAGTCTAACTGGTGATGAAGATCCTACAGAGGATGATGGACTAAGTGAGGAAGAAGATCCTATGGATGATAGACTAAGGGGTGAAGAAGATCCTACTGATGATGACGTAGACTCGTCATAAGATTCGGTATTTCTAGGTATAAATCTCTTGCTTAATTTCTTTCCTATGAATTGCTATCATTAATCCTAGGGGTGGTGCTATCATAAGTTCTAAGTCTAAGTACCTAGGTCTTACGGTAGGCTATCCTAAGCCAGGAGATGTATAATTTGTAGGAATTTCTTAATCCACCAAGATATAATACTTAAGAAGTCTTAATACGGGATAGTCAACTAGGTATGGGAAAACTATAACCTCATGATGTCATAATGACTTGTTCACTTATCCTACAGGGTTAAAACTTAACAAGTACCCTTATCCCGTAACTAGTTTTGGTACAAGGACTGTACATACTTAAGGATTCTAGGCTAGTAAGTTCGATAGTTTACTATTCTGGTGTTGCTCATTCGTTATCATTAAGTTCCTGGATTGCATCTAAAGGACTCCTTATATCTAATCGATAAATAACTAAGATATCCTCAATGATCATAAGAGTAGAAATCCTAACACAAGCTAGAGCATGTCTCTCTTGCTTCTTATGTAACTCTAAAATCTAGGCACAAGGTTTTTCTAGTTCAGTTTCTAACCTACCAAAGTTTCTCTGAATAATGACTCGACCTTTTCCAAGACTATAAATCTTAATTTCTATTTCCTCAATATGCTATAGAGATATCTTATCTTGGTGATTTATAATTTCCTCAATTTGTTCCTCATGCCTATCTAAAGGACTCTTATAAGAACTACTTCTGATCTCAACTACTAAGGTGGGGGAGGTGATATAATATGGGTTTTCTTAGGAGGTGAGGAAACTACTTCTGGAATATAGAATTCTAGGGGATCAAAGAGTGGTAATGGTGGAGTAGGGGATAAAGAGGGAACGATAGGAATTTCACCATTATATGTTTTCATATAACCATTATATGCTCACATATAAGGATCATTCAAGAAATAGCTAATGAAGCTAAAGGATTATGAGTTAATTCAGAACTATATGATGTAGAATAGGAATTCTCATCATCAGTATCATATAAGATGATAGGGTGAGTGGTTCTATAGGAGGCTTAGTGTTTCTAAGGAGTGTAGGTGATGAGGAGTTATGGCATAAGTTAGACAACCATGATATCATGAATTAACAAGAGATAAAATAACAACTAGGTTATGTCATAAATAACTTGTTAGACTCAAAATCTGGCAAGTGTCGTTATTTATGCCACACGTCTCATAGTTGGATTTGACACAGAAACCGAAAGGATAATGATTTAGGCTAATTTTCGGGTATGTCAGGGAGGAAATTAGTGGCGAAGGAAAAATTTAGGGAAGGTATTTGTTTCTTAGGGCCCACTTTATCAGCACTTACTAAGTATCTAAAGGGTGATATCCTAGGTTTATCCTTAAAATGCCTAAAGTTCAAAAACAAATATTTCTACAGGATAATTCTCTATCTTACAATGTTTTGGGTTTGGAATCAAGGTATCAAAACTACCTAGGGTAAAAACTTAAGGGTTGTAAGTAATACATATCCTTTAGTATTACTTTGTTGGATAGGACGGGGTCAAAGATAGAGTATAACAAGTATCCAACTTGTTGGGTTTCTTAGTAGCTAATTCAATCTCTAGGGGTGGTGATAGGGTTCGAAATGACTTAAGATAATCTAGTAAGGGAATGGTTGAGTGATGATGTTCCTATCCAAAGTGGTGATTAGGAAATGACAACTAGGAATGTGCATAAGGAGACAACAAGGTATAACAAAGTCATAGCTTATCTTATATCATAGGAAACATATCTTACATATCCTATATCTAACAAGTACCATTATCTATAGTGCATATCCTAGGGTGGAATTCTAACCAAAAGATGTAGGTGATAAAGGTGTAATAATTGATGGTTCCTTAGGGGTTGGGGTTGGAAAGGCTTTCTATATCTAATTGATGAAGAACCTGATTATCATAGATTATCTTTTGTAAGTTAGAAATCCTATTGGGCTACTACCTGGATATCACTATGACCTTTTTCTATCTTCCGAATAAGGTCAATAGAGAGTTCATCCAAACTATTCCAGATATTCTCAACCTGATCTTCCTAGTGTTCTAAGTGTGTCCTATGTGAATCTCCTCCAACCTCAAATTTCGAAGATGAGGTAGGAAGTTTAGTGGGGAAGGATGAGGGTGCTAAAGTATAGGATCCCTTCCTAAATAGGCTAGGCTCATTACTAGGTAAGTGTGATAAAAGGATATGTGGGTCTCCTAGGTAACATTGATCCTTCGGAAATAAAGAACCTTTAGGTATGAAATTTTGGTGGGGGTAGTAATAGGGATGAAGGCAAAATAGTGGATATAGTGATAGGAGCTAATAGGGGAATACGTAATGCTTTTAAGAATAAGATAGATTATCGGGAAAAGGCGAGAAACTTATAGAGGATAGTGAATCTATACTATTCCTACGATCTACCAAAGAGTTAGGAGGGATGTTTCCTGGAGTAACGAGGAAATAATCTGGTGAAACTAACATAAAGTTAAGAATATCTATAGAGGAAGGGACATCCTCTACATCTAAACTAGAGGGGACGATGCTAGGATAGATGGGAGTAGGCATGACTATATAACAACTCAGGGGAAATAACCTAAGTTATTTATCTCTAGGTAATAGTTATGAAATATATGCTAGGTAAATCTCTTACCTACTTTTACGTGGAAAGGTAGTGGCACTGAGGACTTTCTTGGAGTTGGGAAAAGTAGTTGTAGTTTAGGTTTTAACCTTGTTCTCTACCACTGAGGCTCTGATGCCAATCTGTAACACCCCCATTTTCACAGATAGCAGCGGATGCTAGATCTGGGGTATCACCTCATGGAAACATAGTCACAGTAATAGAGAATGACTCAAAAAGAGACGTTTTGGAAAAATATGTTACCATTCATTTAAAATATCAGATTTTTATAAATGAGGTCCTAAAATCTATGTGAAACACATAGTTTGAATGATAACAGGTTTGAAAGTCCTTCTAGTCCAGTGCCACTATGTGCCATAAGTTGCTCAATAACCTAGGATATATGCTTAAAGGGTCAACACAAAGGTTAAGTGATATTCATAGGTTTTAGTGTGTAGTGGTTGAATACAAGTTCTACTGGGTTCAGTTGATACAGCCATCTAGGAAAATGCAGAGTTTGTGATAATTGCAATGCATTTACAATTATCACAGGGAAATAGTATTATTGCACTAATCTCATGACACCCCACGTTAATATGTCTAGGTCGTGGGGCACTGTAGACCAAACCATGACAGGACGTAACAAGGATTAACTTGCCAAGGTTAACCCTTTTAGTTCTCAAATATAGTGATATTTGTTGGACCTTAAATCTATCAACTTTAACACAAATATAAACACAAGATGAAGTAAAGATGGTGACTTGATATGAATAAAGTGTGGCGTTAACTATTATAAAAGAGAGTAATAAGATGAAGAGAACTTTTATTAAAAACACACACAATACACACAAAAGCACACCCCTCAAATGAGCCTTTGAGGTGTTTATATAGTACATAAGAGATGATGCCTGTAGGACCTTAAATAACACAACTTTATCACACCAATATAGAAGCAAAGATGAAGAAGAGATGGTGACTTGATGTATATGTACGGCGTTAGGTTGTAGAGAGAGAGATGAAATATGAGAGCTTTTATTATGAGAGAAACACACACAAATACACACTAAAGCACACACCTCAAATGAGCCTTTGAGGTGTTTATATAGTACTTAACATAATGCCCTAAAAGGCTTTCCATGGGCTTGGTTTACATTTTCTAATAAAGGCTTACATGATATAATTAACAAGTACCAAGTCCATAGCCCAATATTCTTAACTATTACAATACTTGTTGACTCAATAATGATCATCACTTTTAATGCTAACAATCTCCCCCTAAGGGACGATCATTGAGATCTTCCTTTGATTAAATAAATGATCAACACTTCAAATGCTAACAATCTCCCCCCTAAGGGTGATCATTGAGATCTCTCTTTTGTGACCTTGATCTTTGATCTTTGAAGCTTGTTCTCTTTGAACTTTGAGTCTTTGTGTAATAGCTTTGCTAGATTCTTTGTTCCAATCATGCTTTGTGATCTTTGATAAATGTCATTTGGTTGTTCTTGCCTTTTATTAACAACTTTACTCTGTTGTCTTTACGTCTTTTCCAACATGCTCATACTTTGTTTGACATTGAATCTTTGTGAAGTTCTCTTTTCTTTGACTTTAATCTTTGTTTCTTTAGTTTGTAGATTCTTTGACTTTGACTTAGAAACGTTCTGAACTTTGTTTTGCTTTGATCTTTGAAGAGTGCTTTGCAGGGTATGAGCATGTGGATCTTTGAGTGATGGTAACGGTCTTTCTCCAAGGAACATTCATCAGTACCTGCATAAAATAGTTAGCAATAAAGAATCCGGTACTTACAGGTTCGGAATTAGAGATCGTTAACAGCATAGTGTGAAAACTCTCTCTAACCCTTGCCAAGGCCGTTCCTGAACCAGATACCCCTGAAAAAGGCTTACTAGATCCACCGAAGTACATCAATGATTCAGGTGAGTTGTTGGAGATCACCCCACAACTATAGACCGTTTGAGACATAGTAACCATCACGATAGATAAGGGAAGATCCGTAGATCTCATAAAGACTCTTACAACTTGTGTCCTTTTTGGCGAACACAAGTGTATTCATAGGAAAGTGTATCCTAAGAGATCCTTTGATGAATCTCGGGGCTCTAGACTCGATAAGTGCACATTTGGTTTCCTATGCGGAGATTAGGGATGGGTCTCCTGCTTCAATATCAACCATCTCTAAGAGATAAGTTGATAGATTACACCGGTTCCCCGTGAGAATGAAACAAGCTCTTTTAAGAGAACTTGAGTGGCTAGAAGGTTTAGTGCAGTGCGTCACTGGGTCCATGACGTCTTGTCTTCAATACCGGTGTCACCTTAGTAACAACCAGTAGCATATGAGTTGAACCCGGTGTCTGCCCTAAGGTTGAACATATGGAGGGCTATTTCTTTTCACCCTTTTCATTTGCTTTTCTTTTTAATTCTTCAACCCCTTCTTTCTCCTTTCTCATTTTCTCCTTTTTTCAATCATACCTAAGGACTTCTAATTCTATTCTATTGGAATTGTCCTTGGGTAGATCCCTCCGGCTCTGGCGGATCATAGGACGGTTTTTCTTAACCTTAGTCACCTTATAACTCCATGACTATCCTATTGTTGCCATAAAACCATTCATTTGAAAATCTCTCAAAGTGTTTACGATTATGAAACATATTTCTGTTACCACTTCGAGAGTTTTGCATTTCATTTGAAGGACTCCCCCTTCACATGTGCTGATGGATTTTTTAAGAAATTTGCACATGCGAGAGGAGTTTGCACTTTTTGAATTGATCCATTTTTAGTAAACATGACCGATTCGAGACACGCTTACATCACTAGTTAGACTAGCTTGAAATTATTACCCGGCCTGGTCAAGTCCACAGAAAGTTTCTCGAAACGGTACATTTCTACTAAGACAAATCCTTTTCGAGATACGCTTACGTGGCTAGTTAAAGAGTTCCATTGTCAGCTTTTAGGTGACAACTAGCTCTAGTAACTAACTTGATGTTATTACCAGTCGAGGATAAGTCTTTTCGATTACAAACTTTTGTTGTTTCGTCAATTCTTGGGTCATTTCTGAGTCGAGCTCGCATGAGATTCAGCCACAATCTTAAACACATTGATCACATTTTTAATCACGTCTTCTCCCCCCTCAAAAATAGCATATCCATGGTATTTTTGATACCAATTGATTAAAACCTTTTCTTTTTAGATAGCATATGGGAGAAACGGATGTATGTAAATTCCGAATTAGTTTCTTTTAAGCATGATCTTTTTGGAACATCTTTTTTATTTTAATACTCCCTGTCAAAAATAGAACATTTTGAGTAAATTTAAGCTTTTAAGGATTTTAGGGAGTAATATCTTGAGCTACATCATGAAAAGTTTTGAAAACCTTTTGAAATATTTTTCAAAATTTGGCTCAAAAAAAATTAAGAAGACTTTGATAAGCTTTTTGGTGAGAAGTCTTCTTATCTTTTAGGATTGTCGCACATAAATGTACAACAGGGTCCTTTCTTTGAAAATCACGGGTTATACACTGTTATGTGTGCATAAGCCATAATGTTTTTAGGATAAGTGCTCAAAAAATATTTAAAAACTTTTGAATTGATTTAAGCACTTTCGTTTCTTTGAAGAACGAGTCCTTAGCTGAAATACTAAGAAGTCATTATGTTGAAGTCCGAGTCCTTAGCAGAGATACTAAGAAGCCATCATTGAAGCCCGGGTTTCGTACTGAAGTATACGAAAGCCATTGTGAAGAAAGTTTTGAAAAACGACATGTTTTTAGAAAAACATTTTAAAGAACTCCCGCTCAAGCATCTGTACATTTCCGTATCATTGTTGAATGACATTTCTAGAAACGTACAGAATATTGATTTATACGAGAGACATGTCGTGAGAAGAATATTTTTGGATTTTTTGATTTTATATTGTTTTTGTATTTTTTTGAAAATTTTATATTTTTGTATTTTGTTTTTGTAGGTTTTTCAAATTTTGTATTTTGTGTTTCAAAAATATTTATAGCGAAGCGATTTTGAAAACTTTTTCAAGAAGATTCGAGAAGACGTTCTAGCTCCTCAGGAGTTAGGCTTCGCATGCCAATTCGTCGAACTAAATAGTCAAACCGTTTTTTTGGAAGGGCTTTAGTAAAAAGATCGGCGAGTTGGTAATCAGTCTTAACGAAAAATAATTCAACAGTACCCTCTTCCACGTGTTCTTTGATGAAATGGTAGCGGACTTTGACATGCTTCGTCTTAGAGTGATGTACGGGATTGCACGAGATGGCTATGGTACTTTTTGAGTCACAATACATAGGTATTCTGTCAAAAGTAAAGCCATAATCTGTGAGTTGTGTCCGCATCCATAGAACTTGGGCACAACACGCAGATAGAGACACATACTCGGCTTCGGCGGTTGATAGCGCAGTACAATCCTGTTTCTTTGACGACCAGCTTACAAGCTTTTCACCCAAAAATTGTGCTCCACCTGATGTACTCTTTGCTGTAACTTGATCACCAGCATGGTCTGCATCTGAAAATGCGGTTAGATGAAACCTCGAATCCTTCGGATACCAAAGTCCCATGTTAATGGTGCTTCGTAGGTACCGAACGATCCGTTTAACCTCTTTGAGGTGAAGTTTGGTAGGCTTTGCCTGAAACCGTGCTAACAAACAAACAGCAAATTGAATATCGGGTCGGCTAGCAGTTAGGTACATGAGAGAACCAATCATGCTCCGATATTTTTTTGGGTCGATGGGTTTTCCAGACAAATCAGCACCTATTTTTGGTGAAGTGACCATTGGTGTACCAACAGAATCACAGTTTTCCATTCCATGTTTTTTCAAAATCTCTATTGTATATTTAGCTTGATTGATAAAAATACCACGAGGGGATTGATGGATTTGTAAACCAAGAAAGAATTTTAGTTCCCCCATCATGGACATTTCAAATTTACTTTTCATGACATTTTCAAAATGTTTTGAATGGTTAGGATTGGTTGATCCAAAAATAATGTCGTCCACATAAATTTGAACGATCAAAATGTCATCTTTGAATTTTTTGATAAACAAGGTGTCATCAACCGTTCCTTTTGTGAAATTGTTTTTAAGCAAGAAAGATGATAATTCGTCATACCACGCTCTTGGAGCTTGTTTTAAACCATAGATTGCTTTCTTAAGCTTGTAGACGTAGTCTGGATGATCTTTGTCGATGAATCCCTCTGGCTGACTCACATACACTTCTTCTTTCAGAGTTCCATTTAAGAAGGCAGTCTTAATATCCATCTGATAGACTGTGATGCTTTCGTGAGCTGCATAGGCTAAGAAAATACGGACTGCTTCAAGTCTAGCTACAGGCGCGAATGATTCCTCGAAATCTATCCCTTCTTCTTGTGGATAATCTTTAGCCACGAGACGAGCTTTGTTGCGAATAACAGTCATTTCCTCATACAGTTTGTTCTTCCACAACCACTTGAGATCAAGAACACGTTTATCAAGTGGTCGTTCAACAAGTTCCCAACTATCATGTAATAGATATTGAAGAAATTCCTCCTGCATCGCTTCAATCCAAGGGTTTTCTGCCATTGCTTCTCGAATGTTTTTTGGTTCTTTGAGGCTGATTGAGCAAACGTAAATGCACATTTCGAGATCGGTGGCAAGTTGTCTCCTTGTCTGAACTGGCTTTGAAGGTTCACCAATAACATGTTCTATTGGATGGTCTTTTGTCCATTGAAACGTAGAAGGGTACCTTGGGTGTAACGAATGTGTGTTAGATGGTTCTTGTAACCTTGAAGAAGATTCAGCAGAGTCTGTTGCAAACGGGTTTTCAAATACTTCTTCTTCTTCTAACGTAACATCGTTTGAATTATTTGTTGGTTCTTCTTGAAAATTTGTGTTTTGGTTTTGCTCATCAACGCTTGGTAGAACAGTTTCAAGTACTGGAGTTGCTTGAGTAGATGTAGATGATGTTGATGTAGTTGGTGCTTCAGCTTCAGTTGTGGTAGATGCATCTTGTGATGGTGGTGGTGGTTGATGGTTTTGAGCGGGTGCAGCGGAATATTGTTGAGATGCATTTGTCGAAGTTCCACCATAATATTCATCAAACATTAACTCGAAGAAATTTGCCAGTTCTTGTTCTGTTGGTTTATCCGTGTTTGTTGACTGAGCTCCTTGAAGCACGAGTCCTGAACTGATGTGTCCAGAAGTCTGCATGTTTAGTGCGGGTCCTAATCTGTTTTGATTAGAAGCCATCGGATTAAGCCTGGGTTCTAGAGCGTATCTCTCAGAAGCCATTTGTGAAATCTCGTCAAACTTCACATTCATCGTCTCCATTATCCTTTTCGTTCTTCTATTATACACCCTGAATGCCCTCGAGTTTTCTGAATATCCAATGAAGATTCCAATATCACCCTAAGCTTTTAACTTTCCTAGATCTTCTCTATCATTCGTCGGATAGCACAAAGCACCAAATACGTGAAGATAAGAGATATCCGGTTTATGGTTGTTCACTAGCTCATATGGGGTTTTATTGAATCTCGGATGGACTAGGGATCGGTTTTGAGTAAAACAAGCAGTGGCAACAGCATCAGCCCATAAGAATAGTGGTGCACTAGAAAAAATCAGCATTGTGCGAGCAGCTTCCACAAGAATTCGGTTTCTTCTTTCAACTACCCCATTCTGCTGTGGAGTTCTAACAACTGATGTTTGGTGTGTGATTCCAACATCTTCAAGGTAAGTTCTTAACTCCTGGTTTGTAATGTAACACCCCCAATTCATGGATGCAGCGGAATTCAAACTGGGTGTTACTTGACGGCACAATAGTCACAATAATAGAAAACGAACTCTAATTGAGTCGTTTTAAAAAGGTTTATCATTCAAATTATATAAATATCAGAGATTACAAAATGAGGTCCCAATTGGTTCCATGTTTACAAATCACATTAAGTGAGTTTTTGAATGATAAGTAAATTTATAGCCCTCTTGAGTATCCGTGTCCTTCCGTGCCATCCTTGATCGTCATGAACCTGAAATACATGCTTGAGAGGTCAACACAAAGGTTGAGTGATATTCATAGAGTTTGTTAAATCGTTTGAACACAATATGTTGGTAGTGTGAGTTATAGGCTCACACCAATGTTTGGAAAACAAAACAGGTAGGCTACGTTATTATACGCCCGGAACAGTTATTATACACTAAGCTTATGACACCATAACGTTAACGTGTACCAATATCGATCGGCAGATTTATCCCGGTAGGTACTTTGCTAACATACCTAAATCTCAAATATTAATGCATTTGTTTGAACTTAGTCAATACAAATGGGATTCGTCAATCCCAATAGGCCTATTCACAATATTTGCGCTCACTATTGCTAGTGATTAAATGGTTCATAATAAGGGATCTCGGTTTAGCAAGGTTGGTACTTAGTGATAATAAAACAATCAGGCAAGCATACAATTTAAAAACATTGTGCTCGGTTAAAATAGCATGTATTCCCCCCAAGTTTGTAAAACAATTAAGTAATGGAAAATGGGGCTATGAACTCACCTTAAGTAAGATAGCAAGTAATGAATGTAACGGTTGAATCGTGAAGGTTTCTACGAGCAACCTATAATAGAATGTTGCGACTTAGGATCGGAGTAAAGAATATGAATAAGTGCCTATATATATATCTTGCATCTAGTCCATGATGTGGTATGATGTATATTGTAAGTCTTTGAAAGAAAAGATTCATGAACATGTATGTTTGGTATATCGTTTACTACCGTTCGGGCTGACATATTTCAGAAGTCATGTTAGTAAGCGTTCGAGGAGCCAGGACACTTTAACTCGTAAATCCACAACTCATCTCGACGGCTTACATAATGAACTCCTCACATGAGGCTCCCTACTATTGTAGTAGTTGATAAAATATATAGATATAAGTTTTGATCCGAAAAGTTACATGTCCGATATTTTGAATAAACTTAGGAAAGTTTATTAGTACATGAAGATTGTTATTAGGGGTAGTTTCATAAGTCTTGAATGACCATTTTCTCTTGGTAATATCTCATGGTTTCCTTTTAAGTGAAGTAGATCCAAATTGCTTGTTCATGTTATCGCCTAATTCATTGTTTCATGTTTACGCCTATGTAAGTTGTTATGGTCATTTCGTCATGGCCTAGCCATGACCTTTGGTCCTTGTTTCAAGGTCATGAGACACAACCTTGGCTCTAGCCATGGTGGTGGTCTTGATTATTGGTCATAAGACCTCTTGTTCCTTTTAAAGTATAACCATAATCTAGTGACTTATATATATGTAAATAGTTGTTAAGAAATTTAGAAATATTTCACTCAGAAAGTGTTTTCAAGGCTCGAGCCTCTTTGTTCCTGAAGGAAAACGTGATTCCGGACAACTTTCGTGTTTTAACTTTTTCATGAAACAGACCAGAAAGGCCTCTTTTTGCGTGTTTTCTATTCTGTCACAGAAACATTTTGGCAGTTTTGCCGGAAAGTTTTGGTAACTTCAAATCGCCATAACTTTTGACTCGTATACTCTTTTTAGGTTGTTCAAATTGCTACGGTTTCCTTGTTAAGTCCTCTACTGCAATATGTAATAATCCAATATCATATTTTTACCATTTTGATCAGGTCTTACCAAGAAATTCACTAGTTTGCTTGTTTTAGTAACTTATCTTAACAATCCATTATAACAACATCTTTTACTCATTTTTATACATCATGGACATCAATACAAGACATAATATAGCAAGAATAACATGTAAATGATATGAACATGATAAATTAACAAGAAACATGTTAGGGTTTGGCTTACAACTTTTGGCTTTCAAAGATGAAAGGAAAGTAGCAAGTAAGGAAAAGAACTTTGATAGACTTGCTTCAACCCTTTTTCACTTCATGCAATCTTTCTACCCTTGGTATTCTTGAAAGAGATGTAATGAAAGTTGAGGTGAATTGAGTGGATTTAAACTCAAGAGAAATCACCAAGTATTCTAGGGTTTGGAAGATTTTTGGTAACTTATGATCAAACTAGGGTTTCTACTTGAATAAGCACTTGAACCTTGCAAGAAATTAGAAGGAAATAAAGCTAAGGATGGATGGTTTTGGGGTTGGGGATGCACGGCACAACACAAGGGGGGAGGGAGTATTTATAGTCCAATGAGGAGGTTAGGAAACAACTAGGAAATTACCAAAACTTGGTGACCAAGTTGTAATTTAGTGATGATCTAGGGGTAAATTCATGATATGAAGCCACATGGGTGTGACTCCCCCCTCCTAGGGCGGTTTGTATATCTTGGGGAGCAAGGGTTGGAGTTGTGATGATATTATTCAAGATATTGTGTTAGTTTTGGCTCCGTAAAATGCTAACCGTAAATGATTAAGCCTCAAAACGTAAAACCGGGTGTCGTAAAATTATGGAATTTGAAAGTATTGGTAAACATGTCCATATGTTCCATAATAAAATATAAAATGAGCGGTAGGTTCCATTTGGGTGGTAAAACCCTGCTAAAAACTGGAAATACGGGTCTAAAACGCGTAATACGTAAAACGTACGAATATTGCGTAAAATTGAGAAAAGTAAAATGTTACTTTTCTAATATGATATAAATGATTTAAAAAGACTTATAATGTCTAGACTGGGCTCAGTCTAGTGTCGGTTGGTATTAAATGTCTTTTAGACATCAAACCGTAAGCCTAAAAATCACGAAATGACTTATAAAATCAAGGAATGGTTTTTGGTCAACGGAGGAGGGAAAAATATGTTGACTTTTTCTAATAAGTTGAAAACTCAAATCTTTTTAGAAACGCGGTGCAGGTATAGGCTAAGGTTACGGCTGAGTAAAAACGCTTAAAACTGAAAATTCCAGTTTTTCACGGCCGAGGTTTATTTTGGTCATGTTTTTCTCAGTCATGATTTATTCTCAAATAAATCATGAGTGTGTCAAACATTTTTCTGATACGGGGAAAATTAACGCGACCGAATTTCGTTGTGCGTAGAATTTTTGAATGACGTTTTACCCTAAAACGTATAATTCCGTGTAATTCCTTAATATCTTTCACGAAAATGAGCTTATGAATGTCAAACTTTTAATTTGCCATGGAAATGATTTATCACTTCAGCCCAAGAAATAAAAATCAAGTTTCGGGAAAAATTTTCGGGAAAAATGAATAGTAAAAGTGAATAGTGAAATTTTCCGGGAAAAGTAAATATCCTGAAAATGCGAATTGTTACAGTCTCTACCCCTTACGGGGAACTTCGTCCCGAAGTTCTGTGTGTGTTATACGTTGGAGTGGTGTCGATGAAGAGGTGTGGTTACTTATGAGAAGTTTGTTTCTAAGAAAACATACGGGTGACTGCTCCCAGCATAACATGATCCCTCCTGAATTAGACATAGGTGATCAGGCTATGTATAATTTAGGACCGATAATGTGATGTTCGGTTTAGTCACGTAGTAATGTGTTTCTTAAAAGTTTTAGATGGTATTCAATCTTGTAAAGCTGATGAGGTTGCTTATGGTGTAACTAAGGATGATTTGAGCTTTAAAAGTGCATCAAGATCAGAAAGTGAGCTTGTGGGATTAAGGGTTGTGAAGATAATGATGGTGAGAAGGTTAAGAAGGTTTGTGTTCTTCATTTTGGTATGTTGAGATTTAGTGGTTTGTGATGAAAGTTGGAAATGAAGGCATGATATTGATTTATAGGGTGATATCAACGAAGTGATTTTTCTAAGATGGTGGTAGAATATCTTGGAGTAACATGATGTGAAACAATAAAGTGATAACAAATTGGCTTGAAGTAAAATTTGTTGAATGGTTTATAAGATAACTGAGTAAGTCTCATAGAATGGTAATAGTCTGCTAAACAATCAAATTGGTTTGGAGATAGGAAGTACAATAGATGAGAATTATCACAAAGAGTTGTTTATTGAACAATAAATATTCTTAAGTCATAAAACTCCCATTACTAGGGATGACATACACGTAGTACAACATAGTGCATAAATAAATATGACTGCTAAGTTCTAAACTTCATTGTTCTGCAGTGTTGTTGAGATTCTGATAAGCTTCTTCTTCTCTTATCATATATGCTTTCCATTGGATGTCTTCAACTTGTTGGCCTTGGCTGTTGGGGACATCTGTTCCTGTAATGACCACTTTCTCCACACCCGAAGCATATAACTATTGGTTGTGCGTTGCTACCGGTAGCTACAGTCTTGGCTCTACAATTCTGGGCGAGGTGTCCAGTGTTTTGACAGTTGCGACACTTAGCCGGGCAAGGACCAGAGTGATGGAAATTGCACTTAGTACACTGTGGTTGAGTCCCAGAATATCCACCTTTGGTTGGTGCAGCAACATAAGTCGTTGCAGCCCCTTGTCTTTTGTTTTGCTGGTTATGATGGTTGTTGTTGTTACTTCCATGGTTACCATCCCATGGTCGCTTGTTGTTGTTGGTTCTATTGTTATTGGAGTTGTTGAAGTTTTGTCTTTGGGTTTCCGCTGTCTGAACCACCTGATCCATGAGGCTGCGAGACATCCGCATAGCCTCATCAAGTGTTTTGGGACTAGACGTAATCATGTTCCCTTGTATGCTTGGTGGGAGTCCCCAGATATATTCTTCCAAAAGTTTCTCATTTGTCGAAACCATCGTTGGGCATAGTATCCTCAATTCATGGAATCGGCGGTTGTAACTCAGGATGTCGGTTCCTTTAACCGCATGGTTCCAGAATTCTACTTCTGGGTGACAACATGGTTCCTTTAACGGCATTTCACTGTGAGGGTAATACTCTTTCTTCATGTTATCCCTAGAAAGCTTATAATCATTTTGGATGTCCATTGGTTGAGATACTAAATTCCACCATGATAATGCTTCATCCAATAGTGGACCGGTGGCATATTGGACTTTCTCATTCTCGGTGCATTTGTTGATCAATACTACTAACTCCGCTTTTTCAAACCAGGAGTTAAAATTTACGGCTCCATTAGTACCTTTGTAATTGGTGGGTTGGCAATTTAAATAACCGTTGAATGTGCAGCTCTTATATACCGGATCAATATTTATTACTGGAGGACCGGATGGGTTCGGTCCTCTGGTATTGATGGTAGTTGCAGCAACTCGAACAGCTTCAGCAGTTCTAGTAGTTTCAGCAGTTCTTGCAGTTTTAGCAGTTCTAGTAGCTTTAGCGGCTGTTGCGGCCTGTGTAGCTATGGCTACTCGTTCAGTTGCTATTGCTGCTTTTACACAATCTTTAACTAGTTTGCGGATAGCAGCTTGAGTCATTACTGGTGGTGTCTTCTTCGTTGGCGCCATGATTCTATTATATCAAAGGTATGTCATGAGTAGAGAGTTGTGAAATAAGCATGATTTTTGATGGGGAATGATAGAATAATTATTGTTGAAGATTTAAAGGCATAACACATGATAGTATAAAACAAGAGTTTTATTCATACAACGTTGGTTGATTTACAAAATCGAAACTTATTACAAGCTTCTTCAAAATTTACTAACTGATACTTTCAGTTTAGTAATTACAACGTTTTTACTATCGCTAGTTATTACATGGATTTCATAACATTTACTAACTGAGTCTAATCAGTATAGTAGTACAAAAGATAACTAGTATCATCACACTAGTCTATGGCGGGTTAGAAGGTCCGAGCAGCTCTGATTGATCGGCAACTTCTTGGTTTAGTGTGTCATAGAGGTACGAGTCGATGAAGTTTGAGAGACTATGTTGACTTTCTTGTTGGATCAATGGTGGTCGAGGTACGATCCATAATGAATGATCCAAATCATCACATGTAGGGATAACAAAGGGAAGAGATAGTGGTGGTGGTAATGGCCCTAGTACATATTCATACTCATTATCCTCCTCGGAGTCTGCCTCAACCCAATTTTGTTCAAAATAATTAGAGATATTCATCGCAAAATTAGTTGGCATTGGTTCATCCTCTTCTTCGTCAGTTGAATCTTCTAAAGGTTCTTCTTCGTCATCAGAAGCGAAGACATTTACGAAGTCAAATCCGAACTCGGGTGGGGGTGGTAAGACTTGGAAGTTATTAGGTAGAGTGGGCACATAATCGGGAGAAGTGGGTACGCACATGATTTCTATGAAAAGAATTTCTATGTTAGAACAATTCAATGTTTATGGGAAGTGCTCAAAATGTGAGAAGTGTGTATCATAAAAATGTCTACGGGAAATGCTCAAAATGGGTATATATGAATATACTAATATGTTTGTGTAACATAACATGCTTACTAAGTCCATAATCGTCTGGAGGATGGAAGACACGGAGAGCGGAAGGCTATAAAATGTTTTTGTTTGTAATTGCGGTTATAGTTTAGGTCTCAATTAGACCCGTTTCTCTATAACCATGGCTCTGGTACCAATCTGTAACACCCCCAATTCATGGATGCAGCGGAATTCAAACTGGGTGTTACTTGACGGCACAATAGTCACAATAATAGAAAACGAACTCTAATTGAGTCGTTTTAAAAAGGTTTATCATTCAAATTATATAAATATCAGAGATTACAAAATGAGGTCCCAATTGGTTCCATGTTTACAAATCACATTAAGTGAGTTTTTGAATAATAAGTAAATTTATAGCCCTCTTGAGTATCCGTGTCCTTCCGTGCCATCCTTGATCGTCATGAACCTGAAATACATGCTTGAGAGGTCAACACAAAGGTTGAGTGATATTCATAGAGTTTGTTAAATCGTTTGAACACAATATGTTGGTAGTGTGAGTTATAGGCTCACACCAATGTTTGGAAAACAAAACAGGTAGGCTACGTTATTATACGCCCGGAACAGTTATTATACACTAAGCTTATGACACCATAACGTTAACGTTATGGTGTCATAAGCTTAGTGTATAATAACTGTTCCGGGCGTATAATAACGTAGCCTACCTGTTTTGTTTTCCAAACATTGGTGTGAGCCTATAACTCACACTACCAACATATTGTGTTCAAACAATTTAACAGACTCTATGAATATCACTCAACCTTTGTGTTGACCTCTCAAGCATGTATTTCAGGTTCATGACGATCAAGGATGGCACGGAAGGACACGGATACTCAAGAGGGCTATAAATTTACTTATCATTCAAAAACTCACTTAATGTGATTTGTAAACATGGAACCAATTGGGACCTCATTTTGTAATCTCTGATATTTATATAATTTGAATGATAAACCTTTTTAAAACGACTCAATTAGAGTTCGTTTTCTATTATTGTGACTATTGTGCCGTCAAGTAACACCCAGTTTGAATTCCGCTGCATCCATGAATTGGGGGTGTTACATGTAAATTCTGTGCCATTGTCTGTTCTTAGAATCCTTACTGGAGCTTGAAGTAGAACTTGAATACGCTTCAGAAAGGTGATGATGATACCTGGTGCTTCGTCTTTTGATCTCAAAAACTTTACCCGAGTATATCTTGAATAATCATCAACAATAACAAGAATATACTTCTTCCCATTAATGCTTTCAACTCTCATTGGGCCACATAAGTCCATGTGCAACATATGTAACCTTGCTTCCGAACTAGGTACGGTTTTAGGTTTATATGATGCACTTTTACTTTTTCCTTGTTCGCATGATGGACATAAGTGTTCCTTGGTGTATTTGAATTTAGGAAGTCCGGTGACGATGTTGTCTTTGGCTAACTTGTTGATGGTGTCGAAATTGAGATGGGATAAACGTCTATGCCACAGCCAGGACTTAGTTTTGGTTGCCCTTGTCATAAGACAAATTGGTGATGTAGAAGCCATTTGGTTGATGTCGATAGCATACAAGTTTGTATCACGATTACCAGTTAAGAGATCATCACCAACCAAATTTCTTATAAAAACCGTGTTTCTTCTGAATGCCACTTCTAAATCTGCATCACAAAACTGCCCAACTGAAAACAAATTGTGTCCCAACCCTTCGATGTAGTAACCTCGAGTGATTAAAAAATCCCAAATTGTAGATCTCCATAACCAAATCTTGAAGAAAGTTCCAAACTTGATGAATTTTATAAAACTTTTTCGAGTTCTTGAAAACAAGTACAAAAATCAACAACGAGTTTTTAAGCAAAGATCTTTCAAAAGATTGAAACTTTCTTGTTAGAAAAGGTTTATAGCACTAGTTTGTAATCAAAAAAGTGTTACAAACACAAAACAAACAAGAAAAGTAATGATTTTTGGAATAAAAAGCGAGATATATAGCTTAAAAACACGAAACTAACAAACTCTTAACCCCCCTAAATCATTGTTAGGCGATTGATACCACTTGTTGGACCTTAGATTTCATAACTTTATCACACCAATATAGAAGCAAAGATGAAGTAGAGATTGGAAGATGGTGACTTGATATGTATAAATGTAATTCGTGTATATAGAGAGAGAGAGATGGAAATGAGAACTTATATTAAGAGAAAACACACACAAATACACACACAAGCACACTTACAAATGACTAGGTAAGTGCCTTATATAGTTAGAGAGAAAGGCCTCATGGGCTTTCTAATGGACTTGGGCTTGGACTTGGTTACATGGTAGATAACAAGGCTTATGAAACATAGCACATGACATATTAGCTTGCCAAGTCCAAGGCCCAATGACTAAACTATTACTAATCTTAACAAATGACACCAAGTTACAATATGAGAATGACCATCACTTCTATATATATTTTTTTTAATGCTAACAATGCCCTAAAGGCTTTCTATGGGCTTGGGCTTGGGCTTGGGCTTGGTTTACATGATATATAAAAGGCTTACATATCCTAACTCATAACATATTAGATTACCAAGACCCATAGAGCAATGACTAATCTATTACATACCCACGACACAAAGTTCTTTAAATGAGAATGACCATCACTTTTCTATTACATACTTTTAATGCTAACAATCTCCCCCTAAGGTGTGGTCATTCGAATGATGGTCCACGTGATTAGGTCTTCTGTGTTCTTTGTCTTGAACTTTGTGTATCGTTGTAGATTAGCCTTTAGTCTTTGTTCCTTCATGCTTTGTGGTCTTTGATAGCTGACTTTTCATCGTTCTTTGTTCTTTTGTGATGTGGAGCAACCTGCCTTTCGTCACTTCTGCGTCTATGGTGGTTGTCCGCCATTCCAACATGCTCATACGTCTTTAGTCTTTTTGATACATGCATTTGTAGTTTGATGAGGCGAAAAATGAACCGTTATTAGGGGGTCATTTAAGCCAGGATTTGAATTTATTTGATCAAATATTGCCCTGAATCATTCCTTTTGTGATTTTAGGTACTTTGGGAGTGAATTCTGGAAAAGGAAGCATTTTGGACGTTTTTGGAGCATAAAAGTGAAGAAAACGGGAAAGTCTTAAATTTCCTTGCTGGGAACAGTAGATAACGGCGTCAAGAAGGATTTTTTGACGGCGTCAAGAGCAAAATGGATGACGACCCAGAGAAAATGTGACGGCGTCCGAACAAGGGCGTCAAGAATAATTTTGGTGACGGCCCATAGTAGAAACATACATGACGGCGTCAGCTATGGATCTAGGCAATCCGAGAACTTTATTGGCGGCGAGATGACGGCGTCAGATTTTTACTCTTGACGCCGTCACCTCCTAAAATCTATATATACTTTTCTAATTTTCATTCATTAGACAGGAACTTGTGTGGAGAATTTTAGGGCCGAACCTAATAAACCCTAGCTCGTTTGTAAAAGTATTTTCAAGGGTTTTCACCCCTTGAAACCCTTCATGTTCAATTAAGATACGTATTCTTCCAATTCATTCAATATGTCTATGTGTTGTTTGAATATATCTTACACTTGTCTTGATTTTAACATGCTAGGCTAGATCTATTATGTGTTTGCTTAGATGTAATGAAACCTAGATGTTGATTATAAGTTGATTGCTTGTTTATAGTTGTAATGGATGAATGATTTCAATGTTAGGCTTAAGAAAATTGGCAGATCTCCATTGTGTAACTTGCTTGAACGTCTTAAGAAACATGAACCGATGTGTACTAGGTTTTTATGGTTGTATTTAATGCATGAGGGAATTCTAGTGATCCCATGTTAGGAGCTTCTTAGCCGGCTCGACATAGGAGTGAAGTAGGAGCTTATAGGATTGGGGAAGTAAGTACGCCACCCCATGAATGGTATTAAGGAATACAATCCGTCATCCACGCAACTGTAACAAGTAATTAACCTATAAAAGATATCTAGGGAGTAGTGAAATCTAAGTAAACACAATTCTCCCATATATTGTTCACACCACACTTGTTAAATTAGTTTATTTTCATTTTTGTTATTTTATTTTGATTGCATCTTAGTTATTGGGTTATTTCACTAGCAACTAACTCCGCCCACTCTTCCAATACCCGAGATTTTTATTTGCTTTTATAAAATATAAAAAAATACAAAAAGAATCATCCCTCACCTCTGGACCTAGTTTTTAGGTTTTCTAATCCTAGCGACACTATTCCTGAGTTGAACGATCAATCCCCCGGTACTTGTCACTATACTATACTACAACGATCAGGTACACTGCCTGGTGGGGGTTGTAAGCTTCTCGAGATCCCTCGAGAGGTAAAGCCTGGTGCAATTCCCATGCATCAAATTTTTGGCTCCGCAGCCTGGGGAATAGTTATTGTCTAGGTTAGAATGTCACAACTCGAAATTTCAGGTCCTTTTCCAAACGTCGAAATTTCATTGTTCATCTCGGAGTTACTATTCATCCATTACTATTCATTATTTACTATTCACCAATCACTATTCATCATTTTACTATTCATCATTTTCGGAGTTAGTTTGAGATTCCGAGAAACGTTCAAAAATTTCACTATTCACAAAACACTATTCATTCATGGAGGGAAACCACTATTCACGATTGTCGTTCATCATTTCGTAAATCTAGTTTACGGGTATTCAAATTCGCGTAACCGGATTGGTTTAGCTGCGAATTCATGCATCATCAGTAGGGACACGTCATATAGACTGGAGTAGTCTACATATCATCAGTAACGTCATCAGCACTTTAGATCATGCACGGATATGCATTATTTCAATTTACGTATACTTAATTTGTAATTAACGTTAACACTCAGTTTTAATACTAATATATACGCCCGATACTTCCGTCTACGATCCTAATATATTTTCATACTCATTATAATAATATAAAATTTATATTATTAATATACCCGGTGTTTTGAAACCATTTGCTATATTTTCCGGTATACGCTGAAAATTACGTCGAATCACGATATTTCAACCCGACAATTATTTTAATACCCGATTTTGACATTTTTTTCTTCAACCCCATCACTTTACTTACATGTTTGACTTTTTTTTACTAACCTCAATTAATGAATGTACCTTTAACCAAAAACCAAGCCAATCTATATTTTATAACTTCAATTATACATATAGTTCATGTAAGTGAAAAATAAAATACTCTCTCTTTCTCCCTTGCTCCATCCCACGGCAAAAGGAAGAACACCAAGAGAAATCCACAAAGTTTTCAAGATCAAGTAATAATCTAGTCATATATATACTCCTTGCTAGGATTTTGAAATAAAAATCCCAAGGTTCTTTAAGTATTTTCATCCAAATCATCTCAAAACATCAAGTAAGTTTCAAGTAAATATTTCTAACTTTTCATACTTTCATTTAATATATTTTGATGTTTTAGTAACTAGCTATGCAAATATATGTGTTATATATACCACTTTATACAATAATACTCTTTAATCTTAGATCTATAATTTTTATTAGTAACTTCAAGAGATCCACCAAGATTGGTGATGTTTAGGACCCCATGACACCCTAAGAAGGTGTATAGTAGGATGGAGTACTTGTGGAGTTGAATTGAAGTTGTTTGATTAAGTTTTGAACAAGTCTTGAACTAGAAAAATGAGTTTTAACAACAATAGAAAAGGTTCTGTCCTTAATCACGAAATTTGGATAACTCAGTAACTCAGGGGATATTTTGGCTTAAATATTTAGAAAATACTTTCAAAAACGAAGCTATGGGCGAAAAAATGGATTAAAACGAGTTTATAACGAAGGAGATATGATTTTTGCAAGTTTAACGACGAAAACTATTTTCTGAAAATGTACTT
This sequence comes from Artemisia argyi, assembly GCA_030686995.1. NCBI lineage: Eukaryota > Viridiplantae > Streptophyta > Magnoliopsida > Asterales > Asteraceae > Artemisia > Artemisia argyi. The sequence goes on from CM060703.1 coordinate 87,279,549, forward strand.
GCTGTTGGACGAATTTCGACGGACAAAAAGAGGCATTAGAGGTATTCTATAGGAGCCGACCTACTGAAAATATATTAGTATATATTAATACGATTCCGGGGATATAAATAACGTAGAAAACAAGCTTATAACGACCAAGATATACACGTTTCAAACCCGACGAAACTCTATTTATTTTGACAGCTTTTACTATAATAGAATTTTTCTAAGTGTTGAACATTATATTTTCAAGTAACGACATTGGAAGCGATATTTCTTAACCGTCGAGGCGCGTACGATCAAAAGTTAAATGAGACAACACCTAGATAATGTTACAAGGTTTTCAAAAACGCCGAGCTTGAGCATTAACACTTAACGTACAATATTTTGCGACTAGTTTTGCGAGGCCATTTTGGTCATATTTTCAAGTAATGAAAAGTGTTATTTTACGACGAAAATACTATATTTACCGATAAAACACCAAACGAGGATTGTGGAGTACCGTTTCAACCTAATTACATGAAAAGTGGTTATTAACTTAATGAGACGTCTAAAATGTATTTTTCGACGATAAACGTTATTTTCAAGTTTCACGAGTGGTATCGATAACATACGTATTTGCATGTGTAGCACCATTTCATTTCTTACATTAGAGACTATCATTCATATTAGGTTGCGGTTAGAGATCGTGCCTCATTTCAGTGTATCCACTTTTGTCATCGTAGCTATCGCACCAGGTGAGTCATAGCCCCTACTCTTTTAATTGTTTTATAAACTCTTTGGGGGAGAATACATGCTCGTTTTACTTAAACGCATTACTCGCTTTACCTGGTTGATTACCTGCATTTCATTGGTATGTTTAATTACCTGTATTTCATGTGACTTGTCTCTTAAACATTATTACTTATTTTATATGACCTCATTGTCATTATTGTTTGCCTGGCGACATTGTCAGACTTATTTACATGACCTCATTGTCATTATTGTTTACCTGGCGACATTGTCAGACTTATTTTATATGACCTCATTGTCATAGTTGTTTATCTGGCGACATTGTCAGCATTGTCAAAAATTGCTTATATGACCTCATTGTAATATTGTGGTTTCCCCACTTGGCTGTGATGTCAAACGTAATATTGTGGTTTCCCCACTTGGCTGTGATGTCAAACGTATTGTGGTTTCCCCACTTGGCTGTGATGTCAAACGTAATATTATGGTTTCCCCACTTGACTGTGATGTCAAACGTAATATTGTTGTTTCCCTACTTGACTGATTTATTTATATGGCCTCATTGTCAAATTGTTTATATAGCGGTATTGCTACACTATTCTTTGAATTCAGATACAAGTATTACTTTTGTTCACGTAAACCATGTCATATTTGGCAGTGGGTTGTAAACACACAGGTTACAAGTCTCTTATGGCGGGATTTGGAACTGAGTGGATTTACGATGCCTTTGCTGGGAAATCTTCATTCATACGCATTACATTCTTTTTCACAAGACTCTATGAACTCACCAACCTCGTGTTGACACTTTAGCATGTATTTTCAGGTATTAAGCAATGGCACGCTACAGGAGGTTTTGGCAGGGCATGGCATGGTCATAGAAGACTCTAATTATTCATTTGGGGACTGTTTTAAACTATTTTAAGGGCCTACTTCCGCACCACTTTTAACAATGTAAATTCAACAATTTTGGTTAAATGATTTTATTCTAAATGATTGAAGTGAAAACCATTTTTGAACTTGTGTTGTAATACCAATTGAGTTACACCCCAGCTACATGTATGCTTCCACTGGACCCGATTTTGGGGGTGTGGCAGATTGGTATTAGAGCTTTGGCTATAGAGAACTGAGTGTTTTTAAAACCTAGACTATAGCTACTTTCACGAAAACTTCACCCTATGACCGTCACGTGCCTGTCTGCCAAGCTGAAGCCTCAATTGTGGTTAGTTGCTGACATAGGTGATGAGAATTGTATCTCATTATCTGGTATATTATATTCATTTATTATGGTTGATTACTATAATTGTCTTTCATATAAGCATGCTCACGTATCATATATGTCACCCTGTTATGTTTTTCCTTGCATAGTTTTATCATTTGACCTCGAGTTTGGTCACTTGTTTTTGTCTTTCAGACCGTCTTTGTATTTGTGAAGGACATAGTTTTAGTATAACTGAACTGAGTATTTCAAAATTCATGGAATCTCGGTGGAATGTAGACTGGTCAACTACATTCGACCCGGGATAGTGGGATATAGGCTGACCACCTATGTCTGACTCAGAGATGAATTTTGCAACACTGGGAATGGTTATAATAAAATTTTGTCTGGATTGAATTCTCTACTCAATTTCCAAATGTTTCATTCGACCCGGGATAGTGGGATATACCCTCGTTGTCAGAACATTCATACTTTTTATCACTTCGTGAATCACCGATTGGAAGCACGTCAACTGGTCATTTCATCTCATGAATCTTCGCATTTATGCACAATACACTTACATCACAGTATTTCCTTTTACCACAATATCGTAATGTCACAGTTGTCACAGTCTTTTCCCTTCTCACCATCATTATCAGTTCCTTTTCCCATCCCCATATATATATATATATATATATATATATATATATATATATATATAGGAATTAGGTGACACTCTATAGATTTCTTATGTCACTCATCCCTCACTACTCCCAATATTGATACGTGGATATTATCAATGACCTCCCTAGGAAAGACTTTCCATACCATCTATGAGGAGGATCCCTCAGTACATTAAGACCATTCAAAACTCAACAGAAACCTCAAGATATCACAAAACCATTCAAACCACTATCACTGGCCTGATCGCCAAAGTTCTACCATCTAGAAAGTATTGGCTTGACTGAATTACAAGATTAGTTTCGATGTGAATGCTCACTAAGCAACACCATAGAGATAAATCCAACCTCTTAAACAAGACTATAGATTGAACATGTCCTCACCAATAGACTTTATTCAAACATGTTAGACACCTCTGCATTTGTGCAGACATACCTACCTAGCTATTTTATTCTCTTAATGCTTTCACTTTTAAATGGATTTTTCGCCAAACTACAGTTATACAAAACATATATCTTGTAAGAAATACTTTTCTGAGGCACTTATTTTGACAAGCAAATTCCTTTTGGTTAATCTTTTACAAAACTATTGAATGATAGGAAATTTTAGACATCAATCTTTGGTAAACCATATTATCCACCTTATGTTGAAAACTGTCCTATCTTGCATAACTACTAAATTTTGAAGCATCAAGAAAAATGTTACTTAGAAAGCCGTTTGCTTAAAGTTGTAAAATCATTTATTCAGGGAAGGTTTATGAACAAAACACACAATCTCAAAACAAACTTTGAAAATCAATCACTATATTACATCACTTATACATTTAGGAGTTTGTGAATTGATGACATAGAGCTTGGGGAAAATCTTAGTAATGGAGACTAAGCATCGTAGGTGGAGAAAGACTCAATTCATGACATCCTGCAGAGGATCACAACCTTATCCTAATCTATTATTTTCAACAACACCCTTTGACGGACTTAACCTTGTAAGTTTTTCCACAAGATTCATGATATCCATTTCAATTATTCCTAATAGAGGAATTTGATTCACCTCAAACTCCTAGCGATTTCATTAAGATTCATTTGGAACCACACCACCTATCATCTTCAGACCAATGGTCAGAATTAGAGAATGATTCAAACATAGAGAGATATGCCCAAATAGGGTGTGATTGATTATGGAAATGGTTGGGCTAACCATTTGCTATAAATTGGATTCACTTACAACAATAGATATCACACGATCCCAAGGACAACATCATTGAGACACAATTGACAAACATGAAGAGATAAACCCGGGATACATTGGACCATTCAATATTTCAGACAGAATGAGCCTAGTGGCCTACAGACTTGAGCTCCCATTAGAGCTTAGTAGTTTACACGAAAAATATCATCATCTTTTCACCAATACCACTCTAAAGACCAACACAAACTGAACTTCGGGACGAAGTTCCTGTTAGAGGGGAAGACTGTCACAACTCGAAATTTCAGGTCCTTTTTCAAACGTTGAAATTTCATTATTCATCTCGGAGTTACTATTCATCCGTTACTATTCACCAATCACAATTCATCATTTTCGGAGTTAGTTTGAGATTCCGAGAAACGTTCGAAAATTTCACTATTCATTCCTGGAGGGAAATCACTATTTACGATTGTCGTTCATCATTTCGTAAATCTAGTTTACGGGTATTCAAATTCGCGTAACCGGATTGGTTTAGCTGCGAATTCATGCATCATCAGTAGGGACACGTCATATAGACTGGAGTAGTCTACATATCATCAGTAATGTCATCAGCACTTTAGATCATGCACGGATATGCATTATTTCAATTTACGTATGCTTAATTTGTAATTAACGTTACCACTCAGTTTTAATACTAATATATATGCCCGATACTTCCGTCTACGATCCTAATATATTTTTATACTCATTATAATAATATAAAATTTATATTATTAATTTACCCGGTGTTTTGAAACCATTTGCTATATTTTCCGGTATACGCTGAAAATTACGTCGAATCACGATATTTCAACCCGACAATTATTTTAATACCCGATTCACATCAGGAAGGCAATTTCATAATTTTTACAACGTCGTCATATTTTGTTTGGTACCGTTAAACTTTATTTATAGCAAACTCGGTACCCGGTATCCTCTAAAACTATTAATATCTACACAATATTACCTAACATCTTACAAATTCACCCATTTTTCTTCACCCCCATCACTTTACTTACATGTTTGACATTTTTTTTACTAACCTTCAATTAATGAATGTACCTTTAACCAAAAACCTAGCCAATCTATATTTTATAACTTTAATTATACACATAGTTCATGTAAGTGAAAAATAAAATACTCTCTCTTTCTCCCTTGCTCCATCCCACGGCAAAAGGAAGAACACCAAGAGAAATCCACAAAGTTTTCAAGATCAAGTAATAATCTAGTCATATATATACTCCTTGCTAGGATTTTGAAATAAAAATCCCAAGGTTCTTTAAGTATTTTCATCCAAATCATCTCAAAATATCAAGTAAGCTTCAAGTAAATATTTCTAACTTTTCATACTTTCATTTAATATATTTTGATGTTTTAGTAACTAGCTATGCAAATATATGTGTTATATATACCACTTTATACAATAACACTCTTTAATCTTAGATCTATAATTTTTATTAGTAACTTCAAGAGATCCACCAAGATTGGTGATGTTTAGGATCCCATGATACCCTAAGAAGGTGTATGGTAGGATTGAGTACTTGTGGAGCTGAATTGAAGTGGTTTGATTAAGTTTTGAACAAGTCTTGAACTAGAAAAATGAGTTTTAACAACAATAGAAAAGGTTCTGTCCTTAATCACGAAATTTGGAAAACTCAGTAACTCAGGGGATATTTTGGCTTAAATATTTAGAAAATACTTTCAAAAACGAAGCTATGGGCGAAAGAACGGATTAAAACGAGTTTATAACGAAGGAGATATGATTTTTGCAAGTTTAACGACAAAAACTATTTTCTGAAAATGTACTTGCTGTTGGACGAATTTCGATGGACAAAAAGAGGCGTTAGACGTATTCTATAGGAGCCGACCTACTGGAAATATATTAGTATATATTAATACGATTCCGGGGATATAAATAACGTAGAAAACAAGCTTATAACGACCAAGATATACACGTTTCAAACCCGACGAAACTCTATTTATTTTGACAGCTTTTACTATAATAGAATTTTTCTAAGTGTTGAACATTATATTTTCAAGTAACGACATTGGAAGCGATATTTCTTAACCGTCGAGGCGCGTACGATCAAAAGTTAAATGTGACAACACCTAGATAATGTTACAAGGTTTTCAAAAACGCCGAGCTTGACCATTAACACTTAACGTACAATATTTTGCGACTAGTTTTGCGAGGCCATTTTGGTCATATTTTCAAGTAATGAAAAGTGTTATTTTACGACGAAAATACTATATTTACCGATAAAACACCAAACGAGGATTGTGGAGTACCGTTTCAACCTAATTACATGAAAAGTGGTTATTAACTTAATGAGACGTCTAAAATGTATTTTTCGACGATAAACATTATTTTCAAGTTTCACGAGTGGTATCGATAACATACGTATTTGCATGTGTAGCACCATTTCATTTCATACATTAGAGACTATCATTCATATTAGGTTGCGGTTAGAGATCGTGCCTCATTTCAGTGTATCCACTTTTGTCATCGTAGCTATCGTACTAGAAATCGTCTAAGTTCAAACGCTTGTATCTTTTTCGTTATAAGCTCGTTTTCTATGTTCTTTATATCCCCGGAATCGTGAGACAACGTATTAATATATTTTTGATAAGTCGGGATGGCTAAATCAAGTTTTACACCTCAGATTTGCCCTTGAAAATCGTGGGACAGCAAGTATATTTTTCAGAAAAATAGTTTTCGTCGTTAAACTTGTAAAAATCGTATCTCCTTCGTTATAAGCTTGTTTTTATCCGTTCTTTCGCCCACGGCTTCGTTTTTGAAAGTATTTTCTGAATCTCTAGCCTAATGTTACCCAGAAACCACTGAGTTTTCTGTATTTTACAAAAACGGACAGCAACTTTCTAATAGTTTTAAAAATAGATTTTTCTAGTTTATAACTTGTTCAAAACTTAACCAAACTACTCCAAATCAACTCCACAATTACTCAATCCTACCATACACCTTCTTAGGGTGTCATGGGGTCCTAAACTTCACAAAATATTGTAGAATTTCAAAGGAATGATCATAGGCTTTATATATATTCATAAAAACCATAAAACTTGTAAAGTGGTATGAATAACATAAATACTTGTATGTTTTGTCAATATAACTTGAAAATACATCATGTCACTAGTTAAATGAAAGTATAAGATGATGAAAAATATTACTTGAAGCTTACTTGATATATATGTAGTTTGGAGATGATTTGATTAATAATCTTGAGTTTTTCTTTCAAAACCCTAACTAGGAGTGTAAACGGAACTTGTTTATCACTTGATCTTGAAAAATCAATGGTTTCTTTATGGTGTTGAAGGTTGGCCGATCCATGGAGAAGAAAGGATGAGAAGATGAAGTTTGCTAGTTGTTTAGGTATAATAAATGAAAAGTATACTTGAAGTTTCTAAACAAATATCTAGTAGTGATGGCTTAATTGTAATTTAATGGTCAAAGAATGATCAAAGGGCTAGGGGGCGGCACATAAGAGGAAAAAGAAAGATTTTTTAGGCTCATTAATGATCTTGTCCATAAACATGTGCATTTGTTAGTTTAAATTGTGCATTGGGTGTTATCGGGTACTGAGTTAACTAAAAATAAATTGTGACGAGTTTAAATAAAATATGACGAAGCTGTAAAAATTATAAAATTACGTTCCTGATGAGAATCGGGTGTTAAAATAATTATCGGGTTGAAATATCGCAAACCGACGGAGTAATAAGCTCCAACCGTAAAATGTAGCAATTAATTTGAAAACACCGGGCAAATTAATAATATAATTCTTATATTATTATAATGAGTACGAAAATATGTTAGGATCATATTTGGGAGTATTGGGTACACGTTAGTAGTAAAACTGAGTGGTAAAGTTAATTACAAATTAAGCATACGTAAATTGAAATAATGCGTATCCGTGCATTATCTAATGTGCTGATTATGTTACAGATGATATGTAGACTATTCTAGTCTATATGATGTGTCCCTAATGATGATGCATGAATTCGCAGCTAAACCAATCCGGTTACGCGAATTTAATTACCCGTAAACTAGATTTACGACGAAATGAATAAAGTACATGAATAGTGTTTTCCCTCCGGAAATGAATAGTGTCATGTGAATAGTGAGATTTTGAAACACTTCTCAGAATCTCAACCTGACTTTGAAAACGATGAATAGTGAAATGATGAATAATGATTGGTGAATAGTAAATGATGAATAGTAACTTTCCGAGATGAATAATAAAATTTCGAAGTTTGAAAAAGGACCTGAAATTATGAGTTGTGACACTCTTCCTCACTATCAATTTCAAAATTAGGTTGTGTTTGACTAGGATTAGGAGGTGGTTCATATGAGGTACCATGTCTAGTTGTTATGGCATTCACATGCTCATGACGAGCTGGTGGTGGTTGATAGGGTTTAGAGTTACTATTTCTTGGGTTAGGTGTAGTGTTACTGGGAAGGGATCCTGGTGGTCTATTAGATTGTTTTTCAGCGAGTCTGTCGAATTTTTCTTCTAGATTTTGGATAGAGGCTTGGTGGTTTCTTGTGGTGGATTCAAGTCTATCTTTGAGATCATTGAAAATGTTTCTAACGAATGTGTTCGTTGATTGTTGTGACTTAATGAATTCACTTAGTTGTTTTTGGATATCAGGTTTTTCTTCAGAATATGATCGAGGTTGATCACGATTATAATTGGGTCTATCATTAGAATGCCATTTGTCATTATCTCGGCTACGATAATCATTGTAGAAACGAGATCGTCTAAATGTTTGCATGAATTTGGATTCTTCTTCTCGAGACATAGGTGTGTCATCAACATTGCAATTTGCGGTTGAATGATTTCCACCACAATTGTTGCAAGATTCCCTTTTCTCTTTCATTTCCTTATACTGAACATCTATTTTGATGGCCATGGCATCCATTCGAGTCATAATTTTGTCAGTATCAGAAACCCTACTGCCGTCATCCGCGAAAGCAACAGTTTTGCGAAGAGCTGATTTGGGTTTTTGGTTTTTAGCCCAATCATGTTTGAGTAAGACTTTGTCTTCAAGTAATTGATAGGCTTGATTTGGTGTTTTGTACAGGAAAATTCCTCCTGCAGGCTGCAGCAGCATTTAAAGTTTCTTGAGTACTCTCGTCAAGTCCATGGTAAAAGATTTTAATTATATTCCCTTTACTTAGACCATGTCCATGACAATTCCTGAGCATTTCTTTCATTCGTAACCAAGATTCGGTCAGAGTTTCTCGATCTTGTTGAGAAAAGGCACGAATTTCACCGAGAAGTCGGTCAAATAAGGCTAGGGAAAGAATTGACTTATAAAAGCGGTACGAAGTTCATCGCATGTTGCTATGGTTCCTTCGTCGAGTTCATCTAACCAGGTTTTTGCTTCTCCGGTTAGGGATAATGGAAACATCATGAGCCGGACAGCTTCATTCTCAGTTTCTCCGTATCTAAACATTTCACAAATTCCAAGGAATTCATAAATGTGTGTGTGTGTGGATCAGTTTTTGTTCTACCATTGAATTGATTTCCTTTAACAAGAGTGAGATGGTTTCCTTTGATGGCAAACTCATTAGTAGTGTTGGGTAGAGTTATCGCGGGACCAGGAGTGGGAGCAACTGTTCGTTCACTTGCCCACATAGGTTCATTTTCAGTTTCATCCATAGGATCGTGAAGGTGGATGAATTTGATAAAAAAAATCGATAAAGAGAGAGATCGTCAACAGATGGCACTACCTCTTTAGGAGTTTCGGGTCTTAAGTCTTTTTGTGAAATTGGTACTCTTTTGTTTCTTCTACATCTTTGATTGATTGTTCTTTCAGGTTTGGGTAAAGGACTAATCTGTTCTGAGTTGGATGATCGTGTGACCATCAAATATTAGATTTATGAAGGTCGAAACAACTGAAATTCAATTCGGATGAATCAATTTTCAGTTTTTGAGGTAAAACACGGCGTGCTTAGGTGATAAGTGCGGCGTGTTTCTGGGTTGAAGTTTGAATTTTTTGAATTTTAGTTTTCCAGAAAAGCAGCGCTTTTGTGAAAAAGGTCGCTGTGATCGTGCTGCAAAGGCGGCGGTTTCAGTTGAAAACCGGCGGTTATTTAGGACAGAGTGGATAATTTTTGCAAAATAACACAGAGAAGTAATCTAAATGTAACTAAAAACGATTAAACAATTAATAATAGAGCAACTACTAGTCCCCGGCAGCGGCGCCAAAAACTTTGATGTGTTTCAAAAGCTTTATATTTATTAAACTAATTTTACTGATTTCCTTATTACTTAAAACACATGGGTAAAAGTATAACCCTCGTTTATAGGAAAGAGTTTTGGTAAGACCAGGCCATTCCACAGGGACTAAGGTTTGCTCTTATGTATCAATTAGCTAATCAAGATAATTTAGAAGACTTATGCAGTTGTTGTGAAATTCAAATATGAGACAGATATGATTACTTGGATAGTTCTTATAATTCAGTGATGGCATATGATAATGATCTCAATTGCTCTTAACAAATGATAAGTTGTTTTTGTCAAAATAACGTTTCATCAGTTCATGTTTGTGATTCAAGACTTATGTCTACTAGTATTTAAACGAGTGGCTAACTAGTCTAAGTACTAGTTGCGATATTTCAAACTCTTACAAAAGCGATTTCTCCATCATTTGATCAACATACATAGACATATGTTGAAAATCATAAAATACTACCCAAATCTTTCGACCCTTTTCAAGTAGTAATTATAATCAAAGAGATAAACAATGGTTATAAGTTTAGAACATAGCAAGGTTGCAACATAAACAAGAAATCAACAAGAGATCATAACCATAACCATAACCAAACACTTTATTATATTTAACATATCCAAGCAACCATAAGGAGTTTAGCCTAACATGGCTTTAGTAATCATGCTTACAGTGGTAATAGTGTACGAAATGATCAACATACTTTCTGAATTAATGTAATGAAGAAGCTACCGTCACTAGTGATCACCACAATTAATATCGAGACAGTATTACAACGTTTTTAGAACTTTGACTTAATTTCTATCACCCCAATGATTGGAACACGAGATGGATATTATCAGAGCTTTTTTGGTTGTTGGGAAGAATGTTGGTGTCTAAAATGAGGCGAAATGAGGCTCTATTTAAAGGTAGAGGTTGACTGGCCAGGCATTGAAGTACGCCGCTGATGAACAAAAGATCGGCGCACTTCTCATAGAATATTGGCGCACTTGGTAATAAACAACGGCGACCTTCAAGAGTTTTCTTGGGTCCAAAGGGTCATTAATAGAGGCTGAAGGTCGGCGTGCTTGAGATATAAAACGGGCGTGCTTTACTTGACTTAACTTAGATTACATGGATTTATACTCGCCCCCGTAATCGGCGCTCTTGAGATAAAAGCTCGTCGCTCTTTTGATCTGGAATAGGCTTTATCAAAGGTTTATCTTGAATTTGCACATTTTGCCTTGGCTAGCGAAGATCTTTGTCTAGAGGACCTGCAACATATTTTTATGCAATTAAGTATCGAAAGTCCTTATAAATCATATAGAAACTAAGAAATAACGCTATATAAAATATATAATTCGAGTGTCATCACTCATTCTTTTTCAGTGACTTGAAACTATGAAAGAAATGATGTTGGGTCTTAATAACTATGTATTTCCCTTCCGTAATTTTGTCTAACTATGTTTAATTAGTTTTTCTTTTCACGTAAAATAAATCAATAAATGAACCTTTTGATAACATCTTTTATATGCGCTTATTATTATTATTTTCATATTAGAAGCTTAAAGATGAATCTCAATGGAGCACATCACTAAGCAAATGATAGTGGTGCCACACAAACAATCCTTAAATCCAAGAAATATTTTTCTAAATTAAAACCAACAGAGGGAACTATTGATACTATTTCAGGTCCTACAAACTTGATAAAAGGAGTGAGAAAAGCTTATTTAGTGTTATGAAAAAGTACACAACTTTTAATAGAGAATGCTTTATTTTTCCCAAAGTCAAAAAGAAACTTGCTAAGTTTCATAAACATATATCATAATGGATATGATACTCAGTCAAGGACTAGTGAGAACAAAAAGTATTTGTGTATTATAAATAAGAATCACGTATTGGAAAGACTGCCAATGCTTCATTCTGGTTTGCATTATACACATATTAATGTGCCACAAGCACATATGGCAGCTGATATGTGGTTTTGCAACCTTGCAAAAGGTTTTACTTCTCAATGGATCTTGAGAAGCTTGCAATCCCCACCAGGCAGTGTACCTGACCGATGTAGTATACTGAGTGGCAAGTACCGGGGGATTGATCGTTCTCCACAGGGAATAGTGTTCGTTAGGATTGAAACTAATCTAACTAGGTCTAAAGGTGGGGGATGATTCTTTTTGTATTTTTATATTTTATGGAAAGAAAGTAAATATCTCGAGTATTGGAAGAGTGGGCGGAATTAGTTGCTAGCCAACTAACCCAAATAACTACTTAAACAATAAAAATAAAATAACAAGAAAATAAAATATAGGATCTTCCCCAACTCTATAAGCTTCTATCTCTTCCTATGACGACACGTTTAGTATCCTATCATGGCCTCATTAATAGTTACTTATGCATTTAATACAACCAATAAAACCGTAGTACATATCCGATTACGTTTCTTAAGAGGTTCAAGCAAGTTACCGTATAGGAGATTAGCCAGTTTTCTTAAGCCTAACGCTAAAATCAATCACCCACAACAATCAATGACAAACCAACAACCAATAATCAACAGCTAGGTTTTATTAGACCTAAGTAAACACAAATAAACCTAAGCTAGAATGTGACGCCGTCATGTGTAAATCCCGAAATTCCTTCTGGCGCGTCAAGTGTAAAACAAATATCCACCTCTTGATCAACATGTGACGGCGTCACCTTGTGACCTTTGACGCCGTCAGGTACTGTTTCCAGCTTGGATTCTTGACTTTGTCGTTTTCTTCACTTTATGCTCCAAAAACGTCCAAAATGCTTCATTTTCCATAATTCTTCTCCAAAGTACCTAAATTGACGAAAGAAACGATTTGAGGTAATATTTGATCATAAAAACACAATTTAGGGCTTAAATGACCCCCTAAAAGCGTAACAAATTTCTCTTTATCAAATACCCTTACACTAGATATTTGCTTGTCCTCAAGCAAATGAACTTTTATTCCAATCAAAATACAAGCTAGGGGTCTTTTAACATTAACAGAAAAGTAATTACAACAAATGATTGTTCCACCTTAATCGAAACAAGTACGGAAATCATACACTAGCACCTTACAAATAGTGTTTGGATACTCTCATCTCTCGGGTGTTATATATGTATATATCACAAATGGAAATGAAAAAATATCACGCACTACCTGTCATAGCAAATATATTACCATAGGCTTGGGACAGGATCAAAAACCGACACCACTTTAGCGTAAGCACCTAAGATAAATTATCAAAGAGGTCTTTTAAAGGGTTATAGCGTTAGGTGTAGGGATATGATAAACACGGTTTGTTGGATAAAGCATATTTTACTGGTGGCAAGTTAATCATCTTGGTCAATTACATGTACAATGTGGCGTTGCAAAGCCAAGACTTGACTCGACTTAAGCTAATCATAAACTACCAAAAACAGAAAATAAATATAAAAGGAAACGGGATGTTAGTCCGTATGTTTTTTCTCTTTCTTTTTATAATTATTTATTTTATGTTTATTTATTTTTTTGCATACATTCTTGCCCTACCATCCAAATAATACATCATAGGGAATTTACATTTCCCTTACACTTGAACTTTTACATACTTTACATTTAACTATTCTAATTACTCGAATCAAGAAAATCAAAACACTTTGAGTACTTTAAAACATTTACGCACATATGGGGGTAATAATTGACGTTCTTCCCCATTACTCCATTACACTAGTACTTTGCCCATGAGTCTCAATCGTCCCAAAACAATATGTACAAGATATGACTCAACTTAGCAACCATGTAATCAATTAGACAATTGACTAAGGATTTAAACAAATAGCAATAATGCACTAAAGATGAGTGCATACAGGGAAGGCTAAGGTGATTTGGGTGTACATTTGGGGTGGATTGTAAACAAATTATTTCTTTAAGTAGAATGCTTAAAGTTAGAAACGAAAAGGATATGCTCTGAGAGGTGTACTAGGGGTATCGTGTACTAAAAATGAGTACATCGCAAAGGTGTGGGAAAATTACTTGATCAATGAAGTCAATGTAATTATATTACAGGTGTAAAACAAGGGTTATCCTAATGCCTCTTATTATGCAGTAAATCCTAACTACACGAATGTAGTCTGACTAGCGGTCTCGGGATGAATCACTAACGCAAGTTCTAGAATCTAAGTATTACCGGTACACTCACAAGCATTAAAGATAATTGCTTTTTCCTAAAGATCTAGGGGCGAACCTCACATATTTGGGGTGAAAATTTTTGAGTGGTATGGTTTTTGTGCTAGTCATATAACTCCTATCCATGAGACGCTTATTAAGACTAAAGTTTCACTCATATATGTTGCAAAAAAATTATAAATTTGGTGCTAAAATTGCCCTAACAAATATTTCTCTCAGTTTTATTACACATCTACTATTAAACAAACAAAAATCAAGTGCAATTGTAATCTATAAGGTATCTTCATTTACCCCCCCCCCCCCCTTACACTTAAGCCGAACATTGTCTCCAATGTTCAATTAAAAGATATAAAAGTAAAGAAAATAAAAGAATGAAACAATTACTCCCCTGATTCGTTCGGTGTGGATAATGTGGTAACATGGTTAGATCCTCCTCCAAGAAAATGAACATAGAAAAGCTTCTCTTCAGAAATGTAAGTCATCTTCTTGTCCAATATAACCTGTTAAATCTGAGAAAACAAACACGAAAAACCTCGCGTAAAATCGGTGGTAAATTCCATATAAAATTAAATCCTAGAAAGCAAGTAAAGATATAATGCTTGTGGAATGAATATTTGCAGATTCCTGGAGTTTAAAAGTTAAAGGATTTACGAAACTTTACGATTCCGGCAGAAAAACAAAACTTGCAAAATTTTCAGAAAATTTACACCTGACGTCGTCAGGTTGAAATGCCTGACGCTGTCAGATTGGTCTGACAGAAATTTTATATTTTGTTTCCGGAAAATTTCCAGAAAAACCCATGCCTTAATTCCTGAAATTCCTGCAAAATATTCATTATGACTCGATACAAGCATTTGACTCAAACAAATACTAATATGTATGTTAATATCTCATTGTTATCGTTCATGTTCAACTTATTCTTAAAAACCAATTTGGATTTCCTTTACACTTATCTTTTACAAAATACCTTTATATGTAATCAAGACGAAGTTAAAAACAAAATAAAGCATTTTCACAATTTAATTTGAAACATGAACCACAAACAATATAAATAAAACATACATATGGAAGCAAATAAAATTAAATAAACACACAAACAAATTAATAAATCTTGGGTTGCCTTCTTTACACAAACAAATTAATAAATCTTGGGTTGCCTTCCAAGAAGCACTTTTCTTTATTAACGAGTCTTGTAGCTAGACTCAAAGTCATGCCCTATTACGTGACTCCATCTCTGGTCACATCCTCTAGGTCATCCTCTGGTTTGGTTTTGTATTCCGGACCTAGTTGCAAGCATTCTTTGTAGAAATCAAGTATTCTACCCATAACATAGTCTACTCCTCTACGTCTATCCTCATCATTCCTATAGTAGACCGCTTGCTTAAGCTCCTTCTCAAAGTTTGATAAAAGTCGGTATTGCTCTATCTTGTATGGCATTTGGTAGACTATCTCATCGGTCTCCTCCTTAAACCTAACTATTCCTAGAGACGAGTCATAAGTCATTTTAGAGACCTCAACAAATGGATTTCTAAGCACTACTTGAGTTAAGAAATTATCTATTACCGGACGAATATCTTCTACAATCACGAAATTGGTAACATACATGAAGTTTCCTACGAAAACATGCAATCCATTAACTCTTCCCACAATGTTATTTATCCTACATATGTTAGGAAATATCCTAGGTCCAAGTTGCTTTTTCATTATCCAATTGTAATGGATCCTAGTCATAATGTTTATGGGAGATTTAAGATCGATGTAAGCTTTCCACACATGCAAACGCCCAATGTTGCATGGTATGTTGATATTAGATGGATCGCCCGTTTTGATGATTGGTGAACCTAGGAAGTATGGTGTCTCGGGGTCATCGAACAAATCCCTATGGAACGCACGTTCTTCCATAGTGGGTAACCTATCGAAGTAATCTTCTACATCCTCTACTACCTTTTCCTTATCGTTCTCAACTTCCTTAACCTCATTCTTAGATTCCCTATCAATTTCAATCATATCCTCATCATCTTCATAACTTCTATCAACGGGCTTAATGGTAACTACGTTGACGAAGTGCACATATTTAGATGACGAAGGATCTTTAACCTCAATTCCAGCAACACTTTTGTAGTTGGGGTTACCCCTTGGTTATTCAAGGCCTTTATCAAATTATCAATCTTATTGGACATCTCATTTTGTTGTTGGTTGAATTCGGCTTCAAACCTAGCTACGCAGGCTTCTTGAGATGCAATAAAATTGTACATCAATCCTTCAAAATTATTGGTACTACCATAGTTGTTGGAAGGATTGTTGTTGAAAGTACGGTTTGAGGATGAACCGCTTAATTGAAAATGATTAGGTGGATTGGAAGAATTGTTTTGAGAAGAGATTTGGTTTTGCTTCCACCTAAGGTTTGGGTGATTTTTCCAAGAGGGGTTGTATGAATCACCGTAAGGGTTTGGCTCGGGTTTGAAAGTCCACTTATCTCCCGCTCCGTCGGTACGCGATGATGCGTAGTCCACAAAAGCTTGTTCGGGGAGTTCCATGCAATCACGAGTGTCGTGGGGACCACTACATAATTCACATGAATAAGTGATTTTGTTCGCTTGGCTTGAAGGTTTAGGAGCTTCATACGATTTCATGAGAAACTTGACTTGGTCCTCAAGTTCCATGATCCTACGATCGGGAATGCTTGAATTATTCGAAGGCAAAGATATTGCCTTGACCGTTTTGTTCAAATCACGGGGATCGTTCCAACATTCGTTGTCATAGAGAGCAAGATCTTCTATGAGTTCCCATGATTCTTCCGCACTCCGATCACGTAGCTTACCATCGGCCGCTTGGTCAATGGTTTACCTTGTGGAAAGATTGATATGGTCATAGAAGATTTGGACTTGGAGCCAAAGATCTATGCCATGATGAGGGACTTTTTGGAGTAAGTCCTTGAAACGGGTCCATGCTTCGTAAAGGGTTTCGCCTTGACGTTGTTGGAACATCAAGATGTCATTCCTTAACTTGGTTGTTCTTCCTGGTGGGAAAATTGAGAAAGGAAACGAGAGGTGAGATCATCCCAAGAGGTGATGGATCCCGCGGGTAAACGCTCTAGCCATTGACTAGCTTGGTCACGTAGAGAGAATTGGAAGAGACGCAATCAGGTCGTCTCTCGAGTTTCAACATCAAGGTCCATGGAATCTACGATTTTAAGAAAATCCTTGAGATGTTGGTTTGGATCTTCGGAACGAAGTCCGTGGAATGCACATCCACTTTACACCAACCGGATGGTGTCGGATCGCAAGGGAGACACATTCGCTCCTTGAGTGAGCTCAATCGTGTTTCGATAGCCTTGGTGGCTAGGACGGGAGTATTCTCCTAAAGTGCGTGCTCTAGGTGGTTCGGGTGGGTTTTTGGGGTTTGGTGGGTTTGGATGAATGACGAGATCAAGGATATTACCACCTTCCATGATGGCGGATGGTAATAGTTACGAACAAAGAAACAAAGAAATAAGATAGACTAAAGAAATCCTATAAAAATAAAATAAAAATCTCACTAAAAAGGAATCTAGTGAGTAGACCTAATAAAACTAAGATTCAACCTAAGCATAACTATTCCCCGGCAATGGCGCCAAAAACTTGATGCGTGGTTTTGCAACCTTGCAAAAGGTTTTACTTCTCAAGGGATCTTGAGAAGCTTGCAATCCCCACCAGACAGTGTACCTGACCGATGTAGTATAGTGAGTGGCAAGTACCGGGGTTTTGATCGTTCTCCAAAGGGAATAGTGTTCATTAGGATTGAAACTAATCTAACTACGTCTAAAGGTGAGGGATGATTCTTTTTGTATTTTTATATTTTATGGAAAGCAAGTAAATATCTCGGGTATTGGAAGAGTGGGCGAAATTAGTTGCTAGACAACTAACCCAAATAACTACTTAAACAATAAAAATAAAATAACAAGAAAATAAAATGTAGGAACTTCTATATGGAGAAAAGCGTATTTACTTAGATTTTATTACTCCCTAGTTATATTTTATTGATTAGTTGATTCGTCACAATTGCGTGGATGAAGGGTTGCATTCCTTAATACCATTCGTGGGGCCGTGTACGTTCTTCCCCAACTCTATAAGCTTCTATCTCTTCCTATGACGACACGTTTAGTATCCTATCATGGCCTCATTAATAGTTACTTATGCATTTAATACAACCAATAAAACCGTAGTACACATCCGATTACGTTTCTTAAGAGGTTCAAGCAAGTTACCGTATAGGAGATTAGCCAGTTTTCTTAATCCTAACGTTAAAATCAATCACCCACAACAATCAATGACAAACCAACAACCAATAATCAACAACTAGGTTTCATTAGATCTAAGTAAACATAAATAAACCTAAGCTAGCATGTTAATAGAAAGACAAGAATAAGAAATAATCAAACAACACATAGACATATTGAATGGTTAAAGGATAACTTATCTTCAATTAAACATGGATGAAACAAGGGTATGAAACCCTTGAAAAAGGTCTGAAATTCGACTTAGGGTTTGTAGCACAAAAGTTCCTCTCCAATGCATGAAAAATCCAATATATATATATATATATATATATATATATATATATATATATATATATATATATATATATATATATATATATATATATATAATTACATAGCTCGTCACCTTTTGGGATGTGACGTCGTCAAGTTGCCGCCAAATTACTTTTCGGATTGCCTAGATCCACTTCTGACGCCGTCTGGTTCAATTTCACTCTGGGGCGTCTCTCTTTAACTTCATACGTGACGGCCTTGGTGAGTTAGAACGTGACGCCGTCACGTGTAAATCCCCAAATTCCTTTTGGCGCGTCAAGTGTAAAACAAATATCCACCTCTTGATCAACATGTGATGGCGTCACCTTGTGACCTTTGACGCCGTCAGGTACTGTTTCCAGCTTGGATTCTTGACTTTGTCGTTTTCTTCACTTTATGCTTCAAAAACGTCCAAAATGCTTCATTTTCCAGAATTCTTCTCCAAAGTACCTAAATTGACAAAAGAAACGATTTAAAGTAGTATTTGATCATCAAAACACAATTTAGGGCTTAAATGACCCCCAAAAAGCGTAACAAATTTCTCCTTATCAGCAGCCAAGGAAAAACATTGTGATCCTGGCATATTCAACTTATAGCATGATAGATTAGGCCACTCAGGATCAACAATGATGAAAAGGATAGTCAAAAACACACATGGACATCCATTGAATGATCAAAAGTTCTCTAAAATAGATAAGGTGCCTCTATGTACATCTTGCTCTTTTGAAAAAATAATTGCAAGACCTTCACCACTTAAAGTTGAAAATGAATCACCTATATTTCTTGAAAGAATTCAAGGTGATATATGTGGCCCAATTCATCCGCCTTGCGGACTGTTTAGATACTTCATGGTATTAATAGATAAATCCAGCAAATGGTCTCATGTCTCCTTATTATCAACACGTAATGTGGTCTTTGCAAAGTTTCTTGCTCAAATTATATATATAAATATAGAGCGTCAATTTGGTGCTCTTTGATTGGTTGCCATTTACGCTACACTTCAGCCAATAATTGGCCCAAAAAAGCCCTATGGCCCGTTACCTTTGTCTGGGTCCAGTAAGGGCCGAAGGTATATTCGGTCTTTTCTGTCAGCCAATTCGAACAAATATTTCAAAGAAAAAAAAACTTACAAAACACACCCTAAACTTCTTAATATTTACGACTTTTTTATATAACAAACTTTATTTGCCAAATATCTAACAGATAACTAGCGGTTTTTTGAATAAAAAAATACTAGCAAAAAGGCTTCTCGATAACGAACAAAACAAGCCCGATATTGATATACTTTTTACGTACGTACGTACGGTTTTATAAAAAATGTTGAAGTTTAATATATATATAGTTTTTAAATAAAAAAACTTTCAAAAATGCACTCTTAACCTATCAAATAATTTTAAAATTATCATAATTTTTTAAAAAAAAAATATAGCTTGACATAACATTTGTTCCAAATAAATACAACACGTGTCGGCAAAAAATATACCACGATCTCACAACGAAAAGCCCTGCCCAAACATTGTTTGTAAATAATTATTGTAAAAATTTCTCGGAAATTCCCGCTGCAACGCAGCGGGCACCTTCCACTTGTTATATATATACCTTGTCATGTAAAACAATCTCAACCATGTATCATTTCCTATTTTTTATTTATAGCATTTTTGTTATCTTTTTTATTTAAAAATATTATATAATATATTTATTATATTATTTCTCTCCGCTAAATCAAATCTAAATCCTAGGGCCTGTTTGGTTCATAGATGGGTTTGGCATATTTAGATTTGGATTTAATTTGATTAAAGAGTATAAAGAGAATATTGATGGAAATTTAAATTTTTGTTTGTTTTGTGGGTTGGAATTAGAGTTAATTTAAAATTTTATTTTTTGTTATAACTTAGAAAGAGAGATAAATAAAGGCTCCACCAAAAACTAGATAAGACAAAAAAAAAAAAAAAAAAAAAAAAAAAAAAAAAAAAAAAAAAAAAAAACCCTTATACCATGACATCTTTTTTGAATTTTGCACAATTTTCATAAGAAAAAGGTAAATCAATTTAGAAGTCACCTCTTTACAAAGGATTCTCACAACCCTATTTTGAGGGTTTTAACCCAAAAGCAAATCCTATGACCCCCCCCCCCCCCCCCCGCTAAACGCATTTTATCAGCCCAATGTTAGATCCAAATGACAAAACCTTCAAAACAAACGGGCTCCTAATCTAAATCCTAATCCTAAACTGTCACACCCCGCCACGGCGGAAACGCGCGGGTGTAACTTCATGGATATCATCACAACACCTGGTGTCTACATAGAGAACAACTACATGCACATAAATAGAGCAATGTACAAACACAAAGTGTTGTAACAATACCCCAAAATAAAATAACCAAAACAAAACATAAATCCAAACATAGATGATAACCACTTCCAATGCAACTAAGGTCTCGTCTATCCACATCCTCCTATCTTATCCTTAGAAAGCTCACCTGAAAATGATGCTTAAAATGTCAACATAACGTTGGTGAGATTCATAGGTTTAAGACTCAACACACAAGGCAACCGAATTTACTGTGATTACAAAATATATAGCTGGACAAATAAATTATAGTTATCATATAGCTACATGCATTTGCAAGTTAATATCCACACATAAGGCAACAACACTCATAAGGCAACCATTGGGCGGAACGTGCCCACCGATCCAAATTAGTACCCATCAACATATCATCAATTAGGTCGCATGCGCGAGCAACAGGGTAAGCACCCTCCCAATTGAATCCCAAAAACCGGTAACGAGTAGGAGTATTACTCTCCAATTGGATACTCCCCCCCCCCCCCCCCAATTGGACCACACAGCATTATCATCACATTATCCAATCCACATAATTTGGTACGAGTAGGAGTATTACTCTCCAATTGGATACTCCCCCCCAATTGGACCAAACATATATATCCACACAAGTAAATAATCACACATAGCATACATACGACAACATTATAAGTCCAAGCTCTTTAATACCACACACATAATCACAGTAAATCAAATCATTTAAGACAAGCATCATTCCCATCCCAAGTTTAAAACAAAGTAAAAATATGGGACTATGAACTCACCTTAAACTCCGCAGCTCCACAAAACAATACACAATCTATAGCACACAAAAATAATCCACATTACACAAGGTCAAGCTAAAAGCTACAACCCATGTAATACACATATGATGGATGTCTAAGACTCATATGACCCACCATGGATCTCCTAGACACCACACTAACCACTACCATAACTTAATACTCACTAAATCCCTTGCATTCTAAAACTCAGAAAACGCAGAATTTTTTAGTACATTCACTCACATGAAATCTCGACAAATAAAGCTCAACAACTCACACCAAAAATTTACCATGGTCTCTCATAAGCATAGAAGCTAATCCCAGAAGTCCATGGACCAATAACACACACAAGTACCCACAAGAAATTCAAACTTGACAACTACTCAAATTCGGATCTGAACGCACACCAAAAAGTTTTGATTTTTAATAATTACTTCTACAAGTTTTTATCGCGAATCCTCTTCGTGGTAGTCTAATATAACCTAAAACTTAACTATTCCAGAAGACCAAGTCAAAATACCCCTTTTACAACCACATGCCAACCTCAAACTTTTACCCAAAATCTGTCCCGGTTTGACAGCTTTGACACCTTAACAAAGAAAAATCAAAAGACCGACTTCCCGACCTCAAAATTTATCGTGGCTGGACTTTTTGGAAAGCTCTTTCATTATACTTCAATTTAGACTTAAAATTCGTGACTTAACTCATCACCATATGTTATATACACTCACATCTTTACAGCCTTACAAATCTGTCCAAACCCTAACTCAATAACTAGCATGTTTTACGCTCAATTCTCTTAACCAATCATCATACTATTATCATTAATTGATCCCAACATGTTTAATAACATTAATTTACAGAAGTTAACACAACCCTAATCCACCATACTTAATATTACATGAATTATAACAATAATTGATTAATTACACATAATGGTTAAAGATTTTACCTTGATTCTTGATTATTGCTTCCAAATTATAAACCCTAATTTTTTTCTTCTTCCTTGGCCTCCCATGAACGACCAAGAACTCCAAAAAAACGTTTGTGGGGTGTTGGGGTTTGTTTATATATTATTTATGGATAATCCTTATCATTAGGTGTTTTAATTGGACTCAAATTTGGTTTCCTTTTTCCCCTTATCCCCCTAAATCGATTTTCCTTACATATATATATTTTTTTATATTTTTTTTATTAAATTAATTTATTACACCAAAAACCTCATACTTTTCATATTTTATAAATACCCGTAACTAATCCTGACGTCTTACGCGATAAACCTCAGTTTTTACGACCAACCGAAAAATTATCATTTTCAAAACAAAGTTTCCAAAAATAGAATTCCACACTCTTTTGAAACATAACTCATAAAAACAAATCCCACGTAACTTACTAACGCTCAATTACTTGAACGAAACCTCGTTACGCAAAAACACAAAAACACCAAAACTACACAAGTCATTTCTACACCACAAAGGTGATCAAAATGAACTTTTCCAAATTTCAAACTTTCCAAATCACAATAAAACCATTTACGCAAAGGGATTTAGTGCTAAAACTCACCTATATCACTACAAACACCTAATACACACCAAACAAACGTCAATCGAGTCAAGACTATCAGTCAAACTGACCTGCCAAAACCACGGTTGTTACATAAACCCATCTACAAACCAATCCAAATCCAAATCCTAATCCTAAACCTATCGACAAGCCAAACGGACCTTCAGTTATAGAAATTGGACACAGGTGTTTTTATGGAACTGAAAGCTTTCTCAAATAACAACGAGATTGAAAACAATAATTCAAATCCAACAACACCTGCAAGTAAAAAGGAATTTCTTGTTTGGGTAAAAATGTTTCAGTTGTTGTGATAATATACTGTATGTGTACTTTTATCACCTACAATCTTCCTTTCAACAGTATTGGTATTTCAGAATTTGAATGTCTATTATCATTTGCTTCACATAAATCAAACTCATGTGAAAGAGCATTACCATCAAATTTGTTTTATTGCCCAAGACTTGATGACAAATAGCTACAACTACTTATTGTGGTATTTCTCTTAAATTCCATCAAATTTCACTTTTTGCTACTCAACACAGTTACGGCCACTACCATAATGCCTTCTTGAGGTAACGGCATTATCAACCTCACATAAAGCATTCCTATTTACGTTAGTCAAAAGATTCTGGTTTCTACATGTAAGAATTGCTATTGATATATTTGTGCTTCACTGGTAGAATCCAAATTGATTATAACTGCTAGCTAGTAATGATCTCCATTCCATTAAGATTTGCCAACACTAAAAAAAACATGCATAGACAATAGTTAGTTGACTGAAGAGGGGAAAAAAGTGACTGTTATATGCTTAATAGCTTGAAACTGAAATTTGAAAATGATGAAATTTTTATATTTCTACATACAAACTTAAAATTAGGATTGTACTTATATCATGTAACAGAAGTTATGAGCTTCATCCGGGATCACATTGGTTCATCTTCAAGGGTGACTCTATACCCAAAATCACCATAGATACCTAAGAAAATGCATAATCAAAGACTTGATTTGAGCACCAAATGGCATACAACAAATGCAGATAACAGAGGTATCAAAAGCAATAAAAATGCCTGTAACACCTATTTATCGAGTAAGAAGTACATATTATGATTTACAAACAAACAAATAGGGAAAACTGGACAGTGTCTAGAACTGAATATTCTTCTGTAAAATGAATAAAATGTTGACTACCAAGAGTTTTCATGTTAGAACAGGGATTAGGATATGTTAAAAGAAAACTAGGCCGCCAAACATTTATTCATTGTAAATATACAGGCAGAGGGACATACAGCTAAACAGCACTAGAAATTTGAGTTGGCGATGTCTACCCATTTAATTATGAATGGTCAATTTGGGTTGGGTTTCTCAAACGCATTGATTGGGTGAAGCCAGAAAGATTGGCTAAAAAGAGAATGTGTCAAAAATGTTAAATGTCGCCCAAAATCTTTTATCATACAATCTCCTAAATGGTTTATTCAAATATTCTGAATATTATTGAATTAAGAATACACAGGTTTATTATAATCACGATTAAGATATTTATAGAAGTTGAACAAAAAGTGTTTTGTATTTCAAACGACCTGACCTGTTACTGTCTAGACTTGATAACTGTCACCATTTTGAGTCATTATGATGCAGGGCGATTTGTAAGTTACTTATTATCGCTTATGAAGAATTAGCCAACACGGGTGTCATAAGATGTAATTCTACAATAGTTATCTATGAAATTGTGATATGAGAGTGTAATTAAACAGTAATATAATTAGAGATAAAAGTAACTGAATGATAAATTCACTATTTATATGAGTATATGAAAATGAGGAAAAGGAAAGAGAAATTGTATACCTTTTGCAGAATTCAGTTGTGTTGCGATATCCATTGTAAATGATGAACCACATCAAGATGAGAACCAAGGTATCTATTCATTATTAATAGTTAGGTCCAACAAAATAATAAGGAACTATAAACTATCATTAAATCAAAATTGACAGACATTCTTTTATGTATGTTTATAATAAGAAGAAACTATCTAGTTACTGGAACATATAAATAAGATGGACATGGCAAAAGGATGAAATATAAACCACAATAACATAAAAGGATACTGAAGAGATATCGCTCCCACCAATCGAGCATGTATAGACCAAAAGTGACATTATAGAGATAGATTTTGCGTTGAATCTAGTTCATATCGTCACCTGCCACCATAAAAATATCAATCTTCAATTCATATCAACAAAACTAGAAAATGGATAAGTTTTAACTGCTACATTATCTAGTCAAGTTTTTTTAGTCAACAAATGAATGTGTTGTTATGGCAGATGGTAAAACCAGATCTACTATTTATCGGTATCTAAAATACAACCACAATGAACCGGCCCGAACCATTATTCCATACACCGGGTGGACCATCTTGTATTTTTAATTGTTTTTATTTGTTGATGCGTTGTAAAGAAAATCAAACGATTCTAATAGAACAAATATAATTATATGATTTTTGATATTTGAGTTATACGTGTTTGATGAAATTTATGATTGATATAGATAATTTTGAAATTTTTGTTTTCTTTTTTTATTAGGAAGTACGATCGTTTGTTACAATGGATTATATGTGTCACACCCCCAAAGTCGGGTCCAGCGGAAGCATACGTGTAGCTGGGGTGTAACTCAATTGGTATTACAACACAAGTTCAAAAATGGTTTTCACTTCAATCATTTAGAATAAAATGGTTAAGTCAAAAATGTTAAATTTACATTGTTAAAAGTAGTGCGGAAGTAGGCCCTTAAAAGTAGTTTAAAACGGTCCCCATATAAAAATCAGAGTCTTCTATGACCATGCCATGCCCTGCCAAAACCTCCAGTAGCGTGCCATAAGTTAAAACCTGAAAATACATGCTAAAGTGTCAACACGAGGTTGGTGAGTTCATAGAGTTTGTTAAACAAATAAAGTTTATGCATATGTATGAAGGTTTCCCAGCAAAGGCATCGTAAATCCACTCAGTTACAAGTCCCGCCATAAGAGCCTTGTAACCTGTGTGTTTACAACCCACTGCTACAATATATAGTATGAGTAAAACATGTATAAGTTCATCACAACAGTTAAGCAATTAGTCGTGAGTCTACACTTCATCTCCGAAAACCTCACGTTTGTATGTATATTTCCATGGTTGTGCCCAGCAACTTAATCTGGGGCCATTGGAAGTCTCAATGGTTGTGTCCAGCAACTTAATCTGGGGCCATTGGAAGTATGTATGTATGTCTCCATGGTCGTGCCCAGCAACTTAATCTGGGGCCATTGGAAGTCTCAAGAATACACCATCACAGTTTAGTATAACACAGTTAAGCATAGTATGATCACGTATGTATGACATCAAGTATAAAACAATCAAGTATAAAGAAATCAAGAATAAATGTTTTGAGTATCAAGAAAGTATGTTTTGGGTATTTGTACAAGTAAGTAAGTAGTTGAGCATGTATCTCCCCCAAAGAGTTAAAACAAGTATAAAGAGTAAAAGTGGGGCTATGACTCACCTGGTGCGATAGCTACGATGACAAAAGTGGATACACAGAAATGAGGTTCGATCTCTAACCGCAACCTAATAGGAATGATAGTGATCTACTTAGATCATGAAAGGATGTAATGAATGCACATGCACATGAAGTCTATACCACTCGTACTTTGAAAATAATAGTTATCGTTGAAATTCAATGTTTTCCGATACTTGGTGAAAATAAGCCCAATTAGCTTCGTAAAGACTAGTCGTGTAATAATATATAAAGTGTTAGTGTTTGGTCTTGGCGTTTTGAAAACCTTGAGATGTCATCTCATTGATGGGTTAATAAACTTTTGATGGTACGTGCCTCAACGGCTAGGAAGGACGGTTCTCCATTGTTCGTTTGGTGTAAGTATATTGTTTAGTGCGCAAAATATTCTCTATTAGAAAAGCTGTCAAAAATATATATAGTTCGTCTAGTTTCAAACGTGTATATCTTAGTCGTTATAAGCCCGTTTTCTATGTTCTTTATATTCCCGGAATCGTGGGACAACATACTAACATATTTTTGATAAGTCGGGATGGCTAGATTTAGTTTTACGCCTCGAAACAGTCGTGACAACTGTTCATCAGCAAAGGATTTTCAGAAAAATAGTTTTCGTCGTTAAACTCGTTTTTAGCGTATCTCCTTCGTTATTAACTCGTTTTTATCCCCGTTTTCGGCTATAGTTTCGTATCGGAGAGTATTTTCTAAATCTTTGGTCAAAAGTTACACCCTTGCCCCTGATCTTTCCACGTTTTCCAAAAAGGGACAGCAGGTTTTTATATATGTTTAGAATCCATTTTTAATGTTCCAAACTAGTTTCTAATCCAACCAAACCACTTTCAATCACCACAAATCTAGTCTAATCTTACCATACACCTTCTTAGGGTGTCATGGGTTCCTAAACATCATCAATCTAGTGGATCTAACAAGGATCTAACTATAATCCATTTCTAGAGTTCAAAAGTTAGATATATATATAAATGAGTGGTATAAACTAACATATGCATAGAGATCTTGAATGGAAATCATATTATGATAAAAATAACATGAAGAAATGATGAAAAAGAGTTTGACAACTTACAAGAAAGATTAGTGAGCTTATGGAGATGAAAACTTATAAAACCCTTAGGTTTTTACCACAAAACCCAAACAAGAACAACAAAAGGGACAAGATAATAACTTGATCTTGGAAAACCCATGGTTTCTTCCTTGTGTTCATCCTTGGCCGATCCACCCAAGAGGAGAGAAAGAAAGAAAGTTTACTTGCATATGTAAAAATGGTAATTGTGAGAAATGGGTGAAAAAGTTTAATATATATTTAGGGGACAAAAGTTAGGTTAGCATTAAATTGAGTTGGTGTGGTTTAGGCTTATTAGGACCAAAAGGAGGGAAAAGGGGAGTTGTGTTTGTGATTTAATTAGAGATTTAGTGGTAGTATTATGTAGTATTTGGTTAGTTTAGGTATAATCGGGTACCGGGTTTGCTAGAAATAAATTTTATCGGAGTTAACCGGGACATAATAAAGTCATAAAATTTGTAAAAATATGTTGGGTACAAGTATTGGGTGTTTGGATGATTATCGTTTAGTTTTTAAGAAAACCGTCGTAATTATATTAAACGTACGATACGAATTAAATAAATTTCCAAAATAACGGGTAAATGAATTTTATAATTTTTGTATCATTATTATGAGTGTAAAAATGTCTTAGGACCATAGTTGGGATTGTCGGACCAATTATTCAAAATAATAGTTCATAAGATAACGTTTATTAGGTAAATAATCGTATGTTTACAGAAATGACGCAACTCACGCATAAATGACAAATTTTCTCCGGAGGTGAATAGTGTTTTGTGAATAGTAAAATTTTAAAACGCTTCTCAGAATATCAAACTGACTCCGAAAAAGATGAATAGTAAAATGATGAATAGTGATCGATGAATAGTAACCGATGAATAGTAAATGTTGAAAGTTCGGGAAAAGACCAGAATTTACGAGTTGTGACAATATGCTACAAGAAGGATACATTACATCATGTAAATTGAAAGGTTTTCTTTATTATATCTTTTTATCTACAATGAATATATTATTTGAGTTATTCTAGGTTATGCTGATAGTCCCAAACCCATATGTTGACTCTTTTGTGCAAGATACTAATCATATTCATGTCTACTAGAAATTTCTACTCTTTTTGTTTTATTGTTTTACAAAAGCATGTTAGTGAATAATTTTCCAGTTTTAATACTTCTTGATGGAAAAAAAATGGTGCATAGGAGAAGAAACTTTGTTTATATATCATATGTTTCATGAATTAAAAGTGAAATGTGGAGGCTTCATGTGTTATTACATTAATTTAATAGTCACGCATAAGGGTAAGTATATAAGATTAGTGATTCGAGTAATTGAAAAAAATTGTACGGTACAAGATAGTTTAAGCAACATCAAAAGTATATCAATTACACAATATTGGGTGACTTAATTTAATGTGCAAGAGGATTTGTGCACAAATTGCAGTACGGTACAAGGTAGTTTAAGTAACATGAAAAGTATATCTTCTATACTATCTAAATATTTGAGTGCTTAATTTAATGCGCAAGAGGAATTGTTCACAAAAGTTTGTACAGTACAATATGTTTTGCATGAGGAATCGTGCACAAAAGTTTGTACAGTACAACATGTTTCAAGTCATCTCTAAACTTCAAAGAATACAAACCAAAAATGCCATGAATGCATAAATTAAACACACCAATTAGTGGTTAGTCTTTTTATCTTCCCGTCCATGAGTTACAAATATTTTATCAACTATATAATGTGTCAAAAATCATACACAACAAACCACAACTTCCTCCACACCGCGTGCACATTGGGCTACAACTTATTATGGTGGTAAAGTAAGCATCATACCGTCTTACTTATTTAGCATATTGATTTATATTATTTTATGTAAATTTTGCGTGTGTTTTGTGTGTGTAACAATGTAGGACATAAAGATGGTGCTTAGGAGGTTTGGTAGTAACATCATCTTCTCTAATGGTTTAAGAGATCCTACACATCGTTGTCTTATCAATTAAGTGGAACATACATGAACATTTTTACTTTGATCGAAAATGCAATATATTGATTAACTGTATTTAAGTTACTAATGACCAACTATATCTAATTGTTTTTTGTAGCGCGTCAGGAAGCATTAAAGAAAAAGATCGAGAAGTCACAAAAATTGAATCAAGAACAAAACATGCAAAAGGCCAATGAAGAACAACGACGACGACGACAACAACAACAACAACACGGCCACCGGTGGGATGAATATTTGGCATTCATATTAATAGTACGTTACAAATTAAACATGTAATATTTTACTTCATGTAATACCACTAAACGGGCTAATACTATTGATTCGTTAGCAAGTAAGTTTATTGAAAATAATGTGACGAGCATTCAATTTTTAGTCAATAATTATAACTATACTTTGTTGGTGCATTTTAATATTTTTGCTCTTAATGTAGTTTTTTGTCTTGCGGTGTGTTAACGTCAATTTCTTAATTAAACGTCTTGAAATATTGCGTGACTTTGATATTTGATATGACTGTGTAAATTATGTTGATGTTACATATTGAAAATGGTAGTATGTAATAAAAATATTTTCACACTATCATCTTAACAATAAGAATCTTTTAAATCGAAGAAGTATATAAAGGAGAAGAAAATTGTATTTTAAGTTTTATCCTACACCTATCACGAGGTAATAGGTAAACATTATTCATTTGAGTTTGAGATCATGTGATTCATGTCATCATACTGTAAATGCTTAGAGTGAGTAACTAATGAATGCTCCAAATTCGATATTATAGTTTATGAAAAAATATTGTAATAATGCATTAATTAAAAAATAATTTATGTAACTTACTCATATTAAAAGATTACTTATGAAAAGCCTCATCTAAATATAACATTTTGCAAAAAAACCTCTTCACATTAAAGAAAGAGATCGAGAAGTCACAAAAATTGTATCAAGAACAAAACATGCAAAATGCCAATGAACAACAACGAAAAAGACAACAACAAGAAGAAGAACAACAAGAACAACGCCACGGCCACTGGTATCAATATAGATGAATACTTAGCATTCATATTAATAGTACGTTACAAATTAAACATGCAATATTTTACTATACGAATTATACTCTTGAATATACTAATTACTTTAATGTTTTATGTTTTTATAGTTTTGTTAAAAAGGAAATTTGTTTTATAGTTCGCTTTTAATAATATAATTTATTTTAACAACGAAGTCCGTCTTTACAGAAATTGTATCAACAATAAAACATGCAAAAGGCCAATGAACAACAATGACAAAGACAACAACAACAAGAACAACAGCAACAACAGCAACAACAACAAGAACAATGTCACGGCCACCGGTGGGATGAATACTTGGCATTCATATTAATAGTACGTTACAAATTAAACATGCAATATTTTACTTCATGTAATACCGCTAAACGGGCTAATACTATTAATTCGTTAGCAAGTAAGTTTATTGAAAATAATGTGACGAGCATTCAATTTTTAGTCAATAATTATTACTACACTTTGTTGGTGCATTTTAATATTTTTGCTCTTAATGTAGTTTTTTTTCTTGCGGTGTGTTAACGTCACTTTCTTAATTAAACGTCTTGGAATATTGCGTGACTTTGATATTTGATATGACAGTGTAAATTATGTCGATGTTACATATTGAAAATGGTAGTATATAATAAAAATATCTACACACTATCATCTTAACAATAAAAATCTTTTAAATCAAAGAAGTATATAAAGGAGAAGAAAATTGTATTTTAAATGTTATCCTACACTTATCACGAGGTAAGCATTATTCATTTGAGTTTGGGATCATGTGATTCATGTCGTCATACTGTAAATATTTAAAGTGAGTTACTAATGAATGCTCCAAATTCGATATTATAGTTTATGAAAAAATGTTGTAATAATGCATTAATTAAAAAATAATTTATGTAACTTACTCATATTAAAAGATTACATATGAAAAACCTCATTTAAATATAATATTTTGCAAAAATCCTCTTCACATTAAAGAAAGAGATCGAAAAGTCACGAAAATTATATCAAGAACAAAACATGCAAAATACCAATGAACAACAACGAAAAAGACAACAACAAGAAGAACAACAACAAGAACAACATCACGGCCACCGGTGTCAATATAGATAATATTTAGCATTCATATTAATAGTACGTTACAAATTAAACATGCAATATTTTACTATATGAATTATAATTTATTATACGAATTATAATTTATACTCTTAAATATACTAATTACTTTAATGTTTTATGTTTTTATAATTTTGTTAAAAAGGAAATGTGTTTATAGTTCGTTTTTAATAATGTAATTTATTTGAACAACGAAGTCCGTCTTTCAAAAAAAATGAGAGTTTTCAACATGAACCGAAAATTAGTCCCGAACATTACGAAAAAAAAAAAAAAACAATTAGATCCAACCTGTGTGCATCGCATGGGTTCTGAGGCAGTGCAAACCTGTGTGCATCGCATGGGGATGAATATAAAATGTCTCCAACATTAATGTTATCGCTTCATATTTAAAATAGTTTATGTTAATTATACATATTAAAATATTACGTGTGAAGAGACTCTTTTTAATGTAACATCTTGAAGAAAAAAAATCTCTGCACATATACTCTTTTAATGTCAATAAACTATTTTAAATGTGTGTCATGTTTGGAAATGTGATACCATCACAACTTTGATATATAATGACGAAATAAGTGCCAAAGATTACGCTATAAAAACTTATATACAACCCATGTGCAACTCAATAAAATATTTTAAATATGTATAAAGCTTAGCAAATGTGTGACACCATACAACTTAAATATAAAATGACGAAAATAAATGCCGAATATTACGCTATAAAAAACTTCTATACAGCCATGTGTATCGCACGTATTTTAAATCTATGAAAACTTCTATACAGCCCATGTGCATCGCACGGGCATTGTTGACTATCATAAGAAATAGTTATAACTTAGCCGGATGTATTAATATTAGTTAGTTTCAATAAAACACGATAGAGTCAATACCAAAATAAATAGACAAAAAATATTACGTAAAAAATACATTTTAAAAGATTACATGTCAATAAAGTATTTAAATACGTATCATGCTTCCAAAATGTATGCTACCATGACAACTTATATATATAATGACAAAAATATGTCTCGAATATAAAATGACGTAAATAAAATACGGATACTAAACTTTGAAAACTTCTGTACAGCCCATGTGCATCGCACGATAAAAATTAGTTTTTGACAATACTAAGAGTTAGAATTTCTTATAGTAAACAAAAACAATGTATCGCATGGGTAAGTGAGTTTTAGTTCATCCAATTTGAGCAGATAAATTAAAAAAGTTTGCTAAAATAACAAAATACGGCATATTAGAAATATCATATTGAATAATGAATAAAGAAGGAAAAATTACATAATTTTAGCTCAGTCATTTATAAATTATAATAACAAATAAAAAAGTTGTGTATATCGCATGGGTCATGAGGCAGCCCGAGTTATATATTGTATTTTGAGTGTTTGACTCGACCTCAATTAAAAGTAACGAAATAACGGCATCAACATATTTAATGTCATGCTAACAAACACAACTTAGAAACTTATTGACCAACAAAATCCATCCATGACCAAAATGACAAAAATTAGTGCTGAACAACAAGCTATGAACATTTAGATCGAGCCCGTGTGCATCGCACAGGTTTAAATGACTAATATTTAGAATTTTTTTCTTCTGGTCACACTTTGATAACTAACGTGGCAACTCTTGAGATGTTTTTAATTGGTTTTTGAATCTTGCACAGGTGGTCAAAGAAAAGCTACAATTTGGTCCAAGTTTGAAAATTGTCGCATAATTTGTTTTCTGTATAAAAAATTGAACTCATGGTTTTTGATTCATTTGTCCAGTTCGTTAATTAAGGGTTCCTAAAATGGTACAGTAAATGTTTTTAACACCAGGAACCTGTATAAAATTGGCCAGAAAATAGAAAGAAACAGAACAATAGTCCTGGTACCATTGTTGTAGATCTTTCTTGTAAATTCAAATATAAACCTCCACAACAAGCAAAGTAAAATATTCTAGTGAGAAGTTTTAAAAAAAATAATAATAATAAAAAGGATCTTAGACAAATACAGGCTTGAACTGCTTCAGTACCAACTCAAGCCTAAGCATAGTAATTTAAGCTTGATTTTTTCTTAGCTTGGACTTGTATGATCCCTTCATTGAAGTCTTCATGGTTCACCTGAAATAAAAAACAAATCACGCTTCAATACATAATCCGGTGGGTGTTTTTTTCAGTTGCGATTTCTAAGAATAATCAATTATCCAAAAACGAATAACAAAGCCAAGCCAAACCATCCTTTCAGCTTAAGTTTATAGTTAACTTTTTATCCAGAGTACTAGAGGTGGCAGCATGAGCTTTGTCAAGCAGGCTGGGTAGCGGGCTAACATGTTTTATGCTTAAGACTTTGGACCTATGTTTTAGGCAACTATCTTCTGTTGGTTCGATGAAATACGTCATACAGTTAAAAGATCATGATAGGTATTTTATCAATATAACAATGCAAAGACAAATAAACTAGAGCACTGTATTGTTAATTTTTGGTACCAAAAAAAAATTAAATTTTACCAAACAAGCATATATCTAACCCTTTTACCAATCCAGACTATTCTTTTTCAATTTACTAAAACGACCCACGGCGCACAAGCTTGTGCATCTCGGTGCCTAAGCCTTGTTCAAACGGTCTATTTTGGTACGGGTAGAAACGGGCTGGGTTGGTTGTCCCTTGAATACTTCCTCAAAAAGTTCATAACTTATAACAAGTTTATTATGACTAAAAATCTATATTCTTATGATAATAATCAAAATCTTTGAATATAACAATTGAAAGCAACCTTATTAGCTGCATCCCCTTTTAGCTAGAAATTATTTGACCCGTTCAAGACAAAACAAAACCCGAATAAACCAATTAATAAGTAAATTAGTCAAAATCGTCACATCTGCATAGCACCACAATCAAGTCCTATCAACTAACTTCCTTTCAGTTTGACAAAATCTGAGTTCAAAATTTCAAATGCTGTACACTCATCTCAGCTTTATCAAAAGTATGAACATCCTGGATTGGCACCAATGTTACTTTTAACAGATATTTTTATAATAATTTATACTATCTACTTATCTAGTCCCTTAGAGACTAGTCCAATTAGCAAAATGTTTCAATAATTTTTTCTATCTTGCTGATACCGTGGGCTGTGACAACGTGAACTCAGTGACGTTTCATAGCATTGCAATCTACCAACCACGCTCTTCAATGGCACTGTCTATGTGCTTGCTAATCAGTAAGTGCCAATTATTTTCTACACGGTCTCAATTGGGGTGGCAATCTTTAACTTAGTGACCTATAAATGGCTCGTTTTGGGTAATGTTATCTCTACGGGTCAATTGGGTAAAAATTAGCTAAAAATTGAGTCAAAAGACACCCTAAGTGTAGTATATAGACTGCATACAAACTCCAAAATTGGTTTAATAAAAACCTTCAATTATTATAGTGAGCTAGTGATAAAATATTGTTTAGTTACCTAATTATCTCCACCTATATAAGAGACAATGCATAATTTGGCAAGATTAATTCCATGTCACACACTAAAGTTTCCATGTCATCTCCACCTCATCACAATTATTTTTTTGAAACAAAAAGTGTGGCCAGGTTTTTATGAGGGGAAAAATAAAATGCCTACAATTTAGGAGGTGTTAATATCAAGGCCAAAGGCACTCAACTAACAATTGCATATTTAGAGAAATTATTTCTTTAGATCAAAATAACAGCAAATAAGGTACTACACAATCTTAACACAAATAAACAACATTTAAAAACACAAATATTATCCATTATTAGATCATTTAAGTTTTTTTTTTTAAATAAGGTTCCTGATACGCAAATCACAAAGTTACATGCAACAACTTACTCAACCCATACATTTAACCAGTTTCAACAATGCATCTCTTTTTGAAATGTGTTTTTGTGTTTTTTCGATAAATCTAGTTTGTGTCCACATGCCCTACCAATGTTTGTTTTGACATATATGCATTGTTAGACGAATGAACCTGTTTCTAGGCGTCTTTTTTAGTATGTGAACATGTAATTATCAATTTAGTTGATTCGATAAAGCCTCTTCATGTGTTGACGGTGTGAGATATAAATGAAAATGGACACATTCTGATTGATCCTCATAACCACAAAAATCAATATGGCCACTCTAGGTATCAAAGTTCATTTATTTTTTATATTGATCTATTCATATTTGCTAATCCTAAACTCTGTTGTTTAGTTAATTACCAGAACCTTTAAGTTTCTTTTCTTTGGTTCATTGCAAGAATCAAAGTACATGTCTGTTTTATGTAAACACGGTAGGGAGGTCAATATTTTCATAGCATCTACATTTTTATTTAGCCATTTATCTTATTAAACATTGCCAATTCTTTAAAAGTCATTGTTCTAAAATATGCAGGTCATCCATGTATGGGAAATGTGAGACATGGAAACTCTTTTTTCTTTCCTAAAGAAAGGTAAAATCAACTAATAGCGGATCACCTGTGCGACTATTTCTAGATTCATATTTGTTTGTGTGACAATTTTGCATATTCTGTTTTGAACTCTCGATTTTCTTAGTTGAATAAGTGGTGTTTCATTAGGCCCCAATGGACAATGGCTACCTATAATGTGTATGCTCTTTAGAGTATAAGTAACAGCTTTTAAGTCATTTTTACTTTGTGTAAGTCATTCCTGTATGTTTTATATTT
This sequence comes from Artemisia argyi, assembly GCA_030686995.1. Classification (NCBI taxonomy): domain Eukaryota; kingdom Viridiplantae; phylum Streptophyta; class Magnoliopsida; order Asterales; family Asteraceae; genus Artemisia; species Artemisia argyi. The sequence goes on from CM060703.1 coordinate 87,316,438, forward strand.
ATATATCATATCAAGAGGTGTATGCAGATAATAAGTAAATGGAACCCTTATATATTTATATATCATATCAAGGGGTGTCCATAGTTATTTAAATGGGACTCCCTTTTTGTCGAGCAATTTTGAATATAAAGGTGGTTGTAAACCCTTTTACTTATGACTCCACATTTAGTCAACTGACTCCACTAAAATTTGTTTGCTACCATATTAGCCACAATAGCATATTATTACCACACGTTGATTTCATGCATTAGATTTGACAGGTATATGTTTGTTTCAGCTTCACTAATGATAACATGATGTCAATGCAGGTTCTTCAAAGTGTTCTTAAACTACTTGAGTTTGGCCGTGTGGGTGCTGAGAAAGTACAATATTATAGCTTGCTTTGTCCATTCAGAGCATTACTAGTTGTAATGACACATAATTCAAAAGCTGATTAGATGTGGATGTGTAGCTGCAAACCTTCTTTTATTTGTGATTTTGCAACTATAATATCGTACTTTCTCAGCACCATTAGGGCGGGTCATGAAACTAGCCCACCCATTCGGGCGGGTCATGAAACTAGCCCACCCATTCGGGCGGGTCATGAAGCTAGTATATCTATAAGAACATTACACCTTTCAAAAAATCTATAAGAACATTACAAAAGAATTGGATAAAAAGTTTGGGCCTCACTATCTAATCTGTCTACTATTCTGAGAACTATACGAGTAGGAACGCTATAACAAAATCACAAAAAAACTATGACATGGATGGTTTGACCTGCAAATGAGAGAAACAAATACACAGACTTCAAAATGTACAGAGTCACAGACACGCATCTAGCATATATTCATGTGTGTATATGTGAGTGGGAGATAGGATAGAAAGAGAGTTACCTCAGTAGCATCACGCCGAAGAGCGAGCATGCCTGCTTCAACACAAACAGCTTTCAGTTGTGCCCCGTTAAAATCATCTGTAGAGCGAGCCAGCTCTTCAAAGTTGACATCTGGGTGAACATTCATCTTCCGGGAGTGGATCTGAACTCAAGACAGGATTTAACACAAGGAATAAGCTAAATACGCCAATAAAAAAATTTAACGTGGAAACACCAAGTTTTTTCAAGGCACACCTGCATGATTCTGGCCCTTGCTTCTTCAGTGGGATGAGGGAACTCAATTTTACGATCTAACCGTCCAGAACGCATGAGCGCTGGGTCTAAAATATCCGCCCGATTGGTTGCTGCAATCACCTGCAGGTGACATGTAAAAACATAACTTTCGGAGAGCACAAGCACATATGACAAATGCATAATATTTGAAATCATCATTCTGTTTTACAAACTTCATATAAGGTGAACAATGCAATATATAGTATCAAGTGGTCAAAATCAGAAGTTTTTTCAAGTATGTAAAGCTTAGAACACTGAAATCTTCTTGATGATCATTAGCTTAGTACAAATATAGAAGAATATGTCGACCCATTCACAATGAGTAGAAATGTATGGGTTGTGTTTTATCTCCAAGACTCCAAGTTAATTGGTACAATTAAGGGAAATTAGATAAAGGAGAACATTTGAAAGTCAGCTAAAGACGATTTAACACAAAAAAATCCCCTCAATCGCTTTTATTCATATATCTAGAATTCCAGATTATAATTGTTGTAATATTGTTTCTGAGCCATTAATAAGTTATTAATGGCTCAGAAACAATATTACAACAATAATAACGCATTAACTTTTATAAATAAAAATTCACAAATAGATAAAAAAAAAAAAAAAAAAAAAAAAAAAAAAAAAAGTGTTTGTGGGTTAATTTAACCCAACCGGACATGTTTTGACCCATACCAAACAGTGACCAATTACCCAATCCGCCAGAGTGCCAGACCTGCCTCTTGCTATCACTATCAAATACAGGGAATTCTCACATTCATTATGTTTTGACACTTATTACAGAGAAACATGTGAAAGGCTGGTTTTCTCTCTTCTCAACAAATTTCATATTATTTTATTATTTTACCAGTTTGAGAACAAAAAATGCAATAATCCCACACAGAAAAAAAAAAAAACTGAGATGAGCAAGTAAACACACGAATACACAGCTTTCAAGCTGTTAAATACGTGGTGTATGAACACGTATAGAATACTGAGTAAATCAACTCATCATTTATTCATATGGTACAGTACCTTTATCCGCTCATCACTGCTGAAACCATCCAACTGATTAAGTAGTTCTAACATAGTTCGCTGGACCTCTCTGTCTCCACTAACTTCACTGCATTCACACAGGAACATACCAATGGAGATATCGCAACATTAGCTTATAGATACTTTTCTCACAGCGCACCCAAATAAAAGAGCAAATATAAACATTTTAGAAAAACATGTCAATATATTGCAAAAAATAGTTACAATATACATACCTATCAAACCTCTTTGTACCAATAGCATCAATCTCATCAATAAAAATAATGCAAGGAGATTTCTCTTTAGCAAGCTCAAATGCATCACGAACAAGTTTTGCTCCATCACCAATAAACATCTGCATCCCCAATACCACACCAAAGTTACATCAGCCCATGAGTACGAATAAGAATAGAATCAAACATAAAGTTAACGCAAAAAACAATACAAATTTGAATATGCCCTAAGATAACGTATATTCACGTATATGTATGTGCTTGTGTGTGTATACATGCATGTATGATGTATCTATATATGTATAGATAACCTTGGACAGTTAAAAGTACCTGAACAAGCTGGGGACCTGCTAGCTTCAGAAAAGTGGCATTTGTTTGAGCAGCACATGCACGAGCCATTAGTGTCTTACCAGTTCCTGGAGGTCCATACAAAAGCACTCCTTTAGGTGGGCGGACCCCCAATTTTTGGAACCGCTCTTTATGTGTCATTGGCAACACTATAGCCTCAACTAGCTCTTGTATCTGTTGTAGATATAAATATAAAGGAAATTCAGTAAGATACTCAAAATTCGCATCATAATATGTCGCTTATGACTGCATCATTATATAAAAAAATAGCTTGCCTGTTTTTCAAGACCTCCAATGTCATTGTAATCTTCCGTAGGCTTTTCATCAACCTCCATGGCCTTGACTCGGGAATCATACTCTGACGGTAGTGTATCCAAAATCAAGTAACTATCTTTATTCACACCCACAAGATCCCCAGGCTTCAATGTATCAGGATCAACAAGACCAACCACAGGCAGGAAGATTGTCTGCAAAGAATTCACATGTATCAGCAAGCCCTTTACTTTACAAAACAATTACCAAACGAGGCAAATAATTAGCTTAAACCACTAATTAACGTTTTTCAGCAGAAAATAAGTAAGACTATTAAGGTGGCCCTTATAAGTACTATGACAAAGATCGATAACAAATAACAAGGTGTTACATTACCTGACGAGTAGATGTCTTTAGCACAACACATTTACCCTTCCTTTGTGAGTCAAGATCGATATTTGCGCCATCTTCCTCCGCTTCATCCTCTGGGTTCATTTCCAAAATCTAAGGAACAACAGATTAATATCAGAATGAGATGTCATAATAACCATGTCATCCAATTATCGAAGAATACAAAATGACTGTCTATTATAATGATCTCCAAATCTTTTTGGAAAACAGTTGTCAAATCATAATTACTGATGCAGTTTTGTCAAGCATATTGTATGACCTTGTACCAATTGACCATGACAGCATGTCCTTCTAGCTATATTCTACTACATTGTCTAAATGCCGGTATCCTACCTCACAAAAAAACTAAAAATCAGTTTGCAATTGCAGATTGATTGAGTGATGAAAATGTCTTCATTGCATTATCAGTTAGTATGTGTGACAACAGAGACAGTGACTCACAAAACGCTTATTATGGGGAAAAAAAAGTGTTGATTTAGGATATCATTGGCGTCGGAAAAATAATAATAATAAAACATGGAAAGGGTACAAATTTTTGCAATCAGTGGTGGGTCTAAACTCTAAAAAAAAATGAGAATATACGGAAATGTGAAGAAAAGTCCAACTACGCGAAGTGTAAAGGCAAGAAGCAGATACTGAATTGCTGTGGGATTTAACCAAAACAGTAACGATACGTAGAACAAACTTCTCTCCACAGCAAAAACAAAGAGATTGACAAACATGTAAAATCCTTACGGCAATGAGTTACTCTAATTCTATGAGCACCCACTTGACTTGTCTTGATATTGAATCACCAACTAACAACTAGGAAAGAGAATCCAAATACAAATGAAACAAAATGTCTACCCTTCTAAACAAGGTCATGTTTTATATTTCATAAGCCCCAATTTTCCGGCTTATTTTGAGACTTGTGGACTTATATAATAGTGTTACTTGACAAACAACAAACACTAACAAATATGTAAACAAAAGGTAGTACAGTACCTCAACAATGTTACCAACCAAGTAAGGGAGTTGTTTGTTCAATTTAATCTTCTCTTGGTTCTCCTTTATTTTATCCTTAAACGAATCAAGTTCCAGATTTGTTCTTTGCAACTCTTCCTATTATAAAATAACAACCCACCAATTATTATAATTTACAACTAAAATATAAATTAATAATAAATAAATAATACCTTGAATACTCGAATCTCGTTATCCAGAAGACGAGATTGTCTTTGGATGTCTTCGATGCTCATTGATGCAAGCTCATCGTCTTCCATGTTCGTGTCTTCCATCATATCACTCGTCGTCGACATATCCAGAGGTTTTCTTTTCTTTTCTTTTCTTTTTGTGTGTTTGGGTTATACCTATTGGATTTCTCTTTCTTCTTTCGATCAGAGTCACCCAGATTAGGATTTTTGTATTCGCAATTTAAAATGCTAAATTTTCAACTATTAACCAAAATGGTTTTAAATTGGGTAAATTGCAAAAATGGTCCTTAACGTTCCACGAATTTGTAAAAATGGGACCGAGATAAAAAGTAGCGCAAAAAAGACACCAACGTTCCACATTTTCGCAAAATCGCCACTGAGAGGCCTTTTACGTTAATTTTCCCGTTAAGTGTCACGTAGTTGAGGGTAGTATCGTCATTTCACTGCCTTTTTTATATCCCGCCAACTTTCGGGGGACTATTTTTGCAAACAACGTAAACTATGTACATTTAAAGTTGTGTGCTTTTTCAGGGTGCAATAAATCCCCAAAACCAACCAACGATTGTGTAGATAATCAACCGTCAAACCCTAACATAAAAAAAAATCAAATCGCAACAACTAAACCCAGCTATGGCGAATAATGATAAGAATGAAAAAGGGAAAGTGCTTGTTGATGGGGGGGGGGGGGGGGGGAGGAATCATCCGAAATGTCGTGGGGCAAGGTTTTATTAAATGATGAAGTCTTTGATGATGTTTTGGATGAATTTGGTGATAAAGTTATTGCCAAGTATGGTTCGTATGCAAACATAGGGAAGGAGATGATTGAAGAAATTCTTCAATGGATGTGGAATAGAACCTTCAACAAACCAAATGTGGGTTCTAGCGGTTGCTCCAATGAGGTAGTTGCAGAGAAAAAAAGGAAGAGGGGAAGACCGGTTGGTAGTGGCAAGAAAAAGACGGAGTGGAGTCCTATTCCGACTACAGTCACAGAAAAAAGAAAGAGGGGAAGGCCGGTTGGGAGTGGCAAGAAGAAGACGGAGGGGAGTCCTATTCCAACTACAGTCACAGAAAAAAGGAAGAGGGGAGGGCCTGTTGGGAGTGGCAAGAAAAAGAAATAGAGGAGTCCTAATCCGAGTACAGATACAGAAAAAAGGAAGAGGGGAAAGCCTGTTGGTAGTGGCAAGAAAAAGGAGGCTGGCAAGAAGAGGAAGGTGAAGGAAGAGCATACGGACCTTGGTATGTTAATGTAGTATACTTCATTTATGTGTCATTTTAAATTTGTTTACGTAGGATGCTATGATATGTTTGATAGACTTTTATATGCATCCCCTTACCTAGGTTTAGTATAAACAGAGTATTTGCATTAAGTAGGGTGTTAGAATATCAAAGTGAGAGTGTTTGGCATTACTAAAGTACTGCTATAGAGAGTGTTTTGCATTACGAAAGTACTGCGTGTTCACATTGGTTATAAGTAAGTCTTCACATTGGTTGTAAGTAAGTCTTCACATTGGTTGTAAGTAAGTCTTCACATTGTGTATCTTGAGTGTATCAGGAACAAAATAGATTGGTTTCTATATCACCACATTGCTCTGCATTCACTTGAGCCTGCATAATTGTTTCATTTACTACTTCTGCATTGACTTTAACATGTATACCATTAGTTTCGTAGGTGCTGGTATGTCTTGACAGTTTGAATTTAAAATTGTGGCAGATTTACTTGGTTATGGGGGTGAAGTTCTGTTCTGCATGCACAATAATTGAGTCTTTGAATTTGGTCCATTAAGGTATGTACAAGGGAATGTTTCTACAATGTGTGGCTTTGTCTGTGATAGACATATCTTTTTCCTAGGTCTGGATGATATGTTTTCACGCATTAGGGGAGAAAAATGGGTTGTGTTCTTTTGTGTGCCTGGTAAATCATTAGAAGAAGGTTTGAAGCTGATTCACACAGACAATGATGTGCATACAATGATTGAGCTAGGTTGTTGTGTCGGTTTCGTAGACTTGTTTGTTGCTCACACAAAACAGGTGTTATCTCCCTACTATTTAAACAACATTGATGCAGAGGGTGATGGTGGGGAGGTTATCGGGTGGGTAGAAGAAGATGCTAGCTTGCGGTGCTCTATTACTTCAACTCCTTTTAGGACTAGCACTTCAAAAACTTATAGGAAATTGGATGATGTTGATGCTTCACAACCAGAATTCGGGAAGCATAAAAAGAGGGTGAAGAGGTCTGTGGATAAGGGAAAAGGAAAGATGGTTGATGAGGTTGATGAGGCTGATGTTGTTAACAGGAACAAAATGGCTGGTATTGTCATTAGAGACAGTGGTTCTATTAAGAACCCACCAGGTGTTGGTTCAGTGAATGTGGGAGCAAAGGGTGGTGGTATTTTGAGACCAAGAATAACTAATTGCGACTGGGTCTACGGGCACCAAGATCAATGGGTAACAATGTGGTGTTATTTTGACTATGTGAGTCTAATGAACTGTTTGGCAAATATTTTGGACACATTGCATTGCCTATTATAGTAACCTTCATTGCATATATTGACTGTGCAGGTGTTGTTGCTCACATGTTGGTTCATCCAGTAGAACGTTTGAATATTCATCCAGTAGAAGGTTTGAAGATTGACATATGGGTCCATCTATTGGGAATATGTAATGTGTAGAAACTAAAACACTTTAATTTGGTTGTATTTAGTAATGTAACTTGAACTATCTGTTTCGAATACACCAAAGGGTGTGGGCAGGCATTGTGATGGGTTAAACTTTTTTGGTACATGCCGAACAATATTATGTAAATTGAAATATTTCATATGGGGTTCTGTTATTTGCATAATCTGTTTCTGTTTGTTTTGTGGTTCTGTTATTTGCTTCGATTAGTAGCATTTAAACGTATGTGTTTGTGTATTGTATTATGGTTTCAATTATGTCAGTTTCATGTTTGTGAATGTGTTTGTGATACGAATTGAACAATGTATATCAAGACAAACGGGATCAAACGACCCCTTCCATTCATAAACCATAAGGATACATTTACAACCTTATGGGAACCCACAACACCTACCTACATCATCACCTACAATATCTACCTAGCTTACGACACTACGACAGTGGCACTAAAATGAACAAAAGAAACCACAACTCCACAAGTGCCCAACCACCTACGACCTACATTCAGCATACACAACAAAACACAACAAAACAACCCACCCCCAGCATCCAGCACCCAACCCCTTCACATGTAAGTTTGCCTTACAGCAAACTCAATCTTGGAAACAATGCTGTCGTTTGTTTGCCTAAGCATCCTCATCAACCCCCTCATCTTTCTCATATCAGCTGACTGAATCCTCCTAAGCTTGTTCACATTGGCCCTTGTAGTTCTCGAGCCCCTTATGTTTTGGAGCTCCAAAATCAGGTCCCCCCTAAGACGGAGCATATCAGACAGCTTTTGGCACCTACTCATCAACTCTTGTGCATGATGAATGTCCTCCTCAACCTCTCGCCGGTAATGGGTTAGCATCATTTTCGATATGACAAACGAGTTGCAAGCAACCACGAGATCAAGACAGCGAGACATTTTTCTGGAAAAGGGAATGATAATTATTTGATTACGGGTGTGTGTGTGTGTGTGTGTGTGTGTGTTTTTGCTTGTGTGTGTGTGTGAAGGCGTTGACAATTTAATATGAAACCTGAAAATAACTTTGCAAATTAGCCATTGAGGTCTAATCACATTGATACCAAGCACAGAGGTGATTATGGCGGCAAATTTAATATGTATGAACAGTGAAATGACGATACTACCCTCAATTACGTGACACTTAACGAGAAAATTAACGGAAAAGGCCTCTCAGTGGCGATTTTGCGAAAATGTGGAACGTTGGTGTCTTTTTTGCGCTACTTTTTGTCTCGGTCCCGTTTTTGCAAATTCGTGGAATGTTAAGGACCATTTTTGCAATTTACCCTTTTTTTTCTTAGCTAAGGATTCATGTAGGTCCTACTACTATATAAGCCTCTTAATTGGGAAAGGATAGAGAGAATAAAAGAATTTTATGAGCCCCATGGTAATAATATTAAATTTTATCTCTTAGCTGCTAAAGAAAAAAGAAACACCCTTTACTCCAAAGAGTTGTGATCCCCTAAAAAGGATCAAAAATTAAAAAGCCTAAAAAGTGTTTCTAGCCACTAAGCTAGTGTCATGTGTCCCCTACACACTCCCTCCCTTTTTTTCTTTAATATTTTCGGTTATAGGGCATTTTGGTCATTTGACCCATTTTTTTAATTCCACCTTAAATTTCAAATGCAAATAACTTTCAAACAACAAACTTTTACAAAAAACCGATTTCACCATAATTTTTAAAATTTAATCCTCTTTAATTTGGTATAAATCTTTTTAATTTTTTCAAAACTTTTTTTTGACATATTAATTTGGTCATGATTTTCTTGAAAATTTTAGCATTTTCGGCTCTAATTTTGTCTAGTTTAAATGCCGAATTTTGCAAAACTTAAAACACAAAAGTTGTAGCTTCTTGGCCATTCTTTACCCAAAAATTTGAATCACTCAAATCCAATATGATATGAGTGAGATATCGTATGTTAAAGATGATGTTTTATGTAATACCTCGTAATTTACCCAGTTATTAAATAACGTTAGACCCGAAATAAATTCAATTTCAAGTTGATTAACCATTTTCATGAGTATATTTTTTTCTCGTACAAACTATATCTATGTGACGCGATTCACATTTAAATTGGAACGGGCTCATACGCATACCACAATAAAATTACCAACCCAAATAATTAATTTATGAATATATTGAGTCTCATTGCTCAACCCAACACACTCTAAATTAATTTAGCTCTTAGCCGCTCACTAACAAACCAAACGAACACTTTATTTATTTAAACTTGACCACCCAATAAACCATTAAAAATAAGACCATTATAGTTATTTTAGAATAATACCGACATACGAATATTATTAAACTATATAAATAGAAGAATATAAATATCTTTTACTATGCGCTTGGGCCACCTCAAACAAAAGCCTTGAATGTTACAGGGACAAATGTCTATTCAACAATTCACCCTTCCTTTTTCAATTTCCCCCGGATTGTATGCTGAGCACTTGACCATATTAATTGGTGGCATTAAATCTCTACATGCTAGCACTATGCATAGGTTTGTCTTGGCTCATATTCTTTTTGCCATAAATAGCACACCTCCATCAGTATCATGAACCAAAGAATTTAAAAGCAAAACCAATACTACCTTGTGATACAAATACGATACGAGAGAAAGGCAAAAGGACCACGTTTCAAGTGAGTCTCTGAGCCTTGCTAGTTCTAGTCCGTAAAGGGTTGGAAAGCTTGGAAGCTTGGGAAGTCTTGACTTATATCTCGTTCACCTCTCGCTCACGGTCCACCTTGTTTACTCATCACTCTTTTAGTGAGATAAATCTCTTCCCTCAAGTTTCATAGTACGATGACATTCATAACCATTTCATTTACCTTCATTACAACTATATAACTAAGTAATATATACTACTATTATTATACGTATCATAGAGGTCACTTGAAACAATCTTAACGTATCGCGATCTTGTGTGGCAAATTTAAAGAACTAACAAATGACCAAGTAAAAACCATTCAGCAAGCTCTCGAAGCTTGGCAAATTGTAAGCATGCATGCAACTAAAATCCTTTTCGTGCCACCTTTCCTGTTGTTTCTATATATTGCATGAGAAAATGAAAAACCAGGTATTATATACATGTGCATGCACAACGTACAGAGGATAAGCCACTAGTAGAAACATGAGATTAGAACTAGAAATGTACACAGTAGGCATGCAACTTAAAAACCCACTTCGTACCACCTTTACTTTCTACTTCTGTATCATGCATAAGAAAGAAGCCCAAGTCTTGTAACCACGTACACATGACATGCCCTAGTAATACATGAAACAAAAACAATGCTAGGCTATATACATATACACGTACAACTACAACAAACAGTAACATGCATACTCATCCAACTGAATTCATTTGCTTCCATTGTTTCTGTGATGAAAATGCTATGTTTATATATATACATATACGCGTACAAGTTACAAGAGTTTACTCCTTTTGGAAGAGACAAGACCTAGTGCTAGAAGTAATAACAAAAGCCTCGCTTACTACCGTTCTCATACATTACCTATAACCTTTCCATCACTATATAGACAGACCGTATCACCTTCGTGTGCCAAGAGTCATAACCACTATCAAAAATAAAACTCGTGCTTAATATGTGGTGGTCGACCCAGTGAAACAACTTACGAAACCTATCGATATGTTGTTCCCTTTTTCACCCAGAACACTGCCACTCTTGCAACTACATCGAGCACCAGAGTAGTTTACGTGAGCATGGGTTTGCGAAACAAATTGTATACAAACTGAGGGTACCATGTCACCCACCATTTCATGCAAGTTTAGTAACTGAATAACGAATATGATACTACAACTTGAAACCCATGTAAACAGGGATATGCTAGTACAATAGTTCACCTGACAACCCATTTACCCTACACTTTATAGAAATGAAAATGAATAGAACATGAATTTTGGCTCTTGTGAAACAATGGGTCGACAAACAAGCCAAATCGAGGGCCACCTTGTGTCCTCTTGACACCCTCCTGACAGTCACAGAAAGTTTGTTTGGGCTAATTAAATGTATGGACAAGTATGGTTGAGAAGTAAGAGTAGTAAAATATATATATATATATATATATATATATATATATATATATATATATATATATATATATATATATATATATATATATATATATATATATATATATATATATATAGACATGCATGCATGGCGAGCCGATTTGTAGAAAAGCACCACCAAGTTGATTCGTTATATAAGTAGATAATTGCATGATATAACACAACAAATGGCTAGCGCAGATGGTTGGGACGTCTGCTGTTAAGACTGAGGTCGGGGGTTCGAGCCCTGTCTTAGTCTTGGCCATTCTTCTTTTTATTTATTTCTTTCTTTTCTTTTCGGTTGTCGTTTTATCTAAATTAGGTTGTTAAACGAATTATCATATTTAGTGAATATTAATAAAGGATATAAAATTTTACCTTGGACTGAAAATAATAACTTATAAACTTTGAATGTGACATTTAGAATGTAAGAATTCCTTAGGTACCCTTATAAAAATCTCGATATTTTCATTACAAACTCCTTTTATAAAATGTTTATAAAAATTTAAATACGATATATAAGTCCCACATTTTCGTAATATAAATAACGACATTATAACCAAGTAACTTAATATAAATGAAAATATTTTAATATCTTATCTAAATTAAACGGTTAGTAATTATCATTGATTTTGGAAATTAATAATTAACGACTCTAGTATAAACTACGTAATGTTAAGAAACTATTACACACATACAAGTTAAATAAATATATAACTATATATTTTTACCGTAAATAATTGCCATACAAGTTACGTCGATACGAATATTTTAAAACATTGTCCTTTGGAACATAAAAGTCTTAATTCATGAACCGTCTAAATTAAAGGTTGCCATATTAATTCAGGTCGCGTATCCTGAGCCGTTCTTTTCCACACTTGCTATTTCTATATCTGGATCACTGTACTACCAAGGTGAGTTCGTAGTCCCACTTTTTAAACGTTTTACAAATCCCGTGGGGAGATACATGCTCTAAACATGAACACAAGTATTTTCTGTATGCTATCCTGATTGTTTTTGCTTAAGTTGCCTACTATTGCCACCGAAAGTCCCTTAAATCATGAACCATTAATCACTTGCGAGTGAACGCGAATTTAGTGAATAGATCTATTGGCAGTTGACGCCCCATTTGAGTTGCTGGATAAGCAGCCAAATGCACTCTATTTGAATTAAACAGGAGGACGGCAACCTCCTGCACGAGGGCATTCGTACTAACGTTATCCCTATAATGTAGTACTTAACGTCATTATTAAATGATGTCATCAGTTAAGGTTTGCGTGTCATGAGGCTTAAGGTAATATACATTTACAATACTGCGGTATTGATGTTTTTACTTTAATTGTATTTCTATACAGTTAACCACTTAAAACTTGTGTTCAACTCTTATAACTTAAAACACTGTGGATTCACTCAACCTTTGTGTTGACTTTTAGCATGTTTATCTCAGGTAATTAATGGAGGCAAATCGGGCACAGAGTTGGCAAGGGGCCCTCTTTATGAACCATGTTTAATAAGATTATCATTCACGTTTAATCGTAAACTGTTTTATGTGTGTAACTTTAAATTTGTCGTGGAACTTCTTTTGGAACTTATTATGTTGAGTATTGAATGATAATCAAACTGTTTTAAAAACGTCTCTTTTGGGTCGTTTTTTATCTTTATGACTGTGATCCGAGAAGTAATACCCCAATTAAGCCTTCCGCTGCATGTTGAGTTTTTGGGGGTGTTACAGATTGGTATCAAAGCCATAATTATAGAGAACCAAGTGTATTTTCAAAACATTGGACTATAATTATGCTCTAAAAATGGACCATTTTAAACCTTGATACCTAGTGCCCTCCGTGCCCACTTTTCACTAACATTTTGCGTTGTAAATTGCTAGCAGTTGATGAATAATTATATGATATCGTGGTTTATTGAATAGTATAATACTAATAACTTATATTATGGTAATACTTCCTAGGTTATTACAGTACCATGTCTTCAGATTCCTACCCTATTGTTCCACCATTTGACTCACAAATCGAGGAGGCCACATCCCCCACTACTGTACCAGCATCACCGGTGGACCCGAACCCCGCATCACCAATGGCTACATCTGGAGAAACTGAACCCTTCGAGGAGGGTGAAGTCGCCTTCACTCCAGTGGTTGCACCAGGCATTCTGACCCCCCATCATTTTCCAGATTCAGACTCAGAGTCTGCTAACCTACCCCCGTCATTTCAACCACCTCCCCAACCTGCGTCAATTCGCCAACGTAGAGAAGTCCGACCTCTTCAACTCTATGCACCAGAACCAAATGGACCACCCAACCAAGGGGGCCCTACCTTGATCCACTATGTCCGGAAGCGAGTACGAGCACCAATGGCTCCCATACCCCCACCACTAGCACCACCAATGTCACATGTATCTCCTATATCACCCTTGCTAATGTTGATGCCATCACCACCCCTATCTCCTAGATGTCCCATACTACCAACCTTTCTACCACCACATACTATCTTTTACCATCAAACTACTACGGTTCCATTACCACCTCCTGCCCGACCACAACGTGCCCACAGTGCTCCGTTACCACTCCGCGAAGGAGCACATTTCTCAATCCCCTCACTATCAGATTCGCATGTTGAGGATGCGGCCGAGGTTGCTCGGGCCAGACCTCGCAGAAGGGTAGATCCTCGACTGTGGTCATTTCTTCCATCAAATATCAGTCACTGGAGAGTAGAAGAGGGTACTCCGAGTGCCAGCGAACTGGGAGAAAGTTCATCCACTACCACTCCTAGGGTCCTTCCAATCACTGGAGAACCTATTCACCACACTGTTCCTTTGTTAGCGGCTAGACTTGTTCGACATGAGAATCGTATCGACGCGGTCCAGAACTTCGTTGATGATGTCCTTCTCGGGCGTTTCGAGAGCATTGAAGAGGCGGTGGAAAACCTTATGATTGGTTGAGTAGCTATGGAAGAGGTTCTTAACTTGATGAGCACTTAGCTACAGGAAGCTTTAGAGGTTATTACCGGGTTAGAAGGAAGACTCGAGGACAGGAGACAGGAAACACGGGAGCTAAGGGATATTGCTTCAATAATGCAGGATGTGAACGAGCGACAGGCTAATGAGCTCGTTACGGCCAACACCCGCATTCTGACACTTGAGCGTATGGTAGAAGAATCCCAAGCCAGAGATAGGGACAGAGACCGGAGGATGGAGGAGTTGACCGAGATAGTCCGAAACCTTCAGCGCAAATTGGAAGACGCACCAGGCAACTCATAGATTATTTATGTATCATTTATAGCTTGGACATTTTAACTGGCCGCCTGTGGCAATAATAAAAGACCTTGTATTAAGTTGTTTTGTAAACAATTGAACAAGTTATTAAGACACTATTGTTGGTTATGATTGCTATAAATTGATGTTAATTTATGATGCTTTGGTTCATTTTTCATATATTCATATGTGTTGTGACACCCCTATACATCACCATATTACGATACCGAGTCGGTCATTATTAATTTCAGGTTTATTAGGATGGTTTTCGGACACGCCAAGAATTATAAATCCAGTTGTTGTAATTCCATATAGTGGCAGCATCATTATGATTTTTACAAATTTACCTTGTTATTGAATTATTCTAACATGACTTGGTCATTATGTAAATTCTAAACATGTGCTTCTCTTGTGGTATAAATAGAAATATGCCTCGTAGAAGAGCAACAACTGCAACACCAACACCAGCCATGACCCCAGCCGCAATCCAGAAATTGGTTGCTGACAGTGTTGCTGCAGCACTGGAAACTCAAGCAGCTACCATGGCTCGTGCAAGCAGCACCAATAGGCCGAATGGAGAAAGCGAGGTGGCTGTAACTCGCAAATGCACTTACAAAGATTTCATGGGTTGCAAACCCACTTACTTTAAAGGAACGGAAGGAGTAACTGAGCTCGCTCGCTGGTTTGAGCGTTCTGAGACAGTCTTCATGAGGAGCAGTTGTACTGACGACTGCAAAGTCTCGTTTGCCACGGGAACACTTTTAGAAGATGCTTTGTCCTGGTGGAACTCTACTGCTCAGAATATGGGTATAGAAGAAGCTTACCAAATTTCATGGACTGACTTCAAACAGAAGATGTTGAAGAAGTATTGTCCCCGCACCGAGATAAGGAAGCTAGAGGATGAGTTTGATCGTCTTGTAGTGAAAGGAAATGACCTTAAGACTTATGAGCGAAGGTTCCAAGAACTTGCTTTGCTATGTCCAACCAAGGTACCAGACCTTGAGAAGCTGCTGGAAAGGTATGTTGAAGGGTTGCCTAGAAGCATTGAGGGCAATGTCACTGCATCCAAGCCTCAGACATTAGAAGAGACCATCTCAATTGCCCAAAAGTTATTGGAACGAGAGATAAAACGTGGTCAGACCCAAGGAAACAATGATCATAAACGGAAGTTCGATGACAAAAGGACCACTCTCAACAACAAGCATCACTCCAACAATACTAGATACAACAACAATTTCAACAACAACCACAACAACAACCAACACTATCAGCAAAACCGAAACAATCACCACCACCAACAAAATCGCAGGCAGGAAGCTTCCAGAGCCTATGTTGCCACCCCCACTGGAGGAGGTGGGTATGCGGGAAGACAACCTCTGTGCAACTGATGCAAGATGCACCATACCGAACCATGCACCGTTAGGTGCATGAAGTGTCAAAGGATAGGCCATCTGACCAAAGACTGCAAGGCTTCGGGAGCCAATCTACAGCCAGTGGCCATGGTGTGCCATGGATGTGGTGAAAAGGGGCACTACAAGAATCGGTGCCCAAAACAGGAAGCAAACCAGAACAACAATGCTCGTGGGAGAGCTTATGTGCTAGGAGAAAGAAATGCTCAGCAAGACCCTGATGTAGTCACGGGTATGTTCTCACTTAACAATCATCTTGCTAAAGTTTTATTCGATTCTGGAGCTGACAAAAGTTTTATATCTACTTCCTTTGCTTCCCTATTAAACATCATGCCAACCAAACTAAACACCACTTACGAGTTTGAACTAGCTGACGGTAAACTAGTTAGCACTACCACCGTCATCCGAGGTTGCACCTTACTCTTACTTGACCAACCTTTTGACATAGACCTCATGCCTATTAAGCTTGGTAGTTTTGACGTTGTCATCGGCATGGATTGGCTCTCTAAGAACCATGCTAGAATCATCTGTGATGAGAAGGTCATTCACATCCCTTTTCAAGGTGAAACCCTAATCATTCGTGGTAAACGAAGTAAGACACGTCTAAGTATCATATCTCATATGAAAACCATGAAGTATATAGTTAAGGGATGTCACGCCTTCTTAGCTCAAGTGACAGAAAAGAAGTCAGAGGAAAGGCGACTTGAAGATGTGCCGATAGTTAAAGGTTTTCCTGAAGTATTTCCGGAGGATTTACCTGGCCTTCCACCCGTTCGTCAAGTGGAATTCCATATTGATTTGGTGCCAGGAGCGGCACCAGTGGCGCGAGCACCTTATAGGTTGGCGCCATCCGAGATGAAAGAATTATTTGATCAATTGCAAGAATTATTAGATAAAGGATTCATTCGACCTCGTTCTTCGCCTTGGGGAGCTCCGGTGTTATTTGTCAAAAAGAAGGACAGATCTCTTAGAATGTGTATTGATTATCGTGAGTTGAACAAACTTATGATAAAGAATCGATACCCATTACCCAGGATCGATGATCTTTTCGATCAACTTCAAGGATCGAGTATTTACTCGAAGATTGATCTGAGGTCAGGCTATCACCGACTAAGAGTCAGGGAAGAAGATATCCCTAAGACGGCCTTCAGGATACGATACGGTCACTACGAATTTCAAGTAATGCCATTTGGTTTGACCAACGCACCAGCTGTGTTCATGGACTTGATGAATCGAGTGTGCAAGCCTTATTTGGACAAATTCGTAATCGTATTCATCGATGATATTCTCATTTATTCCCGCAACGAAGAGGAGCACGCAGAACATTTGAAAACCATCTTGGAGTTGCTCAAGAAAGAAGAACTGTATGCCAAATTCTCCAAGTGTGATTTCTGGATCCGAACCGTACAGTTCCTTGGACACGTGATCGATAGCCAAGGTCTTCATGTTGACCCCGCAAAGATCGAAGCTGTTAGGGATTGGGCACCTCCTAAAACCCCTACGGAGATACGCCAATTCCTAGGTCTTGCTGGGTACTATCGCAGATTTATTGAAGGTTTCTCCAAAATCGCTAAACCTTTAACAAAATTAACACAGAAGAAGAAGAAGTTTGACTGGGGGGAAAAACAAGAGACAACCTTTCAGCTCTTGAAACAGAAGCTTTGTGAAGCACCAATTTTGGCATTACCAGAAGGGAGTGAAGATTTTGTTGTGTATTGCGATGCATCACGCCAAGGTTTTGGTGCTGTGTTGATGCAACGGAGCAAAATTATTGCATATGCGTCCCGGAAACTCAAGACTCACGAAGAGAACTACACCACCCATGATCTGGAGTTAGGAGCAGTGGTTTTTGCTCTTAAGCTATGGAGACACTATCTATATGGCACCAAGTGCATAGTATTCACAGATCATAAGAGTCTTCAGCACATCCTTGACCAGAAGGAGTTAAACATGAGGCAACGACGGTGGTTAGAGCTGCTCAGTGACTATGATTGCGAGATTCGCTATCATCCTGGAAAGGCAAATGTTGTGGCAGATGCCTTGAGTAGAAAGGAGCGAATTCCACCTCTCAGAGTTAGATCTCTGAGGATGACAATCAAATCACCACTCCCATCAAAAATCCTTGAGGCTCAGGCCGAAGCCCTCAAGGAACAAAACAGACCAAGCGAGAAAATCTATGGTATGCCAGAGAGTGATAATGGTTTCGTAAAGAGATCGGATGGAATGTTGTGTTTCCAAGACAGAAGTTGGATCCCACTCTATGGAGGGATACGTGATCTCATTATGCATGAGTCTCACAAGTCCAAGTATTTCATTCATCCAGGTTCAGATAAGATGTACCAGGACCTCAAGAAACACTACTGGTGGCCAAACATAAAGGCAGATATAGCCGAGTATGTCGGAAAGTGTTTGACATGTTCTAGGGTCAAAGCCGAATACCAAAAGCCATCCGGTTTACTGACACAACCAGAGATCCCAGAGTGGAAATGAGAGAGGATAACCATGGACTTCATTACGAAGCTATCTAGGACATCAAGTGGGTTCGACACCATCTGGGTCATCGTTGATCATCTTACCAAATCCGCGCTTTTCTTGCCAATAAAGGAAACCGACGAGATGAGTACTCTTGCGCGATTATATTTGAAAGAAATAGTCTCACGGCATGGAGTACCGATTTCCATTATCTCAGACCGGGATAGCCGTTTCACATCAAATTTTTGGCAGTCATTGCAGAAGGCATTGGGTACCCAATTAGATATGAGTACTACGTATCACCCGCAGACCGACGGTCAAAGTGAGAGGACTATCCAAACCTTGGAAGACATGCTTCGAGCAAGTGTGATCGACATTGGTAAAGGTTGGGATAGACACTTGCCGTTAGCAGAGTTCTCATACAACAATAGTTATCACTCTAGCATTAAGGCGGCGCCGTTTGAAGCACTTTATGGTCGGAAATGCCGGTCACCTATCTGTTGGGCAGAAGTTGGAGATGCACAAATAACAGGACCCGAAATTATTCAAGAAGCCATCGACAAAATTGTACAAATCAAGCAACGTCTTCAAGCAGCCCGAGACCGACAAAAGAGTTATGCCGATGTGAGACGAAAGCCCATGGAGTTCCAAGTTGGAGATAGGGTCATTTTGAAAGTATCTCCTTGGAAAGGAATGGTTCGATTCGGAAAACATGGGAAACTAAACCCCAGGTACATTGGGCCATTCAAGATCGTAGAAAGGATTGGCCCAGTGGCGTATAAACTGGAACTTCCCGAAGAACTCGATAAAGTACACAATACCTTTCACGTATCGAATTTGAAGAAGTGCTTATTAGACGAATCTCTTGTTATCCCACTAAAAGAAATCCGGCTTGATGAGAAGCTCAATTTCGTAGAAGAGCCGGTAGAAATCATGGATAGGGACGTCAAACAATTGAAGCAAAGCCGTATTCCAATCGTCAAAGTTAGATGGAACTCTAAAAGAGGACCAGAGTACACCTGGGTGCGTGAAGATAAAATACGTACTAAATACCCACACCTATTTCCCGAGACAACCCAACCAACTACCACAAATTAGAATTCCAGGAGGAATTCTGTTTAAGGGGTAGGTACTGTAATACCTCGTAATTTACTCAGTTATTAAATAACGTTAGACCCGAAATAAATTCAATTTCAAGTTGATTAACCATTTTCATGAGTATATTTTTTTTCTCGTATAAACTATATCTATGTGACGCGATTCACATTTAAATTGGAACGGGCTCATACGCGTACCACAATAAAATTACCAACCCAAATAATTAATTTATGAATATATTGAGTCTCGTTGCTCAACCCAACACACTCTAAATTAATTTAGCTCTTAGCCGCTCACTAACAAACCAAACGAACACTTTATTTATTTAAACTCGACCACCCAATAAACCATTAAAAATAAGACCATTATAGTTATTTTAGAATACTACCGACATACGAATATTATTAAACTATACAAATAGAAGAATATAAATATCTTCCACTATGCGCTTGGGCCACCTCAAACAAAAGCCTTGAATGTTACAGGGACAAATGTCTATTCAACAATTCACCATTCCTTTTTCAATTTCCCCCGGATTGTATGCTGAGCACTTGACCATATTAATTGGTGGCATTAAATCTCTACATGCTAGCACTATGCATAGGTTTGTCTTGGCTCATATTCTTTTTGCCATAAATAGCACACCTCCATCAGTATCATGAACCAAAGAATTTAAAAGCAAAACCAATACTACCTTGTGATACAAATACGATACGAGAGAAAGGCAAAAGGACCACGTTTCAAGTGAGTCTCTGAGCCTTGCTAGTTCTAGTCCGTAAAGGGTTGGAAAGCTTGGGAAGTCTTGACTTATATCTCGTTCACCTCTCGCTCACGGTACACCTTGTTTACTCATCACTCTTTTAGTGAGGTAAATCTCTTCCCTCAAGTTTCATAGTACGATGACATTCATAACCATTTCATTTACCTTCATTACAACTATATAACTAAGTAATATATACTACTATTATTATACGTATCATAGAGGTCACTTGAAACAATCTTAACGTATCGCGATCTTGTGTGGCAAATTTAAAGAACTAACAAATGACCAAGTAAAAACCATTCAGCAAGCTCTCGAAGCTTGGCAAACTGTAAGCATGCATGCAACTAAAATCCTTTTCGTGCCACCTTTCCTGTTGTTTCTATATATTGCATGAGAAAACGAAAAACCAGGTACTATATACATGTGCATGCACCACGTACAGAGGATAAGCCACTAGTAGAAACATGAGATTAGAACTAGAAATGTACACAGTAGGCATGCAACTTAAAAACCCACTTCGTACCACCTTTACTTTCTACTTCTGTATCATGCATAAGAAAGAAGCCCAAGTCTTGTAACCACGTACACATGACATGCCCTAGTAATACATGAGACAAAAACAATGCTAGGCTATATACATATACACGTACAACTACAACAAACAGTAACATGCATACTCATCCAACTGAATTCATTTGCTTCCATTGTTTCTGTGATGAAAATGCTATGTTTATATATATACATATACGCGTACAAGTTACAAGAGTTTACTCCTTTTGGAAGAGACAAGACCTAGTGCTAGAAGTAATAACAAAAGCCTCGCTTACTACCGTTCTCATACATTACCTATAACCTTTCCATCACTATATAGACAGACCGTATCACCTTCGTGTGCCAAGAGTCATAACCACTATCAAAAATAAAACTCATGCTTAATATGTGGTGGTCGACCCAGTGAAACAACTTACGAAACCTATCGATATGTTGTTCCCTTTTTCACCCAGAACACTGCCACTCTTGCAGCTACATCGAGCACCAGAGTAGTTTACGTGAGCATGGGTTCGCGAAACAAATTGTATACAAACTGAGGGTACCATGTCACCCACCATTTCATGCAAGTTTAGTAACTGAATAACGAATATGATACTACAACTTGAAACCCATGTAAACAGGGATATGCTAGTACAATAGTTCACCTGACAACCCATTTACCCTACACTTTATAGAAATGAAAATGAATAGAACATGAATTTTGGCTCTTGTGAAACAACGGGTCGACAAACAAGCCAAATCGAGGGCCACCTTGTGTCCCCTTGACACCCTCCTGACAGTCACAGAAAGTTTGTTTGGGCTAATTGAATGTATGGACAAGTATGGTTGAGAAGTAAGAGTAGTAAAATATATATATATATATATATATATATATATATATATATATATATATATATATATATATATATATATATATATATATATATATATATATATATATATATATATATATATATATAGACATGCATGCATGGCAAGCCGATTTATAGAAAAGCACCACCAAGTTGATTTGTTATATAAGTAGATAATTGCATGATATAACACAACAAATGGCTAGCGCAGATGGTTGGGACGTCTGCTGTTAAGACTGAGGTCGGGGGTTCGAGCCCTATCTTAGTCTAGGCCATTCTTCTTTTTATTTATTTCTTTCTTTTCTTTTCGGTTGTCGTTTTATCTAAATTAGGTTGTTAAACGAATTATCATATTTAGTGAATATTAATAAAGGATATAAAATTTTACCTTGGACTGAAAATAATAACTTATAAACTTTGAATGTGACATTTAGAATGTAAGAATTCCTTAGGTACCCTTATAAAAATCTCGATATTTTCATTACAAACTCCTTTTATAAAATGTTTATAAAAATTTAAATACGATATATAAGTCCCACATTTTCGTAATATAAATAACGACATTATAACCAAGTAACTTAATATAAATGAAAATATTTTAATATCTTATCTAAATTAAACGGTTAGTAATTATCATTGATTTTGGAAATTAATAATTAACGACTCTAGTATAAACTACGTAATGTTAAGAAACTATTACACACATACAAGTTAAATAAATATATAACTATATATTTTTACCGTAAATAATTGCCATACAAGTTACGTCGATACAAATATTTTAAAACATTGTCCTTTGGAACATAAAAGTCTTAATTCATGAACCGTCTAAATTAAAGGTTGCCATATTAATTCAGGTCGCGTATCCTGAGCCGTTCTTTTCCACACTTGCTATTTCTATATCTGGATCACTGTACTACCAAAGTGAGTTCGTAGTCCCACTTTTTAAACGTTTTACAAATCCCGTGGGGAGATACATGCTCTAAACATGAACACAAGTATTTTCTGTATGCTATCCTGATTGTTATTGCTTAAGTTACCTACTATTGCCACCGAAAGTCCCTTAAATCATGAACCATTAATCACTTGCGAGTGAACGCGAATTTAGTGAATAGATCTATTGGCAGTTGACGCCCCATTTGAGTTGCTGGATAAGCAGCCAAATGCACTCTATTTGAATTAAACAGGAGGACGGCAACCTCCTGCACGAGGGCATTCGTACTAACGTTATCCCTATAATGTAGTACTTAACGTCATTATTAAATGATGTCATCAGTTAAGGTTTGCGTGTCATGAGGCTTAAGGTAATATACATTTACAATACTGCGGTATTGATGTTTTTACTTTAATTGTATTTCTATACAGTTAACCACTTAAAACTTGTGTTCAACTCTTATAACTTAAAACACTGTGGATTCACTCAACCTTTGTGTTGACTTTTAGCATGTTTATCTCAGGTGATTAATGGAGGCAAATCGGGCACAGAGTTGGCAAGGGACCCTCTTTATAAACCATGTTTAATAAGATTATCATTCACGTTTAATCGTAAACTGTTTTATGTGTGTAACTTTAAATTTGTCGTGGAACTTCTTTTGGAACTTATTATGTTGAGTATTGAATGATAATCAAACTGTTTTAAAAACGTCTCTTTTGGGTCGTTTTCTATCTTTATGACTGTGATCCGAGAAGTAATACCCCAATTAAGCCTTCCGCTGCATGTTGAGTTTTTGGGGGTGTTACGGATTGGTATCAAAGCCATAATTATAGAGAACCAAGTGTATTTTCAAAACATTGGACTATAATTATGCTCTAAAAATGGACCATTTTAAACCTTGATACCTAGTGCCCTCCGTGCCCACTTTTCACTAACATTTTGCGTTGTAAATTGCTAGCAGTTGATGAATAATTATATGATATCGTGGTTTATTGAATAGTATAATACTAATAACTTATACTTATGGTAATACTTCCTAGGTTATTACAGTACCATGTCTTCAGATTCCTACCCTATTGTTCCACCATTTGACTCACAAATCGAGGAGGCCACATCCCCCACTACTGTACCAGCATCACCGGTGGACCCGAACCCCGCATCACCAATGGCTACATCTGGAGAAACTGAACCCTTCGAGGAGGGTGAAGTCGCCTTCACTCCAGTGGTTGCACCAGGCATTCTGACCCCCCATCATTTTCCAGATTCAGACTCAGAGTCTGCTAACCTACCCCCGTCATTTCAACCACCTCCCCAACCTGCGTCAATTCGCCAACGTAGAGAAGTCCGACCTCTTCAACTCTATGCACCAGAACCAAATGGACCACCCAACCAAGGGGGCCCTACCTTGATCCACTATGTCCGGAAGCGAGTACGAGCACCAATGGCTCCCATACCCCCACCACTAGCACCACCAATGTCACCTGTATCTCCTATATCACCCTTGCTAATGTTGATGCCATCACCACCCCTATCTCCTAGATGTCCCATACTACCAACCTTTCTACCACCACATACTATCTTTTACCATCAAACTACTACGGTTCCATTACCACCTCCTGCCCGACCACAACGTGCCCACAGTGCTCCATTACCACTCCGCGAAGGAGCACATTTCTCAATCCCCTCACTATCAGATTCGCATGTTGAGGATGCGGCCGAGGTTGCTCGGGCCAGACCTCGCAGAAGGGTAGATCCTCGACTGTGGTCATTTCTTCCATCAAATATCAGTCACTGGAGAGTAGAAGAGGGTACTCCGAGTGCCAGCGAACTGGGAGAAAGTTCATCCACTACCACTCCTAGGGTCCTTCCAATCACTGGAGAACCTATTCACCACACTGTTCCTTTGTTAGCGGCTAGACTTGTTCGACATGAGAATCGTATCGACGCGGTCCAGAACATCGTTGATGATGTCCTTCTCGGGCGTTTCGAGAGCATTGAAGAGGCGGTGGAAAACCTTATGATTGGTTGAGTAGCTATGGAAGAGGTTCTTAACTTGATGAGCACTTAGCTACAGGAAGCTTTAGAGGTTATTACCGGGTTAGAAGGAAGACTCGATGACAGGAGACAGGAAACACGGGAGCTAAGGGATATTGCTTCAATAATGCAGGATGTGAACGAGCGACAGGCTGATGAGCTCGTTACGGCCAACACCCGCATTCTGACACTTGAGCGTATGGTAGAAGAATCCCAAGCCAGAGATAGGGACAGAGACCGGAGGATGGAGGAGTTGACCGAGATAGTCCGAAACCTTCAGCGCAAATTGGAAGACGCACCAGGCAACTCATAGATTATTTATGTATCATTTATAGCTTGGACATTTTAACTGGCCGCCTGTGGCAATAATAAAAGACCTTGTATTAAGTTGTTTTGTAAACAATTGAACAAGTTATTAAGACACTATTGTTGGTTATGATTGCTATAAATTGATGTTAATTTATGATGCTTTGGTTCATTTTTCATATATTCATATGTGTTGTGACACCCCTATACATCACCATATTACGATACCGAGTCGGTCATTATTAATTTCAGGTTTATTAGGATGGTTTTCGGACACGCCAAGAATTATAAATCCAGTTGTTGTAATTCCATATAGTGGCAGCATCATTATGATTTTTACAAATTTACCTTGTTATTGAATTATTCTAACATGACTTGGTCATTATGTAAATTCTAAACATGTGCTTCTCTTGTGGTATAAATAGAAATATGCCTCGTAGAAGAGCAACAACTGCAACACCAACACCAGCCATGACCCCAGCCGCAATCCAGAAATTGGTTGCTGACAGTGTTGCTGCAGCACTGGAAACTCAAGCAGCTACCATGGCTCGTGCAAGCAGCACCAATAGGCCGAATGGAGAAAGCGAGGTGGCTGTAACTCGCAAATGCACTTACAAAGATTTCATGGGTTGCAAACCCACTTACTTTAAAGGAACGGAAGGAGTAACTGAGCTCGCTCGCTGGTTTGAGCGTTCTGAGACAGTCTTCATGAGGAGCAGTTGTACTGACGACTGCAAAGTCTCGTTTGCCACGGGAACACTTTTAGAAGATGCTTTGTCCTGGTGGAACTCTACTGCTCAGAATATGGGTATAGAAGAAGCTTACCAAATTTCATGGACTGACTTCAAACAGAAGATGTTGACGAAGTATTGTCCCCGCACCGAGATAAGGAAGCTAGAGGATGAGTTTGATCGTCTTGTAGTGAAAGGAAATGACCTTAAGACTTATGATCGAAGGTTCCAAGAACTTGCTTTGCTATGTCCAACCAAGGTACCAGACCTTGAGAAGCTGCTGGAAAGGTATGTTGAAGGGTTGCCTAGAAGCATTGAGGGCAATGTCACTGCATCCAAGCCTCAGACATTAGAAGAGACCATCTCAATTGCCCAGAAGTTATTGGAACGAGAGATAAAACGTGGTCAGACCCAAGGAAACAATGATCATAAACGGAAGTTCGATGACAAAAGGACCACTCTCAACAACAACCATCACTCCAACAATAATAGATACAACAACAATTTCAACAACAACCACAACAACAACCAACACTATCAGCAAAACCGAAACAATCACCACCACCAACAAAATCGCAGGCAGGAAGCTTCCAGAGCCTATGTTGCCACCCCCACTAGAGGAGGTGGGTATGTGGGAAGACAACCTCTGTGCAACCGATGCAAGATGCACCATACCGAACCATGCACCGTTAGGTGCATGAAGTGTCAAAGGATAGGCCATCTGACCAAAGACTGCAAGGCTTCGGGAGCCAATCTATAGCCAGTGGCCATGGTGTGCCATGGATGTGGTGAAAAGGGGCACTACAAGAATCGGTGCCCAAAACAGGAAGCAAACCAGAACAACAATGCTCGTGGGAGAGCTTATGTGCTAGGAGAAAGAAATGCTCAGCAAGACCCTGATGTAGTCACGGGTATGTTCTCACTTAACAATCATCTTGCTAAAGTTTTATTCGATTCTGGAGCTGACAAAAGTTTTATATCTACTTCCTTTGCTTCCCTATTAAACATCATGCCAACCAAACTAAACACCACTTACGAGTTTGAACTAGCTGACGGTAAACTAGTTAGCACTACCACCGTTATCCGAGGTTGCACCTTACTCTTACTTGACCAACCTTTTGACATAGACCTCATGCCTATTAAGCTTGGTAGTTTTGACGTTGTCATCGGCATGGATTGGCTCTCTAAGAACCATGCTAGAATCATCTGTGATGAGAAGGTCATTCACATCCCTTTTCAAGGTGAAACCCTAATCATTCGTGGTAAACGAAGTAAGACACGTCTAAGTATCATATCTCATATGAAAACCATGAAGTATATAGTTAAGGGATGTCACGCCTTCTTAGCTCAAGTGACAGAAAAGAAGTCAGAGGAAAGGCGACTTGAAGATGTGCCGATAGTTAAAGGTTTTCCTGAAGTATTTCCGGAGGATTTACCTGGCCTTCCACCCGTTCGTCAAGTGGAATTCCATACTGATTTGGTGCCAGGAGCGGTACCAGTGGCGCGAGCACCTTATAGGTTGGCGCCATCCGAGATGAAAGAATTATTTGATCAATTGCAAGAATTATTAGATAAAGGATTCATTCGACCTCGTTCTTCGCCTTGGGGAGCTCCGGTGTTATTTGTCAAAAAGAAGGACAGATCTCTTAGAATGTGTATTGATTATCGTGAGTTGAACAAACTTATGATAAAGAATCGATACCCATTACCCAGGATCGATGATCTTTTCGATCAACTTCAAGGATCGAGTATTTACTCGAAGATTGATCTGAGGTCAGGCTATCACCGACTAAGAGTCAGGGAAGAAGATATCCCTAAGACGGCCTTCAGGATACGATACGGTCACTACGAATTTCAAGTAATGCCATTTGGTTTGACCAACGCACCAGCTGTGTTCATGGACTTGATGAATCGAGTGTGCAAGCCTTATTTGGACAAATTCGTAATCGTATTCATCGATGATATTCTCATTTATTCCCGCAACGAAGAGGAGCACGCAGAACATTTGAAAACCATCTTGGAGTTGCTCAAGAAAGAAGAATTATATGCCAAATTCTCCAAGTGTGATTTCTGGATCCGAACCGTACAGTTCCTTGGACACGTGATCGATAGCCAAGGTCTTCATGTTGACCCTGCAAAGATCGAAGCTGTTAGGGATTGGGCACCTCCTAAAACCCCTACGGAGATACGCCAATTCCTAGGTCTTGCTGGGTACTATCGCAGATTTATTGAAGGTTTCTCCAAAATCGCTAAACCTTTAACAAAATTAACACAGAAGAAGAAGAAATTTGACTGGGGGGAAAAACAAGAGACAACCTTTCAGCTCTTGAAACAGAAGCTTTGTGAAGCACCAATTTTGGCATTACCAGAAGGGAGTGAAGATTTTGTTGTGTATTGCGATGCATCACGCCAAGGTTTTGGTGCTGTGTTGATGCAACGGAGCAAAGTTATTGCATATGCGTCCCGGAAACTCAAGACTCACGAAGAGAACTACACCACCCATGATCTGGAGTTAGGAGCAGTGGTTTTTGCTCTTAAGCTATGGAGACACTATCTATATGGCACCAAGTGCATAGTATTCACAGATCATAAGAGTCTTCAACACATCCTTGACCAGAAGGAGTTAAACATGAGGCAACGACGGTGGTTAGAGCTGCTCAGTGACTATGATTGCGAGATTCGCTATCATCCTGGAAAGGCAAATGTTGTGGCAGATGCCTTGAGTAGAAAGGAGCGAATTCCACCTCTCAGAGTTAGATCTCTGAGGATGACAATCAAATCACCACTCCCATCAAAAATCCTTGAGGCTCAGGCCGAAGCCCTCAAGGAACAGAACAGACCAAGCGAGAAAATCTATGGTATGCCAGAGAGTGATAATGGTTTCGTAAAGAGATCGGATGGAATGTTGTGTTTCCAAGACAGAAGTTGGATCCCACTCTATGGAGGGATACGTGATCTCATTATGCATGAGTCTCACAAGTCCAAGTATTCCATTCATCCAGGTTCAGACAAGATGTACCAGGACCTCAAGAAACACTACTGGTGGCCAAACATAAAGGCAGATATAGCCGAGTATGTCGGAAAGTGTTTGACATGTTCTAGGGTCAAAGCCGAATACCAAAAGCCATCCGGTTTACTGACACAACCAGAGATCCCAGAGTGGAAATGGGAGAGGATAACCATGGACTTCATTACGAAGCTATCTAGGACATCAAGTGGGTTCGACACCATCTGGGTCATCGTTGATCATCTTACCAAATCCGCGCTTTTCTTGCCAATAAAGGAAACCGACGAGATGAGTACTCTTGCGCGATTATATTTGAAAGAAATAGTCTCATGGTATGGAGTACCGATTTCCATTATCTCAGACCGGGATAGCCGTTTCACATCAAATTTTTGGCAGTCATTGCAGAAGGCATTGGGTACCCGATTAGATATGAGTACTGCGTATCACCCGCAGACCGACGGTCAAAGTGAGAGGACTATCCAAACCTTGGAAGACATGCTTCGAGCATGTGTGATCGACATTGGTAAAGGTTGGGATAGACAATTGCCGTTAGTAGAGTTCTCATACAACAATAGTTATCACGCTAGCATTAAGGCGGCGCCGTTTGAAGCACTTTATGGTCGGAAATGCCGGTCACCTATCTGTTGGGCAGAAGTTGGAGATGCACAAATAACAGGACCCGAAATTATTCAAGAAGCCATCGACAAAATTGTACAAATCAAGCAACGTCTTCAAGCAGCCCGAGACCGACAAAAGAGTTATGCCGATGTGAGACGAAAGCCCATGGAGTTCCAAGTTGGAGATAGGGTCATGTTGAAAGTATCTCCTTGGAAAGGAATGGTTCGATTCGGAAAACATGGGAAACTAAACCCCAGGTACATTGGGCCATTCAAGATCGTAGAAAGGATTGGCCCAGTGACGTATAAACTGGAACTTCCCGAAGAACTCGATAAAGTACACAATACCTTTCACGTATCGAATTTGAAGAAGTGCTTATTAGACGAATCTCTTGTTATCCCACTAAAAGAAATCCGGCTTGATGAGAAGCTCAATTTCGTAGAAGAGCCGGTAGAAATCATGGATAGGGACGTCAAACAATTGAAGCAAAGCCGTATTCCAATCGTTAAAGTTAGATGGAACTCTAAAAGAGGACCAGAGTACACCTGGGAGCGTGAAGATAAAATACGTACTAAATACCCACACCTATTTCCCGAGACAACCCAACCAACTACCACAAATTAGAATTCCAGGAGGAATTTTGTTTAAGGGGTAGGTACTGTAATACCTCGTAATTTACTCAGTTATTAAATAACGTTAGACCCGAAATAAATTCAATTTCAAGTTGATTAACCATTTTCATGAGTATATTTTTTTTCTCGTACAAACTATATCTATGTGACGCGATTCACATTTAAATTGGAACGGGCTCATACGCGTACCACAATAAAATTACCAACCCAAATAATTAATTTATGAATATATTGAGTCTCGTTGCTCAACCCAACACACTCTAAATTAATTTAGCTCTTAGCCGCTCACTAACAAACCAAATGAACACTTTATTTATTTAAACTCGACCACCCAATAAACCATTAAAAATAAGACCATTATAGTTATTTTAGAATACTACCGACATACGAATATTATTAAACTATACAAATAAAAGAATATAAATATCTTCCACTATGCGCTTGGGCCACCTCAAACAAAAGCCTTGAATGTTACAGGGACAAATGTCTATTCAACAATTCACCATTCCTTTTTCAATTTCCCCCAGATTGTATGCTGAGCACTTGACCATATTAATTGGTGGCATTAAATCTCTACATGCTAGCACTATGCATAGGTTTGTCTTGGCTCATATTCTTTTTGCCATAAATAGCACACCTCCATCAGTATCATGAACCAAAGAATTTAAAAGCAAAACCAATACTACCTTGTGATACAAATACGATACGAGAGAAAGGCAAAAGGACCACGTTTCAAGTGAGTCTCTGAGGATTGCTAGTTCTAGTCCGTAAAGGGTTGGAAAGCTTGGAAGCTTGGGAAGTCTTGACTTATATCTCGTTCACCTCTCGCTCACGTTCCACCTTGTTTACTCATCTCTCTTTTAGTGAGGTAAATCTCTTCCCTCAAGTTTCATAGTACGATGACATTCATAACCATTTCATTTACCTTCATTACAACTATATAACTAAGTAATATATACTACTATTATTATACGTATCATAGAGGTCACTTGAAACAATCTTAACGTATCGCGATCTTGTGTGGCAAATTTAAAGAACTAACAAATGACCAAGTAAAAACCATTCAGCAAGCTCTCGAAGCTTGGCAAACTGTAAGCATGCATGCAACTAAAATCCTTTTCGTGCCACCTTTCCTGCTGTTTCTATATATTGCATGAGAAAATGAAAAACCAGGTACTATATACATGTGCATGCACCGCGTACAGAGGATAAGCCACTAGTAGAAACATGAGATTAGAACTAGAAATGTACACAGTAGGCATGCAACTTAAAAACCCACTTCGTACCACCTTTACTTTCTACTTCTGTATCATGCATAAGAAAGAAGCCCAAGTCTTGTAACCACGTACACATGACATGCCCTAGTAATACATGAGACAAAAACAATGCTAGGCTATATACATATACACGTACAACTACAACAAACAGTAACATGCATACTCATCCAACTGAATTCATTTGCTTCCATTGTTTCTGTGATGAAAATGCTATGTTTATATATATACATATACGCGTACAAGTTACAAGAGTTTACTCCTTTTGGAAGAGACAAGACCTAGTGCTAGAAGTAATAACAAAAGCCTCGCTTACTACCGTTCTCATACATTACCTATAACCTTTCCATCACTATATAGACAGACCGTATCACCTTCGTGTGCCAAGAGTCATAACCACTATCAAAAATAAAACTCGTGCTTAATATGTGGTGGTCGACCCAGTGAAACAACTTACGAAACCTATCGATATGTTGTTCCCTTTTTCACCCAGAACACTGCCACTCTTGCAGCTACATCGAGCACCAGAGTAGTTTACGTGAGCATGGGTTCGCGAAACAAATTGTATACAAACTGAGGGTACCATGTCACCCACCATTTCATGCAAGTTTAGTAACTGAATAACGAATATGATACTACAACTTGAAACCCATGTAAACAGGGATATGCTAGTACAATAGTTCACCTGACAACCCATTTACCCTACACTTTATAGAAATGAAAATGAATAGAACATGAATTTTGGCTCTTGTGAAACAACGGGTCGACAAACAAGCCAAATCGAGGGCCACCTTGTGTCCCCTTGACACCCTCCTGACAGTCACAGAAAGTTTGTTTGGGCTAATTGAATGTATGGACAAGTATGGTTGAGAAGTAAGAGTAGTAATATATATATATATATATATATATATATATATATATATATATATATATATATATATATATATATATATATATATATATATATATATATATATATATATATATAGACATGCATGCATGGCAAGCCGATTTATAGAAAAGCACCACCAAGTTGATTTGTTATATAAGTAGATAATTGCATGATATAACACAACAAATGGCTAGCGCAGATGGTTGGGACGTCTGCTGTTAAGACTGAGGTCGGGGGTTCGAGCCCTATCTTAGTCTTGGCCATTATTCTTTTTATTTATTTATTTCTTTCTTTTCTTTTTGGTTGTCGTTTTATCTAAATTAGGTTGTTAAACAAATTATCATATTTAGTGAATATTAATAAAGGATATAAAATTTTACGTTGGACTAAAAATAATAACTTATAAACTTTGAATGTGACATTTATAACGTAAGAATTCCTTAGGTAACCTTATAAAAATCTCGATATTTTCATTACAAACTCCTTTCATAAAATGTTTATAAAAATTTAAATACGATATATAAGTCCCACATTTTCGTAATATAAATAACGACATTATAACCAAGTAACTTAATATAAATGAAAATATTTTAATATCTTATCTAAATTAAACGGTTAGTAATTATCATTGATTTTGGAAATTAATAATTAACGACTCTAGTATAAACTACGTAATGTTAAGAAACAATTACACACATACAAGTTAAATAAATATATAACTATATATTTTTACCGTAAATAATTGACATACAAGTTACGTCGATACGAATATTTTAAAACATTGTCCTTTGGAACATAAAAGTCTTAATTCATTAACCGTCTAAATTAAAGGTTGTCATATTAATTCAGGTCGCATATCCTGAGCCGTTCTTTTCCACACTTGCTATTTCTATATCTGGATCACTGTACTACCAAGGTGAGTTCATAGTCCCACTTTTTAAACGTTTTACAAATCCCGTGGGGAGATACATGCTCTAAACATGAACACAAGTATTTTCTGTATGATATCCTGATTGTTATTGCTTAAGTTACCTACTATTGCCACCGAAAGTCCCTTAAATCATGAACCATTAATCACTTGCGAGTGAACTCGAATTTAGTGAATAGATCTATTGGCAGTTGACGCCCCATTTGAGTTGCTGGATAAGCAGCCAAATGCACTATATTTGAATTAAACAGGAGGACGACAACCTCCTGCACGAGGGCATTCGTACTAACGTTATCCCTATAATGTAGTACTTAACGTCATTAATAAATGATGTCACCAGTTAAGGTTTGCGTGTCATGAGGCTTAAGGCAATATACACTTACAATACTGCGGTATTGAAGTTTTTACTTTAATTGTATTCTATACAGTTAACCACTTGAAACTTGTGTTCAACTCTTATAAATTAAAACACTGTGGATTCACTCAACCTTTGTGTTGACTTTTAGCATGTTTATCTCAGGTAATTAATGGAGGCAAATTGGGCACGGAGTTGGCAAGGGACCCTCTTTATGAACCATGTTTAATAAGATTATCATTCACGTTTAATCGTAAACTGTTTTATGTGTGTAACTTTAAATTTGTCGTGGAACTTCTTTTGGAACTTATTATGTTGAGTATTGAATGATAATCAAACTGTTTTAAAAACGTCTCTTTTGGGTCGTTTTCTATCTTTATGACTGTGATCCCAGAAGTAATACCCCAATTAAGCCTTCCGCTGCATGTTGAGTTTTTGGGGGTGTTACATTTTACTCATATTTGTTGCACACAACGTGTTTGATAAAATGTTTAGCTTAGATTTTTAGTCTTAAAATCGAGTTAAATGCATTAATTTTTGTACAACAATGCACCTTTAGTCATTTTATTAATGTAAGATTTCAAAAAGTTTTGTTTTTTGTTGTTTTTTTTTAAACTGATGAACCATATTAACTGATGAACCTTATTAACTGATTTTTAAAAAAGACATTTTGTTCATCAGTTACTTTGGCTGAACCATATTAACTGATGAACCTATTAATTGATTTTTAAAAAAGACATATCGCGCGTTAAAGATGACGTCTTAGTTATATTTAGTGCAAATAAAGTGTTTGATAAAATGTCTAAAAGAGATTTTTCATATAAAAACACATTTAAATGCACTAATTGGTCAAGTTATTTTCAATTTAACAAAACTGTGGAAAACTAGAAGGGGTGTTGAATAGTTTACCACTTTTTAACTTGATTATCCTTTAAAAATTTACGTTTATTTAAAGATGCAAGTACAACTTTACATGTTTAATTCTTTGAAAAGCTTTACATGTGAATAACGATTCTAACTTTACTTGTTTCATTCTTTGAAAAGCTTTACGTGTGATTAACAATCCTAACTTTACTTGTTTAGTTCTTTGAAAAGCTTTATGTTTGTTTAAAGATATAAACACAACTTTACTTGTTTAATTCTTTGAAAAGCTTTATGTGTGATTAGCAATTCTCACTAAAGACAATATGTAATGAGCAAAGATAAAGAAAGAAACGATCAAACCACAACACGATTGTTTATCGTGGTTCGGCTACAAGGACTCTTTTTCCTTGCCCTACATCCACGCCCCGAGTTTCCAACTCGAGAGTTATAAGCACTAATCAACAAGCTCCTTTCCCGGTGGAGAAACCTTTACAACGTCGCTTACACTTTTACCGACACTAAGCTAGATGTCGAGTTCTTTTACACGGATACAACCACTCCTATCGTCGCTTACACTTTTACCGACACTAAGCTAGATGTCGAGTTCTTTACCAAGGGTACAACCACTCCCGTTAGTTCTTTTACAAGGGTACAACAACTCCCGACACACTATGTATTTTGAGGCCTAAAATACTAACCGATCACTTCTATACAAGATACACATGAAGTATAAACTACCAAACTCTATACATAACAAATCTAACAAGTCTTGCAACTTAGAGTTGAAACTTGTAACTTCTTAGATGAATATGTTAACTCCTTTGCTACATAAGAGAATCACACAAGTTAGTAGCTACTGAGTATAATGAGAGAATATGTGTAAAATATGACTCTAAGTGATGACTCAAAACTAACAAGTGGCTTGGTACTTATAGCAAAACATTCTGCAGGTCTGGCGGATACGGCGGAACCCTCAGATGGGTTCCACCCGTGTACCCCCAGGGTTCCGTCAGGGCTGCAGTTGGTTTTGCAATAAATCTTCCAAACCAAATAAGGTCACATCACATAAATACTAGTCAAACATAAACTTGCACAAGAAAACTTATGGTTAGTCAAACACACTTTTTTTTCATAAATGTATAATGACAAACTTACCATAAATGTGATGTGATATTTCTATTTAAAGAAATAAATGTGATGTGACAAGACTCTTTCTAATTTAAGAAATAAAAACAATGTTTTGTTTAAAAGGAAATCTAAACCTTAGTTTAAACAAGACTTAAACACTTAAAGTGATGATTTACTCTTAGCTAAAGTTCATACTTTGTCATTAACAAAACTTAGCAAATATCGTAAAATATAAATAACGTTTTTAGGCGATATTTGTATTAACAATCTCCCCCTTTTTGTTGATGACAAAACATAAACTTTATTTATAAGTAAGTCACTAGTTTTAGTGTTAAGTCTTATAAAGTTAGTATAAAAGCTTGTTTTTGCTAAGATGATGTGATATGCAAAAAAGCTTTTGAAACAAGTTTATATATAAATTCTCCCCCTTTTTGTCGAAACAAAAAGAAGAGTAGCGAAGCGGAAGTATGTACTTGCTCCCCCTTGGACGATACTCCCCCTAAATGGAGTGCCAAGAGAGGAGACATGGATTTTGACCCTACAAAACAAAATGTTAGTTGCCACACAAGACAAGTCATGAAAGCATTTCATGTCTAGAACACAACTAAGAGTTGTGAAGTGGAATATTACTCCCCTTGAATATTACTCCCCTAAATGGAGTATCAAGGAAGGAAAACATGGATAATGATCCTACAAAAAGAAAGGTTAGTTTCTAAAACACAAGATATATGTATGCTACCATAGCAAGGTATAGTTTACTGATTATACCTAAATGGTCAACCTTGTAGTAGAATGAAATTCATTTCATGTAAAAATTTTGACTCTTAGAAAGTCAAATACAAGAAATTAGGATGACATCATCCTACTTCTTAAAAATAAAGAAAAACTAAAAATAAACTAAGAACATAAAAAGCTACAAGGAAATCATCATTTTCCTTAATGAGAAACATTTTCCAAAAACAAGACTAAGGTTGTTTAAGGATGAAAATGTATGTTGGAGGTTGTAGCGGGCTTTATTTTGAAGGTTGAAAGGATGACACGGTTTTGGTTTGTTGGTTTAAATGGGAAACATTTTCCAAAAGAAACAGTTTTGTTTCATTTTGGAGACTCTAAGGTTGAGGTGTGTGAGACAAGGATTGTAGACGATCCAAAATGTGGTTTAGTATAAACCTCATTTCTTCGGATAGCTCGCGAATTTCCCTTCGACACCCTTCACTAATGTGAGCGGTTCTTTCGCAATGATTGCAATCATGGCGGAGAAAGTTTGGTGGAAGAGTGGTTTGATTTGTTGGTGGTGGATGGTTTGAACTTGAAGGAGCAAAGGTAGATGTTGAGAGGTGTTTTTGCTTCCTTCATTAGTTGAGTGTAGTGTTGTTTGTAAAACCATAATATGGTTGATTTGAGAGTCAACCATACATTTGAAGGCATGAAGGTGGTTTAAATGAGTGTCAATCTCATCATTAAGGTTTGGAGGTTTTTCCCATATGGATGCTTCTATTTTCTTATAAGAAGAAAGTAGAGATTCAAATTGTTGGGAATGTTCTTGTGGTGATGGTTGTTGTTGTTGTGGTTTTTGTTGTTGTGGTTGTTGGTTTTGAACAAAATGGCGGAAGCTTGGTTCGCCGGAAGAATTACCATGAAGGTCTTTGTAAATTGGGTGAAACACAAATGATTGTGAGTGTGTATGACCTTGATCATTTGGAAAAATTGATGGTCTAGCATAACGGTAAGCCAACCGTTCTACCAATGATGGTTGATGGGGTTCATCATCTAGTTGCTCACTAGGTTGTTGTTGGGTTTCCATTTGAGCAATGGTGTCAAAGAGTGACAAGGATGGTGGACTTGATGATTTGGGTGATAAGTCTTCTAATGTTTCCAAATAGGGTAGTGGTGATGTTGGCGGTGTATGGAAAAGTTCCATTGGCGTAAGTGTTGGTGATTGAGGTGATGAAGTTTTTGATGGTTGAGCTTGTTGAGAAGGTGATGTTGAGTCACTTGAAGGTCTAGTTGGTGGAGGAATGGTGGCTATGTTGGTGTTGCATTGTGTTGGAGAGGGTGTTGGAGTAGCAAGATTAAGTAAATCTTGAATGGTGATCACATTGGTATTGCAATGTGTTGAGGATGGTGTTGAGGTAGTGAGGTTAAGGAAATCTTGGATAGGTGATGAGATGTTAAGTGAAGCATCACTTGAAGATGATGAGCTTGACTTGACGGTTTTGTTGAAGCAACAAGGTTTAACACTAATCCTAGTGGTTTTTGAGAAGGATTTTGATGACTCGGATGAGGTGTTGGATTTAGTCATTTCAAAGGTGTGGTTTTGATGTTTTGAGAGAAGAAATTATGATGGTGATGGTGTGATTTGAATTGTTGCAAAACTTTCAAATTTATAGGATGAAAAGATGTTGAAATGGGTGTTTGGATTTGATGTTCTACCATTCAAAGATTGAGGTTTCAAATGATTTTCATGAACATGTCACATCATTTGATGTCAATCCAATGGAATAGGGTGGAGTGAAAGACCAACATATGCACTCAATGCTTTGTGATCATGGGATGTGATTTGGTTGAAAATGTTTCAATGGTTTGAAGGATCCTTTGAAAGGGTTCCTTGGGTTAGTTATGTTTGAATTTGAATTTTTGGAGGGAAGTGACTTCCTAATTGTTTTAGTGAGTGAGAGTTGTCCTAATATGGTTATTGGAGTTAATGGAAGATGTTTCTCACTTAGGATAATGGTTTGACACTTTACAAGTTTTGAACTTAAGAAAAATGACAAAAATTTTCTGCAGGTGACTGGAGGAACCCTCACGATACACAGGCGGAACCTTGTTTTGGGGTTCATCTGGTCCGTTGGGCCATTTCTGGGTTGCCTAGAAATTACACTGGCGGAACCCAATCTAGGGTGCCGTCAGATCCGCCAGACCTGAAAAAGTACACAATCCGCGATTTTGACCCGCGAGATGATTTTCAAATTTTTCGAAAACTCCTAAAATCAAAAATATAATGCATATCTGGTTAGGCAATGCAAAAAATGGACATGTAAACATTCATATCATATGACTTTGACCGGGGGTTAGTGATTTTCACTAAACTTAGTGAAATTTACCATAAGTATAAAAATTGACAAACACCTCAAATATTGTCATTATGCATAAAAGCTCATACAAACATAATCCGACAAACGTAATAAAGCATGAACGTGAAAAACAATACAAATCACATAGTTTAACACATGCAAGATTCTAAAACCTTCATAAGTCAAACACTCCTTAATCACGCTTCTCACAACCGGTCTATCTTCTTATTGAGCTTGCTTAGGTACCTTCCAAAGCACTTGAAAATTCCTTTGGTTTGCTTAAACTCTTCGGATGCATTGTCAATGACGGGGAGTTCTTGAAGGTATTCTAAAGGAGGTAACTTAGAGTTAGGAAGTTTATCGTCCTCGCTCATGTGGAATGATGATGATGATGGTGTAGGTGAGCGAGTACGTTTGCCCTTACCTTTGAAAACTCGTTTATCACTTAGAGGAACGAAGATGTGAGGAACGAGAGAATAGTCAAGGCACATTCCATTATCGTTAGGAGGAATGGGTGAGATTGCTCTAAAGAGGCGAGTAAGAAGCATTCCATAAGGAAGAGCGGTTGTTCCAACTAAGGGTATGTCGGCCATTCTTTTGGCTAGGTAGTAGGCTAAGGTAAAGGGTTGACCGGTGGAAATGCTATAGAGCATGTAGCAAAGGCATGTGTTGACATGATCTCTATTTCCTATGGTACTTATGACGTTAGCTCTAAGAATTTCTTCCCACTTCTTAAATTGTGGTTTAAGCTCATTGGGCTCCATACCAAAAGGATCCTTATCCACATCATTCCCCGAACGATTCTTCCTAGTGGTAGAGGTTCTAACGAAGAGATGTTCTTTAATTCTTTCCTTACTAGCAAGAGGGTTGTTGTATGGATGAAAACACTCAATAGAATCAAGACTTGAAATGGGCCACTTATCCGTGTAGAGACAAGTACCCGTATTTGGGACACCAAGAATGATAGCTAAGTCTTTTAAATCTATGAAATTTGGTATTTGATTGGTTGTGAAGTTTAATGATATCTTACCAAAATCATTTGTGGAAAGGTTTACGGTTGCATAGAATTCTAAGATGAACCTAGGACAAATTGGCTCATCGATATCAAGGAGACAATCAAAGTTGATTGCGGCAAAGCTTTGGGGAATAGATGTTCCTTCTAGAAAGGATGGATCAATGGTTCTACCTTCGTGAACATAGCATTTTTCTAATGCTTTAAAGGTTTCTACTTGAACTTTGTTGAGACCTTTGGTCCTATGGTGTTTGGGCAAGTACTTAAGGGTTTCCTTGTGATCAGAGAAATTTGCGGGAGGCATGTTGATTCCTAGAAAACACAAAATTATATGTTAACGACTTTTAACAATGTGGATGTTCTAATGTGTTCCTATATGCAAACAATGTGAAGACTTTGTTATCTTGACTCATTTTGATGCCCAAATTGTTTTGTTATGTAAGTTTTGTTATAAAAACAAAAGATAACCAAAACTCTCCTAATTGAATGTGTCTTCGATTGAATGTACCCGAAAATACATATTAGTTATGTATCCCCTTTAGCATTCAAGAGACAATATGCAAGTGATGTTTCAATGATGTTTTTCATTTGTTTTAACAATGTGGAGAAGAGTTATGTTCTAGTTGTGGATTGCAATTTTTGAAAGACAATGCACTTGGTGTGTTTGGCAAATCAAAATAACAACAAAAAGGATACAACACTTAACTAATGGAAGGCATGATTGGTTAGCAACCAAGTTTTTCATGAATCAAAAAGTTCTATGCATAAACCCTAAGATTCTAGTTAATGAATGTAAATGAGAATGCTATACTTGAATCAAAAATGCAATTATGATTAGAACACTTACAAAGTTTATTGGATTTAAAGAGGTTAGATTGAAAGCCCTAAATTTCGTATGGTTATGTGTTT
Organism: Artemisia argyi; assembly: GCA_030686995.1. Taxonomy (NCBI): domain Eukaryota; kingdom Viridiplantae; phylum Streptophyta; class Magnoliopsida; order Asterales; family Asteraceae; genus Artemisia; species Artemisia argyi. Next base: position 87,356,894 of record CM060703.1, read on the forward strand.
TTGAGAGGGTGATGGCTGTTTGAAAAGTGAATGATTAAGTTAAGAGGGTGTTTGATTTTGAAATTAAAAATAAAACATCCTGTAGATTTGGCGGACCAGGCGAAACCAAAGGGAGGGTTCCGCCCGTATGGTCTGAAGGTTCCGCGGGTACTGCAGGAAAAAATCAAAAGGGATTGTCTTGATTTTTGTGGTTTTATCCTAATGTTCAAAACTAAGGTTTTAGGTCTTATGAGTCTTTGACTAAGCCTAGGGATGATGAATGCTTCTCATTCAAGAGGTTTTGTGAAAACGTTGATAGAATGGTTAACGTATAAGACTTTCTTAGTTAAGACGTTCCTCAATGAACATTTTTACCAAGGCGATGATGATGGATCACAATATGTCAATAAAGAACATAATGGATTGAATTGTCGCTGAAGTCGATGATTCCTTTGTTGAAGGGATAACAATGTTGATAAAAGAATTCCGTTGTTGACATGAATTTGCTTGTTCAAGCGGAGCTTGTTGATGTGCTTCTCCATCCGATACTAATTTGAGAACCTTACGCGTTTTGGAGAATCATTGGGTAAGTAAGTATAAAAGTGCAAGTACCACTTGGACTTTTCTTATCAAATTATTACCGACATAATTCCATTTGGCATACACTATGGTTTCTATTCCCGTTCTTTTGGGATACCATAATCCTAGTTGTGTAGTACCTTATGATGAATCCAAACAAGCTCTTTCGAGAGAGTTGTTTAGGATCTTCTCTAAAAAGAACGAGCACATAGACAAGCACTAAACATAATGTTGGATCTAATTGTTATGAGAACAAGTAGTCTTCCGAACATTTCTCTACGTTTAGTTTTACCTACGGATTTGCTAATCTCAATCTTGACAAATCATCAATAACTTAACCATTGAGAACAAGAGAATAACTAGGAATGTCTTTAAGTTAAAATCCCTTGCTTTTGGAGCTTGCTTTTATTATCAAACTATAATCACTTGATTACTTTTGAAAAATCTATTTTGTTTCACTAGTTGTTTTACTCTAAATTCCAAAAATTGTTTTTGTTGAATTTGTTTAGACACAACTATGACTTATAAATCAAGTTTTATAACTTATGTCAATTTTTCTTGATTCAATGTTTGACTCAAGGTGAGAAGATGTTATTTTGTACTTTTATCCTTAATGTTTTACACAACATACTTGTCTTGCCATCATTGGACTTTCGACTAAGTCATCATCTACCAAAGATGATATCTTAGAAGGAGGAGATCACTCGTTAAATGTTATATTCAACGACTCCTCGACTCTTTGGGTTTCCTTACTTAAGACACAATGAACTTTATTTGTTTTGAAAAAGTCCAAGAGGTACAACATCATAAGATTAAGTGTCACATTTGATGTGTAAATCCTAGATGTTGAAAAATCATTTTCTTTCACACATCCTAATGTATGCTAATGTGTTTTATTTTACCTTGTATGTTTTATGTGAAATTATCATAAAGGAGTGATTGAAGTAAAACACAATTTAAGACCCAAAGTATGGTGTTTAAGAATGTTGTTTTACAAAGGTTTATTTTGCAATCATCACAAAAGTGTTAGACATTTTAACACTTAGGAAATTCTTAGTTAGCTCACTTGTAAGCAGGAGTTGAGTGAGACTCACTCAAGAGTTTCTCGTGTTTATCTCTTGACGATTAAAGAACCGAAACACCTTATATCTCCTACTAGTACTAATGACGAAATTCCTTGTCATAGAGAATCTAATCATTGTTATTAATGATAGCATGTAAACACTTTAGAATACTACTAATAATACATACTACAACACATAATGCTAGAAACAAGAGACAATCAAAGTCAAGTTGAAGTAATGCGTACCTTTTAAATTGCATAGAGATGCTATCAAGAGAATAAACACAAAGCGTAAAATCTTGGTTTGACGACACGCTTGGAAACTCAATTACTCATGTATCCAAGAAGGTTAGATAATCATATAAAAGCATAGAGCATGATAATCTTAATCCTTTTATCATGAGTTTCTATTTGAGATTGAATTATCTCTAAATCTCTCTTCTAGGTTTAACAAATTTTACTTGCTTTGTTTTACTAGTTGATGGTGCTTTTGAGTTAAATCCTAATCCGGTTTTATCTTCAAACAACCTTTGACTCCTCAACAATCTTTCAAGAGATTTTGAGCTTTCATCAAATTTAGCTAACATTTTTCCTTTCTCATTTTGCTTTTTAATCTCATGTTTGTAATCTAGACATAATTTACATTCTAGATCAATTTCAACATTACTCTCAAGTCTAGACATTTTATCTTCTAACAAGATTTCCTTTTCAAAGTTATTCACAAAAGATTTTGAAGACTCATTGTAAAAGATAGTTTTTAGGTTCATGTTACCTAAAAGTTTAGACTCATTTTCTAATTTAGAAAATTCTAAGATAAATGTGTCAAAGCAAAAATGTTTGGTTTCAACATGTACCTTGCTTGTTGTATCAATAAATTTACAATCACCCACCGGATCATTGTCTTCGTCTACATCCGTTTCATTCCATGATTCGCAAGCAAGTTCATCAAGACACACGTACTCATCTTCACTTGTACCTTCATTTAAAACATTTAAACTAGTAGTACATGTATTAACTTCTACTAAGCGTCTATCAATTAGTTTTTCCAAAACTTCTAATTCATATGTAAGATCAAATTGATCATCTTTGACTTGACATATTCCTTGATGAGAGTTGATTATATTTTTCCAAATATCATTAGCCGTTTGACAAAAATACATTCTTTCATATTTGGTACTTGATAAAGCTTTATAAATCATTATCTTAGCTTTAGTATTTTTATCAAGTTTAGAATAGTCAACTTGATTTTCAAAACTTGTTTTCTTTGGTTTGAAATCACCAAAAGAAATAATATGCCAAAGATCTTGATCAATTGATTTTACATAGTTTTTAAATATACTTTTCCATTCAAGGAAGTTTTCTTTTTCAAATAGCGGTTGGTTTTGAATAGGTTGCCCTTCTTTGAGATTTTCAAAATCCATGGATCGATCCAAGTTTTAAAATACATTCTATTTTAAAGATCTTGAGTAACGTATCTCCTGATGCCAATTGTGGAAAACTAGAAGGGGGGTTGAATAGTTTACCGCTTTTTAACTTGATTATCCATTAAAACTTTACGTTTATTTAAAGATGTAAGTACAACTTTACATGTTTAATTCTTTGAAAAGCTTTACATGTGAATAACGATTCTAACTTTACTTGTTTCATTCTTTGAAAAGCTTTACGTGTGATTAACAATCCTAACTTTACTTGTTTAGTTCTTTGAAAAGCTTTACGTTTGTTTAAAGATATAAACACAACTTTACTTGTTTAATTCTTTGAAAAGCTTTACGTGTGATTAGCAATTCTCACTAAAGACAATATGTAATGAGCAAAGATAAAGAAAGAAACGATCAAACCACAACACGATTGTTTATCGTGGTTCGGCTACAAGGACTCTTTTTCCTTGCCCTACATCTACGCCCCGAGTTTCCAACTCGAGAGTTATAAGCACTAATCAACAAGCTCCTTTCCCGGTGGAGAAACCTTTACAATGTCGCTTACACTTTTACCGACACTAAACTAGATGTCGAGTTCTTTTACACGGGTACAACCACTCCTATCGTCGCTTACACTTTTACTGACACTAAGCTAGATGTCGAGTTCTTTACCAAAGGTACAACCACTCCCGTTAGTTCTTTTACAAGGGTACAACAACTCCCGACACACTATGTATTTTGAGGCCTAAAATACTAACCGATCACTTCTATACAAGATACACATGAAGTATAAACTACCAAAGTCTATACATAACAAATCTAACAAGTCTTGCAACTTAGAGTTGAAACTTATAACTTCTTAGATGAATATGTGAACTCCTTTGCTACATAAGAGAATCACACAAGTTAGTAGCTACTGAGTATAATGAGAGAATATGTGTAAAATATGACTCTAAGTGATGACTCAAAACTAACAAGTGGCTTGGTACTTATAGCAAAACATTCTGCAGGTCTGGCGGATACGGCGGAACCCTCAGATGGGTTCCGCCCGTGTACCCCCAGGGTTCCGTCAGGGCTGCAGTTGGTTTTGCAATAAATCTTCCAAACCAAACAAGGTCACATCACATAAATACTAGTCAAACACAAACTTGCACAAGAAAACTTATGGTTAGTCAAACACACTTTCTTTCCATAAATGTATAATGAAAAACTTACCATAAATGTGATGTGATATTTCTATTTAAAGAAATAAATGTGATGTGACAAGACTCTTTCTAATTTAAGAAATAAAAACAATGTTTTGTTTAAAAGGAAATGTAAACCTTAGTTTAAACAAGACTTAAACACTTAAAGTGATGATTTACTCTTAGCTAAAGTTCAAACTTTGTCATTAACAAAACTTAGCAAAGATCGTAAAATATAAATAACGTTTTTAGGCGATATTTGTATTAACCAAAACTATCAGTTTGTTTTGTTAAATAGAATTGATGAACCCAAACATTTGATCAAATTGATGAACCTGAAAAAATTGATGAACCTGAAATTTGATGAACCTGAAAAGAACTGTGATCAATTTGATGAACCCAAATATTTGATCAAATTTGATGAACCTGAAATTGATGAACCTGAAAAGAACTGTGATCAATTTGATGAACCCAAACATTTGATCAAATTTGATGAACATGAAATTTGATGAACCTGAAAAAATTGATGAACCTAAACATTTAATCAAATTTGATGAAGAAATTGATGAATTTCAAAAAATTGATGAACCTGAAATTGATAAACCAAAGTAACTGATGAACAAAATGTCTTTTTTAAAAATCAGTTAATAAGGTTCATCAGTTAATATGGTTCATCAGTTAAAAAAAAAAAAAAAAAAAAAAAAAACTTTTTGAATCTTACATTAATAAAATGACTAAAGGTGCATTGTTGTACAAAAATTAGTGCATTTAACTCGATTTTAAGACTAAAAATCTAAGCTAAACATTTCATCAAACACGTTTTGTGCAACAAATATGAGTAATACGTCATCTTTAACATACGATATCTCACTCATATCATATTGGATTTGAGTGATTCAAATTTCTGGGTAAAGAGTGAACCAAAATCTACGACTTTCATGTTTTAAAATTTTCACGATTCGACATTTATGATGGTACAAAATAAGGTCGAAAATGCCCAAAAATTCAAGAAAACTAATACCCATTTCATATGTAAAAAAAAGAGTTTTGAAATTTTTAACAAAATTTTTATCGAATTAAAGAGGATTAAATTTTAAAAATTATGGTGAAATCGGTTTTTTTTTAAAAGTTTGTCGTTTAAGAGATATGAGCATTTGAAATTTGAGGTGAAAAAAGAAAAAAACGAGTAATTTTACTATTTTGCCTCTATCCAGATTTTTTAAATAAAATAAATGAGAGACACGTGACAGCACCAAATTTGTTTTTATGGTTTGCAAAGTTTGGATACGGATCGCTTGTCTTACTCCAAAATCATAAAAAGGGGAAGTCAATAGTACTAAAAGAAAAGAAAATGTAAAAGGGGTTAGAGAGAGCGGTGAGAATCGTGAAATCATCATCATCTTCCTTCCTTGTTCACATCTCATTCATTTCATCATATTTTTCATTCATATACCCACACCATCTTAAATCTCGTGTCCTTATTTATTCATCAAACACATCTTATTCATATTATTATTATTTTTTTGTTTTTCTTAAAAAAAGAAAAGAATAATAAAAATAAAACTATAATTATATTCAAATTCAAAGAGAAGTAGGGATTTTGGATTTGAGATTTGTGAAAGAATTGTTATAATTAATGGGTTTGGAAGAGGCAGAAGAAGGTGGAGGTGGAGGTGGAGGAAAAGTATCGTGTTCGATTTGTCTGGATGATGTTACCGATTTCGGAGATCGCGCTTGGGCTAAGCTCCAATGCTCTCACCAATTCCATCTCGGTCCGTTTTTTAAAAATTATTCATCTAATTGTTTGCATATTCAATTCCGTTCAACCATTCGTTTGATTTGCACTTATTCCATTGCTTAATAGTTTAGTTATCTTAATTAAGCAGACTTTATTGTTAGGTTTTCGCTCAAAGTTTTTCATCAATATACTTCTTCTAGCGGATAAACCCCTGTGTAGAGTATAGGTTATGTAAAGTTTATTAGCTGATTTAGTCATGTTTTCACTTGATTGCAGCGAGATCATAAATCATGTTGATTGTTTCTAAGATATTATTTGAATCACAACTTTGGTATTCTTTAGGTTATACATCAATTGACTGCTTCAATCGTGATCCACGTATAAATAAACCCCTGAATCTATCGAGAAAATTTTACTTTATTTCTTAGAATAATCATCTATTATCAATAATGATTTCATGTTTGTGCTTTGTATTATTCAATAAAAAATGACTGAATTTCTGAATCCTTTCATCAAACAAAACCGTTGATCTAATCCCCTTAATATCATCCTTTAGGGAGGTGATGCGCAAAACTTGGTTACATAGGAAGGGTGTTTACCAGACATAATTCTTAATTTTCAAATTAATATGGTTGTAGCTACTGCAAATTACTTACAAATACTGTATTCTATTCATCTCAACAGTTGGATCAAGTCAGACTTGACCGTCCAAAATCAATTTTGAATTGTCAAAATGTATCTGTGCTGGGATTTAATATTTTCTATACGTTTAAATGTAATATATAATTATGCTATTTTTGGTACAGATTGCATTGGTTCTGCGTTTAATGTCAAGGGGGTGATGCAATGTCCCAACTGCAGAAAAGTTGAGAAAGGTCAATGGCTTTATGCAGACGGTCACCGACCATATCCCGAGTTAAACATTGATGACTTGGTCAATGACGACGAAGTTTATGAACTGAGCTATTCTGAAGCTGTAAGTTCTATATATCATCTTCTTTCTCAGACGCTTTTATATTTATTTTATTAAAAGAAAATCACTTCGATAAATCGACTGCATTATGTTCTCTAGTTTCTGCTGCAAAACCTCATCATTTTGGTGTAACCCTTTGGTTGAAGAGTCGTATTGCCTTAAAAAAAACTACACATGTTTAAAGTCAATATAGTCTTCTTACTGCTAAAAACCATTAAATTTTTTGGAAACATTTCTTTGTACCTGCCTAAAATCCTCGTTAGCCTTTCTGAAATTGCTGAATATTTTATCTTGTGAATGGAATCCGACCCTTCAATCATAGTGTTACAGTTTTTAATCAATCACTATACCACCGAAAATAGCCTTTTTGAGAAATGTAGCCATCATTTTCAAACAAGAAAACCCAGTCCTCACAAAGTAACTGTTATGGTTACTTCTTTGTGATTGGAAGGTCACTGGCCAAGCTGTGAAAACGACCACTCTGCAAACTGCAAGGGAATAAGGTTAGTACATACAACATGGATTCTCTCCTGGTACTCCCACCTTGATGCACCGAGACACTGAGTGACCAATGTCATTTTGTGATTCAGTATTGATAGAAAAGTGCATTAGTATGCGATATATTTATCAGGGCTTTGCTCAGCTATGGTTTTGTACTGCTGTATGAATTCAACTTCTTTTGCTTTTTACTCTTCAAAATTCATGTTAGTAGATAGATATGACTTGGATGTTAAACATGTTGCAATTGTCATTTTTTTCAGTCACTGTGGTGCCCATATGGTGGATTTACTCAGCTTGCTGCTACGTTTGAGTAAGAACTTTTTTTTTTTTTTTTTTTTTTTTATTATCTTATTTGTTTGTCTATTTTTTCCCGTTGCTTGAACCATGCTAGTGACTAGATGGTGAGAATGTGAGATACTAGTTTCTTGCAATAAATGTTGTACTTTCTGGTGTGTGTAATGTGGTGATATGAACCCATCCGTTAATAGGCCCGTATCAAGCCATAAACCCAAGTGTAGAACTCACTCAAAAAGCTAGCTTGTAGGAGGAGGGAACACCTAGACTTATCAGCCACCAACCAAACCCATATTTGGCCGATGTGGGATCGTAGTAATACCCTACGCTTTGAAGAACCGGCATCCTCTTTGGTCACGGTTGGCACCTTCTTTTTCGGTTATTGTTACAACCCCACATTGGCCAAATATGGGTTTGGTTGGTGCTTATAAGTCTACATGTTCTCTCTTACAAGCCAGCTTTTTGGAGTGAGTTCTACACTTATGGCTTGATGCGGGCCTAGTATTGGATGGGTTCGTATCATGTTGAAGTAAAGAAAAGGAAAAAACCAGTGTATATCCAAGGTAAATTTAATGGGAAACAGCCATGTATTTACAGCCATGTATTTATATGAGTCTATAGAATCCAAGAGACAATTGAGTTTCCACAAATTCACTCTAGACTACCGCACAATCCGAATAAAACATCCCAGGCATGAAAAGATGCGATCTTTCCTATATAATGATGAACTAACAAGAAAAACATACAGTTTAACCCCCTAAGAGCGTCTCTAGTGTATACACCAAATGGCTCACTAAATTTGTTGTAAATTTGAAATATGTGTTTTACTCCAATGTACACATCAAATATCTATCTCAAATTCAAAATATATTATTTTAAAAAACACTTTGTAATAAAGGTGAATACAGAATAACTTAAACATGTTCCTTTATTTTGTAAAATTTGTCAATTGTATGCTTTAGTTATTTGGTGCAAGGATTTGGTGTTGCATCAAATTTGGTGTAAAAAGACATTGGTAAACGTAGCACACCAGAAATTACACCAAATTTGGTGTTTTGATGCATACATTGGAGATGGTCTAAGCTGAACAAACAGGATGAGTCACTTAACAAAAGAGTTTAAGTTGGTAGACGAAAAAGAATGTTAAAGTATGCTGTTTCTCCCTCGTTTGTGCATGGCAAGCCCAATTGCATCAGACACCCTAATGCGTTGCGATCATGGGATGCGTGGTGAGGCGCACACATCACCTGAGGCATGCATCGGCGCTTTTTGGCGCATCATGTACTTTAGACTTTATAACATAAATTTGGACTTACTAATGTCTATTGGGCTTCTTATAATGGGTTTTACGTGTAATATGTGGGTCCTATTTGGCCAATTCCTAATACAAATAACTGATACGAGACACAAACCTTGGATCAATTCCTAATATGACTTCTAGTTTAGTCTTGGAGGAGTTAGAGACACAAAACTTTTCCATGGATGCTTTTTTATTTGCTTATGATTATTCAAAAATGAGACTTTTGATCTTCGTTTTCGACTATAATATATTTTAGCGATATGGAATCTCAAACTATGAGAATGCATTGTATCTTTTGGTATTAAATGTGGTATTAATGTGTTTTGTGTACAATATATAATTTAAAAGTATTTTTTTATAAAATTGTCGCCTTGGGTGTGCTTTCGCGGTTTCGCCTCGGCTCCTCGTGCCTCGGCTTTTTGACCGTTATCGCAACGGGGCATATCATGCTTTATAAAACCTCTGCAATTGCTTGAAGAGGCAGTACTATATGATTGATGAGATGATTTTAAGGAAAAATGAGATTCAAAATGGTCTAGACAGCTTGATCCTTTCTTAAGCTATACCTGGTCTCTTAAATCCTTTTAGTCATAAATTCACAAGTGATTCCTTGACTAATTTACCACAATTATCTCCTGTAGTGTAAAGGGGTGTTTGATAGCTTCTTAGTGGGCCAATTATTTTGCTTCTGAACCATTTTGGGTAGATGGACCTCCTTAGTCATTCAGCATATAAATGTTTTCTAGATTGCCCCCTTTTATAGTTTCAAGGTTTTCTTTGTGTCCAGTGCATTTTTCAATTTTATTTTATCCTTTCATTGTTTAATTTGAATTAGACTTTGTTTTTTTATGTTAGTATAAGTCTTCAACATTTTTGAATTATGTTTTCTTTTTTCACATAAAAACGAGAAACTTTTTATTGGCATTTTTGCTTACCCTTTTATAATGATTCTTCTTGTAATTTGAGACATGGTGATGTAGGAGCCCATATAAGTTACATATTTTTGGACTCAGTTGCTTTATTTGCATTGTATCGTAATATAATACTTTTGTGGGACCAATACTGCACAAGTTACTAAAACTTTGAGCTTCTCATTTAAAAGCACTTCTACACTATCTATTAGCAAAAGGTGTACACTTGATATCTGACCATCATCTAATCTCTAAATACATATGTTATAAAAAGTTTATTAAAGTTAAGCGTATATCACTAGAATATCCAAAGGTATAAAGCTTATATTGCTAGATTTCTGATTCTATGTTGGTCTCGAATGGTCTGTAAATATAAATTAGTCGTTTTAGGTGAAAAGAATGTTTACTAACAAGATGGTAGAAAGGTCATGGGTTGTAAATGTGTTTTCAATGTTAATTGCATCATTTTAACAGGTAAGGCAAATGTCAGTTGATAATCAATTCCATAGTTGTTGAGAAGAATAGGGCAAAAGGGTTCTCACGAACAGCTATGGAATTGATTATCAACTGACATTTGCCTTACTGGTTAAAATGAGTATCACTAGGTATAGTTTTGAGCTTTTAGGTTTAACAGCGTTGATGAGATTCAAAATTTTGTTCTTCAATTGGAGTTTTGAAGGAAAAAAGTCTTTCAAGGAAATTGTATGAACCAACAAAGTAGACTAGTCAAGGTTCTGAAATCAAATATCTAAACCTTCTGGTTTTTGTGTTTGTTGGATTATAGAAAAAAGAAGCATATTTGGTTAAACATCATTGGGTATATGTAATTAGATTGAGGAATGGTTATAGTTAGATAGTAAACTGAAATTAGAAGAGGGGGTATGTAGTAGAAACTTGTTAGTAATTAAGAAATAATCGAAGGGGAATGACAACTTGACTATAATTTGGAGAAAGATGATGTTAGAGTTTCTACTTATTTTCACATAGAAAGATCTACTTGTTGAAATAAGGCTGCACGCCTTAAAGCAACCAAAACCATTTGGAGGGCTATTGAATACTTCAAAGTGAGAAGTTTGAGAAAGGGAGTGCAAAGTTTTCAATTGTGAAAAACAAGGAATACTGTGAAAGACTTGTTGGAAAATGATTTATTTTTCACACCCATCTAGATGTCCTGTGCGATAGGTGTTGGCTGTTTCATTCATTCAGGTGGACTAGTGCTTGAAGCTGTATATAAAATTTTAAGGTATCTAAAATCTTGAATTTTTAAAGGGGAAGAAAACAGAATATAAGTTTGTTAAAAGCCACGTAGTAGCTTAGTGAAACAAACAAGACATGGTTGGTTGCGAATGAAATCTGTGAAGTATTGGACCAAGTGTTTCTTCATATATCAGAAGATCTCAATACCTTAACCATTGAAGCTATGTGGTGAAACTATGGTAGTGGTAACTAAGAAAAATAGATTAAGGCTTCCTAAAAGAGAAGATTGTGCAGAGCTTGATTTACATGCTACACATTCCCACTAAAAATGGATTGCATATCATGCAAACTAATGGTTTACGAAAGAAGTATTTGATAATTTGATTGGCAAGTTAGTAATAGAATTTTTTTTTTGTAAACCAGCTAAAAAAGCATTTAAATTTGACAATGGCAAAGGTACAATTGTGTCAGTTTGTTTAGTTAAATTAAGTAAATGTATACAACTAGGAGTTTATTGTGAACTGAGTCGAGAATAACACATCAAATTCGAGAAGGAGCGTCAATTACCTTACAAAATTGCTCCGAAAATTGACTTTTTTTCTTTATAATCAAACAATGCAGTCTTTGACTCTTAAGTTCAACGAACTCTCTTTTATGTATGCAATTCCCATTATAAACATAAAAAGTTCTGATGATTCTTTTATTTTCTTATTTTTGTGCAGCGAAGTGGATTTTCCGGCAACTGCATGTAAGATTTTGGTTCTTGTTCATGAAATAACAAAAAAAGATTTTGATCCTATTTTACATATTAAAATCTTAACTTCCCTGTTGATTTGGGTTAATGCTATGTCTCAAACGGGTCAGATAACCAATTTTAGATTATACATATTTCTTTAAAAACCTTAACATTATTGGGAACTAGGAATGGAAATTTTGATCTGTTCACATATAAATGTGTTAATTTGGGTTAAGCTTTATCTCAAATAACCAAACTTAGCTTATAGGGAACACGCTACTTTAGTTGAAGGTCACCAAGGTCTGTCTTTATCTTTACAACCTTTTGAATGTTTCTATTCAAAGATTTAGATTCTTGTAGTAATAATGTTGTTGTTGTTGGTTTTTTTTTTTAATTAATTTTAAATGTTACATGATACTTTTTATAGAAACTTAAAAATGTGTTTGGGTTGACCCAAGCCGATCTGGTCCTTTTTGATGAGAAAAAAAATAGAAGTTTAACACGTTACCCACTTATCATCCACCTTCATTTGTCTGGAATATTGTGATTAGTGTTTGCTTTCTTTTTCTCTTGTGCAGACCATGATATTATTGGACAGCATGCTGTTTTTAGTGAACATGGAACTGTATCATCTGCTACTCATATATGTCCATACGTTGCATATATTCAGCCAATTCACCCATCAACCTCCTCAAATACCAGTGCAAACGTACCTGAGGGACCATCTGGGTATAATAACCAATGGAACAGCCAATCAGCTACAAGTGAAATGCCAAATTCATATGGTTTCCCTGCCATGGATTTCCATTATCAAACCCATGCTGATCATCCCTCTACTATGCCTCGAAGACCAGCAAGGACAAATGCTGACATGTCAAGAGGATCTTATGTGCATCATCCGTTTGTTGTTGGCCAAAGGTAAATTGCTTGATTATATCCTACATTATTATTACTATTACTATTACTAGATGTATTTAATACCTAATATATTGTCTTAAAATGTTTTGAACTTTACATCTGTTAATTTAGTATAAGTCAAATTTATTTTGCAATAACAATGCCTATTAAAAACAGTCGCAATACCCCTGTATTCGGCTATTATTACAGTTCCAAACACCCCTAAAATTAGCAATTGATATAGTCTCAAACACCCTTGAATTCAGCTATCAAAGCAGTTTCAAGCACCCATCAATTCAGCTATTAAAAACAGTCCCAAACACCTTGAATTCTGCAATTAAAATAGTCATAAAAAACCCTTTAATAACTATTAAGGCAACCATTAAAACAATCCTAATCACCACTGAATCTAACTATTAAGACGGTCCTAAAACCCTTTAAAAACTTACTATAATTAGTAGAAAATAACAGTCCCAAACTCCAATAACTTAAGCAAGTCCTACTTTAGTAAACCGTCTCATTCTTTTCGCAGCAGATTTTCAAGTGAATGAGACACATTAGTTACATCTCTTTCTAGATCATCATTATTCTATATTACAACAAATTCAAAAGCAATTAACTCATCAAATACTTGTGAGATTTTTTTTATTATTATTATTTTTATTTTTTTGGGGCAACTTTGGAATAAGGTTAATGCAACACATATCAGTGCATGAGACAAAGACATTTATATAACGTCAACTTGGGATTATGTGAGTTAGCCGTTTAAGTATATGAAAATTCAAGAGACAACTTGATTTTAAATAATTCAATAAACACATATACCATATAAGCAAACTATTATATCATGTTCTAAGTAACCTTCAAAGTAAATCCGTAGTTGATGCATCAGTTGTAGTTTCGGAGGTTTTTATGGTTCATACTTTAGCATACTTGGTGATGAACTTGTATTCCCAGTCTCTTAATGTGTCAAGTTCGAATAAACAACGCATAAGGACCAACTGGTATATAAAACATCCTGAAAGAAAAATCAATCAGCTAATACCCAAACTATTGGCATAAAACGTACACTTTTTTTCTTCATTTCTTTCGGACTTAACAACGCGCACAATACACTTTCTGCTAAAGTAATAAAAAAATAGAAGGTGCAGCCTAATAGAGCATATCACTTGTCAAAATGAGTAAATTAGCTTTGTATAACATTTTTAACAGACAGACATGCTGAGGTTGATGTTGATGTTTTTGTTTAACTTTACTATTGATATCATGTTGTACAAAATGTGAGAGTTTAGTAGCACATAATGAGCGTTAATGAAGTTAAAATATGTTCCGCAAAATTTTTTAAAATGTTTTTATGACAAAATTTTTTAAAATGTTTTTATGGATATTCATATATAAATTTTAAATAACAATTTAATGAGTCGTTGTTATAAGTAGAATCACGTATATTTATTTTTATATCACAGTAACTCGTGCTTACCATTTGATATTTATATTCCCGTTACTAATAATTTAGCCGTATTTAATATTCAAACTCGTGTACGCATAAATTAAACTTTTAAATAGAATAACATGAGTGCTTATTTAAAAAAAAAATATTCTAATGGATAAAAGTTTAAAAGTAACAATATTAAAACCAATTCGCATATTTACCAAATTTTGTGATTTTAATGGATGAAAGTCTAAAAAACTAATACTAATACTCATGTAATTTTAAACAAAGTTAATATTATAAAGTATAACAGGTATAAAGTGTAAGGGGTTATTTGCGTTTTTTATAAAGTTATTAAAAACATGGAAACTTGTAATTTTACACTTAGCTCTATATAATTTATTTAAAATTCAACCACTAAAGTTTTATTAATTAATTCCTCTTTTTTTAAGTTTTTGTTTTTATAAATTTGACACATATATTTTTATGCATTTTTTCTTAACCAAATTTATTAAGTTTGACCAAAATCAATTTAATTTTGACTTTCTATTTACCAATCATATTGCTTGATTTCGCCTACGTGGCAAAATCGAGCTCTCCTATTGGTTTAATTTTTTTTTTCAATGAGAAGGGTTTAGAAAAAACACTCTAAAATGATTATTGTTATTGTTATTGTTATTGTTATTGTTATTGTTATTATGTTAGGAGGTGTTTGGACTTGTGTTCTAAAAGCAATTACATATTATATGATTTTGAATAGTCTGAATTGGGTCATCAGTTTTAACAAAAAGCTTTGTAGGACTAGGTAATCTGTATTAAAATGATGGTAGGAGATGGTGTTTGGTTGTGCTTTTGGTATTTGAAGTTGTTGTATAGTTAAATAATTAGCTGTTTAATAAGATGGAATTGTCAGAGAATAGGCGAGTGTTTACATGTCCTTTGGTTGTTCGAAGTTGAAATGGTTACGTGTAACAACTTCTGCATATCTAAGAAACAATTACATAAAATGCCAAAAGGGGACACTCTTGGTGAAAGGAGATTAGAGTCATAGTCTTGGTTACTTATATTATGTTTAAATGAGTTGATATAGTGTGTGTGTGCCCGCGCGTGTGTTTTTAATTTATTATTATTTTTTCTTCCTATTTTACCCTTTATTATTCGACACCCAAGCAAAACCTGTATAACCGAACATTAGGAATTTACTCTTTATAACACAACTGTCAGCAATACGATAATTAGTTTGAAATTACAATTCAAACTAATTATTTTTGTGGTTTGTGCAGTTCTTCTACTCGAGCTCCCAGCTCCAATAGTTCATACATGACTCATCCTGGTAGTGCTGCACGGGCACAAGAGCGTTCCCAGGCTTTTCAAGCCTATTTTCAGCAACCAACAAATTCACCAGCCATGCGCACGCCTCTTCCAACTGGGCCACATAGATCAAACGCTCAAGTGCAAATTAATCAATATGGTACATCTTCTGACCAGACTCGTGGTTGGTCCAGTTCCTATAATCTGTCAGCATCATCTGTCTCTACTGAACACAACATTTGGGAAAGAGATCCAAACCGTCCATTCCACCAGTCAGGGGGTGGGTCATTTCGACACAGGAATGGTTCAGACAGGACTCAATCTCAAAGTCAGTATTGGTTGTAAGAGACTTGTTTATTTGGGTAATGTTTATCAGAAACTTATTTCGTTACCATATCCAAGAAAGTTGATGTATTTCATTAAGCGAAATATGTTTGGGAGTGTTGGTACTTTTCCATCTTGTGTCCAAGTGAGTTGTGTGGTGAACTTTGGACTGGAAATATAAGCAGCAACATTATCTGTGTTATATGTGACTGATGTTTTTAAAGTTATTATGTGATTGAACAATCAGATAATAATCATATGTGATAAACAAATTATAGAATACAGTTGAAGTTCGTTTATATTGTTTGAACTTGTAACATTTTGAGAGGCCTAAAGAGAAATTAAAAGTGGTGACACCAGAATTAAAAGTGATTAGGTACACGATTTTTGTTTAGCTGTGGTTAATGGAAAAAATTTAACAAACAATGCGGTTTTAATTGAAAATATTGAGTTTAATAGAAGTGAGTATATTTTACATTTGATTTAACAATTTTAATTTTTTTACCGGTTGCATTTCAGAGTTTTTTAGTTGACCATAGTTTTTTGAAAAAATAATTAACAAAGTATGTACTTTTAGAACTAATTAACATACTACGTAGTATTCATTCATAGCACCATTTTCTCTACTTTCTTTTTCTTTTTCTAAAATAGAAAATCTCCACTTGAAGGAATTTTATGAGTTCCTTTGTTGATTCAAAACCAACATGAAACACAATAACATCACTTAGAGAAATTTTATATTCTTTTGATGAGTCTGACGTTAACAAAACAAAGTACCTTACGTTCTTGTTGACTCGAACAAAACGAAACCCAATATAGTAACCACTACTGAACAATGTGAAAACCATAACTGTCACAAGTTCATGCGAAAGCATTCTATATTCGATTGATTCGCCAATCAAATGAATCAGAAATGCTATGAATATATGAGAGGGATTGAATCGAATCAACATTGAACGATGACGGTATTTGCGGCAATCACACATGCCAAATATCAACTTGCGAAGATGCGGACGACAACACATCGTCTCGTTAATTAAATATCAACTTGAGAAGTGCATATATGAGGACGTTGAAGAAGATGTGGACAATGATATCGACATTGAACGATGACGGTATTTGCGGCAATCACACATCGTCTCGTCAAATATCTACCTGAGAAGTGTATGAAGAGGTTGAAGAAGATACGTACAATGTGATTTTTTGTTTTAAAAAAGAAAATAGTACTATGAAATATGAATACTACATAGTATGTTAATTAGTTCTAAAAATACGTACTTTGTTAATTCAAACACAGTGGTCAGCTAAAAAACTTGCATTTCATAAAAAAGTTAAAAATCTTTACCAAAAATAGCATTATAAATCAAAATTATATTCGTGACACCGCAAGACCCCTAAAGTCTGTTTGGTTAAATGTAATGATAAATGAATGTAATCAACGAAATAATAGAATGATCATAGTAATTGAATGAGTCATTATTGTTCTATTGACATATTTGGTTGCAATGTTAGAATAAAATAAAGCATTTACGCATCTTTATTACGATGCAACGAACGTTTGAAATGAAAGAAATATATTAAATATGGCAAAATTTAAGTCCTTTATAGACGTAATAAAATAAACTAATGAACAAACCATTTCATTACAAAACTCAAAACAAACAACATTTTTTATTTTATTTTATTTTTATCGTGTAATAATTTATTCTATTTCAATTTTGATTCATGTACCAAACACTACGCTATTTCGGTGGCTGCTGATTCAAATAATATTTGTGGTTGGGTCAACGTTGGCAACCCTATAGTAGTGTTGGTGATCCATATGGCAAACACGTTATCGAAGTAGTATATATTTGGGGTACACGATTCGATGGCGTCTTCCGAAACCCGCCCACCGTTTAATTACAAACAAACTCCTTTTTCTCTTTCTCTTCCTATATTCGTCTTCAATACTGTATAAAATTAGGTACTTTTCTTTCTCTAAACATAAACATATAATAAATATCTTGAAAAAAAAAAAAAAAAAAAAAAGATGTCGTCGTCGGATTCTGCTGCGAAATCTCAAATTCAAAGCATGCGTGAATGGATCGTCGAACATAAACTTCGTGCTGTTGGTATATTTCTTCCCTTTTTTATAATCTTATTATTATTATTAAACCTGATTGATTTTATAAAATAAATATTTTTATTTGGTAGGGACTCTATGGTTGAGTGGTATTGCTGGATCAATTGCTTACAATTGGTCTCAGCCTGGTATGAAAACCAGCGTCAGAATCATTCACGCCAGGTACCCACCCACCTTTTATTACTTCAATTGCTTTGGTTAGGCCTTACGAAAGGCTAGATCCCACAAAAATTTATTCTTCTATTCTTTTCTCAGTTTAAGCTATACTAGTTTAAAACCCGGGCTGTTTAAATCAAATTGTTAGAACTTAGAGTTTTCGTAAAGGTGTAAACTTAGATGGTGACTTTTGAATCAAAAAAAAAAAAAAAAAAAAAAAAAAGCCTAGGATCGATTTATATGTATTTATTAAAACAAATTTACTGTAAGGACCTGAAAAGCTACACGGATTTAAACAATATTAGTATTCTCTGGGGCATACAAATATAAGCACAATGTTCCAAGTTTAAGTATTTATGCAAATATTAGTATTTGATCATCGGGGTTCCAGAGTGCTGAGTGTGCTGAAAAGTACAACTTCTGAGTAACACAATAGATGGAAACGGTTTGAGTAACACCACCAAGTTTAGGAACATCTATGGGCCATAATAGCAGTAAAAAGTGGCCGAATATTTAATGCCAAAAGTGACTAAAAAAACAACCAAAATGATTCAAATTTGCAGCAAAAAATAACCAATACAACATGCGAGAGTGACCTAATATTAAACAGTGTTGTAAATATCGCTCGGCGGTCGACCACCGCCAAGCGCCAAGACCGATATGGCGGCGATATATCAGTGATATATCGGAGAGCATAAATTATTAAGAATTTTTTTTTAAATATTTATATATTTTATATGCATATTTATAAAATTTAATTATTATATTAATATTTTTAATTATATATTTTATATAAATGTTGCAAAATTTCGGATAGGCCTTTTAGAAGCCCAAATTTCGTTTGGAATAGATAAAAGGTCCAACCCATTTTCTACCCTAAACCTTTGGTATATAAGACAAGTTATAATATCCCTAAAATCACTTTTGCCCACACGTACATCAGCCTCTCTATCTCTTTGTAGTCACACATTCTCTTAACATTTCACACCAACCGCAATCAATATTTCTTCCATCTTTTAATCAAAACATGTAACGGTACATCTTTGATTCATTCTTCTTTTCAAAACATATTTCTTCCAGTTTTTATCTTCTTAAACAACCGTTGGCCGGATCTTGACCGTTGACCGGATTTTGGAATCGCCAGAAACATCAGATTTAGTAAAAAAAAAAAAACGATTTTGACCGGATCTTGACCGCCAAGGACCGATTTTGACCGATTTTGGCCGATTTTGACCGATTTTGACCATGACCGATATATTTGACCGATATGCCAAATATCGTGGCGGTGGACCACCGATAAGCGATATATCAGTGATATATCGGCCGCCAAGACCGATATTTACAACACTGATATTAAACCTAAAAGTGACCTAATTCATCAACTAAAATGACCCTAAAATTACTCCTTCATACACATTTTATTCCAAAATGGCTGATTCTATAGCCAAAAGTGACCCAATTCAACAACTAAAATGGCCCTATAGGAGAGCCTAAATTGACATATATAGCAGTCTAAGTTGACTCAAAACAACAACAGAAAAAGACTCAAAAGCTTTGGCTTTATAGCTTATTTCTCCTCCAAAAATGTCACAAGCCCATGAAGATAACGTTATCCAAACACTTCGTATAGCTTAGTAGCTTTTCTAAAACACAATAAGGCATAATCTATTAAGGTTCTTAAAGAGACCCAATGGGTATAAAGAGAGGGTGGTTGGTTGGAATTGCTTATCTATGTGTTTATCTACTTAAAAATAAGCAGTTCAGGTGTTGGAAAAGTAATTGTTTATTTGACTATTTTACACTAACATAACCCTTATTAAAAATTAGCAGACGCAGATAAGCGCTTTAAAATACGCAATATCCAAAACACCCCCAAAACTCACCCATTTATCATTCAAATTCAAAATTGGTGTACTTAAAAATCATGTCATGCTTATAAGCTTGAGTAAAAGTTATGGCATCATATGCTTACCCAAATAGTTTATGAGTCATAGCTTAATGAATCATTCATAATGCTGTATATGCCCACAACATAAATGGAGTACCTTGATTTCAGTTTAAGAGGATGACCCACGCATTTCTTATTCATACACGGAAGGTTTGAATTGATCTTATTTTATTGTTAATACAAAAAATAATATCACCCAATAAAGTTTCAAGTTAAACAACCACAATATCTCGATGTTTGTTTAAACAATCTGAAAAAACAACCAATACTCCAACGGTTCTAGGTTCAATTAAACAATCTGAAAAGCATATTTCATGATTTTTTTTCTTCATAAACCTCCCATTTCATTTTCTCTATATCCTCCCAAATCGTATCAATAATATTTCCACATGACTACATGAATGTAGTAAAATAAGGATATATGATGGTTCAAGCTATGTTACATTGACACGGGTACGGGTATCCGATATTGGTACGGAACCGAGTGTCGGATACGTCATCCAAAAAAATTTAGGACACGGGGACACCGTCCTAACTTTGGACTCGGGTACGGATACGGTAATTAACATAAGCATAAATATTTTAGCATTTAATATTTTACATACAAAATACCCTTAAAAGAAAAATAGATAAAAACGTTACATATAAAAACTTTGGGAAGCCAAATCCTCTTTACCTTGTTCTTGGAAAGGAATAGAGTCTACAAAACTACATTTAGTTTACCAATAAAATGGTACAACAACTTCTCAACTTTTTACATAGATATGTACCATACTCTATTGTTATTTTAAAACTATTAAGGGTGCGTTTGGTTTGTAGAGGGTTTCGGATTTGGATTCGGATTTAGATTTGATTTTGTATTAAAATTAATGATGGAGAGAGAAAAATTAAATGAGATAAAAATGTGTTTTATATAAAAGATTTTATAAAGATATATTATATTTTAATAATAATGAAGAGAGAGAGAGAGAGAGAGAGAGAGAGAGAGAGTGTAAAGTAAGGGGCCCACCTAAAAAATAAGTGAATCCCACCCCACTAGATGAGAATTAATTTTGAAAGATTGATTCCTCATTTTGAATCCAAACCACAAACCAAACAAGTCTTTTATACGTGGAGCCCACCAAAACCCATTCCAAAGCATGAAACAAACGCACCCTAAATACTACATCCATTTGTCTTCTTCTATCACCCATTTCAATAAAAAAAAATATTTTAACTAATCTAAAAGACTAAAAGTCATCTTCATCAAAAGTCATCTTACATCCATCAGAGTCCATTCTTCATCAGATGTCCGATCACCATTGCTCACAGATTTGAGTCTCATAGCAGGTGCCAAATTAAAAACTTGATGAAGTTGCTCACAGATCCGATCGACATGACCTGAAATTAAAAACTTGATGAAGTTGCTCACAGATCCGATCGACATGGCCTGAAAAAAGATGAAGTTGCCGTACCCAAGCCCAAAGTGGCGTGTCCGGACCGGATTTCATACCCGGATCCGTGTCGCGTCGTACCGACCCGGGTATACCAGCCATTCAGCCGTGTCCGGGTAACATAGGGTTCAAGTTACTGGAAAAAATTGCAATAAATATCATTAGTCATTTTTCAAATCCAAACATCCCTATGAAAGACCCCAAATATTTTAAACTGAATTCAAACACCCTTACGAAAGACCCCAAATTAAATCTGAATCCAAACATCCCTATGACAAAACAAAAATTAAATCTAAATCCAAACATCCATATGACATACCCTTTCATCAAAGTCATAGAATCAAAAACTTAAACTGACTCCAAACACCCTTATCTGGTTAAATTGGTCGTGTTATGTTGGAGCCGGGTTTCTGGTCTTATGTCTTATTGCGTTGTGTCTCTTAGTACCTGAAGGAGTTGTTTAATGGTATTTCCAATCCCCTGGCCATTTTTGTGTTCTTTAATAGTCTATAGGTGGGGTTTGGTCTATAAGTTAAACTCTTGATGTAAATTTCGTTATTAATCTAAACTTCGGCGCGATTTCCTGTTAAATATATATATATATATATATATATATATATATATATATATATATATATATATATACATATATAGCAATTGCCTAAAACCTAACAATTACTCTTAATTAATCTGCGCAAACTTCATTTGAAAATCGTCTTTTCATCTCTTAGGAGCAACATCTTCTTTTTCTTCTTGTTGTGGCTAACCCGTTTAGAATACTTTGTATGGAAAGATATATTAATTATTTAAGGGATAGCGTTGCGAGCCTCCAAACTGAAGCATGCCATTAGAAAATCGTCTTTTCACCTCTTTGGAGCAACATCTTCTTTTTCTTCTTGTTGTGGTGGCTAACCCCGGTGTGCACCGGTTAGTACATTTAATAAACGTCAAGCCCGACTATAGAAATTGTCACACCCCGCCAGAGGCGGAAATGCAAGGTGCGACACATTCAATATACATAGCCAAAGAGATATAGTACAATACCATAATTAAAATTTAAGAAAATGTACAATGTTACAATATCGTTCAAGCCGACCTCGACAAATAAAATATAAGTTGGTTTCTAAAAGATAACTTTTCATTAAATGATGACTCGTGATGACTCCTGTATTCAAAAGTCTTCTTAATTTATGCTTACCAACGATCACCTGAAATGCATGAGAAAACGGTCAACTATGAAAATAGTTGGTGAGTATACAGGTTTTATATAGCACAAAAACCGTTTTGAGAAAGACAATTTTCAATAATAATGCCTCGTATATAATAAAGTTATGCGGCAATGCCCCAAAAGTAAATAATATGCATTCCGTAGACAGGGGAACGAGAGGCTGGCCGACCTCTAATAGCGCTATCCATACTACCTACTGCCCCACACAAGGAGGCCGTACGAACGGTACGTATAAATTGGAGTGCGAACGGAAAACCAATCGGGGACTAACAATGCGAATGTACTGTTTGTACAGACAGTACATCATAACAACTATTATATACAATCAATCAAGACTGCTCCGAACAGGGGAGACTCGGCGCTGCTCCGAACAAGGGAGACTTTAACAATTGAGTGCGTACGGCACAATATAGTTCAAAACATACTAAAAGGTTCAAAGCAAGTCATAAAAGTTTGAAACATGCCATAGAGTTCAAAACAATTCATAAGAGTTCAAAATATGTCATAGAGTTCAAACAATAAGTTAAGTTCATGCATTCCACCCCAAATAAGTAAAACGGTAAAAAGGGGGGGGGGGGGGGGGGGGGTTCGTGTATACTCACCTTGAATAAAGCCGTCTGAATAGGGTAAAGTCAAACAATATGAGTGCTCAGTACCGACACGCAACCTATAATAGTATGGCACGTCTTAGCTCGTAGTCTAAATTAATCTAGAATGTTTGTTTCATTGTTGCTTGTGTGGCAGCATTTAAGTTTAAAATAGTTTTGGTAAATATTGGCTAACATTGGCTTTCGGAAGTGCTTAAGAAATCAGGAACAAATAATAAAAGTTTCGAAACGAATAAGTCTTTGATGAACGGAAAATAATCGCATATATATAGTAGACAATTTGAGTTATAAAAATGTCGTTTGAAATTATAAAAATATAACTAAATATAAAAGAAGTGCGTAAAAGTTATATTTAAAGTAATCGTCTTACTTAAAGAGTTTGTAGTAAAATACACTTATCAGGCACGAGCCGTGCATAAGTTTTAATTATACGTGGTGACCAAGTGTCACAATTTATAGTATATCGTTTTTATTATTAACAATAAGTTTTTGTTTAGTGCGAAAATATCATTTTATGAGATGTGGATTAATGATTCAAAAATTTAGATTTGATTATAGTTTATTAACCATTTGTAAAATATGTTTATAGAGCATGTTTAGTCAATTTAAGTGGTGTCCTAATTTAAGGTCGAGTATAAATGAGTCAAGTGGGTCGAGATTAAGTCGTAAAGTATGTTAGGAAAAAGAGTAATCGTAACCCGATTATGATAACGGTCCGAGTATACACCGTTTATTATACACCTATATTAGATTACTAGATGAGTACCCGTGCATAGCAACAGAATTTTATAGCGACAGATAGTTTATTGATAAAAAAAGTTTATAGGTTATAAACGGAAAATAATTAAAGTTTAAAGATTTGGGAATTTAACATAATGTTTTGAAACCCGGTTCGACCCGGGTGGTTCAACCTTTTGAACCGTTTCGGTCGAAAAATGGGTCGATTTAAACCGTGTCAACTTGTTAGGTTGGGTCGAAAACGAGGCAAATTAAACTGGGTCAACCCGTCTGGGTTTGAAGCGTCCCGGATCAACCCGGTTTTTGTTTTAATTTGTTGTATTTAATTTGATAGATATGTTTTTAATTAGTTGTACAATGTGAATAAATCATTGTACTTTTAAGTAATGGATAATGTTTTGAAACCCGGTTCGACCCGGGTGATTCAACCAGTGAACCGTTTCGGTCAAAAAATGGGTCGATTTAAACCGGGTCAACTTGCTAGGTTGGGTCGAAAATGGGTCAAATTAAACCGGGTCAACCCGCCGTGTTTGAAGCGTCCCGGGTGAACCCAGTTTATGTTTTTAATTAGTTGTACAATGTGAATAAATCATTGTACTTTTAAGTAATGGGGTGTTTTAATAAGAGTATTAAATTCATTTCAATATTTCCTTATATACATTTTTCAACATTCCACAATATTGACTATTTCACTTTTTCACTTTCCACCTTTGACCATTTTTACATTATAGATATTACAAAAGAGTTCATATACATTTGTTTTGCTCATATTTAACTCAACACACATCTTTGTGGCCTGTTGGGCTTGACACACTCTCAGGCCCATCTATTTATCACCACAACCCCTTGCAAGCCCAAAATAACTTAAAAACATTCACTGCTTATGTCGTAATATCAAAAGGAGTGGGAAACGCAGGTAGCAGTTTTCTTAATCCCTATTGAGAATCAAGACACAAAACAATGTGGGACAAAATGTGGCCACACCGAGGCTCGAACTCGGGACCACTCGGTGTGGGATGTCGCAAGGGGGACTCAAAATAAGCTAGAACCAAACATTATAATGAAACCAAAATAAGCAACTCAAAACAAGCACCACTTCAGCCAATCTGCCAATCGATTTTTAATAAGTACACCACACAAGTTTTAATTCAACATCACTTTAATTTTATATCAATCGGTTTAAAAAGAACCATGCCACACAAGGTTATTAACTATAACAATGAAATCGATTTCCCATAGACTTATATATCGATCGAAAGGAAATTTTACACCAATCCATTAACAAAATAAATTAGCCAAAAATCTTAACCAGGATTATCTCAACAACAATAAAAAAAAATGAGAGGAGTTAAATGGAACCTTGTTACAATCGATTTGAAGAAACAATAAGCAAATCCACCAAGCCGCCTCCACAGGAACCACCAAGTACCCTTTTGATTTTTGATATGAGTGGTCTCTCCTGTGGATCTGTGGTGCATATAAAAAAAGAAAAATAGATAGTTTGACCCATCCAATCCTCCTTGTGACAGTCGACTATTAGCCAAAAAGAGAAAAGCTTCATCACTGCCTCGTCATCTCCTCGTGGGTTTGAGTTGGCTTCAAGAGTTAGACAAAAGAGATCAGACCTGCGAAGGGTAGGACAACCTTGTTGTTTTGTTGGCATCATTGGGGTTCAGTTCTGATGATGAGCCAGGAGGTGGGGATGGTGAGGCGTAGCAGCAGGGGAGAGACAGAGAGGAGCGTGATGTGAGGATAAGTGAGAGAGAGAGAGAGAGAGAGAGAGAGAGGAACGTTTATCTTATTTATTTATTTATTTATTTATTTATTTTATTTGTTATTTTTTTATACGTTTTATAAATAAATAAAGTGGGGGTTTTGTTGAATAAAAAGAAGGTAATTTAAGTTTTGTGTACTTTGATGGGTATTATGTGTATCTCGTGTTCCGTTGAGCTCCAGTGTAATTGAGTTTTCATGAGCATAAAAAAAAAGTATTTTATAAAAACACAATTATTGATTTCAGATTATAGATATTGAATTTATGCCGGTACTAAGGTAATGTCGGTACGTGTGTGGTATTGTGTGTGAGATATTCTTCCGTTTATAAATTATAATCGTCAGTAAATGCCAGAAAATAAAAATAAATATTTTCACCATTTAAATAATAGTCGGAAAAATTATGGGTTGTTATAGAAATCTAGCATAAGCGCAAATTAACCAAATGTTATTTTCTATTCAACGAATTACATGAATCGAATTAATGTAATTGGTACTTGGTAACACAAACCCAAAAAATCTACCATATAACATACAAATTCTATTCCTTATCAAAGAAAGTAAAATACTCAATGGTAAGGTGTAACTTGAAGTTGCATAAAACTAAGAAGCTCAAGGTTGAAGTTTTATTCAATCTTTAGTTCTTTACAGCTATCCTCATTGAATCATCATTGCGCCTACATGACTGGTTACAACATTGTGTTATGCTAAGTTTAAACTTCAAAGTATCATCGTTAATCAACATAGTCAAAAAAAAAAAAAAAAAAAAAAAAAAAAAAAAAAAAAAATGACACCTAGTCAAAGATGACTTGAGCAAAAACCTTGTTTTAATAGTATTAATAGATAAGTTAATCTTTTTTACTCTTCGAAAGGTTATGGGAAAATTTTAGCTGTTTTAAATGCTCAACTTGAATGACACACCACATTATTTGACCATTTTCAACACAAAAATGATTGATAACATCTTTCGAAAAGACGAGAAAACCTTGTAAAAAGCCTACATTTCATACAAAATTAAGTTCGATACCTTAAATTCATAAGGAGTTTAATTTGAAAGCTAAAATGACACATGATTTTATGTTAGTACTTCCCCAGGTGACATTAAATGAGTTGAACACAGAACTTAATTTAACATTCGAATATATATGGTTATCAGATTCCATTATAACACACCTGTGACTTATGTACATTGTCGGTTGAAATTTACCGGATTGTTTCTGGATTGTCATATAAAATGCTGCACTCGGAAAGTGCGGTTTATTTTACGCAATATTTCCGAAGTCTAGAAGAATATTCGAGGATACAAATTAAGTTTAGGTTTCTATCTGTGTTTTGGTTTGTTGTTTTACATTTTGAAAATTTCATTGTGAAGATTGGATAAAATGCGGGTCATTTTATCTTGTATAGATGGCGAAACGTAAGAATGGCATTCCGCTGAGGCCTTGTCGCTCTCGTGTTTAATTTTCAAATAAAATGCGTGTTGTTATAGAGGTCTTCATAAGGAGCGACAACTCGACATTCTTTTACTTTCCTATAAAGTCAACTCCCTCTGGTATACATTACAAGTAATTTGTAACTAGAAAATGTCGGCTTAAATACTATCACACTTAATGCCGTTCCACTCTTGTTTGGATCAATCTGTTGCTTACATGTTTTCAGTTATCTTTTATCGTTTCTTTCTTGGTCAGTTCACTCAGAAATAGCATGCTAAAAAGATGACATTAACTTACATATGGGTTGATTTGAGTTGGGTCATATTTCAAACGGGTTAATGGCTCAAGTCAAACAGTTTAGCTTAAAAGGCGAATGATTTGAACTTGTTTAAAGCCACCTAAGTCTATTCTTAATGCATATAACCTTCTAAATCCAAAAGATTATGATATAGTATTGTTTATATGATTAAATCTATTACTTTAATGCTCTATTATTATTTTAAATGAACACCTGAACCGTCTCTTTCGGCTTGTACTCAAAATTGATAGGTCTCGAGCTGAACCCAATTTTGAGCTGTTACCTACCTGAGATCTTGCCACCTCTATTTGAGTTACAAATAGCTTGTTTGGGAAAGTTCACTCTTAGATATATCTCAACATTGTGGCTTTTATTTTCTGCGTTTTATGCTTTTTTGGATGTGCAATATTGACCAACTTTTCGTGGCTGTTTTTCTTGATCAGGTTGCATGCACAAGCTCTCACACTAGCTGCACTAGCTGGAGCTGCAGTTGTTGAGTACTACGATCACAAAACAGGTGCCAAATCCGAAAGGTATGCCAAGTTCCTCCCTCCCATGGATTCCTACTCTCACAAAGAGTAATTGGAAGCTTTGCTGGTACTGACATCTATATTGGACAATGGACTATTAAAGGTTTCTTTTACCTGTTATCGATCATGCATCTTAAGTGTGGATACTTATTTCATTCGTAGATTGTCATGTTTGTGTTCCGTATTGTTTCATAATAGTTCATGTACAAATGTTCCATTTGGAGTTTTGATAAAAGAAATAGTAGCACACTGTTTCAAGATGGATATCAGAATAATGCTTCTTTATGTTGTCACAGTTTGGTGCATTCTGTTTTCAGTGTGTTTTGTTACGCTTCTCTAATGTTAAAATGCCTGGTAAGCATATGGAAAGATATGATTGAAGATTTGAAGCATACTAAAGGTGTGGTTAGACGAGACTGATATTGGAAGTCATATATGGTGCTCCTTGGTCGGGTCACATTAGTTGATTTTTTTCACTTTTTTGTGTACAAGGATTTGCATGCTATGATTGGCACCTTTTATCTAATAGGCTGACCAATTTTCTTTTTCGTGTCCATTAAGAGTACTCGGGTTTAAGCCAAAAAAGTTCATTTTCTTTCTAGATGTCAACTCTATTAAGATTTTGCGAACGAAAGTGGTCTTAAAATATTAAAAAATTGACTACCGTTTCATTAAGCGATTAATTAATGAATTACATTTCGTATGTATGTATATGTAAAACTTGCTTACGGACCCTTGGAATCCAAGGGATTTTAGAAGGTTTTTTATTAAAAGAAGATGAGTACGTGAATAAGTAAAAAACAACAACGAATGTAAACGCTATAAAATTTTCTTGTAACGGAACAATAAGTTATGACTGAAAGTATAAAATACAATGCTTGTAAATGTATGTGTAATAAACGTTCATTGGCTCTTGATCTCCAATATGTTTGTCTTGACAAGAAAATGCATGTAGTGACCATTATAACACTTCAACAAAAGGTCCACTCCGTGAACACATAATAAGTATAAAAAAAAAGGCAAGTAAAAGAAGTTTGGGATTTATAATAAGTGTAAATAAGAAAAATGCTACAAAACATGTAATATGTATATTGTACATACCTATTGATCGTTTGATCATATACCTTGAAGAACTTCTTTATATACAACATTTATAGTAGTTTTTGACAGGTTACCATCCGCATCTGAAACAACAACCTTGAAATTTTTTAAAGAAATTATCCATGTGTGTGAATAAATTAACAAACAACAACGAACGTAAATATTTTCTATTGTTTTCTAAAAGGAATAATAAGTAACATGTCAATGATACGATAAACAATTTGGTGAGCACTTTTAATAAGAAAATAAGCGTGCATGTATTCCTCTTCTCCAACTGGTAAGTTTTGGAGAGCAAAGATATGCAGTCAACGTCAAACACTTAGAAGTCCATATTCATTTTGTTAACACCTAAATATGAAAATTGTTGATAAGAGTATATGTAAAGTTAAAATGGTATCATTGACATGTCATTTATATAATTGTACATATACGTTGAATATCGATCATAGACCTTGAAATACTTCTTTTTATACAACATTTGTAGTACTTTTTGAGACATTATCATCTTTATCACAAATGACAACCTTCAAACCTATTTTGCTTTTGACTTTCAAAACGACAACGTATAGTTGTCTATGTGTGAAAACTGGACGTGGCAGATACAAACCATTTTTCATATACGATTTAACAGATAAATGAAAAGGTTTGTATCACAAAAGTTTTAATTATTTTCCTAAAAATTTAGCTTAAAGACCCATGGAGTCACGGATATTTTAAAACGAAATATTCACAAAAAGGTTTTGTTTGTAAATAAATGAAAAAAATGAATATTTAATTGGTGTCATTATTTCTTGAAGGAAAAAAATCATTTTACATATACGATTTAACAAATAAATGATGATTGTCGAGAATATATGAGTAAATAATACATTAGATCGGAGTGATACAATAATGAAAGTGTTAGATACTTGCATTATATGCACCTAACACTTTATTACTCGATATCTAAGCATTTATAGAAGATGTGTCAAACCTCTTTTGCTTTTTACGCGAGAAACAACGACGTATAGTTGTCCCTGCGTGAAAACAGGATGTGGCAGATACAAACCAACTTTTGAAAGTGATTGACCATAGCTCTTGTTTATTGTCATAGCAAAGGACACTGACAAAGGAAATTGTTTCCTAACAATCTTTAACGGTAAACGTTTATCAGACATAGTAATTTTCAATTTTGGTATGATAATCTTCTTTCCAAAATGTGTTCTATGTGCCTGAATAGAAGTTCTTGATAATCGAACTACTTGAAGTCTGGTCCCGTTTAATTGATCTATATTCCTCAACAACATTACTCAGACACCTAGTTTTAACACAAGTTTGTGATTTGGAACAACACAAGAGAATTTCTAACCCATTGATAAATCAGTAACAAATTTCCAAAATACGAAGAATTATACACAAGTAACCAAAAATATTGGACACTTACAAATTCATATTGTTAAATAATTTTGAACCGCGGATGAAAACAATAATTAAATTTACAAAAGACGAAGGGTTATACGCTCTTGTTGTGGGTTTCTATTGAGAAATTTCATATTTTACTCACAAATTTCATATTTACTACAAAATAAATAAAACCATTGTATATATATATATATATATATATATATATATATATATATATATATATATATATATATATATATATATATATATATATATATATATATGTGTATATATATATATGTATATATATATGTATATATATGTATATATATGTATATACATACATATATATATATATATATATGTATGTATATACATATATATACATATATATACATATATATATACATATATATATATATATACACACACACACACATATATATATGTGTGTGTGTATATATATATATAGGTGTATATGTATATATATATAGAATGAGGTTCTTATATGATAGTGATTAAACTGAGATAGTGTAATCAGATGGATGTCAGAGGATCCATCCGATTCGATGGATAATTTACCGATCAGATGGATGTCTCATTAAATTCTTTGGATTTTTGAAATTCGACTTTTTGACTTATAATTTGTGTAGCATTGGTTCTTATATTCTTATACTAACTTATCTTTGTGATTTCTTTAGAGTCATGTTGCAGGTAGTTCGAGTTCAAGGAGAGTGAAAGTTAATCTGATTGTGACGAAGTATGTTTTCAGGAATTCTAAGCAAAAGGTCACGTACAATGTTTAATCAGAAAGGAATGAGAATCTTAAGTTTAGCAATCTGAACAAGGAGGAAAAGCACGCCTTACGTGAGCGACTTTCTAATCTTCAAGGTAGGACATTTGCCAAACCACGTCTTATTGATTGGAGTTTGTTTACGGAATATGAATGTGAGGATCAGTTGAGGGAAATGATGAAAATGAGTTATACGTATCCAGATGATGGATATACGTTTGTGGATCTTTCTTGGGAAAGAGCTTTTAGTATCTATGAAGATGTTTATCGCGAATGGTACTTGGAATTCTTTTTTACCTTCTACTTTGAAAGGAAAGTGTATGATATCTAGAGGGAAACTTGTATTTGGTTTCGGCTATGTGGAAATGAGCATGCTTACACTTTGCCGCAGTTTGCGGTGCATCTTGGTTTATATGAGCAACATGAGATTGAACATAGTTGTTTGAAACACATTTCTTGAGGTTGAAAAGACGTCACAATGGTTATGTTGGGATTCCAGAATATTGGAATCGTGTTGGTGATCCGAGTTGTCTTAGGAGGAATGCGTCCAGAATTATGAATCCATTGATGAAGATTATGCAAAAGTTGATAGCTTGGGGGTTTTGCATAGGACGGGTAGTTGTGATAAGTGTAACCAACCCGACTTATGGGTGATGAAATTGCTTGAGGAGGACATGGATGGTAATGCGGCTTGGATTATAGCCGAGTATCTTTCTAGGAGAGCACCGGGGATCAAGGATAGGAGTGACATTTGTGGGGGTCATTATGTGACCGCTTTGGCAAGAAATTTGGGTTATTTTGTTGATGAAGAGTTGGCTAAATGTTCGGAAGCAAAGGAAAGTGAGACTTGGGATGACAAGAGTTTCGGGAAAGCATTGAATAGGAGAACTAAGACATTGAGAGCTTGGACGGATCCGGCAATCGTCATTCCACAAGACCAACCAACTCAACAACCACCACAACAACAAATGGGAGGTATTTATGGACATGCTCAGGGTAGTTTTGATTCGGGGTGGGGAGATTGGCATAGTGAGTTGAATGATATTGAGCGTAGGGATGTGTGGAGAGATTCGATGATAATGAGGCATAACTACATCTATGATTATTCCATGCCGATGCTCCAACACATTGCCCGAGAGAATGATTATGAGGTGCTGGTCTACGAACCACCTAATGTTCCACCTTACCCGATTCCATATGAGCCTTATCCTGGTCCATATACTTACCCATATCCTGGTTATTCACCATTTCCCCAACCGTACCCACCGTATGGTAGAGTCCCTAGTATGGGAGGTGCTAATGTTGGAGGGCCCAGTTTCGATGTTGGAGGATCATCTCGAGTTGGCAAGAAGAAGCGTAGAGTTGAAGAGGAAGATGACGAAGAAGAGAGCGAGGATGAGTTTGTTCATTCCGACATGGATGAGGATGATGACGACGAGTAATCGTCATTTGGTTTATGGTTTGTGTTTCAAAAACAATTATGTGTGTCGAATTATTTCTATTTCTTCTTTCTATAACTCTTTCTTTTAGGATTAATAACGTACTTTGTTAACATTTGGTTTATTTTAGTATTTTTGTTTTAGTTTTGTTTCGTATATTTTTGCAGTTTTTGCAGGGGTGAAATTACGGATGCTTTTAGTTGATCAATATTTGGAGTCGGAGAACTCATTCGCTTATTTGTGATCAAATATGCATGTTGCGTATTTTTACCCCGGTAGTTTCTATTTTACTAAAATTTTCCCATTTCCTTTACTTTGAAGTTATTTTTATTGAGGATAATGCAAAACTTAAGTGTGGGGGAGGGAAGAAAATAGAAAAAATAGGTTTATTTTAAAATTTTTAAGTTTAGTTTTATTTTGAATTCAAGTAACTAGATGTCGTGGAATTCGTTCGCCTTTAATTTCTAGTTGTTTTAACCCATAAGTTATATATAATGAATGAGATTGTCTCAATGGTAAATAATAAGGGTATTTGAAAATTTTTGGAGCTTAATCAAGTTATTAGAACAAATTCATTTCGGAATTGATAACAATTACTAGTGCATTTTATAGCCTTTTTCACCTTAAATTGTGAGGATTTAAGCCTTTTTGTATGAAGTATTTCTTATGCTATATATTTTGCTATGAGTGTGCCAGTGATTATTTTGATTCTAGAACTTGTACTTGTTATGCATTACGGTCAAAATCACATTCGAGTGATAAAAATATATTCAAATGATAAGAGGAAACTTAGGATTTACACCAAATGGCTATCCGATTACAAATATATTTTTGCTAACCACATCGGTTAGTTTACTTTCGTATTTGGAACCCATTTGTTAGCGTTTATCTTTAACGCTAGATACCCCTAGTTACATCTTCTGAGCCTATCTTTTATTTTGATTAAATCCAGAAAATAAAAAAATATTATACACTTTTACACCTTAGACTTTCCCGAATCAAGTTCATTTGAAGTTTGAAAATTCTTTATTTTTTGACGATTATGCGTTAACCACATTTTGATATGTGTAGATGTTGTTTCAACAAAGAAGGAGGTCGCTACTCTTATTTGTATTTTTGTAGCATGTGCTCATCCGAAGTGTGGGGGCGACGAAAGAAGGATGTTTAAAAAAAAAGAAGGTGAATAAAGTGATAGCCAATGAGCTATAGGTTGTGAAGTATCAATTAGCCAATGAGCTAAAATAATAGGAATAAATTATATGTGATGTGAAGTAGAAATCGAAGGAGTTTGAAGAATAATCATTTTTGGTATAAAGAATTAGGGAACGGAATTTGGACTTGATTCTTATTTTTCATTTTGTAGAAACCTTACACAAAATATTTCCCATATCTTATTCCAAACCTTACCATATTACTTTATTCGTTATTAGCTTTTGAGCACTCGGATTTAGTGATGGCTTTACAAGAATATTTAATGCACAAATATTTTAGTGACCATCCGTATTTTTGGGTAATGGAATAACGTGCCATTGATCTAGAGCATGTTTTGGTGACCATCCATTATGAAAATAACGCGCCAGCTATCCAAGGTATAATTTAGTGGCCATCCGTTATTGCTTATTTGAAAACATGCGCCAACGATCTATACTGTTTTTGTATGAGATATTTGAACACAAGCCGGTAGACCTTAACCTTAAACCCGAATAAAAGACCTATTTGATGTTTTATTTTATTGTTTTGATACTTGTACTAGCTTATGGTAAGAAACATGAATCATGACTGAGCTATGAGTGATTTACCAATCAAATTACCTTGGAGTGATGAGTGAATTCTATATATTCTTCGTGAGGTACTTAGTTATAGTATCACGCTAATTAATTTGTTAATGCTCCATAGAAATTTTCGCATTAGAAGTAAAAATTAACAATTATTCATTTGGGATAATTGTTAGATTTTTGGAATCACGATAACGAAAGCCATTGAAATCATTTTTGTTTTACTAGACTTGCTCGAGGGCGAGCAAAACTCAAGTGTGGGGGATTTGATAACGCTTAAACTATACATGTTTTTAGTTGCGTTATTGTTAGTTTTGTGCATCATATTTGGTTATATTTGTGTCTATTTGTTACTTAATCGTGAAAACGTGTATATGTAAGCAATTGTAGCCAAGAACCGGTAAAAACGATGAAAAGATGAAGAATTGAGGTGATTATGCACAATTGGAGATTTTCGAGAAAGAAACAAGTGGAAGAACCACACAAAGACTCAAGGATTTGATAGATTCAAGATTTCTACATTCATATATCAAGGAAATATCAAGTTCTATGAAGGAAATTCAGGCCACCAAAGGACAAAGCATGCGTCAAAGAATTACGAAGAAAAGTCAAAATTGAGTGTACAGGTAGCATCCATCCGATCGGATGCAACCCTGATGCGTGGGAATCGCAACAGGCTTTACCTCTCGAGGGATCTCGAGAAGCTTACAACCCCCACCAGGCAGTGTACCTGATCGTTGTAGTATAGTATAGTGACAAGTACCGGGGGATTGATCGTTCAGCTTAGGAATAGTGTCGCTAGGATTAGAAAACCTAATTACTAGTGCTAAAGATGAGGGATGATTATTTTTGTATTTTTATATTTTATGAAAGCAATTAAAATCTCGGGGTTTGAAGGATTTGGGCGGAATTAGTTACTAGTCAACTAACCCAATACTAAAATGTAATCAAAATTAAATACTAAAAATAAAAATAAACTAATTATACTAAGGTTGTGAGCAGTAATTGGAGAAAAATGTGTTTACTTAGATTTCACTACTCCCTAGATATCTTTTACACGTTAATTACTTGTTATAATTGCATGGATGACGGATCGTATTCCTTAATACCATTCATGGGGTGGCACACATAACTCCCCAATTCTATGAGCTCTTATCTCCTCCTACACCATGCCCAACACAACTATAGGGATTGTAAACAGTGGCTCATGCATTAAATAAAACCAATAAAGACCTAGTGCGCCTCGGTTCATGTTTCTTAAGACGTTCAAGCATGTTACCATTTGGAGATCTGCCAGTTTTCTTAAGCCTAACATATAAATCATTCATCCAAAACAAGAATAAACAAGTAATCAACACATAATCAATATCCAGGTTTCATTAGATCTAAGCAAACACAAAAGAGATCTAGCCTAGCATAATGGAATTGAGACAAGAACAAGATATAGACAACCAACACATAGACATATTGATTGAATTAGAAGAACACTTATCTCAATTACAATGCAAGGTATCAAGGGTTTGGAACCCTTGAAAAACCTATAAAAGTTGCACCAAAATCGTACTTAGGGTTTCTCCAAAACTTCTCTATTTAATGTGTGAAAATTAGAAAACTATATATAGAAAAATAGGTTTGACGGCGTCAAGACAAACACTGTGACGCCGTCACCTCGCCGCCAAAACTCTTCTCGGACTGCCTAGATCTACTTCTGACGCCGTCAAGACTTATACATTTCCAGGCCGTCACGACTCTTTTACTCTTGACGCCCTTCCTACGTAACGCCGTCAAATCTGCTCTGGACCGTCATGGGAATTCATGAAATTTGCTCTTGACGCCGTCAAGATGTTGCTCTTGACGCCGTCACCTACTGTTCCCAGCATGGAAAATTAAGACTTTGGCGTTTTCTTCACTTTTATGCTCCAAAAACGTCCGAATTGCTTCCTTTTCCAGATTTCACTCCCAAAGTACCTAAAATCACAAAAGGAACGATTTAGGGCAATATTTGATCAAATAAATTCAGATTCGGGCTTAAATGACCCCCTAAAAACGGATCATTTTTCGCCTCATCATATACCCTTACACTTGAGATTTGCTTGTCCTCAAGCAAATGCGCTTTTATTCTAGTCAAAATACAAGTTAGGGGTCATTTAACACTAATATAAAAGTAATTACAACAAATAATCGTTCCACTAAAGACCAATAGACAAGCACGGAGGTCATATACAAGCACCTCACAAATAGTGTTTAGATACTCACATCTCTCGGGTGTAATAAAGTGTAAATTACAATATGGAAACGGAAGATATCTCTCACTACCTGTCATAACAAAATAGATTACCATAGGCTTGGGAAAGGATCAAACCTCCACCACATGGCGTAAGCACCTAGGATAAACTATCAAAGAGGTCTTTTTAAAGGGTTGTAACGTTAGGTGTAGGGATATGAAATACACGGTTTTGTTGGATAAAGGAAGTTTTACTGGTGGCGAGTTAACAATCTTGGTCAATTACATGTACAATATGGCGTTGCTAAGCCAAGACTAGACTCGACTTAAGCTAATAAATCAAAAAGAACAAAAATATAAAATAAACATAAAATGAAAAGGGATGGTAGTCCGTATGTTTTTCTCTCTCTTTTTTTTTTTTTTTTTTTTTTTTTTTCTTATTTTTTCTTTTCTTTTCTTGATTTTTTTTTTTTTTTTTTTTTTTTTTTTTTTTTTTTTGCATACACTCTTA
This sequence comes from Artemisia argyi, assembly GCA_030686995.1. NCBI lineage: Eukaryota > Viridiplantae > Streptophyta > Magnoliopsida > Asterales > Asteraceae > Artemisia > Artemisia argyi. The sequence continues at coordinate 87,394,227 of CM060703.1, forward strand.
CCCTACCATCCAAAATAATACATCATAGGGAATGGGAATTCCCCTTACACTTGAATCTTTACATACTTTACAATCAACTAAACTAATGACTCGAATTAAGAAAATCAAAACACTTGGAGCACTTTTAAGATTAACGTACATATGGGGGTAATAATATTATGTTCTTCCCCATTACTCTATAGAATAAGTACTTACCCATGAGTCCCAATCGTCCCAAAACAATATGTACAAGGATATGACTCGACTTAGCAACCATGTAATCAATTAGAAAGTTAACTTAGGGTTTAACAAATAACAATAATGCACTAAAAATGAGCGCATACACGGAAGGCTAAGGCGATTTGGTTGTACATTTAAGTGGGGTGTAACAAATTCTTCCTTTAAGTAAAATGCTTAAAGTTAGAAACGAAAAGATAGGCTCGGAGGGGTGTACTAGGGGTTTCGTGTACTAAAAATGAGTACAACGCTAAGGGTGTGGGAAAAATTAGTTGACTTAACTAGCCAAGTAATATGACTTAAATGGTCAAGTAATTATAATACGGGTTTAACACAAGGGTAATCCTAATGCCTCTTATCATGTAGTAAATCCTACTACACGAATGTAGTCTCACTAGCGGTCTCGGGATGCATCACTAACGCAAGTTCTAGAATCTAAATGCTACCGGTACACTCATAAGCACTAATAATAAATGCTTTTCCTATCAAATCTAAAGGCGAGCCTCACATTTTTGGGTGGAAAATTTTTCTGAATATACGGTTATGTGCTAGTCATACAATCTCCTATCCATGAGACGCTTGCTATGGCTAAAGTTTCACTCCTAAATGTTGTAAAAAATTTTAAATTTGGCGCTAAAATTGCACTAACAAGTATTTCTCATAGTTTTATTACACATCTACCATCAAACAAAACAAACTCAAGCGAAAGTGCATATGTAAGGTATCATCTTTTTACCCTCCCCTTACACTTAAGATGAACATTGTCCCCAATGTTCAAGTAAAGAATGTAAAAGTGAAAAAGTAAAGAGAATAAAATCAAATACTCCCCTAATTCGCTCGGTATGGATTATAGGTGGCCAGGTTAAATCTTCCTCCAAGAAAATGAACAATCAAAGCTTCCCTTCCAGAATATAAATCATCTTCTTGTCATACATAACCTGTAAAACCTGACAAAATAGACAAGACAACCTCGCGTAAAATCGGCAGCATCCTATATAAGTTTCTAAATCCTAGAAAACAAGATAAGATATAATGCTTGTGGAATGAAGTTTGCAGATCTCCTGGAGATTATAAAACTTAATAATTCACAAAAACCATAAGACTCCGTTAGAAAAACAAAACCGGTAAAATTTCCAGATTTTAACTCCTGACGCCGTCAAGAGTAAACCTCTGACGCTGTCAGAATGGACCTGCAGAAATTCTTATGTTAAGTTTCCGGAAAATTTCTGGAAAAACTTGGTCCTACTTCCTGGAAAATCCTGCAAAACTTCATTATGACTCAATACAAGCATTTGACTCTAAAAAATACGAATATACATGCTCATTTAATATTGTGGAGAATCATGATCGGTTTGTTTCTTAAAAACATATTTGGGGTTTCCCCTTACACTTATCTTTTGCAAAAATACTTCTAGGTGGAGTTAAGACTAGGCCAAAACAACAAAGTAAAGTATTTCCACATTTTAATTGAGAAACATGATCAACCAACAATAAAAATAAAGCATGCATACGGAAGCAAATAACAAACAAACAAATAAAATCACACAAAACATGGGTTGCCTCCCAAGAAGCGCTTTTCTTTATTTACGAGTCTTGTAGCTAGACTCAAGGTCATGGGTTACTACGTGATACGGGTGAGTTCCTCATTGAGGACATCTTTGGGATCGAACTTAGGTTTCAACTCTCTATCGGTTTCCTTAGTATGGTATGACCTTTCGAACATCTCTCCATCCGGATCATACAAAGTCATTCTCATGTGCCATGATCCGTCTCCTTCTTTAGGTGGCTTGTCCCACCTCCATTTATACTTATCTCCATCTCTTTTCCATTTATTCAACTCTATATTAATAGGCATTACGCTCAAGAACTCAATCATCTTTCTAAAGACTAAGGGGTCCTCAAAGGGGTCTAGCTCTTCATCTCTAGCTATGAGTTGTTCTACCGAATGTGTCTTCTCAACGAAATCCCTTTCTAGATAAAATGGGCATTGAGGTCCTATGAAGTTCCTTTCTATCCAAGGTCCATATCTAGATGGTATCCTATTCATCTCTACCCAATGCGGTGTCGGTTCATCATCACAATCATAACTATGCTTCTTTACATCGTACACCGACCAAGTATCGCCTTCACCTACCGCTATCTTGGATTCCTTGCAATCTATCATGGCACTAGCGGTTGCTAAAAATCCTCTTCTTACCAATAATGGGCATGTAGTGTCACTAACCATGTCTAGGACGTGAAAATCCGCTAATATAGTTAACTTTCCTACGTGAACAACTACATCCTTAATCATTCCAACCGGGTGGGCAATACTCCCATCCGCTAGCCCTATAAATACCTCCGTTTCCTCTAACTTTCCTAGCTTAAGAGTGGTGAATAAGGATAAGGGAATCAAGTTGAGGCTTGACCCTAAATCGGCTAGTGTGTCGAAAGCTTCGGATCTTCCTATCTTACAAGGTAAAACAAATATACCCGGATCATCAAGCTTTTTAGGCAACTTGTTTTGAACGAAGACGGTCCCATTTTTACCTAGCTTACACTTCTCATATTTTTCTAGGAGGGCACTATAGTAAGGAGCACGCGCTAAGACATCAATGACGGGGCGTTCAAGGTGAAGTTCTTTGAATTCATCGTCAAGGTCTTGCGTAAGAGGTGTTTTAACTATACTTTTGACCGGTTCTATATGGGGTGTTTTATTTGATTGGTCCTTTTGAAGAATTTGGTTTTGTTTGAAACACGTGCTCGTTGATTTAACCTAGTAGTATTGTGGACACGAAGTGGGTGACGAAACTGAGGATATGGAATTAACGGTTAGTTTCGGATTCTTGACCGTGTCGCTTGGGAGTGCTCCCATTTCTCGGTCATTGAGAACTTTCAACAATGCATCAATTCTAGTGGTCATCTCGCTTTGCTTTTGTTTGAAATCGGCTTCAAACTTAGATGTGCGAGCTTCTTGAGATGCCATGAACTTTGACATCAATCCTTCAAGATTGTTGGTACTACCATAGTTGTTAGAAGGATTGTTGTTGAAAGTACGGTTGGATGGTGGACCGGTTGGTTGGTAACGGTTAGGCGGATTGGAAGAATTGGGTTGATTTTGTTTCCACCTAAGGTTTGGGTGATTTTTCCATGAGGGGTTGTATGAATCACCGTAAGGGTTTGGCTCGGGCTTGAAAGTGTACCACTTATCTCCCGCTTCGTCGGTACGCGTGGATGCGTAGTCCGCAAAAGCTGTTCCGGGGAGTTCCACACAATCACGAGTGTCATGGGGACCACTACATAATTCGCATGAAGAAGTGATTTTGTTCACTTGGCTTGAAGGCTTCGGAGCTTCGTAAGATTTCATGAGAAACTTGACTTGGTCCTCAAGTTCCATGATCCTACGGTCGGGAGTGCTAGAATTGTTCGAAGGCAAAGATATTGCCTTGACCATTTTGTTCAAATCACGGGGATCATTCCAACTTTCGTTGTCATAGAGAGCAAGATCTTCTATGAGTTCCCATGATTGTTCCGCACTAAGATCATGTAGCTTACCACCGGCCGATTGGTCAATGGCTCGCCTCGTGGAGATATCGATATGGTCATAAAAAATTTGGACTTGGAGCCAAAGATCTATGCCATGATGAGGGACTTTTTGGAGTAAGTCCTTGAAACGAGTCCATGCTTCATAGAGAGATTCATTTTGACGTTGTTGGAACATCAAGATGTCATTTCTAAGCTTAGTAGTTCTCCCCGGTGGGAAAAATTGAGCAAGGAAACGAGTGGTGAGATCATCCCATGTGGTGATGGATCCCGCGGGTAAACGCTCAAGCCATTGACTAGCTTGATCCCGTAGAGAGAATTGGAATAGGCGTAAACGGGTAGTCTCTCTAGTTTCAACATCTAGGTCTATGGAGTCTACGATTTTGAGAAAGTCCTTAAGATGTTGGTTTGGATCTTCGGAACGAAGTCCATGGAATGCACATCCGCTTTGCACCAACCGGATGGTGTCGGATCGCAAGGGGGTCACATTGGCTCCGGTGAGCTCAATGGTGTTTCGGTAGCCTTGGTGGCTAGGTCGGGAGTATTCTCCTAAGGTTCGGGGCCTAAGGGGTTCTAGTGGTGGGTTTTGTTGTGGTGGGATGACGGGTTCAAAGATGTTACCACCTTCCATGATGTCGGATGGTAAAGAGTTACGAACAAAGGCACGAAGAAATAAGATAGACTAAAGAAGACCTAAAAAAAAAAAAAAAATCTTACTAGAAAGGAATCTAGCAAGTAGACCTAATAAAAAGAAATTCTAACCTAGACAATAACTATTCCCCGGGATGCGGCGCCAAAAACATGATGCGTGGGAATCGCAACAGGCTTTACCTCTCGAGGGATCTCGAGAAGCTTACAACCCCTACCAGGCAGTGTACCTGATCGTTGTAGTATAGTATAGTGACAAGTACCGGGGGATTGATCGTTCAGCTTAGGAATAGTGTCGCTAGGATTAGAAAACCTAATTACTAGTGCTAAAGATGAGGGATGATTATTTTTGTATTTTTATATTTTATGAAAGCAATTAAAATCTCGGGGTTTGAAGGATTTGGGCGGAATTAGTTGCTAGTCAACTAACCCAATACTAAAATGTAATCAAAATTAAATACTAAAAATAAAAATAAACTAATTATACTAAGGTTGTGAGCAGTAATTGGAGAAAAATGTGTTTACTTAGATTTCACTACTCCCTAGATATCTTTTACACGTTAATTACTTGTTATAATTGCATGGATGACGGATCGTATTCCTTAATACCATTCATGGGGTGGCACACATAACTCCCCAATTCTATGAGCTCTTATCTCCTCCTACACCATGCCCAACACAACTATAGGGATTGTAAACAGTGGCTCATGCATTAAATAAAACCAATAAAGACCTAGTGCGCCTCGGTTCATGTTTCTTAAGACGTTCAAGCATGTTACCATTTGGAGATCTGCCAGTTTTCTTAAGCCTAACATATAAATCATTCATCCAAAACAAGAATAAACAAGTAATCAACACATAATCAATATCCAGGTTTCATTAGATCTAAGCAAACACAAAAGAGATCTAGCCTAGCATAATGGAATTGAGACAAGAACAAGATATAGACAACCAACACATAGACATATTGATTGAATTAGAAGAACACTTATCTCAATTACAATGCAAGGTATCAAGGGTTTGGAACCCTTGAAAAACCTATAAAAGTTGCACCAAAATCGTACTTAGGGTTTCTCCAAAACTTCTCTATTTAATGTGTGAAAATTAGAAAACTATATATAGAAAAATAGGTTTGACGGCGTCAAGACAAACACTGTGACGCCGTCACCTCGCCGCCAAAACTCTTCTCGGACTGCCTAGATCTACTTCTGACGCCGTCAAGACTTATACATTTCCAGGCCGTCACGACTCTTTTACTCTTGACGCCCTTCCTACGTGACGCCGTCAAATCTGCTCTGGACCGTCATGGGAATTCATGAAATTTGCTCTTGACGCCATCAAGATGTTGCTCTTGACGCCGTCACCTACTGTTCCCAGCATGGAAAATTAAGACTTTGGCGTTTTCTTCACTTTTATGCTCCAAAAACGTCCGAATTGCTTCCTTTTCCAGATTTCACTCCCAAAGTACCTAAAATCACAAAAGGAATGATTTAGGGCAATATTTGATCAAATAAATTTAGATTCGGGCTTAAATGACCCCCTAAAAACGGATCATTTTTCGCCTCATCAAACCCGCATCCAATTCGGATGGAAGGAGCAAAAAGAACCCATCTGATCGGATGGATGGATTACCGATCGGATGGGAGTTGACTGCAGTTACAATGTTGCATTTATTGATGGTTTTTAATCCTCATTATCATTAGTGGCTGATCATTTCTAGCTCATAACTCCTAGAGGACTTTTACCTTGGATAATAAGTGTCTTAGATGCTATAAATTGGTATCCAAGGCTAGATACAAAGTGTACCATTCTAAATCTTAGTAAAGGCTTACACCAAGTACTTGCTATACTATTTTCATTGCCCGAAAGTTTACTAGAAGCTGTAGAAACGTCCAGGAAACGTTGAGTTAAAGTCTCAATAGGTTGGTTCGAGTGTGAAGTTGTTTACTTGTTATGGTAGGCGATTGGAGGAGTGTGGTTGGTATTGTTCCACAATTTAGTTCTTGTAATTCTCAAGCTAGGTACGTCTTGTTTATTTACAATGAATTATTGTTACTTTGAGTTTAATAAAAGTTTTGTTTATTACTTGTGTTTTGATATGATTGTTATGGAGTAATTTGGTATATACTTGTGTGTATGATGTAATTAGTCATGGAGTATAGTTTTATTTAAAAAGGTGATGCATGAAATCATTTCTCATTTTATGAATTTGTTGGGATAATATCTAATCTTGCTTAAATTGTTGATAAAAACATCTTGGGGAATACTAGGCCGAAAGGGTTTTCTAAATGTTTTTATTCCAAAAAGTTAGTGCATGAATTAGTATGGGATGTTATGTGGGACAAGTATCATGTTACTCTTTAAAATGGATTTGAGAAGATTTCATCACGAAATTAGGCCGAAAGGATTTGTAAGAATTCATAAAAGAAGAATTACTTTTCAAACAACATCGTGTTAATAGAAGTATCATACTAGCTAAACTAGGTCGAAAGAAGTTAACTAGGTGATTGAATTCTTACTAATGATTTTTCATGATATACACCATTGATTGTTAATCATTTATATAAAAGTTGTGCATCATAACAAGTTTACACCAAGCTTAATAAGAATACTCTATATGATTGATTATAGCATAAGTGCATAACACACAAGTATATGTTTAGTTATTTTGGTTACTTATAAATTTTGAATTTTCACTCAATTAGGATTGACACCCTTATTGCACAAACAAGTTGCGTAATACAAGGATCACTAAATCCCTTGGGACGATTTCGACTTACCCACCTTTAATAAAACGGACAAGTATACTTGCTCGTATGTGTTAAATAGTTAATCAGATAAGCGTGTTTATAAATTTAAAACTTGTACACACCTAGAGCACATCCGCTACAACCAACACGCTTATGGGTAATAATATAGAGGCGTTTTTGCATAACAGTCATTGGTGGGTAAGCAGTAATACATATTTGGTAGAAACATGTATGAGAAAAAGGCACACGGTCATATTTATGATCAGATTATTTTATGGATTGCCTTGAAGATAAACCGCAAAACCCTTTTACTGGTAGATACTTCACTCACGTCCAAAAGAAGAGAAAACCTTTCCTTTCTCGAATCTCATTCTCCCAAATATCTGCTATTAATAATTCATGTTAGGCTAATTAATAGTTAAAAAATACATTAATATTATGAGTTTTATGACTAATAACTTAATAATCCATTTACGATCAAAAAGTTTAGCCTAGCCCAAACAACATTAAAAGTTTATATCTACCTAATGTACCAAAAATATCAAAATGGCAATTATAAAGAAGATGATAACCTCTGTCAGTTTAAAAAGACCAAATTCCTTGTATTTTTCTTGCAGCAATCTCCCTCCGTCAGTTTAAGAAGAGGATGTTAGTTGTTGTCTTGTAGATGGTAACCTCAATGAAAAACAGTAGTAGAAAATATTTTGTGAGCACAAATATAAACAAAACACGCCTATAATTAATTCATAAGCTCATAACTAAAAAAGATGCCCCATCATCTAAGATCCTAATGTAAGGACAAAACACAAATAAAAAGAATAGAAGCGGAAGCATATTGATTTCTCCTAAAATGGAAGAGTTGAAAACAACAGGGTCAAAGTCATGTTTCAGCTGCAATTTCAAGCAACACAGGTAGTGTAACGTAATGTAATGATATTTAAATAACAACGTCAACTTGCCAATTATAGCCTTAATTGATAAAAAAATAGGGTTCTATAAATCTGATTCACAAAAACATATAAATTAAACTTTTTAATGATGCAATCAATTAACCACAACACAACTTCAAAAAGATTCAATTTAAACCATGAGTACGGCCATCAAATTTTTTTTGTACTATATCAAGAAGTAATAAAAAATAATGCACCAAAATGGTCTAGAAATATAAACCGATTTTTCGATAACTCATCATTTGATGAGTAGTATTGTGGATAACATGCAATTGATAGATTGCAAAGCAATGATTTATAGGACCAATAAAATTGGAGGGGTCTAATATTTTTGAAAACAAAATACGTACCTTGTAAAATATCCAAACACGACATCATCGTCTTATTCGTTAGTAAATGAATATAAAGATACCTTTTTCTTCGGTACCACGAATGTTTTCCCTTAGCGACTTCATTCGGCAATGCAACAATCTATACACAACATGTTTATTATGTTTATTTTTATTTATAACATAAACTTTTTAAGTGGAACGATTATTTGTTGTAATTACTTTTATATTAGTGTTAAATGACCCCTAGCTTGTATTTTGATTAGAATAAAAGCGCATTTGCTTGAGGACAAGCAAATCTCAAGTGTAAGGGTATTTGATAAGGCGAAAAGTGTACCGCTTTTGGGGGGTCATTTAAGCCCAAATTCGTGATTATTTGTGTTGGTCCATTTTACTTGGTTATCAATAACTAAAAAGCTAATGTAACCAAGATATATGACTTTTAACACAGATGTATGATTAAAAATAAAGCAACGTAAAGATAAGAGACAATATTTTTCAATGTTTAATTCTTTATTAGAAGTTAATCAAAAAGAATCATACCCAAGTGTTTGCGGAATAACACTTGGGATTGAAACGACAAGTATGGTGTTGACTCCTCTCTAAACTCAAAACAATGTTTGAGTGACAACTGAGGTCACACTGAGCTATCTCAGGGACTATGTTATTCTTTGGAGGAGTAAAAGTGGTTTGTGAATGCTTTGCATTAATTGCACAAACTTGTCAACTTTTACTCCTCACTTATGTTGCCTATTTATACACAAGTATGAACAACTCTAATATACAATGGACCTAAGCGTTCCTTAATAAAATCTTGATAGATTTTATTCTCTGGCAAGGGAAAATTCTTTGGGTTAAGTCCAAAAGGTGCTTTCTGATGACAGACCGGATTTAACCATTTGGGGAAAGTTTGATCTTAAAGTGATAAAGCACTTTAGTGAACCAGTTCAAACTTTCCTGCCCAATCCCGCCAAATCTTCAGTCTTCAAGTCATCAGTCTTCAGTACCTTTATCGTTGTTGAGGAGTCTTGGGGTTCAGTGAGTTATTGTCATCCTCACTGAACCAATCACCTTCTTCTTGGCTTAGATGCCACTCACTGAGTTCCGCCTCACTGAATGGAGAACCTTTCTTCTTAGGCTCGGTCTAAGCATCCTGAAGATGACTCACTGAGTTACTGTTCACTCAGTGACTTGTTTATACTTAAGGTGATTTTACGTTCAAATCCTTGTTAGAAAAAGATTGGGGAATTCAGTGACCCAACAATCTCCCCCTATTTGAACATACAAATAGCCTAAGTATTTCTTGATTCAGTGTGAGTTGGCAGGGGTCTTCATCTCTTACTGAATGTTGATGCAATTACAAGTAGGACACATAACTTTTAAAAAAACATCAAAGTTTATTAATAGCTATTACAAGTTCTACAAATTACAAAAAAATAAAAATGATAGTTGTTGTTGCAGATTAGATGTTCAGGTGGTAACCAAGGGCTTCAAGCTTTGCTTTCTTTGAACTGAGTAGATGTCTTTCATGATGTTCATTTATCATTGCTTCTAAGTCCTGGCAGAATCTTTTGTTCTCAGTACTCTTGATGGGGGATGCCAACATGAGGTACATGAGCATTGCTTTAACTCCTGACTTTTCCATATCAGACATTCTTTGAAAAGCTAGGTTTCCATACTCATCAGTAAAACATAAGCCTCTTTTAGGTGCTTCAAGGACCGCATTGTTCACAAAAGTGATCCCTTCAGGAAGTGACCTGTCACAGTCTAGCCCCTGTACTTTGATCTCAGGCTCCATTTCAATATGCTTCCTTTTCCTCCTAGAAGCCTTTGATGGAGCAGTCTCTGTTTTTGAAGCAGGAAGAAGGGAGGGAATGTTCAGTGCTTCAGGCATTGCTTTCAGTCTGTCATACCTTTCCTTTAGTGACTTGAGAAGGTTGGGTACCACGACATTGTTCTTCTTGGCAATGATGGGATGAAGCTCATCAAGTTCAGTGATGCCAAAGTCAGCAAACATGAATGGTTTGTGGACGTCCATCACTCTTTTATCTGGTCCCCTGAAGACAGTGACCACAACAGGATTGGTGTTGCGATGGATTTGAATGTCAGTGATGGTTTCAGGTTTTAATCTTTCTTTCATCACCCAAGTATACCTTTCAATCCTGGTCTGTCTTATATGAGCGTCCTTCTTGAGCTTTGCTTCCCTTTCCCTTTTGAGAGCACTCATTTCTTCTTCCTGAGCCTTCTTGAAGGCTGCACCAGTTTGCTCAGTGGCTAGTGCCTCAGTATCCAGTCCAATCTTTTCAGCCTCCTCATGAACAACCTTAATAAGAGCAGGCTTGCTCATCCTCTCTTCTTCAACCACCTTTTGTAGTATCTCAATTCTTTCCATGTGAGCTTGAATTTCAGAATTTGTGAGATGATGTACCACTCCATTGATTTCAAATGGGACTTTGATAGGTTCATCAGGGTCATATCTGACTATGGTTGAGGCAGGCTTGAGCACAATTTTAGGTTCAGAGGTGGTAGCAATACTTTTACCTCTGTCCTGCCTGAGAGTTGAGGAGACTGGTTCCTCTTGTGGTGGAACTTCAGTGATTGGATCGATTTCAGTGACATGCTCCCCGTCAGTGTGAGAGGGCTGTCCATCTTCTTGTTCTTCAGTAACAGGGGCTTCAGTAACATTCTCCCCCTCAACATTTGCCTGAGCGTTAGTGATGGCAAGTGTTGGAGGTACTGACTAAGAAGTAGACGTACCCTTGAAGGCTTGAAAGATTTCCGTCATCATATACTTGATTTCCGCAGTATCTTGTTGAATGGTAGATACTTTGGAGTCAAGTGCAGCCTGAGAATTTTCAAGGGCTGTCATCCTGGATCCCATAGTCCATGCCAGAGAAGTGGACTTTTGGGATTGGGCTGCCACTGATTCTTCCAATGTTGTAAAGAAGATTTGAGAGATTCCACCGTTGAGCTGAGACCCTGAACATTTGATCCCTTTAGCAAGCCAAGTAACTCAGTGAGGGTCACTGAGTTTACCTGATAAGTCTCAGATGCCTGAAGAAGCTTACTGGTTAGCTCAGGATCATCTTTGACTGATTCTTGAACAGAATGAACCCCTGCATTCAGCTTGTTGAGGGATTCCAAAAACTGGTTGAGTTGAGAGACCATTTGTGTCAGGGAGTAGGTGACTGAGGAATTCTGTTCCCTAACATCATCATTAAAGTCTTCAACAACATCTTTGAGATTGTGATATTGAACTGCTTGCTCAGTGTGCATGTTAAACACTTCATCAGTGACCCCCTGTACAAGATATTGGTTATCTTCTTGATGAACTTGGTAAAAACTTTCTCACTGAGAGGAGCTTGATCATCATTTAAGGAATCTGATGCGGAGTTAGTTTCAGCAGCCTCAGTGTCAGAGGGTTGAGGAGACTGTGGGATTGGTTCAAGGACTGTCTTCTCAACCACCATATCATCTCCAGCTTCAAAAATCTCCTCATCACTGTGAAATTCATCATCAGAGAATAGGGCAGCCTAAGCATCAGCCAGGGAGTGAATCTGCAACAAAAGGTTATCCGGTTCCTCTTTATAAGAAGACTTGCCTTCATTTTGGCCAGGTCCTGACCCCTCTAATCCAGTAGATTGGGTTTTATCTACCTGGTCCTTAGAGCTAGTTCCCAGGTTGTGGGCACCTCCGGGAGTGGTTATGGGTTCTATATCAGCGGGTGGCCTTTGTCCCTCTGAATCTTCGTCCCCTGTGACCCCTTCAGACACTGATGGGTGTTTTTCAATGTCATCCTGAGGAATCGTGAATGTTGTGTCCCTATCGGCAGGTTGTTTGTTTCCCTCTGAGTTTTTGGGATGAGTTTTTTGCCCTCAGACAAAAGCTTTGGTTTGCGAATGTCCTCATCAGGAACATGAGTGGTGATGTCCCCTTTCCAACAGTCTTGTTCTGGCCTGTCGAAGGTTTAGGGGCGAGAAATCCCTGTTGCTTGGGTTGTGATTTACCCGAGCCTTTGGCAGGATGTGAGTGTTTATGGGCCCCCTTCTCAGTGGAGTAGTGCTGCCCCACCGAGGATATGGGACCCCTTGCTCCCTGAGACCCTGGTTGTGATTTCCCAGAGCCCTTAGCAGGATGTGGAGGTTGGGTTGGTTCCAACTCCACTGACTTGTTTATGTCAGCAGAGCCTTTGGGAACGGGTTCGCCTGAGGACACTGAGTGTGATATCTCAGCGCCCTCCGTTGGCCTTTGTATTGGGCCAAAGATTGGCATATGATCTTTAGGGTGTCTACAGTCAGGGTCTGTTGTTGTTGCCCCCTTTTGTCAGGCTTAGGGGCAGAGGTCTCAGTGGCGAGTGACTTGGGTTGAGTCACCTTCCTGGACCCCTGTCCCTTCGTCCTCTTCAACTTCTTGGTGGGAGAGGGAACTGGTGAGATTTTGTTGTCACCCTGGATAGCAACGAGCATATATGTTGTCAGGGTGACAGGTGTAACCTCAATAGGGTCACGAGAGTAATTGGCCTTGTGTAAGACATCAGGCTCAAAGCCTACTGCATCAGGCTTAACATAATCGGACCCTAGCAAGTCTTGCAGGGCGTAGGAAATGAATCTAGGGTATGACATAAGTTTTTGCCTAGACTTCCCACCCAACTTTGCTATGAGGTCCCTGAAGATTATTTCTCCAAGGTCAAACTTTTTACCCTCTATGAGACAATACACTATCATTGCTTGAGTAGTGTTCAATTGCTCAGTGGAGGGTTTATTTCCCCAGAGGACCTGAATGACAAAGGTCATCAGAATCCTCTAGGGGGCTGGAAACCAGGTTTTGATGATTGGGGCTTTGGATAGGAGGGCCCTTGATGTCACCTCAGGTTGATTTTTGTCATAGGGCCCAAGTTCCAGTAACACTTCCTTCACATCTTTTTTAGTGGGTTGGGCAGTGAAGGTCTCAGTATAGTCAAGGCCAGTGGCTTTGACAAAGGTTTTGTAGTCAAGAGTTAGGAACTTAGTTCCATTCGTTACTGAGAACCTTATTTTGGCCTCCTTTGGTGCATCAGGGTTTTCAACCATTGCTGTGCACCAAAATTCCCTCAAGTAGTCATGATAGATGACAGAGGGGTTTTTTGTGAATGTGGTGCTGAGGAAACAATTTTGTAGAAACTTCACCACATCCCTGTATTCAGGGAACCCTTGAGGGTAGGCAAAGTTTCCCACCACATTGTTCTTGGTCAGGTCTACGCTTTCCATTTGGAAATCCACATTGGGTGCATATTTGATGACTTTAGAAGAAGCCATTAGTGTTGAGAAAGGTCTGGTTTTGAGAAAAATTGGTATCAAAGAAGAAACACACGCAGTTTAATCAAACAGATTTTTTGAAAACAATTTTGCAAGAGTTTTGATAAGTTTTTTTAAAAGCGTGTGTGTTTGTTCTTTGTGGGGGGTATTTATAGGGAATGGATTAGGGTAGTGATGTTGCGGATATCAAAAGGTTTTGTTATTAACCCAAAACAGTATAATAATGTGTGTTTGATATCCGCATTAAATTATCACGATTCCAATTGCCCTATTTTCTCGCAACATGATTATATGAACAGTTGCGTGTCTCTGCAAGAGGCACTTTTGCAGAGTGATGTCATCACACAAATATTTGTGTGAGAGAGAGCATTTAATTCTCAATGGTATTGGTGAGAAAGATGTAGGGGCCTAAGATGTGGATGCCTGTTGTGTAAGCGACATATATTCCTATATTTAATAGGAATTAGTTACCTACCTGGGACATTTACTAACTAAGTACTTAGAGCATTTAGTTAGGGTATTCAATGCCTTTTGACATGTTGAGCCCCGTGAATGATTTATCATTCAGGAATGGGTTTGTTCAGGAAGGGTGTGATCAGGGACCTAGAGAATTTACATCAGGTTGAAGCGCTTTTGATCAGTTGCCTGATTCTATGTCCAACATGCCTAATTTAGCTTTCAATCTTGTGAAAGTGGGTTCATCCAAGGGTTTGGTGAAGATATCAGCTAACTGATACTCAGTGGGGATGAAATGTAATTCAATTTCTCCAGTCATGATGTGGTCCCTGATGAAGTGGTATCTGATGTCAATGTGTTTGGTTCTTTGATGAAGCACTGGGTTATTTGAGATGGCTATGGCACTAGTGTTATCACAAAATATGGGTACCATCTTGTACTGAATGCCATAGTCACTCAGTTGGCTCTTCATCCAGAGTACATTTGCACAACATCCTGCAACAGCCATATATTCAGCTTCAGCTGAGGACATGGCCGCTTACTGTTGTTTCTTAGTACTCCAACACACAAGTTTACCACCAAGAAATTGACAGGATCCTGAGGTACTTTTTCTGTCCATATTGCATCCTGCATAGTCAGAGTCAGTGTACCCTTTGAGGTCAAATCCTGAGCATTTTGGGTAATACAAACCAAGGTTTGATGTACCCTTCAGGTACCTGAAGATTCTCTTGACAACAATGAGATGAGACTCTTTTGGATCAGCTTGATATCTTACACACAGGCAGACTGAGAATTGGATATCAGGCCTAGATGCAAGTAAGTACATCAGGGAGCCTACCATTCCCCTGTATTGGGTTTGGTTCACTGATTTTCCAGTGAGATCAGGGCCAAGGTTGTTTGGAGGAACCATAGGAGTCTTTACTGAAGAGCAGTCAGTGAGCTCATACTTCTTCAGTAGGTTCCTTAGGTATTTTTCTTGACAAATGGATATCCCTTTGTCAGTTTGTTTGATTTGTAGTCCAAGAAAGTACGTGAGTTCACCCATCATGCTCATTTCAAACTTTGTGGTCATCAGTTTTTCAAACTGTTTGCAAAGTTTGTAACTTGTTGAGCCAAAGATGATGTCATCAACATACCCTTGAACCAGGATGACATCAGTTTTTGTTCTGTAGATGAACAGAGTGTTGTCAATCTTTCCTTTGACAAATTTTTTTTGGATCAGGAAGGATGAAAGAGTTACATACCATGCCCTGGGAGCTTGTTTCAGTCCATAAAGGGCTTTGTTAAGCTTGTATACATGGTTGGGGTATTCACTACTTTCAAAACCAGGAGGTTGTTGCACATAGACATCTTCTTTGATGTTACCATTTAGGAATGCACTTTTGACATCCATTTGGTAAACTTTAAAGTTCATGTAGGTTGCATAGGTTAGGAAGATCCTGATGGCTTCCATTCTAGCAATAGGTGCAAAGGTTTCCTCATAGTCTATACCTTCCTGTTGATTATATCCTTTGGCAAACAGTCTTGCTTTGTTTTTGATGATTGTGCCATTCTCACCGGTCTTGTTTTTAAAGACCCATTTCATACCAATGATTAAAACACCCTGGGGGCATTCAACAAGGGTCATGACATCATTTCTGTCAAATTGTTCCAATTCATCTCTCATGGTCTGAACCCAACTTTCATAAGTCAAGGATTCTTTGATATTTTTAGGCTCAATTTTAGAGAGATAGTCAGCATAAAGACATATATTGGCTGAGGCTGCCTTGAGTTTTGCAGCCTTGCTCCTTGTGAGCTTGCCTTCAGTGGGTTCACCAATGATGTTCACAAGCTCAATAACTTTGGATCTAGTCCATCTATCCTGAGGTCTAGGATAGGAATTTGAACTTGTAGGAGCCTGATTGGGTTCAAACTCAGGAACATGAGGTGACTCATC
Source organism: Artemisia argyi (assembly GCA_030686995.1). Taxonomy (NCBI): domain Eukaryota; kingdom Viridiplantae; phylum Streptophyta; class Magnoliopsida; order Asterales; family Asteraceae; genus Artemisia; species Artemisia argyi. The sequence continues at coordinate 87,410,328 of CM060703.1, forward strand.
AATATGTACTTCAGTGACATTTGTGGGAACAACTTGCTTCTTAGGGTTCCTGAACAATTTGTTCAGTGGTTGCAGTCTCATTGGAGACCTGCTGAGTTTCAATGAACTCACTGATGATTGGTTGGGGTAGGTTGTGAGGGATGATATAGTAGGAGACATCAGCATCAGCTTGGTATTGGGTTGAGGGGTTGTTATCAGGATGATACTCATCAGGAGGATATCTTGATGAGTCATCAATACCAATTTCTTCAACTGAGGAATTTGAGAACCTGATGGATTCAGTGCTCTCATCAACAGTTATGTGATAAGTTTCCTCAGTTTGTTGTCTCCTTGTGTTGAACACCCTGAAGGCTTTGGAAACCAGAGAATATCCCAAGAAGTATCCATCATCAGCTTTGGCATCAAATTTACCCAAGTGATCCTTGTGATTATGAATAAACACAGGACACCCAAATACATGAAAGTAGTTGATGTCAGGGATCCTTCCTTTGAATATCTCATAAGGAGTCTTATTGTGCCTTTTCACAATGATTGACCTATTTTGAGTGTAGCAAGCTGGTTTGACTGCCTCAGTCCAGAAATGTTTTGAGAGGACTGAGCCATTTAACATTGTCCTTGCTGCCTCAATGAGTGTTCTATTTCTCCTTTCAGCTACTCCATTTTGTTCAAGAGTATAGGGAGAGGTGAAATTTTGAGAAATTCCTTTCTCATCACAAAAACACTCAAGGTCTTGGTTTTTTAATTCAGTGCCATTGTCAGTTCTAATTTGTTTAACTTTGACATCATTTTGATTTTCAATGTTCCTGACAAATGACATGATGGTTTCAACTGCCTGACTCTTTTTGGTCAGGAAGTAAACCCAAGCGTATCTTGAGTATTCATCTACTATGACCAGAGTATACTTCTCATGGTGAATGGACATTGGACTGACAGGTCCAAAAAGATCCATATGGAGAAGATGAAGGCAGCTTTTGATAGAAAAGGTTTCTTTGGTTTTGAATGATGCCCTGTGGTGTTTTCCTTTTTCACAAGCAGAACAAGGCTTGTCTTTGGTATACACCAGGGATGGAAGGCCCAGAACTTTGTTCTGTTTGGCCAGGTTGTTGATGCTCTTGAAATTGAGATAAGAGAGTCTCTTATGACAGAGCCAGTTGATTGTCTCACTTGCCTTTGAGAATAGACAAGTCCCATTTTGAGTCAGGGATGACATGTCTAGTACATAGACATCATCCCTCCTTGGGGTAATCAACACTCCTTCCTTGTTGGTATTAAAGATGGTTCCTCTCTTGTCATCAAACTGAACTATGTATTTTGCATCACATAGATGGGAAACACTTATCAGATTGTACTTGAGACCATTAACATAAGCTATTCTTGTAAAAACTATACCATTGCAGTTTACTGAACCATAACCTTCAGTGGGAGCTGATGAGTTATCACCAAATACTACTTTGGGTCCTGGTTCTTCCACATATTTTTGCAGATAACTTTTCACACCAGTCATACTTCTAGAGCATCCACTGTCGAGGTGCCAAGTAGGATCCCTGATGTGTTTCTGCACAAACAGTAAATTGGGTTAATTTTTCTTGTTGACCCACCTTCTAGTGGGCTTAGTCCTCAAAGACTTTTTTGTGGAAAACTAGAAGGGGGGGTTGAATAGTTTTACGTCCTTTTAAATTTATAAACACAAGTTTGTTTTAAAAACTTCGATTCTAGTTTATGTGAATTCAATACTTTCACTATATGAACAATTGTATGGTAACTAACTAACAAAGCTAATATAGTAAAGGTAAATAAATAAGTAAAGAGAAGAGTTAGAAAGATCAAACCACAACACAAGGATTTATAGTGGTTCGGCTACAAGGACACCTTCCTTGTTCCTACTCCACTCCCCGAGTCACCTACTCGAGAGTTTTCTTCACTATGTCAACAAACTCCCTTTTGGCGGAGAAAACCTTACACACCAATTTACACACCACACAACTTCACAACTTGATCACAACTTCTACACACCTTCTTCACACCAATATACTACACACCAATCTTCTTCACAACTATCTTCTACACACCAATCTTTTACTTCACACCTATCTACACAACTAACCTACTTCACTACTTATCAACTTCTATTATCTACACAACTTCTATATCTTCCACACAATTAATCACAAGCACAACACAATATTCACAAATGAATATTTACACACTATGCACAACTACTCTTCAACACTTCTTGAACTTGGTTGTAGAAAGAGTGTTCTTCTTTTGCACTTTGGATGAGAATGGATGATGAGAGATTGAATCACTTGAAACAAGGATTAATATACAAATGATCAAAGGGTTTTAGAGGATGTTTAGAGAGTTATAGATATGAAAATTTCGTGCAAAAGGTGGGGAAAAATTCCAGAATTAAGGTGGTATTTATAGGAGAAGAATTCTGACAGTTTCTGACAGGGGAGCCTGGCCGGTCCCCTTAAAGCATGGCCGGCCCCCTTAAAATTAAGGGGACCGCCCCTTATAATTAAGGGGGCCGCCCAACTGTAACGACCAGAAAACTTGTCTTTTAGTGGGGAAAGTTTATTTGGTGAAAAACTAACTGAATTTGGTTAAATATTTGAAATCATATATTTAGTATGATTAAAACATTTTTCTTTATTACCAAAAGTGTTTTTCAAAAATATATAATATGTTTATATTATTAAATAAACTTTGTGTTAATTAATTAACTACCCCTTTGATCATGAGATGTATTAAGCACTTGTTTATCCATACCTTAAGTGATTAAGTTGGATATAGTGATATAAACTAGCTTAATACTTGTTTACGTAGTAATTATACGATTGACGATTTTACATTTTGTGATCGTCAAAATATAGAGATATCGAAAGATATGAATAACGTTTTCACACATTATTTATGTCAACATTTTTGAATTTAGATAATGAATCATGGTCGGAAGTTGTGTGTACTGAGCTTCCACATGTTTTACATTTTGTGGAGGTTGATGCCTCAGTTGACTGAGAAGTGTTGGTGGGAGTTTTTCTTTTGGACTGAATGATCTTGTCATGTCCTTTGGTTTCATGGGAGGGATCTCCACAGATGTCACAACAATTTTTCATCATACAATCATCAGCAAGAAAGGCTTAGACTTCAGTCTCTGTTTGGAAGGTGAGGCATACTGATAGCCTTGAGTATTGTATAGACGTTGTGCTTTTAAAGAAGCAGTGTGAGAGATGTGATCACAAGTTCTGTGGTCCTCTTGTTTACATATCATGCAGAACAGGACTCTGTAGCATTTATCAGTGCTGTGATTAGGATAATTGCACAGCTCACATCTCACTGAAGGTCTGGGTGTGGTCTTTTGTTTGGAAGAACTTGAGGATACTGATGGGGTTTTAAATTTTGAGTCAAAAGGGTTTTTAGTAGACTCAATTTTCTCACTCAACATCCTGACAAGTTCAGCAAGCTGATCAAATTTTGAATCAGTGCTTTCAGGTTTCACTTCAGTAGGCACTGAAGGTGTGTGGTGTTCAGTGGGTGCAGGAGTAGGTCTCTTCAGAATAGTCTTTCCTAACCCTGATTTCTCCTTGGGAGAATGGGGTCGATAGACTGATGGTGCAAGGTCAGACTTGGGTTCCGCTCCTTGAAGTTGTTTCAGTGGAGGGAGTGGTGATTGAGAATCAGACTTAGACTCAGTGATGGACTCAGTAGGACTGATTTCATCAGTGACTCCTAGCAGCTCCTTGATAGCCTGACTTTCAGGCTCCAGGATTCTTCTAGTGTTAAAGTTTGGCAGCTTACTGTCAGGATTGATTCTTTCAATCCAATCACTGGGTTTAGGAGTAAGTTCTTTGCTAGAGAGTATGTTGGCCGACAGAAAATTTGTTGAATGGCTACTCTCCCCAGACTCTTCAGTGAGTTGATCTTCACCCATATCAAACTTTTTGGTGCTGGGTGTAAGACTTAGTGTTTCATAAAGTTTGGGGTTTTTCTGTGTCCATTTCCAAATAAGAGCCTTTTCTTTCTTAAGTTCTTCCTGAATAGCTTGATTTTGTTTTACATGTTTAGAATTTTGAATTTGAAGTGTTACACTTTCAAGCTTAGCTTGTTTTAAAGCAAGTAGTTCATCTCTACATTGATTTAATTCAAAACTTAGTTTGTTAAATTTAGAAAACAAATTAAGTCTTCGCTCTTCAACATACTTAAGATCAACATTAATATAATCTAAGTAAGATTTCCAATCAACATCATCATCCATAGAAAGTAGAATGTTTACCTTTCTCATTGTGATGTTAACCCATTCTCCATCTCTTGCATGACTCTTTCCCACAGCAAGTTTGTTGTCATCTGATAGGGCCATCAGGGCACTGATATGAACTTCTTCATTATCATCAGAGGACACTTCAACTTCATCCCATTCAAAGGTTTCAACAACAAGCCCTTTGTTCTTAGCCTGAGAAGGCTTTGGAGCCTGAGGTAGCTGAGTGACTGTTGAGGATGATTCAAGAAGGGCAAGTTTGGCTTTAGCCTTCCTGTATTTGGCTTCAAAGTCAATTTGAGGGGCTTTTTCAAATCTTTGACTAGATTGAAGCAACTTAGGTTGAAACTTGCTGGGTCCTGAAAAAGAGTTATTTCCTGAAAATTTGAAAGATGGTTCTGAGGTTGTTTTTGAAAAACAATCTTTTGCAAAATGGCCCTTTTTGCCACATTTAAAACACTCAGTGTTTTCATTTTCTTTAGAAGGATTTTTTTTTTCTTAAAAAACCTTTTTGAGTTTGCAAGGAGTGCCCTTTCATGAAATTCAATTTGAAGATCATTTAGGTACTCCTCACTGGTTCTTTGGTCAACCTCATCATCAGACTCATCGTGGAAATCCTGCACAACACCATTGGAATAGAAAGTAGTTGATATGTGTGAAATTGTCAAGGTCTTTTTGGTCTCCTGAGCTTTACAAGGGTATCTCCTGGTGATAAGATTGTCTTCATAGACAAACTTCCCATAAATAGCAGGGATCTCAAGGTTCTGAATGTGGTTAGCATTTCTCAAACCCTGAGAGAAATTTAACCACTTCTCAGGGAGACTGTTGACAAAGCCAACATTGATTTCATGCTTTGACAGAATAACACCATCATTGGTCAGCTCATTCAGGAGGGTCTTATACCGAGTATAAGTCTTAGAGAGACTTTCTGAATCTTTGGCCCTGAAGGTATTGTATTCAAGCTTCAGGTCCATGATTCTATTCTCTTTGATATCAGAAGGCCCTTCATAGCTATGAACCAGATCAGTCCAGGTCTGCTTGGCAGTAGGACAATTACTCACTGATTCCATTATATCATCAGGAAGACATGATATAATGATGCATTTCAAGCGCTGGTCCTGATTGACCACCCTCCTTTCATCTGGGGTCCACTAAGCTTCAGGTTTGACTAAACCCTGAGCAGTTGTTGGGACAAATGGACCATCATTAATTAACTTAATGTAATATGGTTCCATCCCAGTTAAGTAGCAAAGCATTCGCTTTTTCCACTTGTTATATTTTCCAACTTCAAGTCAAGGGGCAGTTGCTGAATAACTTCCACCCTTTTCGTCGACAAGTTGGGGAACATCTGAGTCAGCTATGGTGGGATCTTGATTTTAAAAACTTTTGAGCACTCTTTTAGTTTTGAAAACAGATTTTGAAAAGTTTTACAAACCAGAGGCTTTGATACCACTTGTTGGTCCCTTTTACTTGGTTATAAATAACTAAAAAGCTAATGTAACCAAGATATATGACTTCTAACACAGATGTATGATTAACAATAAAGCAACATAAAGATAAGAGACAATATTTTTCAACGTTTAATTCTTTATTAGAAGTTAATCAAAAAGAATCATACCCAAGTGTTTGCGGAATAACACTTAGGATTGAAACGACAAGTATGGTGTTGACTCATCTCTAAACTCAAAACAATGTTTGAGTGACAACTAAGGTCACACTAAGCTATCTCAGGGACTATGTTGTTCTTTGGAGGAGTAAAAGTGGTTTGTGAATGCTTTGCATTAATTGCACAAACTTGCCAACTTTTACTCCTCACTTATGTTGCCTATTTATACACAAGTATGAACAACTCTAATATACAATGGACCTAAGCGTTCCTTAATAAAATCTTGATAGATTTTATTCTCTGGCAAGGGAAACTTCTTTTGGTTAAGTCCAAAAGGTGCTTTCTGATGACAGACTGGATTTAACCATTTGGGGAAAGTTTGACCTTAAAGTGATAAATCACTTTAGTGAACCAGTTCAAACTTTCCCGCCCAATCCCGCCAAATCTTCAGTCTTCAAGTCATCAGTCTTCAGTACCTTTATCTTTGTTGAGGAGTCTTGGGGTTCAGTGAGTTATTGTCATCCTCACTGAACCCATCACCTTCTTCTTGGCTAAGATGCCACTCACTGAGTTCCGCATCACTGAATAGAGAACCTTTCTTCTTAGGCTCGGTTTAAGCATCTTGAAAATACTCACTGAGTTACTGTTCACTCAGTGACTTGTTTATACTTAGGTGATTTTACGTTCAAATCCTTGTTAGAAAAAGATTGGGGAATTCAGTGACCCAACAATCTCCCCCTATTTGAACATACAAATAGCCTAGGTATTTCTTGATTCAGTGTGAGTTGGCAGGGGTCTTCATCTCTTACTGATTGTTGATGTAATTACAAGTAGGACACATAACTTTTAAAAAATAAAAATGATTAATGATAGTTGTTAATAGCTATTACAAGTCCTACAAATAACAAAAAAATAAAAATGATAGTTGTTGTTGCACATTAGTTTTCTAATTTTCATTCATAAAGGTGGAACTTTTGGAGAACTTTTGTGTGCAAACCCTAGAGGAATTTTCTGTAAGAACAAGGGTTTCAACCCTTGTCCCATCCATGTTCAATTGAAGATAAGTTTGCCAATAATCATACAATATGTCTATGTGTTGTTTGATTTTATCTTATGCTTGTCTTATTTTTAACATGCTAGGCTAGATTTTTCTTGTGTGTGCTTAGATGTAATGAAACCTAGATGTTGATTATTGGTTGATTGTTTGTTTATTATTGTTGTGGATGATTGAATTCAATGTTAGGCTTAAGAAAACTGGCAGACTTCCAATTGGTAACTTGCTTGAACGTCTTAAGAAACATGATCGGAGGTGTACTACGATTTATTGGTTGTATTTAATGCGTAGGCAACTGCTAGTGATACTACGTTAGGAGCTAGTAGTCGGCTCGACCTAGAATGAAGTAGAAGCCTATAGAGTTAGGGAATATCGTACACGGCCCTACGACTAGTATTAAGGAATATAACCCGTCATCCATGCAATTATAACAAGCTAATCAACCGGTAAAAGATATCTAGGGAGTAATGAAATCTAAGTAAACACATTTTATATTATTATTGTTTCCACCACACATTTAGTTTAAGTTTATTTTATTTTATTTTGATTGCATCTTTAGTTAATTGGGTTAGTTGACTAGCAACTAATTTCGCCTACTCCTTCAAAACCCGAGATTTTACTTACTTTCTTTAAAATATAAAAATACAAAAAGAATCATCCCTCACCCTTAGACCTAGTTTAGTAGACATTTTAATCCTAGCGAACACTATTCCTGAGTTGAACGATCAATCCCCCGGTACTTGTCACTAAACTATACTATAACGAACAGGTACACTGCCTGGTGGGGATTGCATGCTTCTCAAGATCCCTTGATAGGTAAAACCTTTTGCGAGGGTGCAATTCCACGCATCAAGTTTTTGGCGCCACTGCCCGGGGAATAGTTATTGTCTAGGTTAAAATTTCTTTTTATTATGTCTACTTGCTAGATTCCTTTCTAGTAAGATTTTTATTTTTATTTTTTAGGTTTCTTTAGTCTATCTTATTTCTTCGTTTTTTTTGTTCGTAACTTTTGCCACCCGCCATCATGGCAAATGAAGATCTTTCTAATCTTAGAGTCACCAGAAGTCTTAGTTACTTAAGAAATATTGTCTCTCCTTATGCAGAACCTGAAAGGGAAATGCATAGGCTAAGGCAATCTCTTCCAACACCCGAACCATTCGGCACAACCATTATCTTTGATGATGCCCTCTCTGAAGAAAATTCAGATCATCACCTTACATCCCCTAGCTCCCAATCCAGCCGCGATATGGACACTCCTGAAATTGCCACACCTAAGCGCCTTAAGGATTATTCCTCCCCGAACCCTCGCGGCTTCTCTAATGCCATTGTCTTTCCAAACGAACGTACCAATGAGGTCTTGCATGCAAATGATGTTTGGCTTGTCCAAAGTGTATGCAGGTTTCGTGGATTGCAAACCAATGATCCAATACAACATATTAGGGATTTCTTAAAGATAGTGGACACTCTCCATGCGAATGGGGCCACTAGAGACACATCCCGAATACGGTTCTTTCCCTTTACCCTTCAAGAAAAAGCCAAGGATTGGTACGATAAACTTCCCTCTGAGTCCATTTTTACATGGGAGCAGCTTATCTCTAAGTTTTACGAGAAATTCTTCCCTGCAGGAAAAACCTCAGCGTTTAGGGATAGGATCCTCCGTTTCTGTAAGTGAAAAGACGAACCCTTATATAGATCATGGATTAGATTCAAGGACCTAATAAGGCAAGTTCCCCATCATGGCATAGAACTTTGGCTTCTTGTCCAAATCTTCTATGACAACGTCTCCCAAAATGATCAACATGGAATCAATAATTCAATAAAAGGGAAAATAGCCAATCTAAGCGCCGAGGAAGGGTGGAATAGGATTGGGGAATATGCTCAAGATCAAGATGATACCTGGGATGAACCCGATTCGACTATGAGTATATCTGAAATCATGCAAACACTCTCATCTGAGGATCGACTAAGGAAGCTTCACGAAAGGGTATCATACCTAGCAGGGTCACGAAAAGCTAAACAACTATCAAATCCATACTTGATTTGCGACCACTGTGGGGGCCCACATAAAATAGAGGAATGCGGAGGAGAGCCCACAACCGAACGCGCATACCTGTCAAGCCATGACATTTTTGATGATCCTTCCCTGTTAACTTTCTACCAAAATGATGATTTTACCCCTTGGGGAAATCTTGTAAGAAAAGAGGAGGGAGAGAAAGGTCCTGGCTTCAAAATCAGGAGCACTTTTGAGGATGATCTTGGACATTTCACCCATGAAAAAAGCTTACAATTGAAAGGGCTTGACGAGCTCATTACTGAACAACAAAATGACATGGGAAAATGGTTCCAAGAGCTCAATGCCGCCCTCGATGGTCATAAAAAGCCTCAAGTAAACCAAACAGATCCCCTACTCGCGATTACTACTCGGGCCGGAACAACAACCAAGGACCCCCCTTATCCAAATCAACACCCCATTGTTGTTGAACCAGACATTTCTCACAGGGAAGGAGGTGATGTGAGCGATGAGACTCCCGAACAACCCCCTGAGATAACCTCCTCTCCACTTGCTCCACCCACCCAACCTGCGAAAGTCCCCTTTCCGTCCCGCCTCAAGAATCAAAAGATTGAGAATGATAATAAAAGATTCTTGTCATATCTGAAGGATTCGATAGTCACCATACCCTTCCTTGATGCTTGCTACCATATGCCCAAGTATAGCACATACTTCAAGAGATTACTTGCTAACCGAAAGAGACTCGAGGGTCTTGTAACCCTAGGAGAGGAATGCTCGGTAAAGAATGCTCTAGCTGATTAGGGGCAAGTATCAACCTCATGCCTTATTCCATGTTCCTCAAATTAGGGTATTCCAGATTGAAGAAAACTCGTATGAACATCCAGCTAGCTGATAGATCAGTCAAATACCCCTTGGGGATATGCGAGAACATGCTGGTTAAAGTTGGGAGGTTCAAATTTCCGGTTGACTTTGTAATCTTGGAAATGGAGGAGGATGACCTTGTACCCATCATCTTAGGAAGACCATCTCTTGCCACTGCTCGTGCTGTCATTGATGTTCATGATGGCAAATTAACTCTGCGAGTGGGAACCGACAACGTAACCTTTGATATTAAGGATACAATGAACCTTTCTCTTGAAGCTGCTAATCGGCTATACTTCATCGGAGAGGTCAATGAATTAACCGATGTCATTGACAACTGTGTTAATGAACAGATCGAAGAAGGCTGGTTGCGAGATGAAGCCTTCTTTCCCATAATTGAGAAGGAGAGGGAAGAAAGAGTTAGCGCAGTATCCTTCTATCCTGGACAAGGAGCCACTAAACCGCTTGAGCTTCGTAAAACCGAAAACAAACTGAAGCCCTCCATTGTCGAGCCACCTAATCTAGAACTTAACGAACTCCCAAACCACTTAGAATATGCTTTCCTACAAGGAGAAGATCAACTGCCAGTAATCATAAATTCTTCCTTGGAAGATGAGCAAAAAGATAAACTCTTAGGAGTTTTGAAGAAATATAAGGGAGTCATTGCATGGAGTGTAGCCGACATCAAGGGAATTGACTCGACCTTTTGCATACACAAGATTCTTATGGAGGAAGATTATAAATCAGCTGTGCAACCCCAGAGGCGAGTAAATCCCAATATTAAGGAAGTGGTAAAAAAGGAAGTCATCAAACTCTTGGATGCAGGGTTGATCTACCCCATTTCAGATAGTCCGTGGGTTAGTCCTGTGCAGGTCGTAACAAAGAAAGGGGGGGATGACTATGGTGAAAAATGACAAGGGTGAATTGGTGCCCCAAAGGACAGTCACTGGCTGGCGTGTGTGTATTGATTATAGAAAACTGAATGATGCCACCCGAAAGGACCACTTCCCTCTTCCAATCATAGATCAAATGTTGGAAAGATTAGCAGGACATGAGTACTACTGTTTGTTGAATGGATTCTCAGGGTTCTTCCAAATCCCCATAGCCCCTGAGGATCAAGAAAAAACCACGTTCACTTGCCCATATGGAACATTCGCCTATAGGAGAATGCCTTTCGTGTTATGTAACGCTCCCGCCACTTTTCAGCGATGTATGACCGCAATCTTTCATGAGTTAATGGAAGATAGCATGGAAGTCTAATGGATGATTTCTCAGTCTTTGGGAACTCTTTCGATCGTTGTCTCGCTAACCTCGAAAAAATGCTCAAACGTTGCGAGGAAACCAACTTGGTCCTAAATTGGGAAAAATGCCACTTTATGGTGAAAGAAGGGATTGTGCTTGGACACAAAGTCTCTGGAAATGGGATCGAGGTGGACAGAGCAAAAATTGAAGCTATTTCCAAGCTACCCTATCCAACTACAGTCAAGGCAATACGTAGCTTCTTGGGTCATGCCGGTTTCTATAGGAGATTAATTAAAGACTTCTGATTGAGCCCAAACGGTCAACCTAAACTGACCAGGGAATGGTCAACAAGGTCAAACTGCCTAGAGTCAATGCTCCGCGGAATATAGTGTTTCCCCGGGTCGGTATGTCCCGACGAGGTGTGAATTGTATTCAAACGGCTTTGTGATCGGGTGAATTTGAATAGGAAAAAGGTTTGTGTGTGATTAAGCTAAGGAATATACAAAGAAATAGCTTAAATAAGCTATACGAATAAGACAGGAAAGTAGGAAAAACCAAAAATGTTTAAAACCTAAAAACGCGTACGTTCACGTTTTAAATAACGTAGACGTACGAAATAAAACGTGAAAAGGGAAATCTGAAAACACCCAGGGGGTGAAAATGACTTTTTTACAAACTTAAAAGTAAAAGAAAATTTTTAGAAAAAGAAAATTAATATTTACACTATTTAATTATTTAATATTAATTAAATACTAATTAATACTTAATTATTAATATTTAAACAACTTAAATATAGTACAATATTAATTAAATACTAAAAAGGTGAAAATAAAATTTCTAAAATTATAAAATAACTAAAAACTAATTTTAAAAATAAAAATAACTATTTTTGTCTTTTTGTGAATTTTCTATTAATTAATAACTAATTAATTACTAATTAACTAACTAAACTATTTTAAATTAAGAAAAATACTAAATGAACAGTAAAAATTCTAATAAAATTTTTAAAATTATTTTATAACATATAAAAGCTATAAAAATATAAAAACTAGGTTTCACTTAATAAAAACTAAATGTGCTATTTAAAATTAATTATTAATAAAACTAAGATTAATTCTAATAAATACTAAATTATAAAATAAAAATCTGAGAAAATTACTAAAAATACTTTAATATAAGAGGAATTTAATAAAAATATAAAATAGCTAAGTACTTAATAAAAATTTAAAAATAAAAATTGAAATTAAATTACATTAAATAGAAACTATCACTTAAATTAAAACTTGGATTTTTGTTAATTTTCTTTTTGAAACTTGTTACACTACTGAAAATAAGACACTTTTACAAAAACAACTTTCTAGGAGCTTAAAAATAAGCAAAGTACAAGCTTATTATGGTGACAGTTGACTTTTGTTGACCAGATGTGGAAATGAGCTAAAATGGCTTAAAGTAGGACCCACAATGTGTAATTCAGATACAAATAAGCTATGTCAACATGTATGAGCCAACTTAAGCACAATGGGACCACTGAATAAGCATATAAGCTCAAAATAAGCTCTTTGAAACTTGTATGCACTCAGAAACTGGGACAGATTTTAGGTGTGGTTTCAAGTGGGTCCCAGTGGGTTCAAGGTCAAACCAGTGGTCAATTCTTGAAGCCTACCATGGGGGGGGGGGGGGTTGAGATGAACAAGGTTTGGGTAGTGGGGGCCACTGATGTGGTCAGAAACCCACCACCAAGTGGTGGTGGTGGACTGCTTATCTGTGTGCAGAGCAGGGGTTTGCCCTGCTAGTGTGTTTCAGGCCAAGTGGGGCCCAAGAAAAAATTACTAAAAATGAAAGGATGCTAGAAACTTGAAGATGAGGTGGGAGACTATCACAAGGAACAAGTTTCAATTCATGAAAGCAAATACACAAATCAAAACAATTACATGGTGTATATAATTTTGACTTTTGCTAAAAACTTAAAACTTTGACTTATTTTGACTTTGGATCACTCCTACTGATTTAATATGATATTATAAGCTACTAGAAAATGAAATTAAGTTAGAAAACCAACTAATGAAAGGATTTGGGTGGGTTTGAGGTCTCAAAGCTCCAACAGTTAACTATTGGAGGCTTTGGAGATGATTTTTGACTTTGTAACTTAAACCTACTAAACTTAAAGCTGGACTGAGCTAGATTTATCCTAGTGATGAAGTCTACCTAGTTTTCAAACCACAAAAACCTCAAGACCACAGCAAAATAGCTAATGCCAAACACTCTCTTAAGTAACTTTTAAACTACAACTTGAATATTTAAAACTACAACAGTCAAAAATCTAGGCTTGAACAGATTAAATAGGTTACTTAGAAGCTAAAAATGCTAAAATACACAGACAACACAACAAGGATAAGTAGATGCAACCCTAGGCTAGATTGAGACAGTTGAGATTCAATTTTGAGATAAGATATGGAGATTTGATCTTACAAGAAGTCCAAAGTATAGAAGCTGATGAAACCAGGAACAAAACCACACCCTAATGCCCCCCTGGGACTCTAAAACCATTCCAAAACCATTTTTGCAACTGCTTCATTACTTGAGACAACCATTTTTATTTTTCTTGAATATTTTTCTTTTCTTTTCTTTCTGAGAATTTTTTGCTTTTCTTTTGATTTAATTAACTTAGATAAACTTAAAGTAAGTTTATTAGATCAAATAAACAACACTTGAATGGAGTAACAACAAACTCAGATTTTTAGTGAAACTACGATTTTGCATAAACTTAACTGAAACTTTAATTGAACTTGAATTTTGGAATTACAAGGATAAACTAAATTATAAAACAGAAAGTTACAAAGGAAAGAAGTGATTACATGATTAAAATTACACTAAACTAATTAATACTAATCTAGTTGACTGCTACTACACTACTCCCTTTTTCTTGACTTATATAGTTCCTGCAGTCTCTTTCTTCCTTTCCCACATTGCTTTATGGCCATTGGATGAGCTGAGTGATTCCTGGCTGTTTGATTTAAATTAGGCGAGAAAAGTTGTTTTGGCAGCTAGGGGTTTGCTTGGAGCAATTTATGGGCATTGAATGGGTTTTGGATGTATTAGGAGAGTTGGGGGGGACATGGAATGGGATTAGTAGCAGAGGTGAGGGGAAGGTTGAGTGTGGAAGGGAGTTACAGGGCAAGTGGAGGTGGAAGGGGTGAGGTTGACTGGGGTTGACCGGAGGGTAATAAAAAAACGTGGTATTATATTTTGTTGTGTGGGCTGGGAAGTGAGATGGGCTGAGGTTTGTGGGAGTGTGCCTGGTGGTGGATCAGAGGGTGTTGGGGCTTGGTGTTTGGTTTGGGTTAGGATAAATAAAAGGGTCCGTTTAAATTGTAACTAAAAATACCACAAGGACCAACTTTGCAATTTTTAAAAACCAAGGGACTGAAATTGTCATTTTTCCAAAATATCACCAAGGAACAAAGATGCAAATATTCCAAAGTTCAATAACCAATTTTTCATTTTTCAAATTTTCAAAATTTCCCGGGGACTAAAAATGACATTTTTCAAAGTATAGGGGTTAAACTTGCCATTTTGTAAAAATCTTTTATCCAAGGACTAATATTGAACATTTTGAATTTCCAAGGACTAAAAATGATTTTTCATCCAAAAATATCCCACCAGGGACTGAATCTGCCAAAATCTGTAACTCTAGGGACTAAATTGTAAATTTCCAAAACTTTTCCAATTTTTCACCAAAGGACAAAATATGACAACTTATGATTGTAAAAGGACCTTTGGTGATAATTTTCCATATTTTGAATATCCAGGGACTAGTTTTGTCATTTTATGAAAGTTGGGGGACTGAAACTGCCAATTTTGCAAACTTTGTACGTTTTTCATCTGTTTTTGCTCATTTTGCATCTAAAACATATAAAACACGATTTTGAAATATTTTCAGTATTTTGATGCATTACTGAGTGTTTTTGTATGTTTTGCAGTTCAGATTAGACCAAAAATGATGAGTGTTTGAGCACTCATCAATCCCCCACACTAAACTATTGCTAGTCCCTAGCAATACTGTTTTGAAAACTTTATGGATTTTAAACTCTTTACCAAAAGCCATCACTTCTGGAGTAGCCAGGTGTAAGAACTGTGGCACACCTGATAACCGTGAGATTTTGAGCAAACCACCAGCTGTCAACGGATTTGATTAGTCTTTACCAAAAGCCGTTTGCTTCTGGACTAGCCAACTCTTGATGGAATAGTCAACATCTTGGCGAGCTGATTACCAATTATGGATTTTCCACTGCCTTTACCACACGCCATAATCTTGTGGGCTAGCCAACTCATTCGCTTTATGGGATATGGCGAGTTGAGGTACCATACAATTTTGGGCAAATTGCAAGCCATAAACGGATTTGAGATGTCTTTACCAAGAGCCGTTTGCTCCTGGACTAGCCAATCCCTTTTGTCGTTTAGACAAGGCGGACTGATTACCACAAAAATTTTGAAGCACCAGTGAAAATTTTTTAAATTTTTTTTAAATTTTGGCTAAAAACGGGGGTATAAGATAGTAAAATGTGATAAAATTCGCTAGAATAGCGAAATACCCCCCCCCCCCCCCCCACACTTAGGATGAATATTGTCCTCAATATTCAAAATCCCGGCTATTATGCCGACATTTTGAACGTAAAAGGGCAACATTACAAGCTAAGCGTGGAAAACACCATTTTGTATTTTCACTTCATAAGTAACCATAGCATGGGGGACTCCCCCACACTTAGGGTGAAAACCCTATAAGCATGATGTGGAAGAAACAATATCCATCGGACTTCCATTCAAGATGTTTGGACAAACATTTGAAGCACGTGAAAGTTCCACACCGATGAGATAAGTATCCGGCTCAAGATAATGATACATGAAAATGCCGGGATCAAATATAGTGTCCTCACTCCCGAAGGAGTGAAGAAGAGAAGAAGTCACCGTATAGGTGAAGAAAAGGAAGAAAATCATGATAAAAAGCATGATTTGATCTTCTTCCTCGAGAGCAGGCTCCGTAGCCTGAGTTTGGATTTCAAAGGTTAAGCTCATAAACATCCCGGGAGGGTGGGTGGGAATTTTCAAATTCTCATGATTGAGTGCATCTCCCCACGGGCTATCAAACTCCGGAGGAGTCATGATATGATGAGTGAGTTCACCGGAGAACTCCTCATGAAGAGAATTATTCACAAGATGTGAATTTGTGAACTCATGTTCCATTGTGGACTCATCACAATCCTCGTCAAAGATTGGATTGTTAGAAATCATAGTGAATTCAGATTCGAATTCAAATAGAGGATTGGTGAGAGTCGTATTGAATGTTTCGGGAACAAAGAGATTAACATTCTCTATTGGATTGTCGGGATCAGAAGTGAGTGGTGGATCATGATATAGGAGACTTTCAATTTCTCCTAGATCGGCTTCAAAGTCAAGGAGACCATCATCACTTTCCAATGAAAGTGGATTGATGTGAGTAAGTTCATCGGCGAACTCCTCAAGAAGATGATCAGCATCAGTTTGTGGAACTGATGCCTCAACATACTCGATGTCTCCATGAGATGTACAATCATCATTAAAATCTGAGAAAGTCTCAAAATGATCGTTTGAACACTCAAGAGGGGAAGGAATATCACACATATGCTCAAGAGTTCCCTGTGACTCTCTCGGGATTGGGACAAGGATCTCAACACTAGACTTTATTAATTCGTCCGATTCCTTATCAGGAACAGTGTCAAGATGCTCGTCCCCCATGATCAAAGAGTGAGTGGGAACCTCGGGTGTGATAGCAGTTGTTTGAGATGGAATCTCAACTGCTGGGATATCAACTGATGAACTTGATGAGGTTTTATAAAATTCAAGGATATCAAGTGTATCCTCATCATCACTGTCATCAGGAATGAAACGGAACTGAGAGCTGGCTCTGGCTACTTTTTCTTTTGCAATGGATTCCCTCACAGATTTTTCATATGCATCTTGGGAATTTATTCTAGCAGCCTGCTCTTCAGCCAGCAATTCTTCCATGGATTTTTGATGAGTATGTCTTTGGGCAAAGTCGTTAACTAAACCCTTAAGCTCATCAACGATTTTCATCAGATTTTGCATTTCTGGAAGAAGTGTTTGATTCATATCGTACTGTGGAGGTTGGTCGTAATAAGGCGTGTCAAAATTGTCACAAGGATATGGATTCCCCGTTTGACAATCTGAACTGAAATGTGGACCTCCACAGTAATCACAACAGTAAAACTGTTGAGGCTGTGAGTCGTATGTGCTAGAGTCATAATTGTTATCGGGAAACTGCTCATAGACAAGCGTGTTTCCCGATTGACAATCAGAACTGTAGTGTGAACCACCATAGTACTCACAACAGTAAAACTGCTGAGTATCATAGTGTGGCAGCTGATGGAATAAATCAGTCGTGTCATGGTAAGAATAGGGATCTTGGTTATAGACAGACCCGTTTCCTGACTCTACCATGCCACAACCGGGGCAATTACCACCATTATGAGAACTACCACACCACTGGCAAACCAGAAAGTGTGGATGAGACATAGAAAGAATCAAATGTGTATAGAGGGTGAAGAATGGAGAATCAAAAGGGTAGGAGGGTAAAGATGAATGTTTTTGGGTTTTTGAATGAACATTTTGTACAAATGATAAAGAAAATGTTTTTGTGCTTTTTTGTGTTCGTTGAAAACTGAGTTTAAAAAGTTTTCGTGAACGGTTTTGTTTTGATAAATAGAAAATATGAACAAAGGATGGATAAATGTACAATGGAACGAATTCCAAAAACACTAATCAGAAAAACCGTTTAGATACGCACACAACCTCCCCGGTAGCGGCGCCAAAATTTGATTGAGCCCAAACGGTCAACCTAAACTGACCAGGGAATGGTCAACAAGGTCAAACTACCTAGAGTCAATGCTCTGCGGAATATAGTGTTTCCCCGGGTCGTTATGTCCCGACGAGGTGTGAATTGTATTCAAACGGCTTTGTGATCGGGTGAATTTGAATAGGAAAAAGGTTTGTGTGTGATTAAGCTAAGGAATGTACGAGGAAATAGCTTAAATAAGCTATACGAATAAGACAGGAAAGTAGGAAAAACCAAAAATGTTTAAAACCTAAAAACGCGTACGTTCACGTTTAAATAACGTAGACGTACGAAATAAAACGTGAAAAGGGAAATCTGAAAACACCCAGGGGGTGAAAATGACTTTTTTACAAACTTAAAAGTAAAAGAAAATTTTTAGAAAAAGAAAATTAATTTTTACACTATTTAATTATTTAATATTAATTAAATACTAATTAATACTTAATTATTAATATTTAAACAACTTAAATATAGTACAATATTAATTAAATACTAAAAAGGTGAAAATAAAATTTCTAAAATTATAAAATAACTAAAAACTAATTTTAAAAATAAAAATAATTATTTTTGTCTTTTTGTGAATTTTATATTAATTAATAACTAATTAATTACTAATTAACTAATTAAACTATTTTAAATTAAGAAAAATACTAAATGAACAGTAAAAATTCTAATAAAATTTCTAAAATTATTTTATAACATATAAAAGCTATAAAAAATATAAAAACTAGGTTTCACTTAATAAAAACTAAATATGCTATTTAAAACTAATTATTAATAAAACTAAGATTAATTCTAATAAATACTAAATGATAAAATAAAAATCTGAGAAAATTACTAAAAATACTTTAATATAAGAGGAATTTAATAAAAATATAAAATAGCTAAGTACTTAATAAAAATTTAAAAATGAAAATTGAAATTAAATTACATTAAATAGAAACTATCACTTAAATTAAAACTTGGATTTTTGTTAATTTTCTTTTTGAAACTTGTTACACTACTGAAAATAAGACACTTTTACAATAACAACTTTCTAGGAGCTTAAAAATAAGCAAAGTACAAGCTTATTATGGTGACAGTTGACTTTTGTTGACCAGATGTGGAAATGAGTTAAAATGGCTTAAAGTGGGACCCACAATGTGTAATTCAGATACAAATAAGCTATGTGAACATGTATGAGCCAACTTAAGCACAATGGGACCACTGAATAAGCATATAAGCTCAAAATAAGCTCTTTGAAACTTGTATGCACTCAGAAACTGGGATAGATTTTAGGTGTGGTTTCAAGTGGGTCCCAGTAGGTTCAAGGTCAAACCAGTGGTCAATTATTGAAGCCTACCATGGGGGGAGGGGTTGAGATGAACAAGGTTTGGGTAGTGGGGGCCACTGATGTGGTCAGAAACCCACCACCAAGTGGTGGTGGTGGACTGCTTATCTGTGTGCAGAGCAGGGGTTTGCCCTGCTAGTGTGTTTCAGGCCAAGTGGGGCCCAAGAAAAAATTACTAAAAATGAAAGGATGCTGGAAACTTGAAGATGAGGTGGGAGGCTATCACAAGGAATAAGTTTCAATTCATGAAAGCAAATACACAAATCAAAACAATTACATGAACTTTTGGAAAAATTTGATGTCTACAATTTTGACTTTTGCTAAAAACTTAAAACTTTGACTTATTTTGACTTTGCATCACTCCTACTGATTTAATATGATATTATAAGCTACTAGAAAATGAAATTAAGTTAGAAAACCAACCAATGAAAGGATTTGGGTGGGTTTGAGGTCTCAAAGCTCCAACAGTTAACTGTTGGAGGCTTTGGAGATGATTTTTGACTTTGTAACTTAAACCTACCAAACTTAAAGCTGGACTGAGCTAGATTTATCCTAGTGATGAAGTCTACCTAGTTTTCAAACCACAAATACCTCAAGACCAGATCAAAACAGCTAATGCCAAACACTCCCTTAAGTAACTTTTAAACTACAACTTGAATATTTAAAACTACAACAGTCAAAAATCTAGGCTTGAACAGATTAAATAGGTTACTTAGAAGCTAAAAATGCTAAAATACACAGACAACACAACAAGGATAAGTAGATGCAAACCTAGGCTTGATTGAGACAGTTGAGATTCAATTTTGAGATAAGATATGGAGATTTGATCTTACAAGAAGTCAAAAGTATAGAAGCTGATGAAACCAGGAACAAAACCACACCCTAATGCCCCCCTTGGGACTCTAAAACCATTCCAAAACCATTTCTGCAACTGCTTCATTACTTGAGACAACCATTTTTATTTTTCTTGAATATTTTTTTTTTCTTTTCTTTCTGAGAATTTTTTGCTTTTCTTTTGATTTAATTAACTTAGATAAACTTAAAGTAAGTTTATTAGATCAAATAAACAACACTTGAATGGAGTAACAACAAACTCAGATTTTTAGTGAAACTACGATTTTGCATAAACTTAACTGAAACTTTAATTGAACTTGAATTTTGGAATTACAAGGATAAACTAAATTATAAAACAGAAAGTTACAAAGGAAAGAAGTGATTACATGATTAAAATTACACTAAACTAATTAATACTAATCTAGTTGACTGCTACTACACTACTCCCTTTTTCTTGACTTATATAGTTCCTGCAGTCTCTTTCTTCCTTTCCCACATTGCTTTATGGCCATTGGATGAGCTGAGTGATTCCTGGCCGTTTGATTTAAATTAGGCGAGAAAAGTTGTTTTGGCAGCTAGGGGTTTGCTTGGAGCAATTTATGGGCATTGAATGGGTTTTGGATGTATTAGGAGAGTTGGGGGGGACATGGAATGGGATTAGTAGCAGAGGTGAGGGGAAGGTTGAGTGTGGAAGGGAGTTACAGGGCAAGTGGAGGTGGAAGGGGTGAGGTTGACTGGGGTTGACCGGAGGGTAATAAAAAAACGGGGTATTATATTTTGTTGTGTGGGCTGGGAAGTGAGATGGGCTGAGGTTTGTGGGAGTGGGCCTGGTGGTGGATCAGTGGGTGTTGGGGCTTGGTGTTTGGTTTGGGTTAGGATAAATAAAAGGGTCCGTTTAGATTGTAACTAAAAATACCACAAGGACCAACTTTGCAATTTTTAAAAACCAAGGGACTGAAAATGTCATTTTTCCAAAATATCACCAAGGACCAAAGATGCAAATATTCCAAAGTTCAATAACCAATTTTTCATTTTTCAAATTTTCAAAATTTCCAGGGGACTAAAAATGACATTTTTCAAAGTATAGGGGTTAAACTTGCCATTTTGTAAAAATCTTTTATCCAAGGACTAATATTGAACATTTTGAATTTCCAAGGACTAAAAATGATTTTTCATCCAAAAATATCCCACCAGGGACTGAATCTGCCAAAATCTGTAACTCCAGGGACTAAATTGTAAATTTCCAAAACTTTTCCAATTTTTCACCAAAGGACAAAATATGACAACTTATGATTGTAAAAGGACCTTTGGTGATAATTTTCCATATTTTGAATATCCAGGGACTAGTTTTGTCATTTTATGAAAGTTGGGGGACTGAAACTGCCAGTTTTGCAAACTTTGTACGTTTTTCATCTGTTTTTGCTCATTTTGCATCTAAAACATATAAAACACGATTTTGAAATATTTTCAGTATTTTGATGCATTACTGAGTGTTTTTGTATGTTTTGCAGTTCAGATTAGACCAAAAATGATGAGTGTTTGAGCACTCATCAACTTCTCTAAAATAGCTCGGCCAATGACTCAGTTGCTTGTTAAGGATGCCCCTTTCGACTTCTCTCAAGAATGCAAGGATGCATTCGATCGGCTAAAGCAGGAACTCACGCAAGCCCCAATTATGGTTACACCTAATTGGGAATTGCCCTTCGAAATCATGTGCGACGCTAGCGACTATGCTGTTGGAGCAGTATTGGGGCAAAGGCTTAACAAACATTTCCAACCGATATAATATGCTAGCAAAACTATGAACCCTGCTCTAGAAAACTACTCCACTACAGAAAAGGAGCTATTGGCTGTAGTATTCGTTTTTGATAAATTTCGCCAATATCTGGTCCTTTAAAAAATGGTCGTCTTTACAGATCATTCGGATCTTCGATACTTATTTGCTAAGCAAGATGCTAAACCTCGACTTATTCGGTGGATCTTATTGTTACAAGAGTTTGATGTTGAAATCCATGATAAGAAGGGGGTAGAGAATTTAGCTGCTGATCATCTCTCTCGTCTCGAAAATCCCTGTCTTAACGAATCTGACAAGAGTGAGATTCGGGATTCATTTCCCGAAGAACAACTCATGTCAATAAATGATTCTGAGCCATGGTACGTAGATTATGCTAACTATCTAGTAAGTAGAATTATTCCAGAACACTTGAACAGAAACGAAAGGAAAAGGTTCTTTGCTCAATTGAAATATTACTTTTGGGATGAACCTTTCTTGTTCCGACGATGCCCTGATCAAATAATCAGGCGCTATGTTTCGGAAAAAGAAGCGATGAAGATAATGAAAGAATGTCATTCAGGGCCCTCAGGGGGCATCACGGGATGAACACCACTGCACAAAAAATTTTCGATGCAAGATTCTATTGGCGTACAATATTTTGTGATGTAAGGGGAATGATACAAGCGTGCGATGCATGTCAACGAGCTGGGAATATATCAAGAAGGGATGAAGCCCCTCAGAATTTTATACAAGTTTGTGAGGTTTTTGATGTTTGGGGAATAGATTTTATGGGCCCATTCCCGTCTTCAGGGGGAACGAATACATCTTAGTGGCCATTGATTATGTTTCAAAATGGGTAGAGGCACAATCCCTTAGGACTAACGATGCTAGGGTAGTTATTCATTTCTTAAAGAAATTGTTTGCTAGGTTTGGCATTCCTAAAGCTCTCATTAGTGACAGGGGACCGCTTATCACCCTCAAACCAACGGTCAAGTTGAAAACACCAATAGAGTGATTAAGAGAATACTTGAAAAGATGGTCAATCAGAACAGAAAGGATTGGTCATTTAAACTTGGCGAGGTTTTATGGGCATTCCGAACGCCCTACAAAACACCTATTGGGACGACCCCGTTTTACATGGTTTATGGCAAGGCATGTCACCTTCTAGTAGAGCTGGAACACAAGGCATATTGGGCACTTAAGACATGTAATCTGGATTATACGGTTGCAGGAATGAACAGGTTCTTACAGCTCCAGGAGCTTGATGAACTAAGACTGGAAGCATATGAATCCTCCTTACATATAAAGAAAGAGCAAAAAGATGGCATGACCAACGAATTAAGAAACCTAAGGAGTTTTCAGAAGGAGACAAAGTCCTATTGTATAACTCTCGTTTGTGGTTGTTTCTCAGGAAACTTAAATCTAGATGGTATGGACCTTTTACCGTGAAAAGTTCATCTAAAACCGGAGCTGTTGTATTAATGGACAATGAGACTAGAGAATTTACTGTGAACATACAACGCGTTAAACATTATCAACAAAGTGGTAATAAAATGATCAATGAGGAAGACATAACATTTGATGACGAGGTCACGTGATAGCCCGTGACCTTGAGTCTAGCTACAAGACTCGTCAATAAAGAAAAGCGCTTCTTGGGAGGCAACCCATGTTTTATTTGTTTGATTGTTTGTTTGTTTTATTTTATTTGCTTCCGTATGCATGTTTTATTTTTATTGTTTGTGGATCATGGTTCAAAGTAAATTGTGAAAATGCTTTATTTTGTTTTTAACTTCGTCTTAATTACATATAAAGGTATTTTGCAAAAGCTAAGTGTAAGGGAGACCCAAATTTGTTTATAAGAACGAAATTGAGCATGAACCACAACAATATTAAATGAACATGTGTATTAGTAATTGTTTGAGTCAAATGCTTGTATCGAGTCATAATGATGTTTTACAAGATTTTCCAGGAAGTAAGGCATAAGTTTTTCCAGAAATTTTCCGGAAACTTAACATGAGATTTTTGCAGGAACATTCTGACGGCGTCAGGAGTTATAACTTGACGGCGTCAGGTACAAAAAATTTGAATTTTTTTGCGAGTTTTGTTTATACCGGAGTCTTAAAGTTTTTGTTGACTCTTTACTTTTATAAACTCCAGGAAATCTACAAACATTCATTCCACAAGCATTATATCTTAATTTGCTTTCTAGGATTTTTAGTATATATAGATTGTCGCCGATTTTACGCGAGGTTTGCCTTGATTGTTTTCTCAGGTTTAACAGGTTACATTGGACAAGAGGATGATTTATATTTCTGGAGGGAAGCTTTCAAAGTTAATTTTCTTGGAAGAAGATCTAACCTTGTTGACACACTATCCACACCGAACGAATCAGGGGAGTATTTGTTTCATTCTTTTACCTTCATTTCTTTTACATCCTTTTTATTGAACATTGGGGACAATGTTCGGATAAAGTGTAAGGGGAGGGTAAATGATGATACTTTAGAGAATACAATTACGCTTGAGTTTGTTTGTTCAATAGTAGGTGTGTAATAAAACTAAGAGAAATACTTGTTAGGGCAATTTTAGCGCCAAATTTAAAATTTTTTTACAACATTTAGGAGTGAAGCTTTAGCCTTAATGAGCGTCTCATGGATAGGAGTTGCATGACTAGCACAAAAACCGTACCACTCAGAAAAATTTTCCACCCAAATATGTGAGGCTCGCCTTTAGATTTGTCAGGAAAAGCATTCATTATTAGTGCTTATGAGTGTACCGGTAGTACTTAGATTCTAGAACTTGCGTTAGTGATGCATCCCGAGACCGCTAGTGAGACTACATTCGTGTAGTTAGGATTTACTACTTGAGAAGAGGCATTAGGATCACCCTTGTATTAAACCCGTATCATAATTACTTGACCATTTAAGTCAATTAACTTGACTAACAAAGTCAATTAATTTATCCCACAGCTTTGCGTTGTACTCATTTTTAGTACACGATACCCCCGGTACACCCCTCCGAGCCTATCTTTTCGTTTCTAACTTTAAGCATTTTACTTAAAGGAAGAATTTGTTAACAATCCACCCCAAATGTGCAACCTAATCGCCTTAGGCTTCCTTGTATGCACTCATCTTTAGTGCATTATTGTTATTTGTTTAAACCCTTAGTTAATTATCTAATTGATTACATGGTTGCTAAGTCGAGTCATATCTTGTACATATTGTTTTGGGACCATTGGGACTCACGGGAAAAGTACTAGTGTTATGGAGTAATGGGGATGATGTCAATTATTACACCCATATGTGCGTTAATTTTTAAATGTACTCCAAGTGTTTTGATTATCGTAATTCGAGTCATTAGAATAGTTGATTGTAAAGTATGTAAAAGTTCAAGTGTAAGGGGATTGCAAATTCCCAATGATGTATTATTTTGGATGGTAGGGTAAAAGTGTATGCCAAAAAAATAAATAAATAAAAAAAAATAAAATAAAAAAAAAGAGAAAACACATACGGACTACCATAGCGTTTCATTCTATGCATGTTTTTTGTTTTTGTTAGTTTTTGATTAGCTTAAGTCGAGTCGAGTCTTGGCTTAGCAACGCCATATTGTACATGTAATTAACCAAGATGATTAACTCGTCACCAGTAAATATTGCCTTTATAAAAAAAACCGTGTTTATCCTATCCCTACACCTAACGTTATAACCCTTTAAAAGACCTCTTTGATAGTTTATCCTAGGTGCTTACGCCAAGTGGTGGAGGTTTGATCCTTTCCCAAGCCTATGGTAATTGATGAGTGTCTAAATACTCATCATTTTATACCAATCTGAGCTGCCAAAACATACAAAAACACTCAAATATGTATCAAAATACTTAAAATATCTTAAAGGTGTGTTTTATATGTTTCAAATGCAAAATATGCAAAAACAGATGAAAAACGTACAAAGTTTGCATAATTGGCAGTTTCAGTCCCTCAAGTTTTATAAATTGGCAAAACTAGTCCCTGTTTATTCTTAAAACATGAAAATGTCACCAAAGGTCCTTTTTAATCATAAAGTTACATATTTAGTCCTTTGGTGTAAAGTTTCACACAATTACAAGTTTAGTCCCTATACTTTGGATATTGACATAAATGGTCCCTGAGATGTTAAAAACTTTGAGAAATTCAATTTTGGTCCTTGTACTAATAATCTTTTGCAGGAATGGTCCTTGGTGTGAAGTTTGGTGAAATTACATAATTGGTCCCTCAAGTTTGGCAGTTTGTCAGTTTTAGTCCCCGGGTAATAAATAAATGAAATATATCAAAAATACCCGTGTACTATTCACTTATGGCAAAATAGGCCCTCATGATAAACTTTGGAAAGTCACACATCAGCCACCCTTAACTTTCACCAAATTACAAAATTGGTCCTTGTGATTTCTAAATAAAAAGCCAAACGGATCCTTATTAATATTAAACCCAAAACCAAACTAAACCCAAACACACCAAAGCCCACCCTACCCTTTTCTTCCTAAGCCCATTTCCCAGCCCAAACCACCCTTATTATTAAAACCGGGTCAACCCCGGTCAAACCCACTCCCCTTCTCCTTTCTTTCCCACCAAAACCACTCACCACCACACAGACCACCCAAACCACCATACCAGCCCACTGTTTTCACTCCACCTTGCTCCCCACTCATTCCACCTCATCACCTCCACCTCCACAACCTTCCAAAAGCATTGGAAACCTCTCCACGCAAACACAGTACCCCCCCCCCCCCCCACGACTTTTGGCGCGAAAAGGTGATTTGAAGGGTGTGGATTACTTTGACCATATCAAGGGTTCTGGATTGGTGGGAAATGACCCAGTGGGTCCCACAAACTCAGAAAAGGTCTTTAAAAGAGGAAAGAAGCCAGAAGGATGAATTAGTAGTTGTAGCTTAGGAGTAGTGTAACGTAGGTAGTGTAATTGACATTTTCAATTAAAAAAGCTTGTGCTCAGTTAATTTAATGTACTTTGATCTTTTATTCAAGTTAATTTCAAGTTTCAGCTCAGTTCTCATTTTATGCATTTTCTTAAATTCTCAAAAAATCTCACAAGGTTTATATGTTGTTAGTTGTTTTTGTAATTGATTCATAAGCTCATATAAAGCTCTGACAAAGCTTTAATAAGTCTTAGAAATCCTTAATCATCAGTTTAGAATAGAAAAGCAAAAATACTAAAAAATTCAAATAAAATAGTGAAAAATAAAAAAATAGAGGAAAGATCAAGAAAGAGAGCTGAGCAAGGTGTGTTTTGGATTGCTTCTGGGTTAGTAGACTTGTGGAAGTCAATAGGAAGTGATCTTGTTTGTTGGTTCTGTGTTTCTCAGCTAAAACTCAAATGTAAGTTAATCTTCATAATTTTGGTTTACCAATATACAGCTTAACCTCTAGTCATTTCTTTGTTTCTTATATTATTTAGTACTTATTAGTTATAATATAACTTAAAAGTTAATGTTTGTTCATTAGTTTTTTATAAGTTGCTTAGTCTCATAACTTAACTGTCAAATTTATCATAATCTAAATTAGATAAGTTTTGTTGTTAACTTAGGTACTTACAGGTTCATTTAAGTTTATTTTACCTTAATAGATAAATAAAAAGTAATTTCATAATCATTTGTAACCATTTGTTTTAGTAAATCACAAATTAGTCAAGATAAGGGAGTGTTTGGTTTTAACTGTTGTATTGTGTTCCTGAGGTAATTGTGTTTTGAAAACTATATAAACTTCATTACTAAGGTCACTTTAGCTCAGTTAAGTCATAAAACTTTAGGTGTTTTAAGTAGAAAGTCAAAATCCATTTCCTTATTCCTTGACAGTTAACTGTCAAGGATTTAAGGTCCACAAACCCTCACATTAGCTTATATCTATTAATTATAGCTTAATTTAGATTAGTCATAGCTTAAAATATCTTAATCAATCAGTAATATAGTCTAGAAATTCACAAAAGTCAACATAGCAAGTTTTCCTCAAAAGTCAAAATTGACATTCTCAGATTTTCACAAAACTTGTGGGATTTTTCTAGATTTTTGTATTGTGATTTAGGATTTGAGCTTTGGTGGACTTATACTCTACCAGCTCTAGTTTAAGTTCCCATCTAGCTTATATTTTTAGGATTTTTAGTGTGGTCCCCACTCACCCCTAAACACCACTGCAGGGAATAAGCTTCCCCTGCACCAGCAGATTCAGGCCACACCACCACCTTTGGTGGTGGTTTGTGATTGACTCAGTGGGCCCCACACCCTCTAGTTAGGTTCCCTCAACCCCCTCCTACCAGGGTTGACTAGTTGACCATAATTTTGACCTTGGACTCACTGGACCCCACCTGATTTAAGCTTGGAAGTCTGTCCCATAATCTGTCTCAGAAAACAAATAAGCATAAGCTTATTGGGTTATCCAGTGTACCTAATTAGCATTTTATGGCTTAAACAAGTTTCCTAAACTTATTTAGATCTGAATTAGTCATAGTGGGTCCCACACAAGCTCAGGTGAGCTTAATAGCTTAGTTGGTCAACTTTGGTCAACCGTTAGGGTTAGTAGCTTATATCTAGCTTATTAATAAGTTATAAAAATATTGTTTTTGCAAAAGTTAGTTATTTTTAGGTATAATATAGTTTTGTAAAAGAAAAATCCAGAAAATACAACATAAAAATAAGTAATAGTTTCTATTTAATTTAATTTAATTTTAATTTTCATTTTTAGATTTTAATTAAGTAATTTATGTTTTTATATTTTTATTAATTTCCTTTTAAGTTAAAGTAATTTTCATAATTTTCTCAGATTTTTGTTTTGTCATTTAGTATTTATTATAATTAATATTAGTTTATTTAGTAATTAATCAATAAATAAGTTATAAATAGCATAATTAATTTTTATATAGCAACACCTAGTTTTTATATTTTTTATAGCTTTTATAAGTCATAAAATAGTTTTATAATTTTTTTCATAATTTTCTAAGTTAGTTTAGTATTATTTGTAATTTAGAATAGTTTAATTAGTTTAATTATTATAAATAGTTTTTAATTAATAAAAAATCTATAAAAAGACAAAAAGATTTATTTTTATTTTTTTATACTTTCTTCAAGTTCATTTTTAAGTTTAGAAATTATTTTTATAAGTTTTTAGTTTAATTTGTAATAGTTATCATTTTTAGTTTGATTTTAATTAAATAGTTAAATAGTTTTTAATTAAATAATTAATAATAAATAATATAATAATCTAAAAAATAGTTTTCTTTTCATTTGAATTTTATTTTAAGTTTAAGTTTATATAATTTTCATTTTTAACCCTGTAGTTTATTTTTCTTAAAACTCACCTTTTTCTCAGTACGCAGTTGCGTCTGATTTTAATTTGGTGTACGTTTTATACGTTTTAGATACCTAGCTTTCACGTAATCATTTCATTAGTTTAATTAAGTCATTTTACTTTATAAACCCTAGTTTAAACACACACACACTTATACCTTTCCTGTTCACAAACTCGTTTATAATAAAACATCGCACACCTCGTTGGGACATTACGACCCGGGGAAACACTGTATTCCACGGAAGCATTTGCCTCAGCTGTTTGACTATTACAGTTGGCCATTCACAAGTGGCTGATCAATAATTATCTGACCATTTGAGGCGAATCAGTAATCTATTTTCTATGACAGGTAGTGAGAGATTGTTGGGAATTCTGCTAATTGAGAATTCTGCTGAAGGATACTGCTGAAGAGCTGGTTCCTGCTGAAGCAGTGTATCTGCTGAAGACTAGTTTCAGCATTATTAGTTTCTGCGGAAATAGATATTCCGTATATTATGTAATATAGTTAGGATATGCATGAGATTATTTAGGAAGTGATAATTCATATCTTTTAAAGTTTTTAGAAGATACGTTTCTTGTGAAACGGTTTAGGGTTCCTTGTGTATAAAAGGAACACACGATTAGGTATTGTGTACACGTTTTTAGAAAACACTTTCAGTATTATTAAAAGATCCATAGAGGATCAAGTGTTCTTAGTATTCAGTTGTTCATACTTGTGTTTGTTTCCGCTTTAGAATACAAGTTACAAAGATTTTCTTTTAGTGTGTTAGTGATTACATTAACATAACTAACGATCCATGAGTGCTCAAAGATCTATCAAGGTCTAAGGTTCAACAAGTGGTATCAGAGCCTCGGGAGAGTCTCTGTGATACTAAGAAACATCAATCATACACCCTCTCAATAAAAAACAACCAAAAACAATGCCTGGAACAGATGATGAATCTGATGCAACTCAGAACCAAAACACCACTTCTCTCCAACAACTCACTCTCTCAAACAATAATGCCAAATTCCCATACCTTAAGAATCCAGAGGAGTATGAATTGTGGTCCATGAAGATGCAAAACTGGATCACAAACATTGACAGGAATCTTTGGGAAGTTGTTCGTAAGGGTAACAACTTGAAGAAACATGTCGAAGATGCTGATGGGGTTGTTACCATCGTAGGTCCTAAAACTGCTGAAGAAGTTCTAGCCGTGCAGAGGGAGAATAAAGTTAGAATGTGAAAGATCGTTTAAGCCCATCTAGGATATAGTAACATTGATTAACAAAGCGGAATAAGAACAAGAACACAATCAATATTACTTCAAGGTTTTCTTTATTGAAAATAAAATAAAACTACTACTACTACTAAACTACTACACGCTCTATGCGTTTTCTAGACTCTCATTGGAGAGACTAGCTATTGAATGGATGAAAATATACTTGTAACCCTAGACGCCTACCCTCTTTATATAGTAGAGGGAGGTTACAAGAAACCCTAAACCTAGCTTACTAACAAAGCTAAGTTACTATTACATAATAGTCCTCATTGTTTCTTCTTTCTTCATTTCTTGCTTGTAGGTTTTGTAATCATCAAATCTGCAATTCCCAACAATCTTCCCCTATTTGATTTTACAAAACAATCTGCATGAAGAAACAATGCTAAAACATGTCATCACAAATAATAATCTGCACCTCAACTATTCTTCCCCTTTTTGTAATCATCTAATAGGGGTCTTGTGTAACTCGTAAACGCTTCCCCTCAAGTGATGCATGTAGAAACCAACTAATAATTTTTTTTAATAAGCAGCAGTAACGAGCATCAGCAGTATCGAACAGCATGAAAAATGGTCAAGTATATTAACAATAAGCTTCCCCTTAAAAATATATACTTGCCATCTCTTTATTCCAGTAGGCTCCATGGAGTGATCATTGATGAAGAAAATCAAATATAACTGATTTGATGAAGAAATGGAATCTCCCAACCTTGCATCTTATGTCTTGCACTATCCACGTGACGGCCTCTTGACAAACTCCTCATTGACTTATCCAATGAGACACTGAGCACAAATAACGTAACTCCTTCAAGTGATAGCAAATGTACGCATTAAGCACAATAAGATAGATCATACCCCTTCACTAGAGTCGTCAAGTCTTCGTCACCATACAAACCAAGCAAGTTATCTTAAAAAGCTCCAATCCTTTTAAGATATGATAAGAACACAAAACCTGTGAGAATCAACTACAACATCAAATAAACTATAATCAAATGTCTTCAACAAGTAATTTCCTCAACAAAATGATGATGGTTGATAACTCCGTCCTCCCTAACCATTAGTAATCTCACATAACTAGTAGGAACCAAAACCGACCAAAATAAAAAGTATACAACAAGCCAGCAGGAACCGTATAAAAGCCAGCAAGAATCATCAGTAGAAACCAATCAGGAGGAATGACCAGTAAGAACCATCAGGAGGAACCGAAAGCCATCAGCAGAAACAAAATATAATGGCAGCAGAAACAAAATACCAACAGTAGGAACCAAACCCAGTTGCCACGTTCCATAATCAATACCAAATCAAACTCCACACTTATCCACCAATCAAACTATATTAAATAAATAAACTCGAATAAGTCGCTGTCACCAAACCATGAAATCAGTAGTCAACTTTAAATCCCATGTTGCTTGCTTGAAGAAAACGACAGCTAATCAACAGTTTAACGAATTTGTATAACCTTCACCGATCCATGATCAAACTTCAACCAATAAAATCATTCACAACGAACTACAAATAAGCCTTTTTCACATTTGCTCTTCGACAACTTTTACCAAACTGCTTCTTCAAAACTGCTTTTTATTGATAAACACAAACATGAAAACCTTGTATAAACCCTAGATCTCACGAGCCCCTGAGCTCTGATGCCAATTGTGAAAGATCGTTTAAGCCCATCTAGGATATAGTAACATTGATTAACAAAGCGGAATAAGAACAAGAAGACAATCAATATTACTTCAAGGTTTTCTTTATTGAAAATAAAATAAAACTACTACTACTACTACTAAACTACTACACGCTCTATGCGTTTTCTAGACTCTCATTGGAGAGACTAGCTATTGAATGGATGAAAAGATACTTGTAACCCTAGACACCTACCCTCTTTATATAGTAGAGGGAGGTTACAAGAAACCCTAAACCTAGCTTACTAACAAAGCTAAGTTACTATTACATAATAGTCCTCATTGTTTCTTCTTTCTTCATTTCTTGCTTGTAGGTTTTGTAATCATCAAATCTACAATTCCCAACACAGAACAATTCTCCTTCAGGCTATACCAGATGACCACATGGGTGACTTCCACTTCATGGAAGATGCCAAGGACATTTGGATGGCCATCAAGGCTAGATTTGGTGGGAATGATGAGTCAAGAAGGATGAAGAAATCAATGTTGAAGCAACAGTTTCAAGAGTTTCAGATATCTGAGGAAGAAGGAATCCACAAGGGCTATGACAGGTTCCACAAGATCTTGAGTCAACTTAATCAGCTGAAGGCTAGACCGAATAATGAGGACTGCAATTCTAAGTTTCTAAGATCTTTGTCACCATCTCGGTTGCAAGTAAGCATTGCTCTCAAAACTAAAGGTGGATTGGACATGATCTCTTTTGATGACCTCTACAACAAACTTAAATCTCTTGAGCCTGATGTTAGAAGTCCCATTCGTCCATCCAATCACTCAGCCTTTGTTAGCACCACATCCAATCCGGTGCATCATGCCTCAAGCTCTTACACCTCAGCATCATCTTCTCATACCCACACTAAACCAACTCCTAAATCAAAATCCAGTAATATAATGGAAGAGGTACTTCACTCTTTTGTTGTTGAATATGAACATCAGCAATTTCTAGCTTATGAGGATTTTGAACAGTTGGATCCATTAGAGATGGAAGAGATGAATTTAAAATGGCAGTTGGCAATGATTTCTCTCAATATCAAAAGGTTTGAGAATAAGTCTGGGAGAAAGTTTGGTTTCCAGGGAAGAGATGCAGCAAGATTTGATAGAAGGAAGGTTAAGTGCTACAGTTGTGGTCAAATGGGTCACTTCTCAAGAGAATGCAAGGATAGAAAGCCTGGTGATGAAGTTAGATATGGCTCATATCTATTGGAAGCAGGAACTTCCAAAGCTTTGGTGACTGTGGATGAACATGTCAATTGGACTGTTTATGAGCCTGTTGAGGAGGAAGCTTCTGGTTCTGAGCAAGTGAATATGCTGGCATATTGCCCCACAGAGGATAAGAAGGATCAAGTTTCCTTAATGGGCATCTCTCAGGTACATAACTGTGTTTTTGGCTGTAGTGTAAGATACAATGAACTTAAACAAGAATATGATGAATTGAAAACTAAATAAAATGAGTGTTATGTAGAAGTTGAGGCTTATAAAAAAGCTTTAAAAACTTTAGAAAGACAAAAGGTATGGTTTCAAAAGAATCAGCTTAAATATGAAGAAAAGATAAGAGTCTTAGAAAGTGACTTAGAATGTGCTAAGATTGATTTAAGGCGTACTGAGAAAGAAAAAGCTGATGTTGTTTCAGAAAATCTAGTGCTGAAAAAGAAACTAGATGAAGAGGTAGCTAGACATAAACAATGGTTAATATTAGGTGATAATCTAGCTAGTGTACTTTATGGTAGTCAGGCTGTGTAAGGAATTATTGAAGATACTACTGATTGATACTGCTGACAGGTTCCTGCGGAAGGCTTAGTGACTTTCTGCTGATAACTGGTTCCTGCGGACATATAGAGATCCTACGGATAGAGTTAAACCGTGGATAGAACTTATGTATTTTAGGACAAGATATGTAGAATATCTTTTATTGGTTTATTATTATTCGTTTCTTGTAAGAGAGGTTAGGGTTTCCATTAGTATATAAGGAACCCTAGGTCATTGTAATACGTACGAGTTTTTCATTAACATTATTAGTAAAAGTTTATTGATCCATAGAGGATCAAGTTTAGTATAAGTTTGTTTTTATATTCCGCAATAATTACAAGCTCACAGAGGTTATCTCACTTAGTCTTACTGGTGATTACATTAGTAGGCTAACGATCTATTGGCTCTTGATCTATCAAGGAGTAGATCCCTACAAGTGGTATCAGAGCCACGAGATACTTTCTGTAACCTTAACACAATCACATAACTTTTCACTCAGAACCAATGGGAGACAAACCAGGCAGTGATGTTGCTCTTTCAGAAGCAGGCACTCTTACTCAACAACTACAACAGGTGGCCTTCTCCAACAGCAATGCCAAACTTCCTTTTCTTAGGAAGGATGAGTATGAGATCTGGGCCATGAAGATACAGAACTAGATTGCAAGTGTTGACTATAACCTCTGGAATGTTATACTCAATGGCTGTCATCCTAAAAAGCAAAGTGTAGATGCTAATGGTAAAGTTACGATTTTGGAACCTGTTTCTGCTGAAGAAATTCTTGCTATACAAAGGGAGAACAAAGCAAGAACCATATTGCTGCAGACAATCCCTGATGACCACATGGGAGATTTTCATTCCATGACTGATCCCAGAGAAATCTGGTGGGCCATAAAAGCTAGATTTGGTGGGAATGAAGAATCAAAGAGGATGAGAAAGAGTATGTTATGACAGGTTTCAGAAGATTCTGAGTCACTTGAATCAGCTTCTAGCCAGACCTGACAATGAAGAGGTGAATTCCAGGTTTTTAAGAGCCTTACCTCCCTCATGGTCTCAGGTGAGCATATCATTGAAAACCAAAGGTGGCTTGGACTACCTCAGTTTTGATGACTTGTACAGCAAACTCAGAGCTTTGGAAGGTGACATAAAGGGATTCTCTCCATATGCAGCAACTCCTTCACAATCTGCATTTGTCAACTCTAACTCAAACTACATGCCACATACCTATACAAGTCCATCCCCAGTACCACAGGTTTACTCAAGTCCATCCACTCCAAGCCAAAGTCTTCCAATGACCACATTGTCATTTTCAAATGCTAATCCTATAACTCATCCAAAGATTAGTAATGTGATGGAAGATGTACTTCATTCATTTGTTGCTGAAGTTGATAAACAGCAACAAATAGCTTATGAAGATTTTGAGCAGATTGATGAACTTGCTTTAGAAGAGTTGGACTTAAAGTGGCAAATGGCCATGCTCTCCCTCAAGGTTAGAATATTTGAGCAAAAGGTTGGTAAAAAGCTCAATGTTGAAGGTAGAGATGCAGCCAGCAGAAGGAAAGTAAAGTGCTATGCTTGTGGAGAAATTGGCCATTTTGCAAGAGAGTGTGCAGCCAAGAAGGGTGAAGCTAGTACCAGATATTCAGCATACAAGAAGAAAGAAGTGGAGGCTGGAGAATCAAAGGCCTTGATCACTGCTATAGATACTAGTGTTGACTGGAATGAGCATGAAGATGCTACAAGCAGCTCTCCTCAAATCTCTTGCATGGCTAGTTGTGATGATAACTTTGGTCTCATGGGAATCTCTCCTCAGGTATCTACTTGTGTTTGTGATTGTGATTCCAAATATACAACTCTAAAAGAAGCTTATGATGATATGAAACCAAAATATAATGCTTGTCTTATTGAAGCTGCAACTTATAAAGAAGCTTTTAAAACTTTAGAACAACAAAAGGTGTGGTTTCAACAGAATCAATTGGCTTATGAAGAAAAGATTAGAGTTTTAAGTAGAGATTTAGAATGTGCTAGCAATGAATTAAAGTTTTCTGAAAAAGAAAAAGCTAGAATTGAGTCTGAGAAAAGTGTTTTGCAAGAGAAACTGGATAAAGAAGTAGCTAGCATTAAGAGTGGCTAGTTTCAGGTGATAAATTATCTAGGTTACTCTACAGTAGTAAGTCTGTTACTTCTGAGATAGGTCTAGGGTTTAAGAAATATGTAGGTCCAGAAGCTAATCACTATTTAGATAAGAAAAATCATAACTATTCTGTTCCAATAAACTATCTAAAGGAAGGTGAGATGCATGCTGTACCAGGACCTATCAGAGGTGTATTTATGCCTGCTACCAAAACTTCTGACTTTGATGGTTCACACCATCTCTTTGGCAAAAAGTCTAAAGACTTGCCAACTAAGTCTGAAGACTCTCCAACCATAGGAACCCCTAAGCCCACATCCCATAAGTTTGACTTACCAGAATCAAAGGAAACCACTGGCATTAGGATCAATGACTCCCCTGACACTAGAAGTATATCTAGTAATGATTCTAACAATTATGTCTCTTGTTCTTCCAGGGACAAGACCTCTAGTTATGCCAGCTGTGATTCCAAGACCAAGTCAGACTCACCCAAGTCCTCAATAAAGATTTCTGACAAGTCATCTTACAAGTCTGTGGACTCTGAAGTTGCTGCTGATGAAGTTCTTTCTAAGACAGCCTCTTCTGAAGACTTGTTATTTACTTCTTTTGAAAACAATTCCTTTCAGTGTTTACAAAACAATTCTATTTCTGGTGTTTATTTGAATAATTCTATGTTTAATAAGACATCTTTTGGATTTAATAAATCTTCTAAGAAGAAGAAGTGTTTTGTTTGTGGAAGCAAATGGCATTTAATTAAGGATTGTGATTTTCATGAGAAGAGGATGGGTGTTTCTGTTGTTAATAATAGACCTAGACAAAAGTGGACTAATACCTTTTCCAAACCCTCAGTAGTTCCACAGGCAAAGTATAATGTCAGCAGAATGTATTCCATTCCTGCTGATTGGTCTGTTCCTTCTGATAGGTCTGTTTATGCTAGTAATACCAATAGAAATAGATATGGGTCAAGACCATTTTATGGATTTAATCATTGGTATGGATATAATGACCAAATGTTTTTGGGAAGGGCTAATTGGGATTCTGCTGAAAAGTCCTCAGCAGATTGTTCTTGGACATGTAAAAGACCATATAACTACAGGGAATCCAGGAACAATTGTGGATCTAACTCATCATCTTGGGTACATCACAATGATCCACAGGGCAGGCTCAAGACTTTCATGACTTAAGTCTCTTAACATATTTATGTTGTTGTATATTAACTTTCTTTGTTGTAGGAACATCCTCTTCTTAATAAAGACTTAGGTATTGTTGATAGTGGCTGTTCAAGAAACATGTCTGGGAATCAGGAAAAGCTACATGACTTTGTGCCTATTAATGGAGGCATAGTGAGGTTTGGAAGTGGAGTAGGAAGGATCACTGGCAAAGGAACCATTAGAACTCCAAAGGTGGATTTTGAGAATGTCTATTATGTGACGGAGCTTCAAGGATTCAATCTATTCTCTGTTTCACATATATGTGACAAAAAGCTTCATGTGCTTTTCACTGAAGAGGGGTGCTTCGTTCTTTCACATGAGTTCAAAATACCTGATGACAATCATGTATTACTTAAGGCTCCAAGAAACCATAATCTTTATACATTTGACTTGAATGATGTCAAGCCAGAAGGTGATCTCACATGCTTGGTGGCTAAAGCATCCTTAGATGAATCTACTAAGTGGCATAGAAGGATGGCACATGTTAATTTCAAAGTCATCAACAAACTGGCTAAAGATGGTCTGGTTCATGGTCTTCCTATCAAGATCTTCACCAATGAGCATAATTGTGTGGCTTGTAACAAGGGAAAGCAACACAAAGCTTCTTATAAGGCCATTACTACTGTGAGCACAATCTCAGAACCATTGCAGCTACTTCACATTGATCTTTTTGGTCCAACATCCATCAGGAGTATTGATCATAAGTACTTCTGTTTGGTGATCACTGATGCTTTCAGCAGATTCAACTGGACATTTTTCTTGGTGACTAAAGATCAAACCTTTCAGGCACTTAAAGAATTTATGGCTCTTGTTGAAAATCAACTTAACAAGAAGATTAAGGGTATGAGGTGTGACAATGGGACAGAGTTCAAAAATGCTAATCTTATTGAACTTTGTGGTTTAAAGGGTAATAAAAGAGACTATAGCACTCCTAGGACTCCACAACAGAATGGAGTTGCAGAAAGGAAGAATAGAACCCTTATAGAGGTTGCAAGATCTATGCTTGCTGACTCTAAACTTCCCACCATGTTTTGGACTGAGGCAGTTGGCACTGCCTGTTATGTATTGAATAGGGTGTTGATTACTAGACCTCACAATAAGACACCCTATGAGCTATTGACAGGGAAGAAACCTACCATTGAACACTTGAAACCTTTTAGTTGTTAGGTGACCATTCTTAACACAAGTGATCACTTAGGCAAATTTGAAGCAAAAACTGCTGAAGGGTATATTGTTGGTTACTCAGCTCATAGCAAGGCTTACAGGGTATATAACTTGGCTGCTAAGAAGATTGAAGAGACTCTTAATCTGAAATTTTTGGAGGAGAATGTAAATGTTCAGGGCAAGGGTCATGAATGGTATTTTGACCTTGATTACCTTACTGATTATTTGGGGTATGCTAGGCACACAACTAACCCATCTGCAGGTATACAAGTGTCATCTTCTAACAATGCAGGTACCCTACTGGATGATTCAGACAGTGATTCAGAATGTGATGAACCCACTATTGTTGTAACCACTCTACCAATTCAGATAGCAGATCCTCCTAACAAAGAAGCCTCTGATGCCAAATCTGCTGATGATGTGGAAAATTCAACCTATGCAGAAGATCTTGCTAGACTCAAAAAGCAAGAGCATGTAGCTGCTGAGGAAGCTAAAAGACTTGGTCTTGAATTTGCTCAAGACAATGAAGCCCTCTTAAAACAAGTTGCTGTTGCAGAAAGCAGAAAACCTAGTTCTGCTGATACATCTGCTGATGCAGCTGTTGATTCTGCTGATGGAGATTCTGCTGAAGGCATTTCAGCTGCAGTTCCTATTTCCACTGATACTTCCACTAGTTTTGATGAACCTTATGGCAGGTTTCCAATTCCCTCAGATCTTGCTAATGTTGAGCAAAGTGATGGCATTTTTCAATCAGCCTCTTATGATGAAGACTTTGCTTCTACTTTAACCAATCTTGATACCTCAATTGATGTTAATCCTGTTGCAATTAAAAGGATCAACACCATTCATCCACAAGATAATATACTTGGTGATCCTAATGCTATGGTACTCACCAGGAGTGCCTTTAAGAATACCAAGTTTGGGCAATGTGCATTTTTGACTTATGTATCCACTTAGAAGAGAGACAACCACACAGATCAGAAACATTATTTGTTTGCTTGTTTCTTGTCTCAAGTTGAACCCACAAGCATTAAACAAACTTTGAGTGAGCCTAGCTGGGTTGAAGCTATGCAGGAAGAGATGCAACAATTCAAGAATCAAGATGTTTGGGTACTTGTTGATCTGCCTGCAGGGAAAATTGCAATTGGGACCAAGTGGATCTTAAAATGCAAGAGGGATGCCAGAGGTATTGTGGTCAGAAATAAAGCAAGATTGGTGGCTCAAGGTTTCAGACAAGAAGAAGGAATTGACTACACTGATGTCTTTGCACCAGTTGCAAGGGTTGAGGCAATTAGACTATTTTTACCCTTTGCATCATATATGGGGTTTAAGGTCTATTAGATGGATGTCAAGAGTGCCTTCCTCTATGGCAAAATTGAAGAGGAGGTATATGTTACTCAACCACAGGGCTTTGAAGACCCCCATCATCCTAAGAAGGTGTACAAAGTTGTCAAGGCACTTTATGGACTTCACAAGCACCAAGAGCATGGTATGCTAGATTGTCTACATTTCTTTTGGAGCATGGCTATAGAAGAGGAGCTATTGACAAGACCCTCTTTATTAAGAAAAACTCCAGGGACATAATTCTAGTACAGGTATATGTGGATGACATTATTTTTGGATCCACAAAAGAGGCATGGTGCAGGGAATTTGAAGAATTGATGAAAGGTGAATTTCAGATGAGTGCAATGGGGGAGTTAACCTTTTTCTTAGGGCTGCAAGTCAAACAACAACCTGAAGGAATTTTTATCCATCAGGAGAAGTATGTTAAAGACATTTTGAAAAAGTTTGACTTTGAACTTTTGAGGACTGCTACCACTCCATATGAACCACCCAAGCTGAAGAATCCAAATGAGCAAGATGAGGCTGTGAATGTTCATCTTTATAGGTCCACGATTGGCTCACTCATGTATCTCACAGCTTCTAGGCCTGATATTACCTTTGCAGTCAGTGCTTGCTCAAGACATCAAGTCACTCCACTGACTTCCCACCTAAATGCTGTGAAGAAAATTTTCAAGTACATCAAGGGCCAACCCAAACTAGGCCTTTGGTATCCAAGGGATTCACCATTTGTGTTGGAGGCTTACAGTGATAGTGACTATGCTGGAGCCAATTTGGATAGGAAATCCACAACAGGAGGTTGTCAATTTCTTGGAAGAAGACTCATCTCTTGGCAGTGCAAGAAACAAACCATAGTAGCTACTTCTACTACTGAAGCAGAATATGTTGCTGCTGCTGCTAATTGCTGTGGTCAGGTACTTTGGATTCAAAATCAGATGTTGGATTATGGATTTAACTTTATGAACACTAAAATCTACATTGATAATCAAAGTACTATTTCTATTGTTAAAAACCCTGTTTTTCATCAGAGAACTAAACATATAGAAATTAGGCACCATTTCATAAGAGATGCAAATGAGAAGCATCTAATTCAAGTGCTTAAAATTCATACTGATGATAATGTGGCTGATTTATTAACAAAAGCTTTTGATGGACCTAGGTTTAATCACCTAGTTGTCAACATTGGGATGGTTAACCCTTGAATGCTATCTTTGAGGGGAGGCATAAGCCTCAGGGGAGGCATATGCCTCAGGGGAGGATTGTTATTGTTGTATATTATGTAGATTATTATGTTTTCTAGAATTATGTTTACTAACTTTGTTTTGCAGGTTTCTTTCTAATTTTGTATATTATTTTGGTTGTTCTTTTGTGTTTTGTTTGAATGTTTGGTCTCAGGTCATGTTCCTGCTGATGCACATTAATTAACATTACTTCAATCAGTGGAATCAGATGTAAAGACATAATAGTAAGATATTTTATTCATCAGAAGATAACATGGTACATCAACAACAAAGATCAGACATCAGGAGAAACATAAAAGGCTTTAATAAAAAACAACCAACCACCATCAAAACCACCACATTCCTAAACAACA
Organism: Artemisia argyi; assembly: GCA_030686995.1. Classification (NCBI taxonomy): domain Eukaryota; kingdom Viridiplantae; phylum Streptophyta; class Magnoliopsida; order Asterales; family Asteraceae; genus Artemisia; species Artemisia argyi. The sequence continues at coordinate 87,451,632 of CM060703.1, forward strand.
ACCCCCTACTCCATCTTCCTCTTTCCTTTGCCCAAGTCCTTTGGATCTGGCATTTTCTTGTGAACTCCTCTGGATTGCATATCTTTGTTCCAAAGCTTGGGAGCAGCAAGACCAAGGACCACCTTCAATGGACCCTTGCTTTTTCTTAAGGATTGTGGCTCTTCAGGGACTGCAATCCTCCTCATATCTGCACATACCCTTTCCATTTCACTGGTCAAGAATGCAGTGACAGGAGTGAAATCAGGGACAACCATAGCTAGAGGAGTTGGAGTTTCCTCAGCTTCAGTGGTTTCTTCTGAAGTGGTAGGAGATGGACATAATTCTGAAGGGCCTTCACCTAGGTAGTAGTAGGATCTTTGGATTTGAGGTATATCAAAGGTGGAGTCTGATGAATCAGAAGAAATTTCAATGACTTTGGGGGATGGCTTCATGATTTGAATGTGAGAAAGACTTTGGGATATGTTATTTGTGGGATGGTGAGTTGATTCTGACTTGAAGTCTTCTTTATAAAGACTTGATTTGGGTTTAATGTGAGTTAATGTAAGTAAATGGGAGGTAGTTGAGTCAGTAGCAATTACTAATTGTGTAAGTTGTCCACTTAAGTGGATTCTTCGAATGAAAGTCAATGGTTTGACCAACATGCTGCTGATACTATCTATTTTGTTGTTAAGTGTGTTCCTGCTGATAGCTTATTCAAGATCAATTTATTCAGGGGAATACTAATCTATCAGAAGAATTAAAACAAGTAAAAATTAACAAGGCAAATTTTTATTGATTCTTCAGAAGTACAATACAAGACAATGAAATTGAAAGATTCACAACAAAGTTCCTATTCTACTTTGCCCTTTCCCTTGCCCTCCACAGTCTTCTCCTTGCCTTTGTTGTTGATGTTGAAGATTCCTTGCCACTGAGGACAGGGCAACCCCATCACAATCTTTCTTGCCTTTGGCAATGGGGGATTTACTTTTCTTCTTCTTGGACAAGAGGACTGAGGCTTATCAGGGGTTGTGGGGTTGTAAAGTGCATCATTCTCATCATCCTCCTCATCAGAAGAAGTGAAGATGATGAGAGACTCATCAGGATTGGGAACTCTGTTTGCCCTCTCCAATGCATTCCACCTTCTCTCCATCTCTCTCTGGTACTCAGGATCATCAATTTCAGAGGGATATGGTGGAAGATCTTCAGATGATGATGAACTTGGTGCAGGTACATCATGTTTCTTCTTCTTGGCTTGTTCCTTTGTGAGACCACGGGGAAGTGTTGGCATTCTGAGTGGAGGTGGAGATGTTAGTGAATCAGAAGTATCCGAGGAGTCAGAAGAAAGGTTGATGATACGTTGATTGGAAGCCATGGTTGTATTGTTGATTGGAGGAATTGTAATTAGGGATTTGATTTGTGTGGAGAGATTTGGGGATAATTAACCTTTATTTATAAGATCATCCCAACCGCGTGTCTTTATTACCGTTAATGTGAGGTAGTTTTGAGATACTTAAGGGTTCTTTGAAATTTGAATTAAGAGATCTTTTTCAAAGATATTTGGTTTCCACTGAAGGGAAGATTCTGCTGATTGATTCTGCGGAAGGTTCTGTTGAATGAATGGTTGACCGTAGTCAACGTTTGACTATTTTCTGCGGATTGACCATTTGATTTCAGCCGTTTGACTAGGTTTCTTCGGACAAGTCAGTTTAATTGGGATTTCTTTAGTTGATTATTGGTCAAAGATTTCTTTCCAATAATTCATGGCAGTTTCATTCCATGTTTGGTAACTTCCATAATTAACCAAGACGTGCATATCCCACTCCTAAATTAATCGATTCCCTCTCGCTATAAAATTTCAAAAACCATTTCAACATTCTTCAGAACTCCCAACCCTAATTTCTTATTCTCAATCAATGGCTGACCTACTTTTCAAAGGTGATCATAACAAACATGCCTTTCTTGGTCGTGGTAAGGGTGATGAAGATTATGTGGGCATGATCAAATTTCTTCAAAGGTCCAAGATTCGTTATGCTCTGCTCCAATACCCAAGTGTTATTCATGAATCTCTTGTTGTACAATTTTGGGGAACAGCACAAACAAGGACTGTTGAAGAGGGACCAATAGAGATTGTTGCTGTTATAGATGGGGAAGAATATGTGGTTACTGAGTCATTGGTCAGAACTCAATTGCAATTGGATGATGAAGGAGGGGTGATTGATTTGCCTAAGGAAGAGATACTTAGAGGTCTTCAGGCTGCTGGTTATAGTGGAGATGGGAAAGTGTGGTACAAGAATTTATTTTGCCCTAAATGGAGGTTTTTGACACAAACTTTGCTTCAGTGCATAGGTTCTAAGTCTGGTGGATGGGACCAATTCTCTACAGATATTGCTCTTGCCATTATGTGTCTCTCTCAGGGAAGAACATTTAATTTTTCTAAGTATATCTTTAATGCTATGCTTGAAAATGTTAAGGATACCAAACTTAAATATTTAATGTATCCTAGGTTTCTTCAACTCATTTTAGGCATTCAGACCACTGACCCTACTCATTTGCCTGTTAAGGGTTTATCTAAAAAGTTGTTCTCTCAAATGAAAATTAAATTTACTGGTGAACACAGACCCTTACTTCCAGCTATGTTGCCTGATGGCAATGCTCCTGATGAAGTAGCTGCTGATGCCCCGGTGGGCAATCCTCCTGATGGAGTGGCTGCTGATGCAGCTGTTGGTGGTCAGGATTCTCCTGATGCTCAAGCATTAGAGGATTCCCCTGACAGAACTGCAGTTGTTCCTGATGCAAGTGCATCAGTTGCTTCTGATGTTTAGCCACCACCCCCTCCTAGGTCACCCACACCTGTACCTTCACCAATGGATATCAATTCTCCTGAGCATGAGCTCAATGAGAATTTTGGCTTTGACCAACCTGTACACTCACCATACTTTACCAGACTTCCAACACCTAGTCCTTTGAGACCTCATTTTGAGGATCATGTAAATGTAGATGTAGATGTAAATTTAGATTATTCTACTCACAGGACCAATGATGCTTCCAATACCACAGATATCCCTGTTGGTGGAGCTGAAGGTCCTGTTACTCTCACTTCTATATCTGCTTTGTTGAACAGGTATGTATCTAAGGTGGACAAATTGGAGAATGATCTGAACTTCACCAAAAAGAATCTCAGCAATGTTGTTCTGACTCTAATTGGAAGAGTTAAGAAGTTAGAGGATAAGCTTAAGCAAAGGAAGAAACAAGGTGTGGTATATGAATCAGATGACGACTCTACTAAAGCATTTGGCAACATTGACTTGGAAGGCCTTGAATTTCTTGTTGCTACTACATTGGAGAGTGTTCAAAGGAATGCTGCTGATGCCAGGCCTGCACCATCTATTCATTCTACTGATGATGTTGCTCCAACTATTGATGTTGTTCCAACTACTGATGATGCTCATACTGCTGATGCAAGTGTTCCAAAGGATTCCAGAGTCATTTATGTAAGGAGAAAGCATTCTACTGATAAGAAGTCTGCTGATGCTCCTAGAAAGAAGACTTCTGCTGATGTTCATAGAAAGGAATCTTTTCCTACTACTATGCCAGAAGTGGGCACTCATGCTCCATCAGCAGATATCCAAGCTGATCTCCCTCATGATTCTCCTGATAAGACTTTTGTTCCTCCTGAAAAGAAAGACAAAGGAAAGTCTATATTGGTTGATCAAGACATTCCTTCCAGAGTGAAATCCAAGGTGGAAATTGCTAATGAAAAACTTAGTGAGATTCCTGCTGCACGTTTGCAAGCTAAAGAGGATGTTGCAGCTACTAAAGTTCAATTGGATTTGAAAGCCTCAGTAGCACTTGCTAGGAAAATTCAAGATGATTTGGATAAGATGGGACCTCAATTTACTAGCACCTTGCCTGCTGAAAGAAAAAAGGAACTTGATGACATAGCTAAGAATCTTACTGCAGAACAATGGGAGAATTTAGCTGAACAGGCTGCCTCTAAGCCTAATTTGGGAGAATCTGTGCTTGGAGTTAATAATCCTGCTTTTGTTAAGATGATGGTTGAGAGAGGAAAGTTGCAGAAACAACAGGAGGCAGAGAGCAAAGCTAAGTATCAAAGGGAAAGGCCTTGGACTAAACAAGAAATAAAGAAATACAAGAGGAATTTTGTAAAGAAGGGATGTTCTATGTTTGGGTCAGGCTGGACTCAAAAGAAGGTTTGGGGTTTCTCAGATAAAAAGCTCACCTTCTACTATGACAAGATCATTTCCAATCTTCATTCTTCTGGTATACATGTTCAAGATGTTCTGGAGTTTAGAGGAAGACTTTTGGATGGGCCTGAAGCTAAGAAAGCTAAGCTTCATGATACTGCTGCTCAACCTGCTGAGTCCATTAGGTACTTTCATGGTGGTCAGGAGAAAGTACCATCTTCTTCAATCTTGCCTCAGATGGATGATACTCCTGATGCTCATATGGATGATATTCCTGCTGCTTTTCCTCATGATACTGCTGAATCTCATCCTGATACTACTGAAGTTCCACATGATGTAACCAATAGGGCTGGCAATTTTGACACGAAACCTGTTAACACGACACGACACGACCTGTTCTTAACAGGTTTCGTGTTTGACCTTAACAGGTTTCGTGTCTTAACAGGTCAGACCTGTTAAGACCTGTTAATATTCGTGTCTTAACAGGTCAGACCTGTGAAGACCTGTTAGTGACCTGTTAATATTATACTATATATATATGTATATATATATATATATATATATATATATATATATATATATATATATATATATATTAATCCTCACACAACTATCTCACACAATTAGGGTTCCTGCCTCTCCACTCTCCTCACACTTTTCTAGCCGCCACCCCATTACCGGCCACCATCTTTTCAGGCCACCACAACACGACACCGCGACCACCACCATCATCCTCTTGCTCCCCTCTATACGAATATCTACCACACGCGCTCACACACTCTCCCATCGTGATGTACGCGCTCACACACTCTCCCCTCTTGACTTCTTTTTTATTTTTGTTTTTGGACTTTTAAGACCCTCCGGATATTGAAATTAAAGGTGAGGTGACTCGTCTTGAAGATAGAGATTTTGAGGTGACTCGTATTGAAATTAATGATGGCATCTGCTTCTTTTTTATTTTTGTTTTTGGACTTTTAAGACCCTCTGCTATTGCTGTGTCAAGGATTATTATTTGTAATAGTTATTGTTTTTGGACTCGTCTTGAAGATAGAGATTTATGAAGATTTGTAACATCAGATTTGTAATAGTTAGATTTGTAATAGTTATTGTAACAGGTCAGATTTGTAACATTATTGTTTTATGAAGATTTGTAACATCAGATTTGTAATAGTTAGATTTGTAATAGTTATTGTAACAGGTCAGATTTGTAACATTATTGTTTTATGAAGATTTGTAACATCAGATTTGTAATAGCTTTTGTTAAGATTTGTTAACAGGTTTGTTAACAGGTCTTAACAGGTTAACCTGTTTATTTTCGTGTCGTGTTCGTGTTTGAAAAAAGCGACACGATAAGCTAACAGGTCGTGTTCGTGTTTGACCTTAACAGGTTCGTGTTTTAACAGGTTCGTATCTTAACAGGTTCGTGTGACCTGTTATGCCAGCCCTAGTAACCAATGATGCTTCAGAAGATACTCCAATAGAAGTACCTGATGATGATGATTCTGCAGATGTTCCTGCTGATGCTTCCAAACAAGTGCCTAAAGAAGAACCTGCTGATGGTCCTTCTATTCCTGTTACTACTGGCACTAGGAAGAAGACTAAAGCTATAAATAGGAAGGCTCCAAAAGATATTCCTTTAGAGGATAGTACTACTTTCCTTGATTATGCTTCTAATGATGGTCAAGACCCTGTTGTTTGGGAGAAAATTGTGAAATGGGAACTTGTTGACTCTGAACTTGGTCAAGGACAAGTGAATGTCATAACTAGACAAGATGGAACTACTAAGACATTCTTGTTTCTTAGCCAAATTTTACATATGGTAGACAAGCAAGACCTTCTCTCACTTTATGACTGGGTTACTCAGTATTATCAAACTCATTCCCCTGATGAAATTTGAATGTATTTGATGGGAGATCTGCAGATTCTGTGTGATTCTTATAAAGGTGATTCTGGTGTGAAGTTTCAAGTCTGGAAGGGTCAAAAGACATGGGTGGTTGACTATTGGAAGTTCTTTCCACTTCCCAATGTTCATATGATTGTTACAACCACTGGTAAGACCTTATACTGCTGGGATGATGTTCTTTATCCAATCACAAAGGAAGTAATGAATCTCATGCTGGAGGCAAAGCTTTCTGTTCCTTTGGATATGACTGAGAATGATCTTCATCTTGCTGAACAATTGATAAGGTTCATCAGAAGAAGTATCTTGACTAAGCCGGAACTGGCAACCAAGCATGGCATTCAAATGGATTCATATCTGCAATAAGCTGGTCTTGGTATGGTATTGTGTTGTATATTTTTTTTCTTTTAGTTTAAAAAAAAAAAAAAAAAAAAAAAAAAAAAAAAAAAAAAAAAAAACAACCAACATATTTGTATAGTTTTGTTTATGTTGTATGCAGGTTTTGTGTTGTTTCTTTCTGGTCATCAACTTGCCTGATGTTGACTATTCCATCAAAAAGTTGGCTAGTCCAAAGGGTACAACTTTGGTAAAGACTCATCAAATCAGTTGATAGCTGTAATTGTTTGCTCAAAACCATAGGGTTTTCAACTCACCCATGCTTTATTGCTGAGTAGTTGAAATGGTTGTCAATTGACCATGGATTTTTCCTTTTTGGATTCCAAATAATTGGCTAGCCCACATGTATATGGCTTGTGGTAAAGGCAGTGGAAAACCATGTTTGGTATTCAATTGACCAAGATGATTATTCATCAATAATTGACTAGTCCTGAGCAAACGTCTACAGGTAAAGACATCTCAAATCCGTTTATAGCTGATGATTTGCTAAAAATCATGTGGTTATCAGTGTACCTTAGAACACTTGGCTACTCCAGTAGTGATGGCTATTGGTAAAGAGACATCAAATCCATTATTTTCAATGATTCACCTCTCACAGGAGTTAACACACCTGGATGTGATGAGAATAGTATGCAACTAATTTGTTTTGATGTACATTTAGTCATGTGTTGCTGCAAAGAATGGTGCTTTTTCAAATATTTGTTGATCATAGAGATCATACTTCTGAAGATTCTTTGCTGCTGATGTTCATCATCAATCCTCTGGTTTATGCTATTGGCGATCTATCAAGAAATCTTGAACTTAACTGTGTCAAATTCAAGATTAGGGGAGGATTGTAAGGAATTATTGAAGATACTACTGATTGATACTGCTGACAGGTTCCTGCGGAAGGCTTAGTGACTTTCTGCTGATAACTGGTTCCTGCGGATGTATAGAGATCCTACGGATAGAGTTAAACCGTGGATAGAACTTATGTATTTTAGGACAAGATATGTAGAATATCTTTTATTGGTTTATTATTATTCGTTTCTTGTAAGAGAGGTTAGGTTTTCCATTAGTATATAAGGAACCCTAGGTCATTGTAATACGTACGAGTTTTTCATTAACATTATTAGTAAAAGTTTATTGATCCATAGAGGATCAAGTTTAGTATAAGTTTGTTTTTATATTCCGCAATAATTACAAGCTCACAGAGGTTATCTCACTTAGTCTTACTGGTGATTACATTAGTAGGCTAACGATCTATTGGCTCGTGATCTATCAAGGAGTATGTAACACCTAAAATCTGAGAACATGTGAAAAGACCAAATTGCCCTTACCAATTTGAAATTTAATTAAAAGCTTATTAAAGTACCAAATAAATCCCAAACTACTAACAATGCATAAGTTATGTATCCAAATAATTTTAACAATTACATTTAACATTTATACAAGTTTCAAAATTACCAAAATACCCCTACAAGGGCCGAATGAGAGAAAATGAATTTTAAGGAGATTTACTTTGATTTAAATTGTGCAAATAAGGAAGATAATCACCAAGAATATTTTGTCAACCAATATAGCTGAAATTCTGGTCCTCCATACCCTCTCATCACACGACATTCCATTTTAAAAAGCCAAACCATATCTTTTCTTTTAAAAAAACCCTAAAACCGATTTCAATAAAACACAAACAATTCTCTCAGCCCCCATTCGACTCTCACAATATTCCTAAGCATTTTTCTGTGATCAAACAACATCCAAGAGGTCCTATAAAAATACCCTTTTGAATTGTTGAAGCTTGGTACGATCGTGGTCTTGGTTTTCTTTTGTCGAGCCCTAAAAACAAGGTAATTCGTTTACACCTCATTCGACCTCTATAAAAATTATTTCTCATTTTTCCTGTGATACTTACATCATATAAGACCCACGAAAATTGGTTTCAAGGTTAGAAGATCATTGGTGAAGTCGTGGTGATTTTTGGATCATTTGGCCTATACGCGTATGCTATAAATCGTACAGCCCTCTCCACACGTTCAAGTCTTGGTTTGGTATTTTTATAAGGTCCTTTACACCCTATGAACATCATCTAAAATGCTCTAATCTATCCATGCATGCTCAACATCTTTTTGGCTAATTAAACCCTAAAAACGTATACAAAACCTAAATAATTGAATCCGAATTTTTGAGGCTTGAAACCTATTTTATTTAGACTCTATACAATCATAATATTCTGGGAAAAATGTTACATTGGATTGTTAAGGCCTAAAACAATTATTTTGGAACCATGTAGATAATCGGCTATAATAAAAGAAAAAGGAAAAATAAATCGTGTGAACTAGGGTTTGTGATTTAGGGTTTACTTGTTGTGTTAAATATAAATTAATGATGAATAAATGATGAACTAATGATTAGGTAAAGATTTGATTTAGGGTTCGTTAGGGTTTTCCTCCTTTTTGTGAAAACCGATTTGTATGTAAATGTTTTGGGTGAGTTTTGTAAACTTTAAAACTTAAGGGTTAATTCTGGAACTTTATTTGAGCTGTATAATATTCGAATAAAATATATAATGAGGGTGCTAAGTGTAAGTTTTGCATTTAAATGGATTAAAATGTATTTTAAACCTAATTAGGGTTTGTTTTGAAAATAATTAAAAGAGAGGGACTAAACATGTAATTTTCAGAAACTTGGAGCTGTTTTGAGTAATTTAATATATTCAGGGAGTTATGTGTCATTTTGATAATTTAATGGCATAATATGTAATTAGTAATAATTAAAGATTGAACTTGTAAATTAGAGGGTTAAATATGTAACTTTAATAACTTGAGGGACTTAATGTGTGAATTATGAATACTTGAGTATCCATTCGTATAATATGATAAAATAAGTGCTCATTATGTAAAATGGATAAGTTAAGGGTTTAATGTGTAACTATGAAGACTAAAAGGTTTAAAGTGTAATTTTGGAATGTAAGGGTATAAAGTGTAAAGTTGTGAAACCCTAAGGACCAAATGTGTAAATATGTTAAAAGACATTTTGATTCCATTAATAATGACTCAACTTTCTAATTATGGAAACTTTCTAAAAGTGGAAACTTACTATTTATGGAAACCTGCTAAAAGTGGAAAGTCACTTTAAATGGAAAGTTACTAAAACTGGAAAGCCGACTAAAATGAGAAATCTGAATTGAATAAGTTATTAATAATAAGCCGATCATTAATTCGTGTAGATTCGTTGAAGAAGGAGTGTTTCCATATGCTTACGTATGTTATGATTTCGATGGCGATTGAGGTACAGATATTCTGACCTTTCTCAAAAGGTTTCTCATGATCTCATTCATATTCTGATCCGTTAGTTCCCAAATTGATGCCATTGCTATGATCCCCTTTACTTGAACTTTCTCTATTGATCCCACTTGATATGACCTCCGTTATGAAACCATGCTATGAAAACCTTTTTATTATGCCATGGAAATGTTTTGAGAAGAACCGATTTGAAAAGATGTTTATAAATGATGCTAAATTTCTTTTAAAAGAAAGGTTATTTAACTTTCATGAACCCTATATTTTGAAAGACCATTTTTATGAAAACTGTTTTAAAAGATTATTTAGATTGAACTTTTAATAGAAACTTTTGAAACGGACTTTTGAACTGAACCATGAATTGATTTTGAATATGAACCTTGACCTGATAAACTCTGATTGGACCTTGAATACTATTTCTGATATGAACCCTTTGTTATGAACTGCTATTATGAACCTTTGATATGATTTCTGAGATACACCTTTGCTATATGACCTTTTGCATGACTTTGAGACCTGACTCTTAGTTTGATACCCGAGCCATTTCTGTTTCCCTACCTATGGAGGTACCATAGGCATGTCTGTGATGCACCACTGGCATGACTCATGTGTGGGTGAGTGATTTCTCACGCCGTCCCTTTTTATGATTACTATTATGGCCATTATGACTTTGAGTATATGACTTTGAGATTGACTTTGAGTAAGGGGCGTATGGGTTGCAATCCTAGATCTGTTCTGTTTAGTGGATTTAACTATGATTATGATTATGATATATGTCTGGTGACTGGTACTGTGTGCTATACATGCCTTTCACAATTTCTGGGAGTTCGCTACTCCACCCATTTGAAGAATGAGGACACCCCTCATATTATCTGATTATCTGAGAGGACTCCCCTCTATATGATTATGAAGAATTATGGTATTGACGGCTTATGTGATATGATATGTTTCTGGGCTCGTGGTAGATGACTATCCTTTCTTCTTTATATTCTATTACTCTTTTATCTATTCCTTATTCTATTTCCCCCCAATGCACTATATTTCAGTTCTGTTTCATTATCATTACTTTGTTTATATATCTGTTCACTGAGCTTTTTAAGCTCAGCCGCATTTCCTTTTCCTGCGGCAGGTTTTAGTAGGAAGCTAGGTTATGGGAAGAGAGTGTGACTGGACTTAGAAGGCTATGCTTTGGATTAGAGACGATTAGATGAAGTTTCACTTTATTAGACATAGTATTTATTGTTTTGTAACCTTGTAGTTTCAGATTTTTATTTGTAACCCTGAATTTCTTTGTATGTATGGATCATATGCTTGTGTTTGTTCTGATATGTCACTGTAATGTAATACTTCTACCCTTATCGGGTTGAGGTGTTACAATTATGGTATCAGAGCCAGGCTGCGATTCGTAATACATTTACCCTTGACCTGTGAAGTTTGGACCCCTAAGTTTCCACTGTAGGCGCTCATAAGACAACCTTTGAAACTTTACATTAGGATTCCCCATAGGAACCTAAGTTATTACCAGTGAGGAATGGGTAGACTAAGACATTTATGTAAGTATCATTTGCTTCCGTATCACTCTGATCGTGCCTTTGCTCTTAGATAAGCCTTATAAGGACCTTTGTTTCAGAAGTTAGAAGTTTTGCAACTTAAGTTTAGTAACCAAGTAAGTTTGGAATACCTCGGAAGGCTACCTGGATACCTTACACATTTAAGTTTCACTTTCAGATTTTGATCTCCGCCTCCGATTTGTTTGATAAGCTGTTTGACACCTTTTTCGACCACATCGTAGGTCATTCAACCACAATGTGTTCGACACATTCTGTAAATTCATTACTTATGCTGGGTATGAATGTATCATCCGATACTACTTAACTCTGTATGATCCATTATTACTCCTATGAGAATTTTGGTAATTATGAACCACGAATATGAGAAGTTTTGTTTCCTCTCTTTGAATGATGAACCTTGTTCTGCCAACCGTTTCCTTTGGAAGGGTATGATGTAAATACTATCTCTATATGGATTTGTTAACTAAGCATGATGATGCTGATAACTGAGATTCTGTACCTCTCACAATTGACGATTATACGATATGTAACACCCCCAATTCATGGATGCAGCGGAATTCGAACTGGGTGTTACTCGACGGCACAATAGTCACAATAATAGAAAATGAACTCCAATTGAGTCGTTTTAAAAGATTTATCATTCAAATTGTATAAATATCAGAGATTACAAAATGAGGTCCCAATTGGTTCCATGTTTACAATGTATAATAAATGAGTTTTTGAATGATAAGTAAATTTATAGCCCTCTTGAGTATCCGTGTCCTTCCGTGCCATCCTTGATCGTCATGAACCTGAAATACATGCTTGAGAGGTCAACACAAAGGTTGAGTGATATTCATAGAGTTTGTTAAATCGTTTGAACACAATGTGTTGGTAGTTAAATCGTTGAACACAATAATCGTAGTGTTTGTAGTTAAATCATTTGAACACAATAATCGTAGTGTGAGCTGTAGACTCACACCAATGTTTGGAAAACAAAACAGGTAGGCTACGTTATTATACGCCCATAAAATGTATTATACACTAAGCTTATGAAACCAAAACGTTAACGTGTACCAATATCGATCGGCAGATTTATCCCGGTAGGTACTTTGCCGTCATACCTAATGTCTCAAATATTAATGCATTTGTTTGAACTAATCAAAACAAATGGGATTCGTCAATCCCAATAGGCCTATTCACAATATTCGCGCTCACTTGCAAGTAACCCTCGCAAGTGATTAAATGGTTCATACTAAGGGATCTTGGTTTGGCAAGGATGTTACTTAGTGATAATAAAACATAGTCGAATAACATACAGTAGAAAGCATTGTGTTTGAGTAGAAAAATAATAGCATGTATTCCCCCCAAGGGTTTGTAAAACATTGAAGTAATGTAAAGTGGGGCTATGAACTCACCTTAAGTAAGATAGCAAGTAATGAATGTAATGGTTGAATCGTGAAGGTTTCTACGAGCAACCTATAATCGAATGTCGCGACTTAGGATCGGAGTAAAGAATATGAAGTAGTGCCTATATATATATCTTGCATTAGTCCATGATGTGGTATGATGTATATTGTATGTCCTTGAAAGAAAAGATTCATGAACATGTATGTTTTGTATATCGTTTACTACCGTTCGGGCTGACATATTTCAGAAGTCATGTTAGTAAGCGTTCGAGGAGCCAGGACACTTTAATTCGTAAATCCACAACTCAACTCGACGGCTTACATAATGAACTCCTCACATGAGGCTCCCTACTATTGTAGTAGTTGATAAAGTATAAGTTTTGATCCGAAAAGTTACATGTCCGATATTTGAATAAACTTAGGAAAGTTTATTAGTACATGAAGATTGTTATTAGGGGTAGCTTCATAAGCCTTAAATGACCATGTTCTCTTGGTAAAATCTCATGGTTTCCTTTTAAGTGAAGTAGATCCAAATTGCTTGTTCAAGTTATCGCCTAACTCATTGTTTCATGTTTACGCCTATGTGAGTTGTTATGGTCATTTCGTCATGGCCTAGCCATGACCTTTGGTCCTTGTTTCAAGGTCATGAGACACAACCTTGGCTCTAGCCATGGTTGTGGTCTTGATTATAGGTCATAAGACCTCTTGTTCCTTTCAAAGTATAACCATAATCTAGTGACTTTCGCCTAAAAATGGGCTGTTTAGAATTTGAAGAATTTTATCACTCGGAAAGCGTTTTTAGGGCTCGAGCTTCTTTGTTCCTGAACGAAAACGTCGTTTCGGACAACTTTCGTGTTTTAACTTTTTGATGAATCGGATCAGAAGTATGACTTTCAAAACTTAAATTTGATCAGGAAGCTATTTGGCAGTTTTGCCGGAAATCTTTGGTAATTTCAAATCGCCATAACTTTTGACTCGTATACTCGTTTTGGGTGGTTCAAATTGCTATGGTTTCCTTGTTAAGTCCTCTACTGTAATATGTAATGATCCAACATCATATTTTTACCATTTTGATCAGGTCTTACCAAGAAAGTCACTAGTTTACTTGTTTTAGTAACTTATCTTGTCAATCAATAACAATAACTTGTTTTGCTCACTTTTATACATCATGGACATAACTACAAGACATAATATAGCATGAATAATATGTAAATAACATGAACATGATTATTTAACAAGAATCAAGTTAGGGTTTGGCTCACAACTTTTGGCTTTCAAAGATGAAAGGAAGTTAACATGTAAGGATAGGACTTTGATAGACTTGCTTCAACCCTTTTTCACTTCATGCAATCTTTCTACCCTTGGTATTCTTGAAAGATGGATGATGAAGGTTTAGGTGAAATGAGTGGATTTAAACTCAAGAGAAATCACCAAGTATATGAGGTTATGGAAGTGTTTGATGAATGATAACCTATCTAGGGTTTCTACCTTGAACTAGCACTTGAATCTTGCATGAAACTAGAAGGAAATCAAGCAAAGATGAGAGTGTTGTGGTGTGGTTTGATGGCCGGCCAAAGGAGGGGAATGGGGGCTTTTATAGGGTCTTAAGGAGGTTAGAAATGTTGACTAGTCCAACCTTGGAGGCCAAGGTGAACACATGGATGAAATCTAAGGCCATTAAGCTTGAGATCAAGCCACCTAGTGTGAAAACCCCCCCCTATGGCAGTTCAATGGACTTGGAGAGCAAGGGTTGGCTTTTGGATGATATTATCCAAGATATCTAGTTAGTTTTGACTCCGGGAAATGCCAATCGTAAATGATTAAGCCTCAAAACGTAAAACCGGGTGTCGTAAAATTATGGAACTTGAAAGTATTGATAAACATGTCCATATGTCCCATAATAAAATATAAAATGAGTGGTAGGTTCCATTTGGGTGGTAAAACCCTGCTAAAAACTGGAAACACGGGTCTAAAACGCGTAATTCGCGTAAAACGCTGAATATTGCGTAAAATTGAGAAAAGTAAAATGTTACTTTTCTAATGTTATAAAAATGATTTAAAATGACTTATAATGTCTAGACTGGGCTCAGTCTAGTGTCGGTTGGTATTAAATGTCTTTTAGACATCAAACCGTAAGCCTAAAAATCACGAAATGACTTATAACATCAAGGGATCATTTTTGGTCAATGGAGGAGGGAAAGGATATGTTGACTTTTTCTAATAAGTTGAAAACTCAAATCTTCTTAGAAACGCGTTTTGTGGTCTAACGGTTAATCGCCCAAACGGTTAAGCGTGCTCGTGCGGGATTAGTACAGGTTTGGGTGACCTGCTGGGAAGTTTTTGGTCATGTTTTTCTCAGTCACGATTAATTCTCAAATAAATCATGAGTGTGTCAAACATTTTTCTGATGTGGGGTCACCTGACGGGGTGGAATTTCGTTGTGCATAGAATTTCTGATTGACGTTTTACCCTAAAACGTGTAATTCCTTAATAACTTTCACGAAAATGAGCTTATGAATGTCAAACTTTTAATTTGTCATGGAAATGATTTATCACTCGAGAATATCAAATAAAAATCAACTTTCGGGAAAGTTTCGGGAAAAATGAATAGTAAAAGTGAATAGTGAAATTTTCCGGGAATGGTGATTATCCTGAAAAATGTGAATTGTTACAGTCTCTACCCCTTACGGGGAACTTCGTCCCGAAGTTCTATGTGTGTCATATGTTGGAGTGGTGTCGATAAAGATGTGTGGTTACTTATGAGGACCAAAGTCTGGGATTTCCGGTAATGTAATTTGATTTGTCATTTCAGTGTATGGTGTAGGATGAGGCTTCCTTTTATGTAGGAAAGGTATGGTAATAGTCGAATATCAAAGGAAATTGATATAGCAGTCGAATATTAATAGGAATCGATATAGTAGTTGAATATCAAATAGAACTTGATATAGTTAAATATCAAAATGGAAATTGATATAGTTGTCAAGTATCAATAGCAATTGATATAACAGTTGAACAACAATAGCAATTTACATAGGAATCCAATAAATGGAAATTGATATAAGAATCGAATCATGGAATAAGCGTTGAACATGCGGTTGGACCAAGTCCTGTTTGAATTGTACGGCTGCCCATGCATATGGCTACATGGCTTCACAATAAGTTTGGTATGACTGCACATGCATATGGTTACATGGCCTCACAACGAGTTTGTTTGTTATTGCACTATCATTATGAAAACCAAAGTGTAAACCTCGTACTAATGGAAATTGGGATAGTCGTTGCAATCATAGCCTAGTAGGTAATCGGTTGTTGTACCTAGTGTTTATGTCATGGTTTGAAGCGATGTCGGTGAAAAGATAGGATTTCTTGTGGCGAATAAAATGTAGGTATCATGCCATACCCGAGCAATGTAATGTAGGTATCAAGCCATACCCGAGCAATGTAATGTAGGTATCAAGCCATACCCGAGCAATGTAATGTAGGTATCAAGCCATACCCGAGCAATGTAATGTAGGTTGACTTCATACTTATGTTATTTCGGATATAATTAAGCCCACTTGTTTATAATTCTTTATTTACATAGAGAGGCATCCCAAACAATGTAACTAAAGGAATATAAACGTATGGTTCGATGATTTATAATTTCTTTATTTAAATGAAAAGGCATCCCAATCCATTCAAATAAGGATATTATAAATCATCCTACTCAAGAATTCCCGACACAACATTCATACTTAGCCGGTGAGTTACAAGGTAGTGTATGCTTAACATTAATACTCTTAGATATATCGATGTTGAGTTTGCTTTAAAAATCTTAAGAGATTTTTAAAAGTTTATGACGGAATGGTATCCTAAACAGGATGGTACTTCTACGGGATGAAGAGAAGAATTGATAACTATCCAAAGATAGTCGTTCGGATTATCTCATAAATGAAAAATTTCAAGAATGAAATTAGGTAACACAAATAAGGTGTTAAGATTTCGCTGAGTGGTAAGACATTATCGTGTCTCTAGATTGTCTTAATGTATTCTGGTGGTTTATCGAGTTCATGTAGGAAATCAACCTAAACATAACCCTAGTACAACTACTCTCAGTATTGGAAAATTTTAAGTCGAATATAGTTAGTCAGACTATATTCCACTGTCCCAAGGTTAAATATAGGTGACTAGTCTATATTTAGCCAAGGTTCGATAAAATTTTCAAATACCTAAACTAGGTATACTTTTGATATGTCCGTTGCTTTCGGGAAACTGTCCACTAAACAAAGGCGATGTCAAACCCTTAAGTTGCAAGTCCCGTCCATACAAGACTTGTAACGTATGTTTTCATATTCCATTGCATAGAAGGTAGTAAGGGTAGATACGTATGGAAAGGAAGTTTTAAGTAGTTCTAAAATAGAACATACTTGGCCAGGATCACGAACTTTTAATAATGAAGGTTTCATAAGAAAACTTTGATGAATGTAGAGAAAGTTCAGCTTTTGTCGATGATGGATTAGTTTGTCCTTTAGAAATCTCATATTTCTTGTTTTGAAATCGATAGATTGTGACGGGTTTTTGATATCATAAGAAATGATATTGATTATGTGATGGAATAATTCTAGAGACCATTTGCACAAAACACAAAGTCTCGGAAGTAGGTTAGACCATTGTGTAATTCACAATGTCTGGGAAGTAGGTTAAACCGTTGTGTGACTCAAAACATTTGAGAAATGATTAAGACCATTGTATCATACAATGTCTTGGAAAATGAATGAGACCATTGCATCTCACAATGTCTTGGAAAATGAATGAGACCATTGTATCTCACAATGTCTTGGAAAATGAATGAGACCATTGTATCCCACAATGTCTTGGAAAATGAATGTTGGAGTAGGAACATGATTGGGAGAATGTAGTTGTGCCGAAATGCCATAGAATAGGCATATGCAGATATGTTTAGATAAAATGATTGAAAATAAACCGAGTTTATATATCAATATACTAATATGTTCATGTAGCATAAAATGCCTAGTGTGTATATATCAATATACTTATATGTGTTCATGTAGCATAAAATGCTTAGTGTGTATATATCAATATACTTATATGTGTTCATGTAGCATAAAATGCTTACGGGGAAATGCTCAATTATGTTTAGGGTACATATATCAATATGCAATTATGTTTGTGTAGCATAAAAATGTCTTCGGGGAAATGCTCAAAATGGGTATATATGAATATACTAACATGTTTGTGTATCATAACATGCTTACTAAATCCATAATCGTCTGGAGGATGGAAGACACGGAGAGCGGAAGGCTATAAAATGTTTTTGCTTGTATATGTGGTTATAGTTTAGGTCTCAATTAGACCCGTTTCTCTATAACCATGGCTCTGGTACCAATCTGTAACACCCCCAATTCATGGATGCAGCGGAATTCGAACTGGGTGTTACTCGACGGCACAATAGTCACAATAATAGAAAACGAACTCCAATTGAGTCGTTTTAAAAGATTTATCATTCAAATTGTATAAATATCAGAGATTACAAAATGAGGTCCCAATTGGTTCCATGTTTACAATGTATAATAAATGAGTTTTTGAATGATAAGTAAATTTATAGCCCTCTTGAGTATCCGTGTCCTTCCGTGCCATCCTTGATCGTCATGAACCTGAAATACATGCTTGAGAGGTCAACACAAAGGTTGAGTGATATTCATAGAGTTTGTTAAATCGTTTGAACACAATGTGTTGGTAGTTAAATCGTTGAACACAATAATCGTAGTGTTTGTAGTTAAATCATTTGAACACAATAATCGTAGTGTGAGCTGTAGACTCACACCAATGTTTGGAAAACAAAACAGGTAGGCTACGTTATTATACGCCCATAAAATGTATTATACACTAAGCTTATGAAACCAAAACGTTAACGTGTACCAATATCGATCGGCAGATTTATCCCGGTAGGTACTTTGCCGTCATACCTAATGTCTCAAATATTAATGCATTTGTTTGAACTAATCAAAACAAATGGGATTCGTCAATCCCAATAGGCCTATTCACAATATTCGCGCTCACTTGCAAGTAACCCTCGCAAGTGATTAAATGGTTCATACTAAGGGATCTTGGTTTGGCAAGGATGTTACTTAGTGATAATAAAACATAGTCGAATAACATACAGTAGAAAGCATTGTGTTTGAGTAGAAAAATAATAGCATGTATTCCCCCCAAGGGTTTGTAAAACATTGAAGTAATGTAAAGTGGGGCTATGAACTCACCTTAAGTAAGATAGCAAGTAATGAATGTAATGGTTGAATCGTGAAGGTTTCTACGAGCAACCTATAATCGAATGTCGCGACTTAGGATCGGAGTAAAGAATATGAAGTAGTGCCTATATATATATCTTGCATTAGTCCATGATGTGGTATGATGTATATTGTATGTCCTTGAAAGAAAAGATTCATGAACATGTATGTTTTGTATATCGTTTACTACCGTTCGGGCTGACATATTTCAGAAGTCATGTTAGTAAGCGTTCGAGGAGCCAGGACACTTTAATTCGTAAATCCACAACTCAACTCGACGGCTTACATAATGAACTCCTCACATGAGGCTCCCTACTATTGTAGTAGTTGATAAAGTATAAGTTTTGATCCGAAAAGTTACATGTCCGATATTTGAATAAACTTAGGAAAGTTTATTAGTACATGAAGATTGTTATTAGGGGTAGCTTCATAAGCCTTAAATGACCATGTTCTCTTGGTAAAATCTCATGGTTTCCTTTTAAGTGAAGTAGATCCAAATTGCTTGTTCAAGTTATCGCCTAACTCATTGTTTCATGTTTACGCCTATGTGAGTTGTTATGGTCATTTCGTCATGGCCTAGCCATGACCTTTGGTCCTTGTTTCAAGGTCATGAGACACAACCTTGGCTCTAGCCATGGTTGTGGTCTTGATTATAGGTCATAAGACCTCTTGTTCCTTTCAAAGTATAACCATAATCTAGTGACTTTCGCCTAAAAATGGGCTGTTTAGAATTTGAAGAATTTTATCACTCGGAAAGCGTTTTTAGGGCTCGAGCTTCTTTGTTCCTGAACGAAAACGTCGTTTCGGACAACTTTCGTGTTTTAACTTTTTGATGAATCGGATCAGAAGTATGACTTTCAAAACTTAAATTTGATCAGGAAGCTATTTGGCAGTTTTGCCGGAAATCTTTGGTAATTTCAAATCGCCATAACTTTTGACTCGTATACTCGTTTTGGGTGGTTCAAATTGCTATGGTTTCCTTGTTAAGTCCTCTACTGTAATATGTAATGATCCAACATCATATTTTTACCATTTTGATCAGGTCTTACCAAGAAAGTCACTAGTTTACTTGTTTTAGTAACTTATCTTGTCAATCAATAACAATAACTTGTTTTGCTCACTTTTATACATCATGGACATAACTACAAGACATAATATAGCATGAATAATATGTAAATAACATGAACATGATTATTTAACAAGAATCAAGTTAGGGTTTGGCTCACAACTTTTGGCTTTCAAAGATGAAAGGAAGTTAACATGTAAGGATAGGACTTTGATAGACTTGCTTCAACCCTTTTTCACTTCATGCAATCTTTCTACCCTTGGTATTCTTGAAAGATGGATGATGAAGGTTTAGGTGAAATGAGTGGATTTAAACTCAAGAGAAATCACCAAGTATATGAGGTTATGGAAGTGTTTGATGAATGATAACCTATCTAGGGTTTCTACCTTGAACTAGCACTTGAATCTTGCATGAAACTAGAAGGAAATCAAGCAAAGATGAGAGTGTTGTGGTGTGGTTTGATGGCCAGCCAAAGGAGGGGAATGGGGGCTTTTATAGGGTCTTAAGGAGGTTAGAAATGTTGACTAGTCCAACCTTGGAGGCCAAGGTGAACACATGGATGAAATCTAAGGCCATTAAGCTTGAGATCAAGCCACCTAGTGTGAAAACCCCCCCCCCTATGGCGGTTCAATGGACTTGGAGAGCAAGGGTTGGCTTTTGGATGATATTATCCAAGATATCTAGTTAGTTTGACTCCGGGAAATGCCAATCGTAAATGATTAAGCCTCAAAACGTAAAACCGGGTGTCGTAAAATTATGGAACTTGAAAGTATTGATAAACATGTCCATATGTCCCATAATAAAATATAAAATGAGTGGTAGGTTCCATTTGGGTGGTAAAACCCTGCTAAAAACTGGAAACACGGGTCTAAAACGCGTAATTCGCGTAAAACGCTGAATATTGCGTAAAATTGAGAAAAGTAAAATGTTACTTTTCTAATGTTATAAAAATGATTTAAAATGACTTATAATGTCTAGACTGGGCTCAGTCTAGTGTCGGTTGGTATTAAATGTCTTTTAGACATCAAACCGTAAGCCTAAAAATCACGAAATGACTTATAACATCAAGGGATCATTTTTGGTCAATGGAGGAGGGAAAGGATATGTTGACTTTTTCTAATAAGTTGAAAACTCAAATCTTCTTAGAAACGCGTTTTGTGGTCTAACGGTTAATCGCCCAAACGGTTAAGCGTGCTCGTGCGGGATTAGTACAGGTTTGGGTGACCTGCTGGGAAGTTTTTGGTCATGTTTTTCTCAGTCACGATTAATTCTCAAATAAATCATGAGTGTGTCAAACATTTTTCTGATGTGGGGTCACCTGACGGGGTGGAATTTCGTTGTGCATAGAATTTCTGATTGACGTTTTACCCTAAAACGTGTAATTCCTTAATAACTTTCACGAAAATGAGCTTATGAATGTCAAACTTTTAATTTGTCATGGAAATGATTTATCACTCGAGAATATCAAATAAAAATCAACTTTCGGGAAAGTTTCGGGAAAAATGAATAGTAAAAGTGAATAGTGAAATTTTCCGGGAATGGTGATTATCCTGAAAAATGTGAATTGTTACACGATATTCGTATTACCAATGATACACATCCTACCTGCTACTTATGCTAAGAAGCTAGACAAAATTCCCACACATTGAACTGTTCGTTTATCCATCCCAACATTTTTGTTGAACCATGTACTTGACTCTGATATATGAACTATCTGTATGATTTGACGACTGTATTCACTCTATGAATCCTTTGACTTTGAGATGTCTGATTGTACGGTCTTTTGGACTGAATGGCTATTCGTGAAGATACCATAGACTACCATATCTGAAATGTGACCTTAAAAATCTGCTTCACCCTATTCCATTATGATGACTCTCTATCATCTGCTAAAATTTCTGTCACTATGGAAACATCTACCCCAAACTCATGTGATTACCAAGTTGTCCTGAAAAACCATTATTATCAACCCTTGGAAAGTTCTACTATTGGGAAATATTTTGTCATACGAAGATTTTCCGGTATTCTCTGATGAACCTTTTGGTACTCCTTCCTGCTTAAGAAGTAGAGTGGACATTGAACTGATATCAGTGAAGAAACCATGGTGCCATAGAAGTTGAGAGATTGAAGGAGCTGATGGAATATGATTTTTAACCTTGGTGATTCTCTTTAGATGCTCTTGTTTGTTTATGAAGAAGAACGAGAGAAGTATGCGATGACGTATCGACTATCGTGAACTTAAACGTACCACTATCAGTAATCATTATCTGTTCCCGAGTACCAATAATTAATTTGGTCTTCCTTTGAAACTCCGCGTCTGATTGCATCATTTTAGATTTGAAGGACTGAAGAAGCAACCACAAAAACTTCTAAGAAGGGGGTTAACTAACCGAGAGTAACCTTTGGGAAGTATTTCAGTTCCTGAAGAAGAAAGAAGGCGATGTGAAAATTCCCTGAGATGATTTCTGAAGTTGCCTTTGCACTCGTTACCACATTTATGAACTTGAATGATGCCAATGGTGTTGGCTAGAATAATCATGTTTTTCGCGTGTTTTGGACAAATTGTCATAGTATGACATTGTGATGTGTTCTAAAACGAAAGAAGAACATAGAGATTATTGGTGAGATTGAAGACCGTTATCGGAGTTAGAAACCTGGTGGAAGAGTAGTAGAAGATGGTTGCGACAAGCATTACCATGGAAGCAGCATATAAGAAGAAGAGAGGAACTGGGATAGTGCTCAATCTTACATCATGCAACACGTGAAGATTTCAGTTTGGGCACCAAGACAACCAGACCAAAGGAGACGAACCATTCAACACACAACCTGGAGTCGACAACAACATCATGTACCTTAAAACCTGGAGCTATGTTAGAAGACCTGTCGAAGACACGCAGTCTTGTTTCTCTATTCATTTTAGTTGTACTAAGATGAATTGAGAGCAGAAGCAGACCTGCAGATGGAGGGATGCACAGTAATCGCATCAGAGACTGCCGTTACGATACCACACTACCAAGAGGAGCTGCTGAAGACCGGAGGAACCAGACTCGAATTTTAAATCCTCTTAATCATGAGGTAAGACGGACAAGAATAAACAGACTACTCCAACTTGGAAGAAATTTTGAAATTTGTAAATGAGTGGACGGATTTTGAAGCGGACATTGTGTTTAGACGAGATGATGCTGTAAAGAATTGACGTTACTGATGACGTACCTTAATTTTGAATGACATTCTCGGATCTCCGTTACTCTTCGAGTAATTTCGTTTTCTTAAGTTATGTTGTTTGATTTTGGTGACCTCTGAGACTATAGGTGGACTAGGTGGATTTAGACAAGTTTGTGTGTTCACGACTTGAGATAAAGTATGACCATCATGAGGGCATATGTATATGATGCCAGTATTATGACGCCTGGCCAACGTGATAATACTTACATCATATAACGTGCACTTATGGTGGGCATGTGATATTTCGAGGAGTGCCTTAGAAGCTTTAGAATTCTGGCATCTGATCAAGATCATCTGAGTTTAGTGAGACTTTAGGTTCATTCTGCCTATACGTTTGATATGTTGTCCTTGTTATACGATTCGATACGTTTGGACTCTCGACACGTGTTTTGCTGATCTTTGCAACTTCTGATAAGAATCTTAGGTTCCATTATGAAATTTCTGCCGTTGACGATATCTAACGACATGCTTTCTATCCGTATACGATTCGCATTCGCAAAGTTGTTCATTATGATCTGCTATGAGTAAATATGTGATTGTGGACCCTGAGGAAATGAGACCTGTTTGTTTATGAGAATACCTTTGGAAGGTTATCTAAAAGCCGAGACTATTTGAGAAGCTGAAGAGTTAAACCTTATATCACCTCATGTTGCTACAATTCAATGTCTTCTCATCTGATTCGCCTAATCAATTCGATGAAAATCCTATGTATTTTTATACCTCTCCCTGGAGAATTCGTTTATCATCCGTTATGTTTGATACATTATCCTTTTGATTCAAATTCAGTATGATATGCCCTTCTGAGAAATCCGAAACTGTTTTGACAATAATTACGAGTCATGAGAAACTATTTGGTCTGAAGATCTTTTTGGAAGAACCTCCCCGGGCGTGAAAATGTTTGTGACGACTTTTGCGGTTTGCTACAACTTCGTCTAACTTTGCGACTTCAAATTTCGAGGACGAAAATTTTCTTTTAGAGGGGAAGAGTTGTAACACCTAAAATCTGAGAACATGTGAAAAGACCAAATTGCCCTTACCAATTTGAAATTTAATTAAAAGCTTATTAAAGTACCAAATAAATCCCAAACTACTAACAATGCATAAGTTATGTATCCAAATAATTTTAACAATTACATTTAACATTTATACAAGTTTCAAAATTACCAAAATACCCCTACAAGGGCCGAATGAGAGAAAATGAATTTTAAGGAGATTTACTTTGATTTAAATTGTGCAAATAAGGAAGATAATCACCAAGAATATTTTGTCAACCAATATAGCCGAAATTCTGGTCCTCCATACCCTCTCATCACACGACATTCCATTTTAAAAAGCCAAACCATATCTTTTCTTTTAAAAAAACCCTAAAACCGATTTCAATAAAACACAAACAATTCTCTCAGCCCCCATTCGACTCTCACAATATTCCTAAGCATTTTTCTGTGATCAAACAACATCCAAGAGGTCCTATAAAAATACCCTTTCAAATTGTTGAAGCTTGGTACGATCGTGGTCTTGGTTTTCTTTTGTCGAGCCCTAAAAACAAGGTAATTCGTTTACACCTCATTCGACCTCTATAAAAATTATTTCTCATTTTTCCTGTGATACTTACATCATATAAGACCCACGAAAATTGGTTTCAAGGTTAGAAGATCATTGGTGAAGTCGTGGTGATTTTTGGATCATTTGGCCTATACGCGTATGCTATAAATCGTACAGCCCTCTCCACACGTTCAAGTCTTGGTTTGGTATTTTTCTCAGGTCCTTTACACCCTATGAACATCATCTAAAATTCTCTAATTGATCCATGCATGCTCGACATCATTTTGGCTAATTAAACCCTAAAAAAGTATACAAAACCTAAATAATTGAATCCGAATTTTTGAGGCTTGAAACCTATTCTATTTAGACTCTATACAATCATAATATTCTGGGAAAAATGTTACATTGGATTGTTAATGCCTAAAACAATTATTTTGGAACCATGTAGATAATCGGCTATAATAAAAGAAAAAGGAAAAATAAATCGTGTGAACTAGGGTTTGTGATTTAGGGTTTACTTGTTGTGTTAAATATAAATTAATGATGAATAAATGATGAACTAATGATTAGGTAAAGATTTGATTTAGGGTTCGTTAGGGTTTTCCTCCTTTTTGTGAAAACCGATTTGTATGTAAATGTTTTGGGTGAGTTTTGTAAACTTTAAAACTTAAGGGTTAATTCTGGAACTTTATTTGAGCTGTATAATATTCGAATAAAATATATAATGAGGGTGCTAAGTGTAAGTTTTGCATTTAAATGGATTAAAATGTATTTTAAACCTAATTAGGGTTTGTTTTGAAAATAATTAAAAGAGAGGGACTAAACATGTAATTTTCAGAAACTTGGAGCTGTTTTGAGTAATTTAATATATTCAGGGAGTTATGTGTCATTTTGATAATTTAATGGCATAATATGTAATTAGTAATAATTAAAGATTGATCTTGTAAATTAAAGGGTTAAATATGTAACTTTAATAACTTGAGGGACTTAATGTGTGAATTATGAATACTTGAGTATCCATTCGTATAATATGATAAAATAAGTGCTCATTATGTAAAATGGATAAGTTAAGGGTTTAATGTGTAACTATGAAGACTAAAAGGTTTAAAGTGTAATTTTGGAATGTAAGGGTATAAAGTGTAAAGTTGTGAAACCCTAAGGACCAAATGTGTAAATATGTTAAAAGACATTTTGATTCCATTAATAATGACTCAACTTTCTAATTATGGAAACTTTCTAAAAGTGGAAACTTACTATTTATGGAAACCTGCTAAAAGTGGAAAGTCACTTTAAATGGAAAGTTACTAAAACTGGAAAGCCGACTAAAATGAGAAATCTGAATTGAATAAGTTATTAATAATAAGCCGATCATTAATTCGTGTAGATTCGTTGAAGAAGGAGTGTTTCCATATGCTTACGTATGTTATGATTTCGATGGCGATTGAGGTACAGATATTCTGACCTTTCTCAAAAGGTTTCTCATGATCTCATTCATATTCTGATCCGTTAGTTCCCAAATTGATGCCATTGCTATGATCCCCTTTACTTGAACTTTCTCTGTTGATCCCACTTGATATGACCTCCGTTATGAAACCATGCTATGAAAACCTTTTTATTATGCCATGGAAATGTTTTGAGAAGAACCGATTTGAAAAGATGTTTATAAATGATGCTAAATTTCTTTTAAAAGAAAGGTTATTTAACTTTCATGAACCCTATATTTTGAAAGACCATTTTTATGAAAACTGTTTTAAAAGATTATTTAGATTGGACTTTTAATAGAAACTTTTGAAACGGACTTTTGAACTGAACCATGAATTGATTTTGAATATGAACCCTGACCTGATAAACTCTGATTGGACCTTGAATACTATTTCTGATATGAACCCTTTGTTATGAACTGCTATTATGAACCTTTGATATGATTTCTGAGATACACCTTTGCTATATGACCTTTTGCATGACTTTGAGACCTGACTCTTAGTTTGATACCCGAGCCATTTCTGTTTCCCTACCTATGGAGGTACCATAGGCATGTCTGTGATGCACCACTGGCATGACTCATGTGTGGGTGAGTGATTTCTCACGCCGTCCCTTTTTATGATTACTATTATGGCCATTATGACTTTGAGTATATGACTTTGAGATTGACTTTGAGTAAGGGGCGTATGGGTTGCAATCCTAGATCTGTTCTGTTTAGTGGATTTAACTATGATTATGATTATGATATATGTCTGGTGACTGGTACTGTGTGCTATACATGCCTTTCACAATTTCTGGGAGTTCGCTACTCCACCCATTTGAAGAATGAGGACACCCCTCATATTATCTGATTATCTGAGAGGACTCCCCACTATATGATTATGAAGAATTATGGTATTGACGGCTTATGTGATATGATATGTTTCTGGGCTCGTGGTAGATGACTATCCTTTCTTCTTTATATTCTATTACTCTTTTATCTATTCCTTATTCTATTTCCCCCCAATGCACTATATTTCAGTTCTGTTTCATTATCATTACTTTGTTTATATATCTGTTCACTGAGCTTTTTAAGCTCAGCCGCATTTCCTTTTCCTGCGGCAGGTTTTAGTAGGAAGCTGGGTTATGGGAAGAGAGTGTGACTGGACTTAGAAGGCTATGCTTTGGATTAGAGACGATTAGATGAAGTTTCACTTTATTAGACATAGTATTTATTGTTTTGTAACCTTGTAGTTTCAGATTTTCATTTGTAACCCTGAATTTCTTTGTATGTATGGATCATATGCTTGTGTTTGTTCTGATATGTCACTGTAATGTAATACTTCTACCCTTATCGGGTTGGGGTGTTACAGAGTAGATCCCTACAGGCTGTGGACTCTGGAATAGGTTTAGGATTTAAAAAATATGTTGGTTTAGAAGCTAGGAATGACCTAGGAAAATCAACACCAGCAGGATTAGCTAACTATGTAAAAGAAGGTAAATTACATGCTGTACCTGGACCTATTAGAGGAGAACACATGCCCACAGACCTGTCCATAACTGTTGACTTTGATGGATCATACCATCTTTATGGCAAAAAGTCAATTGACTTGCCAGACCCTAATTCTAAATCTACTGACTTTGTCTCTTGTTCTGATAGTGACAAGTCTTCTGACCAAGGGTCTACTGCATATACCAATTGTGATTCAAGTGAAAAGTCAGACCTTCCCAAGACCACACCCAAGACATCACCCAAGACTCCCTACAAGCCTGTTAGAGTTACTGCTGATACCAAGACAGTTTCTTCTGAAGACTTGTTATTTAATTCTTTGCAAAACAATGTTTCTAGTTCTGTTAAAAACAATTTTGTTAATGTTTGTGGTTTGAATTCTTTTTCATGTTATGGAACATCTTTCACTTTGAATAAATCTTCTAAAAAGAAGAAATGTTTTGTGTGTGGAAGTAAATTTCATTTGATTAAGGATTGTACTTTTCATGAGCAAAGAATGGGTGTATGTGCTAGTCAAAGAAAACCTAGGCAAATGTGGAAAAATGTTAATGATATACCATCTTTTGTTCCACATCAGCAGAAACACAATTCTGCTAAAAAATATTTTTCATGGAGAAGAACTGGTACTAGACCTTTTATGCGACCCACTAGTTCTTACTTTCATAATGGTTATTGGCCTAGATATTTTGACTCTATGTATGTTAGTGGAGGGTATTGGGATACTGCTGTGAATGTCACACCCCCAAAATCGGGTCCAGCGAAAGCATACAGGTAGCTGGGGTGTAACTCAATTGGTATCTCGACTCAAGTACAAAAATGTTTTCACTTCAATCATTTAGAATAAAATAGTTTAATCAAAAATGTTGAATTTACATTGTTAAAAGTAGTGCGGAAGTAGGCCCTTAACATAGTTTAAAACGGTCCCCAAATGAATAATCAGAGTCTTCTATGACCATGCCATGCCCTGCCAAAACCTCCTGTAGCGTGCCATTGCTTAATACCTGAAAATACATGCTAAAGTGTCAACACGAGGTTGGTGAGTTCATAGAGTCTTGTGAAAAAGAATGTAATGCATATGAATGAAGATTTCCCAGCAAAGGCATCGTAAATCCACTCAGTTCCAAGTCCCGCCATAAGAGACTTGTAACCTGTGTGTTTACGACCCACTACCAAATATGATTTGGTTTGTGTAAACAAATGTAATATGTGGACCAAGATTCAAAGATAAGTGTAGCAATGTCGCTATATAAAGGTAAGAGTGATAATGTAGCCATGGCAATGTTGCCATATAAATAAATTTGACCATAAGCAAAACGCATAAATAGTTTATCGAACAAAGTTTCATAGCACCAATTTAGAAAAGAATATTGAATGCACTAAGTTCAAGGCACCGAAAAGGTTTTCTAGCTATATGTAGGAGGTTACGCTCCTAAGTAAATGTAGGTAATCACATACCTATGAAATGTAGGTAATCCCACATACCTATGAAATGTAGGTAATCACATACCTATAAAATGTAAGTAATCACACATACCTATGAAATGTAGGTAATCGCATACCTATGAAATGTAGGTAATCACACATACCTATGAAATGTAGGTAATCACATACCTATGAAATGTAGGTAATCACAAATACCTATGAAATGTAGGTACCGGTTCTTAACTTAAGCAATCTGTAAATAGTTTAAATTTATGCACTCATGTCCATGAGTAAATAGCAAGTAGGTAACAAGTGAATAGTATTGTACTCGGACAATCAAACAAGTATTTAGATAAAGCTGAAAATATTTAAGTAATCAACCATGTATAGCAAGTAATGCGTTTAAGTAAAACGAGCATGTATTCTCCCCCAAAGAGTTTACAAAACAATTAAAAGAGTAGGGGCTATGACTCACCTGGTGCGATAGCTACGATGACAAAAGTGGATACACGAAATGAGGTTAGATCTCTAACCGAAATCGTGGTCGTTATAAGCTTGTTTTCTACGTTCTTTATATCCCCGGAATCGTGGGACAACATACTAATATATTTTTGATAAGTCGGGATGGCTAGATCAAGTTTTACACCTCAGATTGGCCCTTGAAAATCGTGGGACAGCAAGTACAATTTTCAGAAAATAGTTTTCGTCGTGAAACTTGCAAAAATCATATCTCCTTCATTATAAACTCGTTTTAATCCGTTCTTTCGCCCACGGCTTCGTTTTTGAAAGTATTTTCTAAATATCTAGCCCAAAGTTACCCAAAAACCCCTGATCTTTCCAGATTTTACAAAAATGGACAGCAACTTATATATAGTTTGAAAAATCAACTTTTCTAGTTCAAGGCTTGTTCAAAACTTAACCAAACTATCTCAAATCAACTCCACAAATACTCAATCCTACCATACACCTTATTAGGGTGTCATGGGTTCCTAGTCTTCACCAAAAATGGTGGATCTCATGAGATTGCTAATAAAAATTATAGATCTATGTTTATAAAGAAAAATGAGTAATAAGTGGTATGACAACCTATGTATACTTGCATAAATCTATATGACAATTGTAATGGATCAAAAATACATGTATTAAAGTGATGAAAAATAATATGTAAGCTAACTTGAAGTGTTATGTGAAAAAGATGATGAAATCCTTGTAACAACTTCAAGATTATTAACTAAAACCCCTTTGTAACACACTAGGATCGAGCTAGGATCATAAGGTTTACTTCTAATGGATGAAATGGCCAAGAATCAAGATCCAAATGGTGTATTTTTTCTGTTTTGGGTCGTGGCTAGGGAGGAGAGGAAGAGAAGAAAACCTTGTTTTATTGTTTGTAAAAATAATAATAAGTGTTAAAGTTTTGGAGTAGAAATAAATATCTAGTTACTTGGATGGCATTCTGGTAATTAAGTGATCAATTAGAAGTAAAACTCTTGCACATGGAAGGATAAGATGAGTGTGTGGGAAGCTTGGCTAATTATCTAGTTCACGGAGTCAGTTTTGGTTCCGTTAATTGCTAACCGTAAATTGTTAAGCCGCGAAACGTAAATCCGGGTATCGTAAAAATATGAAACTTGAAAGAATGACTAAACTTGTCAATATACTCCATAATAAAATATAAAATGAATGGTAAGTTCCATCGGGTTGCTTAAACGCTGTTAAAACTGGAAACGCGGGTCTAAAACGCGTAATTCGCGTAAAACGCTGAACTGGAAAACGTAAAATTCCAAAACTTTTAGAATTGTCGTAAAATGAGATAAAATCATATTTCTATCGTTTATAGTGTTTTATGGACATATTGGGATGCTGGAACGACGTTTAAACCCAAAAGTAAATCTCGGACACGGCTTCGTGATTTTTGTAGAAATGATCCGACGAGTGCCAAACTCTCAGATTATCATTAAAATAGTTTAACTTATGAGAATATGAAATAAAAATTTCAGAAATAAATAGTGAAAATGAATAGTAATAGTGAATAGTAACTGATGAATAGTAACTTCCGAAATAAATTATGAAATTTCGACATTTGAAAAAGGACATGAAATTACGAGTTGTGACATTCTTCCCCTCTAAAAGGAACTTCTTCCCGAAGTTCAGTTTGTGTTGGTCTCTAAAGTTTACTTGGTGAAAAGATGATGATATTTGAGAATTCCAACGAACTTTCACGATAGGAATTCGACTTCGCTTCAACTATTCGACCTTATAGTCCATGGTTTCTACTGGTTCTCCTACAAGGTTCAAGTCTGACGGCCACGAGGCCTACTTTGTCTGAAATATTAAATAGTCCAGTGTATATCGGGTTTAACTTTCTGAATTTTTCTGAATGGTAACATGCCTTTCCTAGGCAGAATCTTTCAACATAACCCTGCCACCAACTTGAAATTTTAAGGTTTACAATTTATCGAACTTGTAACTGATTCTTGATTTGTAGGAAATTCCAGGTTATTTCATGAATGCTTACGGGACTAGTGAGTTGGGCTTTTCCAAATTTCACTCCGTCAATGGATGTTCGCACTTCGACCATAGAGTGCCTCAATTGGTGTAGTCTCTATGCTCGTGCGGTAACTATGGTTGTAAAGGAATCTTATTTATGGCAAATGGTTAGTCCAACCATTTCTAGAGTCAATCACTCATGCTCTGAGCATATCTCCCTATGTTTGAATCGTTCTCTAATTTCTGACCATTGGTCTGCAGATGATAGGTGGTGTAGTTCCAAAGGAATCTTAATCTAATCGCTAGGAGTCTGAGGTGAATAAAATTCCTCTATTAGGAATAATTGAAATGGATATCATGAATCTTGTGGAAAAAACTTACAAGGTTAAGTCTGTCAAAGGGTGTTGTTGAAAATAATAGATTAGGATTAGGATAAGGTTGTGATTCCTCCGCAGGAATGTCATGAATTGGGTCTTTCTCCACCTATGATGCTTAGTCTCCATTACTAAGATTTTCCCCAAGCTCTATGTCGTCAATTCACAAACTCCTAAATGTATAAGTGATGTAATATAGTGATTGATTTTTCAAAGTTTGTTTTGAGATTGTGTTTTGTTCATAAACCTTCTCCGAATAAATGAATCTACAAGTTTAAGCAAACGGCTTTCCAAGTAACATTTTTCTTGATGTTTCAAAATTTAATAGTTATGCAAGATAGGACAGTTTTCAATATAAGGTGGATAATATGGTTTACCAAAGATCGATGTCTAAAATTTCCTAACAATTCAATAGTTTTGTAAAGGATTAACCAAAAGGAATTTGCTTATCAAAATAAGTGTCTCAGAAAAGTATTTCTTACAAGATATATGTTTTGTATAACTGTAGTTTGGAGAAAAATCCATTTAAAAGTGAAAATATTAAGAGGATAAAATAGCCCGGTATGTATGTCTACACAAAGGCATAGGTGTCTAACACGTTTGAATAAAGTCTATTGGTGAGGATATGTTCAATCTATAGTCTTGGTTAAAAGGTTGGATTTATCTCTATGGTGTTGCTTAGTGAGCACTCGTATCGAAACTAATCCTGTAATTCAGTCAAGCCAATACTTTCTAGATGATAGATTTTTTTTTTCTTTTTTCTTTTTTTTTTTTCTTTTTTTTGGTGATCGGGCCAGTGATAGTGGTTCGAATTGTTTTGTGATATCCTGAGATTTTTGTTGAGTTTTGAATGGTCTTAATGTACCGAGGGATCCTCCTTATAGATGGTATGGAAAGTCTTTCCTAGGGAGGTCATTGATAATATCCACTTATCAATATTGGGAGTAGTGAGTGATGAGTGACATAGGAATCTATAGAGTGTTAGTTAATTCCTTATATATATATGGGGATGGGGAAAGGAAATGATAGTGATGGTGAGAAGGGAAAAGACTGTGACAACTGTGACAAAACGAGATTGTGATAAAAGAAAATACTGTGATGTAAGTGTATCGTGCATAGACGTGAAGATTCATGTGATGAAATGACCAGTTGACGTGCTTCCAATCGGTGATTCACGAAGTGATGAAAAGTATGAATGTTTTGACAACGAGGGTATACACACATAAATGAAACATTTGGAAATTGAGTAAATGATTCAATCCATACAAAATCTTATTATAACCATTCTCAGTGTTGCAAAATTCATTTCTGAGTCGAATATAGGTGGTCAGCCTATGTCCTACTATCCCGGGTTGAATATAGATGACCAGTCTATATTCCACCGAGGTTCCATGAATTTTTAAATACTCAGCTCAGTTATACTAATACCATGTCCTTCACAAATACCAAAATGTTCTGAAAGACTAAGACAGGTGACCAAACTCGAGGTCAAATGATGAAACTATGCAAGGAAAAACATAATGCGGTGACATATATGATACGTGAACATGCTTATATGAAAGACAATTATAGCAATCCACTATAATAAATGAATATAATATATCAGATAATGAGACATAAATCTCATCACCTATGTCCGCAACTAACCACAAATGAGGCTTCAGCTTAGCAGGCGGGCACGTGACGGTCATAGGGTTAAGTTTTCCTGAAAGTAGCTATAATCTAGGTTTTAAAAACACTTAGTTCGGTATAGCCAAAGCTCTGATGCCAATCTGTCACACCCCCAAAATCGGGTCCAGCGAAAGCATACATGTAGCTGGGGTGTAACTCAATTGGTATCTCGACTCAAGTACAAAAATGTTTTCACTTCAATCATTTAGAATAAAATAGTTTAATCAAAAATGTTGAATTTACATTGTTAAAAGTAGTGCGGAAGTAGGCCCTTAACATAGTTTAAAACGGTCCCCAAATGAATAATCAGAGTCTTCTATGACCATGCCATGCCCTGCCAAAACCTCCTGTAGCGTGCCATTGCTTAATACCTGAAAATACATGCTAAAGTGTCAACACGAGGTTGGTGAGTTCATAGAGTCTTGTGAAAAAGAATGTAATGCATATGAATGAAGATTTTCCAGCAAAGGCATCGTAAATCCACTCAGTTCCAAGTCCCGCCATAAGATACTTGTAACCTGTGTGTTTACGACCCACTGCCAAATATGATTTGGTTTGTGTAAACAAATGTAATATGTGGACCAAGATTCAAAGATAAGTGTAGCAATGTCGCTATATAAAGGTAAGAGTGATAATGTAGTCATGGCAATGTTGCCATATAAATAAATCTGACCATAAGCAAAACGCATAAATAGTTTATCGAACAAAGTTTCATAGCACCAATTTAGAAAAGAATATTGATTGCACTAAGTTCAAGGCACCGAAAAGGTTTTCTAGCTATATGTAGGAGGTTACGCTCCTAAGTAATGTAGGTAATCACATACCTATAAAATGTAGGTAATCACACATACCTATGAAATGTAGGTAATCACACATACCTATGAAATGTAGGTAATCGCATACCTATGAAATGTAGGTAATCACACATACCTATGAAATGTAGGTAATCACATACCTATGAAATGTAGGTAATCACAAATACCTATGAAATGTAGGTACCGGTTCTTAACTTAGGCAATCTGTAAATAGTTTAAATTTATGCACTCATGTGCATGAGTAAATAGCAAGTAGGTAACAAGTAAATAGTATTGTACTCGGATAATCAAACAAGTATTTAGATAAATCTGAAAATATTTGAGTAATCAACCATGTATAGCAAGTAATGCGTTTAAGTAAAACGAGCATGCATTCTCCCCCAAAGAGTTTACAAAACAATTAAAATAGTAGGGGCTATGACTCACCTGGTGCGATAACTACGATGACAAAAGTGGATACACGAAATGAGGTTCGATCTCT
Source organism: Artemisia argyi (assembly GCA_030686995.1). Taxonomy (NCBI): domain Eukaryota; kingdom Viridiplantae; phylum Streptophyta; class Magnoliopsida; order Asterales; family Asteraceae; genus Artemisia; species Artemisia argyi. The sequence continues at coordinate 87,486,696 of CM060703.1, forward strand.
AACCGCAACCTAATATGAATGATATGATCTAATGTAAGAAATGAAATGATGCTACACAGGCAAATACGTATGTTATCGATACCACTCGTTAGTTTTGAAAATAACGTTTATCGTCGAAAAATACGTTTTTGACGTCTCGTTAGGTTAATAAATACTTTCCATGTAAATAGGTTGAAACGGTACTCCACGATCCTCGTTTGGTGTTCTATCAGTAAATATAGTATTTTCGTCGTAAAATGACACTTTTTATAACTTGAAAATATGACCAAAGTGGTCTCGCAAAACTAGTCGCGAAATAGTGAATATTAAGAGTTAGGAAAGAAACTCAGTAGTTTTGAGAAGATTTTCACCATATCTAAAAATTCACAGAACTGAAGTTTGTCCATACAAGTCTCGATCATAAAGATAAATAGCCGTCAAGTGAGGTGTTTGGGCTGTTTTGGAAGATTCTGGGCAGTTTTCGGGAAAGTTTGGAAGACCATAAATTATTCGTTATAAATCCTTTTGACAAACGGTTGGATGTTTTGAAAACTAGGCTAGGTGAACTAACTCTTTGTCAGTGATGTAAAGTTTCCAGAAATGGGTTCATCAATAAGATAAACGGCTCTCAACATATTGTATTACAAAAGTAGTTTTTCTATACTTAGGATTATTTTGCTAAAAAGCTGATGGAAATAAATAGAGTTTCGTCGATTTTGAAACGTGTATATCTTGGTCGTTATAAGCTTGTTTTCTACGTTCTTTATATCCCCGGAATCGTGGGACAACATACTAATATATTTTTGATAAGTCGGGATGGCTAGATCAAGTATTACACCTCAGATTGGCCCTTGAAAATCGTGGGACAGCAAGTACAATTTTCAGAAAATAGTTTTCGTCGTTAAACTTGCAAAAATCATATCTCCTTCGTTATAAACTCGTTTTAATCCGTTCTTTAGCCCAAGGCTTCGTTTTTGAAAGTATTTTCTAAATCTCTTGCCCAAAGTTACCCAAAAACCCCTGATCTTTCCAGATTTTACAAAAATGGACAGCAACTTATATATAGTTTGAAAAATCAACTTTTCTAGTTCAAGGCTTGTTCAAAACTTAACCAAAATATCTCAAATCAACTCCACAAATACTCAATCCTACCATACACCTTCTTAGGGTGTCATGGGTTCCTAGTCTTCACCAAAAATGGTGGATCTCATGAGATTGCTAATAAAAATTATAGATCTATGTTTATAAAGAAAAATGAGTAATAAGTGGTATGACAACCTATGTATACTTGCATAAATCTATATGACAATTGTAATGGATCAAAAATACATGTATTAAAGTGATGAAAAATAATATGTAAGCTTACTTGAAGTGTTATGTGAAAAAGATGATGAAATCCTTGTAATAACTTCAAGATTATTAACTAAAACCCCTTTGTAACACACTAGGATCGAGCTAGGATCATAAGGTTTACTTCTAATGGATGAAATTGCCAAGAATCAAGATCCAAATGGTGTATTTTTTCTGTTTTGGGTCGTGGCTAGGGACGAGAGGAAGAGAAGAAAACCTTGTTTTATGATTTGTAAAAATAATAATAAGTGTTAAAGTTTTGGAGTAGAAATAAATATCTAGTTACTTGGATGGCATTCTGGTAATTAAGTGATCAATTAGAAGTAAAACTCTTGCACATGGAAGGATAAGATGAGTGTGTGGGAAGCTTGGCTAATTATCTAGTTCACGGAGTCAGTTTTGGTTCCGTTAATTGCTAACCGTAAATTGTTAAGCCGCGAAACGTAAATCCGGGTATCGTAAAAATATGAAAGTTGAAAGAATGACTAAACTTGTCAATATACTCCATAATAAAATATAAAATGAATGGTAAGTTCCATCGGGTTGCTTAAACGCTGTTAAAACTGGAAACGCGGGTCTAAAACGCGTAATTCGCGTAAAACGCTGAACTGGAAAACGTAAAATTCCAAAACTTTTAGAATTGTTGTAAAATGAGATAAAATCATATTTCTATCGTTTATAGTGTTTTATGGACATATTGGGATGCTGGAACGACGTTTAAACCTAAAAGTAAATCTCGGACACGGCTTCGTGATTTTTGCAGAAATGATCCGACGAGTGCCAAACTCTCGGATTATCATTAAAATAGTTTAACTTACGAGAATATGAAATAAAAATTTTAGAAATAAATAGTGAAAATGAATAGTAATCGTGAATAGTAACTGATGAATAGTAACTTCCGAAATAAATTATGAAATTTCGACATTTGAAAAAGGACATGAAATTACGAGTTGTGACAGTGAAGCCCTCAGCAGGTTGTTCTTGGACAAAGAAGGGACCTAATTTTCAATACAGGCCCAAGAACAATGGTGGATCTAATACATCTACATGGCCTACCTCTTATGATCCACAAGGCAGGCTCAAGTCAGCAATGACTTGAGTCTCCAAAGTGTACTAACTTTTGTATATTTTTTGTTGTTGTTGTAGGATCATCCCCTGAAGAGTACTGAAGTAGGCATAGTAGATAGTGGTTGTTGTAGAAGCATGTCAGGGAACAAGGATAAGATGCATGACTTTGTACCTATAGAAGGAGGAGGCAATGTGACTTTTGGTGGAGGAGATGGCAAAATAACAGGGAAGGGCACTATTAAAACACCTCTGTTGGATTTTGAGAATGTATATTATGTGAAGGAACTTCAGCACTTCAATCTGTTCTCTGTATCACAAATTTGTGACACCAAGAATAAAGTTTTCTTTTTTGAGGATGAATGTCTTGTGCTCTCAAAGGACTTCAAACTTCCAGAAGATACAACCATTTTGCTAAGAGTTTCTAGAACCTTCAATTTGTACACATTCAATCTGAATGATGTCCAACCTGAAGGTGATCTAACTTGTTTGGTGGTCAAAGCTTCCCTGGATGAATCTACAAGATGGCATAGGAGGATGGCTCATGTGAACTTCAAGACCATTAACAAGCTTTCCAAACTTGGTCTGGTTCAGGGACTTCCTTCAAAAGTCTTCACCAATGAGCATAATTGTGTTGCATGCAACAAAGGAAAGCAACACAGAGCCTCATACAAAGCCATAACAGCTGTGAGCACCATTTCAGAACCTCTTCAGTTGCTGCACATGGATCTCTTTGGTCCAACTCCTATCAGAAGTATTGATCATAAGTACTTCTGCCTAGTTATCACTGATGATTATAGCAGGTTTTGCTGGGTATTCTTTTTGAAAACTAAAGATGAAACAACTCATATTTTAAAAGAATTCATTACCCTGATTGAAAACCAGCTAAATAAAAAGGTTAAAGGCATTAGGTGTGACAATGGGACTGAGTTCAAAAATGTCATATTAATAGAACTCTGTAAGTCTAAAGGGATAAAAAGGGACTACAGCACTCCAAGGACCCCACAACAAAATGGGGTTACTGAAAGGAAGAATAGGACCTTAATAGAGGCAGCAAGATCCATGCTTCCAGACTCTAAGTTACCCACTACGTTCTAGACTGAAGCAGTAAGCACTGCTTGTTATGTTTTGAATAGGGTATCCATCACTAGACCTCATGTCAAGACACCTTATGAACTTCTCACTGGGAAAGTTCCTGATATTCATTACCTTAAACCTTTTGGTTGTAAAGTGACCATTTTGATTACTGCTGATACACTGGGTAAGTTTGATGGGAAAGCTGATGAGGGATATATTGTGGGTTATTCAGCTCATAGCAAGGCCTATAGGGTGTACAATTTGAATGCCAAAAAGATAGAGGAGACCCTTAACCTAAGATTCCTAGAAGATCAGCCTAATATTCAAGGACAATGTCATACTTGGTATTTTGACTTGGATTACTTAACTGATCACTTGGGTTATACTAGACATGTTTCTAATCAATTTGCAGGAACAAAAGAGTCTCCTACTAACCCTGCAGGTTCCCTGGATGATGACTCAGAGAGTGACTCTGAGAAAGATGAACAAACCATTGTTGTACCTTCTTTTCCCCCTACCCATTTTGCAGGTGATCATTCTGCTGATGAGCATGAAGATGAGTCACATTATGCAGAGGATCTTGCTAGACTCAAGAAGCAAGAACATGCAGCCACTCAGGAAGCTAAGAGACTCAGTGAAAAGTTTGCACAAGAGACTGATGCCTTACTCCAACAATTAGCACAAGCAGTCAGTGGAAACCAGGATGCTGTTGACAGTTCTACTGAAGGCTCTCATGTTCCTTCTGATGTGATCAAAACTGCTGATAGTCCTGCTGCACAATCTCCCATTTCTACTGAAGTATCTACAGACTTTGGGAAACCATTTACAAGATTTCCAAGTCCTTCTGATCTTGGTAATTATCAACCCAAGGCTGGCATCTTCAACTCATCTTCCTATGACAGTGAGTTTGGACCAACTGTCAACAACCTTGACACTACCATCAATGTCAACCCCACAGCAACAAAGAGGATCAATATTGCTCATCCCCTATCAAAGGTTATTGGAGATCCTCAAGCACTTGTTAGAACTCGAAGTACTATGAAGAACACTAAATATGGTGAAGTTGCTTTCATTTCCTATGTCTACAATCAACAAAGGGACAATCATACAGACTTTAAACATTGTCTGTTTGCTTGCTTCCTTTCTCAAATAGAGCCAACCAGTGCTCCTCAAGACAATTTACAGCTTACAATCAACTTCAAAGTGGAATACAAAGATCATTCCTATGCTAAATCTACCAAATCAATACTAAGCTTCTATCATCTATTACAAAAGGGCTGGTGGATATGCATGACCAGTACGATGAAGAAGCTGAAGGTGAAAATGGAAAGGAGAGAATGATGATGATGATGACGACGAAGATGCTTAAGAACCGAGTTTTATATCTTTAGTTCAAGGCAAGAAGATTTTCAAGAACCTAGTTTTACATCTTTGGTCCTTGGCAACATCCCATCATCAACTACTCCACTTTCCTTTTCCCCTTACCCACCACCTCTACCTTCTTGTCCTTTCCCCTGTGTTCATGGTATGAAGCACCAGATCCTGGAGCAGGAAGACCCAACACCACACCCCGTGATGTTGGAAGAGATGGATTCCTCTTCCTTGGCCTTCGTTGGGATCTCTCTGGTGTGGAAGGAGGAAGAAATGATGGATCTTCATCTTCATCCTCTGAAGAGTCTTCATCAGAAGTAAAGATAAAGGGAGAGACATATTGTCTCTCAGCAGGAATGGGGGCATTACTTGGTTCCCCCTTCTCCAATGCATTCCATCATCTCTCCAGCTCTCTAGCATAATCTGAATCATCTAACTCAGAAGGATAAGGTGGAAGATCCTTTGATGATGAAGAGGAGGAAGTGGAGGAGGTTAGGTCAATGATTTCTGGTTTGGAAGACATGATTTGGTGAAGAATTAGGGTTAATTGAGAAATTAGGGTTTTGATTAGAATTGGGGGTAATTGATATCTGTAAAAGTGTGATTTGGGGGTTATTAAATAGGAGAAGTCAAGGCTTTATGATAATTAATGCGAGTTGGGTGGCATAGTAAAATCGATATATTGACTGAAGATATTTTTACTCGTGAGTGGTTTCTACTAATTGACCATACATCAGCAGATTGACCTTTGTTTCTGCTGAAGGGTAATTTTGAAATTGGATGGATCCACTTTACACGTCAGATATGGTCAATAGTTTGTTCCGATAATTTTGACCACGATTGGGGAACTTCTATATGTAACCTACTTTTCATATCTTCGCCAAAACTAAATTATTCTCCCATCACTCCATTTAAACCCATCATTCATTTGCATAATTCATAACCGCTTCTCACAAATCATTCAAATGGCATGACTTCAATTCAATAAAGATCATAACAAGTTTGCTGTTCTGAAAAAGGTTAAAGGACATGAACTGTTTGATTCAATGGTGGAGTTTCTACAGCGATCAAAGATTCATTATGCTTTAACACATTCTCCAAATGTGATATATGAAACTATGGTGAAGCAATTTTGGGCATCTGCTAGGAAAAGATCTGACATAGAGATTGTGGCTACGATTGATGGAACTGAGTATGTGGTGACTGAAAGTTTGATAAGGACAAAGCTTCAGCTGGATGATGAGAATGGAGTTCTTCACTCCAACACTGAAGAAATTCTTGCTGGGTTGAGGGAAGCTGGTTACCAAAGCACTGACACAACTAAGTGGCTGAAGAATCAGTTCTGTCCCAAGTGGAGGTTTTTGGTGCATTTACTGCTCCAATGTATCAGCAATAAGTCTGGTGGATGGGATCAGTTCTCTACCCAATTGGGTTGTGGTATTGTTTGTCTTTCTAAAGGGTTAACTTATAATTTCTCAAAGTTTATTTTTGCTAATATGCTAGAAAACATTGAGAAGCAAAGTCATAAGTTTTTAATGTACCCTAGGTTTCTAAAAATAATTTTTGACATTACCACTGAAGACAGAATTCATGTGCCCATTAAGAGTCTTGGTTCTAAGTTATTTGCCTCTATACAAACTAACTATGATGGGGTACATTGCCCTCTTTTAGCTGCTATGTTGCCACATGGCAATGATGATGCTGTTGAGGGTGATGCTACTGGTAATATGCCCTCTCCAAATGCTGCTGATGATGGTAATCCATCATCTTCTGGTGTTGCTGCTGATGATAATCCTTCAGTGGTAAATGAGGGAGAGCCATCTACATCTGCTGAACCATTGCCTGTTTCTTCTGACCAGCCTCCACCTTCCCCTTTACCTCTGTCACCTAGTCCTATTCCATCACCTTCTTAGGTTGCTCCTGATGAGCTTGTTGCTGAGGTTGAAGAGACAATTCAGTCTCTTGGTACCCAAGTACCTACACCTATTGAGCCTGAGATTTATAGATTACCCACACCTAGTCCTATGAGACAGCCATATGATGTAGGCTCTCCCAATGTTGTACATATGTCTGATTCTCCTGTTAGGTTCAATGAAGCTCCCATGACCAATGAGCAATCTATTAGTGGAGTAGAGGACCCTGTTACTCTTACCTCTGTCCATGAGTTGCTTTGAAGGTATATCAAAAAGACTGATGATCTTCAAAAGGAGCTTGCAGAAACCAAATCTACTCTGGTGGTGAGATTGAAATGCTGAAAAGCAAGATTCAGGATTTGGAGGCACAACTTGATCAGCAGAAGAAAAGAAAGATTGTAACAGATGCTGATGAAGTGCCTAAGGAGGGAAATTTGGAATCCCTTGAAATCTTGGCTGAAGTTACTAGACAGACTCATGCTTCCACTCCCAAAGCAGCTGAAGTTTCCAAACTTAAGGACCCAATTCAGTTCAGCAGAAGAAGTAGAAGACAATATTTGGCAAAGAAAGGTGCTGAATCTTCTAAGGTGTCTAGTGGTGATGAGATTCTTATGCCAGATGTTGGTGATACTCTCCAAGAGGATGAACCAACTAGTGACATTGCTGCTGAAAAGACTATTAATGAGGCTCATGCATCAGTAGCTACATTCTTTGTAGCTGGTAAAGAATATATGGATTCACCTACCACTGATCCAGCTGTTCCTGAGCAAATTTCTCATGAAGACATCACTGCAAATCTTCATGCTACAGGATCTGCTGATAATCTAACTGAATTTGATGTTCAAGATATTCCTGCTGATCCTATGGAAGAGGTAGTCATTCCTAATGATGATTCTGCTGAAGTTGCTGAAGTATGTACTGATGATCTCATCTCAGAAAAGGAAAGACTTGAGCAAGAAAGACTTTGGAAAGAATGGGAAGATTATAAGAAGAGTACAGATTTGGCAAAGGAAGAGCTAGCCTAATATGATTTAGAATATCAGTCTGCTACAAAGAAATATATTTCTACCTTGCCTATTGAAAGACAAAGAGAATTGGATGTTGCTATTCCAAATTTTGATGAATCAGACTGGCAGCATATTGGAGAACAAGTGATTGCTACTCCTTGTTTAGTTGCAAAAATTCTTGGAAATGATGTGAATAAGGAAGACTGGGTTTCTAGAATAGTGAAGAAGACGAAATTAAGAAAGAAAGAAGCAGATGAGCAAAAAGCCAAAGCAAAAAGGGATAAACCAATGACTCAAGCACAGCAAAGGGATTATATGAGAACTTATGTGAAAAGTCAAAGCAGTGCACTATATAATAATGCTTGGACTAGGAAACAAGTTTGGGCTCTTTCAGATGAACAATTGGTTCTTATGTATAATTATATCAAGTCTAGATGTGAAAAGGATGGAATGAGTGCTCCTAAGCTTGTTCCTACCATTCTTGCTGATGATGCAGATTCATCTTCTCAGAAAGTTCAACTTGATGAAGTTGTTTCTTCTAGTGTGCCTGCTAGGTCTCCATCATTGTCTGCTGATGCTGTTTCTACTATGGATGTGGATGTTCCTGTTGTTGATCAAGTATCTTTACCTGATATTTCTGCTGATGTGACAACTGTTGCTGCTTCATCTGTTGTTGATAAAGGTAAAGCCAAACTTGTAGCAGAAGCTCTTCCTTCTAGAAAGAGAACCAGAAAACAAATGGAGGAGGAGAGGTTGGGTGAAGAGGCTGCAAAAAGGTTAGATGATGATCAACAAGTTGAAATGGCTAGATTTCATGAGCTTAAAGAAAGAGAAGTAGAGCTTGCAGCTGCTAGGGCTAAACAAGTAAGGAAGGCCATGGATGAACAATATGAATCTGCTGCACTTGCTTCTACTCAGGATTCTACTGATGAACACTTGGATATTCCATCAGTAGAAACTAATGTTGTAGAAGATATATCTACTGAAGATGTAGCTCCTGAGGAATCTTCTTTACCACATGATGCTATTTATATTCCTGGAAGAAGGGCCAAGAGAATGGCCAGAGTGAGAACTTCACATTCAGCACAAAGACTAGTAGATGTTAATGCTCCTTATGCTTCCTTTATCAAAGAAGGATCCCCTGATGATTGGCCAGAGGGTATTAGAGATGTTTTGGTTCATTAGGAATTATCTAAGAATGGTCAGATCAATACCATTTATAGACTTGATAAAACTTCTCTGTCATTCACATTCCTACAAGAAATACTACATCTTGTGGATCATTAAGACTTGCTCACTCTAAATGAGTTGGTTCACAAATATTCTGCTACTCATACTCCTATAGGTTCAGGATTGTATCTATTGGGTGATCTCGGAGTGCTTTTGGATTCTTCTACTCCCACTGGTGTTGGTTATGATGTGTAGAAAAACAATCAGAGGTGGAAAGTTCAGAGTTGGAAGTTTTACCCTATGCCCTATGTTCATGTGTTGGAAACTACATCTGGACTCAGGCTTCTCATGGTTCTTGGGAAAAGGTATCCTCTGACAGTGCCTCTCATGGAGAAAATGCTTCAACAGAAGTTGGAGATTCCTCCTGATCCAGTTGGGAATGCTAGGTTGTTTGCTGAATCTCTGGTTAAATTGTTCAAACTCAGGATCAGGACTTCCAGAGCTACTTCTACTTCATGTATTGTGTATGTTGTATGCAGGTTATGGTGTTGGTTCATATCACACCTTCTCTGGTTATCAACTTACCTGATGTTGACTATTCCATCAAAAAGTTGGCTAGTCCAAAGGGTACAACTTTGGTAAAGACATGTCAAATCTGTTGATAGCTGTAATAGTTTGATAAAAACTATTGGGTACTCAACTCACCCATGCTTAACAGCTGAGAGTTGGATGGTTGTCAATTGACCATGGATTTTTCCTTTATGGATTCCCAATAATTGGCTAGCCCACAAGTGTATGGCTTGTGGTAAAGGCAGTGGAAAACCATATTTGGTATTCAATTTACCAAGGTGATTAAATCAACCAAATATTTGACTAGTCCTGAGCAAACGGCTACAGGTAAAGATAACTCAAATCCGTTTATAGCGGATGATTTGCTAAAAATCATATGGTCATCAGTGTACCATAGTTTTCGAACTTAAACATTTGGCTACTCCAGTAGTGATGGCTATTGGTAAAGAGACATCAAATCCATTATTCTCAATGATTCACCTCTCACGGGAGTTCACACACCTGGATGTGATGAGAATAGTATGAAACTAATTTGTTTTGATGTACATTTGGTCATTTGTTGCTGCAAAAGAATGGAGTTTTCAAGTTTGTGCTGATCATAGAGATCCTGCTGATGATGATTCTTTGCTGATGATGTTCGACTTCAATCCTCTTGGCTTGTAACTTTAAAGATCTATCAAGAATCTTGAACTTAACTCTGTCAAATTCAAGATTAGGGGAGGATTGTTGGGAATTTTGCTAATTGAGAATTCTGCTGAAGAGTTGGTTCCTACTGAAGCAGTGTATCTGCTGAAGACTAGTTTCAGCATTATTAGCTTCTGCCGAAATAGATATTCCATATATTATGTAATATAGTTAGGATATGCATGAGTTTATTTAGGAAGTGATAATGCATATCTTTTAAAGTTTTTAGAAGATACGTTTCTTGTGAAACGGTTTAGGGTTCCTTGTGTATAAAAGGAACACACGATTAGGTATTGTGTACACGTTTTAGAAAACACTTTCAGTATTATTAAAAGATCCATAGAGGATCAAGTGTTCTTAGTATTCAGTTGTTTATACTTGTGTTTGTTTTCGCTTTAGAATACAAGTCACAGAGATTTTCTTTTAGTGTGTTAGTGATTACATTAACATAACTAACGATCCACGAGTGCTCAAAGATCTATCAAGGTCTAAGGTTCAACAGAGATGTTTTCCATTTCCTTATTGTGATATATACTTTATTACACCCGAGAGATGTGAGTATCTAAACACTATTTGTGAGATGCTAGTATACAATTTCCGTGCTTGTTTTTGGTTTTAAGTGGAACGATTATTTGTTGTAATTACTTTTATATTAGTGTTAAATGACCCCTAGCTTGTATTTTGATTAGAATAAAAGCACATTTGCTTGAGGACAAACAAATCTCAAGTGTAAGGGTATTTGATAAGGCGAAAAGTGTACCGCTTTTGGGGGGTCATTTAAGCCCGAATTCGTGATTATTTGATCAATTATTGCCCTAAATTGTTCCTTTTGTCATTTTAGGTACTTTTGAGGAGAAATCTGAGAAAGGAAGCATTTTGGACGTTTTTGGAGCAATTAAGTGAAGAAAACGACCAAGTCTCAAAATCCTTGCTGGGAACAGTACCTGACGGCGTCAAGGCCATACAAGTGACGGCGTCAAGCTTGGCAAAAAAGGTGGATATAGAAGATACACATGACGGCCCAGAACTATTTCAAGGCAAAAACGCCTAACGGCGTCACCCAGGCCGTCAAGATTGATTTGCAAGTGACGGCCCAGAGCTTATTCTCAGCATGACGGCGTCAAGATTGGATCTGGGCAATACGACCTTTAATTTAGCGGCGAGTTGACGGCGTCACAAGCTATAACGTGATGCCGTCAAGGTGTAAAATCTATATATAGTTTTCTAATTTGCATTCATAAAGGTGGAACTTTTGGAGAACTTTTGTGTGCAAACCCTAGAAGAATTTTCTGTAACAACAAGGGTTTCAACCCTTGTCCCATGCATGTTCAATTGAAGATAAGTTTTCCAAAAATCATACAATAATTCTATGTGTTGTTTGATTTTATCTTATGCTTGTCTTCTTTTTAACATGCTAGGCTAGGTTTTTCTTGTGTTTCCCTAGATGTAATGAAACCTAGATGTTGATTATTGGTTGATGGTTTGTTTATAATTGTTGTGGATGATTGATTTTGATGTTAGGCTTAAGAAAACTAGCAGACTTCTAATTGGTAACTTGCTTGAACGTCTTAACAAACATGATCGGAGGTGTACTACGATTTATTGGTTGTATTTAATGCATAGGAAACTGCTAGTGATACTACGTTAGGAGCTAGTAGTCGGCTCGACCTAGAATGAAGTAGAAGCCTATAGAGTTAGGGAATATCGTACACGACCCTACGACTAGTATTAAGGAATATAACCCATCATCCATGCAATTGTAACAAGCTAATCAACCGGTAAAAGATATCTAGGGAGTAATGAAATCTAAGTAAACAAATTTTCTCTTATTATTGTTTCCACCACACATTTAGTTTAAGTTTATTTTATTTTATTTTGATTGCATCTTTAGTTAATTGGGTTAGTTGACTAGCAACTAATTCTGTCCACTCCTTCAAAACCCGAGATTTTACTTGCTTTCTTTAAAATATAAAAATACAAAAAGAATCATCCCTCACCCTTAGACCTAGTTTAGTAGACATTTTAATCCTAGCGAACACTATTCCTGAGTTGAACGATCAATCCCCCAGTACTTGTCACTATACTATACTACAACGAACAGGTACACTGCCTGGTGGGGATTGCAAGCTTCTCAAGATCCCTTGAGAGGTAAAACCTTTTGCGAGGGTGCAATTCCACTCATCATTAATCCGTTAATTTGATAAGGGACCCTGACAGGTGCATCAGGGTCACGCCTAATTTCTGAGGAGGCAGGCACCAATCGTGTTGCAGGTTCGGACATAGTGGTTAGAATGTTCTTGCCCTTATCCGGCCTGTTTGCTGAGAGAGTGGTTGGTTCAGGAGGTTGGTATGAGGATATAGGAGTAGCCTCAATGATATGCACCCCCTCAGTGTGAGAGGAAGGTTGTCCTCTTGAAGCAACATCCGTAGCTGATGGTTAACCAGTGGAAGATTCAAGAAGCCCAGTAGATGGAGCTTCAATGGCTCTCTCCCCCTCAACTATTGCCGCAACATTAGTGAGAGCAAGAGTTGGTGGATCCACTGAAGCAGAAGAACCCTTGAACGCATGATAAAGTTCAGTAAGCATGGTTTTGATGTCAGAGGTATCCTTCTGAATTGTAGACACCTTGGCATCAAGTGAAGCCTGAGTAGATTCAATATCAGACATCCTTGGCCCAAGATTCCATGGCAAAGAGTTGGAAGACTTAGCCCATACAACCAAGTTTTTCTCCATTAGGCTCAAAGAAGAACTGATGGAAGCCACTGATGATTGAATACCCTCAAGATTTGCAGACTTCAGAACCTCTATCAGCTCAGTGAATTGAGCAGAGTTTTGTTGGTAGGTTTGAGCAGCCTGAAGTAGTTTCTTGTTAAGCTCAGGATCATCTTTAACATACTCTTGAATGGTGGCCACGCTCTTTATGATTTGGCCAAGCGAGTCATTAAACTTGTGGAGATAACCATCAAGAGCTGTCAGTGAGAAGGAGATTTTAGCCTACTGTTCCAAGGTGTTGTCATGAAAGGCTTGAACAGAGTCCCTGAGGTTAACGTAGTGAACGGCTTGCTCAGTATGCATGTCGAACACATCATCAGTGATTCCTCTATATATGATATTGCAGGCTTTATCCATGGACTTCATCAGTTTCCTCTCAGTAAGAGGCTCAGAGTCATCATACTTGGCCAGTCTGGCAGGAGAGGAGGTTTCAGGTTCAGCTTCCTGTGATTTAGATTCATCTTCCTGTGGATCAAAGGAAGACTGATGGGAATGTTCAATGGTAGTGGCATCAGTCTACATATCATCACCAGCCTCATAAAATTCCTCCTCACTAGCTTGGCTCTCATCATCATCTGAGTCAAGGACAACCTGAAAATTCGCCATTGAATCAATCTGCAAAAAGGGTTCAGCCGGCTCCTCTTCATATGAAGACTTGCCTTGGTTGTGGCCAGGTCCTGACCCCTCAATTCCAGTAGATTGGGTTTTATCTGCCTGGTCCTTAGAGTCAGTTCCCGAGTACTGCGCACCTCCGGGAGTGGGTTTAGGTTCCATATCAGTGGGTGGTCGCATGCCCCCTGAGTCTTTGTCCTTTGTGATCCATTCAGACACTAACGGGTGTTTTTCAGTGGCATCCTTAGGAATCATGAAAGTTAGTTCTCTATTAGCGGGGTGTCTATTTCCCTCTGAGTCTTTGGGATGAGTAGTGGTGCCCTCAGAAAAAAGTTTGGATTTGCGAATGTCCTCATCAGGCCAGTGAATGGTGATGTCCCCCCTTCCAACAAGCTTGTACTGGCCTGTCGAAGGTTTAGGGACAGTAACTCCCTGATGCTTGGGTTGTGATTTACCTGAGCCTTTAGCAGGATGTGCCAGAGCCTTTAGCATGATGTGGAAGTTGAGTTGATTCCGACTCCACTGACTTGTGTATGTCAGCAGAGTCTTTGGGAATGGGTTTGCCCGAGGACACTGAGTGTGATGTCTCAGTGCCCTCCATTGGCGGTTGTTTTGGGGTCATTGAATCGGAAATAATCTTAAGGGTGTTAGCAGTCAAGGTCTGTGGTTGCCCCCTTTTGCCAAGCTTTGAGACAGAGGATCCAGTGGCGAGTGATCCGGGTTTGACCACCTTCCTGGACCCTTGTCCCTTCTTCTTCTTCTCTCTCTTAGAGGGAGAAGGAATGGGTGAAATTTTATCTGCGCCCTGAATAGTGGTCAACATATACGTTGTCAAGGTGACTTCTGTGACCTCAGTAGGGTCTCTTGAGTAGTTTGCCTTGTATAAGACATCAGGAGTAAAGCCCATGACATCAGGCCTAACATACACAGAGCCCAACAGATCCTGAAGTACACAGGAAATGAATCTAGGATAAGACATAAGTTTTTGCCTAGATTTCCCTGTGGTCAGTTTAGTGATGAGGTCTTTGAAGATGATTTCTCCAAAGTCAATTTTTCTACCCTCCATGAGACTGAATACCATCATTGCTTGAGTGGCATTCAATTGCTCGGTTGAGGATTTGTTGCCCCCAAGGACCTGAATGACAAATGACATTAGGATCCTCCATGGGGCAGGGAACCATGTCTTGATAATTGGGGCCTTAGCTAACAGGGCCCCTGGAGTCACTTCAGGGTGTTTTTTGTCATAAGGCGCAAGTTCCAGCAATAAGGTTGTTACTTCTTCAGCCTTGGGTAGGGTCACAAAGGTCTTAGTGTAATCAAGACCTGTGGCCTTAATGAAGGTTTTGTAGTCAAGGGAGAGGGTTTTCTTCCCATTGAGCACTAAGAACTTGATGGTGGCTTCCTTGGTGACATCAGGTTTTTCAACCACTGATGTATACCAGAATTCCCTCAGTAAGTCATGAAATATGACAGAGGGGGTTTTGGTAAAGGCTTTGGAGAGGAAGCAATTTTGAAGAAATTTTACCACACCCTTATAGGCAGGAAAGCCTTCAGGGTAGGAAAAGTTCCCCACCACGTTGTTTTTGGTCATGTCTACACCCTCAACCTGGAATTCCACATTGTGGGTGTATGTGATAGCTTTGGATGAAGCCATGTGTAAATATTAGGTCTTGTTTTTGAAAAAGATTTTGATCACAAGATAGAACACACACAGTTTGAAAGAAATTTTGTTCTTGAAAAATTTTGCAAGAGTTTTTCTTAATAATGAAAGTGTGTGTGTGTGTTTTTCTTTGTGGGGGTATTTATAGGGGTTGGAATTAGGGTCACAAGTGTTGCGGATATCAAATGGTTTAGTATGAATTTCAATGGTGTTATAAAATTGATTTGATATCTGCATTAATGACACGTTTCCCATTACCCCTCTTTTTTCGCAACATGATTAGATGAACAGTTGCGCGGCTCTGCAAAAGAAACTTTTGCAGAGTGATGTCACCACATACATAATTATATGAGTGAGAGCATTTAATGCTCAATAGAATTGGTGAGGTAGGTGTGGGGGCTCAAGATATGGATGTCAGTTATGTAAGTAACATATATTCCTATATTTAATAGAAATTCAGTTACCAACCTAGGACATTTACTAACTACGTAGTTAGAGCATTTAGTTGAGTATTCAATGCCATCTTGAGCCCCCTTTGTGATTTTTCATTCAGTGGGAAGGATGATCAGTGAGTAAGGTTATTGGTGTATCACTGATGAATCGGTTTGTTCAGGGACCTTAGAGATTTTACATTAGGTTGGAATACTTTTAATTAGTTGTGTGATTCAATGTCCAACATGACCAATTCTGCTTTTAATCTAGTCAAAGTGGGTTCATCCGAGGGTTTTGTAAAGATATCAGCTAGCTGATACTCAGTGGGGATGAAATGTAATTCAATATCTCCATTCATGATGTGGTCCCTGATGAAATGATATCTTATGTCAATGTGTTTGGTTCATTGATGAAGCACAGGGTTGTTGGAGATGGCTATGGCACTTGTGTTATCACAAAAGATGGGTACCATCTTGTACTGAAAGCCATAGTCACTCAGTTGGCTTTTCATCCAAATACATTTACACAACACCCTGCAGCAGCCACATATTCAGCTTCAGTTGAGGACATGGCCACTGACTGTTGTTTCTTTGTACTCCAACACATAAGTTTTCCACCAATGAATTGACAGGATCCTGAGGTACTTTTCCTATCCATATTGCAGCCTGCATAGTCTGAGTCAGTGTACCTTTTGAGATCAAACCTTGAGAATTTTGGGTAATTGATGCGTGGGAATCGCAACAGGCTTTACCTCTCGAGGGATCTCGAGAAGCTTACAACCCCCACCAGGCAGTGTACCTGATCGTTGTAGTATAGTATAGTGACAAGTACCGGGGGATTGATCGTTCAGCTTAGGAATAGTGTCGCTAGGATTAGAAAACCTAATTACTAGTTCTAAAGGTGAGGGATGATTATTTTTGTGTTTTTATATTTTTATGAAAGCAAGTAAAATCTCGGGTTTTAGAAGAGTGGGCGGAATTAGTTGCTATTCAACTAACCCAATACTAAGATGCAATCAAAATAAAATAATGAAAATGAAAATAAACTAATTATACTAAGGTTGTGAGCAGTAATTGGAGAAAATGTGTTTACTTAGATTTCACTACTCCCTAGATATCTTTTACACGTTAATTACTTGTTATAATTGCATGGATGACGGATCGTATTCCTTAATACCATTCATGGGGTGGCATACATAACTCCCCAATTCTATGAGCTCTTATCTCCTCCTACACCATGCCCAGCACAACTATAGGGATTGTAAACAGTGGCTCACGCATTAAATACAACCAATAAAGACCTAGTACGCCTCAGTTCATGTTTTTTAAGACGTTCAAGCATGTTACCATTTGGAGATCTGCCAGTTTTCTTAAGCCTAACATATAAATCATTCATCCAAGACAAGAATAAACAAGTAATCAACACATAATCAATATCTAGGTTTCATTAGATCTAAGCAAACACAAAAGAGATCTAGCCTAGCATGATAGAATTAAGACAAGAACAAGATATAGACAACCAACACATAGATACATTGATTGAATTAGAAGAACACTTATCTTGATTAATCATGCAAGGTATCAAGGGGTTGGAACCCTTGAAAAACCTGTAAAGTTACACCAAAATCGTCTTTAGGGTTTCTCCCAAAACTTCTCTCTTTTAATGTGAAAAACTAGAAAACTATATATAGGAAAATAGGGATGACGGCGTCAAGAACAAAGGTGTGACGCCGTCATCTCGCCGCCAAATACTTCCTTGGACGGCCTTGATCTACTTCTGACGCCGTCAAGGCCTAGGCCGTCACACAAATTACTCTTGACGCCCTGTATGTGACGCCGTCATCAACTACGGATTTTAATTCTTGGGGTTTTGACGCCGTCAGGAAAACTCTTGACGCCTTCATGAACTCTCGGATTTTATTATTGAGGTTTGACGCCATCAGGAAATAACTCTTGACGCCGTCACCTACTGTTCCCAGCATGGAAAATTGAGACTTTGTCGTTTTCTTCACTTTTATGCTCCAAAAACGTCCAAAATGGCTTCTTTTCCAGAATTCACTCTCCAAGTACCTAAAATCACAAAAGGAACGATTTAGGGCAATATTTGATCAAATAAATTCGGATTCGGGCTTAAATGACCCCCTAAAAACGGATCATTTTTCGCCTCATCAGTAATACAAACCAAGGTTTGGTGTACCCTTCAGGTATCTAATGATTCTCTTGACGGCAGTGAGATGAGACTCTTTAGGATCAGAATGATATCTAGCACATAGGCAGACTGTGAATTGGATATCAGGCCTTGAGGCAAGTAAGTACATCAGGGACCCTATCATTCCTCTGTATAGTGTTTGATTCACTGATTTACCAGTGAGATCAGGGCCAAGGTTGTTTGGAGGAACCATAGGAGTCTTCACTAAAGAGCAATCACTGAGCTCATACTTCTTTAGTAGGTTCCTGATGTATTTTTCTTGAAAAAATGGATATGCCTTTGTCAGTTTGTTTGATTTGAAATCCAAGAAAATAAGTGAGTTCACCCATAATGCTCATTTCAAACTTAGTGGTCATCAGTTTTTCAAACTGTTTGCAAAGTTTGTAACTTGTTGAGCCAAAGATGATGTCATCAACATATACTTGGACAAGGATGACATAACTTTTTGTTCAATAGATGAACAGGGTGTTGTCAATCCTTCCTCTGACAAACT
This sequence comes from Artemisia argyi, assembly GCA_030686995.1. Classification (NCBI taxonomy): domain Eukaryota; kingdom Viridiplantae; phylum Streptophyta; class Magnoliopsida; order Asterales; family Asteraceae; genus Artemisia; species Artemisia argyi. The sequence continues at coordinate 87,505,060 of CM060703.1, forward strand.
TATGTTGGATCAAGAAGGCTGAAAGTGTTTCATACCATGCCCTGGGTGCTTGTTTAAGTCCATAAAGGGCCTTGTTTAGCTTGCAGACATGGTTAGGAAATTCACTGCTTTCAAAGCCTGGAAGTTGTTTCACATAAACATCTTCTTTAATGTTTCCATTTAGGAAGGCACTTTTGACATCTATTTGGTAAACTTTAAAGTTCATGTATGTAGCATAGGCTAGGAAGATCCTGATGGCTTCCATTCTGGCAACAGGTGCAAATGTTTCCTCATAATCAATACCTTCCTGTTGATTGTAACCTTTAGCAACAAGTCTTGCATTATTTTTGATGACTGTACCACACTCATCAGTCTTGTTTTTGAAGACCCATTTCATTCTAATGACTAAAACACCTTGGTGGCATTCAACTAGGGTCATGGAATTGTTTCTTTCAAATTGTTCCAATTCATCTCTCATGGCCTGAACCCAGCTTTCATATGTCAGGGCTTCTTTGACATTCTTAGGCTCTATGTTAGAGAGAAAATCTACATAGTGACATACATTGGCTGAGGCTTCCTTGAGTTTAGCAGCCATGCTTCTGGTAAGCATGACTTTAGTGGGCTCACCAATGATGTTCACAAGCTCAATTGTTTTGGACTTAGTCCAGCTATCCTGAGGTCTAGGATAGGAGTTAGAGCTTGAAGAAGCCTAATTTGTTAGAGGAGTGGGTTCAGTCACTGGAGCATGAGGTGCTTCAAGATTTAGATCTTCAGTTACCTCAGTATTGTCAATTTGATCAAAGGGTTCCTGAACAGTTGGTTCAGTGGGAGTAGTCTCATTGGAGACATGTTGAGTTTCAATAAACTCACTGATGGTTGGTTGAGGCAGATTGTGAGGAATGATGTAGTATAAGATATCTGCATCAGCTTGATATTGAGCTGAGGGATTGTTCTCAAGATGATACTCATCAGGAGGATATCTAGATGAGTCATCAATACCAATTTTCTCAATTGAGGAGTTTTAGAACCTGATGGATTCAGTACTCTCATCAACAATTATGTGATAAGTTTCCTCAGTTTGCTGTCTCCTAGTGTTGAACACCCTGAAGGCTTTGGAGACAAGTGAGTATCCAAGGAAGTATCCATCATCAGCTTTGGCATCAAATTAAGCTAAGTGATCCTTGTGGTTATGAATAAACACAGGACACCCAAATACATGAAAGTAGCTGATGTCAGGGATTCTTCCCTTGAATATCTCATAGGGAGTCTTATTGTGTCTTTTCACAATGATGAACCTATTTTGAGTATAGCAAGCTGTTCTGACTGCCTCAGTCCGAAAGTGTTTTGAAAGGACTAAGCCATTTAACATTGTCCTAGCTGCCTTAATGAGTGTCCTATTCTTCCTTTCAGCTACTCCATTTTGTTCAGGAGTGTAAGGAGAAGAGAAGTTATGAGAAATTCCTTTCTCATCACAAAAACACTCAAGGTCATGGTTTCTGAATTCAGTACCATTGTCAGTTCTAATCTGTTTAACCTTGATATCATTTTGATTCTCAATGTTCCTGACAAAAGACATGATTGTACGAGCTGCCTGACTCTTTTTGGCCAGGAAGTAAACCCAAGTGTATCTTGAGTATTCATCCAACATGACCAGAGTATATTTCTCATAGTTACTAGACATTGGACTGACAGGTCCAAAGAGGTCCATGTGAAGGAGATGAAGACAACTTTTGATGGAGGTGGTTTGTTTGGTTTGAATGATGCCCTGTGGTGTTTAACTTTCTCACAAGCAGAACATGGCTTGTCTTTGGTATACACCAGGGATGGAAGGCCAAAACCTTATTTTGTTTGGCCAGGTTGTTGATAGATTTGAAGTTTAGATGAGAGAGTCTTCTATGCCAGAGCCAGTTGACTGTCTCACTTGCCTTAGTGAAGAGGCAAGTCCCATTTTGAGTGAGGGTTGACATGTCAAGGACATATACATCATCCCTCCTGGGAGCAATCAACACAACTTCCTTGTTGGCATTGAAGATGGTTCCTCTCTTGTCATCAAACTGAACTATGTATTTTGCATCACATAGTTGGCTTACACTAATAAGATTGTACTTGAGACCAATGACATAAGCTATTCTTGTAAAAATTATACCATTACAGTTTACTGAACCATAACCTTCAATGGGAGCTGATGAGTTATCAACAAATACTACCTTGGGTCCTAGTTCTTCCTCATATTTGTGCAGGTAATGCTTCACACAAGTCATACTCCTTGAGCATCTACTGTCTAGATGCCAAACAGGATCCCTGGTATGTTTCTGCAAAAATAGTAAACTAGGTTAGTTTTTCTTGTTAGCCACCTCCTAGTGGGTTTAGTCCTCAGGGACTTTTTGAATTTAGCTATTGAGTCATGGTCTGAGGTAGAGTGTACTGAGCTTCCACAGGTTTTGCATTTGATGGTTGATGAAGACTCAGTAGACTGAGAGGTGCTGGGGTGATGCCTCTTCTGGTCAGAATAACATAGTCATGTCCTCTGTCATCATGGGAGGGGTCACCACAAATGTTACAACATTTGTTCATCATACGATCATCAGGAAGATGATCATTAAACCCACAGTGAGGACATGGCAGAAAAGGCTTTGCCTTAAATCTTTGTTTGGAAGGAGAGGCATACTGTATGATTCTATGGTGGAGTTTCTACAGCGTTCCAAGATTCATTATGCTTTAACACATTCTCCAAATGTGATATATGAATCGATGGTGAAGCAATTTTGGGCATCTGCTACAAAAAGGTCTGTTACAAAGATTGTAGCTACTATTGATGGAAATGAGTATGTGGTGATTGAATCATTGATAAGGACAAAGCTTCGTTTGGATGATGAGAATGGTGTTTTTCACTCCAACACTGAAGAGATACTTGCTGGGTTGAGGGAAGTTGGTTATCAAAGTACTGACACAACTAAGTGGCTTAAGAATCAGTTTTGTCAAAAGTGGAGGTTTTTGGGGCATAAACTGCTCCAAAGTATTAGCAACAAGTCTGGTGGCTGGGATCAATTCTCTACCCAATTGGGTTGTGGTATTGTCTGTATTTCAAAAGGGTTAACTTATTATTTTTCCAAGTTTATTTTTGATAATATGTTAGAAAATATTGAGAAGAAAAAGCATAAGTTTTTAATGTACCCTAGGTTTCTACAAATAATTTTAGACATAACCACACAAGACAGAGTCCATATCCCCATTAAGGGTCTTAGTTCTAAATTATTTGCTTCTATGCAAACTAACTATGATGGGGTACATCACCCTCTGTTAGCTGCTATGTTGCCACATGGTAATGATGATGCAGGTGAGGGTGATGCTACTGGTGATATACCCTCTGAAAATACTGCTGATGATGGTAATCCATCATCTTCTGGTGTTGCTGCTGATGGTAATCCATCAGTGGTAAATGATGGAAAGCCATCTACAACTGCTGAAGCATTACATGTTTCTCCTGACCAGCCTCCACCTTCCCTTTTACCTCTGTCACCTAGTCCTTTTCCATCACCCTCTCATGTTGCTCCTGATGAGCCTGTTTCTGAGGTTGAGGAGACAATTCAATCTCTAGGTACCCAAGTACCTACACCTCTTGAACCTGAGATTACTAGACTACCCACACCTAGTCCTGTAAGAGAGCCAATTGATGAAGGCTCTCCCAATGTTGTACATATGCCTATTTCTCCTGACAGGTCCAATGAAACTCCCATGACCACTGAGCAATCTACTGATGGAGCTGAGGACCCTATTACTCTCACCTCTGTATATAATTTGCTTTTCAGGTATGTTAAAAAGACTGATGATCTTCAAAAAGAGCTTGCAGATACCAAATCTTCTCTTGGTGGTGAGATTGAGTTGTTGAAAGAAAGGGTTCAGGAGTTAGAAACTCAACTTGGTCAGGAAAAGAAAAGAAAGGTTGTGATTGATGCTGATGAAGTAAATGAGGATAGGAATTTGGATTCACTTGAGATCTTGGCTGAAGTTGCTCAACAGACTCATGCTTCTTCTCCCAAAGTTGCTGAATCTTCAAAACTAAATAAGCCTATTCAGTTTAGCAGAAGAAATAGAAGACAGTATTTGGCAAAGAAGTCTGCTGAATCTTCTAAGGTGTCCAATGTTGTTGAGATTCCAATGACAGATGCTGGTGATACTCTTCAGGATAATGAACCAATTATTGATGTTGCTGCTGTGAAGACTACTGAAGGGGTTCACACATCAGTAGAATCATTCTTTGTGGCTGGTAAAGAGTATATGGATTCACCTAACATTGCTCCATCTGTTCCTGAACAAGTTTCTCATGAAGACACAACTGTAACTCCCCACACTACAGGATCTGCTGATACTCTACTTGATTCAGATGTTCAAGATTTACCTGCTGATCCTCTGGAGGAGTTAGTCATTCCTCATGATGATTCTGCTGACTGAAGTGTGTGTTGATGATCTTATCTCAGAAGAAGAAAGGCTTGAGCAAGAAAGACTTTTGAAAGAATGGAAAGGTCATAAGAAAAGTACAGAATTGGTAAAAGAAGAACAAGCTAAATATGATTTAGAGTTTTAATCTGCTACAAACAAGTATGTCTCTACTTTGCCTCTTGAAAGACAAAGAGAATTGGATGCTACAATTCCAAATTTTGATGAAGCCGATTGGATGCATATTGGGGAACAAGTGATTTCTACTCCTGGTTTAGCTAGAGATATTCTTGGGAAGAATGTTAGTGAAGAAGATTTGCCTCCTGGAATAGTTGAGATACTGAAACAAAGGAAGAGAGAGGCAGCTGAAAGAATTTCCAAAGCAAAAAGGGATAAACCAATGACTCAAGCACAGCAAAGGGATTTTATGAGAAGTTATGTGAAAAGTCAAAACAGTGCACTATATAATAATGCTTGGACTAGGAAACAAGTTTGGTCTCTTTCAGATGAACAATTGGTTCTTCAGTATAATAGAATCAAGACTAGATTAGAAAAGGATGTAATGAGTACTCCTAAGCCTGTTCCTACTCTACTTGCTGATGCAGAACCACATTCTAAGAGAGTCAAAATTGATGAAGCTATTTCTGCTAATGTGCCTGCTATATCTCTATCTTTTTCTGCTGATGCTGTTCATACTCTTGATATGGGTGTTCCTACTATTGATCAAGCACCTTTACCTAGTGTATCTATTTATGCTGATCCAACAACTGTTGTTGCCTCATCTGTTATTGACAAAGGAAAAGCCAAAGTTGTAGCAGAAGATATTCCCTCTAAAAAGAGAACAAGAAGACAAATGGAAGAGGAAAGATTGGGTGAAGAAGCTGCAAAGAGGTTGCATGATGATCAACAAGCTGAAATGGCAAGATTTAATGAGCTCAAAGAGAGAGAAGTAGAGCTTGCAGCTACTAGAGCTAAACAAGTAAGAATGGAGATGGATGCTCAAGCTGCATCTGTTGCACTTGATCAATCTTTTGCAGAGCATTCTACTGATGTTCCCTTAGATCTCCCATCAGTGGAAATACATGCTGCAGAGGATGTATCTGCTGAGGAGGTACCTACTGAAGAACCTTCTACTCCACATGCTGCTATATATATTCCTGATAGGAGAGCCAAAGAATGGCTAGAATGAAGGTTTCATACCCTCCTCAAGTGCATAGGGTAGTAGATGTAAATGCTGCTGATTCTTCTTTTATCAAAGAAGGATCTCCTGATGATTGGCTAGAGGGTTTTAGGAGTGTTTTGATTAGATGGGAATTGTCTAGAAATGGACAGATTAACATTATTTATAGGCTTGATAAAACATCTCTATCATTCACATTTCTACAAGAAATTTTACATCTTATGGATCATCAGGACTTGGTCACTCTCAATGAGTTGGTTACTAAGTATTATGCTACTCATACTCCTGGAGGTGCAGGGTTATATCTATTGGGGGATCTTCAAGTGCTCATGGATTCTACTTCTCCAAATGGTGCTGGTTATGGAGTTTGGAAGAACAATCAGAAGTGGAAAGTACAAAGTTGGAAATTTTATCCTCTTCCTTATGCTCATGTCTTGGAGACTACATCTGGAATCACGGTAATCATGTTTCTTGAGAAGAATTATCATCTGACTGTGCCTCTCATGGAGAAAATGATTCAACATAAGTTGGAGATTCCTCCTGATCCAGTTGGGAATGCTAGATTGTTTGCTGAATCTTTGGTTCATTTGTTCAGAATGAGGATCAGGATTCCCAGAGCTGCTTGATGGTATTTTGTTGTATATTTCTTAATTTCTTATTATATTTTTAGTAAAAAAAAAAAAAACAGATTTATATAGTCTTGTGTATGTTGTATGCAGGTTATGGTGTTGGTTCTTTCCACACCTTCTCTGGTTTTCAACTTACCTGATGTTGACTATTCCATCAAAAAGTTGGCTAGTCCAAAGGGTAAAGCTTTGGTAAAGACATGTCAAATCTGTTGATAGCTGTAATAGTTGCTAAAAACTATTGGGTACTCAACTCACCCATGCTTAACAACTGAGAGTTGAATGGTTGTCAATTGACCATGGATTTTTCCTTATGGATTCCCAATAATTGGCTAGCCCACAAGTGTATGGATTGTGGTAAAGGCGGTGGAAAACCATATTTGGTATTCAATTTACCAAGGTGATTAAATCAACCAAATAATTGACTAGTCCTGAGCAAACGACTACAGGTAAAGACAACTCAAATCCGTTTATAGCTGATGATTTGCTAAAAATCATATGGTCATCAGTGTACCATAGTTTTCGAACTTAAGGATTTGACTACTCCAGTAGTGATGGTTATTGGTAAAGAGACATCAAATCCATTATTCTCAATGATTCACCTCTCACAGGAGTTAACACACCTGGATGTGATGAGAATAGTATGAAACTAATCTGTTTTGATGTACATTTGGTCATTTGTTGCTGCAAAGAATGGAGTTTTCAAGTTTGTGCTGATCATAGAGATCCTGCTGATGAAGATTCTTTGCTGATGATGTTCGAATTCAATCCTCTTGGTTTGTAACTTTAAAGATCTATCAAAAATCTTGAACTTAACCATGTCAAATTCAAGATTAGGGAAGGATTGTTGGGAATTTTGCTGAATAGAGAATTCCGCTGAAGTTACTGCTGATGGTTCCTGCTGAAGAGTTGGTTCCTGCTGAAGCAGTGTATCTGCTAAAGACTAGTATCAGCATAATTTGTTTCTGCGGATATAGTTATTTCGTGTATTATGTTATTTAGTTAGGATATGCATGAGATTAATTAAGAAGTGATAATGCATATCTTTGAAAGTTTTTAGAAGATACGTTTCTTATGAAACGGTTTAGGGTTCCTTGTCTATAAAAGGAACACACGATTATGTATTATGAACAAGTTTTTAGAAAAACAATTTCAGTATTATTAAAAGATCCATAGAGGATCAAGTATTCTTAGTAATCATTGTTTATACTTGTGTTTATTTTCCACTTCAGAATACAAGTTAGAGAGATTTTCTATTAGTGTGTTTGTGATTACATAAACATAACTAACGATCCACGAGTGCTCAAAGATCTATCAAGGTCTTAGGTTTAACAACTGGGATGCGTTTGGTTAGCAGACACATATTCAAGAGATACAGGATTCATAGATGCAATGTTATTCATAGTGGGGATTACTCTGTTGGATGCACTAGTCCTAGTGTTAAGGCATTGTGTCCCTTACGAAAGAATTCTACCAGTTGACTTCAATTCCTTGACACTCAATAGCTTAGGATTGGTCATTCTAGTTAAGGGGCACTGGCTTTCTAACGTGAATTTTCTTCCAGTGGGTCTCCATGGATAACCAACATTGGTAAAAATCTTTCCAGTTGCTTTACAAACATGGTTTTTAGTTTAGATTTCCTAACAATTTTTACAGGGCATCAATTAAAAGACTTCAAAAATGACACAACACATTCATCATGATTCCATGAAATTAAACAGTCATTACAAGTCTTGCAAGTACCATCAGAATTCGAATTAATTACAGTACGCTTATAGCCAATACTAGAATCAATACAATTCATTTAATTCAAACCAAACTTATTGTTCGTAAGGTGGTCTTCTACTTCCTTTCCATGAGCACTCTTAGCCAGCGTAGTCCTATCTTTCTTTGTATTGCGACTAGGCTTTGACCCGCTAGCTTTGGTGTCATTTTGTACTCCTATAGAAGCAATGATAGGAACATTAGTTTGTTTTCTTGCCATTTGGTTTTCTGGTATTGATGTGCTATGTGCAGATGTCATCAATGGAATATCAAAGGTGACATGCTTGTTCTTGATCCTAGGACATGAACCAATGGCATATTCTAGGAGTTCCTGAGATCTATGAGTGAGGAAGCAGGCATCTACGATGGTAATATCCTGTGGTCCCACTATCATATCTTCTTCGATGGTCTCACGAAGTATGTCAAGGAAATCCTTAATGTGTCTAAGGTAATCACTATGAACTAGCTCATTGTTCCTAAGGGGAAGCGACATATTTACAACATCACATGCAAACTTTTTACCAGCATAAACTTTGATACAACGTTATCACAATCAATCACTTGCCTTTTCCCTTTCACCTTGGCCTTTAGATTCTCAATCTTGTTAAGCAAAGAATTTATCTGTTCATTATTTATCACACGTGTGATTTTGATTGAATCAAATAACTATTTGTAACGTTGCTTAGCATTAGACATTTCAGCTTGAAGCCACACATTATCATGTTGTAATTTGTTAATGGTGTCTTTATTTTGAAAATTCTGAGTTTCTATCGACTTGGGGTTATTGGTGTCAGTCACTTCTGTCAAGTTAGACTTTAATTGGGTAATTTGAGCCCTCAATTTTCGAATCTTGTTAGTGTAAGCTTGAATTTTTTCATCACGTTTGGCTAATTCAAAATATGTATCAAATTCAGGAGTATCCAAGGATGTCTTGGCCTTTGAGATTTTGATTCTTTCTTATAAATGTTGATATTTTAATTGTAAATTAAGATTATCAACTTCTAGTTTTGAAAAATGCCTGACCATGTTATCATGGTCATCGTTTTGATTTTTTTTTTTTTGGAATTTTAAATTCTCCCCCTCAAGCTCAACAACACGATTCTGGGAAACATTTAAAGCAATACATATCTCATGCAATTGACATGCATTTAACACCGAATCAGTAGCGGTAAAGAACACATCCTGAGCAATACATTTGGCAATCAAATTCTCATTAGTGATGAGAATGTTCTTTCTTTCAATTTCACTACATTTAAGATCAATTGCAATTTGTTTACCCTCATTTTCCACTTTTTTAAACACTTCTTTCATTTCTTTTAATTCAGTTTCAAGGGTTTTTTGCATGCCCTCAAAATGTTGCTTAAGAAGTTTAATAAATGGAATAACCTCAGTTAAGTAACATTCTTTTGTTTGTTCAAACCCCCTTTCCCTTTTAGTAATTCCCGTTGGTGTAATTCTCTTCTTACATGTTTTATCAAAATTAGCAAACATTTGACAAAGGATATAGATACTAATCAGAGTTTTACACTTAGTGGGAACTGCTAGCTGAAATAATGCATGGGTGTATTGGAAGGGTACACCGTTGGTGTAGCTATCTTTCTAGGAGTTTGGGCCTTAAGTTCTTCGGCTTTCATTTTTTATGAATCTAAACGCCAAAATATCTGTTCTAGTGTCAACTTAGTTTGAGGCACAAAGATAGCTATTCGGTTCTCCTCAGAATAATCATGGGGCCTAATATTGACACGTTTTTTATGCACTGAGAATCCTTCATTTTCTCAGCTAATTTCTCCCTATTTATGTTCTCTATCTCATCACTTTCATCAAAAGATGACACATCAAGAGGGGCATGTCCTGGTTTAAGCATAACATTTGCATCATACAGGGCAGGTTGTGCATTTTTAACACTCCTAAGAGATTTAGGTTCACCTATATCCTTTTCACTATGTTCATCACACAGCTTTTTATGATTTTGAATCTTTTGAGCAGTTTGGATGGTTTGGCCTTGTGTGTACAACTTGTTCTCAAGTTTATTTTTTAACGTCTTAAGTCTAGAAAAATCATTTAACAGTTTAGTTTATTTTTCTTTGAAATCATGTTTCAATGCGATTACACTTTCTTGAATCTCCTGTTTTTGTTTAACATACTGATCAAGTTGTTTTTGTAAAGAATATAACTCTCTTTTTAATGTTTCTTCCTTCAGATTACGTTCTGTTATAAGTGTACGCATTTGCCAATCCATTTTCTGCTCACGTTCAGTTAGTTCAAAATTTTCCCTTTGTTCATAAATGGTCACTTGATCTTTCAGAATATTAAATCTGGTGGTGAAGGAGTCATCGGTAATAACAGAGATGAATTCATCCAACTCACAAACATCATCTCTAACATAAGATGCCCTACTTGGTACAACAGACATATCGATGTGTTTCACATACTGTTCATATGGGATAACATAATTATTTCCCGTATTAGCAGTATACAATTCCACAATGTTCGTTTGTTGTACTTCGTTGGGAATCTTTTGTTTAGGTATCACATAATCATTATCAATAACTGAAGATGCACTACTTGGTACAACAGTTTCAGTGTTGTGATTCACATGATGTTCAATTGGGATAACATTGCCGTTTTCCAATTCAACATTATCTGACTCAACATCATTTATCTGTTCTACTTCGTTGGGAATCATTGGTTCGTCAATCCTTGTGCACACATCATATAATTTAAGTACCTAAGATATGACAGATGAGTTGGAAGGACCAGATTGTTGTGGTGATGAGACTGCAGAGGACAAGTTAGCCATGAAGATGGTCTGAGCAGTGGGCTCATCACGAACATCTGAGTTAAAGGTATCACAGTCATCAGCTTGGAAGATATTTGGATCATTGAGTGCCAAGTCCTTCACCGGTTGGTTATCCACATCAACATAAAATGTTTTGCCATCATCACCAGCAAGAAACAGCAAGTCTTCTTCATTCAATACAGCTCCGTTCTCTTGTGCTTGCATCAACATCATCTTGTCCTTGAAGTAGTCGGAGTTCTGTGGACGCTTTTGTTGAGTGCAGTTTCTTGCAATGTAGTCCAGACCTCCACAGTTGTAGCACTTGGGTTGCCTTCCTTGCCCATGATTAGCATTTAGAACACGGTTCAGAGCGTTGCCTCTAGCAATATTTCATTGATTTCCATTATGTCTTCCTTGAATGTTTTGAACCACAACATGTCCATCTTCCACTATTGCTTGGTTGCGTGGATTTGAGGAAGTTCTAAGTTAGTTGTTGGTTTGAGGAAGAGTTGCTCTGAACTATTGTACAAGGTGTGAAACTTGATTTGAGAGGTTATCAATCATCTAGTCGGTACGGGACTACCCTGAGTCAAGTTGGGTGTTCACATTAGTTGGTGAGTGCATGGATGGTTGAACGAAGGTTGATTTATTCTGTGATGGTGAAGGATGATGATAAGTCTGATCAATTGAGGATTGATTGAGTGGCTCAACACTTGAGATGAATGCAAGGGAATCATTTAATGTTGTTGGATTGAGTTTCTCTCTTAGCTGACAATCAAAAACTGCATGCTTTTCATGTTCTTGTAAATAAGCATACAGTTGCTCATAATTGGTGCTTCTCAATCCTTTGTTCAGTTTCACTGCTATCACAAAATGATCACATTCTAGAGACATATTGTTCACAAACTTTGAGTTAAGTTGGATATTGGGCATTGTCATTCTAATGATTCTCATGTCATTCACTAGTTTGTGAAATCTGACATAGTAGTTTCTGATGTATTCACCAGGGTTCATCTTAAAGTGCTCAAACTCATCATATAACTGAGACTCGCGATCTTCTTTGGTTAGTTCCGACCCAGCTAGAAGCCTCGTGACATTATCCCAAACCGCTTTAGCTTCAGTGGGCAATCGTTGAATCACAATGTTGGAAGCTTGAATATCAGCATCATAACGCTTCTTCTCTTCCTCATTAAGATCATTATAGGTACGTAGCCTGTCGATTCCAAAGGTAACAGCACCATCCTCACCAGTAGTGATAACATCTCTAGTTGTACCCATTTGAAAGGGTCCTTCATCAATAGATCGTAGAATGTTGACACCATTCTCTTTACCCAAACAATAAAGTCGAATTTTTTTGAGCCCATGACTCGTAATCAGTTTTATCCAACATAGGAGGATGGGTATCTGACCTAGCAGCTTGAATGTCATCAGAACTAGTACTTGCCATGATGTAGTTTTACACAGGATTTTACAACTTTTGTGATTTAAACCGAGAAATAGATTCTTTTGCGGGATTTTCTAAAATCAATAAAAGAAACCGTTAACAAGTAATGATGAATAAAGGAGAGAAAATTACACAGATGATACTAGTACAAATCCCACTAAGCAATTTGAATCAAATCTTAACAACTTCTTCAAATCACAAAAATAAGTCAAAACGCTGAGTCATCAAAACGCAAGAAACCAAAACTCATGACCTGTCAAAACGCATCAACGGGGCTGCTAGGGATTAGTAGGTAGAACATGTGAAATTTTTTTAAATTTGGGTCAAATTCTCAAGAATTCCCCCCCCCCCCCCCTCCCAACACTTAGAATTGAATATTGCCCATAATATTCAAAGTACCGGCCCTTATGCCGAAACTTTTGAATGGAAAAAGGTAATTGTAATACTCCGTAAAATCCCAGGTCATTTATTAATGCTAATTATCGATATCATTCTAATCTAAGCCATTTTTGTGGGCAAATTTAAAATTTTTATATGATACACCGTTTGTTTGACACCCGATTACTTGGTCACCGTATGTTTGTCACTTGGTATCATCTGTAGTCACTCTTGGATGTCACCCAATGAGGTTAACACCGGTAACTCCCACTTGCGACCCGACACCTTGAAATGACACCGATATAATTATATATAAATAATTTTACATATATATTAATTATTACGAAATTACTATCACACTATGTATATATATAAGTATATATACCTAGTAACGACACCGTTCATATTTTCATGGATTACACGAATCGACACCGACACCGATACCGAAACTAAAATACGAAAGCACTAGTCACCGACACCTCATTTCTTTTTGTATTGGGCCGTGTATCACCTAAGCCCTTCTCTTTTCTTTCTTTTTGCCTTGCTGCTGGGCCGAGCACAACCACAAGCCCATGAACCATTTTGTGTTATGTTTTACTTTGGGCCGAATGTTTTCACAAGCCCAATGGTTGTTTATGTTTTTCTTTCTTTTGCGTGGCATGACACCCAACGAGGTCAGCTCGTGTGCTACACACATGTACCACACTCGTTTTCCTTCTTGACCCATACATACTACTCGACACTACTAAAAGCCACACGACCCAGATTTGGTTATACATTAATAGCACACGAGTATTTTGACCATGCTCTAGCTCGACCCATAACGAACCACCACAAAACCACAACAAACCTTTTGTAATTTCTTTTCTCCTTGGTTCCCCCTAAACTCGACACAAAGCTATTTTGTATCACACTTGCATGTGAGATCAACCAAAACCAACATATGAGCCACCCTACATGTAACCTAATGAGCTAGTTATCGATCAACCAAAACGACGACATCTGCGTAAACTATGAATAATATATTTGTCCAAATATATTATTTGCTCACGATATCGATAAACATATACATTTACACATATCGAGGCCAAGCAAAATTAATAAATACTTTACGTCATATATTTATCCTTCGAGCCAACACTTATACGATATATTCGTACACATTATTTTCACTTTGATTCCAAGAGCCAATACTTATAAATGTTTTCACAACAACATTTTTTTTTTATATATATATACACTTCTCAATGAGCAATGAGACCTGTTGAACTTATAAAAATCCACATAAGCTACGATAACACAAGCACATTGAGAAACAATTGAAACTTTGTTCCAAACTTTACAGCATGTATTTGAATTAATGACTTAGACTAAAACCATACCATACTAATCTAGGTTGCGTGTCGGAGCCGTGCACATTTACCACCTGACATACTCACATCAGGTGACTTATTTAATGAGGTGAGTCATAGCCCCACTTTTACTCGTTTAATTACTTTATAAATTCTTTGGGGGAGATACATGCTCAAGTACTTATTTTTACTTTCACAAGTACCCTAAACATTTTCATATTACTGTAAGTTTATAGCCCCACTCTTTACTTTACTTTGCTTTACAAACTTGGGGTGAGAAATGTGCAAACACTTTATGAATTCTTGCTTTTATGCAACACATTTTATGAGTTATTGCTTGTATGCAACACATTTTATGAACTATTGCTATTACGCAACCACTTGAATGACAACTGCTTTTATGCAAGCACTTTTATGGACCACACTGAAACTAATGTTTTATTTAAACTATTACGCGGATTAGCCTAAGCCTTGAATCCCACTTTGCCCAAACTCATGAACCGTCAATTCCTGCTGGAAAGCGCGAATGTTATAAATAGATCTATTGTGGGTGACTCCCCCGTTCGGTTTGACCGGATAGGCAAACGCGAACGTATAACATGTCGGATTACAAGTGTATCAGGATAAACACTTGCCGGGCCTTTATATTTAACATGCTTCTAGAGCATGCACACTGTCGTAGCTTCGGTTGCATGAACTTAGTGCTAGCGTAATAGACTTTTACTTTTATGTGACATTATATTCGTTGTAATGATCACATACTTTGCCTATGGTCCAACTTTATGCTTAACATTTATGGTCTACTTTACTGATATTTTTTTTCATGACGCTTTGAGTAAAGCAGTAGTCACTAAAACTGAACTTGATTTGTATGTGAACGGTTATTCACACTCGAAAACCTTGTGGTCCACATTACTACATTTACTTGAAAGTAAACTATATTTCATGACATTGTGAACGACACAATGGTCACAAAACTTTTATCGAACTCACATTTCTTTTATACTAAATTGCTACTTATACAAACCTATGAACTCACCAACCTCGTATTGACACTTTTTAGCATGTATTTTCAGGTTTAAGGTAATAACTACTATTGAAGGCTTTTGGCAAGGCATGGCATGGTCATAGATGACTCTGATGTATTTGGGACCGTTTTATTTCTTTTATGGGCCTATGTTTCCACATTGTTTTTGAAATGTTGTAAACATAATGCTTTCGATATGAAATTTCTTCTAAAGGGTTGAGGTAAAAACCGTTCTTTGTACCTAGTGTTGTGATACCGAATTCGTAGCACCCCAATGAATGTATGCTTCCGCTGGACCTGATTTTTGGGGGTGTTACAGATTGGTATCAGAGCTTTGGTTATAGAGAACTAGGTAATTTTAAAACCTAGACTATAACTACTTTTACGAAAACTTAACTCTATGACCGCCACGTGCCTGCCTGCAAAGTTGATGCCTCATTTGTGATTTTTGTTGCTATTATATTTAATGAGATGTACACTTTGTTATTGGATGAGTATATCCATTTATTTTCACTATATATACTGTAAGTATGTTCGGCATACTTATGCTTACGTATTGTACTTGGCGTAGCGTTACCACTTTTATCTACGCAATCTCATCGTCCGTCATCGAGTGTGGACACTTGTCTTAGTTTTTTTTTCAAAACAACTTTTGAATGTTAGAGACATATTACTAGTGTGACTGAACCGAGTATTTCAAAATTCATTGAACCTCGGTTGAATATAGACTGATCACCTATATTCAACCAGGGACAGTGGGACATAGCCTGATCACCTATGTTCGACTCAGAGGTGAACTTTGCGATACTGGGAGCAGTTATAATAGAATTATGTCCGGTTGATTTTTGATTTTGAGAATGGTTAAGTTTGGCGTGTGTATACGAGCATCGAATATCATGAAAGTTAGCACTTACACACGACACACTGGCATCACAACACCTCACAAACCGTAATACTCTTGGCATCACTATACTTTATATAGAATTCTTGTTTGTCGTCGTCCACCGAGGCTCGCATCGGGTCGGGTTAGACCCGATTGGCACCGTTTGAATTCGAGTGTTTGACGTGACCCCTTGAGATCGTAATAATCCCTTTCGAGCTTACTAGAATGGTTGGATTTTATTTTGGCCATGTTCGGAATTGATTTTGGCTATGTTTGAATTCGGATTGATGATTTGTGAATTTGGGACCTCATTGCGGATTTGGATTTGTCTATTTAGCCTTGGTTTGTTTGTGATCCGGTTACGGTCACCCCTACCTTAACCTTATGCTTAACCGATGATGTTCAATCGAGGTTGTACTTTCCGCCTTTACCTTACGTTGCTAGTAACAATCAACATCCTCCTTCAAAGTCATACTCTGAACCTGCTAAACTCTCCAGTCGGAAGAGAAATTTTGGGCAAATTTTATGCCCAACAGAAACTTTAAGACCTTAAGCAGTAACTTGAACCGCGTTCCTTGGGACAGACACCAAATCCTTCACTCGTCTCTCGAGAATACCAGTAATATTCCTTGCTACCCTCTTATAAGATACTAAACTATGTCGCTAATACCATATAAGTTGTTTTCAATTATTCTACTGACCATTTTGCGGTCACACTACAAATGTTTTACTGTTACTTTATGAAATCAAAATTTCGATCTTACTACTATTTGGTAAACGACATTGTTCCCGTTGTTCTATAAACTGTTTTGCAAATCATCTCGCTAGTGATTTTATAAACCTGTTTGCTGTCCTACTACAGCATTATGAAACAAACTACAGTTTTGCTACTATCATACAAATAATAAACTAATTTCTCGTCGTTCTATGAACTGCTTCACAATCCGTTTTATAAACTATTTTGCAATCACCCTATGAACTATTTACTCAGTTTGAAGTGTTAAAAGTTTCAAGTCAAACTTCATCAAATTTTTGCATAACAAGGAGTGATTAGACGATAACTTTCGTGAAAACATCTTATCCACACCATGTTTAAAGACTGTTCTTACTGAAATTACGAGTATTTTGAAGTCGCACCAGTTTACCTATCTGCAAATTTTCAGTAAAGAATTTTGTATCTCTTTAACAGACAAAGAGGAGCCTTTACCACTTGGTAAGACTCAAATCGGTTGTGAGTACCAACACCTATCCCTATCGACAAGTTAGTAGAAACTCGCAAAAAAAAAAAAAAAAAAAAAAAAAAAAAAAAAAAAGGTCTTGAATTCACGTGGGGAAACGTGAAGGTAAATTTTCGTGCGTATATACTCATCTCTTTTCGACCGTAATGGGTAACTTGAATTGAATCGCGAGGACGCGATTCCGTTTAAGGAGGTGAGACTGTAACAACCCGTAATTTTCTAGACTGCTTTTAATAATAAAGTATATTTATTATTTCCGAAGTTTCACTTTTGGACTTTTCGGACCTTATTTGAATCAAATACGAGAAGTTATCTCACTTTAATTGAAACACGAGCTCGCGCACGAACCGACACATAGATAGTATGGTTAGTCTAATAAACACATTTGTAACCAATAACTATGTTTTTATATTTCTTTTATAAAACATACTTGAAAACATATTTTACACGTTTACTATTTCCAACGCGTAACCAAAACATCTCGACACACGTTTTAACTTCTCACTCCTTTATAAACTTGTTGTGTCGCGTTTCATTTTTTTTTTTTTTTGATGACCCCCAAACTCGACACTTGACTCTCATACGTTTGAATGTGAGTGAAATCACACAAATATATATATATATATATATATATATATATATATATATATATATATTGCACACAACCTCATGCTAACCAAAAGAAATACATTTTAATCTCACCTAATCCACTAATATACATGTACAGTGTATATAGTACATGACTTGTCAACTCTTACTTCCTTTCCCATACTACTCGAACGTATACCACCTTCTCCAAACCACCACATTTGTTGGTTTTGTTTACTAAACTACCAAGTTTACTTCTAAAAGGAAGACTATAGTACAAACAAGGACAGAGAGCCATGCTTTCCCTCCCCTCTTTCTTGCTTAGACCCATTCGACCAAATCACCAACACCACACTCAATTGTATTGTTAGCTAAAAAAAAAAAAAGAAGGACAATATGCATTTAATATTGCAAACCTAATCAAGCAAACTCATCTCTTGTCCTCTCCTTATAACCGAGCCTCATTTTGAGCTAGAGCACACACATTTCACTTTCAAGTTTAAACGTACAACAACAAGTATTTGCAAGAAGAGTGTTTGGGTAAGCTTTGGAGTCTTGGGTGAAAACTTGGAACTAGTTGGGTATACGCTTGGAGTAATAGGAGATAAGTAAATTGAGTTCTTCTTGGTTTCTTCTTTTCACTCGACACATCCTCACAACCCACTGTAAGGATTCAACCATGTTACTATTTGTGTTCTCTTTGTTTCTTTTTCTTAAACCTTGCATATGTTGTACACGTAGTGCATGTATTATACATGTCAAAAATTTTAAAGAAACTAAGATAACATGTTTTTTTTTTTTTTTTTTGGCGTCTCTCTCTTTCGACGTACGCACATCACTCTCACATTCCCTGTGAGGGCTTTAACTTGTATAACCCATTTCCTGAAAACCTTAAACATCCTCTTATATGTGGTGTGTCATTTTGAGTAGTACAAATAAACTAAAGATATTTCTAAATACTTTAACAACAGTCAACATATATACATACATATTTATGCACATGTTCGACTCATATGCAAAATATAAACTTGGTGCGATCTCGACTATTATGAACCTGGTCACT
Organism: Artemisia argyi; assembly: GCA_030686995.1. Classification (NCBI taxonomy): domain Eukaryota; kingdom Viridiplantae; phylum Streptophyta; class Magnoliopsida; order Asterales; family Asteraceae; genus Artemisia; species Artemisia argyi. The sequence continues at coordinate 87,523,798 of CM060703.1, forward strand.
CTTTTAAAGTGTTTGTATGCTTATGTGGTAACTTTCGGACCTAAAAATAAGCAAATGAGCACTTGGTGTTTATTCGGTTTCCAAAAATGGATTTTTAAAGATTTTTATTCATATTCGAACATATATAACTAAAGAAAAATTAATATATGAAGACCTTAAGTTATTGGCTCACTTTTGGGGAAAATATATATATATATATATAAATAAATGCTCATTCGAGAGCTTAAGTTATATCAGGTCATAAGGCCCAACCCACGATACCATAGCTTATTTATAAGCCAACAAGTGAAACATACTTATTTTGAAACTTTACAACTTACTTGAATATTAGCGTACAATTCAGTTTTGAAATGGAAATGAAACACAAAACGTAACGCATGCATACTGAGAATGTTATAACCAAATGTAATACTGTCACAGATATCCTTTAAATATACTATTTGGTAAACTATAACACAAAAGAGCCTATGGCTCACTGGTTGGGGCGTTCATTTGCTACACACCAGACTCGAGTTCGAATCTGGTCTTTGTCAAATTTTTGATATTTTTGTTATTTCTGCGATATTTACACTTTCAGCCCCTCCACTTCTAATTGTTGTCACTTTTCTTGAAACTTTATATAACTTCGAAACCTATATTGTTTTCGACAACATCAGCCCCTCAACTTTGAACAACTATCACTTTTTCTTAAAATCTTATAATTTCGAAACTTTTAATATCTTTACCATTTCAGTCCCTCGACTTGGACCAAGTCTACATTTTTCTCATAAAATTTAGAGGTTTAAATAACTTATATATTTTTACCACTTTTCGTCTAAGCAAATATGTTTAACACATATTTTTTAATTAACGACGACATCTGCGTAAACTATGAATAATATATTTGTCCAAATATATTATTTGCTCACGATATCGATAAACATATACATTTACACATATCGAGGCCAAGCAAAATTAATAAATACTTTACGTCATATATTTATCCTTCGAGCCAACACTTATACGATATATTCGTACACATTATTTTCACTTTGATTCCAAGAGCCAATACTTATAAATGTTTTCACAATAACATTTTTTTTATATATATATACACTTCTCAATGAGCAATGAGACCTGTTGAACTTATAAAAATCCACATAAGCTACGATAACACAAGCACATTGAGAAACAATTGAAACTTTATTCCAAACTTTACAGCATGTATTTGAATTAATGACTTAGACTAAAACCATACCATACTAATCTAGGTTGCGTGTCGGAGCCGTGCACATTTACCACCTGACATACTCACATCAGGTGACTTATTTAATGAGGTGAGTCATAGCCCCACTTTTACTCGTTTAATTACTTTATAAATTTTTTGGGGGAGATACATGCTCAAGTACTTATTTTTATTTTCACAAGTACCCTAAACATTTTCATATTACTGTAAGTTTATAGCCCCACTCTTTACTTTACTTTGCTTTACAAACTTGGGGTGAGAAATGTGCAAACACTTTATGAATTCTTGCTTTTATGCAACACATTTTATGAGTTATTGCTTGTATGCAACACATTTTATGAACTATTACTGTTACGCAACCACTTGAATGACAACTGCTTTTATGCAAGCACTTTTATGGACCACACTGAAACTAATGTTTTATTTAAACTATTACGCGGATTAGCCTAAGCCTTGAATCCCACTTTGCCCAAACTCATGAACCGTCAATTCCTGCTGGAAAGCGCGAATGTTATAAATAGATCTATTGTGGGTGACTCCCCCGTTCGGTTTGACCGGATAGGCAAACGCGAACGTATAACATGTCAGATTACAAGTGTATCAGGATAAACACTTGCCAGGCCTTTATATTTAACATGCTTCTAGAGCATGCACACTGTCGTAGCTTCGGTTGCATGAACTTAGTGCTAACGTAATAGACTTTTACTTTTATGTGACATTATATTCGTTGTAATGATCACATACTTTGCCTATGGTCCAACTTTATGCTTAACATTTATGGTCTACTTTACTGATATTTTTTTTCATGACGCTTTGAGTAAAGCGGTAGTCACTAAAACTGAACTTGATTTGTATGTGAACGGTTATTCACACTCGAAAACCTTGTGGTCCACATTACTACATTTACTTGAAAGTAAACTATATTTCATGACATTGTGAACGACACAATGGTCACAAAACTTTTATCGAACTCACATTTCTTTTATACTAAATTGCTATTTATACAAACCTATGAACTCACCAACCTCGTGTTGACACTTTTTAGCATGTATTTTCAGGTTTAAGGCAATAACTACTATTGAAGGCTTTTGGCAAGGCATGGCATGGTCATAGATGACTCTGATGTATTTGGGACCGTTTTATTTCTTTTATGGGCCTATGTTTCCACATTGTTTTTGAAATTTTGTAAACATAATGCTTTCGATATGAAATTTCTTCTAAAGGGTTGAGGTAAAAACCGTTCTTTGTACCTAGTGTTGTGATACCGAATTCGTAGCACCCCAATGAATGTATGCTTCCGCTGGACCCGATTTTTGGGGGTGTTACATGTACAAACCACTTGAGCGGCACTCCTGAAGTACGCTTACGGACCGGCCCACGATTCGAAAAGTGATCCACGTCCGTAATCACCGATTAAGCTACGGATCCTTGCCTGACAAGGGTCCCACTTCGGCCACTACAGCAATATATGAAATACTAAGAAACCCTAAGTATTTCGACCACCTATAAAATGTAACCTCAGTACACACATGCGAGGTACAATCTTCTCACACATTCCAATACTTATTCTGATAACATGGGTACTTACTCTCACGCCGGAGCTTAATCGTGGGGTTCGTCCCCACGGTAAGGCTAACGGTTTACTTTTAATTTGTGTAGGTACTCAATCTATCACTTGGTTCAGTGCAAGATCTATGAAGCGGATAGTCTATTTAAGGCAGCCCAACATACACCAAGCCCAATTCTAACCCTTTCACACATTTTGCACTAACAGTAGACTTGTCACCTACAAGAGTTTCAAGATCCCAAAATGGCTCGAGTACATCATAGTCTATTGTGGTCTCCACGCTGGCGAGGTATTCTTTTTATACATGCATATACATGCCCAATTCAATCTTTCGCCTCTTTTCTTTGTGTATTTTAATTCTTGAAATTTTATGTGTGTGTGCAGAAAGAACCAATATACTGGGTGAGCGTACACAAGTATCATCACATGTATGTTGAAATAGAAAAGGATCCCCATCCCCTAAAGAAGGTTTCTGGTTCAGTCATATGGGATGGTTGTTTGACAACAAATACATTGATGCAAAGGTACCGGTGTTTATGACCTAAATTATTAGGCACATAGTTACCTTTGTATGTTTACCAATAGTATATAATATTACTAATTTTTATATGTAATTAATTAACTGAAACAGGCTGGAGAATCAAGAAGTGGGGAATACTCAAATGTCCCCGAGCTAAAGGCACAATGGTTCTACAGGTTTCTTCATAGTACATACATTTGGCATAAGGTTTCACTTGCAATCATACTATATATCCTCAGAGGATTTTCGTATTTAGCTTGGGTCATGGTAAATAATCAATTAACTTTCGTATCCAGATAATACATAGATCCCTATATACTTAACTTTTCACTCCACATTTTGACTTTGTTATAGGAGTCCATTTTTGAAACTTTACAAAATTAATTGATACAGGGGATGCGAGAGGTGGCGATTCACCACTTCATTTATTTCGTAAACTTTGTGTGCCATACATGGGGTAAGAGACCATGGAACAGCTCATATACTTCCATAAATAACCGGTATGTACACAAGATAACTTAGCTAGATCATTAGTATATGGGATAATTACCAAAATAGATCAGTCGCCCAAAGCACATTCCTTGAATAGATGTTTTTAAATCACTTTCCTCCGGCGGATCAGGGCAACTTGGCGACTGAGCAACCTTCATATATGTGCGACACGTGTCGAATATTTTATTAATATAGTACAGAATCTAGAATCTTTTTGGAATGTATAGTACAGAATCTAGAATCTTTTAAGGACACGTGTCGCGTTTATATTGAGTTGCTCATTTTTAAGTTGCCCTGATCTAATTTTGGAAAGTGAAATTTGAAAGTCTACAAAGTGACTAGTCAAAAAGTCAACGAACTATTTTGGTAATTATCCCTTAATATATTGTAATCACTAATCATAATAGGTGGATCGTTATTTGCACTTATGGAGAGGGATGGCATAACAATCACCATGCGTTTCCAAAATCGGCTAGGCATGGAATGGAATGGAGGCAATTCGATTTGACATGGGAGATAATAAAGTTTCTAGGGACTACTGGATTAGCAATAGATATCAAGTTACCAACCGAGGCAGATAAAGAGAAACTGAAGGTGCATTTGGACAACTCCAAACAAACAAAGTGTAAGTAGAATGAAAACTCTTCAGGTACTCTAAATGTAGAACGTATGCACATGCGTGGGGCTGCCTAGACTAGTGATAGTACGTGTGTTTGTACATATATAGTACGTATGCACATGCGTGGGGCTGCCTAGACTAGTGATAGTCATGGTTGTTCCTATTACTGTTAAGTCATGTACTGTGTCTGTAACACCTTCATATTATGACTTTATGAGTATAAAATAAACCTAGCTAATTATATATTGTGTTTGGAGTTTGGAAGGACCCTATATATCTTACTATCTATATGCTTTATTTTTAGATGTGTTTAAATTGTGTATTGTGCGAGTCCTTTTGGTGCAACGCATAGAAAGATAGAGTGATTTTAAGGATTGCAGCCGGAAATTATACGTTATCTTAAATATTTTTTTTCATATAGTAAGCTTTTAATTTCTCCTGTGATTGATTGTCAGATCTCGTATATTTGCTCGGCTCATCGTATGAAAAAAAAGCTCATAGACTTTTACTTAAGTAAACACTACTACAAAAAGGGCATAAAGCCGAGTTGAAAATGACCATAAATCCCGGTTTTACATACGGGCTCTAAGTTTATACCTGTAAGGCAAAAGTTTAATATAGATATCATATTTGTCATACATCCAATTAACAAATCTTGGTCATTCATTTTTTTGATCAAAACAAAAAATAAACTTTCACCATTTTTTTAAAATTAAATATCTCGCAAACCGTTAATCGTTACGCGAAATATATATATATATATATATATATATATATATATATATATATATATATATATATATATACCATCGCGATGAGAATTAAATTATCTTTCTATAGATATGCATTTCTGTTTACTTTTGATTGAACTTTTTTTTTCAAACTTTCCAGAAAAATCACACGTGATTTGTAAAAATCATATATGATTTATATGATTTGTAAAAATCACATGTGATTTGATTTTTACAAATCACATGTGATTTTTCTGGGCGAAAATTTTGAAAAAACAAAGTTCATCGAAAGTATAGAGAATTGCATATTTATAAATAGATAATTTAATTCTTGTCGCGATGATGCATTTTTCGTAGCTTGGAGATTTACCGTTTGCAAGATATTTTATTTATTATTTTTTTTAAGTGAAAAATGGGTTTTTATTAATTTAGATGAAAAATGGATAGATAAGATTGGTTATTTGAATTTATAACAAATATGAGATCTATATTGATATCAACTCACCATAAAAAAAAGGATCAGTAATCTATTAGAGGATAAATATGATCCAAACCCAACTATATATTAAAGGATACATACGGGCTCTAAAGTTTATGCATGTAATGAAGATTGCCCATGCCCATGTATTTATAACAAATACATGGCTTAATAAACCCAACTATATATTAAAGGATACAGCGGATGCAAGCAGAGTGGAACCTTCTCCGATAGTCTCTTTCATCATAATATTGAAAGCTTCAATATGCTGGTGAGGCTTGCTTCAAATCAAAGATGAAGGAGTACTGTGACTATATTACAAATTTATGAGGAGGTAACGTTGAATGTTTTTAGTGATATGACTCACATTCCCGTTGAAGTCGGTGTGGTGGCTGGGACTCTGGGAGACGTCAAACTCGTTTGTAAGTAACTCTCTGCCGCCCCCACAACCCCCCCACCCCAACCCACCCACCCAAATAGTGATCATCATATCCAAATTAGCTTTTTATATATTACAGATGCAACAAACAATTCAAACCAGTCTCATGTTCATATGAAGTACACACGATCGAGCACATTACAAATAACACACTACATAAATTATAGCAGGAGTCTCACAGTTCGTTCAAACCTTTATTTCTCTGTACATATGTATATATTTTGGTACATTGTTTGGAAAAGACATTGCTTTTTGAAACGCGGTGCCTTGTATTCACCTGGATGGCTCATGATAGCCAATGTTCTCAATAGCAGCAACGGTCTTGAATAAGCGCCGCTTGTGAATCTCCTCCACCATAGAGCGGTGTAGCAATTGGCTGCGGATACCAACAGTAGATCCTACCCTCTTTATAGTCGTATGTTGGGTCGGGTCTAGCCGCATATACTGCCTACTGCATCTTGTTGTGGCTCTCTCTTCACCACAGAACCTTGTAAAATTCTTTGTCTTTTCAGCAAGTTGTGGGTCGTGACCTATAAATGAGGTTGAACGGTATCCATCTTCATTGTCTGACCAGTAATTGATGTTGGAGTAGTTAAAAGAATTTAACGAGCTTTGAGAGCTTGCGTCATCATCGCTGTGGACATTACCTAAATCGAGTTTAGATAGAGTAAAAAAATGTATTAGAAGTGAACTGAGCCTCATCTTGTAGGATAAACATTCGCATCTAGAAGTACCAGTGTTTACCTCGTGACCAGTCATGAGATGCGGAGATCGTGATACTGCTTGATTGTTCATGGACTGCATCAAAAGTGGGAAAGAGACACCTTGGAGACACTTGAGGTGATGAATGCGAGGATGGTGAGTGGAAAGGGTGGGGGGTGTTGTCATCATCATCTTGGTCATAGCAAAAACTGTGAACATTTAGGCTTTGTAACGATTGCATAGGACTTTTCTTCCATGTCGGAATTAGATTCACAATCTCCTTATCAATCATCTCAGCGATATCAAATGGCTCCCAGTCATTAATCTCCAATTCCTTCACCATTTCCGCAGAAACATCATGTGCTGTGTCACTTCCAATGTCGAAGGGAAAGTATATATTCTTTGCTTTACCTACCATTGTTAATATCTTAGTCGCTAGCTTGTAGAACAATAAGTTTTTTAGGATCCTATAACAAATAATGTATGTTTTACATACCATTTTTGTCAGAGATGAATACTTTGAGGAAGATAGAACCATCTTCTGCGTTCATGGTACCAGTGATAGTCATATCAGTAGTCTTTTCTGGAACATGGACTAATGACATAGGCACATTTTCAGGTACTTTTTTAATTGAAATCTGATTTTGGGAAGTTATTGTTTTATCTGCATCTTCAGCAAGAAGGAAGGGTTCCATCAATAGGTCTTTAGCAGATGGCCTACTTAAAGCATTTTCAAGGCATTTTCCCACAAACCGCTGTGCTTCTGCACATTCAATCTGATAGAATGCCTTCGGCAGTTTTCCCTGATATTGTTCAGAAGTTATGACAAATATATATATTCTGTCAGAAAGAATTCGAAATACAACCAAATTTAGGAGTTGAATGAGAAATACGTTCAAACTGAAATAAATATGAAAGCTATTACACAACTAGATATTTAATTTGAACTACTTACAGAATTAATTTCATTTAGTTAAATGTTCTCAAGTTTAATTAACTTGTTTAAAAACGTGCAATTGTGAAATCACATTAATCATACCGAAGTGACTTTCTTGTAAATTTGAGCTGGGTTGGAACATTCACTGTAAGGATATTCGGACGTAAGCATTTCCAAAACACACATACCAAAGGAGTAAATGTCCACAAGCTCGTTGTAATCTTCTTCGTACATTTCTGGGGCCATGAATTCAGGTGTACCTGTTTCATGAAAATAAAGTGTTACTGCGTGTAAACTAAATCTGCAAAAAGAACAAACTATAGATCGAAACAGAAATATTATGGTAAGCCAAGAGACACAAAGAGTGAAGAAATTTGCCTATGACGCTGTGAGCATGCTGTGAATCAGAAAGAGTAGCAGCTAACCCGAGATCACCAATCTTTACTTGGCCAATATTACCGTTGATAAAGATGTTATCACACTTTAGATCTCTATGGATGACTGGAGGATTTTGGCTGTGAAGATAAGCTAGGCCTTCAAGGATCTGGCGTGCCCAGTCTTTAATTGCTCGTAAGTGCACTCGCTTGTATTTCTGTCTATACCTGCATATTCATGTCCTGTTAGTGGCTAGAATGTTATATCGTAATTATTGATAAAACAATGACTTCAGCAACATATATTTTTAACTTGGGAAAAACATAGAAAACGAAGTCTCTTTATCAGATGTGGCAAAACTATTAAGTATACAGTAATTGGCTAATCAAGTCAGTGCATGTTTAAACAAAATAAAACCTAACATGACTTGTTTTCACCTAATTAGAATGTAACCCCTTAAGAAAGCAATGCCACGAGTTTTATACTAATAAACCTGAACATTGAAAGTGTCTATATTGACTTTTTTGTTGATAAGATATGAGTGTGATAATGATCAGGGAAGTTTGTAATTACTCTCTAAGGCTGCCAGCAGTGAACATTTCCGTTATGAAATTAAACGTCCTCCTATCAGGATCTATCCAAGATGTGTAGAATCGCATTATAGAGTTGTGGCTGAGATTTTTAAGGAGATGGACCTCGGAATATAAACGTTGAAGTTCTTCAGGCGACCGGAAAACACAGTTGAGTTTCACCTGGTTCCATGCCACTTCTATTGCTAAAACCTCATCAAAGGCCTTGTATACTGTCTTGGTTGCTCCTTTTCCCAGAATTTCCTTGAACTACAAGCAACATCAATATCTCTTTGTAACATTTCTTGTTTTTTATTTGAAAACCTAGTCAAAGCCATTTACATTTTGACAAAAAAAAAAAAAAAAAAAAGTCCCTCACTGATCATGTGTAATCTTAATATGTTTCGCAATAATGCACTACAATATCGTACAAGATCAGTTTCTTCTAATCTTTTATATAATAAAATAAAACCCCGAGTGAGGACTTTTCTATTTCAAAAAAATCAAATCATACCTTATTTAGTAATAATTTTATTTATAAAAAAAAAAGATTATTTTCTTATTAGGTAACATTTTATATTTATCTATAACACAAAAAAATATAGATAAAATGCAATTAACAATAGGATTAAAATTTTTAAATAATTATCTTTAATAATAAAAAACTATAATTAAAATCGTAAATCAAACAAAACAAAGATTAAATTATTTTTTTTAATAAATAAAAATATATGATTAAAAAAAAAAAAAAAAAAAAAAAAAAAAAAAAAAAAAAAAACGCACGTGCGCGGGGATTATAACTAGTAAATTACTACAATAATTTTTTAAACATGGTGGGTTGGAATGTGGCATGCAATAGTAAAAAGGTGACAAAACATTCTTTGATAAAGTCCAAAAGCAACAAGATATATTTAAAGAGGGTTGGAAAAATAGGAAATGCGACTTGATTTTATATCATTATCGCGAAAAAATAAAATCTCGGTCAACTCTTCCTAATGACACAAGCAAAATACTTTTAAAATCTAAATCAATTAAGTATTGAGATGATTAAAGCCACCTTTGTTGAAACCAACAATCTACTGGATATGGATCCAAGAAACAGGAGGATCACTTTTTCAAGATATCATTAATCTAAATATTTTGCATAAAATTTGCGTCAATAACAGATGTCGTTGCATGGATATATATTTAGTTTACAGTTGCTTTAGCGAGCTTAAATGATTCTTTAAAAATATTTAGTGTCAAAAATAAAATAATTACTGTAAAAGTTTACTACATACTGAGCAAACGGTATGACAGAAGTAGGGGTGTGCACGGTTCGGTTTGGGTCGGTTTTTACGATAAATATATTATAAATTTACCCACAAAATGTTAAGATAAATATATTATACGACACGACACGATAAACACGCATATAAACATAAATGTTAAGATAAATATATTATAAATCTACCCACAAAATGTATATGAATTTATAAATTTGGTTTATTTAGTTATTTATTCATATTATATTAATTATATATTATTATATAATAAAATCGTTTCGTTTCGGTTTTTACGGTTCAGTTTTTGGACGAAAACCGAAACCGAACCGTATTTTTCAGTTTTTGAAAAATTAATAACCGAACCATCGGTTTTTAGATTCGGTCAGTTTTTTCGGTTCAGTTTTTTCAGTTTTCGGTTCGGTTTCGATTTTTTCGGTTTTGTTTGCTCACCCCTAGACAGAAGCATATATATATATATATATATATATATATATATATATATATATATATATATATATATATATATATATACATCAATTAATCATGTATATTCCAAGTTGAGATACATTCTTAAAACATATCCATATTAATATATTTATGTTTCTATAATTAGTTCACCTGCAGTTCATATTTCTATAGATGTTATTATTGTATTCTCAAGATAAAATATAAATGCCGATCTCAACTTAATCATTTCGTTTTAAAATTTAATAAACGATTGTGGTCCATTAATTCAACAAGAAATATCAACAAAGTAGAAACCAATGATAAAGAAAACTTACTCGTCCATAGCGACTCGTTGGATCCATTTCAGCATAACCATGTTGCGATTTTGCTCCAGGCATGGAATCACTAGATCGAGATTTGTACATGGTATCTTTTGTCGTGATACCGAGAGATAATTCTTTATGAAGTATAACAAGTACTAGTAAGTAATTGTTCTCTAAATACTAAAGTATAATTTAAATATCACAAACGAATTATAAGAAACTAAAAAAGAAGTTGCTATAAATAGTACGTAGAAAGCTAAAACACGACGATGTTTGAGACTTTGAGTGCTAGATGATCGGAGGCTTTCCTTCATGATTTTCATAAGGAAAAACACCAAAAACAAGCCAGAAGAGCATAGAGTAATCGATTCTAAGCATTATCCAAGCCATCACTGCAACGCCGGTACTAGAAACCTGTCCCTTTGACGAAGCCATTTAATCTGATTTATGAAATGGAAAAAGAACGATATACTATAGTCTATATAGTTTTGTGACTGAAAATCTATCTAGTATAAATTAAACGCTATTAATGATTTAGAAGCAGAAGAAAGATCACTTAAAATTTTGGCCCCTAAACTTGAAAAATCTTTGTCCACGTTTTGGTAATGCCATTTGTGATTTTCGTAAAGAAATAAAAAATGATTCAAAAACTTGAAATTTTTAGAAAAAAGTGGGATGCCAAAAGTGAGCAGATGGAGAGAGGACTTTTTAGATGATGGAAACAAAAGGGTGAGTTGGTAGGTCTGTTTGTGCAACGACTTGGTATATTATAGAGAATAGAGATGATGTCGTAAGAAGAGAGTAGAAACCTACCTAAATGGCTAAATGGACATAAAATTTGAATGATAAAATATAGTGTAAATTACACAGTTCGTCCTTGTGGTTGAGCCCAAATCCCTATGACAAACCATGATTTTTTTTTTTTTTTTTTAAATGATCCTTGTTTTGAAATCTTGTAACACCATTGACCCTTACCTTTAACGTTGGTTATCTTTGTCTGTTAAATCTCTTGCATATGAGGGTAAAATAGTCATGTAGGCTCTATATTGTTATTTTGCTTTTATATAACTACACCCACTAGCGCACAACAATAACCACCACCATCTTCATTTTCGCCACCAAGATCTGTCAACCACCACATATACAACTAATTCTCCATCAACATTAACAAATAAATGTAATATTCAACACTTTGGTTGCATCTTCAAGTAAAAAAACATGAAAGGTGTAGTGCACTTGTTGTAATTTGTCATATTTGTCACCATACATTTCTTTATGAAATTTGAGTTCACAAATTTGAAAAGCGTCGTATCATGTTCTTGAAGATAATTTTAAGTAGTAGGTTAGAGTGTTAGACTTTAGATTATAATTTGATTTAGTTTTTGTTTATAAAATATGGGTTGTATCTATTTCTGGATATGCATCAAAAGTTATTGTAACTCCATGTCTTAATAATAGAGTTTTTGTTAACGATTATTAAAATTATATGATAAAAAAGAGTTTTGTTTAAGATTTAATTATAGTAGGAAGATGAAAAAATAATACAAAGTACAAAAGTTCTTGAAATCACTATTTGTTTATATTGGTATGTGGGACTAAAATTATAGTAAAATGGCAGTTTTACTATAATTAAATTATAATACAAATACATGAAAAAATAATACAAAGTACAAAAGTTTTTGAAATCAATTAATTAAATATATTGCACAAACAAATACATGTATTTGTGTATATATTTGTTTATATTGGTATGTGGGACTAAAATTATAGTAAAATGGCAGTTTTATCCTAATGTGCAAAGCATATGAGGGAATTTAATTGAAAAAGTTAACGCGTGTTAGAAATAAGGATCAACGGTGTTACAAAGTTTCAATAAAAAGATCATTATGCAAGAAAAAAAGAATCGGGGAGTGTGATAGGAATTTGGGTTAAACATCGGGACGAACAATGTAATTTACTCTAAAATATAATTAGTAGTTGTTTATAAAAATATATCTTGCATAGTCATCAAAGGAGATTAATTTTATGTTCTTCTACAAAGACGTTAGGCATAATTATATCATTTAAACAGTTACGGGCCGTAGGGACGATCGAAGTATTTTGTTTCCTTATAAAAGTTGTGTCACCCTTCAATATCATCAAGTGGCCGGTCGTTGTTAATTGGTCCGCTAAACTTCTTTTAGAGGGAAAAGTGACGAGATTGAGAGTATGAGAGAAAAGTGACATCGAAATTAGGAAGATGAGAGTCATTTTACATGACAAAAGTTTCTACTTTCTAACATATCAAGAGACAAAACTCAGTCACTTATTTCTCAGTTGAAAAAGTGAGTGAGATTAATTAATATTTAAATTAATAATTAAATTACTCTTATTTTTTTATAATTTCAATATCTCATGAACTGTTAATCGTTAGACAAAACAAATTATACTATTACGACGAGCATTTAATTATCTTTCTATAGACATACACTTTGATATACTTTCGAAAAACCTTTTTTGGTCATTTTTCTCACTTTTTATTTTCGTTATTAAAATTAGTATGACATATCACATATGATTTAACAATAATATCGAAGTTCAAACACTAAGCATATGCACCAAAATTGACATAAGTATTTGTCTATAAAATCAAAGACTTTTCCCCCTTTTTTTCAATAAAAGCTCATATTCATGGCTTTCCAACCATATATCGCACAATATATTCGAATTACAAATTATAGTAGTCAATTCGTGAAATTTCTATAATCACATGCGAAAATAACACATGTAGTAAAAATCACATGTGATTGAGATCACGTATGATTTTTTGTGTTTTACCCAACTTTGATAAATTAACTGAATTAATCTACAATTCGAAATATAATGTGTTATATATGGATGAAAAAACTATAAATATCTAAATAGAATATAACTAATGTTACAAAGTCATATCACACAAAATACAATTAACAATTACAAATAAAAAGTAAGTCATCTTATTTATTCGTCATCGCAAACTTCTTTAACAACACCATCTAATAAGTTAGATTCTATCAAGAAACATATAATATAAAAATGTATACTCGTCGAAGATTCAATTACAGGGGTACTTACCGCCGCACACGCAAACACATCTAGTCTCTTTTAACTCTTGAACGAATATTTATTTAATAACTTTTGTATTCTATATACTAATCGGATCCTTACATAGACTTTAGTACCATTTATTCGTCATTGCAAACTTCTTTAACAACACTATCTAATAAGTTAGATTCTATAAAGAAACATATAATATAAAAATGTGTACTTGTCGAAGATTCAATTACAGAGGTACTTGCCGCCGCACACGCAAACACATGGCTAGTCTCTTTTAACTCTTGAACGAGTATTTATTTAATAACTTTTGTATTCTATATACTAATCGGATCCTTACATAAACTTTTTTTTTTTTTTTTTTTTTTTTTTTTTTTTTTTTTTTTGTGCAAAGGTGAGCATATATTATTACTCACAAAGAATAATACAAATTGTATCATAGAGTATAGACATGCCTATACTTCTATATTAGAATACAAGACAGAACCATACTAACAAACATTCTATCTGAACATCAAGAACAGAATACAAACTTTGAACCAAACAGTCTAGCAAACAACACTATGCATACAGGCAAACTAAGCTCCAGTTTGAGACTTCCTGCAGCAATTTATTCACCTTAAAGCACCAATAAACCATCCAACTACATTTCCCAATTCCATCACACTAAAACCATTCAACCTGCAACCACAATGGCCAAAGTGGGAGAAGAATCAGGCATCATTGGGAACCCATAACCCCTCCAAGTCAAGAGCTATACCAACTGTGCTACATTTCCATCTCAAGAATGGCTTCACACAGTTGGGAACACATACCTTGAGGGAGGACCAACCATTACCTCCTTAGCAATGTATAACTAGGACCATGTAGGTTCATCTTTCACTCCTCACAATTCCTAGTTTCATACATTGCCACACCAATTCACTTTACCCTTCTGATGAACAAATAGTCCATAAACTGTCGTGTCCCAAACACCCTATAGTTACCTAACAAATGCCTACTATAGTGAATTTAGAACCAAAACAGATATAAACTACAATTCCTCAAGATACAGAGCCATCTCTTTGAAGTGAATTATGAAGATCATTCACAGTTCCAGGATAGATAGGTTAATACAACCTTTTATAAGCAGATTAATCATTCAACTCTGCAATACCAAGCGACTAGAGAACTTGGATGATTATAGAACATAAACTCCTCTAGCACAGGAAACTACCTTATGGTCATATGAAATAACACTGAAAATCTCACCATACCCATACGGTTACCCCAACTAGACACACAGCATAAAGTTTTGCAAGACTTTCAATACTATTCATATAACTAATCTACTAGCCATCTGTGCTTATTCATAACTTCCACCATACTCCAGAACATCAAAATATACCAACAGTATAAAACAGTAAACACTTACTCAGCATCCTGTATAATCAATGAGTTACTGTTCCATTGGTTCTAATCTTGAACAAGACCTCCCAATCAGCTTGTGCTTTAAAGACTGCCTTAGAAGGTTTCATAGTAAGACTTAGCAGCCTCATTTTCACAATTTCACAACCCATATTATACAATTCCTCCTTACATAAACTTTAGTATCATTTTCACTAATCAGGTTCAAGATATTAATCGTATCGAAAAATAATTAGCGTATCGAAAAATAAATAACACGAGATAAAAAAACTCAAAAGCTAAAACTTAATATGGTTCTTCTGGGATTCGAGCCCACGTCTCCAAGGCCACAACGTGGAATTATTACCACTAAACTACAACCACAACATTCTTTTATTGGTCATACACTCAACCTATGTCTTTATAGATCGATGAGTACTTTTATGAAGCGTTTGTTTGAGGGGATTGACACTGTTGGCGTAGATTCAGAGCTAAAAAAGATTGTTTGGTTTAAATGTGTGGGCCTAAGATTTGGGCAGATTACCAAAAATTTTCCATCTGCGATTCCTCTCTTTCATTTTATCTTTTTCTAAAGATATGAGGCCCCATTTAATTTAAACCACTCATATAATTACTATATTATTATTTTATAACTTTTTAATTTTATTTAAATCTTAAAATAATAATTTATTTATTTTATAATATATTTTCTTACTTCTAATAATATATTTTCTCTCTCTTACTTTTTCCTCAAACATTTCCCAAATCTTTTAAACATTTTTCAAATCCAAATCCAATTCCAATCCCACTTGCGAACCAAAAGCACCCTTAGATTTAGCCAGATATAGGTCAAAAAATAATTCGTCACAAAGGGGGTTTTTCTTTCTCTCCTGATCTGGGCCAATTCGAAAATGGTGATGAAGATAATCAGTGTCATCATCTTTTTGATATTTATGTCAATGATATCAAATTGTGCTAGTTATAGGCCTGGTGACATCGTTCCCATGAGTAAAATGGGTCAATATCATTCCGTATGTACCAAAATTAATCACAAATCTTTTTGTTTTAATTTTTATAAAACTTATTTGTTGGTTTTTTTTTTCTAACAGTCACGAACTGTTTGGCATGATATGATTGGTCGTCACTGCCCCATCTTTGGTGTTAATCGTGAGGTAACATTTTTTTTTTTTTTTTTTTTTTTTTGCATAATGTTATATATTTTGTTTTGTTTGTTATAGGTATTGGTTCCTATTTCTAAACCAACTGGTTTCACTGGTGCTGATCCGTATAAAATGTGAGACTCTTTACTATGTTGTTAAAATGCTGCTATAGGGGGTTTTGGGATTTTTGGGTGCTTATTTTCTTATTTTACGCCGAGATAACTACTTAGGGGGTGTTTTGTGCTAGTTAAAATTGTTTACAAATGATTACTTGTTATAAATTAATAAATTACAGTATAATTTTTTCAAGTATTATTGCATATTTTTCAAGATAAGCTAATCCATACACAATTTCCCCAAGTGCTTATTTTTTAAGCAGCGTGTAGGTAATTATTTCTTAACTGAAAATATAAGCTATCACAAACTTTCTTTTTGTTGGTAATGTACATAACTGCACACCTAAGACGATTTGGTAACTTGTGATCATTATGGTTGAAAGTTTCATCGCCTATAAGCTTGTTTTCTTTGAAACCATGGGGATGATGATTGAATGCAGATCATTTCAAGTTGGAAAAGAGAAGTATTACATTCCATGGTTACTTGTTGTAAATCGTAAAAGTTCTGAGGTCCCGATGATTGATGTTCATTTGGTAAGGAAACATATTTTTTTTGCATTTTTAACCATCTCATGGTATGAATGATGCTCATGATTATGTATTTTACTTTGCATTTCATACAGAGGTACTCAGGAACTGATTTTCTTGGTGTCACTGCTAAGGTTGTAGACATGCCACATCATTGTAAGTTACAATTGCTTTTAGTTCACGTATATCACTTAATTTATTCAGAGGTTTGATCTAGTTTACAAGGATGTATCCATGACTGCTGTTAACGTTACTTTGAGTAGATAGGTTTATAGTGTTAATGTCCATGTGTAACTATACTATAACTTTCACAGCTTTTACAGCAAACACACAAGCATATATAGAAAACATGCTTTTACCTGATTTCTTATCATTGTTATGTTGAAGTGCATATGTTGATATGCCCCGTTAAACTAAGTACAAACATGTATTAAAACATTTAATTACTATTCCGCTTCACCATGCAACCTACAACCTTTTTTTCTTCATGTCAAGTCATGTATTCGCTCTGTCTCAAACAACTCTCTGAAAGAATTTAGTTAAGACATCTACAACTGTTGTTGGCATGTGCTTCAGCAGACAGTTTATCTGTTTTATACATCTTAAGTATTTTTCATTTATGGGCTGCACTTTTCTTGAAATGGTTCATTAAGTGGGGAGGAATGGAAAGGGTGGCTTGCTGTTGAGCTCTAATTTGATGGATTCAGTGTTTTAGTATTTTGATGCGTGCTTAAGATACATGCGACATCACAATTTTATATAACAGCCTACGAGTTTGTAGGCATATATCTTATGTACCAAGTCACAACCCACCACAATATCATGTCCTTTAGATACATAAGCTATAAAATTATTAAGTTAACAATCTCACCAATCTAGTTAGATACATCAACACTAGATTACACTTGGGTGTTACTGATCTCCAAATATACAATGACATGCTGATTACATCCTATCCATAAAGGTTGCTATTTTCGTATAAACAAAAAAAGGCTTTGCCTTCCCCGTGCCTCTAGTCAACATAGATCAAGTCGTTGAAAAGAATAATTAGATGGCAAAATAAACTTTTCATAATGAGACCTATCATTAAATAGGTACACAATTTTTTTACAGTGGCTGCCCTCGTAAAGTGACATCTCTTCTCATATATCTAGTCGATATTACCTTGCTTATACCCTTGACTCCTGGAAACTACCTGGGGGCTACCTACTGCCACTGACTGGCGAAGTAAGTCAAGTAACACTAAGCAGTCTATCAAACAGTCATGATCCCTTGCCATGATTGCCATCGACAAATTAAGCATCCTCATTGACTAACCTTGTCATAGTACTCACCCTTAGAGTAAGCACTCTCAATGACCAACCTTGACATATTGTATTGGCTATGGCTGACCCTGTCATAATACACCTTGATGCATCTACTGTGACCCACTTGCCATGATGTATCTCCACACACTGTGGGAGCTACCCATTCACACTTTAAGTTTGGATTATCTCTCACCAATCCCACACGATTTATGGAACATCAAAACGTTTGACAAATCAAGTAGTTCGTAATCATATGCATATGTTGTACATACTTACAACCAATAGTAATTAGTTTTATTGAGACAAAATACAATGTAACTCTAAAACCACCATCGTATACCTAGTTTTGACATAGCAACATGAAGTCACCTCTGGATAGAGTAAGATCCAACAAAATTCAAACTTCTAGAAATGTCCAAATCAGCAAAATGTACTACAGATTGTTGATTAAATAACTGACATATACAATTTGTACAATAAGCATGCTAATGTAATCTATTTACCCTCTTAAGGTGCGTAGAATGCTTGAAAAGAGAATCTTAATGAAATGAACAGATAGGAAAGGAGAAAGGGAAGGAAAAGTAACCAATTCTATTTGTTGAGTTCAAAAGAGAGGGAGAAAAACGGAGGCAGAGCTACCTCAATTTCCTTCCTAAATATTTGACGAAAACGTGTTTTTCTCCTTCCCTTTTCGTTCATCATCTCAAAAAATAAGGTCTGAGAGAACAGTATGAATGATCAATGATGTGGTAATGCTTTAAATTGGTATTAACTTGTATGATCATGGAAGTTGAAATGAACTTGTGCCAGCATAAGCTCATAAAATTGCTGGAATGATGCAAAAAATGAGTATCAAATAACAGGTAAATTGTTTTCAAAGTCAACAATCTTATCGGATCATGAAATAGTAGTTTTCACTATGAGAAAAGAAACCTCATGCAAAAGTTCATAAAACTTTTTATTTTTCTTTTGGGAAATGCGAGCTCATTATAAGTTTAGGCTAGATGCTCTATTGTGTTTAATATTCGTGGGAAAGTGTTATGCTTGAACTAGTTTCTGCTATACTCATGTAATAGTTCTAACACAAGCTTACAAGGAGGTTCACTTGCCATTCTCAACCTAATCTAGTGAAGTTCAACTTTTTTTATCACTTCAATTTCTTTTTATTGTCCTTATTCTTTTCGCTGATGGTGATTCTTTCTTAGTTCGGTGGCTTTATAAATGATAAATGGCGTGCCTCCATATTAACTTGGTAAATTTAAGTTATTAGCCAATTCTGCATAGATACTTTCTATGTTTTAAGCCTGCACATGTAAAATTCGTGTACACTACTAAAGTATATAAAACACTGCTGGAAATTCATGTGCAATCTCACTGCATATATTTATGGTAAACATGTACATTTGTTTGTATTGAAATCTTTAGGTCCAGTTTTTTAAAGTTTACTAAGCTAACTGTTGACATGACAATTTTGCATCTATTTGTACTGAGCAGATGTGGAGCTTCATCCTGACATTGGCAAGCAATTCTGGGATGCTCAAATATGGCCAAAACATGTGCTTGTCAGATACACATGGTTAGTTGATATTGTTGCTTGGCGTTTTTAAAATAGCTGCTATCCTAAAAAAAAGTTATTGTTTCTTGTTATTTAGTTATGCCTAGAGGTGGCTAAATGAGTAGGACTGGCGGGTTGTGTAACAGAGTAAAAAGGATAGCTTTTTATTATGGGTCTTGTTGAGTTGACACAAACCACTTTTTCCATAAAATAATTAGTGTCATATTATTGCAAAAGCTATATTATATGAATATATGGTGACAAAGTAACTCTTGATGTAAAATTTGATAGGAGCTTTATTAAAATACACTTTGGGCGACTTTTGACCCTTTACCTTTGTAGCTAACTTTTTTTTATAAACCTGAACTAACTAATATTTTGATGAGACAAACTTCCCACCTCCAGTTATGCCCATTTGTAATTCAAGGTTTCTGGTCTATCCCTGCGGAATTACAAATGTTGTGTTTAGTGTTCATAGTTGAAGAGCTATCATATGTTATGTGTATCAGTCCGCAGCATGCAACATGTTCATCCCTCCTTGGTTTCTGTAACTAACAAATATCTGTTTCTAGGGAGGAACAATCAGAAATAGACGTTACTTCCGGGTTCTGTGTTCTCTTTGGATCAGGTAAACATACATTCAGATCACTCATACTGATTTACAATTATACGGATAGTATTTTGGCACATTGCATTGAAAAGACTGTATAAAGACTTCTCATGGTGCACAAGGGTCTAACTTTTCATCTTTAGAAGGAGCTTCAAAGCTTTTGTTTGATACTAGAAAAGTGTTCTCATATTAGTTCTCTTGATTATGAACAGGGCTTCTTATGTCATTTGTTCTCTCTATGTATGTTCTACAATCATCCCGCGATAAAATAGAAAGGTAAAAGTTCATTCCTTCATCTTAGTTTTTTCTATTTCCCGGTTTCCTGCTTCATCTGTTAATTCATTACATAATGGAATGGTTAATTTCTCATTCAAAGACGATTGGGTCGGTGGGTGGGCTGAGTAATAGGTCAAATGGGTAACTTTTGAATATATGTCTAAAACAAATTGGGTTGACCAACCATCAACACCTTTTTGTTTGTTTTGGGTAAGCTAATGTAGCAATATATTATTTAAACATCTAAAATGATAGTGTTAAAGTAAAAGCTGTTTCTAAAAGAGTATTTGGAAGCACTTCGGATGACGTTCAACCTGTTTGACCTTGTCAATGACCAATTTGTTTGACCCGCTTCAACTTTATCTATGTTTTCAAATATTGCGTGTTTGAGCTATTATTCGAGATGGAACATGCTGCAACAATTGACCCATTTTCGGTAAACGGGTCCAAATGTGACCTCTAGTTTTTTCTGTTCTTTTCTTCATGTACAAACGTTTAAAAGAAATTGATGAATAAAATATTTCAGTATTTACACCCATTCCAATTGCACATCCACAATTTATTATGGTTCAATTTGCAACATAAATCACTATTAAAAAAACTCGATTAATTCATGTGTTTTTCTATATCAGGTTTGTCAGAGAGACAGTAGCTGAAAGTAGCAGCATGCCTGGGGGAGTGGCAAAGGTCGAATGAGTCCTCTGATTTGGTACAACTTTTTGCTACCTGAAATAAAAGTATTGTGAACTAAATCTATTAGGTCACTTTGGATATTAGTTTAAGTGGTATGTCAAGAGTGTAGGTGTCACATGGATAATGAAATCCAGAGATCCTTTGTAATTAAGAGGGCTTTATAATTGACAGTAATAGAAAACAAAGAGTTTATCGTTGGGACCGAACAACAAATCCTTCATACCGTCAACTTGTGAACTAGCTTTCCATTGATCTTTTGCTCAGGGTTACAAACGAATTAATGACAATAGATTCAAAATTTCTTGTTTAACCCAGACTCGATTTAAATTTTTATTTGGCTTGGCTGATCCAGATTCTTTTACATATGTATGACAACAGAACAAGATGGTTGCATTTGTTATGCTCTAACCCTGTTTGTCGTTTAACACCCAGTGATAGCCTTGCACCACTCTGAGGACTAAAATGAAATATAACTTGGTATCATCAGTTCTTTGGCTAAAGTGTCATAAAGAACTCCCTGTAAATGCATCATATGACTATAATATTATTATGTGTAGCCTTCAGCTTTTTTAAAAGTAAGTTGTTAAATTGGAAACATGTCTGTAGCTTTTTCTTGTTTAAAAATGTCAAAGAAATCCCAATTGTCCCTACCAAGATCGTTGTAAAGTTTATCGTAAGCCAATGCTAGGATGATAAAACGTTTAAAAGTAAGAGTGTAGAAAATGATGGGAACTATAAGGCTATGCACAGTCGTGATCGGGTCATCACCCTGCCACATCAGCTTTCTCTCTCCGATGATAAGACACGACCAAGTTGCCCTAGTTGATGACCGAGGTTTGTTTTTTCTTTTTTTCTTTTTTTTTTTTTTTCAATACTTTAAACAACAAATTTTAATTTCATTAAAATTAAAAACATTACAATACTAAATTAAAAACTTAAACATTAAAATACTTAATAAAAACTTTAAGCAGTAATCTAAGTTGTAGCGTGTCTTGATTGTTGCCTTAAGCTGCAAAAGTTGTGGTTGTCGTGGGGGCAAACTTTGGTCGATTGCTGAATTGTATAAAATCAAGTCTTGCTCCCGTTTTGTGGTGGCCATGATTTCAACTTGTTGTCGTTGGAGGTCAATTTTCTCTCGTTTCATCGCTAGCTCTTTTTCCTTCAACTTCAAGTACGGCTCTTTTTTGTCCTTCTTTTTCTCTGGTTTTAACGGCTTGAACTTGAAAAACGTCTTGGCTAACGAACTAGCAAATGTTGATGGTGGATCACGAGATGAGGAGGATGATTTCTTCCTGGCTGCGTCACGACCTTGTGGTCGTGATTCTCTAGTCTCTTCCTCATCATCAGAACCATCCACGTCTTGGAAATTCAAAGGACCTTTTGTTGACCCCGATGTAGTTGTAGAACCCTTTGTTTTCTTCCAACTTTTTGTTCTCAAAGCAGGCATCTCCCATTTCTTCCAAGCATCATGATTCCTCAAAAATTTCCAACAATCCTCCTATGTAAAATCATGACTGTAAAGCACACGGTATTCTCTAAGAGCTTTTTCTTTATTGTCTGCATCATTATCACCACTTCCATGATTATCCTTGATATTATCCATAATAGTGCAAAAATTCCCAACCCTACTACGAATCCTATTCTTTCATTTGGTCGTGATCGAGTCGTACGTTCTTTGTAAACCAGTTTCATTTCCAAAGTATCCTATCACCTCCCAAAAGCGGTGTCTGTTGATAGCGTTTCCTCTCTCGTAATTTTCCGAAATATAAACCCAAGCTTTACAAAGTGCGATCTCTTCCGCCTTTGTCCATGGTTGGTTCTTTTTGGCTAATTCAGGCTTATTGCCTTTGTCCTTCACCTTTGTAGCACGTCTCGAAGGCTTTCATTGGTTTGATGGGTGACGTCTCTTCGACATCGTCATCGTCTTCAACTGGCATGGAACCGTGGTACAGTGCAATTACAACTAATACGAAGCCTCATGTTTTCCGGGATTACAACCAATACGAAGCCTCATGTTTTATGTCAGATTTAGTATAGTGCAATTATCCCATAAGTAAGACTTGTTTAA
Source organism: Artemisia argyi (assembly GCA_030686995.1). NCBI lineage: Eukaryota > Viridiplantae > Streptophyta > Magnoliopsida > Asterales > Asteraceae > Artemisia > Artemisia argyi. Next base: position 87,547,258 of record CM060703.1, read on the forward strand.
AGACGCGTGTACAACGTCTTGCCTACTCCCACAAGGAATTACAGGTAGAATTTGCCGAAAGTCTCCACCAAAAACAATTACTTTCCCACCAAATGGCTGATCAGAGCAGTTTGTGTAAGTACCAGTGGCTATATCTTTTAAAGTCCTGTCAAATGCTTCAAAACAGTGCCTATGAACCATTGGTGCTTTGTCCCATATTATTAACTTTGTCTGTCGGATCAAATCAGCGAGAGGACTGTCTGCAGTAATTGTACACAGGGAATCCTCAACAACATTTATAGGAACCTTAAACCGAGAATGTGCAGTTCTACCACCATCAAGCAAAAGAGCAGCAATACCACTCGATGCAAATTAATACAATTTCACCTTTAGACCTTAAAGTAGATGTCAAAGTCTTGTACAAAAGGTCTTACCTGTTCCTCCATAACCATAGACGAAAAACATCCCACCTTTGTTGTTCTCGCATGCATCAATGATTGTTTTATATATTTCCTTTTGATCCATTGTTAAACTTCCATATAACGCTTGATGTTGTTTTACCAACTCTGGAATGTTATAATCGAGTTCATCATAAATTAACCTGTTGTAGTTTTCTAGTGTGAACTTATTATTAGGGTAAGGCGTATTAACAATGTCCTTAAGACTCCTATTATTGCTGAGTAAAGAATCCTCAATATATGCTAGACATGTATTGTATCTTTGATCATCAGAGAGTTCCAATTCTGGAAGAAATAGACAACGTGCATGGAATGGTTATAATCTAATAATATGAGATAAGCAATGTTATGATTTTAGAAATTATAAACAAAAGATTACATGTTGCACATTAAAAATAGTTGTCATACCTGGATGATTTCGTTTCCGCCTTTCTATTTGTTTGACGTCTTCTGCTAAAAGTCTCCATGACTTTTCATAAACATTCAGGTCTTGACATTGTATCTGATAATATTAATATCACAAAATAAGACCGCAAATAATCTCCCATACCCCACTGACTTGCTTCGATTATACCATCTACGTATTCCTTATCATCATCTAACAATCCATGTGCAAAGCAAGCCTCTTTATTAGTATTGTATTCAACGTCATCGTAAGACTTAAAAGATTCCCAAACGGTTGCACCTCTGACATGGTTTAACAACATGTGAAGATAATAAAGCTCTCCCCAATTAGGAGGGACGTGATGAATTCTTCCTATGCTCTTACCTTGTTTCCGTTCTGTCCAAATCAAGTCTTTCTTGTTCCAAACATAATGTTTTGGGAACTCAACGTACAAAAGCTTTCTTGCATTTGCATCAACTTTATTCGTTTCCATCCATTGTAAGAACTTTGTTGTATTGGCTTAATACTTTTCAAGTTGAAAGTCAATACTTTCGGTAGGATCAAAGCACACAGAATGTTCATTGGGAAGATGAAATGGTAAACGCTCAACAACAGGGAACCTATGATGAATATTAAACTTGAATATTCTCCACGCAGTCTCACATGCCGATAAGTACCTACAATCGTAGAAATCATTAATCTCGTCCTTTTCTTCGTCTTCCACGACTGCCGTTACTCTATCTGGATCCTTATTAATGTATTTGAAAAGGTATTTGATAGATGCAAATTGATTGCACCATTCGACATTGATATGGGCTTGGTATCTTCTCAATAAAGTTGGGCTGTATGGAACAACAACGGTGTTATCAAGAACTGCACCTTGTTTATGAACAGTTCTGCCATTGTTACTCCTTTTGTACATGGCATAACCACTTTCATCAATGAAAGTTGATTCATTAAACTGCTTTGGGAACATCTTTGAACACTTATTCTCTACCATGCAAGGGCAGCTCCTATGTTCAGGACCACAAGGACCGTGCATCATAAATTCTTTTACCAATTGGTATAGTTCAGGGTCCGAATATTTATCTGGAATCTCAGCAGATATACACCTATCTATATCGGCAGGATAACGCAATTTAGAATCTGTTTCCAACCATACGCATAGATGACAGTGAGCCAATCCACGCTTCCGGAATTCTATCGTGTACACCTCTAGCAAAAATAAAGACAAATGAATATAAATTAACACGTGTCTATATATATATATATATATATATATATATATATATATATATATATATATATATATATATATATATATATATATATATATATATATATATGAAAGTCTGCTACTTATAATAGAGATTTATAAACTATGGACAAAAAATAAAAAGTGCTTATGAATAGATGTGTTGTAAACTATCTGCTTTAACTTTGCCAATCTTTAATATCTTTGATTAATTGATCAAGCTTCATTTTAAAGACTCTGGTGGTGACGTCGTGACGATCCTCTGATTTGAGACCCTTTTTTTTAAAAAAAACCTTGTAATTTCGGGCCACTTTGGATTACATGTGAAAGTTATGAATAAACCGGGTATCCATACCACTTGCACATGGCCATGGCATCTAAATGGTTTTGCATCATGTATCTTGGACTACCCGTGAAGGATGAAGGTAATATAACTTTCTTTACATGCTTCTTATTTTGTTGGTTGGATGATTCTGCTGCTTCGGCTAATCGTGAATATGTTTCACATCTTAGCTCCTTTTGCTCGTTACGAACATACAACATCCTTTCAGCTTCAACCATTGTGTATCCATCCACCAAAAACCGTTGAAATAAATGTTTACCATGTAGAATAGTTGAGAATTTACCAGGCCTATCCTGTATTCGGTAAGCAAACCATTCACGCATTGTGACATACTTTCTATCCTTTTTTGGTGTCTCATCTGTAACTCCTTGATGGGATATATTAGTCCTATATCCATCTTCCACATAAGGGAATAATAGCGGATATTGCAATGGTAGGTATGACACATGCAATTCACTAATCCTTTTGACTTTGCCACTTTGTTTATGGACCAGAATGTCTCTTTGGTTATGCTGCTCATCAAAATCACCAACTATTAGTGTAGCCACTTCATTCACTGTGGGAAGATCATATTGCCTTCCATCCTTTGCACATTTACCTAAAAGTCTTATTGTAACATTTTCATTAGCATATCTCAATTTGAGACCAGCCATTCGAAACTTCTGTACCAAAGGATTTTCTTTATCAACCATGTTCTTGAGGTCTTTAGTTAATGTGCGGTCCATGCTATTATTTGATGATGATGATCCATTGGCTATTGAACTGAAAGATTTGACATTATCTTGTAGTCAGTTTATAACATAAAAATAAATATAATATGTAACAATATTGAGAAAAGTATACCTGACAGAACTAAATCGAGTTTCAATCTCGTTTGGTGGATCATAAATGTATAGTTGAGAAAACTTTGGGGTTTCGCCAGGATTCGGTAACAAATTACCTAACCGGTGATAGTTTTGACCATGAATCCAAAAACAAAATGGTCCCCGGCCGGTGTTAACTGAATGATCAACATTACCACCCATGGAAGTAAAAGCAAACATGGAATTATAACGTCAAAAGTTCTCCATGAACCTCTTGCTTTGTCAGTTTTCTCCATTCATAAGACCCTTGATTCATTGTGTTTTTGAGTGCGTATCAAAAGTATACAAAGTAGACGTGAGTGAAATTTACAAATCAACCTTTAGGAAAAGGAAGACTTGTAAAAACTCGTGAATACAATATATATAAGTGATACCGGGTAAGTGACTACCCGGGTCGTGTCCCAACGAGGTGTGAATGGGCAATATCGTGTGAGATTCGAGATTAAAATGCTTGTAAGGAATGGTTGAGAGATTATTTGGTATTGTTGAATTACGCTAAATTGCAAATAACGTACGAAAATTAAAATAGACGCAACTAAAACATGAATTCAAATAAGGAATGCTAATTAAAACTTAAAGTCTACTTAAAATACTATGGGAATAATAACCGGGAACTAGGGAAACCTAAAACGTAATCTAAATTTAAAAACGCGAAAGTTAATTTAAGAAAAACGCGAGTGCGCAAAAGAAAACGTGAATTCTAAACTACGCTAGGCCTACGGGCATAAAAATTACTTTTCTAGAATCCTAATTATAAAAGAAAATTTTGTAAAAAAGAAAATTATTTTTTTGAGTTTTTATTTATTAGTTATGAATTAAAATCTATTTTATACTAATTAAATTGCAAAAAATACTAAATTAAACAAGAAAAATCTGAAACTTGGCAGGAAAATAACTTAACTAATTACTAACCTAGGAAAAATAAAATATGAAATAAGTAGTTAAGAATAAGTAGAAAATAAGCAGACAGAAAGCTGAATATCATATTAAACAAATAACACTATATTTAAATAAGTTACTAAAACAAACTACAACAACAAGGAAGCCTAGCACAGATGGTATGGATATGTCTGTGTGGAATGCCTGTCGACCAGGGTTCAATCCCTGGCAACACCAAATTTTTTTTACAACTTATTATTATTATTATTATTTATTTTTCTTTCTTTTCTTATTGCAAGTTTGTTCAACATCTAACAACAAGTAATTTGTTGTAAAGAAAGAATTTTTGAAAAGCTTTTGAGAAACTTAAACAGGCTACAAAAAATAGTGGTGGTGATCATGAGCAAAGGTGATTTGAGATTAAGTAGCAGCTAGGCCAAAGAGGTCAAATGACCAACACAAATATACTAACCGACTACTCAGTTTCAAAATCATGTAAACAACATCATCAAATCAATCTACCACAAGAATCATAAGTAGCATAAAGATAATCAAATGAGCATAAAGCTGCTAGTGTAAAAGGATGCATACCAGCAAAATAAGGGTCCAAAGCGGACAACTAACAGTCACGATAAGTTGATCTAAGTTCGACTACAGCAAAGGGAACCCTAAACAAAGCCATGAACCATGAACCCTACACTACTTTGCTAAAATGTAAGTGGAAGTGGGCTGTTTGATGCAGGTCAGCAGCCTAGGGGGCTGACTTTGAGGACTGAAATAGGCTACGAAACAACTCACAAAAATAAACTAAAAATAAAGACATAAAGATGAGCTAAAAATTAAGTTGTAAATTAAACTTTATACCTAAACTCTTAGTGATTAGTGAATTTAAAACGGTTGAGCGAGGGGTTTTGGGACTGCTAGGCTGCAAAACCAGTGGGTTGATTGGGATCAAATGGGTTGATGCAGCAGTTGTGAGTGGGGACGTTGCAGCCCACTAATCACCCATCAAACAAGCTTAAAAATCAAATCTAAAGCTCCAACTATAAATTCTACACTTCCAACTATTTGTAAAACAAAAATTACAACCTAATTCCTACTTATGCTAATCTAAAATTAAGTCAAAGTGGGGTAGTTTGCTGCTGATGCAGCAGGGTTATTATGGGTCAAATGGTGAAATTTGGCTTTCTTTGACCAACAAAATACCACATATTGCACACCTAAAATAGCCTATAGTGAACTACTTAAAAGCAAATCCTAAAACTAAACTTAGCTTAATCTAAATCTACCCTAAGTTCTAAAAAAAAAAACAGATTTGGAGCATAATTCCTTGAAGGCAAATCTAAAATCCAAAAACAAACCATAAAATGAGCAACTGGATCAGGCAACAAGGACATGAAATCTTAAATAAACGAGGCAAGTTAAGTCAACAGATAATTATATTAAACTGGAAATAAGAGTACACGACTTTTTAAAGAAAATTACAACTGAACTAAAAATGCTTCAATTTCAAAATGACAAGAAATTAAATTGGCCAAGACTTTTCTAAAAGCTTGAAAAGTTGGACAAAAAAACTAATGTGGATAGAAACTGTTTTTTATACTAGTGTGCTTTGGGGTTTCATCTTGTCTTGTTCTGTGTGTGTTTCTTCTGTGTTTGTTGTGAGAGTAGAAAGCTGAGCTGGACTTCATTTGTGTTTCTTTAGCTTGTCCACAACCACAGGATCACAACTTGCTCCCCACTTCATTGATTTTTTGCCGTTGGATGAGAATATGATGTTGGGGATTGCTGACATGGAATATATGTTGAGAAGACATCATGTGACACCCCTTGTTTGCTTTTGGGTGAGCTGGAAAGCAGGTGTTTTCCTGTTTCGTGGGTTTGGCGCCAAGGGTTAAAGGGGAAACAGGTTTTGGGTGTTCGTTTGATTGAGGTTAGGGAGCGTTAATATTAAAACGTGAAAAGGGGGCGTATTTTATTAGGGATAGGTTTTGCTTGGGCTTGGGGAGGACATTGGGCCAAAGGTGGACTGGTTTTGTGGATTAGGATTGGCTTAGGTTTTGGGTTAGTTCATGATAACAAAGGGCGTTTGATTTGTAGTAGTAAAAACACAAGGACCAATTTTTGAACTTTACCGAAACTTGAGGACCACTACTGCCATTTTTCAAAAATATCCAAAGGATAAAATTTTCCAAGTTCCACTAATCCAAAGACCATGATTGCAATTTTCACTTTTAAAAATTCCCGGGGACCGAATGTGTCAACTTTTGAAAGTTGAGGTACCAAATTGTAAAGTTTTGAAACTTTTCACCCAAGGACCATTTTTTGATAACTTTTGACTTTCAAAGGCTTTAATTGACTTTTCTTTCAAAATAATTTTACCAGGGACCAATTTTGTCAATTTGTGAAAATTTAGGGACTGATTTTGACAACTCTTCATATTTTGCTCGTTTTTCGTCTGTTTTCAATCCTTTGTACTTGATACACACAAAAACATACTCCAAGGGTATTTGTGATGTTATTTGACCATTTTGAAGTGTTTTTGATCGTTTTGACTTGAAAATTGGACGAAAAGATATGTGCAAAACGACACATATCAAATCCCCCACACTAAGCTATTGCTAGTCCCTAGCAATTTTTTGAAAATTTAATGGATTTGAAGTCTCTTTACCAAAAGCCATTACTTCTGGAGTAGCCGAATGTTTTGGGTTCAAGTAAGAATTATGGTCCATCCGATGACCATGTGATTTTGAGCAAACCACTAGCTGTAAACGGATTTGATTTGTCTTTACCAAAAGCCGTTTGCTTCTGGACTAGCCAACTCTTGATGGAACAGTCAACATCTTGGTGAGTTGATTACCAATTATGGTTTTTCCACTGCCTTTACCACAAGCCATAATCTTGCGGGCTAGCCAACTCATTTGCTTTTGAGGATATGGCGAGTTGAGGTACCATACAATTTTGGGCAAATTGCAAGCCATCAACGGATTTGATATATCTTTATCAAGAGCCGTTTGCTCCTGGATTAGCCAATCCTTTTGTTGGTTAGACATGGCGGACTGATAACCACAAAATTTTTTTGAAGCTCAAGTGATTTTTTTTTTAAATTTTTGCCAAAAACGGGGGTACTAGATGGTAAAATGTGATCAAATTTGCTAGAATTTCCCCCCCCCCCCCACACTTAGAATTGAATATTGTCCTCAATATTCAAAGTCCTGACTATTATGCCGACTCTTAGAACGTAAAAAGACAACATTACAAGCTAAATGTGGAAACACCATTTTTTTCACTTTTATTTGTAACGACAGCAGGGGTAACTCCCCCACACTTAGGGTGAAAACCCTAAGTACATGCTACTGTTTTTGTTTACCGAGTCGCTAGCTTGACTCGACCTCAAATTCATTTGTCCTTGAGGAAGCATGATGTGGAAGAAACAATCTCAATCGAACTTTCATTCAAGATGTTTGGACAAACATTTGAAGCACGTGAAAGTTCCACACCGATGAGATAAGTACCCGGCTCAAGATAATGGTAAATGAAAATGCCAGGATCAAAGATGGTATCCTCATTCCCGAAGGAGTGAAGAACAAGAGAAGTCACCCTGTAGGTGAAGAAAAGGAAGAAAACCATGATGAAAATCATGATAAGATCTTCTTCCTCGAGAGCAGGCTCATTAGCCTGAATTTGGATTTCAAGGGTTAAGCTCGTAAACATCCCAGGAGGGTGGGTAGGAATTTGCAAATCCTCATGATTGAGTGCGTCTCCCCCGGGCTATCAAACTCTGGAGGAGTCATGATATGACGAGTGAGTTCACCGGAGAACTCCTCATGAAGAGAATCATTCACATGATGTAAATCAGTGAACTCATGTTCCGGAGTAGACTCATCACAATCCTCAATCTGAGTACCAAAGATTGGATTATCAGAAATCAAAGTGAATTCAGAGTTGAATTCAAAAAGAGGATTGGAGAGAGTAGTTTTGAAAGTTTCGGGAACAAAGAGATTAACATTCTTTATTGGACTGTTGGGATCAGAAGTGAGTGGCTGATCATGATAGAGGAGACTTTCAATTTCTCCAAGATCGGCTTCAAAGTCAACGAGATCATCATCACTTCCCGTTGGAAGTGGATTGATGTGAGTGAGTTCATCGGCGAACTCCTCAAGAAGATGATCGGCGTCAGAATGTGGAACTGATGCCTCAACATACTCGATGTCTCCATGAGATGTACAATCATCATTAAAATCTGAGAAAGTCTCAAAATGATCGTTTGAACACTCAAGAGGGGAAGGTAAATCACACATATGATCAGAAGTTCCCTGTGACTCTCTTGGGATCGGGAAAAGGCTCTCAACACTAGACTTTATGAATTCGTCCGATTCCGTTTCAGGAACAGTGCTAAGATGCTCATCCCCCATATTCAAAGAGTGAGTGTGAACTTCGGGTGTGATACCAATAGACTGAGGGAGTTTAGAGGAGCTAGCATTCATGGATTGTACAAGTTCCATTTGATCTTTTGCTAGTAATTTCTCCATCACATTATTTTCTCCCTGATTTTCAATGGAAGGAATTACAACTGATGAATCTGATGAATCTTTTTGAATAATGACAATGTTATCTTCATCATCATCACTGTCATCATCGTCATCATATAGAGCAGCATAGCGAAGATTGGCACGTATTTTAGCTGCTCTTTGCTCAACAAGTAATTCTTCCATGCTCATTTCGTTTCTAGCATCTCGTTCTTCAGCAAGTAATTCTGCCATTGATTTCTCACGAGATTCTTGAAACGATGTAGTAGCTAACCCCTCCTTAAATTCTTTAAATGCATCAAGAACCTTTAGACAAAGGTCTTGCTGAGTTTCATGAGGGGTTGCTTGAATCAATTGGTAGTGTGGAGGTTGGTTTCGATAATTGTTGTCACAAGGAAAAAGATTCCTAGTAGCTAACCCCTCCTTAAATTCTTTAAATGCATCAAGAACCTTTAGACAAAGGTCTTGCTGAGTTTCATGAGGGGTTGCTTGAATCAATTGGTACTGTGGAGGTTGGTTTCGATAATTGTTGTCACAAGGAAAAAGATTCCTAGTTTGACAATCGATGCTAAAATGCGGACCTCCACAATACTCACAACCGTATTGTTGTGAAGTTGGTGCATTTTGAAACGATTCGGTATTGGAATTTTGATAATACGGATTATGCTCATATGAAATGAAATTGTTTTGTGGCTCATTGCAAAAGCTCGGATTAGAATCGTAAGCGAATGAATTACTCGAACCACAAAACAAACAACTTCCGTTTTGAATATCATTACCACATCGTTCACACGTGCACCAACGACATGGTAGACCGAAAAGTGGCTCACCACAACCGACACAAGGAATAAACGATTTCCTTAGAGAAGGAATCGGACTATTCAAAGAATCAACAAAATAATTCGAATGATTATCAAGTCTCGAAGAACATTTTGAAAAATCCGGAGGTAGGACAAGTGGTATGCTCTGAGAGCTAGGAATTTCCACCACTTCCGTTATGGTCCCCGGTTTTTGTTCTTGATAAACGTGATGATCAGGCAAGTCGTTTATTTTAGTCACCGTGTTAAGCTCAGTACGTTTGCTTGATAAACTTCGAATCGTAAATTGTGAGAGGTGTGGATCGACTCTTGACGGTTTTCCATTAATAGTACGTATCTCGGGATGTGAGGGGTAGTCGGAAGAATTTTGAGAATCAGTGAAAGCATTCGGATATGCTTTGCACCATTTACAAAACCGTCTCTAATATCACTTCCACACCGCTCACACCCACACTTGTAACAACGAAGGTTGTTATCCACCGGACCTTCACAATGAAAACATTTATAGTCTAGTGATGACATAAGAATTAAACAGTAACGAGGGATGAGAAGGAACAATTAAACGGTTAAGAGGATAAGAAGACGAGAATTAAACGTATAGGAGACGAAGATTTTTTTTGGTTTTTTCGAAAAGCACAACAATTAAAATAAGACCACTCATAAAGACAGGGGAACTTAAACCAATAATCACAAAGGTCGCCTTCTAAAGAAAAACGCACAAAGGAGCGGGAGAGAAGAATAGATCTCTCACTGGGCGAAGTTCGTTGGATCGCCACATACCGTTTCGACTCCTCTTAAAGTGTGTTTCTCGTTTGAAAGTTTTCCAAAACGCAAGTGATACAAAGGCAAGTTTTGATCTTTTGTTTGAGAACTTATTATGGTCACACCCCCAGTTGGTAGGTGTTCTGCCTTGGTTCTCGGCGGTTGTTTTTTTATGTTTCTTTTATTAATCAAGAAAAACGGAAAATGTTTTTGTATATTTTATATAATAAATATATATACAAAAGAAAAGGAAAATATTTTTGTGTTTTATACTTTTTTGAAAACGATAACTTCTTGACGAAGGTTCTACGAGTCACTAATCGTTGAAATCATAACGATATTGTCGCAACACGACCTCCCCGGCAGCGGCGCCATTTTGATTCATTGTGTTTTTGAGTGCGTATCAAAAGTATACAAAGTAGACGTGAGTGAAATTTACCAATCAACCTTTAGGAAAAGGAAGACTTCTAAAAACTCGTGAATACAATATATAAAAGTGATACCGGGTAAGTGACTACCCGGGTCGTGTCCCAACGAGGTGTGAATGGGCAATATCGTGTGAGATTCGAGATTAAAATGCTTGTAAGGAATAGTTGAGAGATTATTTGGTATTGTTGAATTATGCTAAATTGCAAATAACGTACGAAAATTAAAATAGACGCAACTAAAACATGAATTCAAATAAGGAATGCTAATTAAAACTTAAAGTCTACTTAAAATACTACAGGAATAATAACCGGGAACTAGGGAAACCTAAAACGTAATCTAAATTTAAAAATGCGAAAGTTAATTTAAGAAAAATGCGAGTGCGCAAAAGAAAACGTGAATTCTAAACTGTCACACCCCCAAAATCGGGTCCAGCGGAAGCATACGTGTAGCTGGGGTGTAACTCAATCGGTATCACGACACAAGTACAAAAATGGTTTTCATTTTAATCATTTAGAAATAAATCGTTTAATCAAAAATGTTGAATTTACATCGTTAAAAGTAGTGCGGAAGTAGGCCCTTAAATAGTTTAAAACGGTCCCCATATAAATAATCAGAGTCTTCTATGACCATGCCATGCCCTGCCAAAACCTCCAGTAGCGTGCCATATGCTTAAAACCTGAAAATACATGCTAAAGTGTCAACACGAGGTTGGTGAGTTCATAGAGTTTGTTTAACAAATAATGCCTATAGAGAAATGATCGCCCAGCAAAGGCATTGTAAATCCACTCAGTTCCAAGTCCCGCCATAAGAGACTTGTAACCTGTGTGTTCACAACCCACTGCCAAATATGTTATAGTCTACGGAAACAAAAGTAATATGTGGACCAATAATCAAAGATAAGTGTAGTTTGACCAATACATTTGGTTACGTGACCAATTCATTCGGTATGTGACCAATTCATTCGGTATGTGACCAATTCATTCGGTCGTATTACCCGTACATTCGGTTATGTGACCCGTTCATTTGGTCATGTATGTACATAGTGGGAAAGCCGGTTCATTCGGTTAAGTGTGCATAATAGTGGAAAAGGCTTGGGTCCAAAGGTAAAAAGGATTAAGTGTGATGCAACTGAATATACACTACATTCGAATGAGTAAGAAATTCATAAATGGAGCAAGTAAAGGTTTGACTAAGCATGTAGCAAAAATCAATTAAATCAAGTATACATTTAGATGGAAACGAGCATGTATTCTCCCCCAAAACCGTTATAAAACAAGTTAAAATAGTAGGGGCTATGACTCACCTGGAGCGATAGCTACGATGACAAGAATGGATACACTGAAATGAGGCACGATCTCTAACCGCAACCTAATATGAGTAATAACGATCTACTTTAGATCATGACGTGATGAAATGAATGCACGTGCACATGATGCCTATACCACTCGTAACTTGGAAATACTAGTTATTGTCATAGTAAAATACTTTCCATACTTAGGAAAAATAAGTCCAAATAGAGTTATAAAAACTTGTCGTATTATATTGTATAAAATGTTAGTTGTTACATTCCTCGTCTAGAAAACCTTAAAATAATGTCTAGTAGCCGCGTAATAAACCTTGAGTCGTACGTACTTCGTTAGTTAAAAATAAACTCCTTGAATAAGAAATCTAGAAAATATATCATTTAGTACGTAGTTATATTATTTTCTAGTAGTGACTATATATATATATATATAGTTTTGACGATTTTTAAAACGTATATAACTTGGTCGTTTTAAGTTCATTTTCCTCGTTCTTTATATCCACGGATTCGTTTTAGTATATACTAATATATTTTTGGTAGTTCGGCTCCTCTAGGTTACGTTTAATGCCTATATTTGCCCGTCGAAAACTGTCAAACAGCATGCAGTTTTCAGAAAAATAGTTTTCGTCGTTAAATTTACAAAAATCATTTCTCCTTCGTTATAAGCTCTTTTTAATCCGTTCTTTCGCCAAAAGTTTTGTTTTTGAAAGTATTTTCTAAATCTTGGGTCAAAAATTAACCTTGAGTTCCTGAGTTTCCCACGTTTTCAAAATAGTAACAGTAGGTATATGTATATTTTTCAAAAATCATTTTCCTAGTTTCAAACTTCATCCAAACCACTTTCAATCACCACAAAACTAGTCTAATCCTACCATACACCTTCTTAGGGTGTCATGGGTTCCTAAACTTCATAGACAAAGTAGATCTAACAATAATCACTTCCTAAGGTTCAAAAGTTAAAAGTTTATAAAATAAAGTGGTATAAATGGCATATGCATGTAGATCTAGTATATATATCATATGGATCTTGTATAAACTTGATAAAATTATAAAAATGAGTTTCATATACTTACTTGAAAGATTAAGGAGATTTTGATGAGAAATACTTAAGTAAACCTTGAGTTTATCTTTCAAAACTCCAAAAGGTAAACAATCTAAGCTTGCTAAATTACTAGATCTTGGAAAAAATTATGGTTTGTTCTTGTTTCTTGATCTAGGCCGATCCACATGGAAGAGAGGAAGAGAGAATTTGAGGTTTTGCTAGTTTATTTGCTATATTGTATGTGTAAATAATTATAGAAAATACATGTACCTAGCTTGCATTAATTCTTGTCAAATACATCAAGTGTTATCAAGGAAATTAGGGGGCATGTTGGCGTGTAAATGGGAAAAGGTAGGAAGAAGTTTGTGCCATTTAATGTTCTTGTCTCTTGGATGATAGTTGGCTAGATATTGATGTGTTTAATTAAGATATTATATGTTACCGGGTACCGAGTTAACTAAAAATAAAGTTTTAACGGAGTCAACCGGGACATAATAAAGTTATAAAAATTGTAAAAATATGTTTGGTACAAATATTGAGTGTTTGGATAATTATTGTTTAATTTCTACGAAAACCGTCGTAATTTTTAGTAAACGTACGATAATAATTAAATAAATCTCCAAAATACCGGGTAAATTAATATAACAATTTTTATATTATTAAAATGAATATAAAAATATATTGGGATCATAGTCGGGAGTGTCGGACGTGTTAGCCACATTATTGGTCGCGTGTTAATGTTTATTTAGAAATAATTAAACGTAAAAGTTAATTATACGAAAAGTACTAATTTAAATATCCTACGAGTGGAATAGTATGCAAGTGCCATAATGATGATATGCAGACTATTTCTAGTCCGTATGAAATGTCTCAATGATAATGCATGAATTCGCTCCTGAACAAATACGGTTACGCGAATTTGAATACTCGTAAACTAAATTTACGATAACATGAGTAATGCACGTGAATAGTGGTTTTCTCTCGGAAATGAATAGTGTCAAGTGAATAGTAAAATTTCTGAATGTTTCTCGGAATGTCAAATTGACCTAAAAAATGATGAATAGTAAAACGATGAATAGTAATCGGTGAATAGTAAATGATGAATAGTAAATTGTCGAAGTTTGGAAAATGACCGAAAATTACGAGTTGTGACATAAACTACGCTAGGCCTACGGGCATAAAAATTACTTTTCTAGAATCCTAATTATAAAAGAAAATTTTGTAAAAAAGAAAATTATTTTTTTGAGTTTTTATTTATTAGTTATGAATTAAAATCTATTTTATACTAATTAAATTGCAAAAAAATACTAAATTAAACAAGAAAAATCTGAAACTTGGCAGGAAAATAACTTAACTAATTACTAACCTAGGAAAAATAAAATATGAAATAAGCAGTTAAGAATAAGTAGAAAATAAGCAGACAGAAAGCTGAATATCATATTAAACAAATAACACTATATTTAAATAAGTTACTAAAACAAACTACAACAACAAGGAAGCCTAGCACAGATGGTATGGATATGTCTGTGTGGAATGCCTGTCGACCAGGGTTCAATCCCTAGCAACACCAAAATTTTTTTACAACTTATTATTATTATTATTATTATTTATTTTTCTTTCTTTTCTTATTGCAAGTTTGTTCAACATCTAACAACAAGTAATTTGTTGTAAAGAAAGAATTTTTGAAAAGCTTTTGAGAAACTTAAACAGGCTACAAAAAATAGTGGTGGTGATCATGAGCAAAGGTGATTTGAGATTAAGTAGCAGCTAGGCCAAAGAGGTCAAATGACCAACACAAATATACTAACCGACTACTCAGTTTCAAAATCATGTAAACAACATCATCAAATCAATCTACCACAAGAATCAAAAGTAGCATAAAGATAATCAAATGAGCATAAAGCTGCTAGTGTAAAAGGATGCATACCAGCAAAATAAGGGTCCAAAGCGGACAACTAACAGTCACGATAAGTTGATCTAAGTTCGACTACAGCAAAGGGAACCCTAAACAAAGCCATGAACCATGAACCCTACACTACTTTGCTAAAATGTAAGTGGAAGTGGGTTGTTTGATGCAGGTCAGCAGCCTAGGGGGCTGACTTTGAGGACTGAAATAGGCTACGAAACAACTCACAAAAATAAACTAAAAATAAAGACATAAAGATGAGCTAAAAATTAAGTTGTAAACTAAACTTTAGACCTAAACTCTTAGTGATTAGTGAATTTAAAACGGTTGAGCGAGGGGTTTTGGGACTGCTAGGCTGCAAAACCAGTGGGTTGATTGGGATCAAATGGGTTGATGCAGCAGTTGTGAGTGGGGACGTTGCAGCCACTAATCACCCATCAAACAAGCTTAAAAATCAAATCTAAAGCTCCAACTATAAATTCTACACTTCCAACTATTTGTAAAACAAAAATTACAACCTAATTCCTACTTATGCTAATCTAAAATTAAGTCAAAGCGGGGTAGTTTGCTGCTGATGCAGCAGGGTTATTATGGGTCAAATGGTGAAATTTGGCTTTCTTTGACCAACAAAATACCACATATTGCACACCTAAAATAGCCTATAGTGAACTACTTAAAAGCAAATCCTAAAACTAAACTTAGCTTAATCTAAATCTACCCTAAGTTCTAAAAAAAACAGATTTGGAGCATAATTCCTTGAAGGAAAATCTAAAATCCAAAAACAAACCATAAAATGAGCAACTGGATCAGGCAACAAGGACATGAAATCTTAAATAAACGAGGCAAGTTAAGTCAACAGATAATTATATTAAACTGGAAATAAGAGTACACGACTTTTTAAAGAACATTACAACTGAAATAAAAATGCTTCAATTTCAAAATGACAAGAAATTAAATTGGCCAAGACTTTTCTAAACGCTTGAAAAGTTGGAGAAAAAAACTAATGTGGATAGAAACTGTTTTTTATACTAGTGTGCCTTGGGGTTTCATCTTGTCTTGTTCTATGTGTGTTTCTTCTGTGTTTGTTGTGAGAGTAGAAAGCTGAGCTGGACTTCATTTGTGTTTCTTTAGCTTGTCCACAACCACAGGATCACAACTTGCTCCCCACTTCATTGATTTTTTGCCGTTGGATGAGAATATGATGTTGGGGATTGCTGACATGGAATATATGTTGAGAAGACATCATGTGACACCCCTTGTTTGCTTCTGGGTGAGCTGGAAAGCAGGTGTTGTCCTGTTTCGTGGGTTGGGCGCCAAGGGTTAAAGGGGAAACAGGTTTTGGGTGTTCGTTTGACTGAGGTTTGGGAGCGTTAATATTAAAACGTGAAAAGGGGGCGTATTTTATTAGGGATAGGTTTTGCTTGGGCTTGGGGAGGTCATTGGGTCAAAGGTGGACTGGTTTTGTGGATTAGGATTGTCTTAGGTTTTGGGTTAGTTCATGATAACAAAGGGCGTTTGATTTGTAGTAGTAAAAACACAAGGACCAATTTTTGAACTTTACCGAAACTTGAGGACCACAACTGCCATTTTTCAAAAATATACAAAGGATAAAATTTTCCAAGTTCCACTAATCCAAAGACCATGATTGCAATTTTCCACTTTTAAAAATTCCCGGGGACCAAATGTGTCAACTTTTGAAAGTTGAGGTACCAAATTGTAAAGTTTTGAAACTTTTCACCCAAGGACCATTTTTTGATAACTTTTGACTTTCAAAGGCTTTGATTGACTTTTCTTTCAAAATTATTTTACCAGGGACCAATTTTGTCAATTTGTGAAAATTCAGGGACTGATTTTGACAACTCTTCATATTTTGCTCGTTTTTCGTCTGTTTTCAATCCTTTGTACTTGAAACACACAAAAACATACTCCAAGGATATTTGTGATGTTATTTGACCATTTTGAAGTGTTTTTGATCATTTTGATTTGAAAATTGGACGAAAAGATATGTGCAAAACGACACATATCAACCCTTTAATAATTTCAGTGGTTCCTTTAATCCAACTGGTAGCTTTACCTTTCCTTTACCGCAACAAAGTGAGAATGAATCATGAACTATAAATAAAAACTTTGTGAATAATAAGTTATCATATTGGTGGTTGATTGTAAATACATGATTATATAAATAAAGATCAACTGTAGTAAAACATTACCTTTTGAAGGAGGGAGCTGTGTGAGACATGAAATAACATTTGGTTGATCTACATGTGACTTTGTAACAAAAATATTGTTAGGAATTGATTCCTTATCTGTAAATGGTTTACGTACAGTTGGTTGCGAGGATTGCAACACAACATCCTGTGATGTATAGTTGGTTGTAACCGGATTTTTACGCAGACATCCACGTCCCCCCTTAAGTAGTACTGATTTTGAGATTTCCGGTGTATTAATCACATTTGGTTGTTGTGTTAACAATGAAGTAGAAACCAATGGGGTGGAAATAGTTTTGTTAATTGTGGACATTGTACCTAAAAAATGTAGTTAACATAGTGGATTATGTAAGACATAAAAAGTTCAAAATAATAGCTTTATATACTTACTTGATGTAATATTAGAAGGAGCAGATCTTTGTCCAATGTTAGTTCTGCTGTATTTGTTAGAGTTGGGTATATATATAGGCTTATAATTAAGAATGTTGGAGTTTAACTGGCTAGGATTGTGATTCATCCTATAAATTGTTAATAACAACTTTGTAAATTAACAAATAACGAAATAATATATAGTTTTGGTATTACATGCAATAAAGATAATGTGTACATAACTGTGCTCTGTGTACCATCTAAAATTTGAGAACTCCCAATATTGTATTGACTACTCATTACGTTAGAGTGTTGATGAGTTATTTGTTTGTACGACAAATCTTTGAAAGACATAACATTATCGTTCAATCTTTCATCATCAATTATAACGGATTTTCTTTTGGTTCTTTGGTCTTGATCATCTGTTTAGAGTTTCAATGAGGATTATAACATGAGATGTATATAATAACAACTAAATACATGAGTAAATACAAAAACGCTAATAAACTTAAGAGTATATATTGCCTAATTTAAAATGATAATGATAATAAAAACAAAATTTTTCCTATGAACATTCATGAACCAATGATACACCTAATAATATAACATGCATTAGAAGTATTTGATGTGACAAGATTGAATGTATGCAGATTAAATAATAATGTACTTTCTTGACATTCAGCAATTCATGTTCCTTCATCCATTGAATTTACAACAGGATCAAAAGTAGATATATACAAATGAAGATGTTGAAGGTTGAACTTTATGATCGAACATTTTCGATGGTAAGTAATTTGAATCAGCTTTCAATTTTTTTTTGAATTGTTTATTATCATTTAAGTAGGAGATACGTTTGATTTTGTCAAGTATATTATTATCACATCATAGTAGGAATGTTTTTAGCATGTTTTTAGCATTTACCATACTTGAAAGTTGAAAATACGTTTTGTTTATTGGGCCAAATTAATGATTTTTTTTTTAATTTCTATACACATAAGCCCAAGAAGACAAAGATACATAAGGCCCTTTAAAAATGATCTAGTGTACATTAGCCCGAGAAGACCTTGATTTTTTGACCAGTGTTATACGCATAATAATGACTGCTATAACATCATTACTTTTTACCACTTGCTTCCTACCAAGTCTTTTCAAGTGAATGCACACAGATCATCAATCTTTGAAGATACTCAAAGGTCAGCTTCCATTTTTTTGTTTATCAATATCAAAAACCAAATAAAAGTTAGTAGTAGTTGTTTACAAATCATAGTTCCATCTTGTAATGCAATATAGATAGTTGATTTGTAGTTGAAAGAAAAGTAGGTGGCTTTTTATCCCCTAAAATGCATGACGTTATTTTTTTGGATGATCAAAGATCCTTTTAGATTGTAGAAGATTGTTAGATTAAAGAGGGTTATTGTTGATGAACTAATGCATCAGATTTGTGAAAGTAATGAAAAACCATATATCTGTTATGTACCACTTCTAAATCAACCTAGGATTGTTAGTTTGAGAAAAGATGCATGTGATTTTAGTTGTTTTCAAATGACATAAAACATGTAAAATAATATTTTTGTTGATAGATTATTATAGTGAAATAAATAATCTGACGTTTATTAGTTTATTTACGAATTGTAAACTGATTTGGTATTTGCACAATGAATGTTTTTGTAGGAAAATGCCTCCATTTGAATTTTTAGTTTGGTGTAACCACCAAATGTATCAGAAATCACTGGTAATGCTAACATATACCATACCTTGATCAAACATATATAGTAATGCCATTTGATATTTATTAGTTAGGATAATGGCATTTGGTGGTAATTAGTTAGGATGATTTAAACGTATAGACTAATGTTTCAGGTTATGCCGCCATGTTTTTGTGAGGATGGGTTCAAAAGGAAGAAACATTTATACTTAATCAACTCTGGAAGGGTTCGTACTAAAGTGAAATTTGTGACAGCTGTCCATGGACCTGTAACGCACAAAGGTTACAAATGGACTCAATTCGCTCAAGAAAATATTAGCAACCGTGTTTGGTTGTTGCATTTTATCAAAGAAGGGGATGATACATGGTATGTGACAGGATATCATAGTGATGGAAATGAAGCTGGAGGATACGAAGGTATAGAGGAACATTATTCGAGGTTCCAGACTCATGTTTGGGGTTCAAAACTTAAACCTCTGGTACACGTTAATACATCACTTAAGGAGGAGCCAGATCGGACTAATCATATAAACGTATTTTGGGAATGGAGGGAGTTTGCAACATCATGTAGGTTTGACTATGAAAAGATGATACGGTTCAAGTACATGTATCTCCTGAACGATTTGGATGGACCAACGATGGAGCAAATTCAAGTGTTTCACCTCTGTTAAACATGTGTCACCAAACATGTTTTATGGTTTCAGCTTGACGGTTTTCATGGTCCTGACTGTGTTTAAATATTATTAGGTTTGAATGGTAATGACTAATTTGCGACTATGTTTTGTTTGGATGTTGGTTTGCTGTGGATTATAAGTTATGGTAGTAGGATTTATCTGGTTTCAGTACTTTTGTAAAACCAAACTCATTTAAGGTTTACTATCTGGTTTGATGTGGTGTCTAAGTTATGGTAGTAGTATATTTGTATGAATTGGACTTTTCTGTACTTTGTTTGTGGTTGGTAATTTTTTAAGATGCTATTCCTGAACACTGGTGATGTATTGCTCTAGTGATTTTAGTTTTATATTGTTCTCTGATAAAGTCTTATGGATGTTGACTATCTGAGATACTTGATTGAGATACCAGCCAGAGATAAACATGGTGTTTTATGTTGTACTTTGTTAATAATTGAAATTTGCAAAGTTGTGACTTTAAATAAAAAAATATATAATGTGAAAAACAAATTGAAACTGATTTAAATCAATTGATGATATAAATATAAAAATAAAGGAATCATATTGATTGCGAAAACTTATAATTGTTCCACAAGTGAAATTTAAGAATCAAATGCAAAAGTCTTTTTATTGAGGAAACTTATTACTGAGGAAACATTGATAAAGTTGAACATCAAACTTAAATATCAAAAATCATCATCGTCATCTTCGTCATTGGTGGAATCATATCCTAGAGATTCGTCATCAATGAAGCTGTATGTATCATATCCATCAGATATAGACCGACCACTACCCATATCCGAATGTTGTAAATCTTCTTCGGCTTCATCATCAACGTATTTGTTATGATTACCAAAATCCTGTGGATATCCATGATGGAGATCATTTATATTAACCCAGAAACCATAATCACTATTGTTGTTCTTGTTATTGATATCTTCATCAGTTTCTTCATCTATGAGAGCATGCTTGTTGTCTTTGGATAGTGAAGTTAGTTATTCATGAGTCAGAGTTTCTTCATCCGTAATGTCATCCAAATGATTAGTATGACCAGAAATATGATTCATGAATTCATCATCATTTGGACAAACTTTAGATTTTGGGGAAACTAAATCACCAAATGATTGTAAACCATCATTCTGTTGATCAATGTCGTCATCAGTATGTTCATCAACGATCATAAACTTTGCCTTATTTGAAGAGTTAGTATGTGTATCATTGGTGGTGCGCTTAAACCGAATAGGAAATTCCTCGTCAGATTCCTAGGATAATATTGCAATATAATACAAACATTATTAAACTTTTAATTATATTTAAATGACACAAAATATTCACGCCAAAATTATGATATGTGCATACCAATTTGTTTTGACTAACATGCTCTTCAATCTTTTTTTAAAGGTTCTGCTAATACTTCATCATCATCCGAGGAAATAATTTGAACATCATTATTTTGCAACAAAGGATTATCCTTTACACTTCTTTTGCTACTGTTTCAGAAATCAGCTTCCTGAATGTTTATTGATATAAATTAATTTCGAACTAAAACTTTAATAGCCGAAAAAAATTGCAATCATGTTTAACCCTTACCACTTCATCATCAGATATCACAATGACCGGTGAGTTTTGTTTGGTTGCATCCTTACTTTCGTAAGAATCTTGTGATTTTCTGGTATCCTAAATGAAAAAATAATTGAAAAAACGTTGCTAAGAAATAGGAAGATTACTTATCTTCATATGTTTATTTAGGAAAATGAATGAAACAATAGACAAACAATAAGAATGCTTACATTTGATGATTTCGTGTTCACCATCTTTAGTTATAAACAGAACTTTATGAAATATAGGTTCACAAATATTGTGTAGTGATGTTGAGAGTTTATATAATGGTATAAAGAGATAGATAATTTGGGAAAAGATATTGATATCATCTTATTTTTAAATGTAGATTGAAACATATCCTTTTTAAAAGTTGAGAGTTTCTTATAATTAGTTTTAGTGCACAATTTTAGGAGATGATTTGGTTTTAATTGTAGATTGTAACTTATTATGTAAAACTTGTGTAGAATATCAATAATCATAGCATACATGGTTTTGTGTTTAGTTAGATTAGAATTATAGAACAAGAATAGTAGAAGAGTTTAGAGAGAGAAAGAGAGAGAGAGAGAGAGAGAGTTGGGAACTTAGAGAGAGAGAGTGAAAGAAAAACTAGTTGAATGATTAGAAGCTCCAACCCTCTCCACATGTGGAGAGGGGTATTTATAGTTTCCTACAAAAAAGATAAAAACGCCCACACCCGGGCTGTGGATCAGGCATACAGTGGGTAAAGACCCGTCCTTCTTCCACGATGTTACTTAAACTAATTCTAACTAATAACTAAACTAACTACGAGCTAACTCAATGCTATTATAATAATTAGGTGACCGAGTCTTCTATAGGAATAATTGTATTCCTAACAATCTCCCCCTAAGCGAGGTCACCTTTGGAAATTAAGCTCCTTGATCATCAAGTATTCTTTAGTCATTGTAGCTCGTAGGTTCTGATTCTTCGCTTTTCTGCACACTTTGTACTTCAAGCAACAAACTTGTGATTTGGGTTCCTTTGTGATGTGTGATCTTTGAGCTTTCTTTGAGATCATCCGCCACAGTAAATCTCCAAGCTCATCCACAGTAGTATCGCCTTCATGTGATGTAGTGACTTAAGAACCATCATGCTCACGCCCGTCTGGATTTGGAGACATTACATTAGAGTTGTGGATCAGGAGACTTTTTCATCAGAGTTGCGGAAACGTTGTTGTTAGTCTCTCAACATTTGTTGTAGTAAGTCTCTCATATTCATTGATAGTGAGGAGGATGTATGAGCATGAGGTATGGATTGACCCGATTCAGCTAGAAAAAGGAGCCATCAACGCCATCTTTATATGTGTCCCTGAAATAAAACAGTTAGCAATAAAGATAGAAAACGAATATGGCTTTGTCATTCGTTCTGCGAGGACAGACTACCCTCCAGTTTTGTGAAAACCGACCTGTGATCAGGTAGAGTCTCTTTTAAAGAAGACTCTCCTTGATAGGAATTTCCAGCTTTTAGTAATGAATTTTCCAAAGAATACACTTCGGAATCTTCATACTTAGCATGTTCTCATACCGGAACGTCTCAAAGCAGACAACACGATAGAGTGAATCAGTGAATTGATATTCACGGATTGATGAGAAATTGATTTATAAGAATCACTCGCGTGTCATATGATAAACATTTTTGAGACACGACGAGAGTTTTAAGCTTTGAATAACATTTCCATAAAAAATACTTTTCTTTGAAAGATTATACACAATCAATGTGCTCGAAAATTAGTTGATGAGCACATTGAAGGGTTTTTGCAAAAGTATCCGTCAATCCATATCCTTGTGACATTTCTAAAAATTTCATATCAATTATTTTAATGGTTTATTATTTAAATAATATATTTTAATTTATTTACTTAGTCGGAAGATATCCGCGTACGTTTAAATAAATTCTATCGCGACTAGACTATGCTCAGTCTACATTTTCTATGCACCATTGTTGTATTTCAATTCTATTTTTTTTAAAGTCACAATCCATTTTATTTCATTTTATGTCCACTTTTTATTTTTTATCGCGCGGTTTAATTTCGTGTTTCACGTTTTAACCTCAAATAAATCCTCCGATAATCTCATCACTCATTTATATTTCTAAAATTCATCATGAAAACTAGTTTTAATATTTTCACAAGTTTTACATTTTATTTAGTACCGTTAAATTTTATTTCTAGCAAACTCGGTACCCGGTATACCCTAAAACTAATAATACCTACCCTATCCTACCAAATATCTTACACTAACTTACACAACTCTTACACCTATCACAAAACCCACGCCCCCCCCCCCCCCCCCCATTTCATTCACTTACAACTTTGAAAAAAGTCTCCTATCTCTATTATTTATTGTACTTATTGTCTAATAAATATAATAGGTCAAAACTAATAAGATAATTCATCTCATTCACAACTAGCTTCTTTTTCTTTCTTTCTCTTGGGGGTGGACGGCACAAGAACAACCATAAGGAGGAGAAGATCAAATTTTATTCAAGAATATTAAACCTAGTGTACTTCTTATTCTAGTTTTGAAATAAAAACTAGGAAGTATTAGGAACCTTGTTACCTTAAACCTCATCATTTCACTTGTAAGCTTCAAGTATTATTTTTCATCTTTTTATACTTTCATTTATTCACTATCTTGATGTATTTGAACATTATATAAGTTATAATGCTTAGTTAAGCTTGGTACTTAAGTTAGAAAACCTTAAAACAAAAGAAAGGCTAAACATGAAACTGTTTTATTTTTTATCCGTGTACAAAAGTATTAAACTGATCTAATCAGTAGACAATGGACATAAACTAAAAATATGTAGTTGTAGCCCTATGTCTTGTGGTCATTTTGACGGGTATTTCGTCGAATAACTCCTTACGATGATTAAACTAAAATTATTTTGGTGAAACTAGTCACAATCTGAGTAACAGATTTAAAACGTGAAAAAGTCATTTTTTTTGTATTGAACCCTCTGTTACTCAAAGAATAAAAGTTTTAGAGGACATCTTAACTTAAACGTGTCCGAAAACGGGGAATGAATCGGGTTAGTAAAACTCTAGATATCGCACTTTTCGCGAGACCATTGAAAATTTGAAAGCTGAATGGATTGATTGTTTGGGTAAATGGACTGTTTTACTAAGGTTATGTAATTTTTGGCCAAGTATGACCAATAAATCTCGTTAGTACAGAAATAGACCTTTTTGGGGATATAAAGAACGAGACTTGAGGACTTACGGTTTGCAAATGGCGATTTTCTAAACATAGACAAGTTAATAAAAATCCCATCAGCACTAGTTATAAAAAGTATATAAGTGTTATACACTTTAAGGATTGGACCTTTTAAAACAATTTTGAACCACCTAATATATTTTTGAACCCTTAGGCTTAAAGTGAACCTTTTTGACCAAAAACTTGACCCATGGACTAAATTGAACCTTAGAGTAAATTTGAACCTTTACATCATAATTGAACCTAGGGTAAAGGTAAGTTTTATACTTATATAAATACAAGAGTATATTTTTGGATAAATTGTAGGTAATTTAACTAAACTTTTTTTTATGTATCTAGGAGTATTGTACCAAGCTTAAGTAAGATCATAATTTGTATATAATCAAAAGTACATCGATATCTATTTTCATAAACTAAGACAACGTATATTAATTAGGTTCATCGTAGAGCTTTTGCGGCTATTCCTTCGTTTGCCTGTTCATTGCTATTTTCTTTGCTCTCGGTGAGTTTATAGCCTCGCCTTTACTTATTTAAACGTTTTATAAACCTCGCGAGGGGGATACATGCTAGTTTTATAAACTGAATACAAGTAGTTTTTGGTATGCTGGACCCGATTACATGATTATAGTTACTTGAGTAATTCTTGCCAATTAAGTCCCCATCATGAACCGTTAATTTCGTTGGAAACGCTAGTATTATGAATATGCATATTGGGCATTGACCAGCCTGGCCGAGTGAGTAGCGCTCACCTTTTAACGGTCACATAATATTGAGAGGTTGAGGTAAATGGCAAATATTACCCTACCGGGGCAACTGTTAAAACTTGGTTAAGGTTCGGTTTCATGAGCTCTATACTATAATCTGATTACCCGACATGTATTTGTTATATGTCTTTTATAATGAATTATACTTGTATTCAACTCATTCCATATTAAACTCTATGAATTCACTCAACCTTTGTGTTGACTTTTAGCATGTTTTATCTCAGGTCCGTAAGGGGCTTAAGCATGGATGGGTGGCACAAAGAAATGGATATCTACTTGATGGCTCATGTTTAATAAAATTTCTCATTCGATAATGTTTCAAACTTTTAAACTTATGTAACTTTAGATTATGTTAAAAACTTTTGGGACCTTTGTTGACTCTGATAAATTATCGAATGTGAAGTATGAACTTTTATTAAAAACGACTTTGTTTTAAAGTTGTTTACTATATTTGTATAATGTGACTAGTATATAACATCCCATGTCCCTTTCCGCTGCGATCTTAATATGGGGGTGTTATAGAATGGTACCAGAGCACAAATTATAGTGAACTAGGTCTTTTTGTTTTTAAAAACCTAGACTATAATCATTTATTTTTTTCAAAATCATGAGCTTCCATCATCTTGTCCGATATCCATGCGCGCCTACTCCCGAGCTTCTTATCTCTCCCTCGTATATATATATCTTAATCATGCTATATTAAAAATAATTATAAGCACTATAATTATTTCCTATCTTGTCCGATAATCCGCGAAATATCACTCCTTATGTATGCACTTTATGCACAAAATTCCTTGTTGTATTTTATGCTATTTATGAGCATTATAAACTTCCATCCAAAAATTTATGCACATCTCTTTGATTGCACCATCGTTATACGTATGCATATAATAAATATTATCACTTGCACTTCTAATATTTCTCGACCATCTTGCTTTTCCTAAAACATCAATATATTTCTATATAAAGTTTCTCCAAGTGAATACTAAAATCTTCTAGACATTGTATGCGATTACAATGGTCTCTCTTATTTATCAAACATTGTATGTGATTACAATGGTTTCTAAACTCTTTCATAACTTTATGTTATATCATTTCATATAACATCGAAACCTGTTACAATTTATCAATTTCTATTGGTTGTCTTACTCCCCCTGAACTCATGTTTTCTGAGCATTTCTTGCTTACTTTCTTATGCACCACTATTGATACTATTTAAGAACTATTAATATACACTTGATTTTCTCTCGACTATTTATACCTAATTACCAGAGCGTATCTTCTTATTTGTATAAAGGTATTTATTATTAACGTTTTATCTGGCTCTTTACACTCAGCCTTCAAAGCATCATGTCAAACCCTACCTCTCCTAATTATATATATTTCACTAAATTGCTAAACAATTAAATACATATTTATTCATTTTGATGATCCCCTAAACCTTTCTCATACATTGTGGGTGACACAGTGGTCTCATTTATTTTCTCAAAAATCGTGAGTAATGCTACCATATAAAAAAAAAAAAAAAAAAAAAAGAAAAAAAAAACTCCTTTATTGTCATATAAACTATCTTTCATTATATTACAAATGGATTTAATATTCCCTAAAGAATTACCCCATTATTACCTTATAAACTAATAACCTTATTCACTACTATTTTATAAACTGCCTTAACTAGTTCAAAATTTACTTTTTGTCACTTTTTTACAAATCATTTGGTCAATTACCTTGGAAAAACTAGTTTACTACTATCTTCTAAACCATTTTCACTACAATATTAATACACTCCTTGCCACTCTCTTACAAACTACTTTACCACCATCTTATAAACTTATCCACTGATGTACTACTATTAAATAAACTGTTTGGACTTGTTTTGAATAAATTATTTTGTTATCATCTTAGAAATCATTCTGTCATTTACCTTTTACCAAAATTTTCACCACCTTATAAACGATTTTGTTATTATCTTATGAATTACTCGACCTTGTTTTATTAACTAAAACCATTGATTTATTATTGCCTCATGAACTATTTTGCTATTATTTTATTGTTCGTCATTCTCCAATAATTCTTATAAACGGATTCATCATACAAAAGCTAGTTACTTTCTCTACATTCATCAAGTTCTCTTTTGAATCCTTCATTGTTAAAGGTCCGTGATTCTGGCCCGATGTGGACCGATTTAGAACTGCTTAAAACTTCCTTTTCTGCGTGCTTTTTCCTTATTCGCTTGTGTTACATACTCATACTACTTACTTATGATTGATTCTTACGTATGTACAAACTTATATCACTTCTTGTATATAAGATACTTATGCAAACTCCATACATGTCCAACAATTGACATATCACGAGTATTACTAATTTAAGTATTTGAAAATTTTATCGAACCTCGATTAAATATAGTCTAGTCACCTATATTTAACCTTGGGACAGTGGAACATAGTCTGACTACTTATGTTCGACTTAGATTTTTCAAATACTTGGAATAGTTATATATGGGTTATGTCTAAATGATTTTCTATTTGATTTCCGAGAATCACAAAATTTTTTATGTGAGTATAACAATTTAGCGGTATTTATACGATCGAGCAAAACAACTAAACAAATCCTCACTCTATTTTTATCGCGTTTAGTCAACCTTACTCTGCGCCGTATTTCTGGACGACAAGAATCGAACCTCATCATTAGTTATTCTAGACTTCATTCCTACCAAGTATCCTCATCTTTTCGCAAGTGAACCATTCAGAGATAAAGCGAGTTGAGCGCCGGGACGTCGCTCTCCTAAGGGGTACGTACTGTGATATTTCTAAAAATTTCATATCAATTATTTTAATGGTTTATTATTTAAATAATATATTTTAATTTATTTACTTAGTCGGAAGATATCCGCGTACGTTTAAATAAATTCTATCGCGACTAGACTATGCTCAGTCTACATTTTCTATGCACCATTGTTGTATTTCAATTCTATTTTTTTTAAAGTCACAATCCATTTTATTTCATTTTATGTCCACTTTTTATTTTTTATCGCGCGGTTTAATTTCGTGTTTCACGTTTTAACCTCAAATAAATCCTCCGATAATCTCATCACTCATTTATATTTCTAAAATTCATCATGAAAACTAGTTTTAATATTTTCACAAGTTTTACATTTTATTTAGTACCGTTAAATTTTATTTCTAGCAAACTCGGTACCCGGTATACCCTAAAACTAATAATACCTACCCTATCCTACCAAATATCTTACACTAACTTACACAACTCTTACACCTATCACAAAACCCACGCCCCCCCCCCCCCCCATTTCATTCACTTACAACTTTGAAAAAAGTCTCCTATCTCTATTATTTATTGTACTTATTGTCTAATAAATATAATAGGTCAAAACTAATAAGATAATTCATCTCATTCACAACTAGCTTCTTTTTCTTTCTTTCTCTTGGGGGTGGACGGCACAAGAACAACCATAAGGAGGAGAAGATCAAATTTTATTCAAGAATATTAAACCTAGTGTACTTCTTATTCTAGTTTTGAAATAAAAACTAGGAAGTATTAGGAACCTTGTTACCTTAAACCTCATCATTTCACTTGTAAGCTTCAAGTATTATTTTTCATCTTTTTATACTTTCATTTATTCACTATCTTGATGTATTTGAACATTATATAAGTTATAATGCTTAGTTAAGCTTGGTACTTAAGTTAGAAAACCTTAAAACAAAAGAAAGGCTAAACATGAAACTGTTTTATTTTTGATCCGTGTACAAAAGTATTAAACTGATCTAATCAGTAGACAATGGACATAAACTAAAAATATGTAGTTGTAGCCCTATGTCTTGTGGTCATTTTGACGGGTATTTCGTCGAATAACTCCTTACGATGATTAAATTTTGGTGAAACTAGTCACAATCTGAGTAACAGATTTAAAACGTGAAAAAGTCATTTTTTTTGTATTGAACCCTCTGTTACTCAAAGAATAAAAGTTTTAGAGGACATCTTAACTTAAACGTGTCCGAAAACGGGGAATGAATCGGGTTAGTAAAACTCTAGATATCGCACTTTTCGTGAGACCATTGAAAATTTGAAAGCTGAATGGATTGATTGTTTGGGTAAATGGACTGTTTTACTAAGGTTATGTAATTTTTGGCCAAGTATGACCAATAAATCTCGTTAGTACAGAAATAGACCTTTTCGGGGATATAAAGAACGAGACTTGAGGACTTACGGTTTGCAAATGGCGATTTTCTAAACATAGACAAGTTAATAAAAATCCCATCAGCACTAGTTATAAAAAGTATATAAGTGTTATACACTTTAAGGATTGGACCTTTTAAAACAATTTTGAACCACCTAATATATTTTTGAACCCTTAGGCTTAAAGTGAACCTTTTTGACCAAAAACTTGACCCATGGACTAAATTGAACCTTAGAGTAAATTTGAACCTTTACATCATAATTGAACCTAGGGTAAAGGTAAGTTTTATACTTATATAAATACAAGAGTATATTTTTGGATAAATTGTAGGTAATTTAACTAAACTTTTTTTTATGTATCTAGGAGTATTGTACCAAGCTTAAGTAAGATCATAATTTGTATATAATCAAAAGTACATCGATATCTATTTTCATAAACTAAGACAACGTATATTAATTAGGTTCATCGTAGAGCTTTTGCGGCTATTCCTTCGTTTGCCTGTTCATTGCTATTTTCTTTGCTCTCGGTGAGTTCATAGCCTCGCCTTTACTTATTTAAACGTTTTATAAACCTCGCGAGGGGGATACATGCTAGTTTTATAAACTGAATACAAGTAGTTTTTGGTATGCTGGACCCGATTACATGATTATAGTCACTTGAGTAATTCTTGCCAATTAAGTCCCCATCATGAACCGTTAATTTCGTTGGAAACGCTACTATTCACCATTTACTATTCATCGATCACTATTCATCGTTTTTGAGGTCAATTTGACATTTCGAGAAACATTCAGAAATTTTACTATTCACTTGACACTATTCATTTCCGAGAGGAAACCAATATTCATGTGCATTACTCATGTCGTCGTAAATTTGTTTACTAGTATTCAAATTCGCGTAACCGTATTGGTTCAGGAGCGAATTCATGCATTATCATTTGGGACATCTCATACAGACTAGAAATAGTCTGCGTATTATCATTATGTCACTTGCATACTATTCCACTCGTAGGATATTTAAATTAGTACTTTTCGTATAATTAACTTTTACGTTTAATTATTTCTAAATAAACGTTAACAAACGACCAATAATGTGACTAATACGTCCGACACTCCCGACTATGATCCAAAATATATTTTTATATTCATTTTAATAATATAAAAATTATAATATTAATTTACCCGGTGTTTTCCAATCAATTGCTACATTTTACGGTCGGAGCTCATAACTCCGTCGGTTTGCGTTATTTCAACAAAATAATTATTTTGACACCCGATTCTCATCAGGAATATTATTTTACATTTTTTACAACTCCATTATATTTTATTTTATCTAGTTACAATTTATTTTTAGTTAACTCGGGACCCGGTATCACCTAAAAATAATAATATCTAACCTAATCAACCAAAAAGTCTTACAAAATCTTCTAATTTCTTGCCCAACATCTCCTTTTGCCGCCCCCCCCCCCCCCTCCCCCCCCCCATTCCAATCCTTTACACCATTTGACACAATTCACCAACTTCAATTTAAAGCTTGTACTTGTTGTCTAGGATACAATAATACATAAGGTATACTTGGATATTTTCATCTCATTTCACAAATACAACTAGAAACTCATTTTATTTTCTCTCCTCTCTATGACCGGCCACCACAAGGAAGCAAGCAAGAAACATCAAATTTTCCAAGATCAAGATTAATTCTAGCTCATTTGTTGATCCTTGTTGGAGTTTTGCAATATAAACTCAAGGATCCTTAGGTTTTCTTCATTTAAACAACTAACTCATTCAAAGTAAGTTAACAAAACTCATTTCATAATTTTTTTTTTACAAGTTATTACTATGGTTATATATTTTTCTTACAAGAACTCATGCATATATTAACTTATACCACTCCATTTTTGTATATATTTAACTTTTAAGCCCTAGAAAGTGAATATAGTTAGATCCTTGTTAGATCCACTTGGTTTGTGATGTTTAGGAACCCATGACACCCTAAGAAGGTGTATGGTATGATTAAACTAGCTTTGTGGTGTTTGCAAGGGATTTGGTGATGTTAGAAACTAGATTTAAACATTGAAAATGGTTTTTGAACAAGTAAAAATACATGCTGTTCCATTTTGGTTTACCCAGAAAACTCCGAATTTACACAGTAACCTTTGACAATTTTTTTAGAAAATACTTTAAAAAACGAAGCCGTGGGCGAAAGAACGG
The DNA here is from genome assembly GCA_030686995.1 of Artemisia argyi. Classification (NCBI taxonomy): domain Eukaryota; kingdom Viridiplantae; phylum Streptophyta; class Magnoliopsida; order Asterales; family Asteraceae; genus Artemisia; species Artemisia argyi. Next base: position 87,579,165 of record CM060703.1, read on the forward strand.
ATTAAAACGAGTTAATAACGAAGGAGATATGATTTTCCGAATTTAACGACGAAAACTAATTTCTGAAAAATTGCATGCTGTTTGACAGTTTTCGACGGGCAAATAGAGGCATTAAACGTAACCTAGAGGAGCCGAGCTATCGAAAATATATTAGTATATACTAAAACGAATTCGTGGATATAAAGAACGAGTAAAATGAGCTTAAAATGACCAAGTTATACACGTTTTAAAATTGTCAAAACTATATATATATATATATAGTCACTAATAGAAAATAATATAACTACGTACTAAATAATATATTTTCTAGAATTCTTATTCAAGGAGTTATATTTAACTAACGAAGTACGCACGACTCAAGGTTTATTACGCGACTACTAGACATTATTTTAAGGTGTTCTAGACGAGGAATATAACACTAACATTTTTTATACGATAAATATTACGACAAGTTTTTATAACTCCAATTGGACTTATTTTTCCTAAGTATGGAAACTATTATACTTTGACAATAACTAGTATTTCCAAGTTATGAGTGGTATAGGCATCATGTGCATGTGCATTCATTTCATCACGTCATGATCTAAGGTAGATCGTTATTACTCATATTAGGTTGCGGTTAGAGATCGTGCCTCATTTCAGTGTATCCACTTTGTCATCGTAGCTATCGCTCCAGGTGAGTCATAGCCCCACTTTTACTTGTTTAATGACTTTATAAACTCTTTGGGGGAGATACATGCTTTAATACTTATGCTATGCTTTTATACGATTTGAATTACTTATGGGGAAGAATACACTGCTTGAATTATTTTTGTACAATGCCAAAGTATTACAAATTCCATACATTGCTTAAGTTTACTTATTACTACCAAGTTAAGTCCCCTTTATTATCATGGACCGTTAATTTTAGTGCTAAGCGAGAGTGAATGAATAGATCTATTGAGGGTGACGCCTCCATTCGCTTTGGGTTGCTCCAACGGGACGAATGCATTTCATGTCTTATCAAATTGAGTGCCTGGTAGACACTCTGTTGGGGCCATTACAAAGTCTAGCTTCGGGGTCATGAGCTTAAGAGACAATGTAGCATTTTTGACATTTTTGTCGGTTTACTTTATACTTGTGGCTATTGTACATACGAAAATTACTTATGGAATTACGATACTTTCCACCACTATTATTACGGAATTACGATACCTTTGCAACAACCTTATGACTGATTTATTACAAACGTATTACCTTTGGCAGTGGGTTGTAAACACACAGGTTACAAGTCTCTTATGGCGGGACTTGTAACTGAGTGGATTTACGATGCCTTTGCTGGGAAACCTTCATACATATGCATTACATTCTTTTTCACAAAACTCTATGAACTCACCAACCTTGTGTTGACACTTTAGCATGTATTTTCAGGTTTTAACCTATGGCACGCTACAGGAGGTTTTGGCAGGGCATGGCATGGTTATAGAAGACTCTGATTATTTATGTGGGGACCGTTTTAAACTATTTTAAGGGCCTACTTCCGTACTACTTTTAACGATGTAAATTTAATATTTTTGACTTAACTATTTTATTCTAAATGATTGAAGTGAAAACCATTTTGAACTTGTGTTGTAATACTAATTGAGTTACACCCCAGCTACACGTATGCTTCCGCTGGACCCGATTTTGGGGGTGTGACAGATTGGTATCAGAGCTTTGGCTATAGCGAACTAAGTGTTTTTAAAACCTAGACTATAGCTACTTTTACGAAAAACTTAACCCTATGACCGTCACGTGCCTGCCTGCCAAGATGATGCCTCACTTGTGGTTTGTTGCTGACTTAGGTGATGAGATTTGTGTCTCATTATCTGGTATATTATATTCATTTATCCTAGTTGATTTCTATAATTGTCTTTCATATAAGCATGTTCACGTATTATATATGTCACCCTGCTATGTTTTTCCCTGCATAGTTTCATCATTTGACCTCGAGTTTGGTCACCTGCCTTAGTCTTTCTGAACGTCTTGGTATTTGTGAAGGACATAGTCTTAGTATAATTGAGCTGAGTATTTCAAAATTCATGGAACCTCGGTGGAATATGGACTAGTCACCTATATTCAACCCGGGATAGTGGGACATAGGCTGACTACCTATATCCGACTCAGAAATGAATTTTGCAACACTGAGAATGGTTATAATAAAATTTTGGTCTGGATTGAATTCTCTACTCAATTTCGAAATGTTTCATTTGTGTGTGTGTGTGTATACACTCTCGTTGTCGGAACATTCATATTTTTCATCACTTCGTGAACCACCGATTGGAAGCGGGTTAACTGGCCATTTCATCTCATGAATCTTCATATTTATACACAATGCACTTACATTTTCTTTTATCACAATCTCATTATGTCACAGCTGTCACAGTCTTTTCCCTTCTCACCATCACTATCATTTCCTTTCCCCATCCCCATATATATATATGGAATTAGCTAACACTCTATAGATTCCGATGTCACTCATCCCTCACTACTCCCTATATTGATAAGTGGATATTATCAATGACATCCCTAGGAAAGAATTTCCCTACCTTCTATGAGGATGATCCCTCGGTACATTAAGACCATTCAAAACTCAACAGAAATCTCAGGATATCACAAAACCATTCGAACCACTATCACTGGCCTGATCGCCAAAATTCTATCATTTAGAAAGTATTGGCTTGACTGAATTATAAGGATTAGTTTCGATACGAGTGCTCACTAAGCAACACCATAGAGATAAATCCAACTTTTAACCAAGACTATAAATTGAACATGTCCTCACCAATAGACTTTATTCGAACGTGTTAGGCACCTATGCCTTTGTGCAGACATACATACCTGACTATTTTATCCTCTTAATATTTTCACTTTTAAATGGATTTTTCTCCAAACTACAATTATGCAAAACATATATTTTGTAAGAAATACTTTTCTAAGGCACTTATTTTGACAAGCAAATTCCTTTTGGTTAATCTTTTACAAAACTACTAGATGCTAGGAAATTTTAAACATCGATTTTTGGTAAATCATATTATCCACCTTATGTTGAAAATAGTTCTATCCTGCATAACTATTAAATTCTGAAACATCAAGAAAAATGTTACTTAAAAAGCTATTTGCTTAAAGTTGTAAATTTATTTAGTCAGGAAAGGTTTATGAACAAAACACACAATATCAAAACAAGCTTTGAAAATCAATCACTATATTACATCACTTATACCTTTAGGATTTTGTGATTTGATGACATATAACTTGGGGAAAATCTTAGTAATGGAGACCAAGCATCATAGGTGGAGGAAGACTCAATTTATGACATTCCTGCGGAGGAATCACAATCTTATCCTAGTCTATTATTTTGAATAACACCCTTTGACGAACTAAACCTTGTAAGTTTTCCACAAGATTCACGATATCCATTTCAATTATTCTTAATAGAGGAATTTAATTCACCTCAAACTCCTAGCGATTACATTAAGATTCCTTTGGAACTACACTACCTATCATCGGCAGACCAATGGTCAGGATTATAGAATGATTCAAACATAGGGAGATATGCTCAGAGCATGAGTGGTTGACTCTAGAAATGGTTGGATTAACCATTTGCCATAAATCAGATTCCTTTATAACCATAGTTACCACACGAGCTTAGAGACTACACCATTTGAAGCACTTTATGGTCGAAGTACCAATTACCCAAATTACAGACCGAAATCGGAAAGTTAAACTCACTGTTCTAGAACTAAACCATGGGACAACAAAGGAAATTTCACAGGTCAAGAACCAGTTACAAGCAACGAGAAACTGGTAGAAGTTAGGTTGGTACATGACGCACATCATGCGGATTGGGTATCCCTGAACAGCAAAACCAACTAGATTCACGTGAGGGAACGAACTAAGTTGAAAGCTTTGCCTTGGAGAGGCATGGTACAATTTTGGTAACATGAGAGATTGAACCTTTAGTATATTGGACCATTTAAGATTTATTTTAGAATCGACCAACTGACATATAAGATTTGAGTTTTGGCAGAGTTCAGCGACATATATTACCCATATTACATTATAAACCTGAAGAAGCACTGATCATTTATTGACAAACCAAACTCGGAAAAAGCCAAACTCACTATTCCTGTAGGCATTCATGAAATAACCAGAAATTCCCTACAAATCAAGAATCAATTACAAGTTCGATAAGCGGTAAACCACTAGAACTTCAAGTTGGTAGCCAGATCATGTTGAAAGTTCTGCCTAGGAAAGGCATGATATTATTCAAAAAAAAAAAAAAAAAAAAAAAAAAAATTGGAAAGTTAAACCAGGTATACACTGGACCACGTAATATTTCAGACAGAGTAGGCCTAGTGGCCATCAGACTTGAGCCTTGTTAGAGAACAGCCGGATTACACAACTATGTTTCACCTATTCAAACCCCGGGAAATGACTTTCAGACTAGTCATTTATGATTCCATTGGAAGGAATCCAACCCAATGACAAACCTAAACCTTGACACTATTCATTTCCGAGAGGAAACCAATATTCATGTGCATTACTCATGTCGTCGTAAATTTGTTTACTAGTATTCAAATTCGCGTAACCGTATTGGTTCAGGAGCGAATTCATGCATTATCATTTGGGACATCTCATACAGACTAGAAATAGTCTGCGTATTATCATTATGTCACTTGCATACTATTCCACTCGTAGGATATTTAAATTAGTACTTTTCGTATAATTAACTTTTACGTTTAATTATTTCTAAATAAACGTTAACAAACGACCAATAATGTGACTAATACGTCCGACACTCCCGACTATGATCCAAAATATATTTTTATATTCATTTTAATAATATAAAAATTATAATATTAATTTACCCGGTGTTTTCCAATCAATTGCTACATTTTACGGTCGGAGCTCATAACTCCGTCGGTTTGCGTTATTTCAACAAAATAATTATTTTGACACCCGATTCTCATCAGGAATATTATTTTACATTTTTTACAACTCCATTATATTTTATTTTATCTAGTTACAATTTATTTTTAGTTAACTCGGGACCCGGTATCACCTAAAAATAATAATATCTAACCTAATCAACCAAAAAGTCTTACAAAATCTTCTAATTTCTTGCCCACCATCTCCTTTTGCCGCCCCCCCCCCCCCCCCCATTCCAATCCTTTACACCATTTGACACAATTCACCAACTTCAATTTAAAGCTTGTACTTGTTGTCTAGGATACAATAATACATAAGGTATACTTGGATATTTTCATCTCATTTCACAAATACAACTAGAAACTCATTTTATTTTCTCTCCTCTCTATGACCGGCCACCACAAGGAAGCAAGCAAGAAACATCAAATTTTCCAAGATCAAGATTAATTCTAGCTCATTTGTTGATCCTTGTTGGAGTTTTGCAATATAAACTCAAGGATCCTTAGGTTTTCTTCATTTAAACAACTAACTCATTCAAAGTAAGTTAACAAAACTCATTTCATAATTTTTTTTTACAAGTTATTACTATGGTTATATATTTTTCTTACAAGAACTCATGCATATATTAACTTATACCACTCCATTTTTGTATATATTTAACTTTTAAGCCCTAGAAAGTGGTAATAGTTAGATCCTTGTTAGATCCACTTGGTTTGTGATGTTTAGGAACCCATGACACCCTAAGAAGGTGTATGGTAGGATTAAACTAGCTTTGTGGTGTTTGCAAGGGATTTGGTGATGTTAGAAACTAGATTTAAACCTTGAAAATGGTTTTTGAATAAGTAAAAATACATGCTGTTCCATTTTGGTTTACCCAGAAAACTCCGAATTTACACAGTAACCTTTGACAATTTTTTTAGAAAATACTTTCAAAAACGAATCCGTGGGCGAAAGAACGGATTAAAACGAGTTAATAACGAAGGAGATATGATTTTCCGAATTTAACGACGAAAACTAATTTCTGAAAAACTGCATGCTGTTTGACAGTTTTCGACGGGCAAATAGAGGCATTAAACGTAACCTAGAGGAGCCGAGCTATCGAAAATATATTAGTATATACTAAAACGAATTCGTGGATATAAAGAACGAGTAAAATGAGCTTAAAACGACCAAGTTATACACGTTTTAAAATTGTCAAAACTATATATATATATATATAGTCACTAATAGAAAATAATATAACTACGTACTAAATAATATATTTTCTAGAATTCTTATTCAAGGAGTTATATTTAACTAACGAAGTACGCACGACTCAAGGTTTATTACGCGACTACTAGACATTATTTTAAGGTGTTCTAGACGAGGAATATAACACTAACATTTTTTATACGATAAATATTACGACAAGTTTTTATAACTCCAATTGGACTTATTTTTCCTAAGTATGGAAACTATTATACTTTGACAATAACTAGTATTTCCAAGTTATGAGTGGTATAGGCATCATGTGCATGTGCATTCATTTCATCACGTCATGATCTAAGGTAGATCGTTATTACTCATATTAGGTTGCGGTTAGAGATCGTGCCTCATTTCAGTGTATCCACTTTGTCATCGTAGCTATCGCTCCAGGTGATTCATAGCCCCACTTTTACTTGTTTAATGACTTTATAAACTCTTTGGGGGAGATACATGCTTTAATACTTATGCTATGCTTTTATACGATTTGAATTACTTATGGGGAAGAATACACTGCTTGAATTATTTTTGTACAATGCCAAAGTATTATAAATTCCATACATTGCTTAAGTTTACTTATTACTACCAAGTTAAGTCCCCTTTATTATCATGGACCGTTAATTTTAGTGCTAAGCGAGAGTGAATGAATAGATCTATTGAGGGTGACGCCTCCATTCGCGTTGGGTTGCTCCAACGGGACGAATGCATTTCATGTCTTATCAAATTGAGTGCCTGGTAGACACTCTGTTGGGGCCATTACAAAGTCTAGCTTCGGGGTCATGAGCTTAAGAGACAATGTAGCATTTTTGACATTTTTGTCGGTTTACTTTATACTTGTGGCTATTGTACATACGAAAATTACTTATGGAATTACGATACTTTCCACCACTATTATTACGGAATTACGATACCTTTGCAACAACCTTATGACTGATTTATTACAAACGTATTACCTTTGGCAGTGGGTTGTAAACACACAGGTTACAAGTCTCTTATGGCGGGACTTGTAACTGAGTGGATTTACGATGCCTTTGCTGGGAAACCTTCATACATATGCATTACATTCTTTTTCACAAAACTCTATGAACTCACCAACCTTGTGTTGACACTTTAGCATGTATTTTCAGGTTTTAACCTATGGCACGCTACAGGAGGTTTTGGCAGGGCATGGCATGGTCATAGAAGACTCTGATTATTTATGTGGGGACCGTTTTAAACTATTTTAAGGGCATACTTCCGTACTACTTTTAACGATGTAAATTTAATATTTTTGACTTAACTATTTTATTCTAAATGATTGAAGTGAAAACCATTTTGAACTTGTGTTGTAATACTAATTGAGTTACACCCCAGCTACACGTATGCTTCCGCTGGACCCGATTTTCGGGGTGTGACAGATTGGTATCAGAGCTTTGGCTATAGCGAACTAAGTGTTTTTAAAACCTAGACTATAGCTACTTTTACGAAAAACTTAACCCTATGACCGTCACGTGCCTGCCTGCCAAGATGATGCCTCACTTGTGGTTTGTTGCTGACTTAGGTGATGAGATTTGTGTCTCATTATCTGGTATATTATATTCATTTATCCTAGTTGATTTCTATAATTGTCTTTCATATAAGCATGTTCACGTATTATATATGTCACCCTGCTATGTTTTTCCCTGCATAGTTTCATCATTTGACCTCGAGTTTGGTCACCTGCCTTAGTCTTTCTGAACGTCTTGGTATTTGTGAAGGACATAGTCTTAGTATAATTGAGCTGAGTATTTCAAAATTCATGGAACCTCGATGGAATATGGACTAGTCACCTATATTCAACCCGGGATAGTGGGACATAGGCTGACTACCTATATCCGACTCAGAAATGAATTTTGCAACACTGAGAATGGTTATAATAAAATTTTGGTCTGGATTGAATTCTCTACTCAATTTCGAAATGTTTCATTTGTATGTGTGTGTGTGTATACACTCTCGTTGTCGGAACATTCATATTTTTCATCACTTTGTGAACCACCGATTGGAAGCGGGTTAACTGGCCATTTCATCTCATGAATCTTCATATTTATACACAATGCACTTACATTTTCTTTTATCACAATCTCATTATGTCACAGCTGTCACAGTCTTTTCCCTTCTCACCATCACTATCATTTCCTTTCCCCATCCCCATATATATATATGGAATTAGCTAACACTCTATAGATTCCGATGTCACTCATCCCTCACTACTCCCTATATTGATAAGTGGATATTATCAATGACATCCCTAGGAAAGAATTTCCCTACCTTCTATGAGGATGATCCCTCGGTACATTAAGACCATTCAAAACTCAACAGAAATCTCAGGATATCACAAAACCATTCGAACCACTATCACTGGCCTGATCGCCAAAATTCTATCATTTAGAAAGTATTGGCTTGACTGAATTATAAGGATTAGTTTCGATACGAGTGCTCACTAAGCAACACCATAGAGATAAATCCAACTTTTAACCAAGACTATAAATAGAACATGTCCTCACCAATAGACTTTATTCGAACGTGTTAGGCACCTATGCCTTTGTGCAGACATACATACCTGACTATTTTATCCTCTTAATATTTTCACTTTTAAATGGATTTTTCTCCAAACTACAATTATGCAAAACATATATTTTGTAAGAAATACTTTTCTAAGGCACTTATTTTGACAAGCAAATTCCTTTTGGTTAATCTTTTACAAAACTACTAGATGCTAGGAAATTTTAAACATCGATTTTTGGTAAATCATATTATCCACCTTATGTTGAAAATAGTTCTATCCTGCATAACTATTAAATTCTGAAACATCAAGAAAAATGTTACTTAAAAAGCTATTTGCTTAAAGTTGTAAATTTATTTAGTCAGGAAAGGTTTATGAACAAAACACACAATATCAAAACAAGTTTTGAAAATCAATCACTATATTACATCACTTATACCTTTAGGATTTTGTGATTTGATGACATATAACTTGGGGAAAATCTTAGTAATGGAGACCAAGCATCATAGGTGGAGGAAGACTCAATTTATGACATTCCTGCGGAGGAATCACAATCTTATCCTAGTCTATTATTTTCAATAACACCCTTTGACGAACTAAACCTTGTAAGTTTTCCACAAGATTCACGATATCCATTTCAATTATTCTTAATAGAGGAATTTAATTCACCTCAAACTCCTAGCGATTACATTAAGATTCCTTTGGAACTACACTACCTATCATCGGCAGACCAATGGTCAGGATTATAGAATGATTCAAACATAGGGAGATATGCTCAGAGCATGAGTGGTTGACTCTAGAAATGGTTGGATTAACCATTTGCCATAAATCAGATTCCTTTATAACCATAGTTACCACACGAGCTTAGAGACTACACCATTTGAAGCACTTTATGGTCGAAGTACCAATTACCCAAATTACAGACCGAAATCGGAAAGTTAAACTCACTGTTCCAGAACTAAACCATGGGACAACAAAGGAAATTTCACAGGTCAAGAACCAGTTACAAGCAACGAGAAACTGGTAGAAGTTAGGTTGGTACATGACGCACATCATGCGGATTGGGTATCCCTGAACAGCAAAACCAACTAGATTCACGTGAGGGAACGAACAAAGTTGAAAGCTTTGCCTTGGAGAGGCATGGCACAATTTTGGTAACACGAGAGATTGAACCTTTAGTATATTGGACCATTTAAGATTCATTTTAGAATCGACCAGCTGACATATAAGATTTGAGTTTTGGCAGAGTTCAGCGACATATATTACCCATATTACATTATAAACCTGAAGAAGCACTGATCATTTATTGACAAACCAAACTCGGAAAAAGCCAAACTCACTATTCCTGTAGGCATTCATGAAATAACCAGAAATTCCCTACAAATCAAGAATCAATTACAAGTTCGATAAGCGGTAAACCACTAGAACTTCAAGTTGGTAGCCAGATCATGTTGAAAGTTCTGCCTAGGAAAGGCATGATATTATTCAAAAAAAAAAAAAAAAAAAAAAAAAAAAAAAAAAATTGGAAAGTTAAACCTGGTATACACTGGACCACGTAATATTTCAGACAGAGTAGGCCTAGTGGCCATCAGACTTGAGCCTTGTTAGAGAACAGCCGGATTACACAACTATGTTTCACCTATTCAAACCCCGGGAAATGACTTTCAGATTAGTCATTTATGATTCCATTGGAAGGAATCCAACCCAATGACAAACCTAAACCTTGTAAGAGAACCACTAGAAATCATGGACTGTTAGGTCGAACGGTTGAAGCAGAGTCGGATTCCTATTGTGGAAGTTCGCTGAAATTCTCAATTATTATTATCTTTTCACCAATACCACTCCAGAGACCAACACAAACTGAACTTCGGGACGAAGTTCCTGTTAGAAGGGAAGACTGTCACAACTCGTAATTTCCGGTCATTTTCCAAACCTCGACAATTTACTATTCATAAGTTACTATTCACCATTTACTATTCATCGATCACTATTCATCGTTTTTGAGGTCAATTTGACATTTCGAGAAACATTAAGAAATTTTACTATTCACTTGACACTATTTATTTCCGAGAGGAAACCACTATTCATGTGCATTACTCATGTCGTCGTAAATTTGTTTACGAGTATTCAAATTCGCGTAACCGTATTGGTTCAGGAGCGAATTCATGCATTATCATTTGGGATATCTCATACAGACTAGAAATAGTCTGCGTATTATCATTATGTCACTTGCATACTATTCCACTCGTAGGATATTTAAATTAGTACTTTTCGTATAATTAACTTTTACGTTTAATTATTTCTAAATAAACGTTAACAAACGACCAATAATGTGACTAATACGTCCGACACTCCCGACTATGATCCAAAATATATTTTTATATTCATTTTAATAATATAAAAATTATAATATTAATTTACCCGGTGTTTTCCAATCAATTGCTACATTTTACGGTCGGAGCTCATAACTCCGTTGGTTTGCGTTATTTCAACAAAATAATTATTTTGACACCCGATTCTCATCAGGAATATTATTTTACATTTTTTACAACTCCATTATATTTTATTTTATCTAGTTACAATTTATTTTTAGTTAACTCGGGACCCGGTATCACCTAAAAATAATAATATCTAACCTAATCAACCAAAAAGTCTTACAAAATCTTCTAATTTCTTGCCCACCATCTCCTTTTGCCGCCCCCCCCCCCCCCCCCCCATTCCAATCCTTTACACCATTTGACACAATTCACCAACTTCAATTTAAAGCTTGTACTTGTTGTCTAGGATACAATAATACATAAGGTATACTTGGATATTTTCATCTCATTTCACAAATACAACTAGAAACTCATTTTATTTTCTCTCCTCTCTATGACCGGCCACCACAAGGAAGCAAGCAAGAAACATCAAATTTTCCAAGATCAAGATTAATTCTAGCTCATTTGTTGATCCTTGTTGGAGTTTTGCAATATAAACTCAAGGATCCTTAGGTTTTCTTCATTTAAACAACTAACTCATTCAAAGTAAGTTAACAAAACTCATCTCATAATTTTTTTTACAAGTTATTACTATGGTTATATATTTTTCTTACAAGAACTCATGCATATATTAACTTATACCACTCCATTTTTGTATATATTTAACTTTTAAGCCCTAGAAAGTGAATATAGTTAGATCCTTGTTAGATCCACTTGGTTTGTGATGTTTAGGAACCCATGACACCCTAAGAAGGTGTATGGTAGGATTAAACTAGCTTTGTGGTGTTTGCAAGGGATTTGGTGATGTTAGAAACTAGATTTAAACCTTGAAAATGGTTTTTGAACAAGTAAAAATGCATGCTGTTCCATTTTGGTTTACCCAGAAAACTCCGAATTTACACAGTAACCTTTGACAATTTTTTTAGAAAATACTTTCAAAAACGAATCCGTGGGCGAAAGAACGGATTAAAACGAGTTAATAACGAAGGAGATATGATTTTCCGAATTTAACGACGAAAACTAATTTCTGAAAAATTGCATGCTGTTTGACAGTTTTCGACGGGCAAATAGAGGCATTAAACGTAACCTAGAGGAGCCGATCTATCGAAAATATATTAGTATATACTAAAACGAATTCGTGGATATAAAGAACGAGTAAAATGAGCTTAAAACGACCAAGTTATACACGTTTTAAAATTGTCAAAACTATATATATATATATATATATAGTCACTAATAGAAAATAATATAACTACGTACTAAATAATATATTTTCTAGAATTCTTATTCAAGGAGTTATATTTAACTAACGAAGTACGCACGACTCAAGGTTTATTACGCGACTACTAGACATTATTTTAAGGTGTTCTAGACGAGGAATATAACACTAACATTTTTTATACGATAAATATTACGACAAGTTTTTATAACTCCAATTGGACTTATTTTTCCTAAGTATGGAAACTATTATACTTTGACAATAACTAGTATTTCCAAGTTACGAGTGGTCTAGGCATCATGTGCATGTGCATTCATTTCATCACGTCATGATCTAAGGTAGATCGTTATTACTCATATTAGGTTGCGGTTAGAGATCGTGCCTCATTTCAGTGTATCCACTTTGTCATCGTAGCTATCGCTCCAGGTGAGTCATAGCCCCACTTTTACTTGTTTAATGACTTTATAAACTCTTTGGGGGAGATACATGCTTTAATACTTATGCTATGCTTTTATACGATTTGAATTACTTATGGGGAAGAATACACTGCTTGAATTATTTTTGTACAATGCCAAAGTATTAAAAATTCCATACATTGCTTAAGTTTACTTATTCATACCAAGTTAAGTCCCCTTTATTATCATGGACCGTTAATTTTAGTGCTAAGCGAGAGTGAATGAATAGATCTATTGAGGGTGACGCCTCCATTCGCGTTGGGTTGCTCCAACGGGACGAATGCATTTCATGTCTTATCAAATTGAGTGCCTGGTAGACACTCTGTTGGGGCCATTACAAAGTCTAGCTTCGGGGTCATGAGCTTAAGAGACAATGTAGCATTTTTGACATTTTTGTCGGTTTACTTTATACTTGTGGCTATTGTACATACGAAAATTACTTATGGAATTACGATACTTTCCACCACTATTATTACGGAATTACGATACCTTTGCAACAACCTTATGACTGATTTATTACAAACGTATTACCTTTGGCAGTGGGTTGTAAACACACAGGTTACAAGTCTCTTATGGCGGGACTTGTAACTGAGTGGATTTACGATGCCTTTGCTGGGAAACCTTCATACATATGCATTACATTCTTTTTCACAAAACTCTATGAACTCACCAACCTCGTGTTGACACTTTAGCATGTATTTTCAGGTTTTAACCTATGGCACGCTACAGGAGCTTTTGGCAGGGCATGGCATGGTTATAGAAGACTCTGATTATTTATGTGGGGACCGTTTTAAACTATTTTAAGGGCATACTTCCGTACTACTTTTAACGATGTAAATTTAATATTTTTGACTTAACTATTTTATTCTAAATGATTGAAGTGAAAACCATTTTGAACTTGTGTTGTAATACTAATTGAGTTACACCCCAGCTACACGTATGCTTCCGCTGGACCCGATTTTCGGGGTGTGACACACTATTCCTGAGTTGAACGATCTATCCCCCGGTACTTGTCATTATACTATACTATAACGATCAGGTACACTACCTGGTGGGGGTTGTAAGCTTCTCGAGATCCCTTGAGAGGTAAAGCCTGGTGCAATTCCCACACATCAAGTTTTTTGGCGCCGCAACCCGGGGAATAGTTATTGTCTAGGTTAGAATTTCTTTTTATTAGGTCTACTTGCTAGATTCCTTTCTAGTAAGACTTTATTTTTATTTTTATGTTTTCTTTAGTCTATCTTATTTCTTCGTGTCTTTGTTCGTAACCTTTACCATCCGACATCATGGAAGGTGGTAACATCTTTGAACCCATCAACCCACCACAACAAGACCACCCACAAAACCCACCACTAGCTAACCAACCCCTTAGGCCCCGAACCCTAGGAGAGTATTCCCGACCTAGCCACCAAGGCTATCGAAACACCATTGAGCTCACCCAAGGAGCCAATGTGTCCCCCTTGAGATCCGACACCATCCGGTTGGTGCAAAGCGGATGCACATTCCATGGACTTCGTTCCGAAGATCCTAATCAACATCTCAAGGACTTCCTTAAAATCGTAGATTCTATAGACCTTGATGTTACAACTAGAGAGTCGACCCGATTACGCCTATTCCAATTCTCTCTACGTGATCAAGCTAGTCAATGGCTTGAACGTTTACCCGCGGGATCCATCACCTCATGGGATGATCTCACCACTCGTTTCCTTGCTCAATTTTTCCCACCAGGGAGAACTACCAAGCTTAGAAATGATATCTTGATGTTCCAACAACGTCAAGGTGAAACTCTATATGAAGCATGGACTCGTTTCAAGGACTTACTCTAAAAAGTCCCTCATCATGGCATAGATCTTTGGCTCCAAGTCCATATCTTCTATGACCATATCGATCTCTCCACAAGGCGAACCATTGACCAATCGGCCGGTGGCAAGCTACGTGATCTAAGTGCGGAAGAATCATGGGAACTCATAGAAGATCTTGCTCTCTATGACAACGAAAGTTGGAATGATCCCCGTGATTTGAACAAAACGGTCAAGGCAATATCTTTGCCTTCGAACAATTCTAGCACTCCCGACCGTAGGATCATGGAACTTGAGGACCAAGTCAAGTTTCTCATGAAATCTTACGAAGCTCCTAAGCTTTCGAGCCAAGTGAACATAATCACTTCTTCATGCGAATTATGTAGTGGTCCCCATGACACTCGTGATTGCGTGGAACTCCCCGGAACAGCTTTTGCAGACTACGCATCCTCGCGTACTGACGAAGCGGGAGATAAGTGGTACACTTTCAAACCCGAGCCAAACCCTTACGGTGATTCCTACAACCCTTCTTGGAAAAATCACCCGAACCTTAGGTGGAAACAAAACCAAAACAATTCTTCCAATCCGCCTAATCGTTACCAACCAAACGGTCCACCCTCCGACCGTACTTTCAACAACAATCCTTCTAACAACTATGGTAGTACCAATAATCTTGAAGGATTGATGTCCAAGTTTATGGCATCTCAAGAAGCTCGCGTGTCTAAGTTTGAAGCCGATTTCAAACAAAGGCAAAGCGAGATGACCACCAAAATTGACACGTTGTTGAAAGTTCTCAATGACCGAGAAATGGGAGTGATTGGTCCCAAACGGTCAACCTAAATTGACCAGGTGAATGGTCAACTAGGTCAAACAGCCTAGAGTCAATCTCCGTGGAAGTATAGTGTTTTCCCAGGTCGTTATGTCCCGACGAGGTGTGGATGGTATTAAAACGGGTTTGTGATCGGGTGAATTTGGACGGGAAAGGGTATATAAGGGTTTGAATGCTTACACTAAGATATGAGGAATGAAAATAACTTAGAAACACTATACAAACAGTTACTGATGATCAGATATACTAAAAACGTGAGTTAAACCTAAAAACGCGTTTGTTTGATTTAAAGTTACGTTAACGTACGAAATAAAACGCGAGTTTTAGTGAAATAAAATACCTATGAACATGAAAATTACATTTTTAAAATCCTAATGATAAAAGAAAATTTTTAGAAAATTAAAAATAATTTTTACACTATTTAATTAATTACTATTAATTAATTATTAATTTCCTATTTACTTTTAATTATTTAAAATACCCTAAAATACAAATAATTAGGAAATTAACCTAGAAAAATGTAATTTAAATTTGGAAAAATCTAAAATAATATAAAACTAATTTTAAGACTGAAAATATATTTTTGAGACTTTTTAATTATTTATTATTAATTAATTACTAATTACTAATTAAACTAATTTAAATTAAAATAAATACTAATTGAACAGTAGAAATTATGAAACTATTTTCTAAAATTACTTTATGACTAATAAATCCTAGGAAAAATATAAAAAGATACTGTTGCTTAATAAAAAGTAATTAAACTATTTAAAATACTAATTTTAATTAATTATTGATTAAATTATTATTAATTATAAATAATACTAAATGACAAAGGAAAAGTCTAAGAAAATTTCTATAAATAATTTGGTATGTCAGGAATCTAAGAAAAATATAAAATCATACAAGTACTTAACAAAAATTTAAAAAGAAAAATTAAAAACCTAAATTACATTAAATAGAAGCTATCACTAAAAATTAAATTGATGATTTTTGGATTTTTCTTTTTGAAAACTGATAAACAACTAAAAACAAGTAACTTTTGTGAAAACAATAATTTTGGAACTTAAAAATGAGCTATGTGCAAGCTGATAAGTTCATCAGTGAGCTTATTGAGACTAGAAATGAGTTTTTGGCTTGGATAAGCTTAGAATAAGCTCACAAGCTGGAACCAAGGGACAAAATAAGCTGAGACAAGGAAAGGGAACTAAGAACAAGCTAGAACAACCTGGGTATCCCATTGAATAACCCACATAGTCCAAATAAGCAACTCCAAAACTTACTCAGACAAAGGCAAGCCTGCAACTATCTTGCAGGCCACTGTTTGCTTATCAGATAAGCTCAAAAGACCAAATCAAGCATGGAATTAACAAGGTTGATAACTGAGGTAGCCAAAAATCCAAATAGCTTAAAGTGGAACCTACTGAGAAGCTTAAAAAGGGCTTATGAAAGGCACTCACTTACACTGATGGATCAGTGAAAGTGTTTCAGTGGTATGATTTTGGAGATAAAAAGTCGGTAAATAAGCTTGAAATGAGACAATGAGCACATGAATGAAGAGAGTATGCAACAGGCTATCCAAATTAATCAAAATCTCAGGTTAATATCAACTAATGAACAAGCTTCAAACAAATGAAATGGGCTTATGAAGCTGTGCACAGGGCACAAGTATGCAAAACAGGACAAAACAAGTAACAAATCAAGCACTTAACTAAGCTAACTAAAAATTATAAAAAATACTAGCAACAAGATGAGCAGCAAAATATTAATCACCTAAAAGCACTAGTCTTACAAGATAATATTAAAACCTACACGAAATTCCCAAGTTTATTCAAAAATTACCAAGGCTGCAATTTTGACTTTTTCACTTTTGGTTACAGTTGACTTTTGTGGATTTCTATTGATCAACTCTAATCCTAATTGATGTATTAAGATGTTATGAAGCTACTACAAGCTATCTTGACTGGTTTAAATGACACAACAATGATATGGCTTCCTAACTTTGCATCAGTGGGCTGCTAAAGGATTAGAAGCTCACTTTTGACCTTTTACTTTAAAACTACCAAGAATAGGAACTGACTGATGTAATCTGACCCTAACAAAGGAGTCTCAACAATGTTTGACCACTGAAAGGTTCTTAAGCTCAGTCAAATAACACAATCCAAACACCCCTTTAATGCAAACAAATAAAACATAAAGACTAAACTAAGCAAAACTTGAACACAGAAATTGATAGGTAGACTAATAACTGCTAAAATGAAGACATAAGATTCAAATAATCAGACAGATAAGCATATGAATAAGCAATAAGCTATGAGACTGAATATTAAGTAAGACAATAGTAAAATAGAGCTCACTGATTCCCTTGCTCCAACAGAGGTAAAATGCTCAACTGATTTAATCTACAAGCTGGTAATACCAAGAATAATCCATGAACCCTCCTGAATAAGTTCCATAGCTTATTAAAATAAGCAGTTTGACTATCTTTGACTATTTTATATTTTGAGCTGAGCAATTTTTCTGTGTGATCAAATGGCTAGCAAAACTCAACTTATGCTTTTAGAAAGCTTCTATTCCTTTGAACTTAACCTAACCATTATTGAATGAGTACTGAGCAGAAACTAACAATGAACATGGAATGTTAACTTTTCATTAACCTTGGAAATTTGAGTACAAACTAAAAATTAAAGTACATGAGACTTTGAAACAACTTGAAGGCTTAAAACCAACTGAGCTTGAAGAATAAAATTACATTTTAATTAAAGTCTTATTTCTACTTAACTAATCTAAAACCTAATTAACCAACTAACACCTTCTGTCTCCATTTCTTCTTTCTTTTATAGGCTTCCAGGGGTTTTTGGAGTTTTTCCCACCTTAGCTTGTGACCCTAGGATCAATGGCTTCAATCCTGACCCTTGAAGTGATTTGGCGCCCAAATGCAATTTGGCATTTTGAAATGTAACTTGTTGCCAGTGGTGTTATTTTGGACTGGGTTATTTGTTTGGGGATAGGGGTTATGATGGAAGAGTGTTGAGTGGGGAGTGGATAGGTGATGATGGTTTTGCAGGGTGTGTAGCAGGCTAGGGGAGAAGGAAAGGGTGAAAACTAAACTCACCAAGGATGAGGAAAGTGAATCCGTAGATAGCACTAAATATAGAGGTATGATTGGTAGTCTACTTTACCTAACGGCTAGTAGACCCGACATTATGTTTAGTGTTTGTCTATGTGCTCGTTTTCAAGAAGATCCTAAGACTACTCATCTCGAAGCCGTTAAAAGGATTTTTAGGTATATTAAGGGCCCTACACATTTAGGTTTATGGTATCCCAAAGGAACGGGAATAGACACCATAGTGTATACCGATTCGGATCATGCCGGTGACTATGTTGATAGAAAAAGTACAAGTGGTATTTGTACTTTTGTTGGACATTGTCTTACCTCATGGTTCTCTAAAAAGCAAACGGCTCTTGCTATGTCAACAACGGAAGCCGAGTACGTTTCGGCCGGAAAGGCATGTCAACAAGCTCTTTGGATGAAGCAAGCTCTTGTCGACTACGAAATTCAACTTAACGACATCAAAATTCTTTGTGACAACAAAGGTGCCATTGATCTTAGCAAAAACCCGGTTCAACATGCTCGTACCAAACATATTGAAATCCGTCATCATTTCCTTCCTGACAACGTTCAAAAAGGAAATATCTCAATTGAGAAAGTTTCTTCCGAAGACAACATAGCCGACATTCTCACGAAACCCCTCAAACGTGAACCTTTTAACCTTCTTAGGCTAGGCTTAGGACTCATGGAACCTACGTTGTAGTTCTGGACATTAGAAAAAAATCACAAAAATCAAAACAAAACCATAACTCTTTTTCTCAGCAGGGTCGGCGGAACCCTCAGACACAACGGACGGACCCCAATTCAGGGGTCCGCCGTATCCGCCGACCTGCAGAACCATTTTTTTGTTTATATTAAACCAAACACCCATTATTTCATACCACCACTTCCAAACTGTTACTATTCACTTTACCATCCATCCATACCTACGATTTCTTGGTCTTCTTTTCACTCACATTGCAAATCAATCATCATTGTAAGTATTCTAAACTTGATTACAATCCTAATCTGAGTCTAGGAATTCTATTTTTTGCACAAAAACAAAAACTTGGGGTTATGCATTAATTTGAGAAAATCATGCATGAAATTAGGTGTTTAACAATACTAATCATGTTCCCCATAGCTAGGAATTGCATTCTTACTAAGTGTAAACATGTTTGCTAAAACACCCCATGTCAAATTTTTCCAAAAATTTCTCACAAATAGGACAAATATTTTTTCGTCTCACATTGAGAATACAAAATCAAAACGTTGTGTTTAAAACATCACTTGCATAATGTCTCTTGAATGCTAAAGGGAATACGTAACAAATATGTATTTTCGGGTACATTCAAACGAAGCTACATTGAACTAGGAGCGCTTGGGTTATCTTTTGTTTTATAACAAAACTTGCATTATAAAACGTTTTTGAAACATCAAAATAAGTCAAGATAACTGCACCTCCACATTGTTTTCATATAGGCACACACTAGAACAACCACATTACAATAGTCGTTTACTTAAACTAAAATGTGAAATTTTGTTTTTCTAGGAATCATCATGCCTCCTCTAACCCACTACGACCACAAGGACACCATTAAGTACCTACTCAAACACCACAAAACCAAAGGCCTTACCCAAAATCAAATCGATATTTTCAAAGCCTTAGAAAAACATTATGTCCATGAGGGTAGAACCATTGACCCGTCCTTCCTAGAAGGCACAAACCTCTACACTGAATTTGCCACAATCAACTTTGAATGTCTTTTGGAAATCGACGAGCCTATTTGTCCTAGGTTCATTTTGGAATTCTATGCATCCGTCGTCCTCTCCACGGATGATTATGGTCAAATGTCTATTAACTTTAGGGCTAGTGGTCATCAATACTCCTTCACTCTTGAGGAGTTTTCTCAAATCCTAGGTGTCCCAAACCGTGGTACTTGCATCTACTCCGACTTGCACTCCCTCTCAACTCTTGACACCCTCCATGACCGCATCCATCCTTATGACACCCCTCTTGTGTCAAAAGATGTACTTCGTGACCACCTCTTTGTTAGGACAATCAACACTAGGAGAACCCGTTCGGGAAATGAGGTTGAAAAGGACCCATATGGAATGGAAATGAATGAACTCAAGCCCCAATTCAAGAAATGGGTGGAAGTCCTTAGAGCAAATGTCATTAGCACCATAGGAAACCGAGATCATATCAATCTTTGCCTTTGCTACATGCTCTACTCTTTGTCCGTTAGGCAACCCTTCAACCTTGCCTACTACATGGCCAAGAGAATGGCCGACATTCTCGTGCATGGCACAACGGCTATGCCATATTGAATGCTTTTGACCCGTCTCTTTAGGTTCATCTCTCCCATTCCACCAACTCCAAACAGTCTTCGTCTTGATTACTCTGTCATTCCACACACCTTTGTTCCACTTAGTGATAAGAGAGTTTACAAAGCCCAAGGAAAACGTCCTCATCCTCCTACCTCCTCATCATCTTCCTCAATGAGTGAAGATGACTCTTTGCCCAACTCTAGGCTCCCACCTCTCGAATACCTATCCCAACTTCCGGATATTCCAAATGAGTCGGCGGAGTTCAAGAAAACAAAGGGGATGTTTAAGAATCTTGGAAGATTCCTTGGAAAGCTCAAGAACAAGATTGACCGTCAATGAGTGCGGGTGTGTAGGAGTGTTTGGCACTAGGTGCTATTTGAACAATTTGGTTGTTTAAACAATGTTTGTCATGTATTTTTGTGTTGGTACAATGTGTGATACTATTTGGAACATGTATTAACTAACAATGATGCAGGTAGACAACTTTTGGCAAGTTGTCAAATTTTCATGTGTATGAAATTTTCACTAAGTATAGTGAAATTCTCGACCACAAGGTCAAAGTCCTATGGTATGTGTGTTTACATGTCCAATTTTTGCATTACCTAACCAGATATGCATTATCTTTTTGATTTTAGGAGTTTTCGAAAAATTTGAAAATCATCTCATGGGTCAAAATCGCGGACTGCCAACTTTTTCAGGCACGGATCTGGCGGCACCCTAGAATGGGTTCCGCCAGTGCATTTTCTGGGCAATCCAGAAATGGCCCAACGGACCGGACGGAACCCTCACACGGGTTCCGCCTGTGTATCCTGAAGGTTCCACCAGATTTCCTGCAGAATTTTTTTTAGTTTTCAACATTTCAACATCCAATCAACAAAATACAATCCTTTTAGATAGAAACCAATTTCCAGCAATTTGTTTAGCACAATAGGGTACTTCTCATTCCTTATAACTCAAACAAAACCATTTCCCCCCAAATTTCAAAAATAGCCATAACCACCCCAAGGAACCTTCACACATAAAGGAAGGAACCCTTCCAAAGGTTCCTTGAAATCCCTGAGATATATCCTTCAACAAATTTACCAAAACCACTAAGCATTTAGTGCAAATCTTGTCTTCTCACTTCACCATTTTCATTGGATTGACTTCCATGATATGACAACCCACAATTAGTTTTCCAAATCATTAGGAACCTCCATTTTTGTATGGCCTAACATCAAATCCAAACACTCCTTCCCTCACTCCCTCATCACTATAAATTAAACCATCCTAAACACTATCAAATCACACCTTCTTCATCACAATTTCTGATCTTTAAACCATTTTAACCATGACTAAGTCAACAATCACCTCTCAACCATCACGACCCATCCGGAAAACCACCCGGATAAGCGTCAAACCACTTTGGTCTAACCAATCCATCAACCTAAGCTCCTCATCCTCGGATGAATTCACCTCACCCATCAAAAATGAACATTTTTTAAACCTTGCATCTCCATCTCCATCACCCAATGAACCCAATGAGATCACTCCACCACCAACTAAATCACCCATTGACCCAACTCCACCAAGTGCCCCAACCCAACCATCCAAAACTCCATCACCATCACCATTACCCAAACTTGAACCTATGGAGTTATTTGGGTCTCCTCCAACATCACCACACCCTTTTGTCCAAGATCTCAATGATCTTCCACCAAGACCTACACAACCACCACCTTTTGCAAATGAAACACCAAGGTCAATTCTTGACCAAAATAAGCATTTTAACCACACCCAACCACCACAACAAGTGTACCATCAACCCAAACCATTGTTGTTTCACCCTATCTACCATGACATCCATGGTCCTCTTTATGGAGAACCAAATTTTGAAAACCATGATTACCCAACTCCACCACATTCTCAAGCCCAAACCTTTGAGTCTTTCTTTCCTTCCTATGAGGAAATCCAAAGCATGGTCGAGAATCATCTCCATCAAGCAATGGAATTTCAAACCACCTTGCTTGACTCTATACCAAACCCATCCTCCACCCAAGAACCAAAAACCAACCCACCGTCAAACCAAGAAACCAAAACTAACCCATTTCCACCCACTCATCCCCATGTTTGCTCACATTGTGAGCAAATGGGTGAAAGCATCAAAATGTTGCTTCACCAATCCAAGATGAAACCCGTTTTGCATTCCAACACGTCATAGAACGTTTGGATGCTCTTTCCCACACAAACAAATCCTAGACAACCTTTGGAGGCCTTTTGCCCCATTTAGGAAAGTAGGATTTGATTTTCTTTTATTTTCTTGGTTATTTTTAGTTTTTCTTTTAGAAGTAGAATAATCTTTCCCATTTCTTGTCTTTGACTTTTAAAAGTCAAATTTTACATGGAATGATATTTCTTTCTACTTACTTACTTGCATTGTTGGTTGATCATTTTTGTGTTGTCATTGTGGTTGCAATGTGTGTGGTAACTACAAGCTTGACTATATATATCACCAACTAACCATTTTTTTTGTAGGATCAAAATCCATGTTTCCCATCTTGGCACTCCTTTTAGGGGGAGTAACAACCAAGGGGGAGCACGTGCATTATTCCGCTTCGCTACTCTACTTTTTGTTTCGACAAAAAGGGGGAGAAATATATTAAACCTTTAAAACTTAATATGATTTTCATCACTTAAGTAAAACAAGTTTAATATAAATTTTTTTAAGTATTAAACACTTAGATTTTGTGAGTTACTTAAAAACAAAGTTTATGTTTTGTCATCAACAAAAAGGGGGAGATTGTTAATACAAATATCGCCTAAAAACGTTATTTATATTTTACGATCTTTGCTAAGTTTTGTTAACGACAAAATGTAAACTTTAGTTTCTAAGTAAAACATAATCTTAGTTTTAAAGACTTGCATAAACTAGACATTTGATACATTTTACATTTCATAAAACACAACACTTTTTATTTCTTAAAATAGAAATGTCACATAACATTTATTGCAAGTTTTGTCAATATACATTTATGGAAAGAAAGTGTGTTCGACTAACCATATGTTTGCTTGCAAGTTTTGTGTTTGACTAGGTGTAATGAGATGTGACATTGTTTGGTTTGCAAGATTTATTGCAAAACCAACTGCAAGCCCGGCGGAACCCTGGGGGTACACGGGCGGAACCCATCTGAGGGTTCCGCCGTATCCGCCAGGCCTGCAGAAGGTTTTGCTATAAATACTAAGCCACAAGTTTGATTTTTGGCTTATCACTCTACATCATATTTTCACACATTCATTCATTTTTCATCTAACCCTTTAACATCTCATATGTGAAGTTTCTTTTTGTAGCAAAAGAGATTCACGAGTTCATAAAAAGTTACAAGTATTCAACACAACGTTGCAAGACTTGTTAGCTTAGCATTGTGTAGACTTGTGTTGTTTACACTTCATTTGATTGAGTATTTTCAGTAGTGATCGGTTAGTATTTTAGTCTTCGAAATACAAAGTGTGATGGGAGTTGTTGTACCCTTGTAAAAGAACTAACGGGAGTGGTTGTACCCTTGTAAAAGAACTCGACATTTAGCTTAGTGTCGGTAAACGTGTATAAGCGACGTGTAAGGTTTTCTCCGCCGGTGAAAGGAGCTTGTTGACTAGTGAAAGAAACTCTCGAGTTTGATACTCGGGGCGTGGACGTAGGGCAAGGAAAAAGAGTCCTTGTAGCCGAACCACGATAAATACTCGTGTTGTGGTTTGATCGTTTCTTTCATTTACTTGCATGTTATATATTGTGTTTGTGTATATATCTTTGATCAAACGGAAAGTTTCAAAGCTAATTAAACAAGTTAAAAAGATTTTAAACGGTAAACTATTCAACCCCCCTTCTTGTTTTCCACACTACCATATTATGAACTAGCTAAAAGACCCGTGAAATTCATGGGTATTTTAAAGAGTCGTCAAAAAATAGTTAATGACTTGTGGATTGCGAAGCATGACATTACAAAGAATCACATTGGTAAAAGCAATTATAAAATAGAAATTTTGTACTAATGAAACATGTCTTCTATCAAAAAATAGCCAAATAATAATAATAATAATAATAATAATAATAATAATAATAATAATAATAATAATAACCTAAGTTCATTAAGGACATGTCCTAGCTTCTTTTTGGGTGGAGCTCCTTGTAGTTTCAAGATCTTATTGCGCATTAATTCATTTGTGGTAGTATCTTTAATTGTTAATTATATACATGAAGTATCGATAAAGAAGTCCGACATATGTATATTATATTTTTGAAACTTGACGCTCACACGTTTAATTTTAAAACAACAAAGTGTATACTATGTTTATTGTGTTATTCGTAAAGTTGTTGTCTGTACCACAAATAATCATTTTTAATCTTTGTTTGCTCTTAACGCGAGACACGATCACTTATAGTTGGCCAAGTGTGAAAATAGGCCTTGGCAAATACAAACCCACCTGCCGTGCCCGATAGACTATTCATGGTTTTTGTTGATCGTCGTAGTGAAAGATGCGAACACATGACACTGCTTCCTCACTGTCTTTAATGCCAAACGCTTAATTGATGTCCTTAGAAATAGGACAAACACTTGTTTCTCATCTTGGCTTCCTCTTATTATATTTGCCTCAATGTAAGTTCTCATCAATATGAATCACACGAAGTCTTGTTCCATTGCACAAACTTGTAAATTTATCAATGCATGTGCCATAAAAGCATTATCGGAACACCAACTTTCATGTAAGTTTGTGTTTGGGCCAAAATGGGTAACAAACGCACCCTTAGTTTATACTTGTACCATTTTAGCCAACGGGTAAAGTTGAATTACTTGGTAGACTTATAACATAACAATACATGTTAACCTTTTAATGAAAATTGCCATCTTATGTTGAATTTTGGTAATATAATTTAAGAAATTCTTTATACAAATCATAAGTAGACAATTATTTATATTTATCTTCTCCAATAAGTATATCATTTGGACAAATAAAATTGTTAACTTAAAATATTAATATATATGTATTTTTTTGCTTATGCATTTCGGAAATCTTGTGCATGTGTTTTTGAAATGTTTAGGCACCTCTTCAATAAACATTTTGAAGTAGACTATTGGTTCTTCGATTTTAATGTTTTATAAAGGGATTTAGTCGTAGAATAGCAATATACTTTTCAAAGTGTCCCGTTTTGGTACGTGTACTTTTTTAAGTTGTAGAATATCAATGTATTTTTTAAAGTGTCATGTTTTGGTACGATTTTTTTTTAGTTGTAGAATAGCAATGTACATTGCATACATGTTCCAATTTGGTACATCATCGATGTACCAAACTTGATCACTTATGGAAAGTACATTGCTAGTTTACAACTTAAAAATAAGTACACGTATCAGAAAGGGACATTTTGAAAATTACATTACTATTCTACAACTTAAAAAAGTACACGTATCAGAAGGGGACACTTTAAAAAATACATTGCTATTCTACAACTTAAAAAAAGTACATATACAAAAACAAAACACTTTGAAAAATACATTGCTATTCTACGACTTAATCCCTCTTATAAACATTTTTTCAAATGTTTAGGTATATATCTTCTATAAACATTTTGTTACTTATGCATTAGAAAAATCTTTTGTGAGCATTTAAAAAGTCAATGTTTTATGCGATTTTAATGTTTTGTAACCATAAAAACAAATGTTTTTTTTTCCTTTGTTAAAAGTTAGATGCGGACTATAACTATTTCAAATGCTTAACTATTTTACCAAAGTTTGTCATCTTCTTAACCTTAAAACTCCCGTACATTCATTTGGTGTTTGAATCCCGGAACTGGCCCATTGTATCAGTCGCTTGCATTTTGTCACATTGTAAAAATGAAATATACATGTACATGCTCATAAACATGTCAATCAAATACATAACTAAATACAGAAAACACGAAACAATTTTCACAACCAAATGACATATTTATATTTTAGTGATATACCTTCTCGTCTATAATGATCATTTCAATGCATGGGTTTGTTGTAAAGCTGTTGGACAATATTGTCTTTTACAACACTTGGATTCGAAATGAATTCGCTTTCCAATCAACTCGTCGTTGGGTTATGGAAGAAAAGTGGGGATGTATTAATTTTCACATGTAAATATATGTATTTTTTTTTCCTTTGATTGCCTGATTTGCATACGAATTGTGACAGTGCATGAATGCATCGAGGCTTTTAAAGGCATCAATGATAGAAGATAGCTAACATGTATTCATAAAATTTATTTTAAACACGCCTAACTTTAATACATTCTCAACATAATAACGTGGTCAAATGCTTGCCTAAAATAAGTAACGATTTGCTATGATTTTAATCTTTTAATGAGAAATTCTTGAAAAACTTTGTAACATGCCGCAAATATGTAGCATCATAATTAATGTGTTTCTATATTTATATCGTAGTATTAGAGAATTTAAAATTTGAAACCATTGTAGTTGACCAAAATAAACTATGTCATTGCATTTCATAATTAATGCTTTTGCTAAATATGTAAATACTTTTTAAAGATGTGTGAATTATGAAGGATAGTGGGTTTTGCTGTCAAAAGTTGTTCAACACTTTTGTTCAAATCTGTCCACGTGGCAAGCTGACATGAGTTGTTATTTTAGGAAAAAATTAATTAGTTAGCTTAAGAGAGTTGTACAAAAAATTGCTTAAAAGGATTGTACAAAACTCTGTTTTAATTTTCACATGTAAATATATGTATTTTTTTTTCCTTTGATTGCCTGATTTGCATACGAATTGTGACAGTGCATGAATGCATCGAGGCTTTTAAAGGCATCAATGATAGAAGATAGCTAACATGTATTCATAAAATTGATTTTAAACACGCCTAACTTTAATACATTCTCAACATAATAACGTGGTCAAATGCTTGCCTAAAATAAGTAACGATTTGCTATGATTTTAATCTTTTAATGAGAAATTCTTGAAAAACTTTGTAACATGCCGCAAATATGTAGCATCATAATTAATGTGTTTCTATATTTATATCGTAGTATTAGAGAATTTAAAATTTGAAACCATTGTAGTTGACCAAAATAAACTATGTCATTGCATTTCATAATTAATGCTTTTGCTAAATATGTAAATACTTTTTAAAGATGTGTGAATTATGAAGGATAGTGCGTTTTGCTGTCAAAAGTTGTTCAACACTTTTGTTCAAATCTGTCCACGTGGCAAGCTGACATGAGTTGTTATTTTAGGAAAAAATTAATTAGTTAGCTTAAGAGAGTTGTACAAAAAATTGCTTAAAAGGATTGTACAAAACTCTGTTTTATTAGATAAAATAGATAGATAGATTCCTTTAATTTTAATTTTAAAAACAAAATGAAAATAAAGTTTTAAACATTGAGTAGATTACGAGTATGGTTTTTAAAATATGCGTTATTATGCCTAAGTATCTTTTCCTGAATAAGGATTTCGTAAAAAATAAATTTGCATTTAAAAACGTATCAACATATTAAATTTGTTAAAAAAAAATTTGATTGATTATTATTATCTATCATATTTTTTTCAATGTCACATACAATAAAATTTTGAGGTTTATTTCATCATGTTTCTTTATGTATTTGGTTCTTGTCAAAATATATGTAAATAACGAGATTAAAAGATAACAATGACTTAAAATGTTTTGAAAAATCTTATGGTCCATGCAAAATAATTTAATGTTTCGTGACCTTTGTTTAATACTTTGTTAATTTTTAAAATGGAAAATAATGTAAACACAGACATATTGAATATTGACCTTTTTTTTTTTTTTTTTTTTTTTTTTTTTTTTTTTTCATTTTTTTTTTCATGGATACAAACCGTATAGTGATATCTTTTGCCAAGTATTAAAAATAGAAAACCTTTTATATTGATACAATATTTAAGGGGTGTGAATAAAACATACAATTAAACATTTAATGATTTCCAAAACTATTCAATGAGTAAGAAACTACGGGAATGTCGAATATTGTGTTGACAATATCAAAAAAATATGAAACGAATTGATTTTTTTATTAATGGCTTCTATATTGCAAAGGATTTAATCTCTATTTTTCCTACATTATTCAAATACTCCATGTTCCAAAGAAAATATCATACACACACAATATCTCCTACATCTCTCCTATTGAACAACTGCATGTCCCTCCACCCTAGCCATCACCTTTTGCGGTTTTGTTGCCATCCTCCACCTTCAACTGTGGCCCTTACGTCCATTCACAACATGAACATATTCGTAAGCAAAGCCTCGACAACAGCCATAGCATGTTACACACCTTAATCGCAAAAGATTTGATTGCAACCACATCATATTCGACCATAACAAGATTCCTCATCATCATTTGATAGATTGTCTTTCCTTCCCTTTTTTGATAAAGATTTCGGCCACATCTATACTAATGAGGTGTTGCTTATAATTTAAAGTGTTGCTTTGTATTGGTTGAGGTTTACAAGGTTTACCAATAATATTATTGGTGTTTATGGCTAGTTTCATGGTCAAAGAATTGACCAATTATTAATAGTCTAAAGATTTGGGGCATTAGAAGCTTGTACAACTGATTTTATTAGATGTAACTACTAAGTTTTATGAGTTTCTTATTGTATTTGATTAGAGAGAGTCATCCCAATATTGAATCTAACATAGATATAAATGGGCGTCTAGGATTACTTGGTTCATATTATTCAAGTTGGTGTGAATAATTCAAGTTCATGCATTTGTGCAGCAAAAATCAATACATAGTTATAGACGTCAAAAGTGTGATGAAGCTTTTCTTTGTTTGTATTATTTTGTTTGTTGGTTTTTCACTTTTTTGGTATCAAGTAGCTTGTTTGGTTTGTACAATGAGTTTTATTAATTGAATTTTCAATTGAGAGGGTGTTTTAAATAATAACATTAATTGTAACACTGTGTTCTCAACTTTTGATTTTTGAGTGAAAATGGAAGAAAGTTAAGGAAACAAAAATATGATGTGTATTTTTATTAATGATAATTATAAATAATGATCTTGTAAGGTCTAGGGAGGGAGGGAGGGAGAGGGAGAGAGAGAGAGAGAGGGATGAAATGAGAGGAGATGGAGAGAAGTAAGGTAGAATACTCTTATTACACACACTAAATAAGCACTCACTCTATAACACCCTCAAAATATCGCAGCGGAATGTAATATCATTAGGGTGTTACTTATTAGTACAACAGTCATAATCATAGAAAACGACTTTAAATGAGACGTTTTTAAAAGTTTATCATTCGATCATAATAAAACAGCAGAGTTACAAGAGGTCCCAAGTAGTTTTAGAAAACATAATGTATTAACATAAAGGTTTTCAAGAGTTTATCGAATGATAATACAATGCAAGCCTTCAAAATATTCTCTGTGCGACTTCATTCTAGCCAAATATCTTATGGACCTGAGATAAAACATGTTAAAAAGTCAACTCAAAGGTTGAGTGAAATTCATAGGTTTATAGATAAATAGTGGACCACAAGATTTCAAGTTTAAGAGACAATTGATAAAGCAGTTATTATTGCACTAAGCTCATGACACTCAAAACGTTAACTGTGGGTATCATAGAGATGGTAATAATAATGCCCTCGTAGGTAATTTGCCGTTTACCTAGCTATTCAAATATAGTGCGTTCGTTTGTCTATCCAATCAACTGTAACAACCCGCATTTTCAGGACATTTATCCTATTCACTATTCATCAGTTACTATTCATCATTCACTATTCACAGGTCACTATTCATCATTTTACTATTCATCATTTTCGGAGTCAGTTTGTGATACCGAGAAGCGTTCAAAAATTTTACTATTCATATGACACTATTCATTTCCGGAAGGAAATCACTATTCACGATTGCTGTTCATTTTATCGTAAACTGAGTTTACGGGTCTTCAAATTCGAGTAACCAATGTGGTTTGGCTGCAAATTCATGCATCATTCATTAATGACATTTCATATAGACTGGAATAGTCTATACATCATCACCACATTAGATAATGCACGGATATACTTTATTTCTATATACGTATGTTTAATTTGTAATTAACGTTACCACTCATTTTTTTTACTACGAACGTATACCCAATACTCCCGATTACGGTCCTAATATATTTTCATACTCATTATAATAATATAAAAATTATATTATTAATTTACCCGGTGTTTTGAAATCAATTACTATATTTCACGGTCGGAGCTTATAACTCCGTCGGTTTG
The DNA here is from genome assembly GCA_030686995.1 of Artemisia argyi. Classification (NCBI taxonomy): domain Eukaryota; kingdom Viridiplantae; phylum Streptophyta; class Magnoliopsida; order Asterales; family Asteraceae; genus Artemisia; species Artemisia argyi. Next base: position 87,610,321 of record CM060703.1, read on the forward strand.
CGATATTTTAACCCGACAATTATTTTAACACCTAATTCTCATCAGGAATGTAATTTTATAATTTTTACAACGTCGTCATATTTTATTTGGTATAGTTAAGCTTTATTTCTAACAATCTCGGTATCCGGTAACACCTAAACTACATAATATCTATCTAAATCTTACACCTAAAAGTCAAAACTCATTTTTTTCACTCCATCAACACCAAACCCGCGCCTCTACCATCCCTAATCCATCCTTTTTCTTGCTTGGACTTGACTATAATTAATGCATATGTTTTTATGTCTCTTGAATTATATAACACTTCATTTTCACAAAAATCAACTAGCAAAAATAACACCAATATTCTCTCTTTTCTTTCCTCTTTGTTCGGCCAAACCAAGATCACCAACAACAATCCATCAATTTTTGAAGATCAAGCATTAAACAAGTCACTTTTACATTCCTAGTAAAGGTTTTGAAATAAAAACCTCAAGATTATTAAGTTTTCTTGCTCAAAAATCATCAAAACTTCAAGTAAGCTTCAAGTAAACTTTTTAATCTTTTCATACTTTCATTTGATGTATTTTTAAGCCATAGTAGTAGACCATGCAAATATATATGTTACATACCACTTTATTTTAATCTTGTATTTTATACATAGATCTACAATTTTTACTAGCAATCTCATTAGATCCACTAAGATTGGTGATGTCTAGGAACCCATGACACCCTAAGAAGGTGTATGGTAGGACTTGGTACTTGTGGAGTTGATTTGAGATAGTTTGGTTAAGTCTTGAACAAGTTACAAACTAGAAAAGTTGATTTTTACAACTATATAAAAGCTACTGTCCATTTTTGTTAAACGTGGGAAACTCAGGGTCTAGGGTGTAATTTTGGACCAAAGATTTAGAAAATACATTCCGAGACAAAACTATGGCCGAAAACGGGGATAAAAACGAGTTAATAACGAAGGAGATATGATTTTCCGAATATTAACAACGAAAAATACTTTCAAATATAGGTTCTGTCCCAAATCGCCAATTTCAGAAAAGTCAGGGGTTTCCGGGTAACATTGGGTTAGATATTCAGAAAATACTTTCAAAAACGAAACCGTGGCCGCTTGAATCACTAAAATCCGAGTTACGACGAAAAAGATATGCTATTTTCAATTTTAACGACGAAAACTATTTTATGAAAAATAGCTTGCTGTTGAACAGTTTTCATGGACTGTTTCGAGACGTAAAACTTGATCTAGCCGTCCCGACTTATCAAAAATATATTAGTATGTTGTCCCACGATTCCGGGGATATAAAGAACATAGAAAACGAGCTTATAACGAAAAAGATACAAGCGTTTGAACTTAGACGATTTTTACAAATTTCCATCAGCTTTTCTATTATTATTTTGCCGCAAAACTGTCTTTGCGAGACACCACTTTCTTAGCTGTTTTTCTTTATGATTGGATCAGTTTGAGTCCGAGCCGTAGTTTTATGAAATCAAGATCTTCCAACAAGCTTTTCAAATCAATTGGCCGTTCGTCGAATAGACTTATAACGAATAAACTACGACCTCATCTATATACCCGATAAACTATATATATTTTGACAGCTGTTACTATAATGAAATTTTCTAAGTGTTGAACATAATACTTTCAAGTAACAACAATAAGAGTCGATTTTCTCATCGATCAAGACCCGTATAACCAAAAGTTAAATGACACGACTTCAAGATATTGTTACAAGGTTTTCAAAAACGCCGAGTTTTATCACTAACCATTAACGTACAATATTTCGCGACTTGTTTTGCGAGGCCATTTTGGGCATATTTTCAAGTAATGAAAATGTTATTTTTGCGACGAAAACCTTATATTTGCCGATAGAACACCAAACAAGGATCGTGGAGTACCGTTTCAACCTATTTACATGAAAAGTGGTTATTAACTTAACGAGACGTCAAAAATGTATTTTTCGACGATAAACGTTATTTTCAAAACTAACGAGTGGTATCGATAACATACGTATTTGCATGTGTAGCATCATTTCATTTCTTACATTAGATCATATCATTCCTACTAGGTTGCGATTAGAGATCGTGCCTCATTTCGTGTATTCATTGTTGTCATCGTAGCTATTGCACCAGGTGAGTTCATAACCCCTACTTTTACTTGTTTTACAACTGTTTTGGGGGAAGATACATGCTCCTTACTATTTAAATTCAATGCTTGTTTTACTTGAACGCGATTCATTTTCCCAAACATTACTGGATGGTTGAAATACTTGATTTGATTACTTGAATACATTATGAATTACTTATTCCATCCTTGATTACTTTCTTATAAACACAAGTTCTTGCTTTTGCGGACATAAATACAAAACTGTTACTTTGCCTGAGTTACCTATTACTGCCACTGAAGTCCCCTTTATCATGAACCGTTAATTACATGCGTGTAAGTGCGAATGCTATGAATAGATCTATTTGGGTTGACACCCCGTCCGAGTTGGTCGCGCCAACCTGTTAAACGGACGCATATCATTCAGATTATTTCCGAGTGTCTGGCAAACACTTATTAGGGGCATTATTATGATTGATTTCATACGATTACGTCGAGCTTCGGGGTCATGAGCTTAGGCACTGTATACCTTATTTTTAGCTGTGACATTGTATTTGTTATATTGTCTTGCTACTGAAAATCTCGTGTTCCGCAAATGACTTGTTTACATAAACCAATTCATATTTGGCAGTGGGTCGTAAACACACAGGTTATAAGTCTCTTATGGTGGGACTTGCAACTGAGTGGATTTACGATGCCTTTACTGGGAAATACTTGATTTCTGGAAACACTTGTTTACGGGAAATACATGTTTACTTAAAACTATGAACTCACCAGCTTTATGCTGACGTTTTAGCATGTATTTTCAGGTTTTAAGCAATGGCACGCTACTGGAGGTTTTGGCAGGGCATGGCATGGTCATAGAAGACTCTGATATTCATATGTGGACCGTTTTTAACTATTTTAATGGCCTACTTCCGCAAAAATTTTAAACAATGTAAATTCAACATTTTTAATTATGCTATTTTATTCTAAATAATTTAAGTGAAAACCAGTTTTGAACTTGTGTTGTAATACCAATTGAGTTACACCCCAGCTACACGTATGCTTCCGCTGGACCCGATTCTGGGGGTGTGACACAACACAAATGGTATTCGTCAATCCCAATAAGAATATTCACAATATTTACGTTCACATGGAAGTAAGGGTGAGCAAACGGACCGGATGGACCGGACCGGACCGGACCGACCACATTCGGTCCGGTCCGCGGTCTAGGCTTTTCTGCTAATTCGGTCCTCGGTCCGGTCGGTCCGGTCCGGACCGACCAAAAAACCGAAAAAACGTGCCAAAATATGCCTAATTGGACCGGACCGACCGAAGACCGGACCGAACCAAACCGGACCCGGACCGAGACCGGACCACATTCGGTCCGGTCTCGGTCTATGGTTTTTCCGGTTCTCGGTCTTCGTTCCGGTCTGGTCTTGGCCGGTCCGGTCCGGTTTTTGGACCATGCTCACCCTTACATGGAAGTGATTAATGGTTCATGATGTTAGGGACTTATTTTTGGCAATAGTGGTACTTAGGCAATAATACTTTCAGGTAAGCATACACTTTAAAGCACTTGTATCCAAATTTGTAAAATAACATGTATCTCCCCCAATGGGTTTATAAACAATTTAGAGTTAAAGTGGGGCTATGAACTCACCTTTGTAAAATAGTAATCCGGAAAAGTAAGTCAAAGTATAGAAGGTGACGGCTCCGACACGCGACCTAAGTGAGTATCGTTCGACTTAGTATACACTATATGAAATGCAATATGTGTGAAAGTGTTTCCTATACTTTGTATCACCATGACATGTTTGTGCTTTTGTTTTATAAGTAAAAATACATTTTTCTCAAGTTATGTATTTTTAATAGTTTTTGTCTTTTTGTCTTTTTGTCATTTTTTATCTTTTTGTTGGGTTTTCGTCTTGTTGTCGGGTTTTTGAAAATAATAACTATTTTATCACTTATAAAAGTCTAGTCTCGTCTATTTGTCGTGTTTATATGAAATACCCATTTATATGACCAAATAAGACGAAATATGACAAATTAAGCCGATGAGGCCGCAGATTGGATTTTTACACATTTATACTGTTTATAAAAGTCTAGCTTGTCGGTTTCATTAAGTTTCTAACGAAAATTCGGCATGACCCATTCGTATTCTCGTGTTTTACCAAATTTTATATTTTCCGGAAAACTTCTCAAAATATATTTACTAACTTTCTTAACCAACTTTTTCTAATAATAACCCTATTAGCCAATTTTTATAACAAAACTCAAGTATATATATTAGTAAATATAGAGCAGATTTTATATAAGAGAACCTACTTTTCGCTGCAAATTCAAAATAGTGTATCTTCTTCGTTATAAGTCCGTTTTAGGTAGTTCAAGCGACCACGTTTAGCTTATAGAGCATAGTTTCTATTGTTTTACCTTATTGTTGAAAATTATAAGTTCATTATGGTGTAATTACTGTTTCGGGACAGCGGGTTTATAAAATTTATATTTCGTCATTTAAACTAGTTTTTCAACCGCAAATAACAACACATTTGTAATATCATGTGAAAAAAAATTCCAGTTACTAGCAAACACTAAACATGAAGTAATTGTAAATTACTGTTCATACACCCATTTTTAGGCAAAATTTTAAACTTTTGCTTACACTATGCAACTCTGAATCAATACGTGCTATGTGATTCACACTTATCTATAATGAGCTCACACGCAACCCATAATGACCTGGAAAAGGGCACAACACAACTAAGTATCAAAATTGATCGCTATTGCAACACTTTGCACTTACAACTCCCACATATGAGGATTTTACCTCAGTGGACCCCACAACTCCCACATATGAGGATTACACCTCAGTGGACCCCACTATACTAATACAAGCTATAATACACACTATGGGACCCACATTTCTCTCTGTGGACCCCACATCACCAATGAGAACTATTTCACATTAGTGGGCCCCACACATGTTAGCCCACTTCATGAACACATTAAGCCATTACACGGATCAAACTATACCATTACACGGGTCAAACTACAAAACCAACTTGGGCCATGAATCATAAGCCCAACACAAGCCCAACCCAAAACCAATTATGTTATACAAATACATACATGAACACACGTTTACTTTGGCCTTCATAATCGCGAATCTTACTAACAACCTATGAAATAAAATGCATGAACTCGTTGTTCTCCATCAAAAGAATCGAGATCAACTTATATCTCAACCTAATACGTATATATGAACAGTGGAATGCGTACAAAGCTTAACGAGGTCACAACACTTCTTAAACGTACCCAACTTTGATCATTTCATGATTAAACGCGTTGCCATTGATTCTTTTAAGTTTCAAACCCTCTAAAATGACTTACTAAGTGATTCTAGGCCACTCACAAGCCTCACAACCTAATATCATGCCCTAACTCATTTCTTGTGTCTCGATATATACACAAACGTACACCATAAATCCCACAACTCATTTGAACATGCATGATACCTTACAAGACAAATAGAGATCTGTTAATACTAATATTGAACTGATTTACCTAAGCAAAACACACCACAAATCCCACAATGACTCACACTAAACTATTCGACCTATATTTATTTATTTGGCCACAATATGAACTCGTTTGGACACATGAGCGCATCACAACTCTTAAAAACTTCCCAAAGGACATTCATAACCATATAATGATGTCTTAGCATCATCACAAACCCTATAAATCACAACTCGATCAAAAGGTGACCATTTGGTCACGTTAATATGTCAAACGGACCCTTATTTATCTTTGCAACCAAACACACCCTCAAATGATTTCACACTAGACCCACTCGACCACACAAGGACTCCAAGACCCCAAGACCGCACTTGCTCACTAGTTTCACACCCTATACGAAATTAAATCCAACTTCGAAAACCTATATCCTCGTCACCCCCAAACCGACCTCCAAGAACACCTGGAATCTCAACTTGCATCCAATCAAGCTACTCTACCCCTACTCGTTATCTTACTGCCATATTCTCCTTGTCCCTCCAAGTTGTCTCTATCTCCATGTATAAGCTCCCATGCAAGTGAAAACTCACGTATAACTCAAAACAAACTCACACATACTCACTTTGCTCACTGTTTCATTAACGAGAAGAAGATAGAAGCCACAAGCCCCTCACAAGCTTGTACAAGATAACCATAAGCTCCACTCAAGACCTTGGTGTGCTAGGAATCAAGTCACAAATCCACGAGCTTTCCCTTTGCTTCCACAATTATCATTCGACCCACCTTTGAAGGTGTAGTAAGCGTTCTCAAACACTTAACATAATTTTGATCTTCTTTTCGTGTTTTTCATTCAAAAAACACATCAACACTTTCACCTATTTGCTCCTATGTCTCGTTAATCCCATGTCTCACCAACTTAGTCACTCACATCTCTATATACGTATAAATGAAGTCATGAACTCTGCTTAAGCTTAATCTAATCACCTAAGACCATGAAATATCACACGTCTATAAGTTACATGAACCTATATCGAAAACAGTTAATATTTTTTAAGTGTTTAGGATGATTTTCCTCACTTCACTTTGGCCTTAGTGTTCGAAATCTATACGTATAACATGTATATATTTTTGTACAAACTAATTCTTTGGGACCTCAAAAAACAAGCTATCCAAGGTTCACTCCCTCACAAGCTCTTATAAGCCCATCAACCTGAAACTCCTGCGTGGCCTGCTCCTCAGCCCACCAACCCCCCTCCTCACTTTAGCAAGGTTCAGTATGAGCCCATGAACCACCACAACTAGTTGGAAGCCAACTGGACCCACAAAACACCCATTGGGCCTTAGCAGTTCATGTTAAGCCCAATGACACCAAAATAAGCTCACAATAAGCTTTAAGCTAATATAAGCCAACTGATAAGCTCTCACAACATTTTCTAAGTTTCTGGGAACTTAATAAACCAATTGGAATGGAGTCATAAGCTAAAATGGTATTTTGGACTAAAAACTGCAAAATGTATAAAGTTAAAGGACTAAAACTGCCAACTATGGAAACTATGGGTTGAAACTGTTAATTTTGTAACTTGAGATTACCAACAGTAAATATAAACTATTTTGGGTCATTTGAGTAAATTTGGAGATATAAGGATAAAAAATGAACATTTTACATATAAAGGACTAAATTTGTAAAGTATATAAAATATAAGGACCAACACTGTAATTTCTATAAACCTGGTGTTAAAAAATTACAACTAGAATGTTTTTTTCATTTATTGACTATGGTGATAATGAAGGTACTGAAAATGTAATATACAATTCATAAGGACTAAAAGTGTCAACTTTGAAAGTACAAGGACTAAAAGTGTAAATATTGGAACAAGGGTGCCAAATCTGTCATTTTGACAAATTAAAGTTAGAAATGTAATAATTACAAACTTAGAGTACTTAAATATCATTTCTATAAACATATGGACTATAAATGTAAATATTACAAAGTATAAGGATTAAAATTGTAATTTCATAAACCTAAGTGGAAATGGTTATTTTAATAACAATAAGTACAAAAGAGAATATTTGAGGATTAACTAGATAACAAAAGATCACCTTTCACATGTTATACTAATATGTCACTTTCACAAAGCTCAAGGACTAAAACTGTAAAGTTTCACTATTAAGGTTTAAAGTGTAAACCTTTGGAAACCTTAAAGGTTACTGAGTAAACTTTCACCAAGATCATGGAACAGAATAAACACTCATTCCACTGAAACATTATACCCTGCAAGGGTAACACAACTCTATAAGTCCAGCACGACTTATCATCAACACACATAAAGACAAGATGAGATTATATATAATATTGCTTTTGAACTTTAAAGCATTATATACAACTACGAACCACCCCACAATAAGAAACTAAGGTTTCTCACATTATCTTGGTTGCATGTTGGAGCCATTCACTAGTTGCACTTGACTTACTTATTTTCCTACGAACACACACTCATTTGACGTGAGTCTATAGTCCCACTTTTTACATGTTTTACAACTATGTAGGGGGATACATGCTACTTTTTATGAACACAAGTATTTCACTCTATGTATGCCAACTTGATTATTGCATAAGACCAACTGTGCCACTTTATCTCTATGAAAGTCCCTTATATCATGAACCTTAGTCACTTGCTAAGGCAGTAAGTGAACGCGAATACTGTGAATAGATATATTGGTGCTTGACAGGCCTATTTGTACTAGCAGGATAGATAGCCTTTGTGCTAGCCGTATTGATAGTCAAATGCATTTTATTCGAAGTACTAAGAGAACCGGAAAACTCCTACCCAAGGGCCCCTATATCATTTTATGATATCACGTGTTAAAGTTGAGTTCATGAGACTTATGGCAATACGCATACGAAACCACACAACTGAATTACTTTTGAAATACTTGGATTGTGTTCAACTATTTTCAAACATAAACACTATGGATTCACTCAACAATTTTGTTGACTTTTTAGCATGTTTATCTCAGGTAGTTGAAGCAAAGCTCAAGAGGCATGTAATGGGCATTTGACCTTGTGTCAGTGGTGTAACAAATAAATAAACAGTCACTTTCAAACCATTAATGTGATGTAATATCTATTAAACATCCTTGCATTTGAATTCAATAATATGAATTCAAAAATGTCTTTTGAGTCGTTTATATAATTATGAATGTGATCCTCAACTTAACACCCAAATTAGTCTTCCGCTGTTAAATCAAATTTTTGGGGGTGTTACAACTTTAAACCTAAACCCTTCCTCCAATCGTTACACTAACTTCTCATATAGAGAGCATAAACATACTAACTTTCAAAATTGATCTCAATACAACTTTCAAAGTAGACCTCGTTAGTAAGTATAGATTAAACAAAATAATCACAAATATGGTGATACCAAAAGTCTAGTGTATGAATATATGTATGTAGAATAGCATGTATATATGGGTATATCAAGAACTTACAATAGTTTTGGTGAAAAGAATACAAGAACAAATATCAAGATCACTAGAACCTAAAATCACCAATAAAAACCAAGGCTTCCAAATCTTTTTACACAACATTAATAAACCCTTGATAAATCACCCAAAATACTTGTAAGAACTTTGTAAAATCTCTTCCAATAACTCCTAGATTACCTTAGAAAAATAGTGAGATTGATGTGTTTATTAAGTGAAATGAACCAAGGATCACTTGTTAGGACTGCAAGTCTTAAATCTTGAATCAAGAAATATTTAAAATAAAAAGATTAATTTGGTGTTTTGGTGTAGTATAAGCACGGCAAGAAAAGTGAACAAAAGAAGGTGAAGAAATTTTTTTTGAGATCTTGTTTAGTATGATAATGTTATCATGCAAGATAAAGATTCCATGTGTCCTAAGTAGTAATCAATTTAAGACACCACATCAAATATATGTCACAAATATTAGACGTGGCACAAGGATATGAATAAAATGAAGATTGTGTTTATCTTCAGTTATATTAATAGTTTAAGGTTTAGAGGGTATAGTTTGATCTCGGTAATTACTAACGTTAACTCTTTAAGTCACGAAACTAAAAACCGGGTAACGTAAAAATGTAAAACTTACAAAAATATTAAAATTTGACATTAAATCCTATTTTGACATTTAGCTGATCCTTGCTTGTTGGTTAATTACTTGATGTTTAAAAATTGAAACAACCAAAACGTAAAAGTGCAAAGTTTAACTAAAAATAGAAAAGTAAAAATGGGATAATTAAAATATGATTGTAAGAAATCAAAATGTATAAAAATAATTATACTGATTATTGTCAGGTGTCGGTTTGAGTTAAATGTCCTTTTAACGTTGTATGCGGAATAACCTATCTAGTTATTCGTAAGAGTGAATTTACTTAAAATAAAATATTAAGTAAAATTTATTAATTAAATAATGACATCAAAATTGTGAATTGTTACACACACCCTCACAAATAAGGGGATTTTTTGCCGGGGTAATCCCCTTTACCCAAAAAAAAGACCCTTAGGTGGGTTTGGTCGGCTTAGAAACTAGACATGGACTTGGACTTCGACTAGGCCTTTTACAATATTATACAATGCCTTAACTTATAACCTATTAGCATATCTAGTCTAATTAAGTCCATTAGCCCACAATTTAATCTAACACTAGCTATTACAAGTAAACAAGGTTCATATGAATAAATGATCATCACTTCTTTAAAGGTAACAATCTCCCCCAAGGGTTGGTCATTTATGAATGATGCATCTCCAGTCTTTGAACTTGGATCTTGAATTTTCAGCACTTGTATCTTGATCTTGAACCTTGTTTGTAATAGATTTGATAGACTTCTTTGTTTCGTTTATACTTGTGATCTCTCATCTTGCCTTCGATCAACATCTTCAATTGATTTGTTGTTGCGTTCTCTCCAACATACTCATACCTCTTGTAGGTCTTTATATTTTTATCTTTACTCTTATGACTTTCCTTGTATCTTATCTTGACTTTGACTTGTTCTTGACTTTGAATTTGATGTATCTCTTTGTCTTGATTATCTTTGTCTTAGTAATTGAGAATTGATAACTTGAGTATGAGTATGTGGAGCTCAAAGATGTTGATGTTTATGGTGGTGCTTAAGGAGCGACAAAATTCATCAATACCTGTCACAAACGATGTAGATGATAATTATTTCAGGACAATCGACCATTGTGTGGACCTTTTTTTTGTTTTTTTATAGAATTGTTCCACTACTAATTTCTTACTGATGAATTTCTTGATTCTATTCACCTTGGTCGGGCGAACTCCTCATAATCAATTTGGTCTACATAATCTACCACAACAAACTTGTACATTCTATATGGGAATTAGAAAACTCACATGTTTGATAGATTTTCAGAGTGAAGAGGTTTATAGGAATCTGATAAGGAAAAACAAATAATCAAAATATCCAAAATCAGAAAACAACCATAATAATTCCAAAATCAATAACATCATCTTTACACAGATACCCTACATGCAAAGTAAAACAAAATAGAAGAAAACATATAAGTGGAGAGTTATTTTACATACTAAACTTTTCTCACATAGTAAGAGACTCATCCTTACCATCCATCTAAAACGAAATCAATGCTTGAGATTAAAAGTATTTTAATATTTCACATATTTTTTATAATTTAAGTATCTCATGAACCGTTAATCGTTAGACAAAACAAATTTTACCGTCACGACCATCATTTAATTAACTATCTATAGACGGACACTTTGATATACTTTTGGCAAACTTTTTGTTTTTCGTTTTTTCACGTTTTTCGTCTTTCTTTCTTTCTTTTTTCTTCGTATCTGAAATAGCATGACAAATCACGTGTGATTAAATGCTAATTTGAATATTCTTATCACATGTGATATTATTAAAATATGTAAATTAGTGTTTAATCACATGTGTTTTTTTCATGCAAATTTCAATAACGAAAAAAAAAACGTAAAAAAAACATGAAAAGAAAATTTTTGTCGAAATTATATCAACTGCCTATCTATACAAAGATAATTAAATGCTCTTCGTAATGGTATATTTTTTTTCGCTTAACGATTAACGGTTTGACATATATTAATATTTGAAAAAAAAATGATGAAAGTGGGTTTTTTAAATTGTTGAGATTAATCTCATCCATTAGATTAAATAAAGATGAAGTGTGAAGATTGATCCCTTGATATGTAAGAAAAGTATGGTATGTAAATGATCTTTAATCTTTAATGAAAATCAAGAGGATACAAATCTTATCATAAAGTAGCCCAATATCATGAATCGGGTCACTGTGCACTCGAATTTGCCAAGAAGGAGGTATAATCATATTCGATTAATGAGTTTACTAGTTGATTTGAAACCTTAAGGATGTAAAATGCAATCGTACAATGTAGTTGTTGTTCAAATAAAGGGTGTGTTGGGAATGTAATCGAGCCGAAGTGGGTGGGCCAGGGATAAATGCGAGTAAAGTGAAATGACTAAAATACCCTGACGTGGTCCTAAAACTAACGAAAAAAATAACGATCGTTAGGCCGAGGGACATAATCTGAAGCAAAAAGTAAATAGTAGTGGCATAATTTGGAAAAGGGATAATCACCATAATTTGAAGCAAAAAGTAAATACTAGTGGCATAATTTGCAAAATGGGATAATCACCAAAAAGTAAGATCTGTTGTGGTCCGTCATCGATGGCTTGATGCTGCCTTGGGTTTCGACTTTAGATCTGTTTGGTTTAGGTCTGGCTCCTTTAAGGATGCTTAGTTTTATCTTATATGTATGTTTTATGTACTTTATGTACTTTTGTCAAGCTATACCTTCATATGGTTGTGTCTACCAAAAGCTCACTCTAGTGATCCCCCCAACCTTTGTATGGTGTTGCTGTAGTCTGTCACGACTATTATGGTGTATGTCTTGTTTTGGCTTAACTTGTTACCTTGTGTATTTTGTTTGGCAAGTCGATTTCGATTTTGCTCATTATGTTCGATGTAACTTGTTATGTTCAAATAACCTCCATTTGTGAGGAGTGAAATGAAATCCATGTTAAAAAAAAAAAAATAAAAAAAAAATAAAAAAATAAACCAACCGCCCTCAATCTAGTGCGGTTTACATACAAGTAGAAAAGGTTTTCCCAACAACGCGGAAACATACAATCAACACACACTACAAATACCTTTAGATGCGTTTCTAGATACTTCCAATTAATAACAGCCCTTGGATGTAATCATTAGCCAATGATAGGGCACTGATTCCCACGGATAGCCAGCGTGGCAATTGTCAGCACGTGTCAGGGGTTTCTAGAAACTAATTAATCATATCAATTGGACTTTAGTGTGGTCAATTTTGGGGGTAAGGGATTCTAGGGTTCATGTCTGGGTTTTAGGAGTCAGGATTGGGGGGGGGGGGGGGGGCGGGAAATGGTTTTGGTATTGTTATTGTATTTGTTGACCATGGGTAAAGGTTGACCGGGTATGGGATGATGTTGGATCGAGTAATGGTACTAAAGATGGTGGGCTTTTGTTTGTTATGGGCCAAGAAGGGAGTTGGACTTGGGATTTGTTGTGGATCCGTTTCTAATAAGAATTAGGAGTAGAATTATTATTCAAGGACTTTTGTTGCAAAACTGAAAATCTCAGGGACCAATTCTGTAATTTTCCAAACTTTCTTCCAAGGACTTATGTTGTCAAGTTCTGAATCATGGAGGACTATTTCTGACTTATCTTCAAATATAACTTCAAAGGACTTCTTTTGTAAATTGTTGAAAGTATAGGGACTAAAACTGCCATTTCTTCAAAATTTTGTCCAGGGACTTTTCTTGAAACTTAATAATTCTCTAAGGACTTCCTATGTCACTTTAAGCTTTCTTATATCATTTTGCTTCCTCGGCTATGGCTTTTTACCTTTTTCCATTCTCGTGCTCGTTTTTGTCGGTTTTGGCTTTGTTTTTGTTCATTTTTCACATATCCGTACCTGCACATACACAAATACAAAAACATACATTCTCTTGGAATATTTGGTTAGTATTTGGTGTATTTGGTCTGATTTTGGTCTAAAAAGGATGTGTGAAAAAGCACACATCAAGTATATACGTTGATGTATCTACGGCGTGACACCAAAACTTTTGTGGGATAGATTGCTCATTTAGCATTGTTCTACTCATTTCTTGTAAGGACCTACTTTTCCTTTCTACTACCCCATTTGATTGAGTTGTACGAGGAGCGGAAAAGTTGTAAGATATTCCATATAAATCACAATATTTTCTTAATTTTACTTTGTTGTCAAATTCCCTACCATGGTCCATCCTAATTGACACTATTGAGCATCCTAATTTATTTTGAATCATTTTACTAAATTTCTAAAATATTTCAAAGGCTTCGGTTTTATCACTTAAGAACCTAGTTCATGTGTATCGTGAATAATCTTCTACTATAACTAAGGTGTAACGATTGCCACCATAGCTCCGCACTGCGGATGGACCAAAAAGATCCATGTGAAGTGATTTTAAGCATCTAGTGGTGGATACCATATTTTTAGCTTTGTGACTAGCATGTGTTTGTTTTCCAATTTTACAAGCGTCACAAAAATGTTGATCATATCTTAGACTAGGCAGGTTTCTAACTAATTCCTTAGAGACTAGAGATTGTATTTATTGCATGTTAGCGTGACCTAATATCCTATGCCACAAGGTGGAGTTTTCATCTAGAGTTGCTAAGCATATCCTATCTTCCGGTTTGTCTCCTAGTTTCATAACATATATACCTTCTTTCTTAATCCCTCTACCTATGACTTTTTCATCCTTAATTATTTCACTATCTTTATCGGTAAAGATAACCCTACACTTATTATCACATATTTGACCTATATTAAGCAAATCATATGTTAGATTATCTACATGTTCATCATTTTCAATAGTAAGAGAGTCTTGAGGGATCGTATCTTTGCCTATGATTTTTCCATGACGATCGCTACCAAAAAAAAAAAAAAAAATTACCTCCATTATACACCTTGTATGCAGAAAAAAGCTTGCGATTCCCCGTCATGTGTCTCGAGCATCCACTATCCGTTATCCATTCATCGGACTCCAAATCTACTCTTAGACATACTTCATTAGATGCTTGAGCTACAAAATATTTGTGCTTCATCGTTTCGTCTTCGTCATTAAATCTTCTTCTTCGGGTTGTTTTTCTTTTATCTTGTGCTCTTTGTCACTTTTTAAGAATATTCTTGAATTCTTTAATGACCTTTGCATATTCTTAGCCTTCACTTTCGGAACTAGAATCGTAATCGTCACTAAATTCCTTTTCTATTGTTACCTTTATACAACCTTCTTGTTTACTCTAGACGTGACTCATGGAATTTTCGCCATCATTACCTTCACACAAAAAATTTGAACTAGTAGCACTTGTACTCATTTCAACTAAACACTTATCTACTATACTTTCATTTTCTACTATTTTGTATGCAAAATTTTCTTTGGCTTGACATTTCTCTTGATGAAGATTTAAAAGGCTTTTTCACATATCATTTGCCGTTGACAAAAAAATATTCTTTCGTATTGAATTCTTGGTAAACCTTTGTATATAATTATTTTAGCCTTATTATTTTTATCTAGCAATATTTTGAAACAATTATCTTGTTCTTTAAAAATAGTTTTTATTGGTTGAAAATCACCAATTGAAATGTCATGCCAAAGATCATAATCTATTGACTTCACAAAACATTCGAATCGATTTTTCAATTCAAGAAAACTTATGTTTTCAAAAAATGCTGGTTTAAATGTCATGTTCCCTTCTAAATATTTTTCCGATTCCATAGATCGATTTCAAGTTTTAAAATATAATCTATTTTAAAAATCTTGTTTAACGTAGCTCTGATGCCAATTGTGGAAAACTAGAAAGGGGGGGGGGGGGTTTAATAGTTTTACGTCATTTTTATTTTATAAAAACTTTGTTTTCAAAATCTTCGATTCTAGTTTTATGTGAGATCAATACTTTCACACTTATGAACACTTATATCTACGAAAATAAATAATAACAATATAAACAAGTAAGTAAAGAGATAGAGATGGAAAGATCGCAACGCGAGACAAAGGATTTATAGTGGTTCAGCTACGAAGCTCCTCTTCGCCCTACTCCATTCCCCGAGCACCTAACTCGAGAGTTTTCTTCACTATGTCAACAAGCTCCCTTATGGCGGAGAAAACCTTACACAACTTTTGCTTACACCAATTAACGACACTAAGCTAAATGTCGAGTTCTAATTGTAGCTAGAACCTATCTGACTACTCTTCATGACTTCTCACGACTTCTCCACATATTGTACACACCACAACTTCTACAAGACCTCTCACGACTTCACAACTTCCTCTTCACAACACTACTTCTTCTTCACTACTTCTATTCACTACTAACACACCTAAATCTACCTATTATAAACACTCTACACCTTTACAAATAATTTACACAACTACAAGACTATATTCACAAATCTACAATACTTCTTAACTAGATGTTGAAGGAGTATTCTTCTCTTGAAATTTGAGTGATGAAAGATTGAATCACTTGAAACAAAGACTTGTAATCTTATGATTGAAGGATTTAGAAGGATGTTTAAAAAGGATTGGAACTGAAAATATTCGTGCAAAAGGTGAAGAAAATTTTTAGAAATGAACCAGTATTTATAGGCGCACAGTTCTAGCCACAGGAGCGTACCGGCTCCCTTAAATGGTGGCCGACCCCCTTAATTATTAAGGGGGCTGCCCTCATGTAATGGCCAGAATTTTTGTCTTTTACTGGTACAAGTTTATTTGGTGAAAATTTAACTGATTTTGGTTAAAAATTTGAATTCATATATTTATTATAAATTAAACATTTTCCTTTAATTACCAAAAGTGTTTTTCTAAAATATATAAAATGTTTATAACATTTTATAAAATTTGTAGTGTCTAAATAAAAATCCCTTTGATTATGAAATGTATTCAACATTTATTTATTCATACCTTAAGTGATTTAGTTGGGTGGAATGATATTTGTAACTAAATACTTGTTTACGTAATGATTTTACGTTTAATGATTTTACATTTTGTGATCGTCAAAACGTAGGGATATCGAGAAAGATTAATAACTTTTTTATGCATTATTTATATCAACATGTTTGGTTTGTACATAATTTCAGGTTGTGCAGTCTTCTAGTTAAGGTTTCTATGATTTGGGTTGCACTTGGACTATATATGCTCTCTATGATGAATGATATTGCTTACATGAGATAGTAATATATTGAGGTTATGAAGAAAATTTTGGTGATATTTTATTGTAAATCTTTTGTGATGTCAATGGTATATAAAAACCATATTAAAACGTTTAGTCCTGATGTCATGCTTTCTACTTTTTGTTCCTCTCTCGATTATACATTTTGATCATTTGTGTTATATATATTGAGGGGTCTTCTATTTTATTTTTCATATTAACCTATGTTGGGTCTGTTAAAACCCAAACTACTTAATCTAAGATTTGAACATAAAATATTCTAAGTGTTTGATAACCGTAAACACTCAGCAAGTCACTGAATGCATAGTCTTTCAGTAAGTCATCCTCAAGATGCTCAGGAAGAATCTATGATGAAAGGTTCACCATTCAGTGAGGCGGTTCTCAGTGAATGATACCTGAGCCAAAGAAGAAGATGATGGATTCAGTGAGTGATGACAGTATCTCACTGAATCCCCATGACTCCTCACCAACTAAGAAGACTGAGTGAACAAAGACTGAAGATACAAATATTGAAGTAAAGGCGGGATTAGGCAGGATAAGTTTGAATGGATAAGGAAGGGTCCTTATCAAACAAAGGTCAACTTTCCCTGAAAGGGTATAAAACTAAGAGGTGTGTCAACACTGAAGACCAGAAAGCATCCCTGTTCTTTACTACTTATAGACCATTTGTAACATGGACAAAATACCTATGTATTTTGACCAATATAGGCTGATGTAATCTTTGTCTCATAGTCTTTGTCTCCTAGGTATCTGTTAGAATATACATGTGTATAAATAGAGAATAAGAGAGATGTAAAGATTAAGTTTTTGCACTAAATGCTTAGACATTCACAAACCATATCTTTACTCTCTCCAAAGAACAACACAATCCCTAAGTTCACTCAGTAGGATCTCAAGTTGTCACTCAAACTTAGTTTGAGTTTAATGAGGAGTAACACCATTCTTGTCATTTTAATCCCAAGTGTTGTTTCGCAAACACTTGGGTATAATTCTTTTTGATTAATTTCTAATAAGAGTTAAACGTTGAAAAACCTTGTTTCTTATCTTTTACGTTTATTTACTTTTAGTTATTAATCATTACATTGCTATACCATGGAACTTGGTTAGATTAACTTCGTAGTTAAATTAACCAAGTAAAAGGGTCCAACAAGTGGTATCAGAGCCTCTGATTTGTAAAACTTTTCAAAACTTTTTGAAACAAAAGAGTGATCAAAGTTTTTAAAATCAAGATCCCACCATGGCTGATAGCGATGTACCCCAGCTAGTTGACAAAAAAGGAGGTGGCTATTCAGCTGTAGCTCCTAAACTAGAAGCTGGTAAATTTAGCAAGTGGAAAAAGCATATGCTTTGCTACTTGACTGGTATGGAACCATACTACATCACATGCATCAATGAATGTCCCTTTGTCCCAAAGACTACTCAAGGTTTGCCTAAACCTAAAGCACAATGGACTCCTGATGAGAGGAGGGTGGTCAATCAGGACCAATGCCTCAAAAGCATCATTATATCGTATCTCCCTGACGATACAATGGAATCAGTCATTAACTGTCCTACAACCAAACAAACTTGGCTTGACTTGGTTCATAGCTTTGAAGGTCCCTCAGATACAAAGGAAAACAGGATTATGGACCTGAAACTTGAGTATAACACTTTCAGAGCTAAAAACACTAAAATTCTCTCTTAGACCTATACCTGATACAAACTTTGCTCAATGAGCTGTCCAAAGATGGTGTAGTCTTGTCTAAGCATGAAATTAATGTTGGCTTTGTCAACAGTCTCTCTGAG
This sequence comes from Artemisia argyi, assembly GCA_030686995.1. Taxonomy (NCBI): domain Eukaryota; kingdom Viridiplantae; phylum Streptophyta; class Magnoliopsida; order Asterales; family Asteraceae; genus Artemisia; species Artemisia argyi. The sequence continues at coordinate 87,628,976 of CM060703.1, forward strand.
AAGTGGTTAAACTTCTCTCAGGGTCTTAGGAATGCTAATCACATTCAGAACCTTGAGCACCCTAAGATTTATGGGAAGTTTCTCTGTGAAGACAAATTAATCTCTAGGAGATACCCTGACTCTTAAGAAAGTTCAAGAGACCAAAAAGGCCCTGACCATTTCACCCATTTCAACTGCTTTCTACTCTAACAGTGTTGTGCAGGATTTCCACGATGATTCTGATGCTGAGGTTGATGAAAGAATCAGTGAAGATTATCTCAATGATCTTCATGTTGAATTTCAAGAAAGAGCTCTCTTAGCAAACTCTAAATGTTTTATCAAAAGAAACAAATCTAATTTTCGAAAAGCTAAGGCTAATGAATCCACTGAATGTTTCAACTGTGGTAAAAAGGGTCACTTTGCTAAAGACTGTTTTTATAAAAAAAACCTCAGACCTTTCATACAAATTTTCTGGTAGTAATTCTTCTTCAAGAACTAGCAAGTTTCAACCAAAAATGCTTCAATCCACCCAACATTTTCAAAACGCAAATGTTCAAAAAGATTTTGAAGCTAAGTATAGAAAAGCTAAAGCTAAACTTGCTCTCCTTGAGACCACACCCTCAGTACCTCAGGATGCACCATCCAAACCTGTTCAGGTCAAGAACAAGGTACTAGTTGCTGAAGCCTTTTATTAGGATGAGGAAGATGTCTCCTCTAATGAAGAAGTAAGGGTTAGTGCACTGATGGCACTTTCTGATGATAACAAGCTGGCTGTTGGAAAAATCTATGCTAGATATGGAGAATGGGTCAACATCACCTTGAAAAAGGTAAACATTTTACTTTCTATGGATGATGTTGCTGATTGGCAATCTTATTTGAACTATTTAAATGTCGATCATAAGTTTGTTGAAGAGCAAAGACAAAACTTGTTTTCAAAATACAATAAGTTAGTTTTTGAGTTAAATAAGTGTAGAGTGAATTACTTTTTTTAAAACAAGCTAAACTTGAGGTTGTTACACTTCAAATTCAAAACACTAAACTTATAAAACAAAATCAAGCTCTTCAGGATGAACTTAAGAAAGAAAAGGCTGTCATACATAGCTGGACTCAGAAAAACCCTAAAGTCTTTGATTCAGTGAGTCACACCAAGCAATAAGAAAATTATTATTGGTGAGGATCAACATACTGAATCATCTAGTGAGAGCCTTGGTGGAAAAGCTTTTCTGTCTGCTGGTATTTCCTTTAATAAGGAGATGGCACCAAAAGCCAGTGACTAGATTGAAAGAATCAATCCAGATAGTAAGTTACCCAAACTTCAACACTGGAAAATTTTTGGTACCTGAAAGTTAGGCCATCAAGGAGATGCTTGGAGTCACTGATGAACCCAATCATACTGAGTCCATCACTGAGTCTGAATCACAGTCACAAACTCCACTACCACCTCTAAAAGTTCTTCAGGGAGCTGAACCGAGCTTTGAGTTAACACCTTTGGTGTACACTCAACACTCTCCAAGAGAGAAGGCTGGTTTAGGAAGAACAATCTTAAAAAGACCAATCATTGTAGTCTCAGTTCCCACTGATGACCCAACAACTTCAGTCTCCACTGAGGCTATCACTGACAGCCCTGATACTAATTATAATCAGTTGGCTGAACTTGTTAGGGAGCTGAGTGAAAAGATTGAATCATCTGAGAAAACTCCTCAACCCATCGGTAAGGAAATTAAACCAGCTTCCTCAAGTTCCACTAAATCAAAAGCTACATCTAAGCCTAAGTTTAGATGTGAATTGTGTAACTATATCACTCATTCCACTGATAACTGTTATAGAATCCTTTTCTGCATGATATGCAAAAAGGAAGATCACAGAACCTTTGATCATTTGTCTTATACAGTCTCATCCAGTGTAGCATCCAACTACAAAGCTCAGTCTTTTGACTATGCCTCAAACTTTAAATAGATAAGGCAAAAGGCAAAGCCCTTTTCACTTTGTACTCACTGTGGATTTAATGATCATCTCGCTGATGATTGTTTGATGTATCCATGTTGTGATATTTGTGGTGACCCTACACATGACAGTTCAGGACATGAACAGGTCATTCAGGCTAGAAGAGGCATCAACAAACCAACTCCACAACCTACCTCTTCTTCTAGATGTAAAATCTGTGGCAGCACTGCTCACACCACAATAGATCATGGATCAATTTCTCAGTTTAAAAAGGCCATTAAAGCCAAACCCACCAGAAAGTGGGTTCACAAGAAAAACTAACTTAGTTTACATTTGTGTAGAGACATGCCAGGGAGCCTGTTTGGCATCTTGATAGTGGATGTTCAAGAAGCATGACTGGCATGAAGGAATATCTGCACAAATATGTAGAGGGACCAGGACCTAAGGTGGTATTTGCTGATAATTCATCTTGTCTCACTGAAGGTTATGGTCCGGTAAACTATAGTGGAATAGTTTTTACTAGAATAGCTTATGTAAATGGTCTTAAATATAAATTGATCAGTGTTACTCAACTATGTGATGCTAAGTACATACTTCAGTTTGATGATAAGCAAGGCACAATCTTTAATGCAAACAAAGAAGTTGTTCTTATTGCACCTAGAAAGCAGGATGTATATGTTTTAGATACGTCCTCACTCACTCAGAATGGAACATGTCTTTTCGCTAAAGCCACTGAAACTCTCAATTGGCTTTGGCATAAAAGACTTTCCCACCTGAACTTCAAAAACATAAACAATCTCGCCAAACAAAACAAAGTCCTTAGCTTACCTTCACTTATGTTCTCTAAGGATAAACCCTGCCCTGCTTGTGAAAAGGGAACATCACAGGGCATCCTTTAAAACCAAACAAAATTCTTTTATCACCAGCTGCCTTCACCTGCTTCACATGGATCTTTTTAGACCCATCAGTCCAATATCAATCCACCATGAGAAGTACACTCTATTCATTGTGGATGAATAATTAATATACACTTGGGTTTACTTCCTGACCGAAAAGAGTCAAGCAACAGAAACAATCATGTCATTTACCAGGAAGATTGAAAACCAAAATGAAATCAGGGTCAAACAAACCAGGACTGATAATGGGACTGAATTCAAAAATAACGACCTTGAATGTTTTTGTGATGAGAAAGGGATTTCTAAAAACTTCTATCCTTATACCCCTGAGCAAAATGGTATTGCTGAAAGAAAGAACAGAACCCTCATTGAGGCTGCAAGAACAATGTGTAACACCCCCAAAATACCGCAGCGGAAGACTGTGTCACTGGGGTGCTACTTCATAATACAAAGTACAAGTTATAGAAAATGAACTCTAAATGAGACGTTTTGAAAAGTTACCATTCGATTAATGAATTCAAAGTTACAAACATGAGATTCCAAAGTATGATACATAAATGTATACAAAATGTTTTGAATGGTAAATGATAAAAGCGTAAGTCTTCAGAATATGCAGCTTGACTCTAAGTTCCACGCACTAGCTATCGCCTTACTAACCTGAGATAAACATGCTAAAGTGTCAACACAATGGTTGGTGAGTTCATAGAGTTTGTCTTAAAATAGTTGAAAAGCCTTAAAAGAATGTTCACACAGCAAAGGCATCGTGAATCCACTCAGTTACAAGTCCCGCCATAAGAGACTTGTAACCTGTGTGTTCACAACCCACTGCTACAATATAGTATGATAAAGACATGTATAAGTTCATCAAAACAATTAAGCAATTAGTCGTGAGTCTACACTTCATCTCCGAAGACCTCACGTTTATGATGTATCCAACATTCGCAAATTTTAGGATGTATCAATAGCCTCAATGGTCATCCAAACTTAATTTGGAGCCATCGGAAGTCTCAATGGTCATCCAGCAACTTAATCTGGAGCCACTGGCAGTAACACAATCAAGTATAACGCAGTTAAGTATAACACAATCATGTATGTATGAAATCAAGTATAATGCGATCAAGTATAAGACAATCAAGTATAGAACAATCAAGTATAATGCGATCAAGTATTTGTACAAGTAAGCAAGTAGTTGTGCATGTATCCCCCCCCCCCAAAGAGTTAAAACAAGTATGAAAAAGTAGGGGCTATGACTCACCTTAAGTCTATGTAATGAGAAATGAAAGTGGTAGTCGAATCGCGAAAGTCTCTAAGAGTAGCCTATAATAGAACGTTGCGACTTAGGTTTGGAGTAACGTCTAAGAATACGAAGAATTGCCTATATATGTCTTGCATAATGTTTATGATGTAGTACTTAGTATATAGTGTAAGTCTTTGAATATAAGTGGTCTATGAAACATGTATAGGTTGTATATCTCTTACTACCGTTCGGGCCGACATAATTCAGAAGTCATGGAGTAAACGTTCGAGGAGCCAGGACACTTTAACTCGTAAATCCACAACTCGTCTCGACGGCTTACATAATGAACTCCTCACATGAGGCTCCCTACTATTGTAGTATTTGATAACATATATATATATATATATATATATATATATATATATATATATATATATAAGCTTTTTGATCTTTGAAAGTTATATGGTCTTTAGCCGTGGCTTTGCCGTGACCTTGGTCATTGTTCCATGGTCTTGAGACTCAACCTTGGCTTTAGCCATGGTTGTGGTCTTGGCTTTAGGTCATTTGACCTCTTGGTCTCATCTAATTATAACCATTATATAGTCACTTGGTACTTAAAACGGGCTGTTAAGAATTTGAAGAAAATTATCATTCAGAAAGCGTTTTCAGGGCTCGAGCTTCTTTGTACCTGAACGAAAACGTCGTTCCGGACAACTTTCGTGTTTTAACTTTTTGATGAATCGGACCAGAAGTGGGACTTTCAAAATCACAGAATGAAAAACAGTAGGGAATAGGCAGTTTCGGCGTTTTGGTGTCGCTAACTTCTTATGGCCGTATCTTTTGACTCGTGTACTCGTTTTGGGTGATTCAAATTGCTATGTTTTCCTTTTGAAGTCCTTTATAACAGTAAGTAAGTGTCAAGTATCATAGTTATACTATTTTGGTCATGGTTCTCCATAAAAATCACTAGTTTGCTTGTTTACTTGTCATAAGTTAACATATGTATACCAATACTTGTTTTATCCATTTTTAAACATCATGAACACAATACAAAGACCATATATAGCATGAAAGAACCATAATAAGCATGAAAATGATATTGAGCAAGAAAGTGTATAAGGGTTTGCTTACAACTTTTGGCTTTCTAAAGAAAGGAAGTCAAGTATGGAACTAGGACACTAAACCTAAGCTTGTAAACCCTTCACCATAACTCTTGTAACCATTGATAGACTTGATATAAACCTTGTGAAAACCATTTAACTTCAGCCCCTAATCACCTTGTGTAGCTCCTAATTCAACCATGGAATCACCAAACAAACTTAAGAACTAGGTAGAGAATACTAAGACCTTGAACTTTGTAGTGTAACTTGTAGTTTGAAGATCAAAGGATCATGGAGTTAGGGATTGTGTTGTGGCGTTTTTTATTGATGAGAATGGAAGGGATTAGCTTGCTATTTATACTATGAAAGAGGGGGTTAGGAAGGTTACTAGGAACTTACATAAACTTGGTGACAAAGTTGTAATTAAATCTTGATCTAATGGCTAAAGTCATGAGATCATGCCACAAGTGTGAATGCCCCCCCCCTAGTGGCGGTTCATGAACTTGGAGAACAAGGTGTGAACTTTTGATGGTATTATCCTAAGTATGTAGCTAGTTTTGACTCCGTAAATCGCTAACCGTAAATGATTAAGCCTCAAAACGTAAAACCGGGTATCGTAAAAATATGAAATTTGAAAGTATTGTTAAACATGTCAATATAGTCCATAATAAAATATAAAATGAGTGGTAGGTTCTATCGGGTGCTAAAACCCTGCTAAAAACTGGAAACACGGGTCTAAAACGCGCAATTCGCGTAAAACGCTGAACTGAAAAACGTAAAATTCCAAAACTTTTGGAATTGTCCTAAAATGAGAGAAAATCATATTTCTATTGTTTATAATGTTTTATGGACATATCGGGATGCTAGAATGACGTTTAAACCTAAAAGTAAATCTCGGACACGGCTTTGTGATTTTTGCAGAAATGATCCGACGAGCGTCAAACTCTCGGATTATCGTTAAAATAGTTTAACTTACGAGAATATGAAATAAAAATGTCTGAGATGAATAGTGAAAAGTGAATAGTAAAAAGTAAATAGTGAAAAGTGAATAGTGAAATTTTCGGGAATAAAAGTTAACCTAAAATTGCGAATTGTTACAGTCTCTACCCGTTAAGGAGAACTTCGTCCCGAAGTTCAGTTGCTGTTAACTACTTACGGTGTGTCTAAGAGAATTCGGGATTTCAGGATCTCTAAAATAGTGGTGTTCACTCTGATTCGTCTAAGATTCTGGTTAAGGAGTTGTATCGGCTACAATTAAGCCCACTTATTTATAACACATTACTTACATAAAGAAGCGTCCAAATTTATGTAAGTAAGGTCTCATAAACTTATGGTTCGGTGATTTACAATTTCTTTATTTAACTGAAGAGGCGTCCCAATCCATTTAAATAAGGAGATTCTAAATCATCCTACTTAAGAATTTCCGACACAAAATCCGCCTTCTGAGGCCGATAGTAAGATAATCAAGCCATCAATTCCCTAAAGCTAAGCAATAATATTATTTAACTCAAATCTTGTGTCTCATCAAACAAGAACTGTCACAAGATCAAGTTAACTAATTAGTTATTACTGAGCTCCATGTTTCTAATGACTCGGCTAATCTCTGGGGCTCCTTATAATACTAAAGTCACATCATCTAACAGCGTGGAACTAAACCAACAACTACCAAGAAGCGTATGTGTATGTAGTGTGTGTAAGGCAAATAAAGAGGAGTGTCCTAACGTATATAGCAGTTATAGTCTAGGCACTAAATGCAACCTAGTTCTCTATAACCAAGGCTCTGATACCAATCTGTAACACCCCCAAAATACCGCAGCGGAAGACTGTGTCACTGGGGTGCTACTTCATAATACAAAGTACAAGTTATAGAAAACGAACTCTAAATGAGTCGTTTTGAAAAGTTACCATTCGATTAATGAATTCAAAGTTACAAACATGAGATTCCAAAGTATGATACATAAATGTATACAAAATGTTTTGAATGGTAAATGATAAAAGCGTAAGTCTTCAGAATATGCAGCTTGATTCTAAGTTCCACGTACTAGCTATCGCCTTACTAACCTGAGATAAACATGCTAAAGTGTCAACACAATGGTTGGTGAGTTCATAGAGTTTGTCTTAAAATAGTTGAAAAGCCTTAAAAGAATGTTCACACAGCAAAGGCATCGTGAATCCACTCAGTTACAAGTCCCGCCATAAGAGACTTGTAACCTGTGTGTTCACAACCCACTGCTACAATATAGTATGATAAAGACATGTATAAGTTCATCAAAACAATTAAGCAATTAGTCGTGAGTCTACACTTCATCTCCGAAGACCTCACGTTTATGATGTATCCAACATTCGCAAATGTTAGGATGTATCAATAGCCTCAATGGTCATCCAAACTTAATTTCGAGCCATCGGAAGTCTCAATGGTCATCCAGCAACTTAATCTGGAGCCACTGGCAGTAACACAATCAAGTATAACGCAGTTAAGTATAACACAATCATGTATGTATGAAATCAAGTATAATGCGATCAAGTATAAGACAATCAAGTATAGAACAATCAAGTATAATGCGATCAAGTATTTGTACAAGTAAGCAAGTAGTTTTGCATGTATCCCCCCCCCCCCCCAAAGAGTTAAAACAAGTATGAAAAAGTAGGGGTTATGACTCACCTTAAGTCTATGTAATGAGAAATGAAAGTGGTAGTCGAATCGCGAAAGTCTCTAAGAGTAGCCTATAATAGAACGTTGCGACTTAGGTTTGGAGTAACGTCTAAGAATACGAAGAATTGCCTATATATGTCTTGCATAATGTTCATGATGTAGTACTTAGTATATAGTGTAAGTCTTTGAATATAAGTGGTCTATGAAACATGTATAGGTTGTATATCTCTTACTACCGTTCGGGCCGACATAATTCAGAAGTCATGGAGTAAACGTTCGAGGAGCCAGGACACTTTAACTCGTAAATCCACAACTCGTCTCGACGGCTTACTTAATGAACTCCTCACATGAGGCTCCCTACAATTGTAGTATTTGATAACATATATATATATATATATATATATATATATATATATATATATATATATATATATATATATATATATATATATATATATATATATATATATATATATATAAGCTTTTTGATCTTTGAAAGTTATATGGTCTTTAGCCGTGGCTTTGCCGTGACCTTGGTCATTGTTCCATGGTCTTGAGACTCAACCTTGGCTTTAGCCATGGTTGTGGTCTTGGCTTTAGGTCATTTGACCTCTTGGTCTCATCTAATTATAACCATTATATAGTCACTTGGTACTTAAAACGGGCTGTTAAGAATTTGAAGAAAATTATCACTCAGAAAGCGTTTTCAGGGCTCGAGCTTCTTTGTACCTGAACGAAAACGTCGTTCCGGACAACTTTCGTGTTTTAACTTTTTGATGAATCGGACCAGAAGTGGGACTTTCAAAATCACAGAATGCAAAACAGTAGGGAATAGGCAGTTTCGGCGTTTTGGTGTCGCTAACTTCTTATGGCCGTATCTTTTGACTCGTGTACTCGTTTTGGGTGATTCAAATTGCTATGTTTTCCTTTTGAAGTCCTTTATAACAGTAAGTAAGTGTCAAGTATCATAGTTATACTATTTTGGTCGTGGTTCTCCATAAAAATCACTAGTTTGCTTGTTTACTTGTCATAAGTTAACATATGTATACCAATACTTGTTTTATCTATTTTTAAACATCATGAACACAATACAAAGACCATATATAGCATGAAAGAACCATAATAAGCATGAAAATGATATTGAGCAAGAAAGTGTATAAGGGTCTGCTTACAACTTTTGGCTTTCTAAAGAAAGGAAGTCAAGTATGGAACTAGGACACTAAACCTAAGCTTGTAAACCCTTCACCATAACTCTTGTAACCATTGATAGACTTGATATAAACCTTGTGAAAACCATTTAACTTCAGCCCCTAATCACCTTGTGTAGCTCCTAATTCAACCATGGAATCACCAAACAAACTTAAGAACTAGGTAGAGAATACTAAGACCTTGAACTTTGTAGTGTAACTTGTAGTTTGAAGATCAAAGGATCATGGAGTTAGGGATTGTGTTGTGGCGTTTTTTATTGATGAGAATGGAAGGGATTAGCTTGCTATTTATACTATGAATGAGGAGGTTAGGAAGGTTACTAGGAACTTACATAAACTTGGTGACAAAGTTGTAATTAAATCTTGATCTAATGGCTAAAGTCATGAGATCATGCCACAAGTGTGAATGCCCCCCCCCCCTAGTGGCGGTTCATGAACTTGGAGAACAAGGTGTGGACTTTTGATGGTATTATCCTAAGTATGTAGCTAGTTTTGACTCCGTAAATCGCTAACCGTAAATGATTAAGCCTCAAAACGTAAAACCGGGTATCGTAAAAATATGAAATTTGAAAGTATTGTTAAACATGTCAATATAGTCCATAATAAAATATAAAATGAGTGGTAGGTTCTATCGGGTGCTAAAACCCTGCTAAAAACTGGAAACACGGGTCTAAAACGCGCAATTCGCGTAAAACGCTGAACTGAAAAACGTAAAATTCCAAAACTTTTGGAATTGTCCTAAAATGAGAGAAAATCATATTTCTATTGTTTATAATGTTTTATGGACATATCGGGATGCTAGAATGACGTTTAAACCTAAAAGTAAATCTCGGACACGGCTTTGTGATTTTTGCAGAAATGATCCGACGAGCGTCAAACTCTCGAATTATCGTTAAAATAGTTTAACTTACGAGAATATGAAATAAAAATTTCTAAGATGAATAGTGAAAAGTGAATAGTAAAAAGTGAATAGTGAAAAGTGAATAGTGAAATTTTCGGGAATAAAAGTTAACCTGAAATTGCGAATTGTTACAGTCTCTACCCGTTAAGGAGAACTTCGTCCCGAAGTTCAGTTGCTGTTAACTACTTACGGTGTGTCTAAGAGAATTCGGGATTTCAGGATCTCTAAAATAGTGGTGTTCACTCTGATTCGTCTAAGATTCTGGTTAAGGAGTTGTATCGGCTACAATTAAGCCCACTTATTTATAACACATTACTTACATAAAGAAGCGTCCAAATTTATGTAAGTAAGGTCTCATAAACTTATGGTTCGGTGATTTACAATTTCTTTATTTAACTGAAGAGGCGTCCCAATCCATTTAAATAAGGAGATTCTAAATCATCCTACTTAAGAATTTCCGACACAAAATCCGCCTTCTGAGGCCGATAGTAAGATAATCAAGCCATCAATTCCCTAAAGCTAAGCAATAATATTATTTAACTCAAATCTTGTGTCTCATCAAACAAGAACTGTCACAAGATCAAGTTAACTAATTAGTTATTACTGAGCTCCATGTTTCTAATGACTCGGCTAATCTCTGGGGCTCCTTATAATACTAAAGTCACATCATCTAACAGCGTGGAACTAAACCAACAACTACCAAGAAGCGTATGTGTATGTAGTGTGTGTAAGGTAAATAAAGAGGAGTGTCCTAACGTATATAGCAGTTATAGTCTAGGCACTAAATGCAACCTAGTTCTCTATAACCAAGGCTCTGATACCAATCTGTAACACCCCCAAAATACCGCAGCGGAAGACTGTGTCACTGGGGTGCTACTTCATAATACAAAGTACAAGTTATAGAAAACGAACTCTAAATGAGACGTTTTGAAAAGTTACCATTCGATTAATGAATTCAAAGTTACAAACATGAGATTCCAAAGTATGATACATAAATGTTTTGAATGGTAAATGATAAAAGCGTAAGTCTTCAGAATATGCAGCTTGACTCTAAGTTCCACGCACTAGCTATCGCCTTACTAACCTGAGATAAACATGCTAAAGTGTCAACACAATGGTTGGTGAGTTCATAGAGTTTGTCTTAAAATAGTTGAAAAGCCTTAAAAGAATGTTCACACAGCAAAGGCATCGTGAATCCACTCAGTTACAAGTCCCGCCATAAGAGACTTGTAACCTGTGTGTTCACAACCCACTGCTACAATATAGTATGATAAAGACATGTATAAGTTCATCAAAACAATTAAGCAATTAGTCGTGAGTCTACACTTCATCTCCGAAGACCTCACGTTTATGATGTATCCAACATTCGCAAATGTTAGGATGTATCAATAGCCTCAATGGTCATCCAAACTTAATTTCGAGCCATCGGAAGTCTCAATGGTCATCCAGCAACTTAATCTGGAGCCACTGGCAGTAACACAATCAAGTATAACGCAGTTAAGTATAACACAATCATGTATGTATGAAATCAAGTATAATGCGATCAAGTATAAGACAATCAAGTATAGAACAATCAAGTATAATGCGATCAAGTATTTGTACAAGTAAGCAAGTAGTTGTGCATGTATCCCCCCCCCCCAAAGAGTTAAAACAAGTATGAAAAAGTAGGGGCTATGACTCACCTTAAGTCTATGTAATGAGAAATGAAAGTGGTAGTCGAATCGCGAAAGTCTCTAAGAGTAGCCTATATTAGAACGTTGCGACTTAGGTTTGGAGTAACGTCTAAGAATACGAAGAATTGCCTATATATGTCTTGCATAATGTTCATGATGTAGTACTTAGTATATAGTGTAAGTCTTTGAATATAAGTGGTCTATGAAACATGTATAGGTTGTATATCTCTTACTACCGTTCGGGCCGACATAATTCAGAAGTCATGGAGTAAACGTTCGAGGAGCCAGGACACTTTAACTCGTAAATCCACAACTCGTCTTGACGGCTTACTTAATGAACTCCTCACATGAGGCTCCCTACTATTGTAGTATTTGATAACATATATATATATAAGCTTTTTGATCTTTGAAAGTTATATGGTCTTTAGCCGTGGCTTTGCCGTGACCTTGGTCATTGTTCCATGGTCTTGAGACTCAACCTTGGCTTTAGCCATGGTTGTGGTCTTGGCTTTAGGTCATTTGACCTCTTGGTCTCATCTAATTATAACCATTATATAGTCACTTGGTACTTAAAACGGGCTGTTAAGAATTTGAAGAAAATTATCACTCAGAAAGCGTTTTCAGGGCTCGAGCTTCTTTGTACCTGAACGAAAACGTCGTTCCGGACAACTTTCGTGTTTTAACTTTTTGATGAATCGGACCAGAAGTGGGACTTTCAAAATCACAGAATGCAAAACAGTAGGGAATAGGCAGTTTTGGCGTTTTGGTGTCGCTAACTTCTTATGGCCGTATCTTTTGACTCGTGTACTCGTTTTGGGTGATTCAAATTGCTATGTTTTCCTTTTGAAGTCCTTTATAACAGTAAGTAAGTGTCAAGTATCATAGTTATACTATTTTGGTCGTGGTTCTCCATAAAAATCACTAGTTTGCTTGTTTACTTGTCATAAGTTAACATATGTATACCAATACTTGTTTTATCCATTTTTAAACATCATGAACACAATACAAAGACCATATATAGCATGAAAGAACCATAATAAGCATGAAAATGATATTGAGCAAGAAAGTGTATAAGGGTTTGCTTACAACTTTTGGCTTTCTAAAGAAAGGAAGTCAAGTATGGAACTAGGACACTAAACCTAAGCTTGTAAACCCTTCACCATAACTCTTGTAACCATTGATAGACTTGATATAAACCTTGTGAAAACCATTTAACTTCAGCCCCTAATCACCTTGTGTAGCTCCTAATTCAACCATGGAATCACCAAACAAACTTAAGAACTAGGTAGAGAATACTAAGACCTTGAACTTTGTAGTGTAACTTGTAGTTTGAAGATCAAAGGATCATGGAGTTAGGGATTGTGTTGTGGCATTTTTTATTGATGAGAATGGAAGGGATTAGCTTGCTATTTATACTATGAATGAGGAGGTTAGGAAGGTTACTAGGAACTTACATAAACTTGGTGACAAAGTTGTAATTAAATCTTGATCTAATGGCTAAAGTCATGAGATCATGCCACAAGTGTGAATGCCCCCCCCTAGTGGCGGTTCATGAACTTGGAGAACAAGGTGTGGACTTTTGATGGTATTATCCTAAGTATGTAGCTAGTTTTGACTCCGTAAATCGCTAACCGTAAATGATTAAGCCTCAAAACGTAAAACCGGGTATCGTAAAAATATGAAATTTGAAAGTATTGTTAAACATGTCAATATAGTCCATAATAAAATATAAAATGAGTGGTAGGTTCTATCGGGTGCTAAAACCCTGCTAAAAACTGGAAACACGGGTCTAAAACGCGCAATTCGCGTAAAACGCTGAACTGAAAAACGTAAAATTCCAAAACTTTTGGAATAGTCCTAAAATGAGAGAAAATCATATTTCTATTGTTTATAATGTTTTATGGACATATCGGGATGCTAGAATGACGTTTAAACCTAAAAGTAAATCTCGGACACGGCTTTGTGATTTTTGCAGAAATGATCCGACGAGCGTCAAACTCTCGGATTATCGTTAAAATAGTTTAACTTACGAGAATATGAAATAAAAATTTCTGAGATGAATAGTGAAAAGTGAATAGTAAAAGTGAATAGTGAAAAGTGAATAGTGAAATTTTCGGGAATAAAAGTTAACCTGAAATTGCGAATTGTTACACAATGCTTAATGGACCTGCGCTCTCCAAACATTTTTGGATTGAGGCAGTTAAAACAAGGTGCTACACACAAAACAGGTCCATCATTGTTAAGAGACATTGCAAAACTCCCTATCAGTTATTTAAAGGAAGAATCCCTGATATCAGCTATTTCCATGTGTTTGGATGTCATGTGATTATTCATAATCATAAGGATCATCTTGGAAAATTTGATGCCAAAGCTAATGATGGTTACTTTCAAGCGTATTCCCTTGTCTCAAAAGCCTTCAGTGTGTTCAATACAAGGAGACAACAGACTGAAGAAACCTTCCATGTCACCTTTGCTCAGAGTACTGAAGCTATCAGGTTCTCAAATTCCTCTGTTGAGGATATTGGTATTGATGACTCATCAAGATATCCTCCTGATGAGTATCACCCTGAGAATAATCCCTCTACTCAATACCAAGCTGATGCTGACATCTCATACTTCATCAATCCTCACAATTTACCTCAACCAACCAACAGTGAGTTCATAGAAACTCAACAAGTCTCCAATGAGACTACAATCACTAAACCAATTGTTCAAGAACCCTCAATTCAAACTGTTAACACTGAGGTTACTAAAGATCTTAATCTTGATGCACCTCAGGCTCCAGTGATTGAACCCACTCCTCCAACAAATCAGGCTTCTACAAGCTCTAACTCATATCCTATGTTACAAATAATGTCAAAAACGTTATTCACATTATTCGGTCTTCTCGTGTTTTGATAATCACAAAATATATAGACATGTTATGTAAAGTTACGGTTTATAAGTTTTTAATAGAGGAAACTCATTACTTCTACGTAGCTGCTTCAACATCACTTCAGGTATGAACAAACTTTATACCGCAATTAAGTGATCAAAGAGTTTTATTTTCACCTAAACTTACGTTTTTAACTTTGACAAAACATTTTCACAAAAGTATTTTTGTGTTTTTAAAGAAATGTTTTACTAAGAAAATAAATTCAAATTCAAACTTTATAACAACTAGTTTTTCCCCCAAATCAGTTCAGCCTGAACTAGATAAGTTTTCACCATGTCAGAATAAAAAGGGAGCATTTTGTTGTGACGGTGCCTTAAATAGGCCGACGGCCCCTTAGTGATAAAGGACCGTCTGGCATTTACGGGACCGTAACTCTCCCTCCTGTCGCCTATAAATACTGAACTGTTACACTTCAGAAAACAGACTTTTCACACACATAAAACTTTCTGGTCTTTGTTCAATTTATTCTTTGATCACTATAACATGTCGGTATATGTTGATAAGTGATTTCCTCTTCCGTCAAGTGCAAGAGAAGAACTCTCAACAACTATGAAGATTCGAGATGTTATAGGTGTCCACAGACAAACGTAACAAGTGTTACAGTGATAGGTTATGTATATTATGTCATTGTGTTCTGACTTGTGTGTGAGTCGAGGATGGGATATTTGTGTGAACTTGGATGGTGATGTAGTTCCAAGTATTATATTTGTGTGAGCTTGGATGGTGATGTAGATCCAAGAAGTCTTGTAACTAGATTAGTTCATGTATTTGTTGTGAGGAGAGTGATGTCCTAAAGTGTAGGTTAGGACTTGTTGTGTCATTATGTAAAGACATGGATTGGGTGATGATCAAGTGTGTGAAGGCTTGATTCGGGTGAAGAATCAAGTGAGTCATGTGTGTGAAGGCTTGGTTCGGGTGAAGAACCAACTATGTCAAATAAGTGAAGGCTTGGATCGGTGGAAGAATCAAGTTGGACAAGAGTGCTTGTTCGTGTGGCCACGTGGGCATGGGAATAGATTGGTTCTAGCTACGATTAGAACTCGACATTATGCTTAGTGTCGTTAATCCTTGTGTAAGGATGTGTACGGATTGCGCCGCCTGAAGGAGTGTGTTGATATAGTGATTGATAACTCTCAAGTGTCGTACTCGGGGAGTGGAGTAGGACGGAGAGTGAGCTTCGTGCCGAACCACTATAAATCGCCGCGTCTCTTGGTTGTGCTCTTTCTTTACTCTTTACTTTACTTGTTTATTTGTGTATGCTAGTAACTAAATTGATATCACATAACTACTAGAATTCAACAAGTTTGTAAATGAAAAATAACCGGACCTAAAATGGCGAAATGCTTTAGAAAATTAAAAAGAAGCGGTGAAACTATTCAACCCCCCCCCCTTCTAGTTTCTACAATTGGTATCAAAGCCAGGTTTATCAAGATCTTTAAAGTATACTGTACTTTAAAACTTGAATCGATCTATGGAATTAAAATGATATCTAGAAGGGCGTTATTTGAATAAGCCACCATTTTTCGAAAATGAAAATTTTGTCATTTGAAAAAATGAATTTGAAAGTCATGTGAAATCAATAGATCATAATCTTTGGCATGTCATTTCAATTGATGATTTATAATCAATAAAAGGAAGCCTTGTTAATAAGTTTTTCATAAATAACTTGTGTGAAATATTTGAAGCAAAAATGTTGATTTATGAATCTTGGCCAAAAATTTAGTTTGATAAAACAATTTTATGTCAAATGGCAAATGGCATTTGGTAAAATGGTTTAAACATTCATCAAGGAAATGTTCTAGCCAAAGATGATGAAAATGTGATATTAGAAAAACACTTAGTTTAAGTGGAATCATATACTACTAGTTTGAATATCTTCATTGTAGGTAATGTTGCCGACAAGAATTTCTTGAGCAACTTAGTTGGTGTACCAATCTACTTGCTTTGATGTAGTGACTATTAAGAAGAAAATGTGCAGTTTAATGTGCAATGTGGATAGCTAGCTAAGAAGACAATACGCGCCTTAAGTATATTGACAACCAAATGGTTATCTCACCAAGCCGATTGCATAACTAATCATATGGAAAAATGGCCAAATGAGTATCATCTAGTCTTACATCACCAACAACACATGTTTTGGTTATGTACTAATACGGATAGCTAAAGGCCAAGGTAAGTCTTCTTACTAATCTTGACCATTATGCTTGATATTTGATTGCTTGGTGTATGTTCATGTAACTACATGATTAGAGATCACTTGCTTACATGCTAAATGATGTTTGTATGCCAATACGTGCTAGATGCTTTGTTTGATTTAGACGTTTTGTCTAAATGCTTATCCTTCCTTGGATTCAAGCAAATTATTTAGAAAAACAATGGTCTTACAACAACCATTTTTATAGCAAATTTGGCGTCAATCAATCACAATAGACGATGCACACTTACTTCACTCTTTGTTTGCTCTCTAGTTATCGTCTATGAAGTTTCTTGAAACTTATTTGATTGACTTCTAGCTTTCTTGATGAAAATCTCATCATTAAATCTCATTCTCTCTTTTCTTCAGTTTCGTCTCAAAATCCACTCTTTAATCAAGCGTATCGAGTCTTTCACTCTTATTATGTCTCAATTCCACTCCATACCCATTCCTTAGCCTACTCGTGCATATTGAGTCATTTTCGTGTCTTAAAATTTGATGTGTTATGTTTTAAAACCAAAGACTTTTCATTAAGACGAAAACACCAAAAATTGTCCAAAGACCACAGGCTATTGACGGTGGTCCCTTAGCTCTCGGCGGTCCCATATCGAAAAGGGACCGTCCAGGATTTTAAGCCTACACCCCGTTTTTCAACTGCAGAATTTCCAAAAACAAAACCAAACACCCCTTTAGTGCTGAAAGTGACGAAAAGCTTGACCTAACACTCAAATCCTCACTAACCCATTGTCAAATTAGTTCAAGGTTTTCAAAGTTAAGATCATCAACCACCTATACTCACTAATCACTCCATTGTAAGTCAATTTCCTCAATTTCATCTAATTAATTCGTAATTGAATTTCTAGGGTTCATATGAACTCAAAATTAAAAGTTAGGGATTCTCATTTCTTTGCAAAATCAACAACAATTGAAGGTTAATCTTAATAATGTATCACCAACAATACGTAAATTAACAAGTCAAGTATTTTAATTTGTGGGTTTTGAAAATGGCTCAAAAATAACATAATTATGCATTGTTAATACATGTCAAAAACGTTTTCATAATCATGCAACGAAATGAATCAGGAATTTCAGAACTAAAGTATATTATGGTATATGGGAAGTGTTTAGAATAAGCACGATATTATTATCTAGTTAACCTCTTATTAATTTTATATAGGTACAATCATGCCTCACACGTATGATATCGATCACATCTTAACTCAATCTTATATTCCCAAAATTTCTTCTGAATTTGACACACCACCTGAATTTCTTCCATGTATCAAACCATTTGAGTTAGGTCATGTTCATGAAGGACGAATGGTTGATCCCTTGTATCCTGATAAGGAACGTATCGAAAGAGATTTTCGTTTCATAGGGTTTGATTGTCTTCTAAACATTAATGAACCTATTGGTCTTTGCTTTATACTTGAGTTTTACTCTATTGTTAATGTCAAACGAGATCGAAATTATTTTATACACCTTAGGTGTAAAATTGGTCACTACAATGTCCATGTATCTCTTAAACAATTTGCTCAAATCCTTGAACTTCCAAGTAATGGGCAATGTGCCTATTTAGAAGAGTTTGATCTCAACTCCCTCTTTGAAAATCAAGAAGATGAAGGTCCATATCGAACATATGTTCCTTCTTCAGCCAAAATAATTGAGCCAATTTGTCAAACGTCTAACACTCTTCACCCAAATAAAATTCGTATTTCTGAACTTCATCCTGGTCTTCAAGCTATGGCTATTATTCTACGTGAAAACATTTTCTGTCTTGTCAAGGATCGTGAGTATGTACCAGCAGGTTGTGCTTACATGCTGCATTGCATAATCAATAAACAACCTTACAATATTGCTTATTTCTTCGCTAAGCGAATAATGCAACTCGAGGACACTAACGACAAGTTAATGCCCTATGGGATCCTCTTGACTCATTTTTATAACTTCATAATGCAAACATATCCACACCTCCAAAGCACCCAATACCAACTCTTTCATCATGTTATGGATCTTATATCCAAGTCACACATTTCATCATTCCTTGAGCTTGAAAGGCTTTCGATTGATGATCTTCTCGATGAGGAGTTGTCCATATATCAAGAGAGATGCATCGAAGAAGACTGAAGTCAACAATTATGTATTTATAGTTGCTATGTTATAACTTTGAATGCTTCATAGTATTTCTATTTATTGCCACTCCTCGTATTGCTATGTTTATCGTTTGTATGAACTAGTCTTATCTCTATTAGACATGAATGTTTGTTGATGATGTTATTGGTTTATTTAGTGTGTGCACAACATCTTTCATGGTTAAATTGTTATTTATGCTATTCTATGACAAAATGGATTAAAATGTACATGCAGGTTGCAGAAATGAGAAACCAGGCAAAATTCTGCGAACCCACTGCCGGCGGTCCCTTATTGATCTGGCGGTCCTCCTGTGATAAGGGACCGTCGGGGGTTTAAAGGACCGTCCTTGTGGGATCACGGATTTTCGCACTATTTTCTTCATTCCTGCAATCCTAAACCTATTGCATGATTATCACCACCTTACCTTGTTTAGATAAACATTTTTGAGTGCTTAAAATCTCCTAATTCATGCTTTGCCCAAACCATGACCATGCTTGATTATTTTAACCTTCCTCATCACCCTCAACCTCATCACAATCATCTTTCAATCCAACTTCATCACCTACAATGGCCTCATCCTCTACTTCCTTGCCAACAACAAACAAAGAACCCAAAACACAACCATCAAACAAAAGGCCTAAAAGCTTAAAATCATTCGACCTCAAACCAATTTCATTGACCTCACACTCTATGACATCACTCCATCTCCTAAGTTACCACCATCATCACCTCAAGCACCAAGTGTACCACTCAAAACTCCATCCATCAATGGAACATATCACTCTTCATCTAAGACATCCTCTAACTCAAAGACAACCACATCACCTTTCTCATCATTTGTCAAAAACTTGTCAGCCTTTCTCACCCAATCTAGCTCGAGTGCTTTCACTCCATTTGTGAGCAATCAACCATCATCTCCATCTCACTCTATCTCATCAACAAAAAACCAACATCCTCCACCAAATAAACTTATCAACTCACACTACCACTTCACCTAATGGGCCATTTGAAAACACTCCTCAAACACCACCTTCTTTTCCAACCCTTGGTAATCATTTACCTTACTAGTTTGTTAACAACCACACTGTGGGGTGTGCTTGTTTTTACCACAATTTTCATCTCATTTCTACTCTTCGAGATGAACTACTGTTAGAAATGAAGCTGAGCGATATTTACGTGAATTGGAGTAGACAACTAGAATGCATAAAGTGCAGGGACTATTAATGTAATATTGTAAAATTTGTCTCATGTAAGGCATATAAATACCCCTCAAGGCTTCACTTGAGGGGTGTGGGTGTGCAACATAATTTATCATAATAAAAACATCTTTGTTTCACCTCACCTTCTCTCTACTTTCTCTCTCTAGAACAATGGTGTATTTCCATCAATCTCGACCTCCGAAACGTGTTTTTTGGTCATAACAATTGGCATCAGAGCTAACCGGGGGCGAATCGTGGTGTTTTTGGGAGAAAAATCGTGTTTTTGGGTGATAAAAGGCGAATCTGGATACTGTTCATCGTGGTGTTTAGCTTGTTAGACAGTTTTTTGGCGAGTTAGAAAATTTTTATCGAGTTTGGATTTGATAAATATCGAGTTTGGGTGTTTCTATCGAGTTAGGATATCGAGTTTGGAAATTGTCTTACCGAGTTTGGATCCTAGCGAGTTAGAGTTTTTAAGACTTACCGAGTTTGGACTCAAGTTTGGCGAGTTAGCCTTTTACCTTATCGTTCATCGAGTAAGGTTTTTTGTGGCTAATACCTAAACGAAACTCTGCCAAATTTTTGTGAGCTTATCGAGTTACAAAAGATCTTATCGAGTTTCAAGATCTTACCGAGTTACAATAGGGTTACCGAGTTTGAAATGGTTACCGAGTTTGACCTATCTTACCGAGTTTGTAAGGTTACCGAGTTTGAAGAAAGAGAAAGTTGTGAGTTAGGGAATGGTTATCGAGTTAGCAAGGTTACCGAGTTAGGGAGATTATCGAGTATACCAAGGTTACCGAGTTAGGAATGTTTATCGAGTTGGGATGATGTTATCGAGTTAGTAAAAAAAAAAAGATTTTTGGCGGGAAAATTTGAGTAAACTTTATTTTTGAGATCAAACTAAACGTTCAATTTTTACGCGAGATTCAAAGTTTGGTATTACGTTGAAAATTTTGGCCCGAAATTCAAATTTTAGGCCAAAACTCAAATTTTTTCGGTGAAATTTTGCGTAAAAATTATTAATACTCAAAATTTTCTAGTAACCTTAGCATTGTATTTCTTAGTGATTTCCAAATTTTGAGGGAGAAATTTTTCCAATTATATTTTTGAAGGGAAAATCAGAAATCACTACGAATCAACGAGATTGAATGTCAAGCTTCACCAAAAACACACCACGAATTGCTTAAAAGATCCTGATCAAGATTCACCAAAGATCAATGGCTAAATTTTCAACGTTATCAAAAGGTGACTACGGGGATAATTTGTTTATTACTTATTTGAGCTTGAAGTGACGTTTCACGGGCGCGTGTACTTAGTATCTGAAGGTCTAGGGGTTGGTTGGATGAAGACTTTTGAAGATCCTTGTTTGAGCATTCATGGGATAGTGATTAAGACTTGGACATCTAGCTATGTGTGAGATCTATAAACGCATAAGTTGGTTCTTAATGCTCACAATAGCTATCACTTTAAGGAGTTACGTTGTAGTGCTCAGTGTCACACAAGGTTGTGGATTGTTCAAGAGACGGATATACAATAAAGGATGGATGGTTGGGTATATGCCACTACCTATATTGTAAGGAGTAACGTTGTTGTGCTCAGTATAGGTTCTTAATCAGGATAGTACAAGCGTAAGTCACAAGTCTGGAGAATTTTACTTCACACTCAAGTTTGTCATATCGGGTTGTCTCCACACGTGGTCACTTACTATTAGCCAATGGAAGTGAGAAGAGGTTGATTTGAGATGAATTGTAGAGAGAATAGTTATTGCCATTTCACTCATGGGGTATTGATTTATATGTTGCTTCCAGTTGATATGTTTATGTACACATATTTATGATGATTCCGAGAAATCGTCATCATCCAGGAGGGAGGAATGTGTACATCGGGGCTTTTATTGAAGAACTGAAAGCATTCTAATTGAGTTGAAGATGATGATATGATGCTCCCCAAACAAACCTGTGAAAAGTTACATATTATCAGTCTAAGATTCATTTTCCGCTGTGCATGAGATTGAAGATTATATGGGCAGATTCATTTTCTCAAGTTCGTCATATCGGGTTATCTTCATATGGGGTTACTACAACAGCCATTATTGATTCAGAGGTTGATAAAGAGTAAGACAATTTCAAATGGTATTGTTAGTAGATTGGGTTTATCGACATCTTATCACGGGCTTATGTGATTTATGATAAAGTGCTTTCAGTTAATACTTCATGTACACAATGTTATGCTGATTCCGATGAGATCGCAATCATCAGGGGAGACAAATGTGTACATCGAGGACGCACAACAAGTTCATGTGATCGGGCTTAATGATTTATGAAATGATTTGTGTCGGAGATTGGTTGATTCTATATCCTTATCCTCTCAACTTTTTCTACGTACTTCTACCTTATCCACCTTCACCAATTTCGGGCAACAAATTCAAGATGATCAGTGTTTCAACTTCTTACTTTGGTGTTATCATTTCATGTGTACATTATGGACTGATTTGCTTTACGCAAGATAACTGGAATGCATTTGGTGAGATGAAGATGTTGATATTCAGTTCCCCCGAATGGACAATCTTGAAGAAGGTGGAGTCTACAGTCTGTTCTACATTTTCCGCTGCGTGTTTGAAGACTAAAGACGGTTTGCATTTAAGTATCAAAAGACTTCTTCAATTTCAGGGCATTCATCAGAAAGGTTGTCAGTTTGGGGGAGAGCACTAATTAGGGGAGAGTGTCAAGCCAGATTTAATCCCTAATTAGATTTACTCACATTGTTCTTCTGCAAGTAAAGAGATGGCAGCTGAGAAGATTCATGAAGCTGAATGAATCAATGAAGTTTGAAGACCACTCTCGGAGCTACTGTGCTTATGTTTTGTATTTAATCTTACTTGTAGGGAACATTGTAAGCTATTCCCATATAACATCACTTTGGGGAGAGATTGTTAGCCTTAAAAGTAATGTTATATTCGGGAATAGCATCTCCTTTTATGTACAAGGACTAGTTTAGACAATAGTGCTAAGTTAGGCTTGTATTCTAGTATAAATACCCCTCCTAGTCTCAACTAGGAGGGTTGGATGTCTCATTGTATTTCAAGGTGTGTGTGTTTTCCTTCTTTCTCTCTCTAGAAAACACACACACCTTCTCCTTTCTTAAAGCTAATAATATACCATGTTTACTCTTTATTTCGAGCATCCCAGACCTCCTGAAGGTGTTTCTTGGTCATAACAACTACACATCATGTTTGGTCACATTGAGTTTCTTCTTACTCAACAAAATGTGCAACTAACTCCTCTTGCTTCCATGCCACCATCGGCACCACCTTCTGCTCCACCTTCTTCCTCACCATCATCCACTCCACCCTACGACTAGATATTCTCAAATGTCTAGTCATGAATAATCAAGTGGAAGTTGTGTTTTGGACTAAAACATGCTTTGGGAGATGACTTGTTGTACTAGTAGATGATCTTTTTTGTAGTCTAATGTTGCTTTGGCTATGTACTTATGATGTGTGTGCTTCATGAATGAATGAATGAATGATTACCTTTAAGTAATGATAATTAGTTGTGACATTAGTCATTGTTAAACATGAAAATGGACTAAAAATATCTAACTTTGAAAATGGGAAGTTACTTAAATCACAACATACCTCCCAACTTGGAAGCCTACTGCCGGCGGTCCTTTAAATGGACTGACGGTCCCCAAATCAATAAAGGCACCGTCCCCCTATTTAAGGGACCGTCCCCAGTAGTGCTCAAAATTAAATTCTATTATGTGTTTTTCTATCAGATTCCTGCACTACATAATTGATTTCACATCCATATCATCTTTCCATACGTTCATATATGTATATGCATGCATGTGCTTTATTCTAACTCTGTTTTGTAGCACATCACCATAGCTCGATTCCCCGGTGCCCTCATTAAGGGGGAGCACTTAGCTAGGGGGAGCTTGTATTTCGTTGATCACTCCAACGATTCTCTTTCAAGGGTGCTCGTGTCTTCTCTCCTCAACAACTACGACACACCTTTTTGATTCTACAAAAAGGGGGAGAAGTAACGGGAAAACTCATTAAAAATTTATCAACGCATAATTTTACCTTAAATGAGTTTATATTTTGTAATCATCAAAAAGGGGGAGATTGTCAATACAAATAATGTCAAAAACGTTATTCGCATTATTCGGTCTTCTCGTGTTTTGATAATCACAAAATATAAAGACATGTTACGTACGGTTTATAAGTTTTTAATCGAGGAAACTCGTTACTTCTACGTAGCTGCTTGAACATCACTTCAGGTATGAAGAAACTTTATACCGTCATTAGTTAAGTAATCAAAGAGTTTTATTTTCACCCAAACTTACATTTTTAAGTTTGACAAAACATTTTCACAAAAGTATTTTTGTGTTTTTAAAAAAATGTTTTATTACACGTCAGGACAAAAAGGGAGCGTTTTGTCGCAGCGTTCCCTTAAATAGACCGTTCCTATCCCTCCTGTCGTCTATAAATACTGAACTGTTACACTTTAGAAAACAGACTTTTCACACACATAAAAATTTCTGGTCTTTGTTCATCTTATTCTTTGATCACTATAACATGTCGGTATATGTTTATAAGTGATTTCCTCTTCTGTCAAGTGCAAGAGAAGAACTCTCAACAACTATGAAGATTCGAGATGTTATAGGTGTCCACACACAAACGTAACAAGTGTTACGGTGATAGGTTATGTATATTATGTCATTGTTTTCCAACTTGTGTGTGAGTCGAGGATGGGGATATTTGTGTGAACTTGGATGGTGATGTAGTTCCAAGTATTATATTTGTGTGAGCTTGGATGGTGATGTAGATCCAAGAAGTCTTGAAACTAGATTAGTTCATGTATTTTTTGTGAGGAGAGTGATGTCCTAAAGTGTAGGTTAGGACTTGTTGAGTCATTTTATAAAGACTTGGATCGGGTGATGATTAAG
Organism: Artemisia argyi; assembly: GCA_030686995.1. Classification (NCBI taxonomy): domain Eukaryota; kingdom Viridiplantae; phylum Streptophyta; class Magnoliopsida; order Asterales; family Asteraceae; genus Artemisia; species Artemisia argyi. The sequence goes on from CM060703.1 coordinate 87,653,984, forward strand.
GTGTCAAGTGTGTGAAGGCTTGATTCGGTTGAAGAATCAAGTGAGTCATGTAAAGAACCAAGTATGTCAAATAAGTGAAGGATTAGATCGGGGGAAGATTCAAGTTGGACAAGAGTGCTTGTTCGTGTGGCCACGTGGGCCTGGGAATAGATTGGTTCTAGCCACGATTAGAACTCGACATTATGCTTAGTGTCGTTAAGCCTTGTGTCAGCATATGTACGGATTGCTCCGCCTGAAGGAGTGTGTTGATATAGTGATTGATAACTCTCGAGTGTGGTACTTAGGGAGTGGAGTAGGACGGAGAGTGTGCTTCGTGCCGAACCACTATAAATCGCCGCGTCTCTTGGTTGTGCTCTTTCTTTACTCTTTACTTTACTTGTTTATTTGTGTATGCTAGTAACTAAATTGATATCACATAACTACTAGAATTCAACAAGTTTGTAAATGAAAAATAACCAGACCTAAAATAGCGAAACGCTTTAGAAAATTAAAAAGAAGTGGTGAAACTATTCAACCCTCCCTTCTAGTTTCTACATCCTAGACCTCAGGATAGCCGTACTAAGTCCAAAACAATTGAACTTGCTAACATCATTGGTGAGCCCACTAAAGGCATGCTTACTAGAAGCATGGCTACTAAACTCAAAGCAGCCTTAGCCAATGTATGTCTCTATGTTCATTCCTCTCTGACATAGAGCCTAAAAATGTTAAAGAAGCACTGAAACATGAAAGTTGGGTTCAGGCCATGAGAGACGAGCTGGAACAGTTTCACAGAAACAAAGTCATGACTCTTGTTGAATGCCCCCGGGTGTTTTTATCATTGGAATGAAATGGGTCTTCAAAAACAAGACTGATGAATGTGGAACAATCATCAAAAACAAGGCAAGACTTGTTGCAAAATGATATAATCAACAGGAAGGTATTGACTATGAGGAAACCTTTGCACATGTTGCTAGAATGGAAGCCATCAAGATCTTCCAAGCCTATGCAACATACATGAACTTTAAAATTTACCAAATGGATGTAAAAAGTGCCTTCCTGAATGGTAACCTTAAGGAAGATGTTTATGTGCAACAACCTCTAGGGTTTGAAAGTAGTTAATTTCCCAACCATGTCTGCAAGCTAAACAAAGCCCTTTATGGACTGAAACAAGCACCCAGGGCATGGTATGAAACTCTTTCAGCCTTCCTGATCCAAAACAAATTTGTTAGAGGCAAGATAGACAATACATTGCTTACCTATAGGACAAAAGAGGATGTGATTCTTGTCCAAGTATATGTGGATGACATCATATTTGGTTCAACAAGCTACAAACTTTGTAAACAGTTTGAAGAACTGATGACAAAGAAGTTTGAAATGAGTATGATGGGTGAACTCACTTACTTTCTAAGATTACAAATCAAACAAACTGAAAAAGGCACATCCATCAGTCAAGAAAAGTACACTAGGAACTTACTGAAAAAGTATGACCTTAGTGACTGTGCCTCAGTCAAACACCAATGGTACCTCCTAACATCTTAGGTCCTGACCTTACTGGAAAACCAGTTAACCAAACTCTCTTTAGAGGTATGATTGGGTCACTGATGTATCTTCTAGCCTCAAGGCCAAATATTCAATTTTCAGTCTGTTTGTGTGCTAGATATCAGTCTGACCCAAAAGAATCACATCTCACTGCTGTCAAAAGGATTCTGAGATACCTGAAGGGTACTTCCAGTCTTGGACTATACTACCACAAATGTTCAGGGTTTGATCTAAAAGGATACTCAGACTCTGACTATGCTGGATGCAACATGGATAGAAAATGCACTTTAGGCTCCTGCCAATTTCTTGGAGGAAAATTAGTATGTTGGAGTGCTAAAAAGCAACAATTAGTTACAATGTCCTCAGCAGAAGTTGAATATATTGCTGCAGCAAGTTGTTGTGCAAATGTGTTATGGATGAAAAGTCAACTCAGTGACTATGGCATTCATTATAAGATAGTACCCATCTTTTGTGATAACACAAGTGCAATAGCTATCTCAAACAACCCAGTGCTTCATCAAAGAACAAAACACATTGATATCAGATATCATTTTATCAGGGACCATATCATGAAAGGAGACATTGAACTACACTTCATCCCCACTGAGTATCAGTTAGCTGATATCTTCACACCTGGATGAACCTACTTTCACCAGACTAAAAGCAGAACTAGGAATGTTGGATATTTATGATCAACTCACTGATTAAAAATATCCTTACAAGGTGTATATTCTCTCTCTGGTCCCTGATCATTAACTTTCTTTAGTGAACCCCTTCAACATCGCCAAACACCATTCGCAGTGAGTTATCATATCTTGAAAACTCACTGAATAACCTACCCAAAAACATTCACACTGAATGATATCTCATCAAGGGGCTCATGACACTTACTGATGCAATTCAATGCACAACTAAATGCTCTAAGTATCTAGTTTGTAAATGTCCTAGGTTGGTAACTAAAACACCTATTTAATATAGGAATATATGTCTCTGCCTCACTGGCATCCATACCTTGGGCACTCACTTAATCACCAATTATCCCACTAGGCATTAATTGCGCTTCCTCACAAATAATATCCCTTGATATTTTTGTGACATCATGCCTGCAAAAGTGCACCCCTTGCAGGCCCATGCACTGTTCACCTTGACAGTTGCGCAAAACCCGGGAAAGTGGAGTGGTGATATTTAATGCGGAATCCAAACGATTATTCATTTTGATTTTCAAAATCCTAACCTATTGGTATTCCTCACCCTCTATAAATATCCTCTTCAAAACACCTAAAACACACACAAAAAATTTTCTAAGAAAACACTACAAAAATTTCTTCATATTGCAAAGTTGTGTGTTTTATCTCAAAAGGCTTTTTCAAACATTATTTTATTGGTTAAGAAGATTAGCAACAAGAAATCCTTCTTATTGCAATCATCTTGATAACAATATCACTCATTTCACGACAGAAAACGAGTTGGACTCAACTTGTGAATCATCTGGTGATTAATATTCTGCCATTCAAATCATTAAAATTTTTTCTTGACATAAAATGGCGGCTGACCAATTAATCAAACTTGCACCTCAATGGGCAAAATTGACTCTGGCTGATGTTCAATTTAAAACAAACAATGTTGTAGGTAATTTTAACCACCCAACAAATGTCCCTACCTACAAGGAAATCATGAAATTTTTATACAACTTCCTTTTGAAAAATTCCTTCACCTCTACACCCTAATTTCAGTACCACAACTACCTCAGGGAGTTTTGGGGTACTACTCAGGCCTTTGACCCGACACCCTCCAATGATGAGAATGAACTAAGGCCCCTCAAGGAGTTTCTCATCAGCTTTTCGGTCTTAAATGGGGAAATTAAATTTGTCCTGGATTTCAAAACTTTTGCTCTGCAATAGGACTTAATTATAATAATGGAATTTATGTTACACACCCTGACCCAAACAATGTTAAAACAAGGTTAGAAAAAATTGCTTTGGATCCTATATATTTGGACAAGACCCCTGTCACCAAGAATTCCTTTCCCGTGGCTTGGAAGGTCTTGTTCACTTTTGTGATTCAGGTTCTCGGCGGGAACCATTCATCCACTGAGCAGATTAACTCTATTCAGATGATGATGGCTTATTGCCAGATGACAGGGGTCACTGTCGACATTGGAGAGATCATTTATGGTGATCTCGTAACCAAGCTACTAAATAAAACTAGGCTGCACTATGTGTCATACCCTAAGTTTATTTCATGTGCTTTACAAAGGTTACATGGTTGTGATTACACTCAGTACGTTCATTTATGTTCTTTACCAGCCGTCCCGAGTCCATCAAATTTTACAAAAGACCCATCCTTAGTCCCAAACATTGAATTGATAGCCCATATGGTTGCCATAAACAACCGGAGGGACTTAGTGTACCCACCTCCTCCTCTTAGGATAGGGAAGTCTCAGTCTGTGCTAAAGACCAAACCAAAGGCACAGGGCCCTGGGGCTTCAGGGACACATGCTATTAAGCCAAAAAGAAAACCTAAGTCTGATAAGTCCACCCGAGGCCAGGCTCCACCACCCCCAGGGACAACGAAGGTCACTGACAAATCACAGTCAGGGTCCTTGGTCCACACGACTTCTCCCAAAGATCTAGAGGGAAACATACAACCCGCTAGTAGGGGAGCGCCTTCCAAATTTCCTTCTAACGTCTCTGGTACATCACAACCAGGGTCTCAGGGAGTTACGGTCCCTAAACCTTCGACAGGCCAGTACCAGCCTGTTGGAAAGGGGAACCTCACCATTTCACATGTTTCTAGTGATGCCACAGACACAAACCCATCAGTGGCTGATGGAAAAACTGGGGACAAAGACTAAGGGGACTGAAACCACCCACTGATATGGAACCAACACCCCCCATGGAGTTGCGCATTTTTCGCAATCTGACCCTAAGGACCAGGCAGAAAAACCCCAGTTTGCTGGAATAGAGGGTTCAGGGAGTGACCACAACAAATGCAAGTCTTCTTATGAAGAGGAGCCAGCTAACCCTCTTTTGCAGATAGATTCTATGGCTACATTTCAGGCTGTTCTTGACTTTGATGATGAAATGAGCAAAGCCAGTGAGGAGGAATTTTATGAGGCTAGAGATGATATGAAGCCTGATGCCACTGCCACTAACCATTCACATCAGTTTCCCTTCCATCTACAAGAGGAAGAATCTAAATTTCAGGATGCTAAACCTGAGACTTCCTCCTCAGCCAGACTAGCCAAGTATGATGACTGCGAACCTCTTACTAAGAGAAAACTGATGAAGTTCCTAAGCAAGGCCTGCAATGTATTTACAGAGGAATCACTGATGATGTGTTCGGCATGCACACTGAGTAAGCCGTTCACTACTTCAACCTCAGGGATTCTGTTGAAGCCTTTCATGACAACACTGTGGAACAACAATCATCAATCTTCTTCTCCCTGACAACTCTTGACAGTCATCTAAGAAAGTTTAATGCTACGCTTGGCCAAATTACTATGTGCGTTGCATCTATTCAAGAGTCTGTTAAAGATGACCCTGAGCTCAACAAGAAGATACTTCAGGCTGCTCAAACTTACCAGCAAAAGTCTTCTCAATTCACTCAGCTGGTAAATGTTCTGAAGTCTGCAAATCTTCAGGGTCTTCAATCGTTAGTGGCTTCCATCAGTTCTTATTTGAGCTTAATGGAGAAAAACTTGGGGGCGTGGGCTAAATCTTCCAACTCTTTGGCCTTGAATCTTGGGCCAAGGATGACTGCTATTGAGTCTACTCAGGCTTCTCTTGATGCTAAGGTGTCTACCCTACAAAAGGATACCTCTGACATCAATACCATGCTCACTGAAATCTATCAGGCCTTCAAGGGTTCTTCTGCTTTAGTGGATCCACTAACTCTTGCTCTCACTATGGCTTCAGCAACAGTTAAGTGGGAGAGGGTCACTGAAGCTCCTACCACTAGAGTACCTGAATCCTCTACAAGTCAACCAACAGCTACTGATGTTGCTTCAAGAGGAAAACCTCCTTCTCACACTAAGGGGGAGATTCCCATTGTGGCGGTTCCTATTTCCTATTTCAAGGAGCCTGAAACATCTTCCTCCCAACAGGACAAGGGTAAAAGCATACTTACAACAGTATCTGAACCCATACCATGACTTGTGCCTGCTTCCTCAGTGGTTAGGCGTGATCCTAATACACCTATCAGGGTCCCCTATGAAATTAATGGTGTAACCTATCTGATGACTGAGGAAGAAATCCAGGCTCACATGGATAAGGTAGAGATGTTGAGGAAAGTAGCATTGGAGGAATAGGCAAGCACGACTACCCTCAATGAGATAGTGAATGAAGAGGCTGAAGCTTTTAGGTTGAAACCTTTGGATCTTGCTGCCAGGGAAGGTGGAGAAAAGTTCAAAAAGGCTCAGGATGTTGCCTTGATTGCTCTCATGGAAAAGAGGGATGCCAAACTGAAGAAATCTGCTGAAGTTAGGCAACATAACATTGATAGGTATAAATGGATCATGACACAGAGACTGAACCTTGAACCTATCACTGATGTCAAGATCCATCAAAATACCAAGCTAGTAGTTCTCAGCTTCTTCAGGGGTCAAGACAAACGAAATTTTGAATTTCATGATCCCTTCAAACTCTCTGATTTTGGGATCACTGAACTAGATGAGTTGGGTCCTATAATTACTAAGAAAAGTAATGTCGTTGTCAAAATCCTGATGAAATCTCTCAGGACAAAGTATGATTAACTGGCCAAGAAACATGAAGACTTTGGTATTCCCTCACTGCTTCCAGCATCAGCTTCTGCCATTCAGGCTGCCCCATCTTAGTCCTCAAGAAGGAAGAGAAAGAAGATTGAGATTGAACCTGAGATCAGTGCTCCTGGTCTTAACTGCAACAGAGCCCTCCCTGAAGGAGTAAAATTTGTGAATAAATGGGTTATTGAGCAACCTGAAAGAGGTCTCTTCTCTGATGAATATGGGGATCCAATCTTCCAGAGATGGGCAGATATTGATCAAGCAGGAATCAAAGCTATGCTTGGATACTTCCTTATGGCCAACCCTATTAGGAATGAAGCTAATGCCAGGTTCTGCCATGATCTAATGATAAAGATTCAAGAGCACCCTGACAAACATGAACGGGATTCCAAAAGACAAAAGCTTGAAGCCCTGGGTTTGAAGTTCTGAAGCCTGAGTAAATCTGCAAAACTATCTTTTTTTACTTTGTTTTGTTTAGGATTGTAATAATTATGAATGATATTTTGATGTTTTGTTTAACATTCAGTGTCCTAAACTTTACTTAGTAATTCGGTCAGTAAAGATAAATACCTTTCCTATCTCTTACTGAACCTAGAAACACTTAGGTTATTTGTATATCCAAATAGGGGGAGACTGTTGGGTCTGTTAAAACCAAACTCCTTAATCTAGGATTTAAACATAAAATATCCTAAGTGTTTGATAACCGTAAACACTCAGCAAGTCACTGAATGCATAGTCTTTTAGTGAGTCATTCTCAAGATGCTCAGGACGAAGCTATGATGAAAGGTTCACCATTCAGTGAGGTGGTTCTCAGTGAATGATACCTGAGCCAAAGAAGAAGATGATGGATTCAGTGAGTGATGACAATAGCTTACTAAATCCCCATGACTCCTCACCAACAAAGAAGGTTGAGTGAACAAAGACTGAAGATACAAAGACAGAAGTAAAGGCGGGATTAGGCGGGATAAGTTTGAATGGATAATGAAGGGTCCTTATCAAGTGAAGGTCAACTTTCCCTGAAAGGGTATAAAACCAAGAGGTGTATCAACACTAAAGACTATAAAGCATCCCTACTCTTTACTACTTATAGCCATTTGTAACAAGGACAAAATACCAATGTATTTTGACCAATATAGGCTGATGTAATCTTTGTCTCCTAGGTAATTAATATTATATTGTATTTAAGTATTTTAAATATTAATAATAAGTATTAAATAGTAATTAATTAATAATAAATAATTAAATATTGTAAAAATTAATTTTCTTTTTCTAAAAATTTTCTTTTGTCCTTTAGTTTGTAAAAAAGTCATTTTCACCCCCTGGGGGTTTTCAGTTTCATTTTTCACGTTTTATTTTGTACATTTACGTTATTCAAATGTAAACGTACACGTTTTTAGGTTTAAATCATTTTTTGATTGGCTCCAAACGGTCAACCTAATGGACCAGGTGATGGTCAACTAGGTCAAATAGCCTAGAGTCAATGCTCCGTGGAATATAGTGGTTTCCCCGGGTCGTTATGTCCCGATGAGGTGTGATGGTTAATAAACAGGTTTGTGATCAGGTGAATCTGGACGGGAAAGGGGTTTGAATTTGGATTTCAAGGGTTAAGCTCGTAAACATCCCGGGAGGGTGGGTGGGAATTTGCAAATCCTCATGATTGAGTGCATCTCCCCCCGGGCTATCAAACTCCGGAGGAGTCATGACATGATGAGTGAGTTCATCGGAGAACTCCTCATGAAGAGAATTATTATCAAGATGTGAATCTGTGAATTCATGTTCCGGAATAGACTTATCACAATCCTCGTTCTGAATATCAAAGAGTGGATTATCAAAAATCAAAGTGAATTCAGATTCGAATTCAAATAGAGGATTGGTGAGAGTAGTGTTGAATGTTTCGGGAACAAAGTTATTAACATTCTCTATTGGACTGTTGGGATCAGAAGTGAGTGACGGATCAAGATATAGGAGACTTTCAATTTCTCCAAGATCGGCTTCAAAGTCAACGAGATCATCGTTACTTCCCGTAGGAAGTGGATTGATGTGCGTGAGTTCATCGGCGAACTCCTCAAGAAGATGATCAGCATCAGAATGTGGAACTGATGCCTCAAGATACTCGATGTCTCCATAAGATGCACAATCTTTGCTACAATCGGAGAAAGTCTCAAATTGATCTTTTGGACACTCAAGAGGGGAAGGAATATCACACATATGATCAAAAGTTGCCTGTGACTCTCCCGGGATAGGGACAAGGATCTCAACACTAGACTTTATTAATTCGTCCGATTCCTTTTTAGGAACAGTGTCAAGATGCTCATCCCCCATGTTTAGAGAGTGAGTGTGAACTTCGGGTGTGATATCAATAGACTTAGGGAGTGGAGAGGAGCTAGCATTCATGGATTGTACGAGTTCCATTTGATATTCTGCTAGTAATTTCTCCGTCTCATTATTTTCTCCCTGATTTTCAATGGAAGGAATCACAAATGATGAATCCGATGAACCCTTACAAAATTGAAAAATATCAAGGGTAACTTCATCATCATCATCATCATCGTCGAGAAGAGCAGCACGGCGAAATATGGCACGTGTTTTTGCTGCTTATTCTAAGACTAGCAATTCTTCCTTCCTCAATTCGTTTCTAGCATCTCGTTCTTTAGCAAGTAATTCTGCCATGGATTTCTCACGAGAGCTTTGAAACGATGAAGTAGCTATCTCCTCCTTAAGTTCTTTCAATATCTCAAGAGCCTCTAGTAAAAGGTCTTGCTCAGTATCATGAGGAGTTGCTTGGGTTATTTGGTACTGTGGAGGTGGGTCTGAAAATGAATAGTCGTAATTGTTACAAGGAAATGGATTCCTTGTTTGACAATCTGAGCTGAAGTGTGGGCCTCTATAGTAATCACAACAGTAAAACTGTTGAGTCTGGACTGGTGAGTCATATGGGTATTGGTCATAACCAAAGTTCTTAGCTTCACCGGAAAACTGTTCATAGACAAACGTGTTTCCGGCTTGACACTCAAATCCTTGGTGAGGACCACCACAAAACTCACAAAGATATGTCAGTATCTCATGATGTGGTGGCTGGTAGGATGAATCAGATGTATCATGGTAAGGATAGGGAGCTTGGTTATAGACAGACCCATCTCCTGACTCTACCATGCTACAGCCGGGACAATTCCCACCATTATGAGGACCACCACACCATTGGCAACCAAAATGGTGTGGATACGACATAGGAAAGAATCAAAGGTTTACAGAGGGTAAGGAATGAAGAATCAAAGATGTGAGAGGGTAAAGGTGAATATTTTTGGGTTTTTGGATAAGCATTTTGTACAAATAGGAAAGAAGATGTTTTTGTGTTTTTTGTGTTCGTTGAAAACTGAGTTTAAAATGTTTTCGTGAACGGTTTTGTTTTTATAAGAAAATAAGAAGATAATATGAAAAAGGGTGGTAAATATACAATGAGTGTATATGCCGATTCACTAATCTGAAAACCGTTTAGAAAAACGCGCACGGCCTCCCCGGCAGCGGCGCCAAAATTTGATTGGCTCCAAACGGTCAACCTAATGGACCAGGTGATGGTCAACTAGGTCAAACAGCCTAGAGTCAATGCTCCGCGGAATATAGTGGTTTCCCCGGGTCGTTATGTCCCGACGAGGTGTGATGGTTAATAAACGGGTTTGTGATCGGGTGAATCTGGACGGGAAAGGGGTTTGAGTTTGATTAAACTAAGGAATATACTAAGAAATAGCTTAAATAAGCTATATGAATAAGACTATGAAATCAGAAAAACCAGAAACGATTTAAACCTAAAAACGCGTACGTTTACATTTGAATAACGTAAACGTACAAAATAAAACGTGAAAAATGAAATCTGAAAACCCCCAGGGGGTGAAAATGACTTTTTTATAAACTAAAGGATAAAAGAAAATTTTTAGAAAAAGAAAATTAATTTTTACACTATTTAATTATTTATTATTAATTAATTACTATTTAATACTTAGTATTAATATTTAAAATACTTAAATACAATATAATATTAATTAAATAAAAGAAAAATGAAAATAAAAGTTCTAAAATTATAAAATAACTAAAAACTAATTTTAAAACTAAAAATATGTCTTTTTGTCTTTTTGTGGTTTTTATATTAATTAATTACTAATTAAATATTAATTACCTAATTAAACTATTTAAATTATAAAAAATAGAAAATGAACAGTAGAAATTATGAAAAAATTCCTAAAATTATATTACATTATATAAACGCTAGGAAAAATATAAAAACTAGGTCTTACTTAATGAAAATTAATTATGCTATTTAAAACTTAAATATTAATTAATTACTAATAAAACTAATATTAAATCTAATAATTACTAAATGACAAAATAAAAATACCAAGTACTTAATAAAAATTTAAAAATGAAAATAAATTTAAATAATATTAAATAGAAACTATCACTTAATTTTAACTTGGATTTTCTGGATTTTCTTTTTGGAAAACTATTTTAAAACTAGAAACATGAAACTTTTCTAAAAACAACTTTTGTGGAACTTAAAATTAAGCAAAATACAAGCTTATTGGTGTGACAGTTGACTTTGGTCAACTGTCAAGGGAAAAAGATGATGTAGGCAGCTTAGGGGGGCCCACAAGGGTGAAATAAGCTGCAAATCAGTGAAATGGATCAAAATAAGCTTGAAGGAACAAGCACAAGCCCTGAATAAGCCCAATAAGCTGATTAAGCTAATCCAAAAACCAAACAGTCCATCAGGAATGGGACAAAGTTAAGGAGCAATTCCAAGTGGGGTCCACAATGGCCTAGGTCAAACTAATGGTCAAATATCAAAGAGTGATAGGAGGGGGTTTCAAAGAACCAAGAGTGGACAAGTGGGGCCCACTAGGGTGGCCAGAAACTACCACCAAAGTGGTGGTGATGGTGGAGGGTCTGCTGCAGCAGGGCACACAGCTCCTCTGCAACTCAGTTTTAGGGCGTGTGGGGCCCAGATAAAAAATCGCAAAAATGTAAGAACCATGGAACCTCAAAGATGAGGTGGGAAACTTTAACTAGAAACAAGTTTCAAGTCTTGAGTCTAAGCTGAAATTTCTATAAAATTCTTGGAACTTTTGGAAAAATTTAAGAACATGCACTTTTGACTTTTTACCAAAATTTAAATATTTGACTTTCTTGAACTTTGATTGGGTATAACTGACTTAATTGGATGTGTTAAGTTGCATGAAGGCTAAATATGACAAAAAGTACAACCTTTATACAAAATGGGTAAGTTTTGAGACCCACATACCTCAACAGTTAACTGTTGGGGGAATGGAAGTGAAATTCTTAACTTTTGCTAAAAACCTACCAATATTATGATTTGCTTGTCTAAGTATGACCTAATGTGAATAATGGAAGCAATAAACAACAAGTGAAACACCCTGGAGTGTCATGAACCACACTGATCCAAACACACCCTCAACTCCTAACTATTTTTTATTTCAAAAGGATTTTGGTTAAATGAGCTCAGATTCTTGCTACCTACTAATTAACAAGCTATAACTAAACCTAATAAGCAAGATTAAGTAGAAATAAACCAAAGACAAGCATTGATGCAGTAAGTAGCAAAAATTTAGGAAATTGCTTACAATAGTCCAATGCCTTAGACCACATGAGCCACATACCAAGTTTGCATCCTAAAGACTCCCTTGAGTTACTAATACACTGGAAATTCAATATCACCTAAGCTCCATGCTTTTTCCATCATCCACACTGATTTTTTATTTTTTCTCTATTTACTTTGGATTTTGAGCATTTTTGTGTTTCTAAACTGAATCTGTTTCAAATGCTTGGAATACTTCAAAAAAACTTATAGGTGGACTAAAATAAACTTAAACAAGCAGTGAACAACAATCTTGAGCAAGTTAAGTACAATTTGAGATTTTTAAATAAGAAAAATAGCATACATTGATTTATGGAAGTGAAACTTGAAATTGATGTTTAACAAGAGTTCAAATTACAATAACAAACTTAATACAACAATTTAAAACTAAAGATTACATTTAAAAATAAAAACGACACTAAATTATTTTTCTAAAAACTACTCTACACTAGATACCAATACATCTTCTCATTTCTTTGACTTAAATAAGCTCTAGTGTCCTCTTCTGACTTTCCCACACCTTCTTGAGCCGTTGGATGGGCTTAAATGATCATGGCCGTTCAAAAACCTTTTGGCGGGAAAAATTGTTGAGTGGGATAGGTGAGGTAATAAATGAGGAGAGGTGGGGGGTTGGTGTTGGCAGGTGAAGGTATTAATGATAGTTGGTGAGGAAAGTGGAGGAGGGGGAGGCAAAGCTCTTGGGATTAGAGGTGTTAATGGTGGAGGGAATCAGAGATTAGGGGTGGTGGAGTTTGACCCTGTGTTTGACCGGGTAATATTATAAAAGGGGTGGGAGTGTTGGGCTTGGATTGGTGGGCTTTGGGGTATTGGGTCAGGTTGTGTGTTGGACCAGGTTTTGTTTTTGGGTTTGGTAATAACAAAGGGTCCAAATGGTTAAGTAACTAAATCACAAGGACCAATTTTGTAATTTTGCAAACCTTAGGGACTGAAAATGTAGATTTCACAAATTGCTACTAAGGACCAAAATTGCCAATCACCAATATTTCAAAAACCATTTTTTGCCATTTTCATTTTTCAAAATTTCCCAGGGACCTATTTTACCAAATTTGAAATCTCAGGGACCAAATATGTAATTTTGGAAAACTTATGACCCAAGTGTAATATTTTGTGAAATTTGACATTCAAAAGCTTGGGTTGACTTTTCCTTTCAAAATAAATGCATAGGGACTATTTTTGACAAATTTTGAAACTTGGGGGACTGAAACTGCTAATATTGCAAACTTTGTACGTTTTTCATTTGGTTTTGCTCATTTTGCATCTAAAACATATAAAACACAATTTTGAAATATTTTCAGTATTTTGATGCATTTCTGAGTGTTTTTGTATGTTTTGCAGTTCAGATTTGACCAAAAATGATGAGTGTTTGAGCACTCATCAAATATACATGTGTATAAATTGAGAATAAGAGAGATGTAAAGATTAAGTTTGTGTAATAATGCTTAGACATTCACAAACCAAATCTTTACTCTCTCCAAAGAACAATACAATCCCTGAGTTAGCTCAGTAGGATCTCAAGTTGTCACTCAAACTTAGTTTGGGTTTAGTGAGGAGTAACACCATACTTGTCATTTCAATCCCAAGTGTTGTTCTGCAAACACTTGGGTATAATTCTTTTTGATTAATTTCTAATAAAGAGTTAAACGTTGAAAAACCTTGTGTAGAACCGTAGAAGGGGGTGAATATGGTTTCTTCGGCTTTTAGAACGTTTAAAAAAACTTTAAGCCACGAAGTAAACCAAGTGATCTAAGTAGGAACAACCACAAAGATAATCACAACCAAAGTATATAAAGCAAGTAGAGAGACACCACAATATATACTGGTTCGGGATGGGGGGGGGGGGGTTTATACCATCCGTACATCAAGTTGCGAATCCACGACACCGATACTATTACTCTAGTATAATCCTTTCGGTGGACTACAAACCGTTACAATTCACTCCACCGATATATACCAATATCGATGCTCACAAACAAGGAGTTACTCCCACGGTATTCCGCCCTCAAAAACCACCCAAAAGAATCTCGCGATTCGACTTCACCTAAGGGTCACAAAGACCACTACCAATACTTCCCATCGGAAGTATTAAACCCCAACTAGATCCCTAATGTTAGGTTTTGGATCTTATAAATACCTATCCTTGCTAAACCCCCAATTGTACTTCACACAAAACCTTAACATTAATCAATCTAAGGTTTACCAACTCAAATAGCCAATTTGGAAAATGTTTTGTGAAGTGTTTATGTGAAAACCAATTATCAAAGGGAGAAAGAAAGAAGAGATAATTGGGTAGAGGTAGAATGGGTATTCCTCATATGGCATAGAAAAGAGAGAAAGAATATGCCATGGGATATTCCTCTAAAGGGAAGAGTGAGGAGGGTTAGGTTAAGAAGTAACCATGGTTAGGTTTAGAAAGAAGTGTATAGAGAATGAACCATGGTTAGGTCAAAGGGTGTATCCAAGGGAATGTTCCATCCTTGGTGTGGTTAAGAGTTAACCATGATTGGGTTTAGAAAGAATAAACCATGGTTAGGTTAAAGAAGCATATACAAGGGAATATTCCATCCTTGGTGTGGTTAAGAGTTAACCAAGGTTAAGTGTAGAGAACTAATCATAGTTGGGTTAGAAGAACCATGGTTGTGTTAAGAAGGGTGTGTGTTGAGAAGTAACCATAGTTGGGTTAGGATAAACCATGGTTGGGTTAAGAATAGTATATTCCAAGGAATATTCCATTTCTTGGGGAGGAAGGAGAAATGGATGGTTGAGATATGTTGTAAGAGAATGAATGGTTGTGATGAAGAGTGTGTAGAGTATGAGTTGGATTGTGTAAGAATGAGGAGATGTGTGTGTTGGGATCAAAGTTTTACTATTTATCAAGTCTCGATCATTTACTTGTAATAGGTTGCTAAGGCTTGTTTGTTTATTTAATCTTAAGGCTTATGTAGCAAGCCCATGGGCCCTAAGCCCATTTCGATTTACTAGATAGGGAGGAAGGGAGTGTTGCCCTACTCCTTCCCTATATATACTAGTCATATGTAACTAGTTACCTTGTTGGTTATTTCATTATTCTAAGAAAACTCTTTCATTTCTATTTCTCATAGTGTCTTAATCAACCATCTCTCCTTCTCATCTTATTTCTATCATCCTTATACTTGTGTTTACATAAATTGTGACCTAACAAGTGGTATCATTCGCCGAAAGAAGGTGTAGTTCTTGTTTTTAAGTTGAATCTGATCCAAAACCTCTTTTTCTACTCGATTTTTTCTGATAATTTTGTACTTTCTTGTTTGTTTCTTGGTTTTTATCACATCTTCGCTTACAAACTTGTGCTACAAATCATAACAAACAAAAAAGTGTCAAACTTTCTTTCAAAAAAGTGATTTGAGCTTGTGTGTTTCGCATTTTTTAAGCTCCTACACGTTTTTATAAGAAAAAATCCTTACTTTTCTTGTTTTTCTTGGGTTTTAACATTTTTTTTATTACAAACTAGTGTTATAAACCTTTCCCAACAAGAAAGTTTCAATCTTTTTGGAAATTTTCAAGCTTAAAAAATTCGATTTTGGTTATTGTACTTGTTTTCTAGAACACAAAAAATTTTCATAAAAATCATCAAGTTTGCAACTTTCTTCAAGTTTTGGTGTTTTTATAACTAGAAGTAGAAGAATCTTGAAATAAAAACTTCATTTGGGTGAGCTTTTTGCAAAATCAAAATTCTAGCAAACTTTCTAGAACACAAAAAATTTTCATAAAAATCATCAAGTTTTCAAATTTCTTCAAGTTTTAGTGTTTTTATAACTAGAAGTACAAGAATCTTGAAATAAAAACTTCATTTGGGTGAGCTTTTTGCAAAATCAAAATTCTAGCAAACTTTCTAGAACACAAAAAATTTTCATAAAAATCATCAAGTTTGCAACTTTCTTCAAGTTTTTGTGTTTTTATAACTAGAAGTACAAGAATCTTGAAATACAAACTTCATTTGGATGAGCTTTTTGCAAAATCAAAATTCTAGCAATCTTTCTAAATCACAAAGTTTCTAAATCACAAAGTTTCGAGAACACACTTGCTCCCGTTGCTTTCTCGGTGTTTCCCTTGCTTGTATAAGTGACAAAACACTTCGACTCGTGGTATACTCTCTAAATTGTATAATTTAGAAAGTTTTGGTGCTAAGTTTCTAGAAAACTGAAAAGTTTCTAAAACACTGAAAAGTTTCTAGAACACTGAAAAGTTTCTAGAACACTGAAAAGTTTCTAAAACAGTGAAAAGTTTCTAAAACACTGAAAAGTTTCTAGAAAATTGAAAAGTTTCTAAAACACTGAAAAGTTTCTAGAACACTGAAAAGTTTCTAAAACACTAAAAAGTTTCTAAAACACTGAAAGGTTTCTAGAACACTGAAAACTTTCTAAAACACTGAAAAGTTTCTAGAACACTGAAAAGTTTCTAAAACACTAAAAAGTTTCTAATGCACAAAAGTTTCTAAAACACAAAAGTTTCGAAAACACTTATTTTTTGAGAACACAGTTTCGAAATTACCAAAGTTTCGAGATTACATATTTTTCGAGAACTCTCAAATTCTTTCGAGAACTGCTTTCTGACTAAGTTTCGAGAATTGGCATTACATCTATACCTTCTGTAAGATCAATCTATCACACAAGTTTCTTTCTAACATCTTCTTACTATCTTCTTTCTATCTTAAAAAAAAAAAAAAAAAAAAAAAAAAAAAAAAAAAAAAACAGAAAAGAAAAGAAAAGAAAAAAAATAATAAAAAAAATTGTGACGTTAGAATAGCATTTTACAGTGATTTTCAAAATTTTGGAACAGAAATATTTTTCAAATAAATTTTGGAGGGAAAATCTGAAATCACTATTTCGACCTTGGTTTTACATTTTTGTTTGATTATTTCGATTACATCGCAACAATCAAGGGGGAGAGAAATGTCGTTTACAATATCTCACGTACCTTCTGCCAACTACCTTCCTCACCAATATTCTCATCAGCAACAATATCATCAACAACAAAGTCACAGCTCCCTCATTTGTCAAGTTCTGCTATTTGGCAATGAATCAAGGCCTCCAATGTTGCTACCAGGAACATATACTGATTGGAAATGGAGTGTAACACCCCAACCCGTCAAGGGTAAAGATATCACAATAAATAGTGTCCAACAGAGCAAAACACAAGCTTTATACTTTAACAATACAACGAGTACAAGGTTACCAATGAATTCCAAGATAAGGAAATTTCAATAATAAAACAATGTCCATAATATAAAGGAACTCTAGGTTTGGTCCACATTCTCTCATCCCAAAGCAAAACCCCGCATCCTAGCTTAAGTACCTGCCGCATGGAAAAGAAAACGCGGCTGAGCATAAAAAGCTCAGTGAACAGATATGAAGATAACAAGCACATCAAGTAATAAGATAAGAGAGTATGAATAGAAATTACATATGGTGTCACCAGGTATATCAAGGAAATTTCAAGGTTTAATATGAAACGTCATCGAGGTTATGTATCAAGAATCGTCAAGTGTAATAGTAAGGGTTAACTAGTTTCAAGGATCGTCAAGTATAATGTCAAGGTTTGAGTATAGTATCAAAGGTTACCAAATTCCAAGGTTTCCAAGGTTTAAGCAAGGTCAAGTATCAATAGTTTGCAAGGTCAAGTATCAAGTGTCAAGTGTCAAGTGTCAAATGTCAAGTATCAAGTGTCAAGGTTACCAGGTGTCAAGTATCAAGGGTCAAGGCTATCAGGTGTCAAGTATCAAGGCTATCAAGTATTAGGTATCAAGTGTTAAGGCTATCAGTATTTAAACCCCAGGCACACAAGTCAAGTCAAGTATATCAAGCCAAGTATCCCAAGATGGAGTGATCAACTCCCAAGATGTGAGGGGCTGCAATGCACACACGCCCAATCACCAAGTAATATATATCATGTAGTCCACATCATAATCAAGATGGCCGTAGCCCAAGACAAGTCAAGACAAATCTAGGATGCATCCATACGCCCCTGCTGGCCAATAACAATAATCATAATAATCATAGCAGCAGTAGATCACAAGAATCAGGGACGGTGGGGGACATCTCTCTAGCCCCACTAGAGTACATAACATTGGTGCATCAATGCTATGGTTGTGGCTACTCCACAACAAGTAGCTCCTGGGTAAAATACTGATGGGTCAAGGGACAAGGTTCAATATCAAGTACAAGTGGTCAAGTCATGATCAAGGGTTCAAGTCAAGGTTCAATAACAGGGGTTCAATATCAAGGGTTCAATATCAAGGTCAATGTCAAGGTCAATGTCAAGTGTCAATATCAAGGGTTCAATCTCAAGGGTTCAATAATAAGTAATATAAAAGAGAGAGAAAGGTCATGAGAGAAGTAGGTTGTACTCTTGCAGAAAGAGTACAGAATATCTGTACCTCGGTCCAATTGCACAAGCAAAGTCACAATTCAAAGAGAGAATGGGTCACTCCCGCTTCACCGAACCTAGAAGATAATTGATACGAATCAAGACGAGTCCGAATTACTCAAATTACTTCTTTTTGTTATCTTTCCAATTTTTGTAGGTTTCCATACTTAGCGACTTCCCACTTTAAGTAGTTTAAACATTTTAGAAGACTTTCTATTTTAGGCAAGTTTTCCAATTTAGTAAGTTTTCAAATTTAGTAAGTTCCATAAATTGTAATTTAATACTTAAAGGTTACAATGGACAATTGATAATATTTAAGGTTAAAATGACCAATATAATAGTTTAGGTTTTAAAATGTCAATATTATAAGTTTAGGGTCTAAAATGCAAATTATTAAAATTAAATATTAAAAGTCAAATAAAATTATTTTAAAACTTATTTTAATAAATTAATATTAAGATAATAATTTTGGACCCCGTCATTATAATTTTATATAATTTAGTAATGTACCCACGATATAAATATTCCCGTCTTGACGACTCAGGATTTTTATTATTTTGAAAACAACAAGTTCATGACACCCTCTTGTTAAAATATGCCGAGACAATTACTTCTCTTGTTGTTTAAATAAGCCGCGACACACACCCTTATTGATATGCATGCATATGTCCATTTTAGCTCATATTATATTAGGTTCAAGACATGCAATTGTCGCGTATTAAAAGATCAAGACTCACTTATAAAACCAATCAGAAAAATAGACAACAACCATATTAAGTTAATATATAAGGTTTCATGAAGTTAACCACATGCTACCCTTTTTATATACGAAATTAGCTTGCATGCATCAGTCATTTTTGATTAGGTAATTACCAGGTTTTAACCAATACAAACAGCCAGAACTATATCAAGATCGACCAAACAGTTTATTATTATTTCATGCGATTTCTCTTCTTCATTTTATGCGACAATAACTCATCATTTCATGTGACATAATCGTTTCATACTTATTCTTATTTGAAACAAACAAAGCTCAGGTTAGTTTTAGATTACATGTTATATATACATCTATATGAGTTCATGTCGCGAAGCAAAACAAAGACGAAGGTAGATTATACCTTGGGTCGGAATGATGAGTCGGAATGATGAACGAAATGATAAATGAGAACCCCAACCAGAAGTTATATTCGAACTGATCGAGCAATTTTCGAACCCGATCTAACTACGATCACTCACCACCTTGCTAGACCTCTTTCGTACAAAACCCAACCCTTATCGAGTTTAGATCACACGAGCAAACCAAAACGGATAACCCGACGATCACCAAGACCAAAACTTGAATACACCACCTTCGTACCCTCGTAGACAAAACTTTGTACATGTCCTGGTGATTGAATGGAAGAAGACAGAAATGGTGCCGCCACTCTTTTAGATTAGGGTTAAGTGTGAGATTTAGAATGCGTTATCAGGTTTAAGAAATAAGATGGGAAGGGAATTAAATGGGGTGTGCAGCCGAGCATTATGGGATAGTCAAAAGATCAAATCTTCATTCTTCAAATGTTTCTAACGTATCCTCATATCTCTACTTGTATATATGTTGCGTACAATAATAAAGAAATCAGACCCATATATATATTTTCATAGTCGTGTGATGATATTTAAGAGCATATGTTGTATTCATTTTCAAAGATCATAATAGTAGAAAATATGGGAGTATATTGTTTAAACTAGGCAAGTCGTGATTTATGGTTTGATTGTAGCCGAGATTTATGGTGTTTGTGGAGGTGATTTATAGGAGAAAAAAAATAAGAGATATTTATCCATATAAGTGTTATCATAATTCACATTAAAGAGCGCTACAAATTACTATATGAGTTCGGTCCAAGCACATGCCCTAAACGTGTGATATATTTAACTAAGAACATTATTTTGTGTCAAATTTTAATCATACTTAGCTTAGAGATCATATATTTGTAGCTATCAAATTATAAGGTTTCATAACTTAGATTATAACATATCGTAATGACTTGATTTATTAATCATCTTTTCAAAAGTTTAAAATTTGGGTATTTCACATGATCAAAAATTCTGGGTTTTACAACTCTTCCCCTCTCAAAAGAATTTTCGTCCGCGAAAATGAAAGGAGGAATAAGGTAGCGAAACAAAACGATCGCCTACCCGACTACAAAGGAAAATGGGGGTAGCTGGCTCGCATAGACTCATCGGTCTCCCAGGTCGCCTCATGTGGTGTATGGTTCTTCCAAAGAACTTTAACAAGACGAATACTTTTTTTTTTTTTTTTTTGACTCTCTCCTGTCTATCAAGAATGGTTAAATCTGATCAAAAGGGTATGACACCATATGTAGAGGATGATAATTGTATATTCTGGACAGCTCATATGGAATACGAACAAAATTTCAAGTCAAGTTAACTGTATCAAATAGTAGAGATTCTCTACAAGAGTTTGATGCAAATCGAGAGTTTCAAGTTTTTTCAATTATCTAACGAACGAATGCAGGGTAACCGCGTAGGCAAAATGAACCTAAAGTCTCACAAGTCGCAGAAATTTCAATGGAGTTCAAATTTTAAGCTTCTATAGATGCTCCCCGAGATATCCTATGGCCACAATAAGTGCACGTTATATGATGTGAGTATTATCACGTTGGCCAGGCGTCATAATACTAGCATCATATAAATATGCTCACATGATGGTCATACTTTATCACGAGTCGTAAACAAACAAGTCAATCTTAGTTCACCTATTACTTCTATCACCCAAGAGGTCAGCCGAAATCAAGCGTCATAACCAAGAGGAACATCCAATAACAAGACAACGGAAGTCTCAATGAATAACTAGAGGAAAACAAGACTACTCGCAAGAGTAACGGAATTCTAACATATCAACAATTAAGGTACGTCGTCTCAAAAGCATCTATCTTCCCAAAATTCGCCAAAATTTCCAAAACAAGACTAATATCAAGCATACGCAGAATGAACATGGAACAGAGATGATATTGGAGAACCTAAATCATCCAAGGATCACATTATCAGATAACGAAACTCAAGAAATTAACGAGAGTGGACATTAGTCACCATTAACTTCATCCTTCACAGAATCAACTCATCCAAACAACAAAATGGTTTGTTCCAAAACTTCCCATTCAAAACTTCAAATCACTTCAAGTTCAAGAAATTTGTCTTCTTTTGTCTATCAAACTGGGAATGAAACAAAACTATGAACTTGAGTCTGATTCATCAAGCCTTCTGCGGTTCTTCTTAGAATGCGATGGAGTAATGAAAATTCTGACACGATCTTTAAATTTCTTCATCATCCAGTCTGTTTCCGCTCTTAATTCATCTTAGTACAACCAAGATGAATAGGGAAGTGAGACTGCATGTCTTCATCGGCTCCAGGTTCGCCACCTTGACTAGCTTCTTGTCCCCTACATCGCCAGCACTTCTGCCTTGTAAGGAGTGTTTTCATTCTTCATGGTAGCCATTGTCGTTGTCCATTCCAGGTCAGGCAGTGAAGTTAATCTTCTCATAAGTTTCTAGTTGACGCACAATGGTAAGCGTCTTCCAAGATCCTTCTGTAAGATTTAAAAGACTAGCGTTTCAAATTTATTGTCGGTCTTGATCACTTGGTGCAAATTTCAGATCTTGCGGAATTTAAAGAGATATTCTAATCTAAGAACACCGTTGTCCAACAATTATCAATCTCCCTAAAATGCACAAGTGGTCGCCAAATTTCTAACAAGGTACAAAATAGTTTCCATGTCCTTTCTCGTCTTCGAATGTACTATTACGTCATACCATGACTGTTTGTCCAAGTACTCACGAGAAAACTGTATTTCTCAGATTCACAAGATGGTCAGAGCTTTAGCTAATACCATTAGCGTCACTAACCGTCATAGTAGTCGTCACGAATACGGAAAGCGATTTCCAAATAACTTCCACTCATAACTCCATTTCAAAACATACCACAATGTCGTACTATACAATTTCTCCAAATATTCACGAAAACATAACCTCATCATGTACACGGAAATAGTTGACGTGATAGCCAATACAATTGGAATCGTTAACTTATTATCACGAAATACAATTACAGCCTCACAATCATCTTGAGAAACCTTCACGTTCACTCTATGTCGTCTCTCCTCTTCTTCACCAATAAAACTGATATAATTCACGGCTTACTCTTGGTTAGTAACCCATTTCTTAGAAGTTCTTTTATTTGTTTCTTCAGTCTTTCAAATGAAGCCATCAGAAACGGATTTTCAAAGGTAGGTCCAAATTCATATCAAGGTAAACGGAATTGTAACTACATTCGCCAAACCGGACGGATAGTTCAAGAATTTAGATCAAGTGTAAGGTTTATCAAGAGTCTTTAGGCAAACAAGTTAACTATTCAAAAAGGTTGGGATTTTGTTCAGCTTCATAGCCCAAGTGTGCCTCATTGCGAATACGAACATTGTATTGTTGTCAAAATGATACGCGTGGAATGCTAGTTGCCAACACCGTCAATAGAGTCAAAAAGATGAGAATTATCCGAAAGAAACGGAATTTATCAGGTCAATTAGTTTAGGGTGCAAAACCATCGTACCAATACTTCCAAAATCATCAAGATTCCCATAATAATTAACTGATGAATACAAACAAGATTTCCATAACAAAACGCACAAGAGGGAAACTTAATTCAAAATGAGAGTAACTTGGAAATGGAAATGAAGTTTGAAGTTAAACAAAAGAGTAAAAGAACTAGTTCATGATTACAAATTCCCTTCATTCAACTCGGGTTATAGCGGCTGGTCGCCATAGACTCTAGGTCGGAGTCTACCTCATTTTCTTCCTTCTCTTTTTCTCTTTCACTAATCCAGCCGTTCTTATTATTCTCGTGTTGCGGTAGAAGGCGGCTAGCAAAGCCACTCTCACTATCTCTCTCATCTCCTTCCGCAAACTCAGGCACTTCCCGCAATACTTGGTGCCAATACTTTTTTTTTCATCATTTGGTGTGGTTTCATACTTCTCTTCCTTCTTGTCCTCCACCTTCTGGCTGCCCGTCGCATTAACAGTAATTCCTTTACTCGTACTTACACGCTCGGTCTGTCTCACAACATCCTTTATGGCTTGAGTCGCCATTTCCTTTTGGTCTTCGTTAGGTGATCCAGAGTGACGAGATTTAACCATCTGAACGGTTACCAATTGATCAGGATAAGGAAATCAGGAATAACCACGAAAAGTAAAAGTATGCCGAAAGAAACCTAATATCTACCCAATCCTCACCGGTTTAAACTTAAGTTCGCACAGAGTAGAATCCTAAATCAAGTTCTCAAGGTGTTCATCAATGTTACTACAGTAGAAACCTAATGGTCCAAAACTCACAGGTCCAGGTTATGTATTATAAGTCGTCAGCCTGGTCTCTGATACCATAAATTGTAACACCCCAACCCGTCAAGGGTAAAGATATCACAATAAATAGTGTCCAACAGAGCAAAACACAAGCTTTATACTTTAACAATACAACGAGTACAAGGTTACCAATGAATTCCAAGATAAGGAAATTTCTATAATAAAACAATGTCCATAATATAAAGGAACTCTAGGTTTGGTCCACATTCTCTCATCCCAAAGCAAAACCCCGCATCCTAGCTTAAGTACCTGCCGCATGGAAAAGAAAACGCGGCTGAGCATAAAAAGCTCAGTGAACAGATATGAAGATAACAAGCACATCAAGTAATAAGATAAGAGAGTATGAATAGAAATTACATATGGTGTCACCAGGTATATCAAGGAAATTTCAAGGTTTAATATGAAACGTCATCGAGGTTATGTATCAAGAATCGTCAAGTGTAATAGTAAGGGTTAACTAGTTTCAAGGATCGTCAAGTATAATGTCAAGGTTTGAGTATAGTATCAAAGGTTACCAAATTCCAAGGTTTCCAAGGTTTAAGCAAGGTCAAGTATCAATAGTTTGCAAGGTCAAGTATCAAGTGTCAAGTACCAAGAATTAGGTATCAAGTGTCAAGTGTCAAATGTCAAGTATCAAGTGTCAAGGTTACCAGGTGTCAAGTATCAAGGGTCAAGGCTATCAGGTGTCAAGTATCAAGGCTATCAAGTATTAGGTATCAAGTGTTAAGGCTATCAGTATTTAAACCCCAGGCACACAAGTCAAGTCAAGTATATCAAGCCAAGTATCCCAAGATGGAGTGATCAACTCCCAAGATGTGAGGGGCTGCAATGCACACACGCCCAATCACCAAGTAATATATATCATGTAGTCCACATCATAATCAAGATGGTCGTAGCCCAAGACAAGTCAAGACAAATCTAGGATGCATCCATACGCCCCTGCTGGCCAATAACAATAATCATAATAATCATAGCAGCAGTAGATCACAAGAATCAGGGACGGTGGGGGACATCTCTCTAGCCCCACTAGAGTACATAACATTGGTGCATCAATGCTATGGTTGTGGCTACTCCACAACAAGTAGCTCCTGGGTAAAATACTGATGGGTCAAGGGACAAGGTTCAATATCAAGTACAAGTGGTCAAGTCATGATCAAGGGTTCAAGTCAAGGTTCAATAACAGGGGTTCAATATCAAGGGTTCAATATCAAGGTCAATGTCAAGGTCAATGTCAAGTGTCAATATCAAGGGTTCAATCTCAAGGGTTCAATAATAAGTAATATAAAAGAGAGAGAAAGGTCATGAGAGAAGTAGGTTGTACTCTTGCAGAAAGAGTACAGAATATCTGTACCTCGGTCCAATTGCACAAGCAAAGTCACAATTCAAAGAGAGAATGGGTCACTCCCGCTTCACCGAACCTAGAAGATAATTGATACGAATCAAGACGAGTCCGAATTACTCAAATTACTTCTTTTTGTTATCTTTCCAATTTTTGTAGGTTTCCATACTTAGCGACTTCCCACTTTAAGTAGTTTAAACATTTTAGAAGACTTTCTATTTTACGCAAGTTTTCCAATTTAGTAAGTTTTCAAATTTAGTAAGTTCCATAAATTGTAATTTAATACTTAAAGGTTACAATGGACAATTGATAATATTTAAGGTTAAAATGACCAATATAATAGTTTAGGTTTTAAAATGTCAATATTATAAGTTTAGGGTCTAAAATGCAAATTATTAAAATTAAATATTAAAAGTCAAATAAAATTATTTTAAAACTTATTTTAATAAATTAATATTAAGATAATAATTTTGGACCCCGTCATTATAATTTTATATAATTTAGTAATGTACCCACGATATAAATATTCCCGTCTTGACGACTCAGGATTTTTATTATTTTGAAAACAACAAGTTCATGACACCCTCTTGTTAAAATATGCCGAGACAATTACTTCTCTTGTTGTTTAAATAAGCCGCGACACACACCCTTATTGATATGCATGCATATGTCCATTTTAGCTCATATTATATTAGGTTCAAGACATGCAATTCTCACGTATTAAAAGATCAAGACTCACTTATAAAACCAATCAGAAAAATAGACAACAACCATATTAAGTTAATATATAAGGTTTCATGAAGTTAACCACATGCTACCCTTTTTATATACGAAATTAGCTTGCATGCATCAGTCATTTTTGATTAGGTAATTACCAGGTTTTAACCAATACAAACAGCCAGAACTATATCAAGATCGACCAAACAGTTTATTATTATTTCATGCGATTTCTCTTCTTCATTTTATGCGACAATAACTCATCATTTCATGTGACATAATCATTTCATACTTATTCTTATTTGAAACAAACAAAGCTCAGGTTAGTTTTAGATTACATGTTATATATACATCTATATGAGTTCATGTCGTGAAGCAAAACAAAGACGAAGGTAGATTATACCTTGGGTCGGAATGATGAGTCGGAATGATGAACGAAATGATAAATGAGAACCCCAACCAGAAGTTATATTCGAACTGATCGAGCAAGACCTTTTTCGAACCCGATCTAACTACGATCACTCACCACCTTGCTAGACCTCTTTCGTACAAAACCCAACCCTTATCGAGTTTAGATCACACGAGCAATCCAAAACGGATAACCCGACGATCACCAAGACCAAAACTTGAATACACCACCTTCGTACCCTCGTAGACAAAACTTTGTACATGACCTGGTGATTGAATGGAAGAAGACAGAAATGGTGCCGCCACTCTTTTAGATTAGGGTTAAGTGTGAGATTTAGAATGCGTTATCAGGTTTAAGAAATAAGATGGGAAGGGAATTAAATGGGGTGTGCAGCCGAGCATTATGGGATAGTCAAAAGATCAAATCTTCATTCTTCAAATGTTTCTAACGTATCCTCATATCTCTACTTGTATATATGTTGCGTACAATAATAAAGAAATCAGACCCATATATATATTTTCATAGTCGTGTGATGATATTTAAGAGCATATGTTGTATTCATTTTCAAAGATCATAATAGTAGAAAATATGGGAGTATATTGTTTAAACTAGGCAAGTCGTGATTTATTGTTTGATTGTAGCCGAGATTTATGGTGTTTGTGGAGGTGATTTATAGGAGAAAAAAAATAAGAGATATTTATCCATATAAGTGTTATCATAATTCACATTAAAGAGCGCTACAAATTACTATATGAGTTCGGTCCAAGCACATGCCCTAAACGTGTGATATATTTAACTAAGAACATTATTTTGTGTCAAATTTTAATCATACTTAGCTTAGAGATCATATATTTGTAGCTATCAAATTATAAGGTTTCATAACTTAGATTATAACATATCGTAATGACTTGATTTATTAATCATCTTTTCAAAAGTTTAAAATTTGGGTATTTCACATGATCAAAAATTCTGGGTTTTACATGGAGATTTCTACAATGGCTCACAGAACGTCCTGCTGCAGATCTTATGCTTCAATCCATTCAAGATGGTCATACAAAATGATATTTCTTGCCGACTCAACAGGAATTATAAGACTACAAACTTTTGAAGATTTGAATGCTACTGAACTTGGTCAATACTGTGCTGACAAACAAGCTTCATGTTTCATGACAATAGCCCTTCCCAGTCCAATTTACATGAATATGGACTTTCAAGCCAGTGCTTATGAAATGTGGAAATATCTTGAAGCTATGCATCGTACAGAAGAACTTCATCACATCAGAATGAAGCAAATTCTTGAATCCTGTTTAAGCATGAATCCTCTGAAGACCATTCTCCCTGCTCCACCATCTCCAGTTGTTGACCATGGATCATTAATTTACACTCCGAATGGTCTCTTCTTCAATCCTCCAAATTCACTTGAACCTATCTTCATCCCACAGTACTCTCCTGCAACACTATATAATCATATGCAATCACTTCTGCAAATCTTGTGAAGCTTGGAAAAGTAACTACTGATAAAGGCAAATGCATGATGGAAGATACTGACGATGAAAAAGATCTTATCGAACCAAGCATGGCATTCTTGGCACATACGGAAAACATTGCAGATGTGGAAGCTCAAGATTATGATTCAATTTCACTCTCTGACGATAATGTTGAATACAATGCCACACTTAGTCAAATGGAAGTTGAAGGGGGTAATCTCAATGAAGTTTTGAAAAGTGTCATGGGAGATATTCCATCTGATGATGAATATGCAGATTTGGAATATAATACAGCAAATTTGGAAGCCGATACAACAGATGTGATGTTGATGGAAAACATGCAGGAATTTCACATGAATAATACTGGTCCAGAGTGTGATTCTGATGACTCTGAAGATTCACTTGTGAAATTGAACAAAGAAATGATGTTTAGAAGCATGAAAATTATAAGTCAGGTTTTATCTTATCGCCAAAATCTAGCTGTCGAGCAAGGTGAAAGAGTTGTGATACAAGGAAGAAGTGATCAAAGGCTTGTTGGGAATGGTGAGAATACTGCAGATGTCATTAATGTAGGCAATGAGGTTAAAGTATTGGAAGCTAATTTGGGTGTGATGGAAAGAGATGGGACAAAATCAAAAGAGCGGGATGACAACAGCAGATTGGGGAATGATACAGATGCAGACTGTGCAGAGATCAGACCCTTCTATGACTCAGAGCCCAACTTTGACAAAGGACAAAAGGATGAGGAAGATGTCATACCCATCTATGACACAGAACCTAACTTTGACAAAGAGCAAATGGTTGAGGTACAATCTACTATTGATCATATTATGCCTGCAAATAAGAAACAACAATCTGAGCAACCTAACTTCAGTAATGAAGGAGAGGTTGACCAGAATGTTGTACAATTTCTTAACAAACATTCTGAGTCTGAGTCCTTACCTGATAATCCAATAACTGAAACATCATACCAAACTCTTGAGTCTGAAAACATTCTTCTCAAAAAGACCATTGCCTAGTTTCATAAAGATTTTTCAAAACTAGAGGCACATTGGATCTCGTTTGAACTTAAATTGCAAAACGAATCTTTAACTTCGGGCAACAATGGTCAAGTTTCACATGAACTAAGTAAACGTGTGGATACATTAGTTAAAGAAAACGAGCTTTTAAAAGGTCAAATTCAAGCAAAGGTGTTTGCACATGCTGCATTGCAAAACAAATTAAGAAGACTGACTGGCAAGAGTGTGGATACTATGTTTGCAAAACCATAAATCTTGGGGAAACCGCCTTCTTAAACAAACAAAAAACAATCAGTGGTTAGACAACCAACTGCATTTAAATCTGAACGACCTAAATTTTCAAAACCTCGGTTTACCTCCCAAGTTGTTGAGAAAAACAATTTGACAAAACCAGTCACTCCACATTCTTGGCCTAAGGAAAATGCATCTGTGTCTGCTAAATCTCAACACGTGATTATACCTGGCTCATCTAGGATTAGTTCAACCACCGTGTCTAAAACGAGCATTAAAAGTAAAAAGTCTTATGACACATATGATATGTACAAGAACTATGATCTAGAAAAGGCTAGGAAAAAGGCGCTACTTCAAAAGGATGGAATTCTAGGTTCAAAACCTCATGTGATGCCTTCCACTATAGTACAGAACACTGCTTGTAGTAGAACATCAAAACCTAAGAGTAATCAACAAACTAATAGGAATTGGATAGCTTCTAAGAGTAGTTGCATAAATAATCATGTTGCTTGTGCTTTAAAATATCTTCAAAAGGGAAATTCACTTGAAAAGGCTCAATCGATTAAGACAAACAAACCCGTTGAACCAAAAGTCATAAGTCAGAAACCTAAAAAGTGGATCAATATAGGACGTAGGTTTTCTCAACGAAGTGATGCTCCCACATTTCATTCAACTGCATCTAAAAAGAAAACATCTCCTAGATCTAACACTAGGTGGGTACCCACAGGTAGAATTTTCAAATCAATTGGTCTTAAGTGGATTCCTACAGGAAAGATTTTAGACATTTGCACCAAAACTAATGTAAAATCCACAACATCTATCCCTGAGGCGAGAAAGTAAATCATTGATATAGTGTGTCCGAGTGTCAAGAAGATAATTGACACTACATCATTATGCTTCTAACATCCGGAACCCAATTACACTTGGGGATCCATGTTCTCTGTTTTTGTCTATTCTTTCTTCTTTTCAGATATAACAGGAATGGCTTCAGAACAAATCAGTTTCGGACCCGCGCTTAATGTATTGGCTTCTGAGCACAACAGCTTAGGACCCGCAGCCAACCATTTTAAAAGCACTTCAGCATTAGCTTCTTAGCACAACAGCTTAGGACCCGCAGCCAACCGTTTTAAAATCACTTCAGCAATGGATTTGGCTGAACCATTGTCACTCTCTCGCAAGGAATTGGAAACCCTGTTTGCTCAACTGTTTGATGATTCAATTGAAAAACCGTCCTCAAGTAGTCTCACTAATTTCCGCTGCACACCCTGAGAATATTCAACAACCACTGTTGAGAAAGACGGCCCTCCAAGTGAATCTCCAACAACAGTAGGACAAACCGCTTCCAACTCCATACAATCAGCTAAAAATCCATAACTACAATCAGTACCACAACCTGCAGATTATGACGAAAATGCTTTCTTCAATCCATTTGCACTGACTCCAACCGTTCCTAATATACTAGAGTCATCTTCTCGCAATTTGGATCCGTCTAATATGCATACGCTCTACCAACATCATCCTTCGACACATCATTGGAATTAAATGGATTTGGAAAAACAATATGGACGCCGAAGGCACAATAATTCGCAACAAATCTTGTTTAGTTACAAAGGGATACAGTCAATAAAGCAGGATTGTACATCATTGTCATCAACAAAAGCTTGGTATGTTGCCATGTCTGCTTTCGGTGCTCCAGTCATTTGGATGAGAACTTAGCTCACTGACTACGGCTATGTATTTGACTAGATCTCAATGTACTGTGACTCAAAGTGTGATTTTGCTATCTCGTTCAACACCATTCATCACTCCAAAGCCATACAAATTGCTCTCCGCTACCATTTCATCAAGGAGCATGTTGAGAAGGGTACAATTGAATTAAAGTTTGTGGTAACTGAATACCAATTGGCGGACTTGTTTACAAAGGCATTACCTCCATCAAGGTTTGTTGATTTAGTTCACCATATTGGTATGTAGTGTTTGACTCCAGATGATTTGCAAAACTTTCTAAAAAACTAAAAGAGTCAAACATCAAATTCTTTTGTAAATATTCTATCATAAAGAAAAGTCAAAGAAGCAAAAGAACACCCACTCTCTTTCTCTGTGTACAAACTTCTAATCTTCAAAACTATGTTCCTACATTAAAACAAATTTTGCTTCACATTGTCAAAATGGAACATGTTTTGAGGGGGAGAAAATTTTTCACAAAATCATGAAGTTTGCACGCCTAATCATTATTCTTCAAGGATAAAATGTTTCTTCATTATTCGGATTAAAAACTCATTTTCAAAAGGTTCTATGATCTCTCGAATTAAATTGTGCAAAGAATGTTTCACAAAATTAATGCTAATTCGAGGGGGAGAAAAGAAATGTTTTCGGCAAGGATTCCAAGTTAACCATGTTTAGACTTCAAATGGAAAAGTAATTAACCTTTAATGAGTAAAGTTCACAAAAGTCTTAAACTTAGGTAAAAGGACCATGCATAAAAAGTAAAACAGGCTCTAATAAATGTTTTCAAAAATGTTCTCAAAAGTTTCACACATAATTAAAAACCTCAATGAATCAGACTAACGATTTTTTATCCTCGATTTCTTTTCGATTGTGAGTTTCTAATTTTTTTATTATTGTTGTCTTATTGTTCCCTAACATGTTTCAAACGTTCTTAACTGTCAAAAAGGCATAATCAGAAACTAGGGTTTATGTAAATCATCGATCGGCGCGTTTCTCTTTTATGTGTTTAGTCTAATTAATTATTTCATATAACTTTAGAGAACACTAAAGAATGCTCGATTGGTGTGTTTGCTCGATTAGAAACAACATAGGTTTGAAATCATGTGATTTAGGGTTTAAGATGTCGATGTCTTTGCTGCTACTACTAGGGCGTTTATTTGTACAATATTCTTGCATTATGATGCTAACATGTGTGCAAAGTCTCAAATCATAACCCCAAACCATGATAATAATTGAAAATTTTCGTGTGATAGAATGAATTAATCTGTGATCTTGTGTATTAAACTGAGAATTCTGAGCACTTAGGACGATTTAGAATGAGGTTTTTTGATTCATCCACATACTTGTTTGTGCCTGATGCATTTCTCTCTGTGCACGTACATGTCATCCCATTGAAAGTCAAAACTTCAACAATTGTCAAAATGTTTCTTATGGAACATATTTTTGAGGACAAAGGGCTAAATGTGTCAAAAGGCTAAACTTGGAAAATGATTCAAAATGGTGAGAAACAAATTTTTTCCAAACTCTACACTCTCGTTTTACTCCGGTAAAGCAAGTGTGGAGACCAAAGCAAAGTCATTCAAAACCTTTCAAATTTACAAAATGTGGAATGCTTTGGCTACAATAAAAGAATGACTCTGATTTGAACATCTCAAATACCAGAAGGTTTCCATTAATTACAAAAACAAATCTTCAAAAAGAACCCATGAAGTTCAACTTTAGATGGAAATCTTCTTCTGCAAATTTTAAAACTCAAAAGAGAGACTCGGGGTCTCAAACAACTTTCTACAGCAAAAGAGTTTTGAATTTCAAGCATTCTTTGTTGTATAATACTTGATTATGTTTTCTAAAACCTTGAGCAAAATCATCTCATGAATTTTCAAAAAGTATTTTAAAATACAATTCAAAATTCTGCTCAATAAGACTATCTCTTGAATAAACTTTATTATTTAAGGGGGAGTATTTTTGCACACATTTCAGTGTACAACTCGGTTTTCAAAGAAAGGAAAATGCCTTGCTAAACCATTTCTTAAAACCAAACGTGCACTTATCCTAAAAACAAGAAGCAAGTTCTCACGCTAAGTTTATCTAAAGCTTCTTAATCTTGAACAAAATTTATTCAAATTTTTTCAAAAGGTTTTTTCAAAACTTTTCAAAAATTTTCTCAAGATTTTTCAAATCTTTACTCCCCAATTCGCTTCAAAAGTTTAAAATTCTCAAAAAAAAAAAAAAATATGTGAGTTTTGAGGGGAGTATTACTAAAACAAAATGTTTTGTCAATATCACGCTCAATGGCTAGTGCACACATATCAGTGTACAACCCGCACTTGTAATGAAAGGACCCTGAGGTACGCATCAGTGCCTCAATCCTTATATAAGGAGCGAAGGCTTCTTACTTTTGAGTAGAATTAATCAAACTTTTTCTGATTTTCATAATTCTGCTCAAAAGACAAGTATTTCACCTCAATGAGTATTCACTTGTTGAGGGGGAGCACTTGAAAAATTCATCATTTGTAAAAATAAAAGTTCTTGTTGATATCTCCCCATAAAACTCAAAAAGCATATTTTAATCAAAAGTTTATCAAAAACAACATCTCATATGCTATTTTTGAGGGGGAGAAAAAGTGAATGTGATTAAAATATGAATGTTCAAAGTTGTTTAATGTCAAATCTCATGCGAGCTAGACTCAGAATTGACCCAAGAATTGACGAAACATAAATGTTAGTAATCTCGAAAAGACTTATCCTCGATGGGTAATGACATCAAGTTAGTTACTAGAGCTAGTTGTCACCTAAAAGCTGACAATGGAACTCTTTAACTAGCCACGTAAGCGTGTCTCAAAAAGGATTTGTCTTAGTAGAAATGTACCGTTTCGAGAAACTTTCTGTGGATTTAACCAGGCCGGGTAATAACTTCAAGCTAGTCTAACTAGTGATGTAAGCGTGTCTCGAATCGGTCTGGTTCACTGAAAGTGGATCAATTCAAAAAGTGCTTGCTTCTCCCGCATGTGCAAATTTATTAATTACTCAAGAGCACATGTGAAGGGGGAGCCCTTCATAAGTTTACACAAAACTCTCAAAGTGTTAAACAAAATGTTTGATATTTACAAACACTGTGAGAGATTTTCAAAGGTTTCTTGGCTACTGTCGGATAATCATGGAGTTATAAGGTGATTAAGATAGGAAAAATCGTCCTATGATCCGCCAGAGCCGGAAGGATCTACCCAAGGACATCACCAATAGTTAGAATTAGAAGTCCTTAGGTATGATACGACAAAAGGAGAAAAGAATGAAAGGGGAAAGAAGGAGTTGAAGAATTAAAAAGAAAAGTAAAGAAAAGGGTGAAAAGAAATAGCCCTCCATATGTTCAATCTTAGGGCAGACACCGGGTTCAATTCGTATGCTACTGGTTGTTACTAAGGTGATGCTGGTATTGAAGATAAAGTCGTCATGGACCCAGTGACGCAATGCACTAAACCTTCTTAACCACTCAAGTTCTCTTAAAAGAGCTTGTTTCATTCTCACGGGGAACCGGTGTAATCTATCGACTTATCTCTTAAAGATGGTTGATATTGAAGCAGGAGACCCCTCCCTAGTCTCCACATAGGAAACCTAAGTGTGCACTTTTCAAGTCTAGAGCCATGAGATACATCAAAGATCTCCTAGGAACACTTAGTATTTCTACAACTAGTGTTCTACGTCAATGGACACCAGTTGTAAATTATCGAGTCCTTCGCAGATCTTAGCAATCTGCAGAGAACGTTTATGAGAGAATTTACATAAGTATTTCTCAATGATTGAACAGAAATCCTGCCAGGGTCAACATCAAACAGCCCTGACAGCAGGTCACTTCGGTAACTCCTTGTGAGTTACGCTTAGTGTTTGCGATGGTTTCTTAGCGGTCTACAGTCGTGGAGTGATCCCCAGCGACTCACCCAGTCATTGAGCTAATTAGTAGGTCTTGTAAGCTCCCTCGGGAGTATCTGACATGGGAACGGCCTTGATAAAGGTTAGAAGGAGTCTTCACAATATGATGTTGACGATATCTAATTCCTTATCTGTAAGCACCGGATGTTTTATTGCTAACTGTTTACATGCAGGGTTACATCATCTCCATGGCGACGGATTCCACATGCTCATACATACATCTTGAAGTCATCAAAAGCTCCCTCAAAGATCAAAGCAACACAAAGTTTAAAAGAAAGCTTCTACGCCAAAAAGAAGAATCTACAAAGTATAAAGACTAAAGATCAAAAGTGAAAGAAAGGGAACCACGTGCATGTATAAGTCAGAATTCCAAGATGTATGAGCATGTTGGAATGGCGGACTACCACCATAGACGCAGAAGTGACAAAAGGCAGACAACTTCATTATTTGATCACTATCACAACAACAATGCACAAGGCACAAAGAACGATGAATGATTATTATCTAATGATTTTTGAAAGACGTCTAAAGCTATGAAAGTCAAAGATAAAGAAATGACAAAGACGTCAAGAAACCGTGATGACCGACCCATAGGGGAGATTGTTGGGATCAAAGTTTTACTATTTATCAAGTCTCGGTCATTTACTTGTAATAGGTTGCTAAGGCTTGTATGTTTATTTAATCTTAAGGCTTATGTAGCAAGCCTATGGGCCCTAAGCCCATTTCGATTAACTAGATAGGGAGGAAGGGAGTGTTGCCCTACTCCTTCCCTATATATACTAGTCATATGTAACTTGTTACCTTGTTGGTTATTTCATTATTCTTAGAAAACTCTTTCATTTCTATTTCTCATAGTATCTTAATCAACCATCTCTCTTTCTCATCTTATTTCTATCATCCTTATACTTGTGTTTACATAAATTGTGACCTAACAGTGTATAAGGGAATATGTAAGTGTTGGATGTGATGGGGAGCCTAGTGTGTGTAGAGAATGAGATGGTTATGAGTAGTGTGTGTATTTTGAAAATAAAGTTTTTTGGAGGTGTAAGAGTGTGTAAGAGAATATGTAAGAGTTGGGATGTGATGGGGAGCATAGCGTGTGTAGAAGGTGAAATGGTTGTGAGTAGTGTGTGTATTTTGAATGAGAAAGTATTGGAGAGTGTGAGATATGGGTTGTATAGATGTGATGTGTATAGAGAGTGAGTTGTATGTGTAAGTATGTGTAAGAGTGATTGGATGGGGAGCTTTGTGTGCGTGAAGAGAGGTATGTGAGTGAAGTGTGTGTATTTCGAATGTAAAGGTGTGTGTAGAAAAGAGTGTATGTATGAGAATGTGTGTATGTGTAAAAAAGAGTGTATGTGTGTATAGGGAAGAGTATGTATTGGTGTATGAGAAAGGTGTATTGGTATTGTATAAAGTGAGGGGAATCTTGTGTGGGAGAGTGTGTGAGTCCAAAAGTATGAGTGTGTAAGAGGTGTAAGGGAATATGTAAGAAGATGTTGGAAAAGGATTTTTGGGAAGGATTGTGGGAGATTTTGGTGGCTTTGTCTTTTGTGATTAAGAAGGTTTAGAAGAGATTAAGAAATAATCTAATTGTCATTAAGAGGAAAAGGTTTAGACAATTAAGATTATAAGTTGAGAAAATCATAAGTTACTTATAAGTTCAAGTAACATAACGCCGAGAATCCATAGTTTCTTAACTCGTGACTTTCTATGACTCAACGTACTCAACTAACACCTTGGTGCAAACAATTCAAGTGCTTTACCTTGATGTAAAGCATAACCCATGCGGGTATGGATGCGTTTACGCAACGAGACCTTGGACTTAGTTTGACCAATAAGGGAGTAAACCCGTTACGTGATTAGAGAAGACATAAGCACGGGATATGAGCATATGGATGCTTTCAAGTGATGTTACGTGAAGTATATAAGCTCCCTAAGTTTAGAAAAGCCTTGGCTAGAGGCATTTGATAGAAAACTTGAGTAGGTGTTTTCCCGTAATCAGGTGTTTTTAAAGTGGGATCTCTTTAATCTCAAAACTCATTTCGAGTGTTCTCAATTAAGAATATAACATATTCATACCTGTATTGAAAGATCCACATTTGTCGGGTAAGGGGAAAGCCGACTTTCAAAATTCATCCCGAACCATACAGAAGCCTGGCGTGTCGCCTACGCGTCAACGCGCGGGCAGCGCGCCAGCACCAGATATGGATTCGGGGAATTTTGGCTACCGTTTTGTTATTTTATGTGTTTTGAAGGTTTATTTGTCATAATTAAAACATTCGGAGATCTTGACAATGTTGCCTCAACAATCTCCCCCTTTTTGATGATGACAAATAAAAACCGAAAGCAAATAAAATTACAAAACGTAGACAAGACAAAGCGCGCCTTTGGTGTAGCTTGCGTCTTGACCTTGCCTTGTAATTTGGTGAATCCTTTGTTTCTTTTACATGGGTAGGTCTTCACGCTCTTGCTTTCTTTCACCCCCTTTTGTCGAATCAAAAAGGTGGGACTTCCAATTGAATGGGAAAGTAGCTTGTACATGAACCCGAACGTGCTCCCCCTTGAACATAGCTCCCCCTTGATCGTTTCTCCCCCTTGTTTCAAGGCGAGGATCCATGGGTTA
Source organism: Artemisia argyi (assembly GCA_030686995.1). Taxonomy (NCBI): domain Eukaryota; kingdom Viridiplantae; phylum Streptophyta; class Magnoliopsida; order Asterales; family Asteraceae; genus Artemisia; species Artemisia argyi. The sequence goes on from CM060703.1 coordinate 87,691,229, forward strand.
AGAGCCTCACCTTTGCGGTGGCCTAGTTACATAAAACACAATAACACGCAACAACCAAGCAAGTCTCACATGTGGAAGTCCAAAATGGGACAGATGACTGACTCCTCCCGAAGTAACCAGTCAACCAGGTGTGGTCAACAGGTCAAATCTGAGAGAAATTGCAAGATATTAAATCCGTGGAAGTATAGGGAAATCCCCGGGTCGTTATGTCCCAGCGAGAATGAAATTGTGTTTGAGAAATGTTTACGGGAATCAGTGATTGGGAATAGTAACAAATAATGATTTTGGATTTAATTACACTACTGATTGATTGATATTTAGATAAATAAACAGTATAAACAATTACAAGATTACATATGCATAAAAACGTCCACCAAAATCAGATACGACTACAAACAGATAAAAAGGTGATATTTGAACAAATTTAAACTAGAGGGGTGAAAATGAAATTTTTACAAACTTAATATTAAAAGAAAATTTAATTAAAAAGAAAAATATTTTTTAATTTTCTTATTATTTAATATTAATTAAAAACTATTTTAAACTATTTAATAATTAATTAAAACTAATTTTAATCTAATTTAAATTTAAGAAAAATACTAAAGTGACTTAGAAAAATATGAAAATTTTTATAAAACTAATTAAGCATTACAGGAATCCTAAAAAATTATAAAAAGTTTATAAAAATTATTTTTAAACTATTTTACTAATTATTTACTTATTTAATAATTATAATCTATTTTACCTAATTTAATTATGAAAAATACTAAAAGAATAGTGAAAATTCGAAAAAAATTTCTAAAAATTCTTTATGAATTATAAAACCTAGGAAAAATATAAAAAGCTATTATTGCTTATAAATAAGTAGAAAGAAAATTGATTTTTTAATTAAAACTTATTAAACTTAATTCAATTATTATAAATACTAAATTAACTCAGAAAATTATGAAATTTTTTCTTAAACTATTTTAATATATAAGAAACTTAATAAAAATATAAAATGGAAAATGGCATTTTGAAAAAGCTTAGCAATAAGCCAAATGGCTTAAATAGAAGCTATCACTATTTTTAAAGTTAGCTTTTTCTGGATTTTCTTTTACAAAACTATTTTACCACTAAAAATAAGAAACTTTTACAAAGGCAACTTAATTAGAGTTTAATAATAAGCAGTGTGCACTCCAAAGAATGAGACACAACGTCCTAATAAGCTTTTGAAATTGGATGTTTATCCAGTAAGCTAGTATTAAGCTACAAATGGGTAAATAAGCTACAAACTACTGAGATGAATACAAATCAAGCAAAAAAGGCTGAATAAGCATTTTGAAATAAGCCAGTAGATCAAATAAAGCACTTATGCTTATCACACAGGCCAAATAGGCCAAAAGTGACAAACTGCAGCCCTTGGTGGGGCCCATAGGGGTGATTGGAAGTCAAAAACAAAAGTTGATCCTAAAATCTGGTCTAGTGAGCTTTCAAATAAGCCAAGGGTCAGAGCTTATGGCTTACTAATGAGCCTATGGGAAGCTTGTGAAAATGGGTACCTATGCTGAGCACTCAGTATACTGAGTGTGATCAGTACACCTTCAATGGCCAAATAAGCTAAGGTTTGGACTACTGGGATCCAAAATAAGCCAAGATCTAAAAAGTTAAGATGATAATCTTCCTAAAAAGCCAAGACTTGAAGGGTAAGGCCCACAAATGATGTCAGAATAAGCTATTGAAAGTTGGGTGAAAACCCTGGTGCAGGGGAGAGTGTCAGCCCTGCAACCTCAAATAAGCACTTGCATAAGCCACAGAAAAAATCTTAAAAATAAGCCAATGGTGGATTTCAAAAGTTAAGCTGGTGGATTTTGATTTGTAAAAAGCTCAAGGCTTAATTTGTAACACATAAATTAGGAAAAATCTTGCAAAAACTGAGATTCTGCTAAACCATGCCATTTTGACTTTTGAAATTTGAACTTGGTTTGACTTTTATGAACTTTGATTGGATCCTACTGACTTGTGATGTTATATTAAGCTAAAAGGAAACTGAAATAAGCTATCTTATCTACTTATGCACTGATGTGAGTGATTTGAGGTTCTAAATCCTAACAGTGATCAATTTCCAAGAGGTTTAAAGATTATTTTGAATTTTCACTGAGTGATGCCTGGTTTTTATGATCTAAATGAACTAATGTGACCTAATGTAACTTGTGTAATCCAAAAACAACAACCACAGCAGGCCTGAACACAGAGTAACAAGTAAATCCAAACAACCTGAGATTCTACTTGATTTTTGGTTTTCTAAACAAATGAACACCTATGACTTTGTAACTGCTTTATATTGTTGTGTTATGACATAATAAGCTTGAATAAGCACAATAACACAATTTTAGACCACAAACACCTAAAATCATAACTTATGCTAAGTTGATAGTAGAACAAGGATTTTTGAATACAAAGAGATTTAATGAACTAAAACTTGATTTTATCCTATAATATGACTTAATGACAACTAATGAGTACAAATAAGCAGAAATAGGCAGATAACAAGTAGTACTATGGAAATAAGCAAAAATAATGAAAGGGCTTACAAGTATGCAATCCTGTTAAGTACCAAGAACAAGGACCAAGTAACCAATCATATTGCCTCCCCTAAGGCTCTAAACCATAGCCATCCAGTGTTTACTATGCTCCAGCCATCATCATCTTTAAACCTGTAATTTTTAATTTTTCTTTGATTATTTTGGATTTTTTTGTATTTTTTATTTTCTTATGCTAAACTGGTTTTAAGGTTTCTAATAGCTCTTAGAAGCTATATAGGGAGCTTACATGAGCTTATGAGTCTCGAAACAACAAATGTGAACAATCATAGCTTAAATTTGAAATTTCAAAGTAAAAATGCAATTTTAAAAATTGAAACAGAAAACTTGAAATTGATTGTGAAATTAGTCGATATTACACTTGTAGAAACTGAGTACAATCTTAAAAAGCTTAGAGTTACACTAAAATGGAAGAAATAACTAATGCGACATACATTAAACTACAATACTACTACTCTACTGCTCTTCTCCTTCTTCTTCCTTTTATAGGCTTCATTTAGGGTTTCCAGAGCTTTGGGAACATATCCCACGTCAAATCCCAGCCTTAGATAAGTAAAACTGATCCTAGCCCTTGATGCGTTTTTGGCGGGAAAGTCTGTTGAGGCCAATTTAGTCTGTTTTATTATGCAAGGGGGTGGCAGCATTAAATGTGAGGTGATGGGTAGGGGATAGTGGTGTGGGCGGTGGGATGTGATGGAGATGGTGGGGGGTGAGTTGATGTGCTGCAGGCAAGTAGTGATGAAGGTGGGAGGGAAGGGATGTTTGTTTGACTTATTTTGACCGAAGGGAGTATTAAAAGGCGATGGGTTTGGGCTGTGAGGGTTTGGGCTTATGTTTTTGGACCAGGGGTGAGTATTGGGTAGGTTTGTGTTTTGGTTTTGGATTAGTAATAAAGGGGATCCGTTTGGTTGTAATATTTATCACAAGGACCACTTTTGTAATTTTCTTATTTTTAGAGGACCTGAACTGACAACTTTCCAAAGTCGTTCCAAGGGTAAAACTTGCCATATTCCATATACCAAAGAACTTTAAATGTTATTTTCTAAATTTGAATTCTCAGGGACTAATTATGCCAAAAATGAAACTGCAGGGACCAAACTTATCATTTCTTCAAATCTTTCACCCAGGGACCAAACTAGACACTTTTGAATTCCCAAGGACCAATGTTGACTTTTTCTTCCAAAATCCAATGCTCAGGGACTATTTTTGCCAAATTTCAAACTTGAGGGACCATTCTTGCCAATTTTGCAAACTTTTGCTCCAAGGACTATTTTTGGCATTTTGTGATTGTCAAACGTGTGATTTGACATCTGAGCTCAAAAAATGGTAATTTTCTTCCCCAGCTCTGGCTTTTGACATGATTTTCAAACTCGTGCTCGTTTTTGTCTTTTTTGGCCTGTTTTATGCCAATTTCTAAAATATCCGTTCGTGCACGATCACATACCCAAAAACACAATATCTTTGGCATTTATGGTTAGGTTGTGTCTGTTTTGGTCTTAAAATGGATAGAAAAAGGTGTGTGAATAAGCACACACCAAATCCCCCAAACTAAGGTATTGGCGTGTCCTCACGCAATGGGATCATTTCACGCCCTCCAAGATAAATAACTTTCATAACTCTTTCTACTAACATTGGAGAAGTAGAAAAATGTTCAAAAGAGAGTACAAAATCATTTATTTTAGAGAACGCTCGGTTTTTCAGCTTTATTTCCTACACTAATATTTACATACTTTTTACACTTGTTAGGTGACGGGATGTTTTGACTTTCATCATTTTTCAATAACGTTTAGGGTCACAGAGTAGAAAACACAGATCAGAGAGAAGTGTCCATACGGATAGAATTCATCGTCCCTAATTTTTCACGAGTTCCCATGCTAAACATAAAAACGAAGTCATAGCTTGAATTACAAGTTAGATGCTAACACTACTCATGGAAGTTACATGTGTAATAACTTCTGGCTCTCATTTTCCTACTTTCCTCTATTTATTTTATTTTTGGTGAGAGATGAATTTCTTCATATTTTCTTGTTTCGATAATTTTTATTCCGATAAAGATACCATATTAAGACGCTAAGTATTTTTCTATCTTTTCTAGAGAATCGCTGCTTTAAAAATGAGGTCCACATCAAAGAATTGGGATTCATACAGACTCATAGACATTAGTTGAGGAGAAATACATGTGCACCTCGTGTATCTGGTCTAGGACCTTGCACATGCACCTCACGCGCCATTAACTTTTGTCTAACACGTAAGCACATGACTCACTCTTATTCATCATCATTCATTTTTTTAATGAAACTTTTCCTACATAACATGGGGTATTTCCACTCTAGACGTTCCTGAAATGAGGACCCAAAGGTTTTAGGTCACGACCTCACATATTTCCGAAAAGAGGTTCAAAGTCCCGTTTTTAGAATTGCAGCTCGTATACTGACCTTGATGTGTACCCAATTTTTTAAAACAAGGATTCTCTTAAGAAGATAAAGAACTAAGTTTCGTCAGAACATAATGTCTTTAATTATTATTTTTACAGATATAGGGTGAAACAATTTTGTGAGAGCAAAAAACCACAAGTACCTATGATGAGCTCTAAAGAGAACCAACTACTCCACGTTTAGCATCTAACTTCTAAACAAAATCTATATTAGTAGCTCGCTGGCACGAATATTTCGACGCTTCAACTAACGGACGGTCACTAGTGCACTTCTTGGCTCGCTGGCACGTCATTTGCATAACGGATGGTCACCAGGTCACACACTAGCTCGCTGGCGCGATTACTTAATTAATCTAATAATCGGATGGTCACTACCTCAAGAAATGAGATTCGCGGACGCTTAGCCTTAAAAAGTTAAGGGAACAGCTAGGGCTCAATATGCCCGGTCAGGTCAAAATTTCTATTCCTACTCTACCCAGCGGAAAGTTAGAACAAAGTGTCAAAACTTATTATATTTTTGCAGAAAATTTCAAATTTTTTCAAATTTTTGGTTCTTTTTTATGAGAATTTTTTCAATTTTTTGGATTTTTTGAGAAAAACAGAGTTGCATGTGTAAACGGCACATGAAAGGTGCAAGTTAAATCGAAGATACCCCCCCACCCCCAGACTAAAGTTAAACATTGTCCTCAATGTTTCAAAGTCGAGGGTCATCCTACGTTGTATCTAAGGCCGTTTATTAATTAAAAAGTAATAAAAATGCAAATAAAATTGAGATTAAATGGGAAAAATGCAAAATAAATTTCTAAAAATCTAAAATAAATGAAAACTAATGTCTAAAATATTTTTGGATTTTTTAGGCTTTTTCTGATTTTTTTGGGATTTTTGGTAGTTAAAAAATATTAAAAATTGATTAAAAACTAAAATTAAATAAGAAAAATAGCAAATGAATTCACAAAACTATGAAAAATTCAGAAAAAATCTAAAATATTAATCTAAACCTAGGAATAATTTAAAAATTGGAAAATAAGCTATGGAAATGCTTAATGGCTTAAAACATCATATATGGAAGTGCTTATTGATAAGCAAAACTTGACCAACGTTGACCAAACTTTAACCAAATGATTTATGGACTCAAATGAACTTAGTGGAACAGGATTTAGACCAAATAACACTCAGAAACACAGAGATGAGCCAAATCAGTTGCAATAAGCAATTGGTGAATAAGCAATAAGCAAGCAGATAAAGCGAATGGATCCAATACAGTGAAATAAGCAACTTAAGGTATAAATTAACTGAGATGAACAATAAATTTTAGAATAACAAGCTACAAAGCACACTTGCAGCCCTATAAGAGAAATCAGACACCTTGTTCAATGTACTAAACTAGACAAGAAAATAAGCTGTCCAAATAAGTTTAGGACTAAGAGCTTATGGGGGCAAATTCTCTACTAACCAACTGAGATCACAAATCTACTAACAGAAATGACTCTAAATCCAATTTACTAACCAAATTGATGCCTAGAAAACTTGATCAAAATCTGATGCACATGGGAATATTTAGTCCAAACAGCCAATTTCAAAACAATTTTTCAATAAGCAAATGAGTTTAAAACCTCAAATTTCTTTTTGATTATTATTCCCAAGCTTCAGAACTTCTAAAATCAGCAAACCCTACTTATTTCCAATAATTATTGAGTCCTAAAAGTATTCACCAAAATCTGACCAAATAACTGATCCTCTTACTAATTTGACTTTTTTATATGATAAACACTTTGACTAAAATGAATTATAATTCCTCAAATTTGACTGAAAATGTGATGTTAATCTAATGTATGAGTAAAATAGGCTACAACTACTACTTATGCAACTTCTTTGAAAATTATGCAACTAATAAACCTAACTCACTAACTGCTATGATTAAATTAAAGCTAATTTGACTTTTCTATTTTATAACCTACTAACTTCTGCTTGACTAAGCCTAATTATAACCTAAGTAATATGTCTAAACCAAATAAACCTTATGAAATACTATTAATACCAGCAATCCACTCAAATCCAAACACCGCTAATAGTGACTGTCTCACTATTACAAAATAGCAAATCAATATCTAAACAATCCAAACCACCAAACAAGATCAGAATATGAATCAACAAGCTTAATGAACCAGAAACTCAGATCTAAAACAACAACTAACCACAGACACATAGATCCAAGTATATGACAGATATGATGAAACAGTTGCACACCAATTCAAATTTAACTCAGATCTAAATGGAAATAAACCAATACTCAGCTTAACTACTATGTAAATATCAAAATAAAACAGAAACAATCAACACTAATAAAGCTATACTATCAATACTATGATTATGTAATTATAAAAATAAATTGAAAACTTACAAAGGAAATTCCCCCTCAGCTCAACAGAGGGGGTTCACTAAGTTTGCCTCTTTTTATGACAGGCCAATAGGACTCCTTATTGGCTGCCTATACTCCTCTGAATATGGTTGACTTTGGTTGACTTTTTTGAATGTTAAGAGATAAGGACTGACTAAGCTCACAATAAGCTATAATGGAGCTTATATGAGCTTATTAAAATAGAAAGTAAGCTTAATGAAGCTCAAACATGAAATTGAAAACATATATATTTTTTTTGATTTTTTTTTTTTGAATTTTTTTTGTTTTTTTTTTCTTAAACTTAAATGAAACAATAATCAAATAAGAATATGAAATAACTAACGGGTATTATATTAAACTAAAAAAACAGTAAATGAAACTTAACTAAAACTAAATAAGAAATAAGATGAACAATTAAAGAAAACTTGAATTATATTAATTAGGAAATTGAGTACAAAGCTGGAATTTGAAATTAAAAATAAAAAACTGAAAACTAACAAAAACTTATAATAAAACCTACACATGAATCTGTGAATACAAGGGGGGTATATATAGGTGCTGAGGAAGTGCTCTTGGATCCTTCTAGCATGTACACCTCATCAATCCGCGTCTATTTGTGTTTCTTTGAGTGAATTTCAGCCTTTAGATCACTCTTGGTCCCCAATCTACCAATCTCAGCCCTTGGATCATCATATACCCAATCATTTGACACGGATTGACACTCTGTCATTCCCTGCCATGTCAAGGTTCTTCTAGAAGCCATCAATTGTATGAAACTACCCTTAATTGTGGTGAAATTTGATTTTACGCAAGTAAACAGTGATTAGGGTTCTTATTTTCTTGGTTGGGGTTAATTTTGGGGCGCGGGTAAATGGATTTGGGGTTTTTAATATTAAGGGTGTATGACCGGGTAAAGTTGACCATGGTAAGGAGCAGGCCGGGTAAGGGTTGAAAGGGTTAGGCCTTTGGTTTGTTTTAGGCCATGTAGATTTGGACTGGATCTACTTGTTTAGTATTAGGATTTAGGATTAGTATTATTGTTAAGGACCAAATGTGTAAAACTGAAAACTCCAGAGACTAATTCTGTAAATTATCCAAATTATTTTCCAAGGGCTTTTCTTGACAATTCTGAATTCTTGGAGGGTTGACTTTGACTTTTCCTTGAATATTATTCCAAGGGACTATTTTTGTAATTTCCTGAAAGATGAGGGACTGAAGTTGCCATTTCTTACAAACTTTGCCCAGGGACTAATCTTGCAACTTTATGAATCTCTAAGGCCTTCTTTTGATATTTTGTGCTTTCTTTGATCATTAAGCTTCCCCGGCTCCAGCTTTTGACCTTTTTCCATTCTCGTGCTCGTTTTTGTCGGTTTTGGCTTTGTTTTTTTGTCCATTTTTTACATATCCGTACCTGCACATACACAAATACAAAAACACGTATTCTCTTGGCATATTTGGTTAGTATTTGGTATATTTTGTCTGATTTAAGGCCTAAAAATGATGTGTGAATAAGCACATATCAAAACTCCCCCAGACGAAGGTATTGTCGTGCCCTCACGCAATGTCATCACCTCACTCTTAAGAGATAAATAATTTCAAAAACTCTCTTTACTGACGTTGTAAAGTAGAAATGATGTTCAAAAGAGATCTTAAAATCATTTATTCCCAAAAACGCTCCGTTTTTTGATTTTCATGAATAACAGCTGCTACTACTATTTTTGTACTTTTTCATTTTTATATATGTGACAGTTTGTTTGACTTTCATTATCAATTCATGTCTATTGATAATTTTCAGGGTCTACGAGTAGAAACACTTCTCACAGAGAAGAGACCATACGGATAAAAATCGTCATCCTTGATTTTTCACAAGCTCCCAAACTAAGCGTAAAATCGAAATCATTGTTTATCCGCAAGTTAGATGCTAACACTACCCACAAAAGTTACTTGTGTAATTACCTCTTGCTCCCAAGTCCTAAGTTTTGTATCTCAAGATTTTATTTTTGTGAGAAATGAATTACTTCATATTTTCTCGTTTTGATAGTTTTTAGTCCGATAAGAGCACAAAATTTGAACGCTAAGTAGTTTCCAAACTTTCCCTCGAAAACCCCTGCATACAGAAATCGGGTCCACATGAAGGTCTATCATTTAGTATGATTTTGAGGGCCCCCTTTTTATTTACAGCCAAAACATCCCATGTTTGAGACCCGAGACGAAAGCTTTTTATTAGGGAAACCCCCAGAGTCGAAGCTTGGCATTTTTGCATAATTATAATCACTTTAATAATATTTGGTCCTTAGTCCTTTATTTCAATTACAATAACGGTTTAAGAGCCGCCAAGATGTAAGAGCTTTATTATGACCTTGGATTTATATCCGCTGCTTTTTATAGCTTTGGATTCCTCTGCCTTAATTTTGGTTGTGGATTATTATTATTGATATTCATAATCATATGCCAAACCTCGAGTCCTACGGCCTTTACTAAGATCACAACATCGGCTGCGAACCGGCAAGATGCAATAGTCTATTTCACCGTAACACTGGCAGTACCCCTATGTGTACCAAACCCCCATATGCAGAGATTTTCTTAGGAATGATAAAAAACTAAGTATTGCCCAAACCCCATACACTTAATTAATCCTAGAGATCTATTATTATTAGTGTGCAATCTTGTGGGAACAAGGAGGCCACGAGTACCTTTCATGGGCTCTAAAGAGATCCAACTACTCCATGTTTAGCACGAAACTTCTAAATAAACTCTATCATTCCTCGATCTCCGCAAATTTAAAATCCCAAGTAATGAGATCCGCGGAAGCTTAACCGATAATCTTTTGATTATATTGGTTAAGGGAGACGAGCTAGGGCTCAACACGCCCGATCAAGTCGGAACATTTATTTCTACTCTCGTCAATAGGAAAGTCAAAACAAGGTGTCAAAACTTAACTTTTATATCATATATCATATCATTTTTTTTAATAAAAAGGTGACAAAAATTTTAAATTTTGGTTGAAAAACAGAGTTGCGTAAGTTAACAGCTCAGATGATGGTGCCAGGTCAAATCGAATCGAAGATTCCCCCCCCCCCCCCCACCAGACTAAAGTGAAACATTGTATTTAATGTTTTAAGGGTACGGGGAGTCTTACGTAAAATCTAAGGTCGTTTATTAAGTATGCCAAAAGATAAACGTTAGTCGACAAGATTTTGGATATGGTGAATTTCCGAAAGAGCAGCGAAGAATGAGACTCGAGTGGAGAGAACGACAAAACACGAGCACGAGAGTCCTCAAACTTTGGGGAAATTCTTGGACATTCACAAACAATCACAAAAACACGAGTATGGAAAGGGTTACCCCCCTCACGTCACATTACTTAAGAAGTAGAAAATAAAGAAAATGAAATGGATAAGCATGGGGTGCCTCCCACGAAGCGCTTGTTTTTTATTACCGAGTCACATGAGCTTGACACGATCCCCGAATTTAGTTATCCTTAGGGAAAGTTTGGAGATCCGGGACAACCATGGGTGGTATGTCCCCTCCGAAATAGTGTTTGGGACGATGACCATTCACCTTAAATTTGGGACCATTGGATTGAGCTAGCTCAACGGTTCCATAAGGAAAAACTTGGGTAATGGTGAATGGTCCGGACCAATGGATTTTAAGTTTGCCCGAGAATATCTTCAATCGAGAATTGAAAAGAAGGACTCGATCACCAACGTTGAAAACGCGATCTTTAATCTTAGCATCATGAATCCTCTTTGTTTTCTCTTTGTAGATCAAATAATTCTCATAGGCTTGATCACGAAGCTCGGTTAATTCATTCAATTGAAGTTTACGTTGATCACCCGCGGTTTGAAGGTCAAAATTAGCGTGTTTCAAGGCCTAGTAGGCCTTGTGCTCAAGTTCAAAGGGCAAATGGCAGGCCTTCCCGTAAACTAGCTTGTAAGGAGTGCACCCAATGGGTGTTTTGTAAGCGGTACGGAAAGCCCATAATGCATCATCTAACTTATCAGCCCATGAAGCACGATGTTCTCCTACGGTCCTTTCTAAGATACGTTTCAAGCCACGATTGGACACCTAAACTTGACCACTCGTTTGTGGATGATATGCTGTAGAAAGACGATGTGTGACACCATATTTGAGCATAACTTTGGCGAATTGGTCATTAAAGAAATGGGTCCCACGATCACTTATAATAGCATGAGGTGCACCAAATCAGGCGAAGAGACTTTTAAGAAATTTCACAACAACTCGGGCGTCATTGGTGGGGAGCGCTTTCACTTGATGCATGGGAATTGCACCAGGCTTTACCTCTCGAGGGATCTCGAGAAGCTTACAACCCCCACCAGGCAGTGTACCTGATCGTTGTTGTATAGTATAGTGGCAAGTACCGGGGGATTGATCGTTCAACTCAGGAATAGTGTCGCTAGGATTAGAAAGCCTAAAAACTAGGTCTAGAGGTGAGGGATGATTCTTTTTGTATTTTTTTATATTTTATAAAAGCAAATAAAAAATCTCGGTTTTTGGAAGAGTGGGCGGAATTAGTTGCTAGTCAACTAACCCAATAACTAAGATGCAATCAAAATAAAATAATAAAAATGAAAATAAACTAATTTAACTAGTGGTGTGAGCAATATATGGGAGAATTGTGTGTACTTAGATTTCACTACTCCCTAGATATCTTTTATAGGTTAATTACTTGTTACAGTTGCGTGCACGACGGATTGTATTCCTTAATACCATTCATGGGGTGGCGTACTTACTTCCCCAATCCTATAAGCTCCTATTTCACTCCTATGTCGAGCCGGCTAAGAAGCTCCTAACATGGGATCACTAGAATTCGCTCATGCATTAAATACAATCATAAAAACCTAGTACACATCGGTTCATGTTTCTTAAGACATTCAAGCAAGTTACACAATGGAGATCTGCCAGTTTTCTTAAGCCTAACATTGAAATCATTCATCCATTACAACTATAAACAAGCAATCAACCTACAATCAACATCTAGGTTTCATTACATCTAAGCAAACACATGAAAGATCTAGCCTAGCATGTTATAATCAAGACAAGCATAAGATATATTCAAACAACACATAGACATATTGAATGAATTGAAAGAAAAGTTATCTTAATTGAACATGAAAGGTTTCAAGGGGTAAAAACCCTTGAAGATACTGTTACAAACAACTTAGGGTTTATTAGGTTCGGCCCTAGAATTCTCCACACAAGTTCCTCTTAACAAATGAAAAATAGAAAAGTATATATAGATTTTGTGAGGTGACGGCGTCAAGAGGAAAAATCTGACGCCGTCATCTTGCCACCAATAAAGTTCTCGGACTGCCTAGATCCATGGGTGATGCCGTCATGTGTAATCCTGCTCCAGGCCGTCACCAAATTTACTCTTGACGCCCTACTTCTAACGCCGTCACGTTTTCTCTGGCTCGTCATCCATTTTGCTCTTGACGCCATCAAAAAAATCCTTCTTGACGCCGTCAGGTACTGTTCCCAGCAAGGAAAATTAAGTCTTTGTCGTTTTCTTCACTTTTATGCTCCAAAAACGTCCAAAATGCTTCCTTTTCAAGAATTCATTCCCAAAGTACCTAAAATCACAAAAGGAATTATTTAGGGCAATATTTGATCAAATAAATTCCAATTCCGGCTTAAATGACCCCCTAAAAACGGTACATTTTTTGCCTCATCATATACCCTTACACTTGAGATTTGCTTGTCCTCAAGCAAATGCGCTTTTATTCAAGTCAAAATACAAGTTAGGGGTCATTTAACACTAATATAAAAGTAATTACAACAAATAATCGTTCAACTAAAGACCAAAGACAAGCACGGAGGTCATATACTAGCACCTCACAAATAGTGTTTAGATACTCACATCTCTCGGGTGTAATAAAGTAATATCACAATATGGAAATGGTAAACATCTCTCACTACCTGTCATAGCAAAATAGATTACCATAGGCTTGGGAAAGGATCAAACCTCCACCACATGGCGTAAGCACCTAGGATAAACTATTAAAGAGGTCTTTTTAAAGGGTTGTAACGTTAGGTGTAGGGATATGAAATACACGGTTTTATTGGATATAGGCAATCTTTACTGGTGGCGAGTTAATAATCTTGGTTAATTACATGTACAATATGGCGTTGCTAAGCCAAGACTAGACTCGACTTAAGCTAATAAATGAAAAATAACAAAAACACAAAGTAAACATAGAATGAAACGGGATGATAGTCCGTATGTTTTTCTTTTCTTTTCCTTTTTCTATTTTTTTTTTCTTTTTCTATTTCTATTTTTTTTTCTTTTGATTTTTCGATTTTTTTTCATACACTCTTACCCTACCATCCAAAATAATACATCATAGGGAATGAACATTCCCCTTACACTTGAATTTTTACATACTTTACAATAAGGTAATCTAATGACTCGAATTAAGAAAATCAAAACACTTGGAGTACTTTTAAAATTAACGCACATATGGGGGTAATAATATGATGTTCTTCCCCATTACTCCATAAAACAAGTACTTTACCCATGAGTCCCAATCGTCCCAAAACAATATGTACAAGGATATGACTCGACTTAGCAACCATGTAATCAATTAGATAATTAACTAAGGGTTTAAACAAATAACAATAATGACTAAAGATGAGTGCATACACGGAAGGCTAAGGCGATTTGGGTGTACATTTAAGTGGGTGTAACAAATTCTTCCTTTAAATAAGATGCTTAAAGTTAGAAACAAAAAGATAGGCTCGGAGGGGTGTACAAGGGGTTTCGTGTACTAAAAATGAGTACAACGCTAATGGTGTGGGAAAAATTAGTTGACTTTACTAGCCAAGTAATATGACTTAAATGGTCAAGTAATTATGATACGGGTTTAACACAAGGGTGATCCTAATGCATCTTATCATGTAGTAAATCCTACTACACGAATGTAGTCTCACTAGCGGTCTCGGGATGCATCACTAACGCAAGTTCTAGAATCTAAATGCTACCGGTACACTCATAAGCACTAATAATAAATGCTTTTCCTATCAAATCTAAAGGCGAACCTCACATACTTGGGTGGAAATTTTTCTGAATGGTACGGTTTTGTTCTAGTCAAACAATCTCCTATCCATGAGACGCTTGCTATGGCTAAAGTTTCACTCCTAAATGTTGTAAAATAAATTAAATTTGGCGCTAAAATTACACTAACAAGTATTTCTCATAGTTTTATTACACTTCTACCATCAAACAAACAAACTCAAGCAAAAGTGTATCTATAAGGTATCATCATTTTACCCTCCCCTTACACTTAGGACGAACATTGTCCCCAATGTTCAAGTAAAGAATGTAAAAGTAAAACAGGTAAAAAGAATGAAATCAAATACTCCCCTGATTCGCTCGGTATGGATGGTGTGATAACAATGTTAGATCTTCCTCCAAGAAAATGAACAATCAAAGCTTCCCTTCCAGAATATAAATCATCTTCTTATCATACATAACCTGTTAAACCTGAGAAAATAAACAAGACAACCTCACGTAAAATCGGCGGCAATCTATATATGCTAACAAATCTTAGAAAACGAAGTAAGATATAATGCTTGTGGAATGATGTTTGCAGATTTCCTGGAGATTATAAAACTAAAGATTCAACAAAAACTTTAAGACTCCGTTAAAAAAACAAAACTAGTAAAATTTCCAGAATTTTACACATGACGCCGTCAGGATTTTCTTCCTGACGCCGTCAGAAGTGACCTGCAGAAATTCTTATGTTAAGTTTCCGAAAAATTTCTGAAAAAACTTTGTCCTACTTCCTGGAAAATCCTGCAAAACATCATTATGACTCAATACAAGCATTTGACTCTAACAAATACGAATATATATGTTCATTTAATATTGTGGAGAATCATGATCAAGTTTGTTTCTTAAAAACATATTTGGGGTTTCCCCTTACACTTATCTTTTGTGAAATACCTTTGGATGAAGTTAAGACTATGCCAAACAACAAAATAAAGTATTTTCACCATTTTAGTTTGAAACATGATCTCCCAACAATAAAAATAAAGCATGCATACGGAAACAAATAACAAACAAAGAAAATAAAAATCACACAAAACATGGGTTGCCTCCCAAGAAGCGCTTTTCTTTATTTACGAGTCTTGTAGCTAGACTCAATGTCATGGGTTATCGCGTGTCGCTTATGCTCACATAACCGAGGGTGAGCCATCTAATAGTCACCTCATCTTTCTTATAATTATCACTTAACTCTAAACATCTACAATAATAGCTTTTATTTTTCTCATGAGTATATTTAAGCCCTTTTCTTTTATCATTCTCACTTAGCATTTCTAGGGGTGGATACCTACTACACTTCCCCATGGAAAAATCCTTGAACCTAGGGTGTGCACGGGGCATTTGGTAAACGAAATCTTCATCCCCATTCGAGAATGTAATTAATCCCTCCATAAGTTTTTCATCAAGGTTGGTTAACCTTTTGAAGGGTTTCCCAAACACAACTTGGGTTAACTTAATATCGATAAATTCTCCTAGATTCTCCATAACCATGAACTCAGCAAGACAAACAAAGCTTCCTACAAACACATGCAATGACATTGCCCTAGCAATAATATTATCTCCTTTGTATTCTAACTCATCTACCATGATTTTATTGTATTCACTACGCGAGATTATATTCATTGGTAAAGATGAGTTAAGGTAGGCATCAAAGCTCCTAAATCCAATCTTACAAGGAAATTGCATATTAAATGAGCTATCACTCTCAATCCTTGTTCTAGGGTCAACATACCTAAGAGGGTTTACTACATCTTCCATCCTATCCTCATTAATCACATCACCATCATCTAGATCCTCATCGGAGTCTGAATAGTAAAGAAGACTAGCCCTATGGTCATTATCATGGTCAGACTCCTCTAATTCAGAATTATTGTCAAAGTGGTGGTTTGGCGAGAGGTTAGGTGGGTTCTCATTTTCCACTAAAGGGATTGGGGTGGGCATTTGGAAGATCCTACGGCGAAAAACACGAATAACAGGAATCAAACGATCAATGTTATTGTTAGCCATCAAGGTAGTTTACGAACAAAGGAAACAAAGAAATAACATATAATTTACATCTAGGTTTCACTACATCTAAGCGAACACAAATGAAATATAGTCGAGCATGTTAAATTGAAGACAAGTGTAAGATATTTTCAAACAACACATAGACATATTGAATGAATTGAAAGAGTACTTATCTTTGATAGAACATGAAAGATTCAAAGGGTTGAAACCCTTGAAAAAGCTGGAAAATTCGACCTAGGGTTTTTCCCTCAAAGTTGCACACTAATGAATGAAATTTGGAAAACTATATATAGATTTTACAGGGTGACGGCGTCAAGAAGGAATTTGTGACGCCGTCAACTCGCGGTCTTAATAAAAATCGTATTCCCTAGATCTGATTTTGGCGCCGTCATGTAGGAATTTCTTTTGGGCCGTCACTAACAAATGGACCATGACGGCCTAGGTGACGCCGTCATGTCCTATAGTTAAAAATCCTCTGGACCGTCACGTGCATCTTCCACTTCCACCTCTTTTGTAACTCTTGACGCCATAACTTGGAGACTCTTGATGCCGTCAGGTACTGTTCCCAGCAAGGAAAATTGAGACTTTGCCGTTTTCTTCACTTTTATGCTCCAAAAACGTCCAAAATGCTTCATTTTCTAGATTTCTCTCTAAAAGTACCTAAAATGACAAAAGGAACGATTTAGGGAAATATTTGATCAAATGATCTCAAATCCGGGCTTAAATGACCCCTTAAAAACGGTTCATTTTTCGCCTCATCAAATACCCTTACACTTGAGATTTGCTTGTCCTCAAACAAATGTGCTTTTATTCTAATCAAAATAAAAGTTAGGGGTCATTTAACACTAATATAAAAGTAATTACAACAAATAATCGTTCCACTAAGGACCAAAGACAAGCACGGAGGTTATACACTAGCACCTCACAAATAGTGGTTAGATACTTACATCTCTCGGGTGTAATAAAGTTTATATCACAATAAGGAAATGGAAAACATCTCTTACTACCTGTCATAGAAAAATAGATTACAATAGGCTTGGGAAAGGATTAAACCTCCACCACTTGGCGTAAGCACCTAGGATAAACTATCAAAGAGGTCTTTTAAAGGGTTATAACATTAGGTGTAGGGATATGGAGAACACGGTTTTGTTGGATAAAGGCAATATTTATTGGTGGCGAGTTAATCATATATGGGGGTAATATATTTGATGTTCTTCACCATTACTCCATAACACAAGTACTTTACACATGAGTCCCAATCGTCCCAAAATAATATGTGCAAGATATGACTCGACTTAGCAACCATGTAATCAATTAGATAATTAACTAAGGGTTTAAACATATAACAATAATTCACTAAAGATGAGTGCATACACGGAAGGCTAAGGCGATTTGGTTGCACATTTGGGTGGGTTGTAACAAATTATTCCTTTAAGTAAGATGCTTAAAGTTAAAAATGAAAAGATAGGCTCGGAGGGGTGTACTAGGGGTTTCGTGTACTAAAAATGAGTACAACGCTAAGGTGCGGGAAAAATTAATTGACTTTACTTGCCAAGTAATATGACTTAAATGGTCAAGTAATCATGATACGGGTTTAACACAAGGGTGATCCTAATGCCTCTTATCATGTAGTAATTCCTACCACACGAACGTAGTCTCACTATCGGTCTCGGGATGCATCACTAACGTAAGTTCTGGAATCTAAATGCTACCGGTACACTCATAAGCACTAATAATGAATGCTTTTCCTATCAAATCTAAAGGCGAACCTCACATATTTGGGTGGAAAATTTTTCTGAATGGTACGGTTTTGTGCTAGTCATACAACTCCTATCCATGAGACGCTTGCTAAGGCTAAAGTTTCACTCCTAAATGTTGTAAAAAATTTTAAATTTGGCGCTAAAATTACACTAACAAGTATTTCTCTTAGTTTTATTACACACCTACCATCAAACAAACAAACTCAAGTGCAATAGTATCCTATAAGGTATCATCATTTACCTGTAACACCCCCAAAATACCGCAGCGGAAGACTGTGTCATAGGGGTGCTACTTCATAATACAAAGTACATGGTATAGAAAACGAACTCTAAATGAGACGTTTTGAAAAGTTACCATTCGATTAATGAATTCAAAGTTACAAACATGAGATTCCAAAGTATGATACATAAATGTATACAAATGTTTTGAATGGTAAATGATAAAAGCGTAAGTCTTCAGAATATGCAGCTTGACTCTAAGTTCCACGCACTAGCTATCGCCTTACTAACCTGAGATAAACATGCTAAAGTGTCAACACAATGGTTGGTGAGTTCATAGAGTTTGTCTTAAAACAGTTGAAAAGTCTTAAAGAATGTTCACACAGCAAAGGCATCGTGAATCCACTCAGTTACAAGTCCCGCCATAAGAGACTTGTAACCTGTGTGTTCACAACCCACTGCTACAATATAATATGATAAAGACATGTATAAGTTCATCAAAACAATTAAGCAATTAGTCGTGAGTCTACACTTCATCTCCGAAGACCTCACGTTTATGATGTATCCAACATTCGCAAATGTTAGGATGTATCAATAGCCTCAATGGTCATCCAAGGTCTTAATTTGGAGCCACCGGAAGTCTCAATGGTCATCCAGCAACTTAATCTGGAGCCACTGGCAGTAACACAATCAAGTATAACGCAGTTAAGTATAACATAATCATGTATGTATGAGATCAAGTAATATGCGATCAAGTATAAGACAATCAAGTATAGAACAATCAAGTATAATGCGATCAAGTATTTGTACAAGTAAGCAAGTAGTTGAGCATGTATCCCCCCCAAGAGTTAAAACAAGTATGAAAAGAGTAGGGGCTATGACTCACCTTAAGTCTATGTAATGAGAAATGAAAGTGGTAGTCGAATCGCGAAAGTCTCTAAGAGCAGCCTATAATAGAACGTTGCGACTTAGGTTTGGAGTAACGTCTAAGAGTACGAAGAATTGCCTATATATGTCTTGCATAATGTTCATGATGTAGTACTTAGTATATAGTGTAAGTCGTTGAATATAAGTGGTCTATGAAACATGTATAAGTTGTATATCTCTTACTACCGTTCGGGCCGACATAATTCAGAAGTCATGGAGTAAACGTTCGAGGAGCCAGGACACTTTAACTCGTAAATCCACAACTCGTCTCGACGGCTTACTCAATGAACTCCTCACATGAGGCTCCCTACTATTATAGTATTTGATAACATATATATATAAGTCTTTTTGATCTTTAAAAGTGATATGGTCTTTAGCCGTGGCTTTGCCGTGACTTTGGTCATGTTACCATGGTCTTGAGACTCAACCTTGGCTTTAGCCATGGTTGTGGTCTTGGCTTTAGGTCATTAGACCTCTTGGTCTCATCTAATTATAATGATTATATAGTAACTTTGGTCTAAAAATGGGCTGTTAAGAATTTGGAGAAATTTATCACTCAGAAAGCGTTTTCAGGGCTCGAGCTTCTTTGTTACTGAACGAAAACGTCGTTCCGGACAACTTTCGTGTTTTAACTTTTTGATGAATCGGACCAGAAGTGGGACTTTCAAATTGGCAGAATGCAAACAGGAGGGTATTGGCAGTTTCGGCGTTTTGGTTTCGCTAACTTCTTATGGCCATAACTTTTGACTCGTGTACTCGTTTTGGGTGATTCAAATTGCTATGTTTTCCTTGTTAAGTCCTCTTTAACAGTAAGTAAGTGTCAAATATCAAAGTTATACTATTGTGGTCGTGGTTTTCCATAAAAATCACTAGTTTGCTTGTTTGCTTGTCATAAGTTAACATATGTATACCAATACTTGTTTTATCCATTTTTAAACATCATGAACACAATACAAAGACCATATATAGCATGAAAGAAACATAATAAGCATGAAATGATATTGAGCAAGAAAGTGTATAAGGGTTTGCTTACAACTTTTGGCTTTCTAAAGAAAGGTAAGCAACTAGTAAGGTACGGACTTTGTTAGACTTAAGCTTCACCCTTTGCAATCTATGATAAGCCGAGGTCATTTGAAGATTATAACGACGCCTTCTTGAAGTCCAAAGCTATTTGAAGATTATAACGACGTCTTTTTGGAGACTTTAAAGTTATAACAACTTTTCTTAGAAAATTTCCAAGATTGAAGATCAAACACTAGTTTTCTTTCAAAAACTAGTTAACTTTCTTACAAAATATAAGAGAAGTGCCTTAGGTTTTAGGACTTGAAGGTTATAAGAAGGTGTGGTGCAAGTTTTATATGTGTTATTAGTTGGCTATTTATAGGATGAGAAAAATAGTTAACCATATATTGGGTTAGAATTAAACCATGGTTAGTTTAGACACTTGTAAACATCCTAGAGATCAATGGTCAAGATCAAGCCACAAAATGGTGACTCCTACCCCCCTAAGTCGGTTTATACATGATAAGGGTGACTAGATGAGTAGTCATGGTCTTTGGATGATAATATCCTAAGTATGTAGCTAGTTTTGACTCCGTAAATTGCTAACCGTAAGTTTTTAGGCCATGAAACGTAAAACCGGGTATCCTAAAAATATGAAACTTATAAATATGGTTAAACATGTCAATATAGTCCATAATAAAATATAAAATGAGTGGTAGGTTCTATCGGGTGCGAAAACCCTGCTAAAAACTGGAAACACGGGTCTAAAACGCGCAATTCGCGTAAAACGCTGAACTGAAAAACGTAAAATTCCGAAACTTTTGGAATTGTCCTAAAATGAGAGAAAATCATATTTCTATTGTTTATAATGTTTTATGGACATATCGGGATGCTAGAAGGACGTTTAAACCTAAAAGTAAATCTCGGACACGGCTTTGTGATTTTTGCAGAAATGATCCGACGAGCGTCAAACTCTCGGATTATCGTTAAAATAGTTTAACTTACGAGAATATGAAATAAAAATTTCTGAGATGAATAGTGAAAAGTGAATAGTAAAAACTGAATAGTAAAGTGAATAGTAAAAAGTGAATAGTGAAATTTTCGGGAATAAAAGTTAACCTGAAATTGCGAATTGTTACATTACCCTCCCCTTACACTCAGGATGAACATTGTTCCCAATGTTCAATTAAAGAATGTAAAAGTGAAATAGGTAAAAGAATGAAAGCAAATACTCTCCTGATTCGTTCGGTGTGGATAGTGTGATAACAAGGTTAGATCTTCCTCCAAGAAAATGAACATTCAAAGCTTCCCTTCCAAAAAAATAAATCATCTTCTTGTCATATATATAACCTGTTAAACCTGAGAAAATAAACAAGGCAACCTCGCATAAAATCGGCGGCAATCTGTATATACTAACAAGTCCTAGAAAGAAAATTAAGATATAATGCTTGTGGAATGAATGTTTGCAGATTTCCTGGAGTTTATAAAACTAAAGAATTAACAAAAACTTTAAGACTCCGTTAGAAAAACAAAAGTCGCAAAATTTCCAGAATTTTACACGTGACGCCGTCAGGAATTAATTCATGACTCCGTCAGAAGTGACCTGCAGAAATCTTTACGTTAAGTTTCCAGAAAATGTTTGGAAAAACTTATGTCCTACTTCCTGGAAAATCCTGCAAAACATCATTATGACTCAATGCAAGCATTTGACTCTTAAAAATACTAATACACATGTTCATTTATTATTGTGGTGAATCAAGATCAATTTCATTCTTAAAAACAAATTTGGGGTTTCCCCTTACACTTAGCTTTTGCAAAATACCTTTATATGAAGTTAAGACGAAGTTAAACAACAAAATAAAGCATTTTCACAATTTATTTTGAAACATGATCTACCAACAATAGAAATAAAGTATGCATACGGAAACAAATAACAATCAAACAAATAAAAATCACACAAATCATGGGTTGCCTCCCAAGAAGCGCTTTTCTTTATTTACGAGTCTTATAGCTAGACTCAAGGTCATGGGCAATTACGTGACCTCATCGTTGGTCTCATTCTCTAGGTCATCTCCAATCTTAGTTTTGTATTCTGGACCCGATTGTAAATGTTCTTTATAGAGACCAACCACCTTTTTCTCAATTGCTCCAATAATCCTATTGGCAAATTCCCTATCAACTTTATATTTTGGTCCTAGAGTCAAGCAATCCTTATAGAAAAGGCTCTTCTTTGCCCATACATAGTCCATGCCCTTTTTCTTTTCCTCTTCATTGATGTCCTCAAAAGCACCAATGTTATCCATGTCAAATCGAGGCACAAAACGAAATTCTTTCATTCTATTAGGCATCCTATATGAGATCCTATCGGTTTCACTAGCAAATCAGATTGTCTCTTCTATCTCATCATATTCTAACTTGGATTCTTCAACAAATGGTTTACCAAACACAACATGGGATAAGCGACAGTCAATAACACTAGATAGGTCTTCAACAACCATAAAGTTAGTGATATAAGTAAAGTTCCCAACAAAGACATGTAGACCTTTAATTCTCCTGACAAAGTTACAAACTCCACCGATGTATTTGGGATCTCTTCTAGGTCCAAGTCTTGTTTTCACAATATCAGTATAGACACTTGAGGACATAATGTTGATTGGGGATTTAAAATCAATGTAAGCAGTGTCAATGTGTTTATACCCAATTATACATGGTATCTTAGCATTCTTAGGATCGCCTCTCTTTATCTTAGGTTCAATTCTAGTGAAAGGAGGTCGAGGATTATCAATAAGATTATTATAGTATGCAATCTCCTCCTTAGTGGGGTATAGATTGAAATAGTCATCTAGCTTTGGATCTATCTCCCCTTCCTCAAGTTCCTCAACCACATTCTCAAAATCATTAGATCCTAGGTCCTTATTTGAATACAAGGCGGTCGCTAGGTCACTAAATGCATGATCGAGCTCAACATTAATTAACCTATTAAGCTCCCTAAGTTCCCTAATCTCATTCTCAATCTGTTCACACAACAAAGCCACTTCACTAGGGGAAAGGGGTGGATTCGCGTTTTCGATAATGGTAAACGGAATAGTCAATGAATTTAATTTACTAACACAGGCAGACTAAAGAAAACCTAAAAATAAAAATAAAATCTTACTAGAAAGGAATCTAGCAAATAGACCTAATTAAAAGAAATCTTAACCTAGACAATAACTATTCCCGGGGCTGCGGCGCCAAAAACTTTATACGTGGGAATCGCACCATGATTTACCTCTCGAGGGATCTCGAGAAGCTTACAACCCTCACCAGGCAGTGTACCTGATCGTTGTAGTATAGTATAGTGACAAGTACCGGGGGATTGATCATTCAACTTAGGAATAGTGTCGCTAGGATTAGAAACCTAAACTAAGTCTAGAGGTGAGGGATGATTCTTTTTGTATTTTTATGTTTTATAAAAGCAAGTAAAATCTCGGGTTTTGGAAGAGTGGGCAGAATTAGTTGCTAGCCAACTAACCCGAATAACTAAAGATGCAATCAAAATAAAATAACAAAAATGAAAATGAAGCTAATTATACTAGTGGTGTAAACAATGATTGGGAAAGTTATGTCTACTTAGGTTTCATTACTCCATTGATATGTTTTATAGGTTGATAGCTTGTTACAACTGCATGGATGACGGGTCATATTCCTTAATACTAGTCGTAGGACCGTGTACAATATTCCCTAACTCTATAGGATCCTACTTCACTCCTATGTCGAGTCGTTAGAAGCTCCTAACATGGGATCATTAAAATTCTCCTACGCATTAAATACAACCAAATATCGTAGTACACCTCCGATCATGTTTCTTAAGATGTTCAAGCAAGTTACCAATGGAAGTCTGCCAGTTTTCTTAAGCCTAACATCGAATACAATCATCCATAACAACTATAAACAAACAATCAACCCATAATTAACATCTAGGTTTCACTACATCTACGCAAACACAAAAGAAATCTAGCTGAGCATGTTAAATTGAAGACAAGCGTAAGATATATTCACACAACACATAGACATATTGAATGAATTGAAAGGGTACTTATCTTTAATAGAACATGAAAGATTCAAAGGGTTGAAACCCTTGAAAAAGATGGAAAATTCGATCTAGGGTTTTTCCCTCAAAGTTGCACACTAATGAATGAAATTTGGAAAACTATATATAGATTTTACATGGTGACGACGTCAAGAAGGAATTTGTGACATCGTCAACTCGCCGTCTTAATAAAAATCTTATTGCCTAGATCTGATTTTGACGCCGTCATGTAGGAATTTCTTCTGGGCCATCACAAACAAATGGACCATGACAGCCTAGGTGACGCCGTCATGTCCTATAGTTAAAAATCCTCTGGACCATCACATGCATCTTCCACTTCCACCTCTTTTGTAACTCTTGACGCCATCACTTGGAGACTCTTGACGCCGTCAGGTACTGTTCCCAGCAAGGAAAATTGAGACTTTGCCGTTTTCTTCACTTTTATGCTCCAAAAACGTCCAAAATGCTTCCTTTTCTAGATTTCTTTCCAAAAGTACCTAAAATGACAAAAGGAACGATTTAGGGCAATATTTGATCAAATAATCTCGAATTCGTGCTTAAATGACCTCTTAAAAACGGTTCATTTTTCGCCTCATCAATGCCCAATGACCGAGAAGTCATCCATAAAGACCTCCATAGTTTTCCCGATCACGTCGTGTGCGACATTTCAAAGTTTCATTCCAATTAATTTTAATATTTTAGTATTTAACTATTTTAATTTTTAAATAATTAACTTCGTCGGAAGTTATCTGCGTACGTTCAATTAATTCAACCGCAACTACACAATGTCCACTCTACACTTCTTATGCATCATTATTTCCTTACAATCCTATTTTAAAAGTCACTTTTCACTTCGTCCATTTTTACGTAAACCTTGCACCTTTTACGTTTTACTCGATTTAAATTTACGTTGTAATTTTTTTTACAACGTGAATCAACCCTAGACTATGAAAATTTTACATGTTGTATGCATTTTAACCTATTCTCATACTTACAAGTGAGTTTATACTTGTCGTTTTATTTTTATAGTTTATGTCACTTTTATCAAGAACCGGTGTCACCAAACGCGTTTACAACTCACGGTTTCGGTTTTAACTATGTTTAAATCCTCTGATGAACTCACCACTCATCTAAATTACAAAAATATATTTTACAAACAAGTTTTAACATTTTTATATGTTTTACTATTTATTACTACCCGATTTTACGTTTTGAAAAAAAAAAAAAAAAAAAAAAAAAAAAAAAAAAAAAACTCCACGTTTGCAATTACCGGATCAACCTATACACTAAATGGTACATTTTATACCAAACATTACTCACTAACATCACCTCCTCATTAGGTGGAGTCTAAAAGCATGTGTCTCATGACACTTGTGATAAATTTTCATACATATATTCCCATAACCTCAAAACCATCAACTAAAATAAACACACATGCAAACCACCAATTTTTAGATCTCAAACCACTCTCATTTCCTTTATTTTCCACTTCAAATTTTTTGGCTTATAGATCCCTAAACACCAAATCCATCAAAGTTTTTACTAATTTTATTAATCATAAGTTGAAGATCATAAGTCCTTTTAGCTAGTTCTTGGTTCTTTTTCTTCCTCAAAGACTTCATTCTCAAGGGTTTTTATTGGTGATTATTCTAAAGACTTTCAAGGGTTTAAGGGGTTTGATTTTTAAGGGTTTCAAAGGGTTTTCAAAGTGCTAAAGAAGTGGTGATTATCAAGTCCTTTCAAGAATATTGGTGACAAGATTAGTGATCATGGGTTACAGAAAAGGTGCATGCAATATCACCTTAATCTTGATCTCTATTTT
The DNA here is from genome assembly GCA_030686995.1 of Artemisia argyi. Taxonomy (NCBI): domain Eukaryota; kingdom Viridiplantae; phylum Streptophyta; class Magnoliopsida; order Asterales; family Asteraceae; genus Artemisia; species Artemisia argyi. Next base: position 87,717,515 of record CM060703.1, read on the forward strand.
CATCTTCAGAAATTTTCTTCCTCCTAAATTTTCTTATGGCTCACAAAGGGTTATTGTGGTTGTAGATTGGAGTTCACAAGATCCTCTAAAAGCTCTTCCTTCAAGCTCTCAAGATCTCTTTTGGTGGTGCCAATTGATAGCTCAAAATCCCTTGTTCTTGTCATCCTTAACTTCCCATATCTTTTGTAAGAAAAATCCTCCACTAACTCTCATTTTATTTTTAGTTTCTCTACTGTTTAAATGGTATATTATGATGTATTTGAACATTATATAAGTTATTATGCTTAATTAAGCTTGGTACAATAGCTAGAACACTAGAACCCTAAAGGACTAAACATGCAAACTGTGAATCTGGACCAGGGGCAGAAATGGAATAAACTGATCTAATCAGTAAACATTAGGCATAAACTAAAAATATTTGGTTGTAGTTCTATGTCTTGCGGTCATTTCGACGGGTATTTCATCGATTAACTCATTGTGATGATTGAACTAGAAATATTTTGGTGAAACATGTACTATTCTGAGTAACAAATTTGAAACGTGAAAATATAATATTTTTTTGTGAATAACCCCATGTTACTCAAAACATGAAAGTTGTAGATAACATCTTAATTTAAACGTGGCTGAAAACAGAGAATTAATCGGGTTTGTAGAACTCTAGATATCGCGTTTTTCGTGGAACTGTTGTAAATTTTAAAAGCTGATGGTCTGGATAGTATGGGTAAATTCATAGTTTTAGTGATGTTGTGTAATTTTTAGCTTAGTGGGACCCACAAAACTAGTTAGTACAGATTAATTACTTTCCGGGGATATAAAGAATGTAATTTTTGGACTTACGATTTGCAAATGGCGAAATCATAAACATGTACAAGTTAATAAAAATTTTCATCAGCACTATGTATAAAATGGTAAAAATGCCTTATAACTTGTAATACTAGACCTATTACTACTATATTTGGACATATAAACAAGTATAGGAATATTGTACCAAGCCTAAGTAAGATCATAATTTATATACAACAAAAATACATCAATATTTATTTTCAAAAACCTAAGACAAGCGTATGTCTATTTAGGTTCATCGTAGAGCTCGCGTGACTATTTTCTCCACTTGTTGTTCCTTGCTCGTTTCATATCACTTCCTTTAGTCACAATAAGTTTATAGCCTCGCCTTTACTTATTTAAACATTTTATAAACCTCGCGAGGGGGATGCATGCTAGTTTTATAAACTGAATACAAGTAGTTTTTGGTATGCTGCACCCGATTACATGATTATAGTCACTGGAGTAATTCTTGCCAATTAAGTCCCCATCATGAACCGTTAATTATTTTTGTATAAACGCTAGTATTATGAATATGCATATTGAGCATTGACCAGCCTGGTCGAGTGAGTAGCGCTCACCTTTCAACGGTCACATAATATTGAGAGGTTGAGGTAAATGGCAAATATTACCGTACCGGGGAAACTGTTAAAACTAGGTTAAGGTTCGGGGTGATGAGCTCTATACTATAATCAGATAACCCGACATGTAATTGCAATGCTTGTCGCCCGATAAATAATGCTTGTATTCAACTGCTTACTTATTAAACTCTATGAATTCACTCAACTTTATGTTGACTTTTTAGCATGTTTATCTCAGGTCCGTAAGTGGCTTCTGCTCGAATGGGCGGCGCAAGAAATGGATATCTACATGATGGCCTATGTTTTAATAAAAATTCTCATTAGATAATGTTTCAAACTTTTAAACTTATGTAACTTTGGATTATGCTAAAACCTTTTGGGACCTTTGTTGACTCTGATGAATTATCGAATGTGAAGTATGAATTTTTATTAAAAACGACTTTATTTTAAAGTTGTTTATTATATTTGTACAATGTGACTAGTATATAACATCCCATGTCCCTTTCCGCTGCGTTCCTAAAATGGGGGTGTTATAGAATGGTAACAGAGCACAAATTATAGTGAACTAGGTCTTTTTGTTTTTAAAAACCTAGACTATAATCATTTATTTTTTCAAAATCATGAGCTTCCATCACCTTATCCGATATCCATGTGCGCCTACTCCTGAGCTTCCTATTTCTCCCTCGTATATATATCTTAATCATACTATATTAAGGATAATTATAGGAGCACTATAATTATTTCTTAACTTGTCTGATAATCCGCGAAAGTATCACTCTTATATATACAACCTTTTGTGCTCTAAACTTCCTTATTGTATTTTATACTATTCATGTGCATTTTGAATTTCCATCCGGAAATTTATATACATCTTCGAGTGCACTGTAACTATACGTATACATATAGTGAATATTAATTTATGTACTTAAGATATTTTTTTCCTCTCGACTATCTTGCTTGATTCTGAAACATCGATATATTTCTATATAAAGTTCTCACATGAATATTGAACTCTTCTAACCATTGTGAGTTACACGATGGTCTCTCTTAGACATTGTATGTGATTACAATGGTCTCTCTTATTTATCAACATTGTATGTGATTACAATGGTCTCTAAACTCTTTCATCACCGTATGTTATATCATTTCATATGATAGCGAAAAATGTTACAGTTTATCAATTTCTATTGGTTGTCTTACTCCCGTGAACTCATGTTTTCCTAGCATTTCTTGCTTATTTTCTTAAGCGCCGCTATTGATACTATTTATCTAAACACTATTTATATATACCCGATTTTCTCTCGACTGCTTATATCTATTTACCATAGCACTATTTCTTATTTGTATAAATGTTACTTTTCTAAATGCTTTACCGACTCTTACCCCCTTTATACTCAACCTACAAAACATCATGTCAAACTTTATTTCTCTCAATTATGTGTACCTATTTCACCAAGATTACTAAACTATTAAATATATGTTTATTCATTTTGATGATCCTCTAAAAACTTTCTCCTACGTTGTGGGTGACATAGTGGTCTCATTTATTTTCACAAAAATCGTGAGTAATGCTATGAGCTTTAAAATCTTTTCATGACCTTACACAACGGTATTTTATCTGAAACCCGTCACATTCTATTTATTTATCATGGAAATTTCACTACCATGTTATAAACAACTCCTTTATTGTCATATAAACTATCTTTCATTATATTACAAATGGATTTACTATTCCCCAAAGAATTACCCCATTATTACCTTATAAACTAATAACCTTATTCACTACTATTTTATAAACTGCTCTAACTAGTTCAAAATTTACTTTTTTGTCACCTCTTTACAAATCATTTGGTCAATTACCTTGTAAAACTAGTTTACTACTATCTTCTAAACCATTTTCACTACAATATTAATACACTCCTTGCCACTCTCTTACAAACTGCTTTACCACCATCTTATAAACTTATCCACTGATGTACTACTGTTAAATAAACTATTTGAACTAGTTTTGAATAAACTATTTTGTTATATTAGAAATCGTTCTGTCATTTACCTTTTACCAAAATTTTCAACACCTTATAAACAATTTTTTTATTATCTTATGAATTACTCGACCTTGTTTTATTAACTAAAATCATTGATTTATTATTTTCTCATGAACTATTTTGTTATTATTTTATTGTTCGTCATTCTCTAATAATTCTTATAAACGGATTCATCATACAAAAGCTGAAGTTCAGTAACTTTCTCTACATTCATCAAGTTCTCTTTTGAATCCTTCATTGTTAAAGGTCCGTGATTCTGGCCCGATATGGACTGATTTAGAACTGCTTAAAACTTCATTTTCTGCATGCATTTTCCTTATTCGCTTGTGTTACATACTCATATTACTTACTTATGATTGATTCTTACGTATGTATAAACTTATATCACTCTTTGTATATAAGATACTTATGCAAACTTCATACTTGTCCAACAAGGGACATATCACGAGTATAACTAAGTTAAGTATTTGAAAATTTTATCGAACCTCGGTTAAATATAGTTTAGTCACCTATATTTAACCTACGGACAGTGGAACATAGTCTGACTACCTATGTTCGACTTAGATTTTTCAAATACTAAGAATAGTAATATATGGGTTATGTCTAATTGATTTTCTACTTGATCTTCGAGAATCACAAAAAAATTTTATGTGAATATAACAATTCAGCGGTATTCATACAATCAAGCACAACAACTTCTCACTCTATATTTATCGCGTATAGTCAACCTTACTCTGCACCGTATTTCTAGACGACAAGAATCGAACCGCGTTGTTAGTTATTCTAGACTTCATTCCTTACGAGTATCCTCATCTTTTCGCATGTGAACCGTCAGGATATAAAGCGAGTTGAGCTCCGGGACGGCGTTCTATTAAGGAGTACGTACTGTGACATTTCAAAGTTTCATTCCAATTAATTTTAATATTTTAGTATTTAAGTATTTTAATTTTTAAATAATTAACTTCGTCGGAAGTTATCTGCGTACGTTCAATTAATTCAACCGCGACTACACTATGTCCACTCTACACTTCTTATGCATCATTATTTCCTTACAATCCTATTTTAAAAGTCACTTTTCACTTCGTCCATTTTTACGTAAACCTTGCACCTTTTACGTTTTACTCGATTTAAATTTACGTTTTAAGTTTTTTTTACAACGTGAATCAACCCTAGACTATGAAAATTTTACATGTTGTATGCATTTTAACATATTCTCATATTTACAAGTGAGTTTATACTTTTCGTTTCATTTTTATAGTTTACGTCACTTTTCTCAAGAACCGGTGTCACCAAACGCGTTTTCAACTCACGGTTTCGGTTTTAACTATGTTTAAATCCTCTGATGAACTCACCACTCATCTAAATTAAAAAAATATATTTTACAAACAAGTTTTAATATTTTTATATGTTTTACTATTTATTACTACCCGATTTTACGTTTAGCATTAAAAAAAAAAAAAAAAAAAAAAAAAACGTTTGCAATTACCGGATCAAACTATACACTAAATGGTACATTTTATACCAAACATTACTCACTAACATCACCTCCTCATTAGGTGGAGTCTAAAAGCATGTGTCTCATGACACTTGTGATAAATTTTCATACATATATTCCCATAACCTCAAAACCATCAACTAAAATAAACACACATGCAAACCACCAATTTTTAGATCTCAAACCACACTCATTTTCTTTATTTTCCTCTTCAAATTTCGTGGCTTATACAGCCCTAAACACTAAATCCATTAAAGTTTTTACTAATTTTATTAATCATAAGTTGAAGATCATAAGTCCTTTTAGCTAGTTCTTGGTTCTTTTTCTTTCTCAAAGACTTCATTCTCAAGGGTTTTTATTGGTGATTATTCTAAAGACTTTCAAGGGTTTAAGGGGTGTGATTTTTAAGGATTTCAAAGGGTTTTCAAAGTGCTAAAGAAGTGGTGATTATCAAGTCCTTTCAAGAATATTGGTGACAAGATTAGCGATCATGGGTTAGAGAAAAGGTGCATGCAATATCACCTTAATCTTGATCTCTATTTTCATCTTCAAAGATTTTCTTCCTCCTATATTTTCTTATGGCTCACAAAGGGTTATTGATGAGTGCTCAAACACTCATCATTTTTATCGTATTTAAACTGCCAAAACATCCGAAAACGCTCAGAAATGCATCAAAATACTTAAAATATCCCAGGAATTGTATTTTATACGTTTCTAATGCAAAATGAGCAAAAACAATGAAAAACGAACAAAGTTTGCACGATTGGCAGTTTCAGTCCCTCGAGTTTCAAACATTGACAAAACTAGTCCCTGAAGTTTTAAAACGAAAGAAAAGTCAACCTAAGGTTTTCTAAAGTCAAAAATTATCAAATTGATCCTTGGGTGAAAATTTTGAGAAAATTACATGTTTGATCCCTGCAGTTTGAAAAATGACAACTTTGGTCCCTGGGATTTTAAATTTTGGAAATTTACAACTTTTGTCCTTTGGTTACTATTATATGGCAGGTTTTGTCCTCGGTCACCATTTTGGAAAATTATCACTTCAGGCCCCTCAACTTTTCAGAAGTTACATAAAAGGTCCTTGTGCTTAAATCTCATTCAAACAAAACTAAACCTTTTTTTTTAACCAAACCCAAAATCACACAACCTGACCCCAAAAATATTACCCAAAACCACCCCAGCCCACACTTAATCCAAAAGCCCAACACAAAAATAAAAACCTTGCCCGGTTTTATTATACACCCCGTATTATCTTTCCCAGAGTCAACCATAGTCAAATCCACCTCACCATTTCCCTCTCCCTAGCCCTGCTACTCCTACTCCAACACCATCATCACAAAGCCACCCCCTCCTCTGCCAACACGCCACCCCTACTCCACACTTTCCTCCACATAACTACAAAACACCCTCCCTGCCAAAGGCTAAAAGCCAAAATAGCTACACACCAATTTTCCCGCCATAATGCCTCCAAGGGCTGAGATTAAGATTGAAGAATCCAACGGATGGAATTGAAGCTGAGAAGTGGACATGAGAGATGTAAACCCTAGAATTCTCATGTATAAATAGAAAATTATGTATGCCTTGCAAAGGCAGTTAGGTTTTTTAGTAGTAGGTAGTAGAAAGTAGTAGTAGAATGGTTTTATTGTGTTTAGTTTTTAGTTTATAAAAATTCAGTCTTATCTAAAAATTGTACTCTTTTAATCAAATTTAATTCAAGTCTCAGTTCTATTTCTTTAATTACCAAGGTTATTTAAATTTCCATTTTATTGCTTAAGTTCAATTTCTCCTTGTATAAGCTCATATCACTGTTTACTGAAGCTCATACAAGCTCACAAAGCTTGGTGTGAGCCTGTTCTTTCATTTAAATTGTTCCCTTCATTTATTACTTAAGGTTTCCAAATGATCAGAAAAATGCAAAAATGAAATTAGTGTTTGCTTATTTAGCTCACTTAGGTGCTTATTTCCATCTCAGAAGTGCTTATTTAGGTTAGTCACAGCTTATTTCATCATCATATTACAGGTCTCAGTTTTAAAAAATCAAGATTTAGAGAAAAATGCCAAACTGTGTCATTTAAGGGGGTGTTTGGCTTAAGCTTTTAATCTGTTTTGGGGATAGCATTCTGAGTTAGAATACCTTGGTTCATTGTTCTTAGATGTAATATAGTCCATATTGACCATAATTTTGGTCAATTGTTTGAAAAAAGTCACACTCCCTTTCAACTTACTTTGGCAGCTTAATGCTTGTTGATTAGGGAGTCAAATCTTTGAAACTAGTTCAATTGTGTTCATGTTTTCCTAAAACAGTTTGATTTCAGTCCCACAAATCATAACCAATCAACTAGGTTTGATCAAAATTCAATTGAGTCAAAATTGTATGTTCATGAAAAAAGTCAAGATTGCATTGTTCAGTTTTTATTTATCTATTGCAAGATTTGTCATGACTTCACTTTTTAGTTTTAGGACTTAAGCTTTTGGGATATAAAAGTTTGGAAGCTCAGCTTCTTGGTGATATTTTTAGTTTATTTTTAACATTTTTTATTTTGCCTGTGCATTGGCTCAAAGTTGCACATATGCTCATTTACTTGCCCTGCACCAGAGGGTGCCATTTTGCCCCATATTTCATAAGCTCTTATCTGCTCATACACTGCTCCAATTTGCATGAACTTTGGTGATATGAGAAGCTCATAGTATTGACTAGTTGATTCTGTGCTTCTTTTGGATCATGCTGTTGATTTGCATAGCTTAAATTAGCCAGCTTATTGCTATTTTGGACTGCTTGTTTGATTTATGCTATTCAGTTGAGCTTGATTGTTGTGGGCTCACATTTTGGCTATTGTTGCTGTGTAGTTTGCTAGTTTGCATAAGCATGCTTTAAATCTTTTCATCAAATTCAATTGAGCTTAGTTGTGACCTACTCAGCCCCCCCATCCAGCTGCTGCATCAGGTCTGCTACTTCAGCAGCTTATTATCCTCATTGATCCAATCTGTTTTCATATGTTAACTAGTAGCTTGTCATTAAATATTTTTAGCTTTCCAGGTTCTTTAGCTTATTAATACTAGCTTATATTGGTGTTCAAACTTACCCATCTTGCCTGTGATCATCCTTTGCAGACTTAGGATGGACAGTTAGGATTAGTGCTTTTTAGGTTAGTCTAACTGCTTAATTTTGATCTATTAGTGCTTATTTAGAGTTCCCTAGTTGCAATCTAGCTTTACTCATCCTTATTCAGGCTTATTAGATCCTTTCCATAGTTTTTTTTAGCTTATTTTTGCCTGTCTTTTGCCCTGCACCTGTTCCAATGACCCAACTCCATAAGATTGTTGAGAGCTTATTGATGGGCTTTAGAAGCTGTTTCTTGGCTCTCTTGAAAGCTTACCACCCCAGCTCCTTGGAGTAAGTTTTACCTTGGACTCTTGATCATCCAGGTGGGCCCCACAGTGGGCTAAAGTTGGCCTGTTGAGGGCTGTGTGGACTGCAGGGCTGCTTGTTGATTCATTACTTAGATTTGCTTATTTGTATTCTCAGCTTGATTCAGTGCTTATTTATGATAAGTTGGCTTATTTAGGTCCCATGTGAATTGATTGTATCCCTAATTAGCTTCTTAGGATTTAGTAGTAGCTTATTCAGGTTCAAACAATTGAGGTGATGTTGTTGTTTTTGGTTTTTAATCTTTTTGCTATCTGCTTATGATTTCCCATGTATCTGCTTGTTTACAGCTTTTCACAACAAGATGTAGTTACAAAAATTGTTCATGTTCATATTGTTAATAAGCTTGTGTGAAAAAAGTCTAAAAAATGTTTGCAAGAAAAAAAAAAGCTAAAAGCCAGGGGTCGAACCCCTGACCTCTAGCTCAGATACACAACACTCACGCCAAGCACCATTTGCCCTAGGGTCTTTATTAGTTTGTTTCTTCCTAATTTTATTTTTATAGTAGTTTAGTTTATTTTAGCTTATTAGGATAGTTTGCTTATTGTACTGCTTATTAATAAGCAAATTAGGCTTTTCTTATTTTTCCTAGTTCACTGGTAGTATAAAGTAATTTTAGAAAAAATTTGGTAATTTTCATAAATAGTTTAGTATTTTTAATAATTATATTTAGTTTAATTAGTATTTAATTAAAAATAAATAATTAAAAAGTCAAAAAAATAATTTTCTTTTTTCTAAAATTTTCTTTTATCGTTAGGATCGTAAAAATATAATTTTCATGTCCGTAGGGTTAACGTAGCTTAAATTTCACTTTTTATTTCGCGCACTCGCGTTTATTTTAAGTTTAACTCGCGTTTTATTTAAATAACTTTCACGTTTTTAAATTTAGGTTACATTATCAAAAGTAGTTTGTTAAATTAAGAAAAACCAAAAACATAAATAAAGTGATAGCTTCTATTTAAGCCGTTTGGCTTATTTTTCTGCTTACGTATAAGCAATTTCTGATTTTAAGTTTTTTTTAGATTGCGGTTTAAGTTAATTAGGTTTCACGTCATTGTTAATATAGTGTGTTTAATCGTTCTCATTCGTTTTTCCCTAGCGTAATCACTCAAAACCCTTATAAACCCTTTTCCGTCCAATTTCACCCGATCAAATAACCGTTTTGATTACAATTCACACCTCGTCGGGACATACGACCCGGGGAAACCTTATACTTCCGCGGAGCATTGAGCCTTAGGAGTTTGACTTGTTTGACCACATCCGTGGTTGAATTAAGTTGACTGCTTCTGCCTCAATCAGTTATTGTTGCTATAGATTGGAGTTCACAAGATCCTCTAAAAGCTCTTCCTTCAAGCTCTCAAGATCTCTTTTGGTGGTGCCAATTGATAGCTCAAAATCCCTTGTTCTTGTCATCCTTAACTTCCCATATCTTTTGTAAGAAAAATCGTCCACTAACTCTCATTTTATTTCTAGTTTCTATACTGTATAAATGGTATAATATGATGTATTTGAACATTATATAAGTTATTATGCTTAATTAAGCTTGGTACAATAGCTAGAACACTAGAAACCCTAAAGGACTAAACATGCAAACTGTGAATCTGGACCAGGGGCAAAAACGGAATAAACTGATCTAATCAGTAAACATTAGGCATAAAATAAAAATATTTGGTTGTAGGTCTATGTCTTGCGGTCATCTCGACGGGTATTTCATCGAATAACTAATTGTGATGATTGAACTAGAAATATTTTGGTGAAACATGTACTATTCTGAGTAACAGATTTGAAACGTGAAAATGTCATATTTTTTGTGAATAACCCCCTGTTTCTCAAAACATGAAAGTTGTAGATAACATCTTAATTTAAACGTGGCCAAAAACGGGGAATTAATCGGGTTTGTAGAACTCTAGATATCGCGTTTTTCGTGGAACTGTTGTAAATTTTAAAAGTTGATGGACTGGATAGTATGGGTAAATTGATAGTTTTACTGATGTTGTATAATTTTTAGCTTAGTGGGACCCACAAAACTAGTTAGTACAGATTAATAACTTTCCTGGGATATAAAGAATGTAATTTTGGACTTACGGTTTGCAAATGGCGAAATCATAAACATGTACAAGTTAATAAAAAATTTCATCAGCACTATGTATAAAAAGGTAAAAATGCCTTATAACTTGTAATACTAGACCTATAACTACTACATATTTGGACATATAAACAAGTATAGGAATATTGTACCAAGCCTAAGTAAGATCATAATTTATATACAACAAAAATACATCAATATTTATTTTCAAAAACCTAAGACAAGCGTATGTCTATTTAGGTTCATCGTAGAGCTCGTGTGACTATTTTCTCCACTTGTTGTTCCTTGCTCGTTTCATATCACTTCCTTTAGTCACGGTGAGTTTGTAGCATCGCCTTTACTTATTTAAACGTTTTATAAACCTCGCGAGGGGGATACATGCTAGTTTTATAAACTGAATACAAGTAGTTTTTTGTATGCTGGACCCGATTACATGATTATAGTCACTTGAGTAATTCTTGCCAACTAAGTCCCCATCATGAACCGTTAATTATTTTTGTATAAACGCTAGTATTATGAATATGCATATTGGGCATTGACCAGCCTGGCCGAGTGAGTAGCGCTCACCTTTCAACGGTCACATAATATTAAGAGGTTGAGGTAAGTGGCAAATATTACCCTACAGGGGCAACTGTTAAAACTAGGTTAAGGTTCGGTGTCATGAGCTCTATACTATAATCAGATAACCCGACATGTAATTGCAATGCTTGTCGCCCGATAAATAATGCTTGTATTCAACTGCTTACTTATTAAACTCTATGAATTCACTCAACTTTATGTTGACTTTTTAGCATGTTTATCTCAGGTCCGTAAGTGGCTTCTGCTCGAATGGGCGGCGCAAGAAATGGATATCTACATGATGGCCTATGTTTTAATAAAAATTTTCATTCGATAATGTTTCAAACTTTTAAACTTATGTAACTTTGGATTATGCTAAAACCTTTTGGGACCTTTGTTGACTCTGATGAATTATTGAATGTGAAGTATGAATTTTTATTAAAAACGACTTTATTTTAAAGTTGTTTACTATATTTGTACAATGTGACTAGTATATAACATCCCATGTCCCTTTCCACTGCGTTCCTAAAATGGGGGTGTTATATCGTGGTATATGGCCATCATGCACCTTTGGAACGTTCCTGGAGCATTACATAAGCCGAAAGGCATACGTCTATATGCAAAAGTTCCGTAGGGGCACGTGAAATAGTCTTTTCTTGATCCTGCGGATCAATGGGAATCTGAAAGTAACCCGAGAAACCATCGAGGAAACAATAGTACTCGTTTACCTCTAATCTCTCGAGCATTTGGTCCATGAAGGGTAGAGCAAAATGGTCTTTTCGGGTGGCGTCATTTAACTTACGATAGTCAATGCATACACGCCATCCCGTAACCAATCGAGTTGGAATCAACTCATTTTCTTCATTTGTGACAACAGTAATGCCACCCTTTTTTGGAACGCAATGGATTGGACTAACCCAAGGATTGTCAGAGATAGGGTAAATCAATCCGGTATCAAGAAGTTTGAGAACCTCTTGTTTAATAACCTCATGAATTTTGGGATTAACCCGTCTCTGTTGTTGAACTGTTGGTTTGAAATCATCCTCCATTAAGATTTTGTGAGTACAGAATTCAGGGTTAATACCCTTGATATCGGAGAGTTTCCAAACAATTGCTTGCTTATGAGATTTCAAGACCTTTATGAGAGCAGTTTTCTCCTCATCTTTTAAATCTTTAGCAATTATGATGGGTAATTTATCATCACCCTCCATAAATGCATATTCAAGATGGGGAGGTAAGTCCTTAAGCTCGACCTCGGGGAAATCATCAGTTTTCTCAACATTTTTGATTTCCTCTTTATGAAGTGGAGGTGAAAGAACGGGAGGAGGAGAGGGATCTTCGTTCAGCAACTTCTCAAGGAGAAGTATATCCCTTTCTGGGTCAATCTCATGGTTATCAATCCCCTCGGGAATTGAATCACTCCTGAGAAATGCCTCTATTTCCTCCAAGACGAAGTCACTTCCCTCAAACGGAGTGAGGGAAGGAGAAGAATTAGCAATTATGGGATGAAAGGAGGGAGTGGGATTGCCACTCAGAGAATCATCAGCAAAACCAAGAATTTCTTGAGAGTACTCCTTGGTTGCAACATCGATGACATCGATGTGGCTAACAGACTTGGAATCATAGTTCGAAGAGTATCTCGAGGTTTGATCAAGGTTGAAAGTTATGGCTTCAGAACCAACACGTAATGTGATTTCCTTATCGAATACATCGATCAAAGCACGACCCGTCCTAAGGAATCCTCTTCCAAGAATGAGAGGAACCCTTGGATCCGCATCAAAATCAACAATTGCGAAGTCAGTTGGAAAATTGAACTTTCCCTCTTTGATAAATACATCCTCGGCAATACCGAGGGGACGAGATATTGAACGGTCTGCAAGCTCAAGAGTCATGCAGGTGGGAGTGAGTTCTGGAAGAGAGAGTTTCTTCCATACTGAATGAGGCATTAAGTTTATGCTGGCACCAAGATCGGCCAAGGCGTAGCATTCAACCATTCCTGGGAATATACATGGAAAGGGAAATTTTCTGGGATCTCTCAGCTTTTCGGGGAGCTGTTTCAATAAAACTGCAGAGCAGTTTTCATTGAGGGGAGTTTTTTCCATCTCGAACAGTTTTTCCTTATTGCTCAACAGGTTTTTGATTGTTGATGCAAACTTGGCCATCAAGAGGATAGCATCCACGAAGCTGATATCAAAATGTAAGTCTTGAAAATTTTGGAAGAATTTTTCCATTTGATGATTTGCTTGCGGAGCTTTTGATCTTGTAAACGTGAAGGATATGGAATTGAAGTTTTCGGGTTGGGTTTTGGATTTTCAACAGGAGTCTCAGGAGGTTCAAATACGACCCTTGTTTTGAGGATCGGGACCGGGATAACTGGAGGAGGGACGTCATTGGAACCTCCATTGTTAGTAGGAAGTACCGTGTCCGTTGTAGCCTCAGTTTCACGTTCCTCTACCTGGATAGGAGAATAGGTAGACGGAGCCGTAGGTCCTTTATAATAAACTACACTTCGGTTTGTGATCGCCTTAACATCGCCCCTTGGGTTAGCGATCATGTTGCTCGGTAGTGTACCTGAGCGCGAGGGTCGATCATTTAAAGACTTCTTAAGTTCTGAGATTTTGCTGACCAACAATTTGTTCATTTCTTCTTGGGATTTCATAAACTATTTCAACAACTCATCGGATGATGGTCCAGTTAGAACAACGACTTGATTTTGATTAGGAACATTTTGAGCATGGTTGTTTTGAAAATTCCCTTGATTTTGATTGTTATGACCATGAAAATTGTTTCCTTGTTGAAAATTACCCTGTAGGAAATTATTACCTTGATTAAAATTACCATGACCTTGATTACGGTTAAAATTTCCTTGGTTTTGATTTTGAAAAGCCTAGTTGTGTCCGAATTGAAATTCCCTAGGGTTTGAAAACCTTGGTGCATTCGGTTTTGATTTTGATAAAAATTTTGATTCCGGTTTTGAGCATTCTAATTCTGAGACTGATTAAACCCGGGTGGTCCAAGGTAGTTATTGGAACGATAGCTCAAAAGGTTACGGTCCCCTTGTGGTTGGTAAGAATTACCCCCCGCGTTATAGGAACCTTGAGCTACGTACACGTTTTCATGAGTGAAGCCAGCGGAGGCTGGGCACTCAGTGTATGGGTGTGGACCACCACAAGTTTTACAACTTGGGTTGACAACTTTGACGTGATGATTTTGATTTGACTAATGGATACGTAAGACTGCAGTGGACAAATCATTAAGCTTTTTAGCAAGGACAACTATATAATTGTTTACTGGAGTGACTGATTTACATGAGACATTCCTCTCAGCAGAGGAATCCCAAAAATTGTGATGGGCAGTCATGTTTTCGATCAAATCATAGCACTCTTCAGGGGTCCTTGATGAGTGTCTAAATACTCATCATTTTATACCAATCTGAGCTGCCAAAACATACAAAAACACTCAAATATGCATCAAAATACTTAAAATATCTTAGAAGTGTGTTTTATATGTTTCAAATGCAAAATATGCAAAAACAGATGAAAAACGTATAAAGTTTGCATAATTGACAGTTTCAGTCCCTCAGGTTTCATAAATTGGCAAAACTAGTCCCTGAAGGTTTCAAATAGAATAAAAGTCAACATAAGTCCTTGGGAAACCAAAAATATTCACAAATGATCCCTGGATGAAAGTTTACACAAACTGGCAACTTTTACCCCTCAAGTTACAAAATTGGCAAAAATGGTCCCTGGGTATTCAAAACTTGAAATTTATCAAATATACCCTTGTACTATGCATGAATTTACAATTTGGAACAATTTGATAACTTTTGGAAAATTACATTTTCACCCCCTCAACTTTGGTGAAATTACATAAATGGTCCTTGGTTTATAAAATAAATGGAAAAATTCATATATAGTCCTTGTACTAATGATAAATGGCAGGAATGGTCCCTATGATAAATTTGGAAGCTTGTCATTTTCAGTCCTCAAAGTTTCAGCAGTTGGCAAAATTAGTCCTTGGGCTATAACACAAAACAAACAAAACCGGATCCATTTCCCCATTTAATCCAAATTAAACCAAATCCTTAACCCATCTCACCCTAAGCCCATAACCAACCAGGCCCAATGTTAAATAAATAAAACCCCAGGGTCAAACACCGGTCAAACTCACCCCTAACCCGCCATCACTATTCATCTCCTTCCCCAAAACCACTGAGTCACCATACCACTCCTCTCACCCACAGTTTCACTACCACCTCACCCCCTACTACTCTCACCTTATCCCTCCACCTGTAAACAAGTTCCAATAAGCATTAATTGCTCAAAAACGGCTACACGCTATTATTTGGACTTTTGGCGCCAAAATACCAATTGATGGCCAAGATGGTTTACAGTGATCCAAAGGTCAAGGTTTAAAGTGGGATTTGACTGACAACTCAAGTGGAACTCAGAACATTATAAAAGAGAGAAGATGAAAGAGGAAAGAAGTACCTTGGCATTAAGCCATTGTCACACTATGGAATAGCCATAGTCTTTACTGCTTAATTTTACTTATCATGTCATTTACAAGCTTTTAGTAATGTAATAAACCTTGACAAAGTTAATTACATGCTATTTACAGTCTTAATTTCATCTATCTTTTAATTCCAAGTCATTTATTTAAATGTCATTTATATTTCCTTGTCAAATGAGAATTAGTTGTTTATTGAATTCTATATAACACTACATAGCTCTTAGTAAGTTTATGCAAGCTTTTAGAAGTCTCAAACCAGCTTTTATCATTATAAACAAAAATACAAAAAGAAATAAAGAAAATCAAGAAAAATAAAAAAATCAATGGGTATGAAGGAAGAAGCTTGGAGCAGGACAAATTCTGTATGGTCCTGGGTTGTAGTGCTTCTTGGGAAGCTTTAGGATGTGTTATTGGTCCATGGTTCTTAGTCATCCATTGAATTCCAAATTGTAAGCTTTTTATCAATTTTTGCTTTTTATTGTTCTTATGTTTAATTTGCTTTAATTCTTGTGTTTTTATGTTTACTTGTTATTGTTTAATCATATTAAAGCTTAAAATTATCTGTTTATGTTTTAAATTCCAAAGTTGCTTGAAAATTGCATTTTCACTGTGAAAATGGCATATGAGTGATTCTTGTGTATTATTGTTATTAATGTTGTTTTACTGTTTAATCATGTTTATTTATAGTTAGTTAATGATAAAATAGTCTAATATTAAGTGTTCATGTTATGGAATTTGATTATGCTTGAAAATCCATTTTGACTGTCATATGCATAATTTTTGATAATCATGGTTTAAACCTTGTGTGACTACTTGTTTAAGCTTAAAGGGTTCTAATTCAACAGATGAAAACCCCTGGGTTTGATGAAATTAGTATACACAGTCATGTGCTTTGATAAGTTAAAATTATTTCCATTTAAGGAGTGTTTGGAATTGCTGAGTGTAGAGTGATGAGTTGAGCCTAGGTTGTTAGTTATGGTTGCTATATGATGCATAGAGTTCCTTAAGGCCTGACAAGCCATAATTCTATTGTGTATTTCATAAAAAAGTCAAAACTCATAATTTGGATCCTTAATTTGATCACTGTTATGAAATTCAAATCCAAATCCACCATACTAGTATATAATTAGTGTATCTAGCTTATTTTCATGTTTTTATAGCTTATTTTAACTTATTGAGTCAGTAGATTAGATCACAAGTTCATTTAAGTCAAACCTTTGTGTTCTTGTGATAAAGTCAAATTTTCATTTTTCAGGTTTTTGAATAAATAGATTAATTTCCTGTAGCTTTGTTGTTTAGATTCATGCTTTGTGTTCTTAACATGTTTTAGGGTTGTTGCTAATCTGTCTTAATCTATTTTTGTTAATTTTTAATTTGCATGTTTAGTTGCTTAATTTTGTGCTTATTTAAGCCTCTTTTTGCCCTGTCTCATGGGTTTGCTGTCAAAGTCACAAGCTTGCAGAAGCTTGTTGACTTTGACCAAGCTTGTGTTCTTGGCATTTTTGTGAAGCCCTTATGGCCTTTTTATTGTTCCTGTATTTTGTTTTCAATTTGCAGCTTATTTAGTAGCTTATCACACACACTTCTTTGTTCCACTTAACTTCCCATACAGTAAGCAAACTGTTTGGGTGGAGCTGTTTTCCTAAGTTATCAAAAGCCCTCACATAAGCTTGAGCTTGTGTGAATTGGTTTCTTTTAGAAGCTAATCCACCAAAATCAATGATTATGTGCTTGTGTAGCTTTTGGAAGCTTATTTGATAGGGATTCATTGAACTTGTTGTTGCTCATTCACAACAGATGACTGATCACTCAGTCATCTTACACTACTACCAACAGCTCCTATAAGCTCTCTAGTGATCATGAGCTTGGATGAATTGGCTTTTCTTGAAGCCAACCAACCCAACTTCATGTCCTTGTACTTCATTTCCATTTTGCAGCTTATTTGCATAGGCTGCAATAAGCTTAAACCTATCACACTTAACTGAGTTTGCTGGTCACCCAGTTAACTCATCTTACTTCATAAGCTCATAATGAGCTATTCAGTGGGACCCACCTTTGGTAAATTAGCTTTTTGATAAGCCAATCTACCAAACTAAAAGTCCCTATGTTTGAAATCCCATTTGCAGCTCTTATAGTAGGGCTGCATATGGCTTCTTTTGTGTACCATTTGATTAGTAAATACTGGTTCACCCATTATTTACTCAGTCATTTGGGTGGTTTTTCATAAGCTCTCACAAGCTCCTCTGTGAACCCCACAGATCGAGCTTGGGTTTCTTGAAAAGCTCACCAGACCAACTTGCAGCCTCAACTCTTAAATTGGCATTTGAAGCCTGTTTGACAAGCTTGAACTGCCAAACCAAATGGATGCAGGGGTGTTTGGATCTGTGTACTTTGGGAATTGCTTATTTGCTTATTATAAGCTTATAAGTGAATCTCAGTGCATAAGCTTGTGTAAATATGCTAATAATACTTGTATAAATACTTTTTATTCTTTACTTTCAAGTATGGAGCTTATACTAGGCTTTTACAAGCCTCAACTCAATCCAAGTCAAGCCTTTGGCTTGACTGTCTAAACCTTAAGCTCATGCTTATAAGCATTATTTAGTGCTTATTCTTGTTCACATATACTTATTATACTTGTACATACACACTTTTACTATTTATTTTCACTGTATAGCTTTTTCTAAGCTTATCTTGAGCTTATTCCTTCACTGAGAGCCCAAAAGCTCATCTGAGTGAGTAATAAGCCCACGTATGGCTTATTTCTAGGCTATATAAGTTCTATTTTCATCATTCCTGTATATTAGTAGTATTTAGATAAATTTATAAAAAGAAAAAGCCCAAACCAAACTTTAACACTAGTGATAGCTTCTATTTAAGAAGTTTAAGCTAAAAAGCCTTCTGTGTTGGAAATAAGCTCACACAGAGCTTATTTCCAAGTTTTATTAAAGTTGTCTTTGTTAAAGTTCCATATTTTAGCTTATTTTTAAGTTTTGTAAAAAGAAAAATAAAAAAATAAAATAAAATGCAAAAAGTAGGGTGTGTGGGATTCGAACCTGAGACCTCATGGATAGTATAACATGCTTAGCAACACACCCCCTTCCAACTGCTCTGGGGCACCAGTTCCGTTGGAAGGGGTTTGCTTTACCCTCTTATATAGGTTTCGTTCCAATAAGCTAATTCCACGCGTTAAGCTTATTTATCAGCTTATTAATAAGCTTTTGTTCAATATTTCATTTTTCCCACATTTCTGTCATTAATTAATACTTATATAAAAATTTTCAGATTTTTAGCAAATAGTTTAGTATTTATTATAATTAAAAGTAGTTAAATTAGGTAATTAATAATAGTTAATATTTAATTATAAAATTAGCTTATTAATTAGTTTTTAGGAAATTTTATATTTTTATAAAGTTTATATTACTTTAATATAGTTGTATAAAAAGTTTTATAATTTTATAAATTAGTTTAGTATGTATAATAATTTAATTAGTATTAATTAGTTTAATTAAGTAATAATAGTTTTTAATTAAATATACTTATTTCTGTATATAATATATAGTTTTTATATTTTTCTTAGCTTCTTATAAGTATTTTAGAATTATGTAAAAAGTTTTAGATTTTAGTTTGCTGATTTAGTATATATAATAATTAATCAATAATAGTATTAATAATTAAATAGATAGTAAATATTTAATAATAAATAGAATACTTGTATAATAAATATATTTTTAGTTTCAAAATTTCTTTTATATTATTTTAAAACTTTTCTAAGTTTTTACTTTATTTATTTAGGCTTTATTTTTCATTTTCTTATTTTTAGGTAATTATTAAATAGTAAATAATAGGTTTTAATTAATAATAATTAATATAAGTGTATAATAAATATTTTTAATTTTCTAATAATTTTCTTATTCTTTTAGGATTCCAAAAATATAATTTTCACATTTGTGGGAGTTATATTTGATGGTATTCACTTTTTATTTTGTTACGGTTACGTAAGTGTTACGTAATCGTAAGCGTTTTAGGTTTCTAGGTTTTCTTATTAATATAATAATAATATTGTAAATATAGTTAGTTATTTTATTTTCTTTTAATTTGCATTTAAGCCGTAAAGGCATGCAAATTCCCTCTTTGGGAAAGTTTTGTTTTATTCGTTACGTTTACGTTTATTTAAACTTAAACGTACGTTTGTAAATATCCTTTATTATTTTAGGGTTTCTGATTGTACGTTTCTTAAATGAAGTAGCTGTGACAGAGCTAGTACTATTCACATTCCAGTGTTAGTCATTCAGATTCCCATTTTTCAATATACATATTATTTCAACACATTACAAGTCATGGTACTATCACGCACACCTCGTTGGGACATAACGACCCGGGGATGTACTTTTCTGTATTCACGTACTTTTTATGTACTTAACTCCCACGGATTAACTTTGCTAGTTCCTCCCGGGCTCCATTTAGATATTACGGTTAACCATTCACAAGTGGTTAGCTTGTGTGATAAATAAGTGATGGTTCGGGAGGAATCAAAATTTGGCGTCGTTGCCGGGGAGGTGTGCTGCCTACTATGACTTGTATTTTGTATTTTGTTGAAATATCTATCCTTGTATGTATATTATATATATTTTATCATTCAACTCCGGGGCTTTCAGGGCAAATTTATTACAGTTAATCATTCACAAGTGATTAGCTAGCGTGGTAAACCTGACACAAGCCTGGGAGGTAGTGATTACATATACTATATTTCATTTCATAAACAATATAAAATACAAAAACATTTTTCCTTTGCACACAACTTGCCCAATTTGATTAGTCCCTCAGTTACAACATTTGGTTGTTGGCTGTTTACAGTTACTGAGCTCTGTCAGACCCAGATTCCCTTTCGATGGGCGGTTGTTAGGAATTTTCTTTCTTTTGTACATATATATACAAATCTAAAAATACAAAAACATTTATAAAAGATAAAAACCAAAAATAATCTCCTTTATCTTATCATTTCATAATTCTGTGAGTGGCAATCCCACTCCAATTTCTCACCCAATCTGTGAGTGGCAATCCCACTCCATTTTCCCATGGACAATTTAATTCGGGGTCGAGTCAAGCTAGCTACTTGGTAATCAAAAACAGTAGCATAAACATGGGTTTTCACCCGTGTGTACCACCTAAGTGTGGGGGTATGCCCCACATGTTGTATATATTTTGAAAATGAAATGAAAAATTGTAAATACAGAAAAATAAAATAATTGTTGTGTTACCCCACTTACTATTAAATGTTATCTTTTTATGTTCAAGGATTCGACATAATAGCCGGGATTTTGAATATTGAGGACAATATTCATTTCTAGTGTGGGGGATGGAAATTCTGGCGAATTTGATCACTTATATACCCTTGTATGCCCTTTTTCTCAAAAATGACCAAAATTTAAATTTTTTTCATTCGGTGTTAGTGTTTTACACTAAACACAACAAATGGTAATCAATCCACCATGTCTAACCCACATAAGGATTGGCTAATCTAGGAGCAAACGATTCTTGGTAAAGATATCTCAAATCCGTTTATGGCTTGCAATTTGCCCAAAATTGTATGGTACCTCAACTCGCCATATCCTAAAAAGCAAATGAGTTGGCTAGCCCGCAAGATTATGGCTTGTGGTAAAGGCCGTGGAAAAACCATAATTGGTAATCAGCTCACCAAGATGTTGACTATTCCATCAAGAGTTGGCTAGTCCAGAAGCAAACGGCTTTTGGTAAAGACTAATCAAATCCGTTGACAGCTGGTGATTTGCTCAAAATCACACAGTTATCAGGTGTGCCACAGTTCTTACACCTGGCTACTCCAGAAGTGATGGCTTTTGGTAAAGATTTTTTTAAATCCATTAAGTTTTTCTCAAAAGATTGCTAGGGACTAGCAATAGTTTAGTGTGAGGGATTGATGAGTGTCTAAATACTCATCATTTTATACCAATCTGAGCTGCCAAAACATACAAAAACACTCAAATATGCATCAAAATACTTAAAATATCTTAGAAGTGTGTTTTATATGTTTCAAATGCAAAATATGCAAAAACAGATGAAAAACATACAAAGTTTGCATAATTGACAGTTTCAGTCCCTCAAGTTTCATAAATTGGCAAAACTAGTCCCTGAAGGTTTCAAATAGAATAAAAGTCAACTTAAGTCCTTGGGAAACCAAAAATATTCACAAATGATCCCTGGATGAAAGTTTACACAAACTGGCAACTTTTACCCCTCAAGTTACAAAATTGGCAAAAATGGTCCCTGGTATTCTCAACTTGAAATTTATCAAATATACCCTTGTACTATGCATGAATTTACAATTTTGGAACAATTTGATAACTTTTGGAAAATTACATTTTCACCCCCTCAACTTTGGTGAAATTACATAAATGGTCCTTGGTTTATAAAATAAATGGAAAAATTCATATATAGTCCTTGTACAAATGATAAATGGCAGGAATAGTCCCTATGATAAATTTGGAAGCTTGTCATTTTCAGTCCTCAAAGTTTCAGCAGTTGGCAAAATTAGTCCTTGGGCTATAACACAAAACAAACCAAACTAGATCCATTTCCCCATTTAATCCAAACTAAACCAAATCCTTAACCCATCTCACCCTAAGCCCAAAACCGACCAGGCCCAATGTTAAATAAATAAAACCCCTGGGTCAAACACCAGTCAAACTCACCCCTAACCCGCCATCACTATTCATCTCCTTCCCCAAAACCACTGAGTCACCATACCACTCCTCTCACCCACAGTTTCACTACCACCTCACCCCCAACTACTCCCACCTTATCCCTCCACCTGTAAACAAGTTCCAAGAAGCATTAATTGCTCAAAAACGGCTACATGCTATTATTTGGACTTTTGGCGCCAAAATACCAATTGATGGCCAAGATGGTTTACAATGATCCAAAGGTCAAGGTTTAAAGTGGGATTTGACTGACAACTCAAGTGGAACTCAGAACATTATAAAAGAGAGAAGATGAAAGAGGAAAGAAGTACCTTGGCATTAAGCCATTGTCACACTATGGAATAGCCATAGTCTTTACTGCTTAATTTTATTTATCATGTCATTTACATGCTTTCAGTAATGTAATAAACCTTGACAAAGTTAATTACATGCTATTTACAGTCTTAATTTCATCTATCTTTTAATTCCAAGTCATTTATTTAAATGTCATTTATATTTCCTTGTCAAATGAGAATTAGTTGTTTATTGAATTCTATATAACACTACATAGCTCTTAGTAAGTTTATGCAAGCTTTTAGAAGTCTCAAACCAGCTTTTATCATTATAAACAAAAATACAAAAATAAATAAATAAAATCAAGAAAAATACAAAACTCAATGGGTATGAAGGAAGAAGCTTGGAGCAGGACAAATTCTGTATGGTCCTGGGTTGTAGTGCTTCTTGGGAAGCTTTAGGATGTGTTATTGGTCCATGGTTCTTAGTCATCCATTGAATTCCAAATTGTAAGCTTTTTATCAATTTTTGCTTTTTATTGTCCTTATGTTTAATTTGCTTTAATTCTTGTGTTTTTATGTTTACTTGTTATTGTTTAATCATATTAAAGCTTAAAATTATCTGTTTATGTTTTAAATTCCAAAGTTGCTTGAAAATTGCATTTTCACTGTGAAAATGGCATATGAGTGATTCTTGTGTATTATTGTTATTAATGTTGTTTTACTGTTTAATCATGTTTAATTATTGTTAGTTAATGATAAAATAGTCTAATATTAAGTGTTCATGTTATGGAATTTGATTATGCTTGAAAATCCATTTTGACTGTCATATGCATAATTTTTTATAATCATGGTTTAAACCTTGTGTGACTACTTGTTTAAGCTTAAAGGGTTCTAATTCAACAGATGAAAACCCCTGGGTTTGATGAAATTAGTATACACAGTCATGTGCTTTGATAAGTTAAAATTATTTCCATTTAAGGAGTGTTTGGAATTGCTGAGTGTAGAGTGATGAGTTGAGCCTAGGTTGTTAGTTATGGTTGCTATATGATGCATAGAGTTCCTTAAGGCCTGACAAGCCATAATTCTATTGTGTATTTCATAAAAAAGTCAAAACTCATAATTTTGATCCTTAATTTGATCACTGTTATGAAATTCAAATCCAAATCCACCATACTAGTATATAATTAGTGTATCTAGCTTATTTTCATGTTTTTATAGCTTATTTTAACTTATTGAGTCAGTAGATTAGATCACAAGTTCATTTAAGTCAAACCTTTGTGTTCTTGTGATAAAGTCAAATTTTCATTTTTCAGGTTTTTGAATAAATAGATTAATTTCCTGTAGCTTTGTTGTTTAGATTCATGCTTTGTGTTCTTAACATGTTTTAGGGTTGTTGCTAATCTGTCTTAATCTATTTTTGTTAATTTTTAATTTGCATGTTTAGTTGCTTAATTTTTTGCTTATTTAAGCTTCTTTTTGCCCTGTCTCATGGGTTTGCTGTCAAAGTCACAAGCTTGCAGAAGCTTGTTGACTTTGACCAAGCTTGTGTTCTTGGCATTTTTGTGAAGCCC
Source organism: Artemisia argyi (assembly GCA_030686995.1). Lineage (NCBI taxonomy): Eukaryota > Viridiplantae > Streptophyta > Magnoliopsida > Asterales > Asteraceae > Artemisia > Artemisia argyi. Next base: position 87,741,606 of record CM060703.1, read on the forward strand.
TTATGGCCTTTTTATTGTTCCTGTATTTTGTTTTCAATTTGTAGCTTATTTAGTAGCTTATCACACACACTTCTTTGTTCCACTTAACTTCCCATACAGTAAGCAAACTGTATGGGTGGAGTTGTTTTCCTAAGTTATCAAAAGCCCTCACATAAGCTTGAGCTTGTGTGAATTGGTTTCTTTTAGAAGCTAATCCACCAAAATCAATGATTATGTGCTTGTGTAGCTTTTGGAAGCTTATTTGATAGGGATTCATTGAACTTGTTGTTGCTCACTCACAACAGATGACTGATCACTCAGTCATCTTACACTACTACTAACAGCTCCTATAAGCTCTCTAGTGATCATGAGCTTGGATGAATTGGCTTTTCTTGAAGCCAACCAACCCAACTTCATGTCCTTGTACTTCATTTCCATTTTGAAATCCCATTTGCAGCTCTTATAGTAGGGCTGCATATGGCTTCTTTTGTGTACCATTTGATTAGTAAATACTGGTTCACCCATTATTTAATTAGTCATTTGGGTGGTTTTTCATAAGCTCTCACAAGCTCCTCTGTGAACCCCACAGATTGAGCTTGGGTTTCTTGAAAAGCTCACCAGACCTACTTGCAACCTCAACTCTTAAATTGGCATTTGAAGCCTGTTTGACAAGCTTGAACTGCCAAACCAAATGGATGCAGGGGTGTTTGGATCTGTGTACTTTGGGAATTGCTTATTTGCTTATTATAAGCTTATAAGTGAATCTCAGTGCATAAGCTTGTGTAAATATGCTAATAATACTTGTATAAATACTTTTTATTCTTTACTTTCAAGTATGGAGCTTATACTAGGCTTTTACAAGCCTCAACTCAATCCAAGTCAAGCCTTTGGCTTGACTGTCTAAACCTTAAGCTCATGCTTATAAGCATTATTTAGTGCTTATTCTTGTTCACATATACTTATTATACTTGTACATACACACTTTTACTATTTATTTTCACTGTATAGCTTTTTCTAAGCTTATCTTGAGCTTATTCCTTCACTGAGAGCCCAAAAGCTCATCTGAGTGAGTAATAAGCCCACGTATGGCTTATTTCTAGGCTATATAAGTTCTATTTTCATCATTCCTGTATATTAGTAGTATTTAGATAAATTTATAAAAAGAAAAAGCCCAAACCAAACTTTAACACTAGTGATAGCTTCTATTTAAGAAGTTTAAGCTAAAAAGCCTTCTGTGTTGGAAATAAGCTCACACAGAGCTTATTTCCAAGTTTTATTAAAGTTGTCTTTGTTAAAGTTCCATATTTTAGCTTATTTTTAAGTTTTGTAAAAAGAAAAATAAAAAAATAAAATAAAATGCAAAAAGTAGGGTGTGTGGGATTCGAACCTGAGACCTCATGGATAGTATAACATGCTTAGCAACACACCCCCTTCCAACTGCTCTGGGGCACCAGTTCCGTTGGAAGGGGTTTGCTTTACCCTCTTATATAGGTTTCGTTCCAATAAGCTAATTCCACGCGTTAAGCTTATTTATCAGCTTATTAATAAGCTTTTGTTCAATATTTCATTTTTCCCACATTTCTGTCATTAATTAATACTTATATAAAAATTTTCAGATTTTTAGCAAATAGTTTAGTATTTATTATAATTAAAAGTAGTTAAATTAGGTAATTAATAATAGTTAATATTTAATTATAAAATTAGCTTATTAATTAGTTTTTAGGAAATTTTATATTTTTATAAAGTTTATATTACTTTAATATAGTTGTATAAAAAGTTTTATAATTTTATAAATTAGTTTAGTATGTATAATAATTTAATTAGTATTAATTAGTTTAATTAAGTAATAATAGTTTTTAATTAAATATGCGTATTTCTGTATATAATATATAGTTTTTATATTTTTCTTAGCTTCTTATAAGTATTTTAGAATTATGTAAAAAGTTTTAGATTTTAGTTTGCTGATTTAGTATATATAATAATTAATCAATAATAGTATTAATAATTAAATAGATAGTAAATATTTAATAATAAATAGAATACTTGTATAATAAATATATTTTTAGTTTCAAAATTTCTTTTATATTATTTTAAAACTTTTCTAAGTTTTTACTTTATTTATTTAGGCTTTATTTTTCATTTTCTTATTTTTAGGTAATTATTAAATAGTAAATAATAGGTTTTAATTAATAATAATTAATATAAGTGTATAATAAATATTTTTAATTTTCTAATAATTTTCTTATTCTTTTAGGATTCCAAAAATATAATTTTCACATTTGTGGGAGTTATATTTGACGGTATTCACTTTTTATTTTGTTACGGTTACGTAAGCGTTACGTAATCGTAAGCGTTTTAGGTTTCTAGGTTTTCTTATTAATATAATAATAATATTGTAAATATAGTTAGTTATTTTATTTTCTTTTAATTTGCATTTAAGCCGTTAAGGCATGCAAATTCCCTCTTTGGGAAAGTTTTGTTTTATTCGTTACGTTTACGCTTATTTAAACTTAAACGTGCGTTTGTAAATATCCTTTATTATTTTAGGGTTTCTGATTGTACGTTTCTTAAATGAAGTAGCTGTGACAGAGCTAGTACTATTCACATTCCAGTGTTAGTCATTCAGATTCCCATTTTTCTATATACATATTATTTCAACACATTACAAGTCATGGTACTATCATGCACACCTCGTTGGGACACAACGACCCGGGGATGTACTTTTCTGTATTCACGTACTTTTTATGTACTTAACTCCCACGGATTAACTTTGCTAGTTCCTCCCGGGCTCCATTTAGATATTACGGTTAACCATTCACAAGTGGTTAGCTTGTGTGATAAATAAGTGATGGTTCGGGAGGAATCAGTCCTTTTCATAAAGGTGCCCCCAGCAACAGCATTGATGGTGTCATGGTGACAAAGTCTCAAACCATTGTAGAAGGTATCGATAATGGTGACAAGAATCATATTATAATTGGGACATCAATCAATAGCAAGTTTATAGTGTTCCTATGCCTCAAATAAGGACTCGTCGGGAATCTGTCAGAAGTTGCTGATATCATTCCTCAGGTTAGTTACCATGGATGGTGGAAATTATTTTGCCAAGAATTTGGTAACCATCTAATCAAAAGTGTAGATCGAATTCTTTGGAAGACGATCGAACCAGGCAATCGCATGATGAGTGAGAGAATAGGGGAAGAGATACAGACGAAGGCCGTCTTCAGTGACGCCATTTTGTTTCATGCTCTGGGTGACGGTTAAAAATTTGTCAAGATGCTTGTTAGCATCTTCACCCGGAAATCCGTGGAACTGGCACGAGTTTTGGACTTGCTGGATCATGTGATGCTTAAGTCCAAAGTCCGTGGCCTCAATAGTGAGTGGTGCAATGGGTCCACCTCTCCCATGCATGGTAGGTTGACACAACTCCTCCATCATTCGGAGATTGGGAGCTGTCTCATCCTTGGGAGGGTCAGGTGGGGGCGGTAGGGGCTCGTCCATTTTTATTTTGGGTTCTTCAATAACTGTACGTAACTCGGGTACGTTTCTCTGACGTTTACGTTTTGTTTGTGAACGAGTGCGCATGCACTAAAAACAATGTCAATTAAAACAAGACCGAGGCAAAACAACAGGGAACTTAAACCAATAATCACAGTATGAATGACTTCTTTGAAAAAGGTACACCAATCACAAGGATACAAAGGCAAGTTTTAATTTTTATTTTGGAAACTTATTAATGTTCATACCCCAAGTTGGTAGGTATTCAGCCTTGGTTTTCGACAATGTATTTTATGTAATTATTATTAACAGAAAAACAAAATGTTTTTGGTTTTTTGGGTGTGTGTGAAGAAAAACTTTCGGAAATATTTTTGGTATCGATTCGTTAACCGAAAATGTTTTCTTTCAAATTACTCGCAGGGTGGCGGGAGAGAAGAATGGATCTCTCTTCAGTTCACAATTTAATGTCAGAACTTCAGTTTACCACCTGTATAGGTTGTAATCTTAAAGAATACGAAGTAATTTAACTTCACGATTTTTTTGTTGTTTATGATTTTTTTGGTGTTTTTAACACTTTAGGAAAAGTATTAATGAACTTTTCTGATATGATTAAGATTTTTACAAAGATTTACAAAGTGGTAAAATTTGTACAAGGAGGGTTTTGAAAATCACTAAACCTAAAAACGTTTTTTTGAAAACACGTAACAACCTCCCCGGTAGCGGCGCCAAAATTTGACTCCTCCCGAAGTAACCAGTCAACCAAGTGTGGTCAACAGGTCAAATCTGAGAGAAAGTGCAAGATATTAAATCCGTGGAAATATAGGGAAATCCCCGGGTCGTTATGTCCCAGCGAGATTGAAATTGTGTTTGAGAAACGTTTACGGGAATCAGTTATTGGGAATAGTAACAAATAATGATTTTGGATTTAATTACACTACTGATTGATTGATATTCAGATAAATAAATAGTATAAACAATTACAAGATTACAGATGTATAAAAACGTACACCAAAATCAGATACGACTACGAACAGATAAAAAGGTGGTATTTGAACAAATTTAAACTAGAGGGGGTGAAAATGAAATTTTTACAAACTTAATACTAAAAGAAAATTTAATTAAAAAGAAAATTATTTTTTAATTATTTATTATTTAATATTAATTAAAAACTATTTTAAACTATTTAATAATTTACTAAAACCAATTTTAATCTAATTTAAATTTGAGAAAAATACTAAAGTGACTTAGAAAAATATGAAAATTTTTACAAAACTAATTAACCATTACAGGAATCCTAAAAACTTATAAAAAGTTTATAAAAATTAATTTTAAACTATTTTACTAATTATTTACTTATTTAATAATTATAATCTATTTTAACTAATTTAATTATGAAAAATACTAAATTAACAGTGAAAATTCTAAAAAAATTTCTGAAAATACTTTATGAATTATAAGACCTAGGAAAAATATAAAAAGCTACTATTGCTTATAAATAAGCAGAAAGAAAATTGATTTTTTGATTTTTTTAATTAAAACTCATTAAACTTAATTTAATTATTACAATTACTAAATTAACTCAGAAAATTATGAAAAATTTTATTAAACTATTTTAATTTATAAGAAACTTAATAAAAATATAAAATGGAAAATTGCTTTTTGAAAAAGCTGAGCAATAAGCCAAATGGCTTAAATAGAAGCTATCACTATTTTTAAAGTTGACTTTTTCTGGAATTTCTTTTACAAAACTATTTTACCACTAAAAATAAACAACTTTTACAAAGGAAACTTAATTAGAGCTTAATAATAAGCAGTGTGCACTCCAAAGAATGAGACAGAAAGTTCTAATAAGCTTTTGAAATTGGATTTTTATGCAATAAGCAACTATTAAGCTACAAATGGGTAAATAAGCTACAAACTACTGAGATGAATACAAAAAAAAGGCTGAATCAGCACTTTGGAATAAGCCAGAAGATCAAATAAGCACTTATGCTTATCACACAGGCCATATAGGCCAAAAGTGACAAACTGCAGCCCTTGGTGGGGCCCACAGGGGTGATTGGAAGTCCAAAACAAAAGTTGATCCTAAAAGCTGGTCTGGTGAGCTTTCAAATAAGCCAAGGGTCAGAGCTTATGGCTTACTAATGAGCTTATGGGAAGCTTGTGAAAATGGGTGCCTATGCTAAGCACTCAGTATACTGAGTGTGATCAGTACACCTTCAATGGCCAAATAAGCCAAGGTCTGGACTACTGAGATCCAAAATAAGCTTTTATCTAAAAATTTAAGCTAATAAGCTTCCTAAAAAGCAAAGACTTGAGGGGTAGGGCCTACAAATGAGGTCAGAATAAGCTATTGAAAGTTGGGTGAAAACCCTGGTGCAAGGGAGGGTGTCAGCCCTGCAACCTCAAATAAGCACTTGCATAAGCCAAAGAAAAAATCTTAAAAATAAGCCAATGGTGGATTTCAAAAGTTAAGCTAGTGGATTTTGATTTGTAAAAAGCTTAAGGCTTAATTTGTAGCACAAAAATCAGGAAAAATCTTGCAAAAAATGAGATTATGTTAAACCTTGTAATTTTGACTTTTGAAATTTGAACTTGGGTTGACTTTTATGAACTTTGATTGGATCCTACTGACTTGTGATGTTATATCAAGCTAAAAGGAAACTGAAATAAGCTATCTTATCTACTTATGCACTGAAGTGAGTGATTTGAGGCTCTAAATCCTAACAGTGATCAATTCCAAGAGGTTTAAAGATTATTATGACTTTTCACTGAGCGATGTCTGGTTTTTATGACCTAACTGAACTAATGTGACCTAATGTAACTTGTGTAAGCCAAAAACAACAACCATAGCAGGCCGGAACACAGAGTAACAAGTAAATCCAAACAACCTGAGATTCTACTTGATTTTTGGTTTTCTAAACAAATGAACACCTACGACTTTGTAACTGCTTTATATTGTTGTGTTATGACTTAATAAGCTTGAATAAGCACAATAACACAAGTTTAGACCACAAACACCTAAAATCACAACTTATGCTAAGTTGACAGTAGAACAAGGATTTTTGAATACAAAGAGATTTAATGAACTAAAACTTGATTTTATCCTACAATATGACTTAATGACAACTAATAAGTACAAATAAGCAGAAATAGGCAGATAACAAGTAGTACTATGGAAATAAGCAAAAATGATGAAAGGGCTTACAAGTATGCAATCCTGCTAAGTACCAAGTAACCAATTCTATTGCCTCCCCTGAGGCTCTAAACCATAGCCATCCAATATTTACTATGCTCTAGCGATCATCATCTTCAAACCAGTAATTTTTAATTTTTCTTTGACTTTTCTGGATTTTTTTGTATTTTTGATTTTCTTATGCTAAAATGGTTTTAAGGTTTCTAATAGCTCTTAGAAGCTATATAGGGAGCTTACATGAGCTTCTGAGTCTCTAAACAACAACCGTGAACAATCATAGCTTAATTTTGAAATTTCAAAGTAAAAATGCAATTTTTAGAATTGAAACAGAAAACTTGAAATTGATTGTGAAATTAGTTGATATTACACTTGTAGAAACTGAGTACGATCTTAAAAAGCTTAGAGTTACAATAAAAAGGAAGAAATAACTAATGCGACATACATTAAACTACAATACTACTACTCTATTGCTCTTCTCCTTCTACTTCCTTTTATAGGCTTCATTTATGGTTTCCAGAGCTTTGGGCACATATCCCACTTCAAATCCCAGCCTTTGGATAAGTAAAAGTGATCCTAGCCCTTGATGCGTTTTTGGCGGGAAAGCCTGTTGAGGCCAATTTGGTCTGTTTTATTTTGCAGGGGGGTGGCAGCATTAAATGTGAGGTGATGGGTAGGGGATAGTGGTGTAGGCGGTGGGATGTTATGGAGATGGTGGGGGGTGAGTTGATGTGTTGCAGGCAAGTGGTGATGAAGGTGGGAGGGAAGGGATGTTTGTTTGACTTATTTTGACCGCAGGGAGTATTAAAAAGGGATGGGGTTTGGGCTGTGATGGTTTGGGCTTATGTTTGGACCAGGGGTGCATATTGGGTGGGTTTGTGTTTTGGTTTTGGATAAGTAATAAAGGGGATCCGTTTGGTTGTAATATTTACCACAAGGACCACTTTTGTAATTTCCTGATTTTTAGAGGACATGAACTGCCAACTTTCCAAAGTCATTCTAAGGGTAAAACTTGCCATATTTCATATACCAAAGGACTTTAAATGTTATTTTCCAAATTTGAATTGCCAAGGACTAATTATGCTAAAACTGAAACTGCAGGGACCAAACTTGTAATTTCTTCAAATCTCTCACCAAGGACAAAACTTGACACTTGTGAATTCCGAAGGACCAGTGTTGACTTTTTCTTCCAAAATCCAATGCTTAGGGACTATTTTTGCCAAATTTCAATCTTGAGGGACCATTCTTGCCAATTTTGCAAACTTTTGCTCCAAGGACTATTTTTGGCATTTTGTGATTCTCAAAGGTGTGATTTTACATCTGAGCTCAAAAAATGGTAATTTGCTTCCCTGGTTCTGGCTTTTTATTTGATTTCCAAACTCGTGCTCGTTTTTGTCCTTTTTGGTCTGTTTTATGCCAATTTCTGAAATATCCGTTCCTGCACATTCACAAACACAAAAACACAATATCTTTGGCATTTATGGTTAGTTTGTGTCTGTTTTGGTCTTAAAATAGACAGAAAAAGGTGTGTGAATAAGCACACACCAACGACCATTTGGATACTTGCAACATGGGTTAGTCAAAGCATAGAATCATATATTGTTGCGCACAATTCATCATAACCTACGCATATAATACATATTCAACGCATTGTATCCCAAATATTGCTAAACACATACATAACACCAACACATAGTTGTTCATAGAATGCATCTATCAATCAAGCATAAACATATCATGTATTCAAATTTGATTTCATAGAATGCATCTATCAATCAAGCATAAACATATCATGTATTCAAATTTGAGCATATAATTTCGTATATAAACACTTTAAGAGTGCAAAGTAAGACCGAAATCTTCAAGGTGAGATGTGATAGATATCCAATTACTTTTAAGTGCATGTGTGCCTAGACTTAATTTGTAACATCTACACAAGTTACTACCTAGTAACAAGTCATGGCATAAGAGGATTCCTAAGTAAGTGAATAACACCGTGTATTACCTTCTCCCTAGATTAATTCAATAAATAAAATACTTATATGATGTAATGGTGACCTCAAAGACTACAACATTTCCTACTTCTTCGGAGTTGTATTAGACTTAACCCATACAATGCTTTTCACATAATACCTTAACACATTGTTTAACCAAACTTTAAGTGTTTTGAAAATATCAAGCAAGCATAGTCTTTCTAAAAACTCTAAGTGACTCAACATCCTATGTTCCATATCAACCATGAACAATCCTTTCTATGACTCAAATGTGCAATTGGGATTTTGGGAAATGTTATGAAAAATCCAAAGTATTCCTAACTTGTGACCTAAGGGTTTGTTTATTCATCTCTCCTAATACTCATTTTATCGGATTTCCCTTGGCTTTCTTAATTGTCTCAAAATTTCCTTATTATGCACCATGTATGCCTTACTAGTTTTGAGAGTATCCTAGAAACACACTTTCGTAAGACTTTGTGTCGAACTTGGTGATATAATCCTTTGTCTTGAGTATGAAACAATTACCATTTAATTTCCTGAGTTACTCTAGTGATGGTGTCCTACTTCTAAAGATTTCATAGGACATTTTGGTTAAGTATTTTTCCTAGATTAAAGTGTAACATGTGGTATCTAAGGCATGACACCAAAACTTTTGCTAAATGGATTGCTCGGCAATATGCACGACATATCTCTTGTAAATTCTTATCCTTACTTTGGACAACCTCATTGGTTTGAGCAGGACTAATGTATAAGAAATTATGTGAAATTCCATGTTGTTAGCAAAATTCTCAAATTGCACCTTATGTTCAAATCTATTACCATGATTAGCTTAAATCAAAGCTCAAGTTGGATTTTCTAATCTTCTTCCTAAGATTCTAAACTTATCTAGAGCATTTTCCTTATCACCTAGAAATAGAGTCCATATATAATGTGAATAGTGATCAATATTCATTAAAGTATAGAGGTTTCCTTCGTAACTTCGAATATGTAATGAACCAAATAAATCGATATGAGGTAACTCTAAGACTCTATTGGTCAAAATGGTGTTACTAATCCTATTTCTTGCAAGACCTTGTTTGTCTAAGTGATACGTAAATGTGCACCTAGTGTCTAATTAACTATAATACTTAAAGTTTGTGAGCACATGGACTACTATCTTTGACAAATATCCAAGCAATTAGCATTTTAGCAAATATGCACGAAATCAACTATCATCATGGCTAGTGGGCATATAAGCAAATAGTATCAAAACATATTTCTCATGTAAGCATATTACTCATGCAACTACTAAGCATATATCATTTAGAAAATAATCATTGTAAGTAAGCATATAACCAAATAGGTCTAACCTATCATCAATTACAACAAGTAAGCATAACACATTGCTAAGCATACCATTTCAATCATAAGTAACAAAAGACACATAATCACATACAATTATTCACTAGTAGGCATATAATCATCTATTACAAAAATCACTCAAGTATGTCATGCAACTATCTATATGAATGCTAGAATGATATCCTTAAAGTTTGGTAAGTTAACGCTTGTGATATTTCCTTTTAGATCCTCGATCATCACTTTTTCATGATTATATTATAGACAATATAGAACCTACATCTCATCATACATGAACCAAGAGCAAGTATTTCATGCAAGACATCCCAAGAAAGTAGTTGTGTGTGTGTAGAAATCAAGTGTATATTTTATTATTGAATACACAAACTAGATCCTATAAACCATCAAACATTGCATAGAAAGTCAATATACCATGCATGATAAATCTCCGGTTTATAGTTTGTTGTGTAGTGTGTTGACATTGATAACCCTTGTTTGTCACTTGCATTGACAAAAATAAGTTTCTAAGATTTCGGATGAAATACTTAGTTTATCAAGTCTATTCATTTGGTATTTTAGTTTGATATGCAATACCATACCAAATTCAATACACGTGAATTCTCTTCAACTACGTAAGTAGTTTGTATGTTTATATAAAATCCTTTCTTTTCTTTTCTACCTTAAGACACATAGCATGCAATTTTCACATAAATTGAACAAGTAGAGGTAGATATAGATCTTCAACACAAGAGTGAGTTGTGATCCTAAATTTTATCTAGTCTTGGTAATTCGACACAAAAGACTTTCAATCCTAGTAAGTGTAGTAGGATGTTTTGTGTCAAACTTTATTGTTCATAACACATAGTATAGACATGTAGAATCTAGGATAGTATCAATCATTGTTTGAATAATGAATTGATAGATATATTTCTTCTCGGAAAACACTTGTTTATATTTCCTTCCATGCCTTTACATAAGTCCTAGTCATATAAGCACATAATCTTTAAGAGCACTCAAAAGGACCTTGCAAATGACCAACTAGACATTTAACTAATTTATCTTAAGGGGTTGATCTCCTATGGTGCATGTCAACCATGTACTCCCAAAACTAAACACAAGAATTTTGGAGTTTTGAAAATGTCATGCTAAAATCTTAATCTTGTTTAGTCTTTGACCCAAGTGTCCTCCTATTTAAGACACCAATTACTTGTTCCATGGAATCACGTTTAATCTTTTTGACACTCTTAGGAAAGCCTTTTTCCGAGACACTAATTTCTAATGTAGGTGACGTATTCCTATTTCTAATTATTTTTTAGCTTGTTCTATGTTTAGAAAGGTTTAGTAAAGTTCCAATGGAGTAAGGAAAACAAGTTTTAGAGATTATGGACGCAGGACGAAAGTTTTTCAAAAAATTAGCAAAAACTAAACAGTGTCTGGCGCGTCACCAGCGCGCCAACGCGTGGCCAACGCACCAGGTACTATCTCCACAACATGTAGATCTCCTTTTTCTCTTTCCATGGCCTTTTGAACCAACTAAATCGGAGTTCGGATGAAGAAATTATGATCAAAATACTAAAGCAACTTCTAAAACTTAATTTCTTCTTTTGGATTTAGTTGTTGATTGTTTTTATGTGTTCTTAGAGATCTAAGGCTTAGACTATGATGTGTTCAAGTTATGAATTATTCAAGCACATAAATATATTTCCTAAGCACATAGCATGCAAGTTTAATTCGACCTTATGTTAATCGCCTTTAGTTATCTTAAGTTCTCCTAAATTTCATGTTATGACAAAATAAGCTACCTAGCATCAAACAAGTTCACATAGCATTTTTGACAACTAACATATAAAACACTTAAAAATTCATAATCACAAAGGAAAACTTATCTCGATTTTAATGGATGTCTTTTGTTTTAAGACCACAAGATAAAGACCAACCATTGATGCTTAGACTACCGATGACCTTTCCTCAAAGGTTACTTATGTACATTAAAACAATCTTCTACTTCGATCATGTGCTTGGAGCAACCACTTTCAACAATCTAATAGGTTGGTTCAAGCTTATACCTGACAAACATATAACTCAAAGACTTAGTCACCAATGTTTGTTGGGTCCTTTGTGGTTAGTATAAAACATTCCTAAGTTGAACATCATTGGGTCTTGAAGTAGGACACTAAGTGTTTCAAGACCATACGTTGAGAACATAGACCAATTATTATTTTGAAAATTACTTTGGTGTTGAAAACTTGGTCTAATATTTTGATAAATGTTCGGTCTAAAATATCTTTGGTATTGGTAGGAGTTGTCTCTCCTTTGAGATAAGTTATATGGTTGATGATGTGAAGACCTCCGGTTGTTAAATGAACTTTTTCTCTTTTGAAATGAAGGTCGTTTGTGTAAGTTAGGTTTGTTTTGAAATGGACATCTTTGGTTTTATGAAGTTGAAGGTCTTAAGTTAGGTGTTGGTAGAATTGGTCTTTGGTCGACTCTAGTTTTAGTGTACCCAAGTTCATTACTTGAAACCGGTTTGTAAAATTGTTTTGTGGTTTCATGTTTTGTAATGGGTGCTTGAGTACCATGAGTGTTTGAAGAACGAATTTGAAGAATTACGGATTTTGACTTTACATGTTTAATTTCTTTTATAAACATGATTTGTTTGCTTTAACCCGTTGGAGTACTTTCATAAATTTTTGCAATTCCAAGACCTTCCTTAACTTGGGACAATTTTTGTTGACTCAACATATTATCTAAAATGACATTACTCTTTTTGAATTTTGAAAAACTTAGAGCTTCATCTTAAAGGTTAGACAAGTTATTTTCCAAAGAGTCAACCTCATGTGTATGTTTTTCACAACTTAAGCAAGATTTAACCACCTCTTTAGTTTTTGCAACTTTTATTGTCTCAACTTCAAGTTCAAGCTCCTTTGCTCTTTTAGCAAGTTTATTTGTTTCTTGTTGCAAAATACGTTTTTCGCTAAGTAAAGCTTTTATCTCTTTAATCCAATTATTATTCTTTTCTAGGAGTTTAAAATTATCATTTTGTAAATCATCAATATTTAAAGCTTTATTTGAGTAAGAAGGGTTTAGATGTACCTCTTGAGATCCGAATTCTATGTGACATGATTTGTTCCTATCTTCATGAACACCTTCATCACTATCGCTCCATGTGACTTCACTAAACGTCTTCGGATCTTTCTTGTTGGAGTATCCATAACCACTTATGTTACTCCTCAATGACATAAGGTTTTCTTGAGCCATGGATCTAATACTCAACTTTTCAAAAAATTGATTTTAGGGTTTCAAATTTTTGAAAAGAAGTTTTCACTTTAAAACGCCTTCATGGGAAGGTTTTAATGCTTGAAAACTTGAGTATCCCGCTCTGATACCAATTGTAGAACCGTAGAGGGGGGTGAATACGGCTTCTTCGACTTTTAGAACGTTTAAAAAAACTTTAAGCCTCGAAGTCAACCAAGTGGTCTAAGTAGGAACAACCACAAAGATAATGACAACCAAAGTATATAAAGCAAGTAGAGAGACACCACGATATATACTGGTTCGGGATGGGGGGTTTATACCATCCGTACGTCCAGTTGCCAATCCACGACACCGATACTATTACTCTAGCATAATCCTTTCGGTGGACTACAAACCGTTACAATTCACTCCACCAATAATCACCAATATCAATGCTCACAAAGGAGGAGTTACTCCCATGGTATTCCGCCCTCGGAAACCACCCAAAAGAATCTTGCGATTTGACTTCACCTAAGGGTCACCAAGACCACTACCAATACTTCCCACCAGAAGTATCAAACCCCAACTAGATCACCAATGATCTAGGCTTGGTCACCAAGACACAAGACTTCCCTTACAAACAAATAGAAATAATGAATGTTTTTTTTATCACCCAAGCCCTAACCTAACATAGAGACTCTATTGTAATAGAAAGGGTATAAGAAGACCCTCGACACAATCACAAGAGTGGAATAGGTTCTTGTGATTCTTCCCTTGCAAGGAGATGTGTTCTTTCAAAGATGTTAGTATGTTTAACTAAGAACACAAGAGAGATAGAGAGATTAGAGAGAAAGGATGTAGAGAGAAAGAATAATGGCAAGGGGTGAGGAATACAAGAGGTAAGGGGTATTTATAGGCCAAGACCCAAACTTGGGAAAATTTGCCGAGGCCGGCGTGTCACCCACGCGTCAACGCGTAGGCAGCGCGCCAGGCATCTGTAAAATTTTTCCCAAGTGTTGGGTGTTTGATCTTATAAATACCTATCCTTGCTAAACCCCCAATTGTACTTCACACAAAACCTTAACATTAATCAATTTAAGGTTTACCAACTCAAATAGCCAATTTGGAAAATGTTTTGTGAAGTGTTTAAGATAGAAAGAAAGAAGAGATAATTGGGTAGGGATAGAATGGGTATTCCTCATATGGCATAGAAAATAGAGAAAGAATATGCCATGGGATATTCCTCTAAAGGGAAGAATGAGGAGGGTTAGGTTAAGAAGTAACCATGGTTAGGTTTAGAAAGAAGTGTATAGAGAATGAACCATGGTTAGGTCAAAGGGTGTATCCAAGGGAATGTTCCATCCTTGGTGTGGTTAAGAGTTAACCATGATTGGGTTTAGAAAGAATAAACCATGGTTAGGTTAAAGAAGCATATCCAAGGGAATATTCCATCCTTGGTGTGTTTAAGAGTTAACCAAGGTTAAGTGTAGAGAACTAACCATAGTTGGGTTAGAAGAACCATGGTTGGGTTAAGAAGGGTGTGTGTTGAGAAGTAACCATAGTTGGGTTAGGATAAACCATGGTTGGGTTAAGAGTAGTATATTCCAAGGAATATTCCATTTCTTGGGGAGGAAGGAGAAATGGATGGTTGAGATATGTTGTAAGAGAATGAATGGTTGTGATGAAGAGTGTGTAGAGTATGAGTTGGATTGTGTAAGAATGAGGAGATGTGTGTAAGGGAATATGTAAGTGTTGGATGTGATGGGGAGCCTAGTGTGTATAGAGAATGAGATGGTTGTGAGTAGTGTGTGTATTTTGAAAATAAAGTTTGTTGGAGGTGTAACAGTGTGTGTGAGAATATGTAAGAGTTGGGATGTGATGGGGAGCCTAGTATGTGTAGAAGGTGAAATGGTTATGAGTAGTGTGTGTATTTTGAATGAGAAAGTATTGGAGAATGTGAGATATGGGTTTTATAGATGTGATGTGTATAGAGAGTGAGTTGTATGTGTAAGTATATGTAAGAGTGATTGGATGGGGAGCCTTGTGTGTATGAAGAGGTATGTAAGTGAAGTGTGTGTATTTTGAATGTAAAGGTGTGTGTAGAAAAGAGTGTATGTATGAGAAAGTGTGTATGTGCAGAAAAGAGTGTATGTGTGTATAGGGAAGAGTATGTATTGGTGTATGAGAAAGGTGTATTGGTATTGTATAAAATGAGAGGAATCTTGTGTGGGAGAGTGTGTGAGTCAAAAAGTATGAGTGTGTAAGAGGTGTAAGGGAATATGTAAGAAGATGTTGGAAAAGGATTTTTGGGAAAGATTGTGAGAGATTTTGGTGGCTTTGTCTTTTGTGATTAAAAAAGTTAAGAAGATATTAAGAAATAATCTAATTGTCATTAAGAGGAAAAGGTTTAGACAATTAAGATTATAATTTGAGAAAATCATAAGTTACTTATAAGTTCAAGTAACATAACGTCGAGAATTCATAGTTTCATAACTCGTGACTTTCCACGACTCGACGTACTCAACTAACACCTTGGTGCAAACAAGTCAGGTGTTTTTCCTTGATGTAAAGCATAACCCATGCGGGTAAGGATGCGTTTATGCAAAGAGACCGTGGACTTAGTTTGACCAATAAGGGAGTAAACCCGTTACGTGATTAGAGAAGACGTAAGCACGGGATATGAGCATATGGATGCTTTCACGTGATGTTACGTGAAGTATATAAGCTCCCTAAGTTTAGAAAAGCCTTGGCTAGAGGCATTTGATAGAAAACTTGAGTTAATGTTTTCTCGTAATCGGGTGTTTTAAAAGTGGGATCTCTCTAATCTCAAAACTCGTTTCGAGTGTTCTCAATTAAGCACATAACATATTCATACATGTATTGAAAGATCCACATTTGTCGGGTAAGGGGAAAGACGACTTTCAAAATTCGTCCCGAACCATACAGAAGCCTGGCGCGTCGCCCACGCGTCAACGCGCGGGCAGCGCGCCAGCACCAAATATGGATTCGGGGAATTTTGGCTACCGTTTGTTATTTTATGTGTTTCGAAGGTTTATTTGTCATCATTAAAATATTAGGAGGTCTTGACAATGTTGCCTCAGCACCTTGTTTCTTATCTTTTACGTTTATTTACTTTTAGTTATTAATCATTACATTACTATATTATGGAACTTGGTTAGATTAACTTCGTAGTTAAAATTAACCAAGTAAAAGGGTCCAACAACTTGTATTAGATGATTATATAATGAATCTAAGAGTAACAACTGGCAGTAAAGTTACTATAATATTATTACAATATCTATCAAATATATCTGCAATGTTACTCTCTGTTATAAATATACTAAAAGTTACTCCCTCCGTCCCATAATAAGTGTCCACTTTGAATTTTCAAAGTCATTCTCATTCAACTTTGACCATAAATATTATTATTTGTGTTGTATAATACTTGATGAAAATCATATCAATGAAAATACATTTAAAACTCAATCCATTCATATATTTTTCATCAATTATTACATAACACAAATAAAAATATTTATGGTCAAAGTTGAATGAAAAAGACTTTGAAAATTCAAAGTGGACACTTATTGTGGGACGGAGGTAGTATATAAAGTTCCTACTATCAGTTAAATACTTTGTGTATTAATTCTTTTAGTGTGGTTGTGTAACACAATGAAGTTTTGAAGTATCTTTATGTTATGATTTTATATATAATTGACGTACGTAAGGATTTTAAAAGATTGTTTATTGAAGTATGGTTGGTGATTTGTACACACATATGGAACACATCTTATGTTTCTTGGTGAATTAAATATAGGTTAAGTAGTTAAGTTATTGATTTACATATAGTGCTTTATCTGTGCATAGGTTTAGATTAGATATCTTGTGAATGTCTTATTTTAACAGATGGGTACTTATTTGTTGTATTTTTTATAGTTTATTCTGATTATATTTTTAATATAGCCACCCGCGAAACCCGCGGGTCTATAGTCTAGTTAGTTATAAATATACGAATTAGATTAGATTAGTAAATAAAGGGTTTTGTACAATAAACTAGTTAAAAAATATGAGGTGATCATTTCATAATTATTACGCGATGATTATCCTTCTTAGGAGGGTTCTTCTTAGGTTGAGGAGGTTGATAAACCATAACTTGCTTATTCTTATCAGCCTTACCCTTACTCTTACCTTTTTTTTTGTTTGCATTTGGCTTGTTAATTCTACCCCTTTGAATAACAAGTACCTTGGGTGTAGGAGCCTTTTGTGGTAAACCTTTCTCATAATCAATGAGCAGTGCGTGCAATTCACTTACTGTCTTTCCCACGCAATGCATATTGAAGTTTCTCACAAAACCACTAAATTCCTTGTTAAGGGATCTATTAATTAAGTTCACAACCATATCATTGTCATAGGGTTTACCAAGTGTTTCTAATTGATCCATGAAACTCTTAATTTTTAATACATGAGCACTCACAAGTTCACCATCACCCTGCTTACAACCATGTAGAGCCTCCATCAAATTGTAAACATTTAATGTTTCTTATATAGTTTCTTAAGTTCATCAATCATGTTCATAGAGAAGAATTCTTCAAACTGCATTTGTAAGGCAGGTGTCATCGCCCCCGACATTAAACCGGCCACATCAATATGCGTCCTATAAACTTCTCTCCAAGCGGCCTTTACCTCATCAGTAGCTTCAGGACCAGTTGGTTCAGCAGGAAAAGGCGTCTTCAAGATTTCAAGTTGATCAGTCACTCGCAAGACAATCCTGAGTGATCGATACTAATAATTGAAATTCTCTGTGCCAGTCAATTTTTCTCGTTCAAAGTAAGCCTTGAACGCAGAACGTAAGTTGGTGTTATCAGTTTGAGCCATTTCTAAAGAAAAAGAAAGTTCAAAATATTAGTATTTTTAATAATACAATTTTTCAAGAAAATAAAATACCCAAGGAAATCATATCCATAGAATTATCTTGAAAACTAGGATCCTCAATAAACATAGTTTCATCACATCAGTTGATCTACTAGTAATGAAAGTATAATATGAGGTAACTTTTCGTACAATAATTGTCATAGCATTTTTCTAATTCCTACATTTATATTCAACATGTGCAACCGAAAGCGTGTGTTGTATATTACCATGTGGACTCGGTTTCATAAAAATTTTTGACAATTTTCTAAAGCCACTTGTCTTCTTTTATTATATAGCTTCAATCTCCATTTCTTTAAACACAAACAAGAAAAGCAAAATTAACAACCATGGAAACACAAACACCTACATCTAAACACTCTCCTCTTCTTAAATCATGTTCCAACGGTTCGTTTCATCTACGTTCACCTAGTTTAAACTCCTTGCGTCTTCGTCGAATCTTTGATCTATTCGACTCTAATCACGACTCATTTATCACTATAGAAGAAATCACACGTGCCTTGACCCTTTTAGGCCTCGACGCCAAAGCCTCAGATTTGGACACTATGATCAAATCATACGTGCATCCTGGCAACGTTGGGCTAACCTATGAGGACTTTGTGACATTACATAGGTCCATAAATGACTTGTTTTTCGGTATGGACGATGTAGAGGAAGCTGTGGGAAGTAAAGAGGAGCAAGAGGAGGCGGACTTAAACGAGGCGTTTAAGGTTTTTGATGAGAATGGGGACGGGTTTATATCGGCTGCAGAATTGCAATTGGTGCTTGGAAAGCTCGGGTTTACTGAAGCTATTGAGATGGGGAGAGTTAAGATGATGATCTCGTCTGTTGATCTTAACCATGACGGATGCGTTGACTTTTCGGAGTTTAAAGACATGATGCGGGTACTCCAATAGTTCGGTGTCTGCCTTGCAAGTTATATTTCTTAAATTACATTTCCGTATTGTCGTTTATCATGGTTATCTTTTCAAGTTTAGTACCAAAAATTGGGACGGTATGAATTCCTTCAAATGAGGACCAATTTCTTGTTCCTTGTACTTCATTGAGCAATAGATACAAATCTGGCTGTTTAATGTCCTTCTGTTTGCTAACACGTTGATATATAGTTATTTTAAAGGCAAGAGCAAGATATATGTACACTTTCTTCTATCATATTGATTCTGATTATGATATTTCCTTGGATTATACTTATATAGTTTACATGTTTTCTATAAAGTACAAATAATGGTTAGTAAGGCCGGTCATAATAACATCACCACCAACGCACCTTCTGTTGAGTTGGCACCACCTTCGATGCGCCACCATTAAAAGAGACACCTCACTCGACGCGTCTTGGATCATTTTTTAGCACAAGTTGGAACTACCAACCTCTTTTTCTTTTAATTTTGTGTGTGTGAGTGTTTTGTGGGGTATATTTGTGTATAAGTGTGGTATACTTGGATGGTTGAGGTTTGTTATGTTATTACACTATGTTGGTGATCATATTCGTTGAAAAGATAAGCTAACGTGGTGCTAAGTTGGTGATCATGTTTGTGGTCAGTATTACCACCGGCCTAATGAACATAGATTTAAGCTTCCAGAATTTTCAATGTTAAGAGAACTTGATCTCATATGCTAGTTGAGAATCAATTTAAAACTTGGCGTAAAATTTGCATAATGCGACTGATCCATCAGCTCGTTAGTTTGCAAAATTATAAGTAGTACTAGTTAGACTTTTTCGATCTGACATGATTTAAAATACGTTTTAATACTATCATTAATTTTTATAAATAAATACCGTCCAATTTAATGAAGCCTTGAATCTGAATAACATTGTTTTCACATCTTCTCTTCGTGTGATGATCTTCTCCAGTTTGTTATAACTTGATTGGTCATGTTAAACAATTATCACCCATTGGATTAAATACATAAATCAGATCTATAAATTAATTAAAAATATATATATCATTACATTTGAAATTAAACATAAATCATACTTAAGAATGATAAATAACAATTACAATAAGATGGCAGTCAAGCGAGCAACAAGTTGCGCCGCAACCCTCTTTTGGATAGCAAACCCAATCCTACTAAAAATGAAGTTTTGTTTCTTAAGGGTCGACAAATTAATTTGCGCAACCCATTGTACCCTAGTCAAAAACTCTCTTGCCTCCGGAGCTAGGAAACCAAATGTATCAAAAGCAAAAGGGATTAAATCAATTGTCACAATTAAAAGATAGTACTAATTAACATTTTCTATCTTTATTAACTGTTTTAATTTCTTTCTTATTGCAAATGTCTTTCTTTTAGTTTACGTGAATGCAATTCGTGTTTCCCTTCGACTTCACTTTTTAAATTTATTTCCACCAATTTTTAGTCCATATTTCTCCCAAATTCATTATCTTCTCTTACATTTTTTTTTTTTCACTATAACAAACAATCAACAAATCTTGCAAAACAATATTCAACTACTTTCAATCTCTATTGGGTCAAACTGTGTGAATCTTTTATTGTTGTTTACAACAAGTAATTTGATTCTCGTATTAGAGCACCATATTTTGTGTTGCTATGTTGATCTAGTGTTATTTTCCAGTTTCGTTTATCTATCGCGTTGGAACGGACTTGTCTCATTGGATTGTTGGGTGTAATTTATTAATCTATATATTGCTAAGAGGAATGAACATGAAAACAAATATAGTGAAAAAAGAAAGAACGGAAATGTTTGTAGAGTGGTTAAAGGTGCAGTAATAGGAAAATTAGATGTAGAAGGAACTAAATATTTAGTGGAGATGAAAGTATCATTTACTTATGACCAATGATTTAATCTAATGGTTAATAATTGTACCAATCAAGTTATATCAATTTGAGACATAGAACAGTCTACGATATTATTCCCAAGATTTCAAGTAAGATGTAGAATATTATAAGAAATTTGTCAAATAGACTAGTGGAATATGTAATCAAAACTGATTAGCTAGAAATCTTGAATAATTCACGGTCATGAAAGTAGGCTAGAATAATTATTCATGGGCATGAAATTCGACATTTCGACGGGTGTGGTCTAGACTCTATTAAATATTGACGGGCAAGAAATGGATGTCAATGTCATTAGTAATACATATATTGTTAGTTGTTGTTGGTGCAAAGTGTCATTTTTTATTTACTCATTTTTTATTTAATATAAGAGAAGATACAAATGAGAAAATAATTTTTTTTTATTAACTAATCAAAGAGTCCAATTTTAAAATTGAGCATACTGATTGGTCAACAATAGTTAAAATTAAATTCAATTTGGTCAAATCTTACTAACTTTCATTCAACAAAATAAATATGCATAAAATCATATGTGTCAATTGTAAACAATAAAACTTAAAAAAGAAAAAAAAAAGTAATTAAGTAAAACTTTAATTGTTAAATTTGACATAAAATATAAGGACTTAAGTAAACTTATCAATTTTCATATTTTTTTAATAGCTTTATAAATTTAACACCCCTGAGATATTCTTTTCTTTTTTCTTTTTATTTTTTTTTAATAACATTAATATCTCGTTATTTATAAATATTATTATCATTACATATTAATTTAATGTATATGCAAAGAGTTATAAATATTAAAATAAAAGCACGAATTCTTGTGATATGTAAATGTGTACACATGATCATACGTATACGAACGACTCATGTTATTCCTCTTATGAGACTAAGAAAAATTTATGTTATTCTTTATGTAGAATTTAAAAATTGAATACGAACGACTCATGAAAATAAGTGTGTGTACACGAGTAGTATAACTCTATTAGTATAAAAAGAAATTGCACAATTTTATAAAAACATCTTACTAAACAACGCCGTACATGAACGAGATTAAAACCTAGTAAGTTTTATACATGATGAAATCCTATTATTCACAACAACAACAAACCCAATCCCGCCGAGGCAGGGTATGGGGGAGGTAAAACGTAGACAGATCCTGCCCCTACCACAGGATACACCCGGAGTAGAGAGACTGCTTCAAATAAGACCTCCGGCAAGTAGGTGTGCGTGTGAAAGAGCAAAAAAAAAAAAAAAAAAAAAAAAAAAAAAAGCAGTCAATACAATCAAAAGAAAACCAAGAAACAAGGCACAAAGAAAGCAGATAAACCAAAGAAAGCAAACACAGGGCAGAGCAGAGCAAAGCAACGCACGGGCCTAAAGCTAAGGCAAAGCAACAGCAAGAAAAGCAGGCAAACCTAAGGGAGCAACACAAAGCAAGGTAAAGCAACGCACGGGGCCTAGAACTAAGGCAAAACAGAAACAAGCCAACGCAGAGACAAGTCCACAAAGGGACGCCTAAAAAACTAAACCCCCAAAAACACCTAAACCTACAAAGACCCCGGCCGGAAACTACCCGCAAATCCTAATATAAAAACAATAACTCAATCATATATATACAAATTAACTATAGGTAGGTTATGGTAAGCTGACCCCATTTTTGAACTACAACTCGCTTAATTCGTCAAACTCCATGTTTAGTCTTTTCATTTCCTAGTTAAGTCATTATATACAACCCGGTTAATCTTTTTCTAGTAAGTGGCTTCAGATAGCCCTATAGTTTGATGTTATAATTGACTTGATAAGGAGGTTTGACAAAAGATCAATTGACTCAATATATAGGGAAGTTGATTTGATACCAAATTTTGATGCTTACACATACTTGTGATAGGGTGTAAACGAGTTGAGCTTTTGTCGAGTAACTGGAGCCTAAGCCCGAGCCTAAGAAAAGAGTACGAAACGTTTATCGAGTCAAGCTCGAGTTTGTATAAGCTCGACTCGAGTTTGTAAAAATGTTTTCGGTTGCCCGGCCAAAGGCCCAAACCCACAATTTTGTAATGAAATGGACCTGAACTTGAAGATAGCAATGTCTTTTACATTTGAGGATAGCAATATCTTTTACATATAGTTCCTTTGAAAACATTTTGCCCGGGTTCCAGGGAGCATTTGGTTTTATCAGTACCGTTATGATGCTAACGATTCAAGGCTAACACTGAAACTTGCTGAAAATACAAGGGGTTATGAATTTATATCAAATTTTAAGAGTTGACAACTCGAGAAACACTTCTTTATGACAATCAAATAAATGACCACTTAGAAAATAGTTACGACCAAACTTATCACTAAACCCTATTAGTGAAAAATAGTTGACTCATTTAGCTTCTTTAACTGTTCATGCATGCTGGTAAAGCCTTCCATTAAACACATTTACTATACAATACAAAGGTATTAGACTATAGATTATACAAAGGTACTAGCATAGTCTATAGTCTAATAAAAGGAAGGCCTTTAAAAATTTCTGTACAAACCAGGGAATAAAGACACTAGTCATCTACAAGACAGACCACAATCTCCTGATTCTCAAGTCCCTTTGACCATCAAAAACTCCCCCTCCCCCCAACCACAACAACAGACCAATACCCATTACACTCACTATCGGAGCCGCTACCAACCACCATCTCTCTCCACCTACCCTCTCATTGCTACCTTCATTGTCATCGTCGTAATCTTCGGATGATGCATAATCCTCACCCGCATGGTGCTCTTCTGTTTCCTGGTTTCGTCTCTTGTCAGAATCCTTTTCATCTGTTGGTAGCTCGTATCTACAAAGTGGACAAGTATTCCTAGCATTTAACCATGTCTTGATACATAAAGGATGGTACACATGAGCACAAGGAAGCCGATACACAACACTACCAACACAGGCATTATCCTTACAAATCACACATACCGATTCCTCATCTACAATCACACACATAAGATTCTCGACAAACGAAACAGCTGCAGGAGGTGGTCCGCATCGTAAACTGTCTGTTTCAACTAAAAGCTCCATTATTTCTTCAAACTCTCGAGCATCAACATAGTCACCATTCCTTCCATAATGTGATGTTTCTTGGTTTTCTGAGTTAAGCCAATTGGGAGGGAGATTTCGCCCATTGGTTGCTAGTGATCTATGTAGCCGAACTCTATCCACCAAAGGTCCTACTGTGCTTTCACCACCTGAAACTTCTTCAAATTCATCATCATCTGAGTTCCATTGGTTCAGATATTCAAGATTCGGATGAACCGATACATCATTATCAAGAAAATTATCAACATCCACAGGTGCATCAGAATAGGCTTCCGTATACAGAAGCTCACAGTTCCAACATAAACTTAAAGGATCGAGCTCCTCAGACAAAAGGATTATATCACACATGCAACACCTCTCTGATGTATCCACAACTAATGTGTCATCCATGTCTATAACTTAGGGCTGCAAGAATAATGGAACATGACACTAATACATGAAATGCTCACAAAGAATAAGCAGTTAAAGATAGATGGTGAGATACGTAGTATCTATTATAATGATGACGTAAATGGATCATAACAAATAAGCATACTGCGCAAAAGGTCATAAGGTGGTATACTGAAATGTTAGCAAGTAAAAATCATTTGAAGTTCAGACTTTGACAACCAAAAAAGAGTCGATTCTCAATCCAATGTCAATACATTACTTCCTTTACTAGTATGTGAAACAGATAGATCAATACCTCAATATAAACTTCCCAATAAGATCAAGACATAACTGATATACACTCTAGTTGGGTTTGACTAAAAAGGAGGGAAATCTATCTCTGAGCATATAACAGAATTGCATTTCCAGTAGATCTTATGGATAACATTGACCCTCTGGGTGTGTAATTGATGAAAAACACAATAAAAACTGTATTGCATTTCCACAATCTTCTAACCACTTCAAATAAAAACTGTACATGGCTAATGTGGAACAAGGCCTGAAAGGACTTCCACCAAGCTTCATCGACATTTAGTAGAAGCAAATTCTGCTAGTAAGGGTTGGATGGTTTGGTGGTGAATTAGAGAAAATTGTGAACAAACTGCCCAGACTTTTTCATTACTAACATTCCTAGATTAGCAAGTCATGTAATGGTTCACTAATCTACGTGGTGGGGTTTGTGTGAGAGCTCGTCTATCAAATGCCGCAACACTCCCATAAAGTTTTATATGTTGTGCAGTTTCTTAGTTTTATGGTTTTACATTTCAATTGTGGATATAATTCCTTTCGTTGACAGCATCATCTGATAAAACATATTTCACTAAATACTAAGGTTGAGATTGGCTAAACACAGTGGTCCATTGTAGTGGCATGGTAGGTGTCAGTGATGTTAAACCGAAAACGTATTTCTATTTTAAGCCTCAATTGTTTGTTTAAATTATAAGATGGTCAAGTCTTGACTCCTGAGAAGATATAATTGTAAGCATCCTCATACTTAGATTCCAACCACCCGCAAAAGCAAGGATAGTATCAAATTAGGTGATTGATCACAAAATTACTAAAACTGATTATTAGATTTTATTACAGTAACTTATATGGGTGGAACTGTTTGTCAGTCCTTGTGGAGATTACAAAAGTACAATATTCATTTCCTACTTGTATATTGAAATATAGTATTCTTCCTGTTCATTTATAAATTTAATCTAATTGAGCTGTAGCAGATATGATGTTCTAATTGGCAAGTCAATGAATTGGGAGCTAACATAATAAGAGATAAAATGCATTCGTTAAGTTCAAAAGAAAGAAGAAGAAGAAGAATTAAAAGATATGTAACCTGGAATGAAGTTGAAAACCAACTTCAAGGATTAACAAGAAGAGCATGCATATGTTGATTCGTTAGTAGTAGTTGTTGTTGTTGACTTTTGAAACTCAAAAGTAAACTTCCTCTTATCCACCTCTATTTTTCTTTCCTTTCACACTATTTGACTTTTCGTACGCACAATGAATCTGACACCCATAAAAAAAAAAATCAGGACCTACAAAAATAAACAGGGACTCATCGTTTTTAGCACAAAATTATAGCCAATTGGCTATAATTAATTGTAGCTAATATATTCCATATAACTAGTTATTGTTGCCGGTGCGGCTTATTTATATGAGACCTGGCGCCTTCTCAACCATTCGATCTCTCAACTTTTAATCTTGATCGCTTTAGTTCAACTTTGCATGTTAGCCGTAGACCTCTTCTCATGACCTATCAACCGTTGGATGAAAAATAAACTTCTCCTAACTGCTTTTTTGAAAGTTTGATGCGATGCAAAGGATTATAGTTAAATTTGGCGCCTATATAAAAGGTTATTAACTGCTACTTTATGTTCAAATTTAAGCGGGTGTAGTTATTTTTTCAATTATGATTGACAGTTTGTTCTTTGGGTATAAATACCCACTTAATCATTAAGCCAAATACTCATTCCTAAATATTTTGGTTCGTCTCATATGGTTGTTGATTATGTAAGTGTGTTCGAGCAATGTTATTTATTTGTTTCGTTTCTTATTCCGAGCAATAATTGTTTCTATTAATGATATATTCCCTCCGTACCAAAATAAATGTCAGGTTTGACTTTTTGGAGTTTTTTTTTTTCAACTTTCACCTTAAATATTTTTATTTGTGTTATATAATATTTGATGAAAATTATGTTGGGATTATAATACCATAACAATTATATAAATAAATCAACTAAACATCAAGTACACGCGGAAGCATAATGATCAATTTAACATATAAAGATTAACCAAATAATAAACAAGAAACGTACCTTTTGATTCTAGCAAGAACAAGAATCGAACTTCAATTAATTCTTCAATCGAGATGAACCCTAATTAGGGTTTATAAGTGGATCAATGAATAACCCTTTAAACTTTTGTTATTCGATCCAAGATATTAACTATAGTGAGTTAATACCATGTTTTTGTACATACTAATTAATAGCGAATTAATGAGATTGCTAGATCAATAAAACACAATGATTTTTGCTAAAACAAAAATCGATCAAACCCTAAAGAGGGTGTTGGTCGATCGGATTTCAACAAAACAAGAGGAAGAGAAAACCCAAATTAGGGTTTGTGTGCACCAAAAGGTAAAAACAAAAGACCATTGGTTTGTTTATATACTAGATGTAACTTAGAGGACAAGTTTGTGTTGGATTGGGTTTCCCCAATCACCCCACGACCGGCCACACCCCATAAGGGGGTTCCGGAATCGTCTCGACATCTATTTTACATTCTACTCCTTCCTTTTTAATAGTTAATGATAGTCAGTCAATTTTTCCGTTAAATACTAACGACCGTTAGTCTTTATTCTGTTTAAATAATTGAATATATAACATTTTATATATATTAGTTATTGTTCATTAATTATCATTCGTAACGTGTGCAATCTCGTGGTCTCGGGTTCGATACTAGACATATACTAATAATATTTGTCCACTAAAACTAACAGCTCCCACTTGGACATCTACTAATAGTATAATGACATTGGTTAGCGTTTAGCAACACGCCAATGCCCCTAGTTCAACTCGAGGGAGGTCTCCTGGAAAAACCGTTAATGATTTATCATATTATCATCCTTTTGTTACTAATACCACGTTAATAAAGATATGGATCTAAGTCATTCTTTAATTAACAATTCTGTTTCTCGTTGTTTATGATTGAACAAGATTACTAAATCATCTGAACGTATTCAAGATACATCTTGGGCGTAGCCACGCAAACATCTTGTCAATCCTACGAGGGGCACAACAATATTAAACTTCAAAACAAATTTGAAGGAACAAATTCTTTCTTGACTACAAGCAATAACCCATGAACTATGCAACACTTCTGAAAACAATAGCTACCAGTAACGTATAGCGGTAAATTGGTTTACAGAAATGTACTACATTCATGACACTTATCTGGTATCTCAAGTCCGAGGATAACTTTATTCATGATTTACTTAATGACAAAATCCATAAAATAAAATCATGTAGTTGGGATCAGTCATATATTCAATTCATTGAATATCATGTGAAATTGGCATGTCAACGCATCAATATATTTTCAAGTATATTCTAACCAATACTCAGATTTGTTTTAGTTTAATGATATTCCCATATCATTAATTGACAACGTACAATTTAGAATAACTAAATTATTCATGGATTAAACATGTAAATACATGATATATTATTAAGAAAATGATAATTAAACATAACGAATATTTTATTTCATTAAAATAATATTTATTCGTAACATCCAATTATCCAAACACTAATCACAGATGGGCATGAGACTACTAGCTCAACGAAGTCCTATGCCTTCAGCATGCTGACAAAGCTTCGTACCAGGTAAAGCCTTCGTCAAAGGATCAACTAGATTATTATCTGTGTGAACTTTGAGTAACTCGATTTCACCTATTTCAACTTGTTCTCGAACATAGTTATATTTAATCGGGAAATGTTTAGTGCCTTTCATGATTCCAAGTTCATTGGAAATGTAATTGCGGCTAAATTGTCACAATACATTTTTATAGGGTTTTCAATTGAGGGCATAACTCCAAGCCCTGAAACGAACTTCCTAATCCAGACGACTTCCATTGCAGCTTTTGAAGCAGCTATGTACTCACTTTCTGTTGAAGACATTGCTAGTGTACTCTGCTTCTTGCTCTTCCAATCCACAACTCCTCCATTAATGACAAAGACATAACCCATCTGAGACTTCGTATCATCTTTAGCACATTTCCAGGATGCATCGCAGTAACTTGTAACATCAAGTTCTGCTTTTGGATTTCCCCCATATACTAAAAATATATCTCTTGTTGCCCTTAAGTACTTGAGAATATGTTTAACAGCAGTCCAGTGGAGTTCACCTGGATTCTGCTGATATTGACTGGTTATATTCTGAGCTAACCCAACATCAGGCCTTATGCATCTCACCACATACATAATTGATCCCACAGCCAAAGCATAAGGAACTCTCTTGTTAGGAATATAAATATTCATATGAAAGACTCGGTCACCCCGAGTATCTAATAGCATTAAGTTAACTCGTAGACATTACTATTACTAGTTAGTCGTAGTTTAGTCAAAGTAACACCGTGGAGGAAGGACGGGTCTTTACCCACTGTATACCCGATCCATAGCCCGAGTGAGGGCGTCAATGATGTACTATAAATACCCAAGGGAGTGGGTTGGACCTTTCATTCATTTAATCTAATCTCATATGTTTCTCTCTATAAAAGGCTCCCAACTCACTTTCTCTCTCTAGCTTCTTCTTCCATTCGATCCATATACCACTTTACCATATGTGTTTATGATTATGAGTATCCTACAATTGGTATCAAGAGCCATGGTTTCATCTTAGGGGATTAGTATACTTGAATTTGTGCTTGGTTTAGTGGTTTATGTTTAGTTAGAATGGTTTTACTAGAAAATACCTTGGCTTGATCTTGTTTGTGATTTGCTACATGATATTCTTGTACTTTTATGCTTAGAGGTGTTAGAAGTACTTAGTTCTTCATTTGGATAGGTTAAATCAATCGTTTGTTTGGTGTTTGATGCATTTTAGGTTGGATTTCTTATTAGCGATTTGCTTCTCGGTATTTTTTTCTTCGTAGCGATTTGCTTATCTGTGGTAGCGATTTGGTCAGTTTTTGGATAGCGATTTGCTTCTTTACTATATTTGGATAAACGGACAAATCGCTAGAAACTGACGTTTTTGTCCTTTGTGTTAGCGATTTGTCAGACGTGTCGTCTTGTGAAAGTAGCGATTTGTTTGAGTAGCGATTTGCTATTTCAGAGATTTGCTACATGGTAACTTGTGATTCCATAAATTTGTTTTTCAGCGATTTGCTATTTAATGATTTGCTATTTCAGAGATTTGCTATATAGTGACTTGCGATTCCAGAGATTTGCTCTTTCAGCGATTTGCTCCTTAGTGATTTGCTATTTCAGAGATTTGCTATATTGTGACTTGTGATTTCAGAGATCTGCTCTTTCAGCGATTTGCTACTTAGCGATTTTCCAGTTCAGAGACTTGCTAGATAGTGAGTTGTGATTCCAGTGATTTGCTATTGTAGCGATTTGCTAACTAGAGATTTGCTTTCCAATGACTTACCTGGTAGCGATTTGTGTTCTTGCAATTCTCAACAAATCATTTCTCAAGGAATCTACATCTTAAGGTTCTTACGGTTCCTTGTGATTTTGTAAAATCCCGCGAAAGAATCAATTTCTCGGTTTAAATCACAGAATTGTAAAACCACACATACATTTACACAATGCCTACTGACTCAGATTCCTTTATATCTAAGGTACTTAAATTGTACGATACGAATGCTGCTTTAAGTATTCCAACAATGCACAACAAACAAACGTTCCTGATTTTGACAATGCCACTATGAAATCACCCTGCTCGAACTCTCATGGTAATGAGGCTCATCTGTCACCTATGTTACCTGCTACCAAGGAAAGTTGTATTGAATGCTTCTGACAACTTCACACTCACCTCAAGGTCCTCTTTGATCAACCAGGATACTTGGGAGGATATGAACATGCATTTGTGACACTATTTGGTCAGGATGTTGAGACTTTCACTGTCAAAATGACTCTGTACTTGGATCAACTTTAACGACAACTTGACAAAGAAGAAATCTCTAAAAGTTGCTCCATGGCAGCATTTAGTGTGATATGCAACCAACTTCAAGTGTTAATTGACTCGCAATTCACAGAGGAGTATGATTATGATAGTCAAATGACAAAAAGGTTCTTTGCAAATTACACTGGAATTGTGGTTGATGAATTCAGAGCCACACTACTCTAACTCACAGGGGAAGTTAAAGAGTACATTGAGGAACGGGCACACCTTCTGCAAGGCAATGACACGATGATAGAGAAAAGGATTACAGATGACTGTATTGGAGTGTATTCCACATTGTTAAATGACACTGATTACCGACATAAAATTTAACCAGTATCACCTGCTAAGGTACATGTCATTGATGAGGTACATGTCACTGCTCAATTTTGTGTGCCTTCTAATGAGCGACAACATACTGATCAAAAGATGCCCACTTATGACACATACTTGTTGGAATAGACTGTTAGCAATACCATCTCTAATTCAACAAATATGAATCATAAAGGGGGAGAAAGTGATCAGAATGCTGAACGTGTTGATAAGTCAAGTTCTTTGATTACAGCTGAGTATTTTAAATCAAATGACATGGTTGATAAGAAAGCCTTTAATGAACTATCAAACATATTTTCACAACTTGAAAAACATTCTATTTCTCTTGAAATCACAATGCAACAAAAGGAAGAAAGCTTTCAAACAAACCAACAATGCAAAAATCCGGAACTCCCTGAATTCCATGAATACTTTACGATAAATGATCTAAAAGCTCAACTTGAAGAAAAAAACTTGACAATCAACACCCTAAGAAAATAGAATGCAGAGTTGAATGAGGAGTACAATAACTTTAACTGGATGGACAATAATGTTAACAATTCTAAGATTACTGAATTAGAACATAAATTGGCTGTGTTACATAATGAAAATGAGACCTTGAAAAGGCATTGCAAAAATTTGAGTGAGTATGTAAAAGATGTGAGGACTAGGGCTACTAAGCATACAAAATCTTTGATTACAAAAAATGATGTCTTTAAAGCTTAGCTTCAGGAGAGAGATTCCACTATTACGACCTTAAAGAATGAGTTAAGGAAATTAACTAGAAATGATGTGAACACTAAGTTTGCAGAACCATCAATCTTGGGAACACCACTTTCACAACCTATTAGGAAACAAAGTGTGGTTAGGCAACCTAATGCTTTTAGAACTGAGCGATCAAAAGTTTCTAAACCAAGGTGTGCCACCCAAGTTGAGGCGAATCAAATTTTGTCAAAACCAGTCACTTCACTACCTAAACTTAAGGATCATAATGTTAGTTTTCCCTCTAAGGCTATATGTTCTAAGAATGATGCAAAGGATGCCAGTACTCTTATCATGAATGAGGTCCCATCTTATATGACTAGAAAATACAAAAAACTTGTGGGAGTTAGGAATCATAGGCTGGATGCTGTAGAACTAAAATTTCTAGCTCCAAGCACCCTAGATCTTGCCTTAAGTGGTTACCCACGGGTAGAACTTTCACAAAGGTTGGTCTTAGATGGATACCCATGAGCACCGGATGCATAACCAAGATTAACTGTGAGACTCCAACTAGCCGGGATCCTGATATCACAAACCTACATAAATGCAAGCAAACACTTCACGTTAGTGCATTGACTTCCTACTTAAGTGCAAGTACATCGACCATGTCTTTCAAAGAGAAACTCAGAGTTTGGAGACCAAAATTAATCAAATCTCCTACGTCTGGAGTTCAGCAAACGAAACAGTGATTTACGTGCATGATGAGTCCTGATTACATCATCTCTGGCTCGGACCACAAAGATTGTGACAAGAATGAACGTTGGTGTTTATTCTTCCTGTATCCTTTTTACATATCTCATACAATATAGAATAAGTTAATATATCAAGATTCTTGGTAAATTTAACATACTTCCCAATTTTTTTGTTTAGGCATGTCCTCTGGCATCAATAACATTTACGGTCCTAGAAATGTCATTCAATAAGGGCACAGGTCTTTAAATGAAGTTCGAACAGAAGTATAAAACATGCCTTCATGGCTTGCTATTACTTTAGATAGCAACCCGTTCTTATACATGGGGAAAGCTCATCGCCATAAGGACGGCTGTTCCTCTCACTTAGTGAAGTTCACCCAGGCACAGATTACTTTATATTCATGTTACCTCAATATAATGTACTTCTCAGTGCATTATTTCTTGTATTTAATGTGATGTCTTAATGAACAATTTTGGGCTATCTTTGTATGTGGATTGTTATGGATGCCGTCACTTTAGCCGGTGGGGAATTTTATTTACTCATTCGCACTCAATCTATAACCAATGTACTCTGATTTGTAATCAGGTCATTGATTGAGGGGGAGAGTGAATGAAAATTTATGCTCTCTCTTTGATTATTGCCATGTTGATAGGATAAGCATCTATCTTGAATGTCTTGATTGTTGCCGTGTTGATAGGATGTGCATCTCTCTGATGTGTTTGTGCCATGTTTATGTATGTACCTGGTAAATGTCTTGATTAGGTTTAGAAGGGTCCTTGTGAATATATTACCTTGTTAAGTATAGGGGCCATAATTGCCAAATCCCGTAAGTGATAAGTGATATTACTTTGTAAGGTATAGGGGTCATAATTGCCAATTGTGAAAGTTTGAAAGTGAGTGGGGTATAACTATAACTAGCGATTTGCTATTCACTTGTTTATACTCATTTGCTTTCTCTCTCTAATCGCTAAATCCCTCTAATCCGAATTAATCATCAAGTCGCCTAGGTAATATTCTCATGACGATTATAATTCCATACAACATGTGTTATCATCTCGTACATGGAATTAAACTGACATTCGTGTGTTTTCGTTCTAGGTCGTGTGTCAAATAAATTGCCGCGAATTGGTTAGTGGTTATTTGTGTGATGTGAATGTTGGGATTTTCTTATCTTGTTGCTTAGATGATTTCCCACCTGTGTCTTTTTGATCATTTATTCATCCCTCATGCACCTTTCTGATTTGTTCGATGAATAGTGGTTTTGGGTCCATATGATTGCGGGATTGAATGGGTTTTGAGTTGTGGATTGAATACATGTCACAAACCATTTTTCATTCGAAGATATCTTGTGCAAAGAAAAAGCGTAGGACCAAAAATATTTGATTTTTGTGATAGTCATTTTTTCCAAAGGTTTCTATATGCGAACCGAACAAAAGTTATTTTCCGAACAAATTTTTTTTGTGTTTGTTTTTTTAGGCCAAAAAGTGTTAATTTTAATAGTGTTAAAAATTATAAAAATTAACATTTTTATGTTAGTTTTTATGTTTTAGTGTTGGATTTTGCAAAATTTTGAGCCTAAAAATTAAAAAATTGTGTTTTTAATCTTGTTTTGAAGAAATTTTTTTGGCAATAAGAGGGTTTTGATGTGATAGCTTACTTTGCAAGACTTTTTCTTCGCAAGGGTTTTGATGTGATAGTGGTGTGATATCTTTTGATGTGATAGTGGTGTGATACCTATTGATGTGATAGTGGTGTGATACCAAATATTAAGAGACTTTTGTTACCCACGATTTTACGAAAGAATACTCTGCCAAAAATTTTCGAGAATTGTGCGATACGAGACTTTAGTGTGATACAAGATTTCGTGCGATACGAGACTTGGGTGTGATACCTTAGTACTAGACTTTTCTTGTGATACCAAATCTTAAGAGACTTTTGTTACCCACGTTTTTCTAAAACGTTACTTTGGCAAAATTTCTAGAAGACATTACAAGACTAAAGTTTAATTGAGCTTACATTTACAAGATCTCTCACAATTCACAACACAAATCAAAACTACTTCAAACACAATCTAATCAAGATAACAACAAAGAACACAACACAATCAATTCTTTATCGTCTTTAAGATCCATAATCATATCACACATAACTTCATCAATGGCATTTCAGCAAGATATTCATGCCGCCGGTGCTGAGAACCGACCTCCTATGCTTGAAAAAGGTGGATATCTTCCATGGATAAGCCGCATGCTTCGTTACATCAAAACCAAGACAGATGGTAAACTCATGCTCAAATCCCTTCAAGAGGGTCCATTTAAGCCGAGACAAGTTCAGGATCAAGGAAATCCAAATACAACACCTCCTACTTTACCATTCTTTCGTGAAAAACGGAAGCAGAATACACAGATGAAGAAAAGAAGCAGATCGACGATGATGATATGGCAATGCACCTAATCCAACTAGGATTACCACGAGAGATCTTTGCTGCCGTCGACAGTTGTGAAACTGCTTATGACATGTGGGAACGAGTTAGAAGACTATGTCATGGAACAGAAATTGGGCAATAAGACATTGAAAACAAGCTTCTAACTGAATGGGAGAACTTTAAATCCACTGAAGGAGAACAAATTGAATCTTACTACACACGGTTTTGCACTTTAATGAATGAGTTAACTAGAAACAAGTTGACACCAAGAACAATCGCATGCAACATCAAATTCAACAACAACCTTCCTGAAGAATGGGGAAGATATGTCACAATTGTCAACCAAACAAAGGATTTTACATCAGGTGAATTATGATCAGCTCTACGATTTTCTGAAGCAAAGAGTCATGATCCTCTAGCATTAATTGCTAATACACCAACACCTTTACCAGTGAACACACAACATCAACCATCCTCATCTTCCACTCACAACTACATGCAAACGCCATACATTACACAACCAACACCTGTCTACCGACAACAATTCTACCCACAACAACAGGTTATTCAACAACAACAATATCATCAATTCCAAGAACCAGAATTCACAGACAATGATGAATCCATTGCTGCTTTATCACAAGCATTTGTTCTACTTTCAAAGGCATTCCAAGGACGCTATTCAACACCAACCAACAACAACCAAAGGATTTCATCGAACACTCGCAACAGGCAGATCGCTCAGCCGAGTTTCAATATAGGCCAAGGAGGACAAATGGTTGGAGTTATTGGGAATCAGCAAGGGAATGCTAGTGGATTTCAGATGAGTAATCAAAATATGTAGAATGCAGAACAATATGCAAGGAATCAGATGGGCCAGTTTGTTGGAAATCGGAGGGGTCAGAATGTTAGGAATCAGACAGTGGGTAATCAGATTGGTAATGTTGTAGCTCTAGTTGTCGGGAATTATGGAAATGTGAATCAGGAAAATCCGATAAATTTCAACTCTCAGGGTGAAGGTCATATTACACGAAACTGTCCCACTAAACCGAACAAGAAAGATCCAAAGTACTTGCAGAAGGCATTGCTATTGGCACAAAAGGAAAAAGCAGGGTTTCAGTTGAATACAGAGGAAAATGATTTTATGGCTCTAATGGATGACATAGAAGAACGAGAGGATATCGATGCGAACTGCATCTTCATGGCAAATCTTCTGGAGGCTAAGTACGACACATATTCTGACACACCTCCTGTTTATGACGCCAATGCAGTCTCTGAGGTACCATTATTCTGACACACCCACTTATGATAAATATCTGGACACGCCGAGTAGTAGCAATATTGATTCGGCAACTCCCGATATGAATCTTAGTGGAGGCTCAGTTGCACAACATGCTGAGAATGATGAGGAAACAAGCGCCCTCTTTGAATCATTATTGAATAATTGTAGCATTGAAATTGAGAAAGTAAAAAAGGTCAATCTCCATGTTAAGGCCGCGAATGAGAAAATGACCGCTGAGCTTGAGAGGTATAAGGAAAACGAAAAATCTTTTGAGTTTCATAACAAACGACTGACAGAATTAGAAATTGGTAATCAAAATTCCGTTTCAAGGGAAAAACTATTGCAAATCAAGTTTGACACACTTGATGTTAATTCACACATGAAAATAAAATCCTTAAATACGAAAATTTCTGATTTGAAAAACCAACTTTCTAAACAAAAATAAACTTGTTCTGATCCTGAAAAAGAAAAGAAACAGTTGAAAGCAGATTTTTCCAAACGAGAAAACGATCTTCTTGATGAAATTGTTGAGAAACAAGTAACAATCAAAAAGTTGGAAGATTTGGTTGTGAAAATGGGTCATTCAGCTCAAACAATTCATATGGTCATTAAAGATCCAAACCCGTTTTTACATTCAATGAAGAAAATGGCTATCGGTTGTGAAAACCCTTATACTCTCAAGAAAGCTCAGAAAGAACAAAATAGTTTGTACAATGGAAATGTGATATATGCTAAATATGATCCTCCCGTTGTTCGGAATTCTGAGGAAACGATAGAACTTGCTGAAGAGAGCATAACGAAAATGAAACTAAAGAATCCATATTTGAAACCAATTGATTACAACTAATGGAACAAACTTAATGGAATTACTTTTGTCCCTCAAAAAAACAAACACCAAATGTTTCCAAAAAACTAGTTGTTATGAAAATGTTTTCAAAACCAC
Organism: Artemisia argyi; assembly: GCA_030686995.1. Classification (NCBI taxonomy): domain Eukaryota; kingdom Viridiplantae; phylum Streptophyta; class Magnoliopsida; order Asterales; family Asteraceae; genus Artemisia; species Artemisia argyi. The sequence continues at coordinate 87,778,642 of CM060703.1, forward strand.
AAGTTGTCTTTAAAACTCTTTCGAACATCGAAAAAATGTCTTCGAACAATCCTTTTAACACAAGTGAGGCTAGAGACATTCTTGATGACGTCAAAAAGAGAATTGAAACACTCCAACATATTGTTATGTCTAAAACTACAATCAGTATTAACAACTGGCATTCGAGTTTTCATAAAAAAATGAAAAAGGTTTTTTAAACTAAAATTACTATTCCACTGAATAACATCAGTGCCAGAGTAATTCATTTTGAACAAGCATTTTTAAAAGAAACAGCTGACTTTGTCAAGGATCACAAATCCCTAGTAAAGGAAGCTAATGAAACTCATGAAAACATCAACTTTTTGGAAAATTTGAATGACTCTCTCTTGGAAGCAGTTCTATCAAATGATATTATGTCCACTGTTTTACAAACATATTCTGTTGAAGAACATGAAAGACTCCAGTCTGAGAACTCCGCAATATTAATTGTTTCAAAATATGAAAATGGTCTTATTAAACTTGAAAAAGAAAATGTGTCATATTTTAAACACCTTGATCGAAAAGCGAAGAATGCAAGTATGACAAACTGTCGTATTAGCGTGCCTTCAAAAATATGAAAGAGCAAAATTATCTTTTGAGGGCTCAGCTGGAAAGTAAAAAAGGGAAGGGTGTAGATACTAAGTTTGCAAAACCATCGACTTCGGACAAACCAAATACTTCAAAATAGGTTGTTAAACTAAAAATGTCGATTTCTCAATCTGTTCCAAAAGTTGATGTGAAAAATGATTTGACAAAACCAGTCACTCAACACCCTTGCCCAAGCTAAATGAAAAAGAGAACATTGTTGATAAAGGAAAAGCGGTTGTTGAAACACCAAAAGTGATAGCACCTGGCCTCTATAGGATTATTCCCACTATTGCGTCTGCCTCCACATCTAAAACATATGGAACAAATGTCAAGAGCGTAAAAGATAATCCTAGAGAGTCTAGGAATGTTACAACAACTTCTAAAGACAACATTATAAATTCTAATGCGTGTACCTTACCTTCTACAGGATTAGAAAGCACCTCTAGAAGCAGCAGACTAACGCCTAGGAGCAATACAAGGAACAATAGAGTCTCGCTTGCCTCTAAGAGTTGTAGCAAGAATAAAGTTGAAGAAGTAGAAGAACACCCTAGGAATTTATCGCTTTCTAATAAGAGACATATTTCATCTGAATGTGATGACAAAAGTACTAGTTCTAATGCATGTAATGACTCCGTCTGTCTTATGTGCAAGAAATGTCTATCTAATGATGTTTGTGATGATTATGTTTATAAAAATGTGGATGGCATGCCTAAATAGAAAGATGTTCCAAAAGGACCTAGTGCTAAATCTAGATATGTTGGTAAACTAATTAAAAGAATTAGGAACACCACTAATAGTCGAACGCCTAGGAACTATCTTAAGTATTGTGTTTGGATACCAACGGGTAGAGAATTCATTATCCAGGATGGAAAATTAATAGTTGTTCAAAATAAACAAGTAGCAACCGTCTATGAGTGTGATTCAGATTATACACCTAACCCCATGGAACCAAATTCAAATCGGTTTCCAAATACAAACTCTTCTCTTCTTGCCAGGTTATCGAAATATGTCTTTGGATCGTCGACTCAGGTTGCTCCAAGCACATGACCGGGAACTTAAAGCTGCTGATCAATTTCGTCTAGAAATTCATGGGAACTGTACGCTTTGGAAATGATAATGTAGCAGCTATTCTTGGTTATGGTGATCCTCAGTTTGGAAATTATTTGATCACTCGAGTTTACTACATTGAAGGGTTGGGACACAACTTGTTTTCAGTCACGCAGTTTTGTGATGCAGATTTAGAGGTTGCATTTAGGAGAAACACGATTTTTGTTAGAAATTTGGTTAGCGATGATCTCTTAATCGGAAATCGTGGCACCAACTTATATGCTATCGACATCAACCAAATGGCCTCTTCATCACCAATTTGTCTAATGACAAGAGAAACTTAAACAAAGTCATGGTTGTGGCATAGAAGATTATCCCATCTCAATTTCGACACCATCAACAAATTAGCCAAAGACAACATCGTCAACGGACTCCCTAAGTTCAAATACACCAAGGAACACTTATGTCCATCATGTGAACAAGGAAAAAGCAAAAGAGCATCATATAAACCAAAAACCGTACCTAGTTCAGAAGCACGGTTGCATATGTTACACATGGACTTATGTGGCCCTATGAGAGTTGAAAGCATTAATGGGAAGAAGTATATTCTTGTTATTGTCGATGATTATTCAAGATATACATTGGTTAAGTTTCTAAGGTCAAAAGACGAAGCACCAGGGATCATTATCACCTTTTTGAAGCGTATTCAAGTTTTACTTCAAGCTCCAGTAAGGATTGTAAGAACAGAGAACGGCACATAATTCACAAATCAGGAGTTAAGAACGTACTTTGAAGATGTTGGAATTACACATCAGACATCAGTTGTTAGAACTCCACAGTAGAATGGGGTAGTTGAAAGAAGAAATCGAACTCTTGTGGAAGTTGCTCGCACAATGCTAATCTATTCTAGTGCATCACTTTTCTTATGGGCTGATGTTGTTGCCACTGCTTGTCTCACTCATAATCGATCTCTAATCATCCAAGATTCAATAAAACCTCATATGAGCTAGTGAACAACAGTAAACCTGACATCTCTTACCTTCATGTGTTTGGCGCTTTGTGCTATCCGACGAACGACAGAGAAGATCTAGGGAAATTGAAAGCTAAGGGTGATATTGGAATCTTCATTGGATATTCAGAAAACTCGAGGGCATTCAGGGTGTATAATAGAAGACTCAAAAGGATAATGGAGATGATGAATGTGAAGTTTGACGAGATTTCACAGATGGCTTCTGAGAGAATCGCTCTAGAACCCGCACTTAATCCGATGGCTTCTAATCAAAACAGATTTGGACCCGCACGAAACCTGCAGACTTCTGGACATATTAGTTTAGGACTCGTACCTCAAGGAGCTCAATCAACAAACACTTATAAACCTTTAGAACAAGAACTGGAAAACTTCTTCGAGTTAATGTTTGATGAATACTATGGTGGAACTTCGACAAATGCATCTCAACATCATTCCGCTGCACCTGCTCAAAACCATCAACCACCACCACCACCACAAGATGCATCTACTACAATCGAAGATGAAGCACCAACTACCTCAACCTCATCTACATCTAATCCAGATACTCCAGTACCTTAAATTGTTCTACCAAGAGTTGATGAGCAACAAAAAAACACACCATTTCAAGAAGAACCAACACAAAACCAAAACGATGCTGTGTTAGAAGAAGAAGTATTTGAAAACCTGTTTGCTACGGACTCTGCAGAATCATCTTCAAGGTTACAAGAACCATCTAACAAGCATATGTTAAACCCAAGGTACCCTTCTACACTCAAATGGACTAAAGACCATCCAATTGAACAAGTTATTGGTGAACCTTCAAGGCTAGTTCAGACGAGAAGACAAATTGCCACAGATCTTGAGTTGTGCATTTACATTTGCTCAATAAGCCTAAAAGAACCAAAGAACATTCGAGAGGCAATGGCAGAAAACGCATGGATAGAAGCGATGCAGGAGGAACTTCTTCAATACCGTTTACAAGATAGTTGGGAACTTGTTGAACGACCACTTGACAAACTTGTCATTGATCCCAAATGGTTATGGAAGAGAAAAAAGGATGAAGAAATGACTGTAATTCGCAACAAAGCTCGTCTCGTGGCTAAAGGATTTCGACAGGAAGAAGGGATAGATTTTGAGGAATCATTCGCACCAGTAGCTAGACTTGAAGCAGTCCGGATTTTCTTAGCTTATGCAGCTCAAAAGAACATCACGGTATATCAGATGGACATCAAGACAACATTCTTGAACGAAACTCTGAAAGAAGTGTATGTGGGTCAGCTAGAAGGATTTGTTGACAAAGAACATCCAGACTACGTCTACAAGCTAAAGAAAGCCATTTATGGTTTAAAACAAGCTCCAAGAGGGTGGTATGACGAACTATCTTCTTTCCCGATCAAAAACAATTACACAAAAGGAACTGTTGAACCTACCTTGTTTACAAGAAAATACAAAGATGACATTTTGATTGTTCAGATTTACGTGGACGACATTATCTTTGGGTCCACTTATCCGAACCATTCAAAACATTTTGAAAATCTCATGAAAACCAAATTTGAAATGTCCATGATGGGGGAACTTAAATTTTTTCTTGGTTTACAAATATACCAATCCCCTCATGGTATTTTTATTAATCAAGCTAAATATTCAATTGAGATTTTGAAAAAACATGGTATGGAAAATTGTGATTCTGTTGGTACACCAATGGTCACTTCACCAAAAATCGATGCTGATTTATTTGGGAAACCCATCGATCGGAAGAAATATTGGAGCATGATTGGTTCTCTCATGTACCTTACTGCTAGTCGACCGGATATTCATTTTGCTATTTGCTTATTAGCACAGTTTCAGGCAAGGCCTATCGAACTTCACCTCAAAGAGGTTAAACGGATCTTTCGGTACCTAAGAAGAACCATTAACATGGGAATTTGGTATCCGAAGAATTCGGAGTTTAAACTAACAACATTTTCAAATGCCGACCACGCAGGTGATCAAGTTACAGCGAAAAGTACATCAGGTGGAGCACAATTTTTGGGTGAAAAACTAGTAGGTTGGTCGTCACGAAAGCAAGATTGTACTGCATTATCAACCACAGAAGCCGAGTATGTGTCTCTATCTGCGTGTTGTGCCCAAGTTCTATGGATGAGGATACAACTCACTGATTATGGCTTTACCTTCGTTAAAATACCTCTGTATTGTGACTCGAAGAGTGCCATAGCCTTCTCGTGCAATCCAGTACAACACTCAAAGACCAAGCATATTAAAGTCCGCTATCACTTCATCAAAGAACACGTAGAAGAGGGTATTGTTGAATTATTCTTCGTGAAGACGGAATACCAACTCGCCGATCTATTTACTAAAGCCCTTCCAAAAGAAAGGTTTGATGATTTAGTTCGACGAATTGGAATGCGAAGCCTAACTCCTGAGGAGCTAGAACGTCTTCTCGAATCTTCTTGAAAATTATCTTTTAAAAAGCTTCGCTGTAAATATTTTTGAAAAACAAAATACAAAATTTGAAAAACCAACGAAAACAAAATACAAAAATAAAAAATTTTAAAAAATCCAAAAACAATATAAAATTAAAAATCCAAAAATATTATTCTCACGACATATCTCTCGTATAATCGATATTATGTACGTTTCTAGATATGTCATTCAACAATGACACGGATATGTACATATGCTTGAGCGAGAGTTCCTATCTTTTTCAAATAATGTTTTCTATGTCGTTTCTCATAATTTTCTTCACTATGGCTTTCGTATACTTCAGTACAAAATCCACACTTCTATGATGACTTCTGATTATTTCAGATCAGGACTCGTATTTTCAAAGATGAAATCATTTTCAAAAAGTTCGAGTATAAACAAACGAAAATATTTCAATCAAAAACTCATTTCTCTAAAAAGACTTATGTACATTTTAGTACATAACTCGCAACTCAAGATAACTCCTTCCAAACCCTTTATTGATTGTCAAACTTCAATTTGAAATATGCTTTTATTAAGGGGGAGTATAAAAATCAAAATTTAAATGTTCCAATTTCATGCAAAAACAAATCTGTCTATCTCTCCAAAAGCTTTTCAATTAATCCGTTGATATCAAAAATATCACGGTATGACTTTTTGAGGGGGAGAAGACGTGGCTAAAATGTGATCAAAATGTTTAAAGATAGCAGTTGAATCTCAAATGAGCTCTACTCAGATATAACAAACGAATTGACGAAGCTTTAATGTCAGTAATCGAAAAGACTTGTCCTGGACGGGTAATAATTTCAAGCTAGTCTAACTAGTGATGTAAGCGTGTCTCGAATAGGACTTGTCTAAGTAGAGTGTACCATCTCGAGAGACTTTCTTTGAACTTAACCAGGACGGGTAATAATTTCAAGCTAATCTAACTAGTGATGTAAGCGTGTCTCGAAACGGTCAAGTTCACTAAAAATCAATCAATTCAAAAGTGCAAACTCTACCCAACATATTTATCTTTAAATCACGTAAGCACATGTGAAGGGGGAGTATTTCTGAAATGACAAACTCTCAAAGTGGTAACAAAAATGTGACTTATAATCATAAACACTTTGAGAGATTTTCATAAAAGGTTTATGGCATATGATTAACAAACCTAGGACAATCATAGAGTAATAAGGTGATTATAGTTAGGTTTATGTCCAATGATCCGCCAGAGCCGGAGGGATCTACCCAAGGACAATCCAATATATTAGAATTAGAAGTCCTTAGGTATGGTTGAAAAGGAAGGAGTAAATGAGAAAGGAGAAAGAAGGGGTTGAAGAATTAAAAAGAAAAGTTAAATGAAATGGTGAAAAGAAATAGCCCTCCATGAAAACTTAGGGCAGAAACTGGGGCAATACATCTGCTATCGGTATTCACATAGTTGATCTTGATATTGAATAATTAAAAAGAAAAGTTAAATAAAGGGTGAAAAGTAATAGCCCTCCATGAAAACTTAGGGCAGAAACCGGGGCAATACATCTGTTATCGGTATTCACATAGTTGATACTGATATTGAAGACAAGATGTCATGGACCCAGTGACGCGCTGCATAACCCCTCCTAGCCACTCAAGTATCTCTTAAAAGGTATTTGTTTCAATATCTCGCGAAGAACCTTGCATAATCTATCGAACTCTCACTTCGAGATGTGTTGATATTGAAAAGGAGGCGCTCTGCTCCATGCCTCCGACGACTAAAACCAAAATGCACAAAATCGAGTCTAGATCCATGAGATTCATTAAAAGATCTCTTAGGATACATTTCCTATGAATACACTTGTGTTCGCCAAAAAAGGCACAAGTTGTATAAGAGTCTTTATGAGATCTTCGGATCTTGCCTTACATATTACGATGGTTACTTGTTTCAAATGGTCTACAGTCGTGGAGTGATCTTAGGTATGCTTCAGCGGGTCACCTGAATTGTGGGTATACTTTTGTATATCTCGAAGTCTAAGCTTGTAAGTGCTGGAAATCCCGCCAAGGAGATTCCTTTCACGAATCGAGTCCTTAAGATGTGGGTCTTTACTTGGATTTTATCCACGGTATTGACAACTGTCCCTCAACGGGATTAGGACGGTTGATGTGCCCGACCAAGGTGAATGAAATCAAGACATTCATCTGTAAAACAATCGTAGTGGTTCATTCTCAAAGAAAAGTCCATGATGATCGATTGGTGATTTCAACTAACATACTTATGCAGGTACTGATGGAAGTCCCCTTGGAGAAAGACTGTACACCATCATCTCATTCATCAACATCATCACCTCCACATACTCATACTTATGAAGATCATCCTCAACAAGCTTAAATCAAGAATGTTCTAAGACAACAATATCAAGTTAAAGACAAAGATTTACGTCAAAAGTCAAAGAGATAATCAAGAAGTCAAGAACAAGTTCATGAATCAAGTGAGGAAGACATAAGTATGAAGTTCCAAGTCGTTTCAGGAAGTATGAGTATGATGGAGAAGACGACACAACGAATCTGTGAAGATGTTGATCAAAGGAAAGAAAGATCAAATGACGTTATTCAAAGATCTCAAAGCATGAAGGAACAAAGAATCAAGACTATTTTATGACGACATACAAAGTTCATGACCAAGAAGACAGAAGACCTAATCACGTAGAGCATCATTCGAATGACCACCCCTTAGGGGGAGATTGTTAGCATTAAAGAAATGTATTAAGAGGTGTTGGTCATTCTCGACTTAGTAACTTTGTGACGTGTCGTAGTTTATGTAATAGAATAGTCAATGGGCTCATGGATTGGGCTAAGCTAATAGGTTAGAAGTTGTTAGCATTAAAAATATGTAATAGAAAAGTGATGGTCATTCTCATTATAAGAACTTTGTGTCGTGGGTTATGATAAGTAATAGTTTAGTCATTGGGCTTTGGACTTGGCAAGCTAATATGTTAAGAGTTAAGTTAGTAAGCCTTGTAATGTTTCATGTATTCCAAGTCCAAGCCCAAGCCCAAGCCCATAGAAAGCCTTTAGGGCATCATCTCATGTACTATATAAACACCTCAAAGGCTTATTTGAGGTGTGTGCTTGTGTATGTATTGTGTATGTTTTTAATAAAAGTTCTCTTCATCTTACCTGAAGTAACTAAATTTCATAATTTTCATCTGAAAATTAATCTGCATGACTCTACTAACCCATCAAAATGATGACATGTTGGTAACTTCAGAGCATGTTGAGTTTTGTTGACGTGGCTTCTGGATGTTAGTTATCATAGGTAATCATGTCGGGTCTGTTTTTTAAAGAAATTTATGGTTATCTTGGGTGTATATAAGTTGGTTAGCGAAAATGCAGTGAAACCAGAGTTGGTTAGTTAATTACCTTTTATAAATCTACCTCGATAAGCTGTTATTAACTTTCATGTGATATAAGTGGTTAAGTTCCAGTGTAAATTCTGAACAATTATGGTGTAATTGTGTGAGAGGTGTCATCAAGAAAAGATCAACAACAATATTGGATGAGAAGAAATGAGCATTACAGATTCGTATCAGCCAAGAAATTCACTGATTCTTTCCGGTCATTCCATGTTGAAAAGAAACTGAGGGAGGATCTCGCCACCCCGTATGACAAATCCAGAAGCCACCCGGCTGCTCTTACTATAGAGAAGTACGGTTTAAATAAAAAAGAGCTCTTGAAAGCTTGCATCAAGAAATAGATCTTGCTTATGAAGAGAAACTCATTTGTTTACTACTTCAAATTGTCCAAAACAGTCGTGTTCTCGGCTAGCTTAGATTTAATATCATATAAACTCAGATTTTTCTCTACAGTGAAAAAGTAGAAGAAAAAAGCATTAAGTTTTCAAAAAAAGAAAAGAAGATAGTCATCATCGTGAAGTCTTTACATTTAATATTATTGTGATACCACTATAATACTTCCTGTTTGTGACATAACAATTGATGTTCTAATTGATATCTTGATAACTTATGAATGTATTTCAGGCGGAATAAGATAATCTACTTGTGGGTTCAGAACCAGAAGTTACATGTGTTTCGGTACATGCATACACTCATCTATTTAGTGCAATGGTTTGTTTTGGGTATTTTTATGACAATACACATTCTCCATTTCTTGCAAACATAATTTCTTTGTCAATCATGTATCATGATCTTCTAAATCGAATTTAACGAGTTAGGTAATTCTTTACATTTACCCTAGCTTGATAACAACAAATGTGGTTTTGTTTCTGTTGTGAAGGATTGATGACTGTAGGTTAACGGTGCAGAATTTTATGGTGAGTTATTCATGGTTATGGCATTTGAATTATAAAATGATGACCTTATTAGCTTATCTTTTTATGAGAATGAATAGACGTGGTATATTTCAGCTCATTTATCTAATGATAGTTTTTTATGAAGCACTACAGGATCGAGCTACTAGAAGTGGAGGCCCCCACTAATCGCACCATTAGTATTCCCAGAAGAGGTGACCCAACAAACACGCCTCACACAATATAAGCGGTCCAAAAACCACATGATGTAGGGGTGCAGGGTGGCCAGCTACCTACTGTAAGTGGGGGTATAGAGTAGCCATATGCACCAGAAATCATGCCATAAGAAGTATCGTTCCCATAACCACTTGAAGACAGACAATAATCTGCTGCATTCAAACAAGAAGCCACAGCACCGGAACTCTCATTGGACGTGTCCCCATCATAATCTGCAATATCATTATGTGAGCACTCATTGTCATTTTCACTCCTGAAATCACGACCACCAAACTCGCTAGAGCCAGCTATTCCAACAGTAACAAATATGAAAACAATCAATTCTAGAACACAATGCCAAACACCCCCTAAATGAAATAGTATGTTCAGATGTTATTCTTAACATAACATCTTTCCTTGAACGTATCTTAATTGGAATGTATTTTCTTTGTTTGCAGATCATCAAAGGGAGAAGTGAAACGAGTTCCTTGATAGCAACGAGAAAATTGGTTTCATATTCCATGTAAATCTTTAGCTCCCTGTTTTCTAATGGAATAATTGGACTCTGTTTTCTCTATTTGGTAGTTGTGTTGCAAGATGATGCAAATCAAACATAAACGCCAAAAATAAATATTCAGCATTATAAATTTATAAGGTGAGGCTTAACCAATACTGTAGTATTTAGCTAATGTATTATCCAACCAAAGAACCAAGGACAATAATTTTATAAGCTTAGTATATTCCTAGATGCTTCCGTCTCACTCATACGAATCTTCCTAAATTGATCTGTTTCCACCTGAAACTTTCATGGAAATATTTAGGTAGGACAGAAGATGATGCCCTCATTCTCTGTGACATGGAACTACAGCCTCTATAAAGCGGCCCTAGAGATTCTCTTGAAGGCTGTCCATATATCTTTTAATATACTATGACTGATAGATGGCTACTAAAGTCAGCCTATCGATTCTACAAAATCAAGAAAAGTATGCTTGTGTATGTTACCATGTAATTGTTGCACTTAAAACTACTAACCGAGGTTGATTTTTTGTCTTGAAGGTTTAGATGTTTCCTACAAAAAATAACCTTCTGAACTACACTACTAGAGTAAGATAATTTCAAACAAGCTTTTTTTCTTCTTATCACCATTGGCTACGAATTCATACATGTTCTTGAAAATAGGCCTTGGTTTTATAACAACATAATCAATCCCAATTCCCACAATGGCAATCCCAATGGAGTAACGGACCGCACCGGGAACACCACCTGATATTAAATTAGTTCAATAATATATTAAAAGTTATTGAATATATCATTGAATCCAACAACAGCCTAAGATACAAGAAATTGCTGAATCATCTATCTTATGTATTTATGAACGAGATTGATTTGGAATATGGGTTATCCCTAATGTCTCCAAACAGGTCAAATGATTCTTTTTATCCAATAGGGAACCAGTTTGAAAGTTGACCAAAATGTACTTTTTATACTTGCAGCCACATTATTAATTTAGTTTTATCGTTGTAGAAACTTAGAAATTCATATACTATGCAGAGACTTAGCAGGTCTAGGTTAGCCCGTGTGACCCGCACAAATAACAACACGTTCCAACAAAACCTGTTTTGACCCGTTACCAAATCCCTCCAATTTTTTACCTAGAAATAAGCATTGGTCAATGAATTTCCAAAAGTGATTGAATTTACCTTAGGCTTTCCAATAAAGCACCGATATTGGCATGCAAGTACTCTACCCTTGGCGTGTCCATCAATGTTCCGTTACGTGGTTGTACTTGACCTGTTGTAATACACCGTAAAATCCCAGGTCATTTATTAATGCTAATTATCAACATTATTCTAAACTAAGCCATTTTTGCGGGCTAATTAAAATTTTTTTTATATGAGACACTGTTTATTTGACACCCGATTGTTTAGAACACCCAATTATGTTTTGTCACCTAGTATCACCCGATTGTCACTCTTGGATATCACCCAATGAGGTTAAACACCGGTAACTCCCACTTGCGACCCGACACCGTAAATAGACACGATATATACTATTATATATATATACACAACGAAGTATATATATTAGCTTTTACAAACTATAATCACTAAGTATATATATGAGTAACACCGTTTGTATTTATGAGAATCACACGAATCGACTCCGACACCGACACCGAAATTATTGTCACGAGTGAGTTAGTCACCGACACACTATTCGTTTTGCTTGGGCCGTATGTCACCTAAGCCCAATGATGTTTCATTCTTTTCTTTTGTCCACTGTTGGGCCGAGCACCCTCACGAGCCCACCCAACTCCAATTTCCACTTAATAATCGTTTGGGCTTCGATTCCCTCAAGCCCGTATGGGTGCTTATTGCCTTGCATTTCATACTACTCCAACGAACAAAGATTTTAAACCATAGTGACCATGCACGATTCTTCTTGGTTCCCTATCACCTCGACACAAACCTTACAACCTCCATTGACTTTGCTTCTTGTAAAACACCAAGCCACCCTATGAAGCCGTCAAACCATCGGGTAAACATATTAACCACCTAGTAACCATTAACCGAGTATTGTCCCATGGGTCGAGTGTCCCACGCTTCCCCAACATACATACCACATGTGTTCTAAATGCCATTGTTTATTGCCCTAGTAACCTAAACTATGACTAAACTAATCCAAAACAAGCCATCTGTGTTTCCTCCTACCCCAACTCGACGTGACAAGTGCAAGGCTAAAGAGACATGTTTGTCTCCCTTTGAATGACACTATAGAAAGGTGTCTCACCATATCAAACATGCAACCACCTTTGCCCTCCTATAAAAACCACATTTAATGCACACCATTCACACACACTCGAAATCTCCCAAACCATACACACTCTCCTTTGGTTACTATCGACAAGCACAAGTATTAAAGCAAGGTTTTGGTCTGAAGGAGCAAGGTCGTGGGTTAAGAGCGAGTTGAGTAACTAAGTTTTGGAACAAAGATCATTTCACAAAGAGGGTACCACGTTTGCTCGTTTACTTGTCTCGTGTCACACGAACTCTTCACCACCTTTTGGTGTTGTAAGTCTTCATTTCCTATTTCATTTTCCTACTCTAGTTTCATGCATATCACGAAGAGTTTCACACACGACACACTTAATTTCTGTAAATATATTTTTGTTACACTTATAACTATATCACTCACATACCTCGACCACCCTTGAGGAAAGGCCTCGTTATTTTGTTTTTACACATACAACACGCGTATATTATTCGACATACTAATTCCTCGGCTCCCACTAAATCGAACAAACATGACATGCAAACCCTACACGATCCTATACTACTTAAACGAAGCCAAAACTGCACCTTAGTCGAGTAACGATTTGAGCAAATAAAACACTTCTTTGGGCCTAATATGGGCTAACGAGCCCAAGTAATTTATAGGAAAAGGAAATTCGGGTTACATCTAACGAAAATTTGAAATGTTTTCGAGATTCTTCAAAACTAATTTAGAAAAGGTTTTACAAGATTTGAATATTATTTTCGTATATTAGAAGTTTACTTTTGGAAAACTTAACAAAGGACCATTTTTGCAAAACCTTTCGTTAAGGGACTAAAACTGTTGAATCCACCAAACTTTTGGGCTAAAACATAACACAGTCGATTTTTAATAAAACTCGAGGGTAGAAACTGAAAATTGCAAAAGATCAAGGTAAAAAGTGTAAAAAGTACAAAAGGACTAAATTATAATTATTTTTAACAAAAGGGGTAAGAAGTGTAATTTTATTAAGTTAAGGGACAAAAGTGACAAGAGTATTTTATTAATTAATTATTTGTATAATCTAAATTTTATAATTATGTATATACTTTGAAATTTCAAAATGTATATAACTTTACTAAAAATTTTTAATTATAAATATTTTTTTAAACTATAATATTTTCACAACAAGTTATATTTATCGAACACCGGTTCGTAACAACAATACAAATAACTACATGAAGTTATTTTAGAATATATTAAGACACCCGAACGGATATCACCGTACACGAGACATATCACATGTCATTTGCAACACGAATCTAAAACACCGATTACAATGTATTATTTAGGTCGCAAGTCGGAGGAATTTCATTGCTAGTCATAGCAATACACCATCACTTTTGAGCACTGTTGTGATTAAGCACCTTTCAGGTGAGTTCATGGTCCCACTTTTTAATTGTTTTTAAACCCCGTGGGGAGATACATGCTATAAATCGAACACAAGTATTTTTCTGTATGCTGTTATCACCTGATATTGCCTAAGTTGACACCCGTGCTACAAGTCCCTCATATCACGAACCTTAATCACTTGCGAGTGAGCGCGAATATAATTGATAGATCTATTGGAATGGCAGCCCGCCTCTGTCAAGGTGATCACTTGGCAGCAGGTGTGCTATATTCGAGGTATTATGGAAATTTGGCACATTTCCTGTCACCGAGGGCCCCTTGTCATTTACATCCGCTGCCGTGTAGATGATTGTTATTATCTTTATGATATGTCAAATCAATGTTAAGGCTTGCGTTTTGTGAGGCTTAGGAGCAATATTACACCCGATTTAGTCAAGACCTGTCTATCTTGGCTTGTTTATTTCAAATGCTTGACTTGTGTTCACACTATTACTATTTAAACTACTATGGATTCACTCAACCTTTGTGTTGACTTTTTAAGCATGTTTATCTCAGGAAACTAGCAAGCATGGCGGCACGGAGCTGGAAAAAGGGCACAGGACCTCCCTTTGATTTCAATAATTATATCATTCTTTACAAACTCATCACTTCTTTTGCGAAACAATTAACATTTTGGAAAAATGTTTGTAACTCTGACTATTGAGTTTTCATGGAATGATATTGACTATCTTTTGAATTGTTTTCTATGAGTATGACTGTGTATTAAACTGTAATGACCCCAATTAGACTTCCGCTGCTTAATCAAATTTCGGGGTGGTACAGATTGGCATCAGAGCCAAGGTTATAGAGAACCAAATGATTTTTCAAAACATTGGACTATAACCTCACCGAATTTTTAAACAAACTATTTATCACTGAAGTGCCCTCCGTGCCAGCGCTTGCCAACGTCATGTTTTAAGGTTTGATTTTTAGCACCCATTGCATTTAGCTCACTATGACACCATGATCACTGTGCATGTAGCATTATGTAGACTAAATGACTTATATCACTACTATTTTTGGGATATTACAGTACCATGTCGCCCCCGGTTATTATTTTGTCCGACAGTGACGACGTCGTACCAGCATCACCCACTCACCCTACTATTGACTTATCTGACTATGACACCCATGACACCCATGACACCCAAGACACCCATGATTCTGACCATGACACCCAACATGTATCACCTGCTATACCATCACCTGTTCCATCTGGAGACCCCTCTGCTGACACTGAGCCCTTTGAGGAGGGTGAGGTTGCTTCTACACCTGTTGATTCTTTTGCTATTCAGCCTCTCTTTCGTCCTGTCTGTGGACCTATGACACAGGGGCAGTACCTTTATGATCAGTACCTGACATCTCAGCAGTTTCTTGCGGCTGATGATCGTCCTATACCACCTGCTAGTCACCACTCTGGTTCAGATGCTGATGACGAGTCTTCTGACTCCGATACTTCTGACACTGCTGCTTCTATTCCACCACCATCCCCGCCTGCACCAATTTGTCGGCGCAAGCGAGTGAGGATTCTTGAGCCCTATGAGCCTGAGCCTTTCGGAGAGTTGTTTCGATATCATGAGGGAGACTATACCCGCAAATGCACGGCTCGGAAATGAGTCTGTATTTTGCCTGCTTCTACTATTACACCACCTGTACCTGCACCTGTACCTACACCTATATCATCACCCATATCTGTACTACCACCTGTTTCTATGCCAGATTTGACACCTGTGGCATCACCAGCACCCCCACCATCACCTGTATCACCCCCACCTGAGCCACATCCTTACATGTTACCTACTTACACAGCACCCCACACCTCTGAGGTTTTGCCACCCATGCCACCACCTACAGTTTTCTACTCTCAGACTACCACTGTACCGATACCATCACCTGCTACATCACCTGCTCCCACCGAGACACCCGCCTCACCCGGTATTCATAGATTGGTTGATGCTCGTCGATGGTCATTTTTGTTAGACTACATACGTAGATGGAGATTGGTTGAGGGATCGCCTAGGGCTGCTGAGCTTGGAGATGGCTCTTCAGCGGTGTTACCGGTCACTGGGGAGCCGATACACCATACTATCCCTCTTTTGGCTGCTAGGTTAGTGAGACATGAGGATTGTCTCGATGAGTTATTGAGCGTTATTGAGGATATATCCTTGGAGAGGATAGAGTGTATGCAGGAGGAGGTCGAGAACCTCGTGGTACATAGGACAGCTTTAGAGATGGTATTTGAGATGATGGGGACTGAGATCGAGGAGGCACAGACTACCATCACTGATTTTGGTCATCGGCTAGATGTTCAGAGACACGAGATTGATGATTTGAGAGCGATTGCAGCCATCACACAGGAGATGATAGAGCATTAGGCACAGGAGTTAGCTGCATCTAGTTCTACAATCCACACACTTTCAGCTACTATTGAGGAGATTCAGGCCCGTGAGAGATCCAGGGATATGGAGATGTTAGGGATGATCAGGATCATCAGAGAGCTGGAGAGGAGATTAGGAGGCGCACCTGGACCTTCATAGATCTATGCATGTCATTACTTACAGAGACATCTTAACTTGCCGCCTGTGGCATTAATAATTGTTGTATCTTATTGTTTTGTAACAATGAATTCAAAAATTTTTAAAACTCTATGTTGGTTATGATTGTAATGTATTGATATTGATTTATGATGTTCTAGTAGTTTGATCTTTTATTATGCTCCCATATTGAGATTCATTATAATTTCCATGTGTGTTGTTACATGTCGTGATGTTTATTTATGAATGATATGGTTATTGTATGTATTTATGGTGTGGTTGTGATATGTACTTTGTGATGATCTCGACTATTATGAGTTGGTTACACTATTTCTCTTGTTATTGATGTTTAGGATTTGTACTTATGGACTTGCGATTTTATAGAGTTATGGCCCCAAGGAAAACCGCTACTGCTACCTCGTCACCCGCTATGACCCAGGCTGCTATCAGAAAGTTGGTTGCCGACAGTGTTGCTGCAGCTTTAGAAGAGCAGGCTGCGGCAATGGCACGGACTAGTAGCAATAACCGAGCCACTGCTGAGAGCGAGTCCGCTGCAAGTCGAAAGTGCACCTATAAGGACTTCATTGCTTGTAAACCATCTCACTTCAAAGGAACTGAAGGAGTAACAGAGCTTGCTCGATGGTTTGAGCGAACTGAGACTGTGTTTGTGAGGAGCGGTTGTGCCGCTGAAAGCCGAGTCTCGTTTGCTACTGGAACGTTGTTGGAAGACGCGTTGTCTTGGTGGAATGCAACTGCTCAGAAGATAGGTGTGGAGGAGGCCTATCAGATTACCTGGGCTGACTTTAAGGAGAAGATGTTGAAGAAGTTCTGCCCTAGAGGTGAGATCAAGAAGTTAGAGGATGAGTTTCACACATTGGTTGTGAAAGGAAATGATCTCAGGGCTTATGATAGGAGATTTCAGGAGCTTGCCACACTTTGCCCTTCAAAGGTTCCCGATTTGGAAAAGTTGTTGGAAAGGTACATTGAAGGATTACCCAGGAGTATTGAGGGAAACGTCACCTCGTCTAAGCCTCAATATTTGGATGAAGCAATGTCTATTGCCCAAAGACTGCTAGACCGGGAGATTAAGCATAACTCTGCTCAGGGGAACAACGATCACAAAAGGAAGTTTGATGATCGAAGGACAAACAACAACAACAACAACAACAACAACAACAACAACAACAACAACAACCGAAACCCCAACCGTAACTATCACCATGACAGAAACACCCACCACAATCAACAGAACCGACGACAGGAAGCTGTCAGAGCTTATGTCGCCACACCAGTTAAGGATGCTAGGTATGCTGGACCTCTTCCATTCTGTGACAAGTGTAAGATGCATCACAATGGACCCTGCTATGCTAAGTGCGGGAAGTGTTCAAGGGTTGGACATAAGACACAAGATTGCAAGGCGACAGGAGCTAACTTGCAACCCGTGGCTGTAGTATGCCATGCTTGTGGAGAGAAAGGACACTACAGGCGTCAGTGCCCAAATAAGGACAACAATGCACGTGGGAGAGCATACGTGCTGGGAGATGGAAATGTCCATCAAGATCCGAACGTAGTCACGGATACGTTCTTTCTAAACAACCACCTCGTTAAAGTTTTATTTGATTCCGGAGCCGATCAAAGTTTCGTATCTATTTCTCTTGCACCCCTGCTTAATATTACACCCACCCAACTAGACACTACGTATGAGATTGAACTAGCTGATGGAAAGCTAGTGAGCACTAACACTATACTCCGAGGTTGCACCCTACGACTACTAGACACCCCATTTGCCATTGACCTTATGCCTATTAGACTTGGTAGTTTCGACGTCATTGTAGGAATGGATTGGTTATCCGAGAACCGCGCTAAGATCATTTGTGACGAAAAGTTCATTCACATTCCACTAAATAACGAAACCCTGGTTGTTCGCGGAGAGCGAAGTAAGACACGTCTGAGCATCGTTTCTTGCGTCAAAGTTGTGAAGTACATCGAATGAGGATGTCAAGTCTTTTTGGCTCAAGTCACCGAGAAGAAGTCGGAAGAGAAGCGACTCGAGGATGTGCCAGTAGTCAGGAACTTTCCAGAAGTTTTCCCTGAGGACTTGCCTGGCCTTCCGCCGACTCGTCAAGTGGAATTTAAAATTGACTTGATGCCAGGAGCAGCACCCGTAGCACGAGCACCCTATAGGCTAGCACCGTCGGAAATGAAGGAGTTATCTGGACAATTACAGGAATTGTCAGATAAAGGATTTATTCGCCCTAGTTCGTCACCGTGGGGAGCCCCGGTGTTGTTTGTGAAGAATAAGGATGGAACCTTCAGGATGTGTATCGATTATCGTGAGTTGAACAAACTTACGGTTAAGAATCGATATCCGTTGCCAAGGATTGACGATTTGTTTGATCAAGTACAAGGATCGAGTGTCTACTCGAAGATTGATTTGAGATTGGGTTATCACCAACTGAGAGTTAGGGAAGAAGACATCCCTAAGACGGCTTTCAGGACAAGATACGGTCATTACGAATTCCAAGTAATGCCATTCGGTCTAACAAATGCACCCGCTGTATTTATGGACTTAATGAACCGAGTGTGCAAACCCTATTTGGATAAGTTTGTGATTGTATTCATCGATGATATCCTTATTTATTCACGTAGTAAGGAAGAGCACGCAGAACACTTGAAGGCTATACTAACACTGCTCAGAGAAGAGAAATTATACGCCAAATTTTCCAAGTGTGATTTTTGGATTGAGAAGGTACAATTTCTTGGGCATGTTATTGACAGTAAGGGTATTCATGTTGATCCCGCCAAGATCGAAGCTGTTAAAAATTGGGCGTCACCTACGAGTCCTGCCGAGATACGCCAATTTTTAGGTCTTGCCGGATACTATCGAAGGTTTATTGAAGGTTTTTCAAGGATTGCTAAACCTTTGACTGAGTTAACACATAAGAAGAAGAAGTTTGAATGGGGAGAGGAACAAGAATCAGCATTTCAGTTTTTGAAGCAGAAGCTTTGTGAAGCACCGATATTAGCACTACCCGAAGGAAGTGAGGACTTCGTGGTATATTGTGATGCATCAATCCAAGGTTTAGGTACCGTATTGATGCAGAGACTTAAAGTAATAGCTTACGCTTCTAGACAACTTAAACCCCACGAGGAGAACTACACTACTCATGATCTAGAATTAGGAGCGGTGGTATTCGCTCTTAAGATCTGGAGACACTACCTATATGGAACCAAGTGTACGGTTTTCACCGATCACAAGAGTCTTCAGCACATTTTAGATCAAAAGGAGTTAAACATGAGGCAACGTCGATGGTTAGAGTTGCTAAGTGACTATGATTGTGAGATCCGTTATCACCCGGGGAAGGCAAACGTTGTAGCAGATGCCTTGAGTCGAAAGGAATAACTTAGACCCCTCATAGTTAGGTCATTGGGTATGACAATTAGATCACCACTTCCGTCTCAAATTCTTGAAGTTCAAACTGAGGTTCTTAAGGAAGAGAATAGACCGCACGAGAAGATTTACGGCATGCCAGAAAGCACGAATGGATTTGTCAAGAAACCAGATGGAAGGCTGTGTTTCAAGGACAGAAGTTGGATTCCATTGTATGGAGGAATACGAGACCTCATCATGCACGAGTCTCATAAGTCTAAATATTCCATTCATCCTGGTTCGGACAAGATGTATCAAGATTTAAAGAAGTTGTATTGGTGGCCAAACATGAAAGCTGACATTGCTGAGTATGTCGGTAAGTGTTTGACCTGCTCAAGAGTAAAGGCTGAACATCAAAAACCATCCGGTCTTTTGGTTCAACCTGAGCTACCAATGTGGAAATGGGAAAGGATTACAATGGATTTCATTACGAAATTACCCAAGACATCGAGTGGGTTGGACACTATTTGGGTTATTGTCGATCGTCTCACGAAGTCAACGCACTTCTTGCCAATCAAAGAGACTGATGATATGGACGTTCTTGCACGTTTGTACCTAAAGGAGATAGTTTCCCGGCATGGAGTGCCAATTTCTATTATCTCCGACCGAGACAGCCGTTTCACGTCTAACTTTTGGCGATCTTTACAGAAAGCCTTGGGAACTAAGTTAGATATGAGTACAGCTTACCATCCACAGACTGATGGTCAAAGTGAAAGGACAATACAAACCCTGGAGGATATGCTTAGGGCATGTGTGATTGATTTCGGAAAAGGCTGGGATAAACACCTACCGTTAGCAGAATTTTCATATAACAACAGTTATCACGCTAGCATTAAGGCTGCACCGTTTGAAGCACTTTATGGAAGAAAGTGTAGATCACCAGTTTGTTGGGCTGAGATTGGAGATGTACAACTCTCAGGTCCCGAGTTGATTCTTGAAACCACTGAGAAGATTGTAAAGATTAGGCAATGATTACAAGCCGCTAGGGATTGGAAAAAGAGTTATGCCGATGTGCGAAGGAAACCAATAGAGTTTCAAGTTGGAGACAAGGTCATGCTTAAGGTATCACCTTGGAAAGGGATGATTAGGTTTGGAAAACGTGGAAAGTTAAACCCAAGATACGTTGGACCCTTCAAAATCATTGAAAGGATCGGTCCCGTGGCATACAAACTTGAACTACCTGAGGAACTCAGTAGAGTGCACAACACCTTCCACGTGTCAAATTTGAAAAAGTGTTTGTCGGATGAAACACTTGTGATTCCATTGAAAGAGATCAGAATCGAGGATAAGTTGAACTTTATTGAGGAACCCGTTGAGATTATGGACAGGGAGGTCAAACGACTTAAGCATAGTCGCATTCCCATTGTTAAGGTCAGATGGAATTCTAAGAGAGGACCTGAGTTCACAAGGGAGCGCGAGGATCAAATGCGTGCCAAATACCCACAACTATTTGATGAGACAAACCCGAGCACCGATTCAACTTTGGATTCTGGGACGAATCCAATCTAACGGGTGGGTACTGTAATACACCGTAAAATCCCAGGTCATTTATTAATGCTAATTATCAACACTATTCTAAACTAAGCCATTTTTGCGGGCTAATTTAAAATTTTTATATGAGACACTGTTTATTTGACACCCGATTGTTTAGAACACCTGATTATGTTTTGTCACCTAGTATCACCCGATTGTCACTCTTTGATATCACCCAATGAGGTTAAACACCGGTAACTCCCACTTGCGACCCGACACCGTAAATAGACACCGATATATACTATTATATGTATATACACAACGAAGTATATATATTAGCTTTTACAAACTATAATCACTAAGTATATATATGAGTAACACCGTTTGTATTTATGAGAATCACACGAATCGACTCCGACACCAACACCGAAATTATTGTCACGAGCGAGTTAGTCATCGACACACTATTCGTTTTGCTTGGGCCGTATGTCACCTAAGCCCAATGATGTTTCATTCTTTTCTTTTGTCCACTGTTGGGCCGAGCACCCTCACGAGCCCACCCAACTCCAATTTCCACTTAATAATCGTTTGGGCTTGGATTCCCTCAAGCCCGTATGGGTGCTTATTGCCTTGCGTTTCATACTACTCCAACGAACAAAGATTTTAAACCATAGTGACCATGCACGATTCTTCTTGGTTCCCTATCACCTCGACACAAACCTTACAACCTCCATTGACTTTGCTTCTTGTAAAACACCAAGCCACCCTATGAAGCCGTCAAACCATCGGGTAAACATATTAACCACCTAGTAACCATTAACCGAGTATTGTCCCATGGGTCGAGTGTGCCATGCTTCCCCAACATACATACCACATGTGTTCTAAATGCCATTGTTTATTGCCCTAGTAACCTAAACTATGACTAAACTAATCTAAAACAAGCCATCTTTGTTTCCTCCTACCCCAACTCGACGTGACAAGTGCAAGGCTAAAGAGACATGTTTGTCTCCCTTCGAATGACACTATAGAAAGGTGTCTCACCATATCAAACATGCAACCACCTTTGCCCTCCTATAAAAACCACATTTAATGCACACCATTCACACACACTCGAAATCTCCCAAACTATACACACTCTCCTTTGGTTACTATCGACAAGCACAATTATTCAAGCAAGGTTTTGGTCTGAAGGAGCAAGGTCGTGGGTTAAGAGCGAGTTGAGTAACTAAGTTTTGGAACAAAGATCATTTCACAAAGAGGGTACCACGTTTGCTCGTTTACTTGTCTTGTGTCGCACGAACTCTTCACCACCTTTTGGTGTTGTAAGTTTTCATTTCCTATTTCATTTTCCTACTCTAGTTTCATGCATATCACGAAGAGTTTCACACACGACACACTTAATTTCTGTAAATATATTTTTGTTACACTTATAACTATATCACTCACATACCTCGACCACCCTTGAGGAAAGGCCTCGTTATTTTGTTTTTACACGTACCACACGCATATATTATTCGACATACTAATTCCTCGGCTCCCACTAAATCGAACAAACATGACATGCAAACCCTACACGATCCTATACTACTTAAATGAAGCCAAAGCTGCACCTTAGTCGAGTAACGATTTGAGCAAATAAAACACTTCTTTGGGACTAATATGGGCTAACGAGCCCAAGTAATTTAAAGGAAAAGGAAATTCGGGTTACAACTAACGAAAATTCGAAATGTTTTCGAGATTCTTCAAAACTAATTTAGAAAAGGTTTTACAAGATTTGAATATTATTTTCGTATATTAGAAGTTTACTTTTGGAAAACTTAACAAAGGACCATTTTTGCAAAACCTTTCGTTAAGGGACTAAAACTGTCGAATCCACCAAACTTTTGGGCTAAAACATAACGCAGTCGATTTTTAATAAAACTTGAGGGAAGAAACTAAAAATTGCAAAAGATCAAGGTAAAAAGTGTAAAAAGTACAAAAGGACTAAATTATAATTATTTTTAACAAAAGGGGTAAGAAGTGTAATTTTATTAAGTTAAGGGACAAAAGTGACAAGAGTATTTTATTAATTAATTATTTGTATAATCTAAATTTTATAATTATGTATATACTTTGAAATTTCAAAATGTATATAACTTTACTAAAAATATTTAATTATAAATATTTTTTTAAACTATAATATTTTCACAACAAGTTATATTTATCGAACACCGGTTTGTAACAACAATACAAATAACTACATGAAGTTATTTTGGAATATATTAAGACACCCGAACGGATATCACCGTACACGAGACATATCACATGTCATTTGCAACACGAATCTAAAACACCGATTACAATGTATTATTTAGGTCGCAAGTCGGAGGAATTTCATTGCTAGTCATAGCAATACACCATCACTTTTGAGCACCGTTGTGATTACGCACCTTTCAGGTGAGTTCATGGTCCCACTTTTTAATTGTTTTTAAACCCCGTGGGGAGATACATGCTATAAATCGAACACAAGTATTTTTCTGTATGCTGTTATCACCTGATATTGCCTAAGTTGACACCCGTGCTACAAGTCCCTCATATCACGAACCTTAATCACTTGCGAGTGAGCTCGAATATAATTGATAGATCTATTGGAATGGCAGCCCGCCTCTGTCAAGGTGATCACTTGGCAGGAGGTGTGCTATATTCGAGGTATTATGGAAATTTGGCACATTTCCTGTCACCGAGGCCCCTTGTCATTTACATCCGCTGCGGTGTAGATGATTGTTATTATCTTTATGATATGTCAAATCAATGTTAAGGTTTGCGTTTTGTGAGGCTTAGGAGCAATATTACACCCGATTTAGTCAAGACCTGTCTATCTTGGCTTGTTTATTTCAAATGCTTGACTTGTGTTCACACTATTACTATTTAAACTACTATGGATTCACTCAACCTTTGTGTTGAGTTTTTAAGCATTTTTATCTCAGGAAACTAGCAAGCATGGCGGCACGGAGCTGGCAAAAGGGCACAGGACCTCCCTTTGATTTCAATAATTATATCATTCTTTACAAACTCATCACTTCTTTTGCGAAACAATTAACATTTTGGAAAAATGTTTGTAACTCTGACTATTGAGTTTTCATGGAATGATATTGACTATCTTTTGAATTGTTTTCTATGAGTATGACTGTGTACTAAACTGTAATGACCCCAATTAGACTTCCGCTGCTTAATCAAATTTCGGGGTGTTACACCTGTCAAAATAGACAATACACGCTACTATAACAACTTTTTTTGTTTATTCTGTGTATAGTTAAATAAGAATCCAGAAGACCACACAAGGGAAACAATGCTTTTCAACACATTCACTTATTATTCAGTGAATTAGTTAAACAAATTTTTTACAATTATGAGTGAAGATGACTTAAGATCCGCTTCTATTACCAACTAGAGTAATACAATAATGGAATGCAGGAACTGGCCAACCTATCCACCGATGGATATCCACCTTCCCCATGAACTGAACAAGTATCAGGTATGACGTAAAGGGATGATAATTTTGGTGTATTTTAAGTTTTCTTATTTTTACAAAGGCTAAAACATATAAACTGCTGCAGGACATTTTTAAAGATTTCTACTTGAGCAAATACAGTGGTAGGCGACTAATGTGGCAAAATTCATTAGGTCAGTCTGTCTTGAAAGGATAATTTCTAAAAGGCAAAAAGGAACCGGCATAATTAGCTGTTCGAGTGTCTGTAAACTTCTGATTATTAAGTAAGTTGTAAAATAGGAGAAAAAGCTTTTCAAGATACGTGACAATATTGGAAATTAGATCATTCTCTTTTAACTTTGCAAAATGAGTTTTGTTGCAGATAGTACTGAAGTTAGTATACCAAGCTGAACAAATAATCTGATAATTAGAAGCTAAATCTGTTTATTAAAATTCAAAAACTAATTATTTAGCGTCCTATAAACTGTATTTACCTGGTAATGAGCAGCTCTGAAAAGTAACTTCATTTTATTACATCTGGTTAGTGTTTAGTTAGAGGTGAGCACTCCAAGTAAAAGTGGATCCAAAAACAACATGCAAAACAAGAGCAAATTTACAAATAAATTGGTGAATCTTATTTAGCTTATGACTTTCGGTGAGAATTTGAAGGAAGGAGTCCTACTCGCTTAAAGGTATAGGATCTGTTGAGACTCTTGATCAGGTAAAGCTAATAGATATATTTAGTGTGGTTAGCTATTTTTTAAGGCATCAATGTTAATATTATATGAGAAGCGTCAAACTTTCAAAAATGCCCAATGATGGTTTCCCTATGCTTCAACTTCAATATTGATCAATTGTAACGTAGACTTGATATATGGAAAATGCTAAAAGTTAGTTTATCTTAACCCTTCAATCCTTTTTATTTATGTTTTTGAAATTTATATTTGTTTGACGATTATATGGGACAAATAAAGAATTTAATGGTACGTGCGTATATTCTTAGTTTCACAGATGTGTAGTTGTAATTCCTTGGAAATATCTTTGATATATGAAAGTGTGTATCTTCCTTTTGACTTAATTGTCAACAAAAAATATATAAAAGTTTGTTTTATAAATCTTAATATTACCATTGTAAAATGATTTATGTCATTGTGTGTTCCGGCTCTTTCAAGAAATGCAAGTGCAATAATTTATACAGTCCTTTTGATTGCAGATAGTATACTCACATACCATCGCTTATGGTACAGAGAATAAGGCCCTGTTTGTTTAATATTTTCATTAAGTCATGTTTCATTAACGGATGACTTAATGTGGAGACCCTCAGTTTTGTCACTTATTATTTTAAGGAATTTTTTTATTAAGTGACAAACAAACAACTTTTCACATGACTTAATAAATTAAGTTTTTTCATATTAAGTCAATTAAGTTCAAATCAAACACCACAAGTTTCGTTCGATAGATAATGTCTCTTAACGATAAGAATGGTTGTCGTGGTCATAATGGTTTCCGATTTTAACATATGAGCGTTGTGGTCAATTACAAAAGGTTACAAGCATTCTTAAGCTCCAACCAAAGGATACCAATAAATGATTTATTATTTTCATGAGCACCCGTTTTGTTCTTGCATTTTATGTGCAACTTTCATGAGTCATAACTCTATATATTTCATTATATATACACATTTAGTTTACATTTCTTTTCCTTCTTAATTCATTCAATAAATATGTTCGTATGTTTATAACTGATTTACCTTCTTTTATTTTTTTTCAACGATATTCATAAGTCAAGGTTGTTTGTCATTTTTATGTTTATCAAGACAAACGAAAGGCAGCGATGATGAACAACATGATGGAATAACCACTTAAAAAAGTAGCAATAGCTGATGGCTCACATCTGGGGAAGGTAGAGATGCAAGGAGGCAACAGCATAATGGTGGGATGCATCAACTATCAAGGTTTATGCCTAATGACAACATGTCCGCGTAATGGTCACTTCCTTCCTAAACTGTATGACATTTTCGGTTGAAGCATGTTTCCTTTTGTACCTACACTAGAATTGTGTAATATACACCTATGATTGCTGGTATTAAAATAGGATTATGTAATATACAATTAATTACTTAGTGGTACGTAGTGGATCTGAACCCCCAGTGTGACTATTGTTCTATTAGACTGCTAGATTTCTTTTGGTACAATGTTCTATATCGAAAACATTTATAACAAGCTTAATTCTGTATTTCGGTTTATTTGGCTGTATAATTTATCAATATAATAATTAAACACCTATCCTTAAAAATCAAATTCCGTTAAGTAACAGCATCAAAAGAAAAATTATAAGTCATGCCCGCCTATCGGGCGGGCTTCGACATCTAGTATATATATATATATATATATATATATATATATATATACACACACACACACATATATATATATATATATATATATATATATATATATATATATATATATATATATATATATATATATATATATATATATATATATATACACATATATATACATATTGTTGGAAACGCAAAAGTGATGATCATAAATGCAATCAAAGAGAGATCTCAATGATCGTCCCTTAGGGGGAGATTGTTGGGAACGCTTTAAGTGATGATTATTATCGAGTCAATGAGTCGTGTAATAGGGTACAATATTATGTTTGTACGTTAAAGATTTAATATGTTTTATGCAAGTTTATTAATGTTTACATGTTTTGTTAAAGTCTAAGGGCTAGTTATGTAATATGTTGTAAGTCATGTGAAGCCCTAAGACTACTAGTATAAATACTATGTAACCTCTCCTTTGAGAGGTGTTGGTTGTTAATTAGGAATAAGAAATTTCTCTTATTTCATCTCTTGTTTCTCTCTCTCTCTAAAACTTATCATCTTTCTCTCTCTAGATCTCATATGTGTGAAATGATCTAAAACTTAGGACCCAACAATTGGTATCAAGAGCTAGAAGATGATATAGAAGTTATTTGTGTTTTTAAAGTTTTTTTTTGCTTATTTCGAGCTTATTGTCTTATTCATAGCTTATTTTATGCTTATTGAGTCTAATCTAAAGCTTATCATACTGCTTTTCGTATCTTATTTTTATGCTTATTTCATAAAGTTTTACTTTTGTTTTCCTTATTGTTAAGCTTATTTTAGTCAAAACTACTTTTAGATCCAAACAGCCCTTTTGTCAAGATTGACAAACTTTAATAACAGATTGCTTTAAGCATATTTAGGTCCAAAGTCCGTACTGTTTATTACATACTTTTGGTTGAGCTTATTAAGGTCCAAAGTCCTAACAGTCAATTTTTCAAGTTTTTCTCTAAAACTTTTATTGTCTAAATAAAAGTTTTAGTCCAAAAGGAGTCTTTTTTCAAAAGTCAAAACTATTTTTTTAACTACCTTATGGAATTCTAGTGGTCAAAACGTGGCTAGGAAAAGGTTGAACGGAAAAGTTGACGGAAAAGGACATTGAAAAAGTGGTCAAACAGTCAAAACCCCATTCCTACGCTTAACTTCAAATCTTTTGCAAAAAACCCTCAAGCTACGTACAAGGAAAGTAATGCGTAAGGTTTTTTTCGCGTAAGAAATTCATTTTACGCATTAGATAGTGCTTACGCACAAGAGTTACGCTTAAGCCTTACGCATAAGGGTTTTACGCAAAAGATCTTACGCAAAAGATTTAAGTATAAAGTTTACGCAAAAGAGAGACCAATATTAAACAAAAATTTATACAAGACCAGATTTAGATAAAGACCACAACCTGCTTCAAACAAATCCAGATCCAACCCTTAAACACAAACCAAACCCCAAACCCTTAATTAGCATATCCTCGTGTCACCAACATCTAATCCTACTCCAATTCACAGACAACTTCGTCACTTAAAAGATAATACAAAAACAAAGGATCTCAATTTCTCTTTTTGCATTTACAACTCGGTCAAAGATAAGAGCCACAAGAGATTAACCATCATCGATCCGTGTTCAAAGCATACACTTCTTTTTCTATCCGAAAAAAAAAATTAATAATAATAACAAAACACAATTGTTTCATCATTCCTCTGCTTCGGTTTAAATACAAAACAAAAAGAACAACAATAAAACCTACCCGTGTCCTGCTCTTGGAGTCGAATATTCTTGAAGTTCTTAATTGTAAATTGAAACAAGAATCGATTCAAGTGGTGGGTGTGTTATTTCGATTGGATTCAAGTTTCAGGAAAGATAAATCATTGAGTGTTATTGTCCTTCGTGTGATTCGATTGAGAATGAAAAAGATAGGAGGTGTGATTGTTGTTCAGTTATTGCAAGGGACGATTTTTGTTAATTGACTGCATTAGGTTGGAAAGAAGAGTGAAGTTTGTTATTGAGGCTGCGTTTGGATTGATATAAAGAGAAAGAAAGACAAAGGATAAGAGTGTGTTTGATTCGAGAAGATAACAAGATAAAGGGGCTGACAAATCTTTTGATTATCTTGATCTGTGTTTCTTGTTGAGAGAAAAATTAGGTGAGAGGGTGAATTTTGTGACTGCGTATAATTAGGGTAGAGGTGGGAGGTTAATGTGTTATATAGTGACAACATTAGGTTTAGTGTAAAAGTGGATTTGGATTTTGTGTTGGACTAGTAACTCCAGGAACGCATTTTTTTTCTCAAGTATAACTAAATTGGGCTTAAGGAGTAAGTGCATTGGACCTTGTTCTAATTATACTTAGTTGTGTTACTCTTTTGGTCTGCGTGGGTTATTTATTCAACAAGGGAAGGATTTTGTTTCTTATATAGGTGAAGTGTTTGGTAAATTGAGGTTGGAGTATTTCTTAGGATAATACAATTGTGTCAACGGTTTTACTTGGGCATCGCAAGTCGAGATTGGCTATAATTTTGGGTTGAGATTATTTGGGTTCATGTGAATATAACTACTGTGCTAGTTATTTTGAAGAAGCGTGAACGATTGACAAAAGATTCATTTGAAAACACAATCTTACTTCTTTATCGTCTACAAGATCCATTTTTCATTTCACACAAAATAATAATGGAATCAAGTTCAAAAAGAAGAGAGATGCAAGAAAGTGTAAAGCTCGCAATGCAATCTAAAGAAAATTGTTTAAGACATTTTGAATTAGTTAAGATTCAATGCAAGATTCTCTCAGATGCAAGGTTTCCTTCGTGGAGTACCTTTATTGCATTCTTCGGAACTGAAATGGACCATCTAACCTTGCAAAGGAAACTCCAAGAAAATATCGTTCAACTAGAAAAGCAAATTGAACAGGGAAGTGATTGCATGGTAGAATTAAGAGCGCTCAAGACAAAGTTCAAATGGTTCATGACCATGGATTTTAAAGCTTCTCTTATACACTATAAATATGAAAGCAAGATATGGAGAGAGAACATCACTAGTATGGAGGTTGAAGCTTTTAGAGATCAACTAGTTTCACGACTGAGACGCTTAGAATATGAGCTTAATGAATGATAACTTCATCTGAGTGTTGTCAAAGAACTGGAGATGCAGAAACGAGGAAGAGAATTGAATGTACAGGAGAATGGAAGTAAAAGGCAGACACATGAAGGAACAGTCAACAATGAAGGGACGTTGGATGATAGTTTGGTATTCACGGGTAACAATGCATTATCAGAACTGCAGACAGAAAGCAGCACGTCAAGGAATGATTCAGATGCTGACGGGAAACACAAATGTAAGGATGGCTTGAATAATGCAGCTGCTGTCAGTCCTTCACGAAGTTCAGTCGTACTCGTTCAGGTACATCAATCTAATAATGATGATATATTTGAAAATGTGTGCTTATGAGACACAAAGTCATGGACAACCTGAGTACATTAACGACACATATGTGGTGAATCAGGATGATAGAAATATTACTCCTGAAACTCCACATGTGGATCTTAATGGAGGTAAGGTTGAACATAACAATGTGACTCATGATCAAGAATGTGCTTCAACTGCTTTAATGATTAAGAATATGCAAAACGAAGTTGATCGATGTAACAGGCTCAACTGTGAACTAAAAGCAAAAAATGTGTCATTAACAAGGGACATTGAGTGCTATAAAATACAACTTTCAAATATGGAAAACAAATTCAAACATGAAAAAAGTTTTGAAATGGCATTTCAAGAATATTACAATAAAGAACAAGATCTTCAACATAAAATGCGAGAATTAATTGAGTCAAACGGAAAATTGGTTTCAAAACTCGAAAATGAAAAATGTGAACTTAAACAAAAAGTTGAACAACTTCAAAAAGAGCTTTCAAAAACACAAACATAAAGTGAGAAAAAGGAAAAAGGAAGACTCGTATCTTAACGACAATGTTGATTTAGAAGCTAAATTGAAAGTTTTTGAAAAAACTGTTTGTGATAAATCGTTGATTGTTGAGTCTGAAAAATTAAGAGTGGAAAATGGGATGTTGAGACACGAAAATGAGAAAATTTTAAAAGAATCAAGCGACATCCAAGAGAAACTTAAACGTCAAATATTTTCTCTTGAACAAAATTTTCAAGGATGTCAAGCACAAAGCATTAACTTTGAGCTAGCTTTACAACACAATCTTGAAAAGCAGTCTTTTGAAAACCCCTGGATGTCAAAGCTTGAAAAAGTTGAAGATGAAAACGTGTCAATGAAATGTCAAATTTTAAAATACGAAAAAGAGATTGAGCGTTTGAAACAGATTTACAAAAACCTGTTTGATTCAATCAAAAGTTCACGAGTTCAGAAACAAAACTCAAACTTGAAACGAAAAGAGACTGTAGATTTGAAGTCTCAATTGAATGAATTTGCAGATAAAAAGTTTGAAAATGTTTTGCAAAAGATTGAATCAATGAAAAAGAAAAATGTTGATTTTCAAATCACAAAAGTTTCCTTCCCAAAACCCTTGTTCGATACTAATACTCCAGATTTTGAAAAGGAAACGGGGGAGAAAATGTATCTTTTTGAAAATAAAAATCACGTGCTTCAAACGAAAGTGATTGAGCTTGAAACACTGTTAGCTCAACAAACAAACGATTTTGAGGATGCCAAAACCGACTTTTTCAACAAAGTAACCAAATTTGAAAATTATTTTGAAAGACTTGAAAAAGAAAATGTTGAGTTCGAACGGAAATTGGCTCGTAAAACGGATGATTCTAAAGCCGAAAAGGATCAACTTTTGAAACAAATTGCTTCTTTAGAATCAAAGTTGGCATCACAAGATCATCTTTCTCTTCAAAAAGAATACAATGATTTGAGAACTTCATACAATGCTTTAAAAGTGAAGTTTGATACTCTTAACCGATCAAAGGGAAAAGCTCCAATTTCAAATGTTTCAACACCTGAAGTGAGTGTTTCGAAGAAGGTTTACACGGGTGAATCTTTAAAACCATTTTCGAAAAGGGTTTCTCAGTTTACAACCTATTCTTTGCAAAAAGGAAGGAAGTTTTCAAAGAGACCAAGTTTTTCCGAAACATTTACTTCTAAAAGGATTTCAAATCCAAATGCTTCAAAAGAAAAGAATCATCTTTTTCAAACTCCACACTCTCGTTTTACACCGGTAAAGCAAGTGTGGAAACAAAAGCAAAGTCATTTAAAACCTTTCAAATATTCAATATTAGAATTGCTTTCGCTACAACATAAGAACGACTCTGCTTTGAACATTCCAAATACCGGAAGGTTTCCATTTATCACATAAACAAATTTTCTAAGAGAACCCATGAGGTTCAACTCTAGATGGAAATCTTCTTCTTCAGATTTTAAAACTCCAAGAGAAATGCCGGGTTTCTCAAACAATTTTCAACGGAAAAAGAGTTTTAAATCTCCATTGATTCCACGAGTGTTATTTCAAAATGAAACACCGGTTTTCAGTCCTCGTAGGAATTCAATATCTTTAAATCAGATTGACACAACTTAAAAATGGATTTCAAAATTTGGTAAACCCGTTGGCGTCGTGCTTAAATGGGTTCCCAAGGTTGTTGTCTAATCTAATATAATGGCTTGTAAGTATTTCAGCTTACAACCAGGGCTTAAACATTACGACTTGTGCACACATTTTAGTGTACAACTCGGGTTTCAAAGAAAGGAAAGTGCCTTGCTAAACCATTCTTTAAAACCAAACGTGCACTTATCCTTAAAAACAAGAAGAAGTTCTCATGCAAAGCTTATCTAAAACTTCTTAATCTTGAGCAAAATTTATTCAAAATTTTTCAAAAGGTTTTTCAAAACTTTTCAAAATTTTGCTCAAGATTTTTCAAATCTTTACTCCCCAATTCGCTCCAAAGTTTAAAAATGTCAAAACACATGCTAGTTTTGAGGGGGTGTATTTCAGCGTATAAAGTTTTAGTTACCTTGAAGCGAAATTTATTCAAGAATTTTTCAAACTGAAATTTCTAAATCTTTCAGAATTTTGCTTCAAGAAGACTCCTTCCCCCAAACTCAAAAAAGTTTAAAATTCTTAAAACATATGTGAGTTTTGAGGGGGAGTATTTCCAAAACAAAATGTTCCATCAAAATCATGCTTAATTGCTTATGCACATATAGCTGTGTACAACCCGTTCTTTGAAATTAAAGGACCCTGAGGTATGCTTCAGTGCCTCAATCCTAACATAAGGAGCGAAAGCTTCTTACTCTTGAGTAGAATTAATAAAATTTTCTAAGTTTTTCCTAAATTCTACTCAAAAGGACAAGTATTCCCTCTCGTAATCAAAACCTCAAAAAGTTATTTCACTTATTGAGGGGGAGTAGTTGATATGATCTTTGTTTAAAATGATAAGTTCTTGGTGAATCTCCCCATAAGACTCAAAAAGCATATTTTAATCAAAAGTTCATCAAAAACAACATCTTATATGCTATTTTTGAGGGGGAGAAAAGTAAAAGTGATTAAAATATGAATGACAATGGATGCTTTAAGATTGTATCTCGTGCGAGCTCGACTCAGAATTGACCCAGGAATTGACAAAACACAAAAGTTATTAATCGAAAAGACTCATCCTCGACGGGTAATAACATCAAGTTAGTTACTAGAGCTAGTTGTCACCTAAAAGCTGACAATGGAACTCTCTAACTAGCCACGTAAGCGTGTCTCGAAAAGGATCTGTCTTAGTAGAAATGTACCGTCTCGAGAAACTTTCTGTGGACTTGATCAGGCCGGGTAATAACTTCAAGCTAGTTTAACTAGTGATGTAATCGTGTCTCGAATCAGTCTAATTCTCTTAAAGTGGATCAATTTAAAAAGTGCTTGCACCTCCCGCATGTGCAAATTTATTAAATACTTATGAGTACATGTGAAGGGGGAGCCCTTCAAAAGTAAACACAAAACTCTCAAATTGTTAAAAAAAATGTTTGATAATCACAAACACTTTGAGAGATTTTCAATCAAAGGTTTCATGGAAATTGTCGGATAATCATGGAGTGATAAGGTGATTAAGATAGGAAAACCAATCCTATGATCCGCCAGAGCCGGAGGGATCTACCCAAGGACATCACCGATAGGTAGAATTAGAAGTCCTTAGGTATGATACGAAAAAGGAGAAAAGAATGAAAGGGAAAGAAGGAGTTGAAGAATTAAAAAGAAAAGTAAAGAAAAGGGTGAAAAGAATTAGCCCTCCATATGTTCAACCTTAGGGCAGACACCGGGTTCAATTCGTATGCTACTGGTTGTTGCTAAGGCAACGCCGGTATTGAAGATAAAGTCGTCATGGACCCAGTGACGCAATGCACTAAACCTTCTTAACCACTCAAGTTCTCTTAAAAGAACTTGTTTCATTCTCACGGGGAACCAGTGTAATCTATCGACTTATCTCTTAGAGATGGTTGATATTGAAGCAGGTGACCCTTCCCTAGTCTCCGCATAGGAAACCTAAGTGTGCACTTATCGAGTCTAGAGCCATGAGATACATCAAAGATCTCTTAAGAACACTTAATATTTCTACAACTGGTGCTCTGCATCAATGGGCACCAGCTGTAAATTATCGAGTCCTTCGCAGATCCTGGCAATCTGCCGAGAACGTTTATGAGAGAATATACCTTTTTATTTCTCAATGATTGAACAGAAACTCCTGCCAGGGTCAATATCAAACAGCCCTGATAGCAGGTCACTTCGGTAACTCATTGTGGGTTACGCTTAGTGTTCGCGGTGGTTTCAAAATGGTCTACAGTCGTGGAGTGATCCCCAGCGACTCACCCATTCGTTGAGCTACTTAGTAGGTCTCGTAAGCTCCCTTGGGAGTATCCGAAATGGGAACGGCCTTGGTAAGGGTTAGAAGGAGTCTTCACACTATGTTGTTGACGATCTTTAATTTCTTACCTGTAAGTACCGGTTGTTTATTGCTAACTGTTTACCTGCAGCTACACATCACCTCCATGGCGATAGATTCCGCATGCTCATACAAACATCTTGAAGTCAAAGAAAGCTCTCTCAAAGATCTAAGCAACACAAAGTTCAAAGAAAGATTCTACGCCAAAAGGAAGAATCTACAAAGTAAAGAGACTAAAGATCAAAGTGAAAGAAAGGGAACTACGTGCATGTTGTAACACCCCCAATTCATGATGCAGGGGAATTCAACTTGGGTGTTACTCGACGGCACAACAGTCATAATAATAGAAAACGATCTCTAACCGAGTCGTATTAAAAAAAATTATCATTCAAATTATATAAATATCAGAGGTTACAAAATGAGGTCCCAATTGGTTCCATGTTTACAAATCACGTTAAGTGAGTTTTCGAATGATAATAAAATTTATAGCCCTCTTGAGTATCCGTGTCCTTCCGTGCCATCCTTGATCGTCATGAACCTGAAATACATGCTTGAGAGGTCAACACAAAGGTTGAGTGATATTCATAGAGTTTGTTTAATATTTGAACACAATATGTTGGTAGTGTGAGTTATAGGCTCACACCAATGTTTGGAAAACAAAACAGTTATTATCATTACTAAGCTTATGACACCAAAACGTTAACGTGTACCAATATCGATCGGCAGATTTATCCCGGTAGGTACTTTGCTAACATACCTAAATCTCAAATATTAGTGCATTTGTTTGAACTTAGTCAATACAAATAGGATTCGTTAATCCCAATAGGCCTATTCACAATATTCGCGCTCACTATTGCTAGTGATTAAATGGTTCATAATAAAGGATCTTGGTTTAGCAAGGCTGGTACTTAGTGATAATAAAACAATCAGGCAGCATACAATTTAAAAACATTGTGCTCGGTTAAAAATAGCATGTATTCCCCCCAAGGGTTTGTAAAACAATTAAGTAATGGAAAGTGGGGCTATGAACTCACCTTAAGTAAGATAGCAAGTAATGAAGGTAACGGTTGGATCGTGAAGGTTTCTACGAGCAACCTATAATAGAATGTTGCGACTTAGGATTTGGGTAAAGAATATGAATAAGTGCCTATATAAATATCTTGCATTTAGTCCATGATGTGGTATGATGTATATTGTAATTCTTTGAAAGAAAAGATTCATGAACATGTATGTTTTGTATATCGTTTACTACCGTTCGGGCCGACATAATTCAGAAGTCATGTTAGTAAGCGTTCGAGGAGCCAGGACACTTTAACTCGTAAATCCACAACTCATCTCGACGGCTTACATAATGAACTCCTCACATGAGGCTCCCTACTATTGTAGTAGTTGATAAAATATATAGATATAAGTTTTGATCCGAAAAGTTACATGTCCGATATTTGAATAAACTTAGGAAAGTTTATTAGTACATGAAGATTGTTATTAGGGGTAGTTTCATAAGTCTTGTATGACCATTATTCCTTGTAATATCTCATGGTTCCTTTTTAAGTGAAGTAGATCCAAATTGCTTGTTCAATGTTATCGCCAATTCCTTGTTTCATGTTTACGCCTATGTAAGTTGGTATGGTTATTTCGTCATGGCCTAGCCATGAACTTTGGTCCTTGTTCCAAGGTCATGAGACACAACCTTGGCTCTAGCCATAGTTGTGGTCTTGATTATAGGTCATAAGACCTCTTGTTCCTTTCAAAGTATAACCATAATCTAGTGACTTTGGCCTAAAAATGGGCTGTTTAGAATTTGAAGAATTTTATCACTCGGAAAGCGTTTTCAGGGCTCAAGCTTCTATGATCCTGAATGAAAACGGCGTTCCGGACAACTTTTTTGTTTTAACTTTTTGATGAATCGGACCAGAAGTGGGACTTTCAAAATCAAAATTTGATCAGAATGCTAT
The DNA here is from genome assembly GCA_030686995.1 of Artemisia argyi. Lineage (NCBI taxonomy): Eukaryota > Viridiplantae > Streptophyta > Magnoliopsida > Asterales > Asteraceae > Artemisia > Artemisia argyi. Next base: position 87,815,547 of record CM060703.1, read on the forward strand.
TTAGGCAGTTTTGCCGGAAATCTTTGGTAACTTCAAATGGGCGTAACTTTTGACTCGTATACTTGTTTTGGGTGGTTCAAATTGCTATGGTTTCCTTGTTAAGTCCTCTAATGTAATATGTAATAATCCAATATCATAATTTTTCCATTTTGATCAGGTCTTACCAAGAAAGTCACTAGTTTGCTTGTTTTAGTAACTTATCTTAACAATCACTTACAACAACACGTTTTAGTCATTTTTATACATCATGGACATTCATACAAGACATAATATAGCAATAATAACATGTAAATGATATGAACATGATAATTTAACAAGAAGCATGTTAGGGTTTGGCTTACAACTTTTGGCTTTCTAATAAAGAAAGGAAGTAAAAAGTAAGGAAAATGGACTTTGATAGACTTGCTTCAACCCTTTTCACTTCATGCAACCTTTCTACCCTTGGTATTCTTGAAAGAGATGTAATGAAAGTGGAGGTGAATTGAGTTGATTTAAACTCATGAGAAATCACCAAGTATGTTAGGGTTTGGAAGAGTTTTGGTAACTTATGATCAAACTAGGGTTTCTACTTGAACTTGCACTTGATCCTTGCTAGAACTTGGAAGAAATAAAGTTATGGAGAGAGTGTTGTGGTGGTGAACGAAATAGGAGGGGGAGAGGGCTTATGTAGGAGCTTGAGGAGGTTAGGAAGGTGCATAGGAAGGTGCTTTGAGGAGGTTAGAACTTGTGACTAGTCAAAGCTTCCATAACAAGCTTGTATACTTGTAATCATCCTAATGTCTTAAGCTTGAGATTAAGCCACACCAAGGGGTGACTCCCCCCCCCCCTGTGGCGGTTTGCCAAGGATAAGGAGGGTGACTAGGCCTTTGGATGATAATATCATACTTATGGAGCTAGTTTTGACTCCGTAAGATGCTAACCGTAAACTGTTAAGCCTCAAAACGTAAAACCGGGTATCGTAAAATTATGAAACTTGAAAGTATTGTTAAACATGTCATTATAGTCCATAATAAAATATAAAATGAGTGGTAGGTTCTATCGGGTGCTAAAACTGTAACAATTCGCAATTTCAGGTTAACTTTTATTCCCGAAAATTTCACTATTCACTTTTTACTATTCACTTTTACTATTCACTTTTTACTATTCACTTTTCACTATTCATCTCAGAAATTTTTATTTCATATTCTCGTAAGTTAAACTATTTTAACGATAATCCGAGAGTTTGACGCTCGTCGGATCATTTCTGCAAAAATCACAAAGCCGTGTCCGAGATTTACTTTTAGGTTTAAACGTCCTTCTAGCATCCCGATATGTCCATAAAACATTATAAACAATAGAAATATGATTTTCTCTCATTTTAGGACAATTCCAAAAGTTTCGGAATTTTACGTTTTTCAGTTCAGCGTTTTACGCGAATTGCGTGTTTTAGACCCGTGTTTCCAGTTTTTAGCAGGGTTTTCGCACCCGATAGAACCTACCACTCATTTTATATTTTATTATGGACTATATTGACATGTTTAACCATATTTATAAGTTTCATATTTTTAGGATACCCGGTTTTACGTTTCGTGGCCTAAAAACTTACGGTTAGCAATTTACGGGTCCAAAACTAGCTACATACTTAGGATATTATCATCCAAAGACCAAGAGTCATCATCTAGTCACCTTATCCTCATTCAAACCGCCACTAGGGGGGGGGGTTCACACTTGTGGTTAAATTTTGACCATTGATTCTTTACTTAATTACAACTTTGGCTCCAAGTTAACCTTGGTCACCAAGTTTGTGTAGTTTCCTAGTAAGCTTCCTAACCTCTTCTTCATGCTATAAATACAAGCTCATACCTTCATCTTTTCACCACAAAAATGCCACACTCTTTATTCATAGCACCATGATCCTTTGATCTTCAATATACAAGTTACATTACAAAGTTCAAGGTCTTAGTATTCTCTACCTAGTTCTTAAGTTTGTTTGGTGATTCCATGGTTGAATTAAGAGCTACACAAGGTTACTAGGGCTGAAGTTAAATGGTTTTCACAAGGGTTAGATCAAGGCTAGCAAGGGTTACAAGAGTTATGGTGAAGGGTTTACAAGCTTAGGTTTAGTGTCCTAGTTCTATACTTGACTTCCTTTCTTTAGAAAGCCAAAAGTTGTAAGCAAACCCTTATACACTTTCTTGCTCAATATCATTTCATGCTTATTATGTTTCTTTCATGCTATATATGGTCTTTGTATTGTGTTCATGATGTTTAAAAATGGATAAAACAAGTATTGGTATACATATGTTAACTTATGACAAGTAAACAAGCAAACTAGTGATTTTTATGGAAAACCATGACCACAATAGTATAACTTTGATATTTGACACTTACTTACTGTTAAAGAGGACTTAATAAGGAAAACATAGCAATTTGAATCACCCAAAACGAGTACACGAGTCAAAAGTTATGACCATAAGAAGTTAGCGACACCAAAACGCCGAAACTGCCCAAAACCTCCTGTTTGCATTCTGCCAATTTGAAAGTCCCACTTCTGGTCCGATTCATCAAAAAGTTAAAACACGAAAGTTGTCCGGAACGACGTTTTCGTTCAGGAACAAAGAAGCTCGAGCCCTGAAAAGGCTTTCCGAGTGATATTTTCTTCAAATTCTTAACAGCCCATTTTTAGACCAAAGTTACTATATAATGATTATATTTAGATGAGACCAAGAGGTCTAATGACCTAAAGCCAAGACCACAACCATGGCTAAAGCCAAGGTTGAGTCTTAAGACCATGGTAACAATGACCAAGGTCACGGCAAAGCCACGGCTAAAGACCATATAACTTTTAAAGATCAAAGCTTATACATATATATATGTTATCAAATACTACAATAGTAGGGAGCCTCATGTGAGGAGTTCATTGAGTAAGCCGTCGAGATGAGTTGTGGATTTACGAGTTAAAGTGTCCTGGCTCCTCGAACGTTTACTCCATGACTTCTGAATTATGTCGGCCCGAACGGTAGTAAGAGATTTACAACCTATACATGTTTCATAGACCATTTATATTCAAAGACTTACACTATATACTAAAGTACTACATCATGAACATTATGCAAGACATATATTGGCAATTCTTCGTATCCTTAGACGTTACTCCAAACCTAAGTCGCAACGTTCTATTATAGGCTGCTCTTAGAGACTTTCGCGATTCGACTACCACTTTCATTTCTCATTACATAGACTTAAGGTGAGTCATAGCCCCTACTTTTTCATACTTGTTTTAACTCTTTGGGGGGGATACATGCACAACTACTTGCTTACTTGTACAAATACTTGATCGCATTATACTTGATTGTTCTATACTTGATTGTCTTATACTTGATCGCATTATACTTGATTTCATACATACATGATTATGTTATACTTAACTGCGTTATAATTGATTGTGTTACTGCCAGTGGCTCCAGATTAAGTTGCTGGATGACCATTGAGACTTCCGGTGGCTCCAAATTAAGACCTTGGATGACCATTGAGGCTATTGATACATCCTAACATTTGCGAATGTTGGATACATCATAAACGTGAGGTCTTCGGAGATGAAGTGTAGACTCACGACTAATTGCTTAATTGTTTTGATGAACTTATACATGTCTTTATTATACTATATTGTAGCAGTGGGTTGTGAACACACAAGTTACAAGTCTCTTATGGCGGGACTTGTAACTGAGTGGATTCACGATGCCTTTGCTGTGTGAACATTCTTTTAAGACTTTTCAACTGTTTTAAGACAAACTCTATGAACTCACCAACCATTGTGTTGACACTTTAGCATGTTATCTCAGGTCTATAAGGCGATAGCTAGTGCGTGGAACTTAGAGTCAAGCTGCATATTCTGAAGACTTACGCTTTTATCATTTACCATTCAAACATTTTGTATACATTTATGTATCATACTTTGAAATCTCATGTTGGTAACTTTGAATTCATTAATCGAATGGTAACTTTTCAAAACGTCTCATTTAGAGTTCGTTTTCTATAACTTGTACTTTGTATTATGAAGTAGCACCCCTGTGACACAGTCTTCCGCTGCGGTATTTTGGGGGTGTTACAGATTGGTACCAGAGCCTTGGTTATAGAGAACTAGGTTGCATTTAGTGCCTAGACTATAACTGCTATATACGTTGGGACCTTCCTCTTTATTTGCCTTACACACAATACATACACATGTGCTTTTTGGTTAGAGGTTTTCTTAGTTCCACGATGTTAGATGATGTGACTTTAGTATTATAAGGAGCCCCAGAGATTCGTCGAGTCATTAAAAACATGGAGCTCAGTAATAACTAATTAGTTAACTTGATCTTGTGACAGTTCTTGTTTGATTAGACACAAGATTTGAGTTAAATAATATTATTGCTTAGCTTTAGGGATTTGATGGCTTGATTATCTTACTATCGGCCTCAGAAGGCGGATTTTGTGTCGGAAATTCTTAAGTAGGATGTTTTAGAATCTCCTTATTTAAATGGATTGGGACGCCTCTTCAGTTAAATAAAGAAATTGTAAATCACCGAACCATGAGTTTATGATCCCTTACTTACATAAATTTGGACGCTTCTTTATGTAAGTAAAGAGTTATAAATAAGTGGGCTTATTTACATCCGATACAACTCCTTAACAAGAATCTTAGACGAATCAGAGTGAACACCACTATATTAGAGATCCCAAATTCTCTTAGACACACCATAAGTAGTTAACATCAACTGAACTTCGGGACGAAGTTCTCCTTAAGGGGTACAGACTGTAACAATTCGCAATTTCAGGTTAACTTTTATTCCCGAAAATTTCACTATTCACTTTTTACTATTCACTTTTACTATTCACTTTTTACTATTCACTTTTCACTATTCATCTCAGAAATTTTTATTTCATATTCTCGTAAGTTAAACTATTTTAACGATAATCCGAGAGTTTGACGCTCGTCGGATCATTTCTGCAAAAATCACAAAGCCGTGTCCGAGATTTACTTTTAGGTTTAAACGTCCTTCTAGCATCCCGATATGTCCATAAAACATTATAAACAATAGAAATATGATTTTCTCTCATTTTAGGACAATTCCAAAAGTTTCGGAATTTTACGTTTTTCAGTTCAGCGTTTTACGCGAATTGCGTGTTTTAGACCCGTGTTTCCAGTTTTTAGCAGGGTTTTCGCACCCGATAGAACCTACCACTCATTTTATATTTTATTATGGACTATATTGACATGTTTAACCATATTTATAAGTTTCATATTTTTAGGATACCCGGTTTTACGTTTCGTGGCCTAAAAACTTACGGTTAGCAATTTACGGATCCAAAACTAGCTACATACTTAGGATATTATCATCCAAAGACCAAGAGTCATCATCTAGTCACCTTATCCTCATTCAAACCGCCACTAGGGGGGGGGGTTCACACTTGTGGTTAAATTTTGACCATTGATTCTTTACTTAATTACAACTTTGGCTCCAAGTTAACCTTGGTCACCAAGTTTGTGTAGTTTCCTAGTAAGCTTCCTAACCTCCTCTTCATGCTATAAATACAAGCTCATACCTTCATCTTTTCACCACAAAAATGCCACACTCTTTATTCGTAGCACCATGATCCTTTGATCTTCAATATACAAGTTACATTACAAAGTTCAAGGTCTTAGTATTCTCTACCTAGTTCTTAAGTTTGTTTGGTGATTCCATGGTTGAATTAAGAGCTACACAAGGTTACTAGGGCTGAAGTTAAATGGTTTTCACAAGGGTTAGATCAAGGCTAGCAAGGGTTACAAGAGTTATGGTGAAGGGTTTACAAGCTTAGGTTTAGTGTCCTAGTTCTATACTTGACTTCCTTTCTTTAGAAAGCCAAAAGTTGTAAGCAAACCCTTATACACGTTCTTGCTCAATATCATTTCATGCTTATTATGTTTCTTTCATGCTATATATGGTCTTTGTATTGTGTTCATGATGTTTAAAAATGGATAAAACAAGTATTGGTATACATATGTTAACTTATGACAAGTAAACAAGCAAACTAGTGATTTTTATGGAAAACCACGACCACAATAGTATAACTTTGATATTTGACACTTACTTACTGTTAAAGAGGACTTAATAAGGAAAACATAGCAATTTGAATCACCCAAAACGAGTACACGAGTCAAAAGTTATGACCATAAGAAGTTAGCGACACCAAAACGCCGAAACTGCCCATAACCTCCTGTTTGCATTCTGCCAATTTGAAAGTCCCACTTCTGGTCCGATTCATCAAAAAGTTAAAACACGAAAGTTGTCCGGAACGACGTTTTCGTTCAGGAACAAAGAAGCTCGAGCCCTGAAAAGGCTTTCCGAGTGATATTTTCTTCAAATTCTTAACAGCCCATTTTTAGACCAAAGTTACTATATAATGATTATATTTAGATGAGACCAAGAGGTCTAATGACCTAAAGCCAAGACCACAACCATGGCTAAAGCCAAGGTTGAGTCTTAAGACCATGGTAACAATGACCAAGGTCACGGCAAAGCCACGGCTAAAGACCATATAACTTTTAAAGATCAAAGCTTATACATATATATATGTTATCAAATACTACAATAGTAGGGAGCCTCATGTGAGGAGTTCATTGAGTAAGCCGTCGAGATGAGTTGTGGATTTACGAGTTAAAGTGTCCTGGCTCCTCGAACGTTTACTCCATGACTTCTGAATTATGTCGGCCCGAACGGTAGTAAGAGATTTACAACCTATACATGTTTCATAGACCATTTATATTCAAAGACTTACACTATATACTAAAGTACTACATCATGAACATTATGCAAGACATATATTGGCAATTCTTCGTATCCTTAGACGTTACTCCAAACCTAAGTCGCAACGTTCTATTATAGGCTGCTCTTAGAGACTTTCGCGATTCGACTACCACTTTCATTTCTCATTACATAGACTTAAGGTGAGTCATAGCCCCTACTTTTTCATACTTGTTTTAACTCTTTGGGGGGGATACATGCACAACTACTTGCTTACTTGTACAAATACTTGATCGCATTATACTTGATTGTTCTATACTTGATTGTCTTATACTTGATCGCATTATACTTGATTTCATACATACATGATTATGTTATACTTAACTGCGTTATAATTGATTGTGTTACTGCCAGTGGCTCTAGATTAAGTTGCTGGATGACCATTGAGACTTCCGGTGGCTCCAAATTAAGACCTTGGATGACCATTGAGGCTATTGATACATCCTAACATTTGCGAATGTTGGATACATCATAAACGTGAGGTCTTCGGAGATGAAGTGTAGACTCACGACTAATTGCTTAATTGTTTTGATGAACTTATACATGTCTTTATTATACTATATTGTAGCAGTGGGTTGTGAACACACAAGTTACAAGTCTCTTATGGCGGGACTTGTAACTGAGTGGATTCACGATGCCTTTGCTGTGTGAACATTCTTTTAAGACTTTTCAACTGTTTTAAGACAAACTCTATGAACTCACCAACCATTGTGTTGACACTTTAGCATGTTATCTCAGGTCTATAAGGCGATAGCTAGTGCGTGGAACTTAGAGTCAAGCTGCATATTCTGAAGACTTACGCTTTTATCATTTACCATTCAAACATTTTGTATACATTTATGTATCATACTTTGAAATCTCATGTTGGTAACTTTGAATTCATTAATCGAATGGTAACTTTTCAAAACGTCTCATTTAGAGTTCGTTTTCTATAACTTGTACTTTGTATTATGAAGTAGCACCCCTGTGACACAGTCTTCCGCTGCGGTATTTTGGGGGTGTTACAAAAACCCTACTAAAAACTGGAAACACGGGTCTAAAACGCATAATTCGCGTAAAACGCTGAACTGGAAAACGTAAAATTCCAAAACTTTTGGAATTGTCATAAAATGATACAAAATCATATTTCTATTGTTTATAACGTTTTATGGATATATCGGGATGCTGGAAGGACGTTTAAACCTAAAAGTAAATCTCGGACACGGCTTTGTGATTTTTGCAGAAATGATCCGACGAGCGTCAAACTCTCGGATTATCGTTAAAATAGTTTAACTTACGAGAATATGAAATAAAAATTTCTGAGATGAATAGTGAAAAGTGAATAGTAAAAAGTGAATAGTGAATTTTTCCGGGAATAGAAATTATCCTGAAATTGCGAATTGTTACAGTCTCCACCCCATATGAGAGCTCCGTCCCGGAGATCAATTTGCGTTGGGAGTAGAAACTTCGTTGGTAAAAAGATGTGGGTATTTCTTACGTATCTGGTCCTCTCGTTTCTATGTGTATTCAGGACCACGTCGTGAGTTCCAACGAACCTTGACAATTGGAATACGGCTTTGCTTGAGTTGTTTGACCTCACGGTCCATGATTTCTACGGGTTCCTCAATAAATTGAAGATCGTCATTGAGTTGAATTTCATCGAGTGGAATCACGAGTGATTCGTCTGACAAGCATTTCTTTAGGTTAGATACATGGAAAGTGGGGTGTACACTACTGAGTTCTGATGAAAGCTCAAGTCTGTACACCACAGGACCAACCCTGGCTATGATTTTGAATGGTCCGATGTATCTTGGGTTTAGTTTTTCCTTGTTTACCGAATCATATCAAGCCTTTCCAAGGCGATACCTTTAGCATAACCCTATCTCCGACTTGGAATTCTAGGGGTCTGCGTCGTGTGTCGGCATAACTTTTCTGTCGATCTCTTGCAGCTTGTAGTCGACTTCTGATTTGTACAATCTTATCCGTTGTTTCACAGATGAGTTCTGGTCCAGTGAGTTGAATTTCTCCCACTTCAGCTCAACAAGCAGGTGAACAACATTTTCGACCGCAAAGTGCTTCAAATGAAGCTGCTTTAATACTTGTATGATAGCTGTTATTGTAGGAAAATTCGACTAATGGTAGATGAGTATCCCATCCTTTTCCAAAGTCTATTATACAAGCTTGAAGCATGTCTTCAAGTGTTTGAATGTTTCATTTACTCTGACCATTGGTCTGAGAATGATACGCTGTACTCATGTCTAGATTTGTTCCAAAGGTGTCCTGGAGTGACTGCCAGAAATTGGAAGTAAATCTACTATCTCGGTCCGATATGATGGATATCGGTGTACCATGTCTTGAGACTATTTCTTTGACATACAGTCGAGTAAGTTGTTCCATTTTGTAAGTCTCTTTGATTGGTATAAAGTGTGCGGATTTTGTGAGACGATCAACTATGACCCAGATGGAGTCATAACCGTTTGATGTCTTTGGGAGCTTGGTAATGAAGTCCATAGTAACTCTTTCCCAATTCCACATAGGAATCTTTGGTTATTGCAATGGAACGGATGGTTTTTGATGTTCGGCTTTTACATTGGAGCATGTAAGACATTTGCTAACGTATGTTGCAATATCGGCTTTCATGTTTGGCCACCAATAGAGTAGTTTAAGATCATGATACATCTTATCAGATCTTGGATGTATGGAGTATTTGGACTTGTGAGGTTCATGCATGATCAAGTCTCGTAGGCCACCATAAAGTGGTAACCAACTTCGACCTTGGAAGCATAGAGTTCTATCTGAACGGGTTTCGAATTTCTTCTGTATCATGCCATCCAACTTTTCCTTTTGGATGTCTTCTTTCACTGCCTCAGCTTGAACGTGAAGGATTTGAGCAGGAAAGTTTGAATTTATGGTTTAAAACTAAGGCTCAGACTCGTAGTGGTTTAACCCGTTCCTTTCGGCTCAGGGTATGGCGTAGGATGAGGTTTACTTTTAGGTGGGAAAGGTAGAGTAAGAGTGATTAATTGTCGTACTCTATCGGATGAATACCTCATGAATTTCACACAAAATTTGTCTTAGGATTATAAGTGAGAAGTTCGTTTCTAAGAAAACATACAGGTGACTGCTCCCAGCATAACATGATCCCTCCTGAATTAGACATAGGTGATCAGGCTATGTATAATTTAGGACCGATAATGTGATGTTTGGTTTAGTTACGTAGTATTGTGTTTCTTAAAATTTTAGATGGTATTCAATTTTGTAAAGCTGATGAGAGTGCTTGTGGTGTAACTAAGGATGATTTGAGCTTTAAAAGTGCATCAAGATTAGAAAGTGTGCTTGTGGAATTAAGGGTTTTGAAGATGATGATGGTGAGAAGGTTAAGAAGGTTTGTGTTCTTCATTTTGGTATGTTGAGATTTAGTGGTTTTTGATGAAAGTTGGAAATGAAGGCATGATATTGATTTATAGGGTGGTATCAACGAAGTGATTTTTCTAAGACGGTGGTAGAATGTCCTGGAGTAACATGATGTGAAACAATAAAGTGATAACAAAATAGCTTGAAGTAAAATTTGTTGAATGGTTTATAAGATAACTGGGTAAATCTTATAGAATGGTAATAGTCTACTAAACAATCAAATTTGTTTGGAGATAGAAAGTACAATAGATGAGAATTATCACAAAGAGTTGTTTATTGAACAGTAAATATTCTTAAGTCATAAAACTCCCATTACTAGGGATGACATACACGTAGTACAACATAGTGCATAAATAAATATGACTGCTAAGTTCTAAACTTCATTGTTCTGCATCGTTGTTGAGATTCTGATAAGCTTCTTCTTCTCTTATCCTATATGCTTTCCATTGGATGTCTTCAACTTGTTGGCCTTGGCTGTTGGGGACATCTGTTCCTGTAATGACCACTTTCTCCACACCCGAAGCATATAACTATTGGTTGTGTGTTGCTACCGGTAGCTACAGCCTTGCCTCTACAATCTCTGGCAAGATGTCCTGGCTTTTGGCAATTGTTGCACTTGGCGGGGCAAGGACCAGAGTGATGGAATTTACACTCATTGCATAGTGGAGCATTCCCGATATACCATGTGCTTCTAATTGGTGCAACCACATAAGCCGTTGCAGCCTCTTGTCTTTTGTTTTGCTGGTTATGATGGTTGTTGTTGTTGTTGTTGTTACTTCCATGGTTACCATCCCATGGTCACTTGTTGTTGTTGGTTCTATTGTTATTGTTGTTGGAGTTGTTGAAGTTTTGTCTTTGGGTTTCCGCTATCTGCACCACCTGATCCATGAGGCTGCGAGACATCCGCATAGCCTCATCAAGTGTTTTGGGACTAGACGTAATCATGTTCCCTTGTATGCTTGGTGGGAGTCCCCAGATATATTCTTCCAACAGCTTCTCATTTGTTGAAACCATCGTTGGGCATAGTATCCTCAATTCATGGAATCGGCGGTTGTAACTCAGGATGTCGGTTCCTTTAACAACATGGTTCCAAAATTCTACTTCTGGATGACAACATGGTTCCTTTAACGGCATTTCATTATGAGGGAAATACTCTTTCTTTATGTTATCCCCAGAAAGCTTATAATTATTTTGGATGTCCATTGGTTGAGATACTAAATTCCACCATGATAATGCTTCATCCAATAGTGGACCGGTGGCATATTGAACTTTCTCATTCTCGGTGCATTTGTTGATCAATACTACTAACTTCGCTTTTTCAAACCAGGGGTTAAAATTTACAGCTCCATTAGTACCTTTGTAATTGGTGGGTTGGCAATTTAAATAACCCTTGAATGTGCAGCTCTTATATATCGGATCAATATTTATTACTGGAGGACTGGATGGGTTCGGTCCTCAAGTATTGATGGTAGTTGCAGCAACTTGAATAGCTTCAGCAGTTCTAGTAGCTTTAGGGGCTGTTGCGGCCTTTGTAGCTATGGCTGCTCGTTCAGTTGCTATTGCTGCATTGACACTGTCCTTTACCAGTTTGCGGATGGCAGCTTGCGTCATCGTTGGTGGTGTCTTTTTCGTTGGCGCCATGATTCTATTATATAAAAGGTATGTCATGAGTAGAGAGTTGTGAAATAAGCATGATTTTTGATGGGAAATGATAGAATAATTATGTTTGAAGATTTAAAGGCATAACACATGATAGTATAAAACAAGAGTTTTATTCATACAACGTTGGTTGATTTACAAAATCAAAACTTATTACAAGCTTCTTCAAAATTTACTAACTGATACTTTCAGTTTAGTAATTTCAACGTTTTTACTATCGCTAGTTATTACATGGATTTCATAACATTTACTAACTGAGTCTAATCAGTATAGTAGTGCAAAAGATAACTAGTATCATCACACTAGTCTATGGCGGGTTAGAAGGTCCGAGCAGCTCTGATTGATCGGCAACTTCTTGGTTTAGTGTGTCATAGAGGTACGAGTCAATGAAGTTTGAGAAGCTGTAGTTTCCATGCTGACTTTCTTGTTGGATCAATGGTGGTCGAGGTACGATCCATAATGAGTGATCCAATTCATCACATGTAGGGATATCAACGGGAAGTGACAGTGGTGGTGGTAATGGCTCTAGTACATATTCGTACTCATTATCCTCCTCGGAGTCTGCCTCAACCCAGTTTTGTTCAAAATAATTAGAAATATTCATCGCAAAATTAGTTGGCATTGGTTCATCCTCTTCTTCATCGGTTGAATCTTCGAAAGGTTCTTCTTCGTCATCAGAAGCGAAGGCATTTACGAAGTCAAATCCGAAATCGGGTGAGGGTGGTAAGACTTGGAAGTTATTAGGTAGAGTGGGCACATAATCGGGAGAAGTGGGTACACACATGATTTCTATGAAAAGAATTTCTATGTTAGAACAATTCAATGTTTATGGGAAGTGTTCAAAATGTGAGAAGTGTGTATCATAAAAATGTCTACAGGGAAATGCTCAAAACGGGTATATATGAATACACTAATATGTTTGTGTATCATAACATGCTTACTAAGTCCATAATCGTCTGGAGGATGGAAGACACGGAGAGCGGAAGGCTATAAAATGTTTTTGCTTGTAATTGCGGTTATAGTTTAGGTCTCAATTAGACCCGTTTCTCTATAACCATGGCTCTGGTACCAATCTGTAACACCCCCAATTCATGATGTAGCGGAATTCAACTTGGGTGTTACTCGACGGCACAACAGTCATAATAATAGAAAACGATCTCTAACCGAGTCGTATTAAAAAAATTTATCATTCAAATTATATAAATATCAGAGGTTACAAAATGAGGTCCCAATTGGTTCCATGTTTACAAATCACGTTAAGTGAGTTTTCGAATGATAATAAAATTTATAGCCCTCTTGAGTATCCGTGTCCTTCCGTGCCATCCTTGATCGTCATGAACCTGAAATACATGCTTGAGAGGTCAACACAAAGGTTGAGTGATATTCATAGAGTTTGTTTAATATTTGAACACAATATGTTGGTAGTGTGAGTTATAGGCTCACACCAATGTTTGGAAAACAAAACAGTTATTATCATTACTAAGCTTATGACACCAAAACGTTAACGTGTACCAATATCGATCGGCAGATTTATCCCGGTAGGTACTTTGCTAACATACCTAAATCTCAAATATTAGTGCATTTGTTTGAACTTAGTCAATACAAATAGGATTCGTCAATCCCAATAGGCCTATTCACAATATTCGCGCTCACTATTGCTAGTGATTAAATGGTTCATAATAAAGGATCTTGGTTTAGCAAGGCTGGTACTTAGTGATAATAAAACAATCAGGCAGCATACAATTTAAAAACATTGTGCTCGGTTAAAAATAGCATGTATTCCCCCCAAGGGTTTGTAAAACAATTAAGTAATGGAAAGTGGGGCTATGAACTCACCTTAAGTAAGATAGCAAGTAATGAAGGTAACGGTTGGATCGTGAAGGTTTCTACGAGCAACCTATAATAGAATGTTGCGACTTAGGATTTGGGTAAAGAATATGAATAAGTGCCTATATAAATATCTTGCATTTAGTCCATGATGTGGTATGATGTATATTGTAATTCTTTGAAAGAAAAGATTCATGAACATGTATGTTTTGTATATCGTTTACTACCGTTCGGGCCGACATAATTCAGAAGTCATGTTAGTAAGCGTTCGAGGAGCCAGGACACTTTAACTCGTAAATCCACAACTCATCTCGACGGCTTACATAATGAACTCCTCACATGAGGCTCCCTACTATTGTAGTAGTTGATAAAATATATAGATATAAGTTTTGATCCGAAAAGTTACATGTCCGATATTTGAATAAACTTAGGAAAGTTTATTAGTACATGAAGATTGTTATTAGGGGTAGTTTCATAAGTCTTGTATGACCATTATTCCTTGTAATATCTCATGGTTCCTTTTTAAGTGAAGTAGATCCAAATTGCTTGTTCAATGTTATCGCCAATTCCTTGTTTCATGTTTACGCCTATGTAAGTTGGTATGGTTATTTCGTCATGGCCTAGCCATGACCTTTGGTCCTTGTTCCAAGGTCATGAGACACAACCTTGGCTCTAGCCATAGTTGTGGTCTTGATTATAGGTCATAAGACCTCTTGTTCCTTTCAAAGTATAACCATAATCTAGTGACTTTGGCCTAAAAATGGGCTGTTTAGAATTTGAAGAATTTTATCACTCGGAAAGCGTTTTCAGGGCTCAAGCTTCTTTGTTCCTGAACGAAAACGGCGTTCCGGACAACTTTTTTGTTTTAACTTTTTGATGAATCGGAGCAAAAGTGGGACTTTCAAAATCAAAATTTGATCAGAATGCTATTTAGGCAGTTTTGCCGGAAATCTTTGGTAACTTCAAATGGGCGTAACTTTTGACTCGTATACTTGTTTTGGGTGGTTCAAATTGCTATGGTTTCCTTGTTAAGTACTCTAATGTAATATGTAATAATACAATATCATAATTTTTCCATTTTGATCAGGTCTTACCAAGAAAGTCACTAGTTTGCTTGTTTTAGTAACTTATCTTAACAATCACTTACAACAACACGTTTTAGTCATTTTTATACATCATGGACATTCATACAAGACATAATATAGCAAGAATAACATGTAAATGATATGAACATGATAATTTAACAAGAAGCATGTTAGGGTTTGGCTTACAACTTTTGGCTTTCTAATAAAGAAAGGAAGTAACAAGTTAGGAAAATGGACTTTGATAGACTTGCTTCAACCCTTTTCACTTCATGCAACCTTTCTACCCTTGGTATTCTTGAAAGAGATGTAATGAAAGTTGAGGTGAATTGAGTGGATTTAAACTCAAGAGAAATCACCAAGTATGTTAGGGTTTGGAAGAGTTTTGGTAACTTATGATCAAACTAGGGTTTCTACTTGAACTTGCACTTGATCCTTGCTAGAACTTGGAAGAAATAAAGTTATGGAGAGAGTGTTGTGGTGGTGAACGAAATAGGAGGGGGAGAGGGCTTATGTAGGAGCTTGAGGAGGTTAGGAAGGTGCATAGGAAGGTGCTTTGAGGAGGTTAGAACTTGTGACTAGTCAAAGCTTCCATAACAAGCTTGTATACTTGTAATCATCCTAATGCCTTAAGCTTGAGATTAAGCCACACCAAGGGGTGACTCCCCCCCCTATGGCGGTTTGCCAAGGATAAGGAGGGTGACTAGGCCTTTGGATGATAATATCCTACTTATGGAGCTAGTTTTGACTCCGTAAGATGCTAACCATAAACTGTTAAGCCTCAAAACGTAAAACCGGGTATCGTAAAATTATGAAACTTGAAAGTATTGTTAAACATGTCATTATAGTCCATAATAAAATATAAAATGAGTGGTAGGTTCTATCGGGTGCTAAAACCCTGCTAAAAACTGGAAACACGGGTCTAAAACGCATAATTCGCGTAAAACGCTGAACTGGAAAACGTAAAATTCCAAAACTTTTGGAATTGTCATAAAATGATAGAAAATCATATTTCTATTGTTTATAACGTTTTATGGATATATCGGGATGCTGGAAGGACGTTTAAACCTAAAAGTAAATCTCGGACACGGCTTTGTGATTTTTGCAGAAATGATCCGACGAGCGTCAAACTCTCGGATTATCGTTAAAATAGTTTAACTTACGAGAATATGAAATAAAAATTTCTGAGATGAATAGTGAAAAGTGAATAGTAAAATGTGAATAGTGAATTTTTTCGGGAATAGAAATTATCCTGAAATTGCGAATTGTTACACATGTGAATGTCAAAGTCCAAAGATGTATGAGCATGTTGGAATGGCGGACAACCACCACAAACACAGAAGTGACGAAAGGCAGATTACACCATCATTTGATCACAACAACAAGAACAAAGTACGTAGATCACAAAGCATGATTGGAACAAAGAATCTAGCAAAGCTATTACACAAAGACTCAAAGTTCAAAACAGCAAGCATAAAAGAAGTCGAAAGATCAGTCATTTCTATTGGTGGACCTATAACCCACAGGTCGCAAAAGAGATCTCAATGATCACCCCTTTAGGGGGAGATTGTTGGAAACGCAAAAGTGATGATCATAAATGCAATCAAAGAGAGATCTCAATGATCATCCCTTAAGGGGAGATTGTTGGGAACGCTTGAAGTGACGATCATTATCGAGTCAATGAGTCGTGTAATAGGGTACAATATTATGTTTGTACGTTAAAGATTTAATATGTTTTATGCTAGTTTATTAATGTTTACATGTTTTGTTAAAGTCTAAGGGCTAGTTATGTAATATGTTGTAAGTCATGTGAAGCCCTAAGCCTACTAGTATAAATACTATGTATCCTCTCCTTTGAGAGGTGTTGGTTG
Source organism: Artemisia argyi (assembly GCA_030686995.1). Taxonomy (NCBI): domain Eukaryota; kingdom Viridiplantae; phylum Streptophyta; class Magnoliopsida; order Asterales; family Asteraceae; genus Artemisia; species Artemisia argyi. The sequence continues at coordinate 87,832,185 of CM060703.1, forward strand.
TTAATTAGGAATAAGAAATTTCTTGTATTTCATCTCTTGTTTCTCTCTCTAGATCTCATATGTGTGAAATGATCTAAAACTTAGGACCCAACACACACACACACACACATACACACACACACACACACACATATATATATATATATATATATATATATATATATATATATATATATATATATATAAATGTGGTGTGAACATATGAGCCTTTTGAGTTAAAATTTGAACGATTTTTAAATCCACATAAATCTATCAGACTTTAAAACTATCGGAATGAAAATGAGCAATCATTTCTTTAACAAAGTCTAGATACAATAAGACTTGGGAGCAGGATTTACAATTAGCATTTATGGGTAGTGTTAGCAATTAATGACATTTTTTGGCTATGATTTCGTTTTTACACTTAGCTTGGGAACTTGTGAAAAATAAGGGACAATGAATTCTATCCATATGAACACTTTTCTCTGAGCTGTGTTTCTTACTTTGTGACCCTAAACGTTATTGAAAAATGTTGAAAGTCAACATCCCATCACATAATAAGTAAAAAGTACATAAATAGTTGTGTAGGAAATAAAGTTTAAAAACGGGGCGTTCTCAAGAATAAATGATTTTGAACTCTCTTTTGAACATTTTGCTACTTCTTCAATGTTAGTAAAAAGATTTATGAAAATTATTTATCTTGTAGGGTGTGAATTGATCACATTGCGTGAAGACATGACAATACCTTAGTTTAGGGGGATTTGGTGTGTGCTTATTCACACACCTTTTTCTGACCAAATTAAGACCAAAACAGACACAAACTAACCATATTTGCCAAAGATATTATGTTTTTGGGTTTGTGATCGTGCAAGACCGGATATTTCAGAAATTGGCATAAATCAGGCCAGAAAGGATAAAAACAAGCACGAGTTTGGAAAACATGTCAAAAGCTAGAGCCAGGGTAGCAAATTACCATTTTTGAGCTCAGATTGTCAAAATATACCTTGGGGAATCACAGAATGCCAGAAATAGTCCCTGGAACAAAAGTTTGAAGAATTGGCAGAAATGGTCCATCAAGTTTGGAAATTGACAGAAATGGCCCATAAGTATTTGATTTGGAAGAAAAATAAACTAAGGTCCTTGGGAATTCAAAAAAATTCGCAATTGGTCCTTTTGTGGAAAGTTTGAAGAATTAACAAGATTGACCCCTCAACTTTGAAACTTGGTAGTTTTAGCCCCTCGATGTCTAAATTTGGAAAATATTCAATTAAGGTCCTTTGGTAATCCAAACTTGGTAAGAATCACCCTTGTGGTAACTTTGGAAAAGTTGCAATTTCAGTCCCTAGAATAACAGCAATTACAAAATTGGTCCTTGTGCTTTTCACTACTAAAAACCAAACGAACCCTTCATTATTATTATTACATTCCAAATCCAACCCAAACACAAACACAAATCCAAAACACCACCCAAGCCCATTCCACCCCTGGCCAAAAAATAAACCCAACAACCCTTTTAATATTACCAAGGTCAAACCCCGGTCAAACAACACCCCTTCCCTCCTTCTCCTTCACCACTTGCCCTACAACCAATCACATCCAACCCCCCCCCCCCCCACTAGCACCATCTCATCCCAACACCCCCTCCAAATTGCACCTACCATCACCTCCACATTTAATTCTCCCTCCCAAATCCAAGTTATCATAAGCAAATTGCAATAAAATAATTTGGCGCCAAAATCCATTTCAAAGGCTAGGATTAATTTGAGTGATCCAATGGTTCACAATTGAGATGGGAAACTTGCAGAGGACCTCCAAGGACCCTAATCATCACTATAAATAGAAGAAGAAGCAGAAGAGAAGACCATGTAGTTAATTAGCTTAGTTCTTATGTCGTGTTAGCTTAAGTCTCCATTTCAAGTGTTCTTTAGCTTTTAAAAATTGTAATCTCAGCTTTTTAGTGTAATCCAAAGTTTTATTAATCAAACCTTAATCTTCTGTCATTATCCTACATTAGCTTATCCAAACCTTAATCTTCTGTAATTATTAATCTTATATCCAAAAATACAAACAAATCAGAAAATCTATATGAAAAACCAAAAATATGCTTTCATTTGAAATCCCTAGCTTCAATAAGCTAGTTTTCTGTTATTTTAAGCTCATATTAGCTTTCCATAGCTTCTTTGAGTCTTATACAGATAGCATTAGTGCAAGAGATTAATTTCCCTTATGAATAGTAAATGCTAAATTATAATTTACGAATCATTATGATAATTAAAACCGTTTTTACCGATTAAAAAAATTTTGTTTGTTAGTCGAGTTACATTTTTATGATCACAACGGCATTTGTGATTTCCGTTTACCTTGGAACGCGCTTACACACGAACCTAGGTAGTCTAAGTATCGCGAATTAACTTTTATAACTAACGTTTATTAAGTGAAGTAATAATTAAATATTTATACATATATATATATATATATATATATATATATATATATATATATATATACGTATATAATCCGATAAATTAACCAAATGCGTTCTAATAAACTCCCGAGCTCACAAAAATTTCCACGAACGCTCAGTAACTACTTCTAACTCCGACACGACTTTCGAGACGAGCCATTTGGGCGTACACACCCATTGGGCCTCGGCCCAGTTTCTACTACACACATACACAACCAAACGGACCCTTTTAGTTTTTAATTTTTCTTTTGGGCCTAGTCCACCCCGTAAGCGCATCAAACCCTCCAAGCCAAACTCCCTTCTAATTATTTTTAACCAAACCCGATTAATTTGTCTCAATTACACACGATTTTTACAAACGACACCCATATATTTTTACATCACTCATTTCATCTCCTACCCTAGAATCATACGCGAGAAATATCTTTCCCTATAATGTACGTTTGGTCACAGAAAATCAATCAAAGCTTATGATTGTTTTTACGTATCCACAAAAACCAAAAATTCCACTTTGAGTTTACAAAGCCTCGTACCCTTCCAAACTTGCCACCAAAGTTTCTTGAGAACCTTTAAACACGTTTTTATGGTGCCTTGACCTTCTACAAACTCACAAATGAGTTAAAACAAGATTAAATGATGTTTTCTTGCATCTTTCCTCTCGTTAACATGCCACAAGGACGAATACGTGTGTCCTCTTCCATTTTTCACATGTTTTGAGTTCAAGAGGAAGCAATGAGACTTTCTAGTGGTGCCACCCTTAGTTTAAAAGGAATTGACGTATCCTTAAACTAGTTTTCCATGTTTCCTTTTTGTTTTCTTTTTGGCAAACATTCAAAAGGACGAAAGACTGCACCAACCACACTATTTGCCTAAGAATCCTCAAACAAACCTTTGTTGACCACGTTTGATCACCTCCAAACGCAAACATGCACCTCGTGTTGTTTTCTTGTTAATCACTTGTGCACAAGGACGATCCACTAACTATACACAATCATCACTTCAGTATTTGTGCTACTATACCTCGTACCCCTACCCTTAGTCACTACGTTTCATGTTTCCCACGTTTCATAAACCTCTCGTATATATATACATGCATACATGCATGTGAACGAGCCATGTATATTACTAACTCATACCTCCACTCATAAAACTAGCTTCTAAGTTATTTTGGTGAACGTATAACCTTGGTGAGCTTTGGGAAGGATCGTATCAAGTAGATTGTGCACTAGGGAGTCAAGTTCTAGCCTACCTTGCTCGTTTCTAACCTCCATGTCTCGTTTTCTACTCCACCATTTGGTGAGGTGAGCAAACCTACTCTTTCTAATATTTCCTTTGCATTTCATATTTATTTTACTACACATTTACTTTGCCTACTTTCTCGTTAATAATAATATATAACGTGCACTTATTAATAGCTAAACTATAAGATTAACACGTTATAAACCTATGTTAGTAAGGCACCTTTCACTAATAACTACTTATAAGTACAAAATATAACACGCTTCTAAGTTCACTTGACCCAAACGTTTCAACTCTAAAAACACTTAGAATATATTTTAGTAAAAACTTTTTAAGTGTTTTTAAACCATACACACGACCTAGTGATTTTAAGGTCTAATCTATTAGTTTACATGTCAAATTAACGAGTCATGTAAATAACTCACTCTTATAAACCCATTCAAACCCTCGTTAAAACCCAAAGCAAGTCACGTTTTTCTTAAACTTAAAACTACGTTTGGGCCTAAAAGCCCATTAAGCTGAAAATAAGCTTTTCGTATAAGCTGATCGTATAAGCTGTTTTTCAAACTTTATAGTGTCTAAATATGAGTCCAATGCCAAGCCCAAAAGTTTCCCAAGTCCAAAGATTTTAAAAACCTTAACGGGCCTTAAGTTTAGCTTGTTAAAGGCCCATAAGCTCAAAATAAGCTCTTTTGAAGAATAGGTTGTTTCCCCAGCTTAAATAAGCAGTTTTAAACTTATTTTGAAAATAAAAATGTTAAGTTTCGAAGTTGGTGAGTTTTGGACTAACTTTGCAAAAGTTTTGTACTCGAGGGACTAAAACTGTCAAAATGGAAATTTAAGGTGAAAACTATCATTTTGATGTCTTGTGATGAAAACTGTAAATCTAGAAAAGTTTTGGGTAGAAAATGTAAATATAAAATAGTTTTGGACTATAAATGAAAATAAATAACGTTTTGGACTAACGGTGTAACGTTATGACATTAAGGGGTTAAAATGGAAACTTTTCAAAACTTTAAGGTTTTAATTAAATATAAATGTTATAATTTATATTTTATATATATAAGTATTTTAGATAAAACCGATTCGATCAAGCACTTTTTGTTAACTAACTATATATATATATATATATATATATATATATATATATATATATATATATATATGTGTGTGTGTGTGTGTGTGTGTGTGTGTGTATAACGTAGTAACGAAATTAATAAATATATAACTTTTAACAATTAATACATTCTCTCGAATCTATTCCACTTTTCGACACCCATCTACCGTTGAATCACCGATCTCGTTTTCTTTCATAAAATCTCTACACTACGTCAACAAGAACATGCTCACAAGTTATATTTGTAAATATAACTTTTGTTCTTGAACTTCAGGCATTTAAACACGCATGTTTAAATTGCTACGAGTCAAACTAACAAAACAATATAATAAACAACTTCCGCGATAAACTGAACTTAGACTATCAAACTCTAAGAACTTGCCAGATATCTTACTTAGGTTGTGTGTTGAAGCCGTTTCCACCTGTCGTTTGAGTAACGATACTAGTACTACCGAGCTATCCAGGTGTGTGTTCATAGCCCACTCTTTAAACTTTTAAACTATTTTGTGGGGAGATACATGCTTCAAACCCGAACATAAGCTTTTTAGTATGCTATGCCTGATTTTTTTATTGCTTAAGTAGCTATTGCCAAAAGCCCCTCGATCATGAACCTTAATCACTTGCGAGTGAACGTGAATACCTAGGAATAGATCTATTTGGGACTGACAATCCCCGTTTAGTTTAGCTAGGATGAGCGACTAGGCGCACAGTATTTAACAACTCATAGGTTACTAGCAAAGACCTATCTTGTGGGCACCCCTATTATATTAGTTTACATCATACATTGATGCATGTCTAAACGTTGCGTGTCATGATCTTAATGCAATAACAAACTTGATTTTTTTTTTAAACTTGTTAATTGTTTATCGATGCAATTAACACACCTACTTATGTTCAAACTTTAAACTTAAACCTATGAACATCACTCAACTTTTGTTGACTTTTAGCATGTTATCTCAGGTAACTAAGGCATGGATTATCAAGGCACGGAGAAGGGCATCAACCCGGGCACGAGTTTTCTAAAATAAAAGTTTTCTTATCATTCAACTAAATAAAACATATCTGCGAAGATATGACTTGTCTTTCTAAAACTATTTTTGTACTTAGATACTTTTAATGAATGATAAAATGTGTTTTCAAAACGTTTACTATGATTGTGACAAAGATCCACTACGTAATACCCCGTTAAGTCTTCCGCTGTCGTTAATCGATTTTAGGGGGTGTTAAAGATTGGCATCAGAGCCATGGTTATAGCGAACCAGATGTATATAAAAAAAAAAAAAAACACAAGACTATAACTACTTTTCAAAAAGGACCATTTTCAAAAACATAAATATCTCATGCCCTCCGTACCGATGTACTTCCAACATTTAAGAATGTTGCCTATTATATGAGTTTTACCAAGGCTAACGCGTTTATAATTTTAACTTACATTTACTATTCGGATTGTTACAGTACTATGTCTCCACACCCCATCGCTGTATCGTCTGACTCCGAAAGTGAAGACCCTGCGTCTCCTACTTCAGACTTTGCTCTTACAGTGATGCCTATGCCACCTGCTACTGATCGACACATGCAGCGTCAATAGTGGTTACCTGCATCCGAATCAGAAAATCCTTCTCCCACGTCTTCCCCTTCTCAAACTTCTCAACTGGTCCGAACCCTTTGGCCGTCTGTTCCGCCAACACGAGGGAGGCCCTGTCCGTAAGATCACTACCCGGAAGAGGGTGTGTGCACCTGCAGACTCTGCTATACCTCTCCCAACCCCTGAGCACTCCAGAACACCATCACCTGAACCGCCATCTTCTATTCCATCCCCTACTATCTTCTACCGACAGACCACTACCGTGCCATTACCATCCCCTACCCCGCCTATATCCCCAACCAGTCACAACGACCCTATACCGACCCGTGGTAAGGAATGCCACTTGATCCCTTCTTCCTCAGATCCTTACGCCCAGGTTGCAGCCGAGGCAACAGCTCGTCGCAAGACTCACAGGAGAGTCGATGCTCGCCGATGGTCTTTCTTGCTTCCGATCATCCGCTGATGGAGATTCCAGGAGGGAGCCCCTAGCCCAGCTGAACTAGGAGAGAGCTCATCCTCTGTCGTCTCGAGGAGTCTTCCTGTCACCGGAGAACCCCTTCACCACACCGTACTACATCGTTGGCATCCTGGATGATTTGCCCTTAGAGCAAGTCGAGATTCTTGGAGATGAGGTAGAGAACCTTGTCATAGGCCAACTAGATATGGAGATAGCTTTCGACCACATGGGTACTCAGCTTGAGGAGGTCAGAGAGACTATGACTGTGTTGCGCGATGATGTTTCTTTGAAGCAGACAACGTTAGAGGCACTTGACTCTGTTGTCGACCAGCTCAGCTCTCAGGTCCTGATTTACCGACTCATGATTGATGATCTCCGCGCCAGAGATAGAGCCTGGGATCAGACAGTAGAGATCTTGATGGATATGGTTATGAGCCTTCAGCGACGTCCGGATGGTGCACCTAGAGGACCATAGATAAGATATGTATTAGTATAGCTAAGAGTTCTCTTAGACTACCAATGTTGTATTAATAAGGAATCTTGTATCCATATGTTGTAACAAACTATCGAACAAGTTATTAATCTTCTGTTGTGTGGATGTACTATATTAATATTGATTTATGTTTCTCTATGGTTGTTTCTCATATTCATATTGCATTTTTATCTTATATGCTGTCACATGTTGTTGATGTATGCATGATAATTAGATCTTTTATATTTCTCATGTATGTTGTGATTTGATTCAGACATGTCGTGGTGTTATATAAAATCCACTTAGAGCCCTTAGGATACTCTATAGACTCGGATTGTTGTATTTAACATGATGACTATATTTGATTTCCCTACTCTTCGTATAATTCTACTCTAGCATTATAAGATCTCTAAACCTGTGTTCCTTGCATGTTTATAGAAACATGGCACGCACACGAAGAGCAACAGCTACCCCTGAAACCGCAACCACCACACCCGTAATGACTCCGGAAGATATTCAGAAGGCGATCGCTGATGGTGTGAATGCAGTCTTGGCAGAGCAAGCAGCAGCTAATGCCCGCAACAGCGGTACTAGCATGCCTACTGGAGAGAGTGTGGCAGCCACCCATCGCTGATGTACTTACAAAGACTTCATGAGTTGTCAGCCTACCTTCTACAAAGGAACTGAAGGTGTTACCGAACTGGCCCACTGGTTTGAGCGAATTGAGACTGTCTCTCAAAGGAGCGGTTGTACCGACGACACGAAAGTCACCTTCGCCACAGGAACACTCATGCAAGACGCCTTATCCTGGTGGAATGCCACATTCCAGACTATAGGAACCACGGCAACCTATCAGCTCACAATGGGCGGAATTTAAGGCCAAAATACTGAAGAAGTATAGCCCCCGTTCTGAACTGAGGAAATTGGAAGATGAATTCCACCAGCTAAAAGTCAAGGGTGTTGATCTTAAAACCTATAACCGCCGATTCCAAGAACTCATGGTATTATGTCCTACGGTTGTACCCGACCTCAAAAAGACTCTGGAGAAGTACGTTGAAGGACTTCCTCGGATTATTGAGGCTTGAGGGTGACGTAACCTCATCCAACCCTACTTCTCTCGAAACTGCAATCGAACTTACCGAGAAACTCCTTGACCGAGAGGTCAAGTGTAGCAATGAACTCAAGAGGAAACTTGATGACAAGAGGACTACTCATTCCAAATCCAACCCTAACTTCAACCCTAACACCAACAACCCTAGCAACAAGAATAGTAACCCTTACCACCACAACCGAAACAACCGCCACAACTGGCAAAACCAAAAACAATATGCCATCAAAGCTTACACTGCTATGGATAGCAAAGAATACCTAGGCCTAAAACCTCAGTGTAATAGATGTAAACTACACCACCATGGACCATGCACCACCAAGTGCATGAGATGCCAGAAAATAGGCCACCAAGTCAAGGATTGCAGGAGTCCAGCTACTGGAAGCAATCTTCAACCCATAGCCCCAGCCTGTTACACTTGTGGAGAAATAGGACATTTTAGGAACTGCTGCCCAAAAAGAAATGGCCAGTAGAACGTGGCTCGATGAAGAGCTTACGTGATCAAAGAAGAAGATGCTCCGTCAAACCCCGATGTTGTTACGGGTACGTTCTTAATAAACCAACATAGTGCTAGGATTTTATTCGATTATGGAGCAGATAGAAGTTTTGTGTTCACTAGGTTAGCCCCATTACTTAACATAGAACCCTCTAAGCTAAACACCGCCTTTGAAGTTGAAATAGACAATGGAAACCTAATAAACAACGACGTCGTCCTGTGAGATTGCATTATAATCTTGCAAGACAAGCCTTTCCCCATCGACCTCAAGCCTATTCCCCTCGGTAGCTTCGACGCCGTCATTGGTATGGACTGGTTATCCAGACATCATGTGAGGATTCTCTGTGATGAGAAAACCATCCATATCCCTCTCCATGACGAGACCCTCATCGTTCACAGCGACCCGAATAAGAATCGATACGGAATCATCTCGTATGTCCGAGTAGTCAAGTACATGAACGAAGGATGTCAAGCATTCATGGTTCATGTAACGGAAGACAAGTCGAAAGAGAGACGACTTGAAGATGTTCCGGTCGTCAATGAATTTTTTGACGTATTCCCCAAAGACTTGCCCGGTCTTCCACCTGAGCGTCAGGTGGAATTCCAAATAGAACTCGTGCCTGGAGCGGCACCTATTGCAAAATCAGCCTACAGACTAGCGCCGTCTGAACTCAAGGAACTATCTGAGCAACTGAAAGAATTGTCAGATAAAGGTTTTATCTGACCAAGTTCATCACCTTGTGGAGCTCCTATCTTATTCGTTAAGAAGAAAAATGGATTGTTCAGAATGTGTATCGATTACCGGGAATTGAACAAACTCACAGTAAAGAATCGATATCCATTACCTAGGATCGACGACTTGTTTGATCAGTTGCAAGGATCGAGTGTATACTCAAAGATCGACCTGCGTTCAGGTTACCAACAACTTAGAGTCCGGGAAGAGGATATTCCCAAAACCGCCTTCAGAACCCGTTACGGATACTACGAGTTCCAAGTAATGCCATTTGGTTTAACCAATGCACCTGCTATGTTCATGGTTCTCATGAACCGTGTATGCAAAACTTACTTGGACAAATTCGTAATTGTGTTCATCGACGACATCCTAATCTACTCCCATACTATGAACGAACATGCAATCCATCTGAGGACAATCATGGAATTACTCAGGAGACAGCGATTGTATGCCAAATTCTCGAAATGCGATTTCTGGATTCGTACCGTACAATTTCTTGGTCATATTGTCAAAAGTTATGGTATTCATGTAGACCCCGCCAAGATCGAAGCTGTGAAAGATTGGGCATCTCCAACCAACCCCACCGAGATCCACCAATTTTTGGGTCTTGCCGGATACTATAGGAGATTCAATGAAGGATTTTCAAAAATCTCGAAGCCCTTGACCGAACTGACTCAGAAGAACAAGAAGTTTGTTTAGGAAGAGAAACACGACTCAGCCTTCCGTCTCCTTAAGCAAAAGCTTTTGTGAAGCTCCAATATTGGCATTACCCGAAGGAAGTGAGGACTTCGTGGTATACTGTGATGCTTCGTATCATGCTTTAGGAGCCGTATTGATGCAGCGAAACAAAGTGATAGCCTATGCCTCACGACAACTTAAGAAACATGAGGAGAACTATACAACCGACGAGCTAGAATTAGGAGCCATAGTATTCGCCCTTAAGTTATGGAGACACTACCTTTATAGCACCCAATGCACCATATACACCGACCACAAAAGCCTCCAACACATCCTAGACCAGAAGGAACTAAACATGAGACAACGTAGATGGTTAGAGTTACTTAGTGACTACGATTGTGAAATCCGTTATCACCCTGGTAAAGCCAACGTTGTGGCACATGCCTTAAGTCAGAAGGAACGACTTAAACCTCTTAGGGTTAGATCATTAGGAATAACCATCTCTTCACCCCTTCCTTCCCAAATACTCAACGCACAAACTGAAGCCCTTAAGGAAACCAACCGACCTAAGGAAAAGATTTATGGCATGCTAGAAAACCCCAATGGTTTTGCGAAACGAGCTGATGGAACGCTCTGTTTCAAAGAGAGAAGTTGATTCCTCTCTATGGAGGTGTGGAAAACTAGAAGGGGGGGTTGAATAGTTTTACGTCTTTTTAATTTGTTATAAAAGATTGTTAGAAAGTTTTCTTAGTTTTCAAATATTTAGATTCGATGCTATATGAAATCAAGTCATGCACAATATGAACAACACTAAATATGTACTATAAAGCAATAATAATGTAAGTAAAGAAATAGATGAGAGTTGGAAAGATCGAACCGCGAGACAAGAGATTTATAGTGGTTCAGCTACAAGGTCACCTTCCTTGCCCTACTCCACTTCCCGAGCACCTAACTCGAGAGCTTTCTTCACTATGTCAACAAGCTCCCTTATGGCGGAGAAAACCTTACACACCAATTTACACACCACAACTACGTCACAACTTATTCACACCTTCTACACAACTATTTCACACCTTTTCACTACTTAATCACACCACTTCTTCACACCTATCTTCTACACACCAATATTCTTCCTAACTATCTTCTACACACCAATCTTCTTCACAATTATCTTCTACACACCAATCTTCTTCACAACTATCTTCTACTTCACAACTAGCAACTAACCAATCACACTATATATATATATATATATATATATATATATATATATATATATATATATATATATATATATATATATATATATATATATATATATATATATATCTAACTAAACTATCTTCTAACAAATATTCACAACTACTCACACAATGAGATGAATATAATGATGATGCTCTAACAACTTAGATGTGGAGATCACAACAAGTTGTAATACTTCTTGTCTTGAGGGATAGAAGTATTATTCTCTTGCACTTGATAGGATGATCTTTGGATCACTTTGAAACAAAGATTTTAGAATGTATGATCAAAGGATTTAGAGATTGGAAATGGAGATCTAGAACAGAAAGTTTAGGAGTGCAAAAGGTGAGAAAAATTCCAGATTAAGGGGGCCGCCCAGCTGTAACGGCCAGAATTTTTGTTTTTTAGTGGGGAAAGTTTATTTGGTGAAAAACTAACTGATTTTGGTTAAAAGTTTGAATTCATATATTTAGTATGAATAAAACATTTTTCTTTATTACCAAAAGTGTTTTTCAAAAATATATAATATGTTTATATAAATAAATAAACTTTGTAATACTTAATTAAATTTCCCTTTGATCATAAATTGCACTAAACACTTTGTTTATTCATACCTTAAGTGATTTGGATGTAAAGAGAAAATGTTAATCACTAAGTACTTGTTTAAGTCACAAGTTTTAGTTTTATGAGTTTATATTTTGTAATAACCAAAACATAGAGATATTGATAATATGTTAATAATGTTTTTAGGCATTATTTATGTCAACAATCTCCCCCTTTTTGATTATTATAAAACCTTAAACTCAATAACTCTAAAATTTGTTTTTAGACAAGGATTATAGAGTTTGCATTTCTCTTCTCTCCCTTTTTGTAAAATCAAAAAGGTTAAGCCGAGTAAGCTTCATGAGAGAAGTTTAAACGGGCAGAATGCTCCCCCTTGATGTATACCCCCCTCAATTGAGAGCACCAAGGAAATGAGCTATGGAAATCTTGGCTACACAAAATATTTGAAGAGAACAAGACACATATACATGCAAAGCAATAATTATGCAAATAAAAATAGATTCATTCAAGCATCATAGAAATGATTAGAATTACAACATTCAATATGCTTAAAGCATATTGATTACAATAAAACAAAAGAAGAGACATAGTCCTATATTGCCTAAGAGAGTACTTGGACTTGCTTGCAACCCATGGTTGATTTGTTTATTTGCTTGAAGGAGAACATAAGCATAAAGCTTAGTTGTTAGACGGAGAGGGATATGGAGTGGGGTATGGAGCAGAAGAGGTGGATCTTACGATGTTGTATCGTGTTAAGGGTGGTATGGGATGAGGACGAGTAAGGAGATATTCAATCCAAGAAATATCTTCACTCAAGTAAAGAATTTTTTTTTTGAAGGAAGATGCAACAAGGGAAATAGTGAGTGTGGTTTGTAACTTGATCCAAGTTGAGAGAGTGAGGTAGGCAATTGTTGTAGGGTGATGATGGAGGTTGCCCTTTGTTACGTTGTGCAAGATGCATGGCATAGAGATCACTAAGATCATGGATTTGGGATATTTCATCAGGGAACTTTTGCTTTTCCGTGGCAATGCGGAGAGAGTCATTGTGTTGATATGGATGAATTGGGTTTGTGTAGTTGGAATTGTAGTTGGATGGTTGATAAACTTGTATGGATCATTATAAATGGTTGGATGATGAGATGAGTGGTTTGGCATGAAGGAAGATGTTTGGCCAATGTTGTATGGTTTGTAAAGAGGATCAAATGAATGTCCTTGTGAATTTGGTGTAAAGTTTGGGAAGTAAGTGGTTGGAGGTGTTGAGTGATTTTGCAACTTCATTGGTTATGATGGATTTGTTTCGAGGGCTTTTTCTTCGCCAAACGGGTTTTTCCGTCATCCTTGCAAGCCTTGAGGCTTTTGGTTTTGGTTTGTTTAGAGAAGTGTCACAACTCGTAATTTCCGGTCATTTTCCAACCCTCGACAATTTACTATTCACAAGTTACTATTCACCATTTACTATTCATCGATCACTATTCATCGTTTTTGAGGTCAATTTGACATTCCGAGAAAAATTTTGAAATTTTACTATTCACTTGACACTATTCATTTCCGAGAGAAAACCACTATTCACGTGCATTACTCATTTCATCGTAAACTTAGTTTACGGGTATTCAAAATTCGCGTAACCGTATTGGTTCAGGAGCGAATTCATGCATTATCATTAAGACATTTCATACGGACTAGAAATAGTCCGCATATCATTATTATGGCACTTGCATACTATTCCACTCGTAGGATAATTAAATTTATACTTTTGGTATAATTAATACTTTTACGTATAAGTATTTCTAAAATAAACGTTAACAAACGATCAATAATGTGACTAACGCGTCCGACACTCCCGACTATGATCTCAATATATTTTTATACTCATTCTTATAATATAAAAATTATAATATTAATTTACCCGGTGTTTTGGAAAGTTATTTTAATTATTATCGTACGGTTACTAAAATTACGACGGTTTTCGTAGAAATTAAACAACAATTATCTAAACACCCAATAATTTTACCCAACCTATTTTTATAATTTTTATAACTTTATTATGACCCGGTTAACTCCGTTAAAATTTATTTTTAGTTAACCCGGTACCCGGTACACCTTAAAACTACAAAATAACACAAGATAATACAATTGTCACCAAAAGTCATACACCAAAAGTCAAGTTTTTGCAAAACTCTTCTACCCTTTGACAATTGCCGCCCCCTCCCCCCCCCCTCTTTGATTTCCCTAAATTGTGGATCTTGTCTTGTACCATTTTCTTATAATACATATAACCTAAACTAGATATTTTATCTCATTTTCACAAATGCAAGAAAACTTCTCATCTCTTTTCTCTCTATAAGGGTGATCAGCCTAGGGTAGATCAAGAAGCAAGAAACATCATTTTTCAAAGATCAAAGTGTAATCTTGTTCATATAGTTATCCTTGTTAGAGTTTTGGAATAAAAACTCAAGGATTGTTAGGTTTTCACCATCCAAACTTCATTAATCTTCCAAGTAAGTTTACAAAAACTCATTTCATAATTTTTACAAGTTATTATTATGTTTATATATTTTTCTTACAAGAACTCATGCATATATTAACTTATACCACTTTATTTTTGTAAACTTTTGATCATACAAGCCCTAGAAATGATTTTTGGTTAGATCCTTGTTAGATCTACTTGGTTTATGATGTTTAGGAACCCATGACACCCTAAGAAGGTGTATGGTAGGATTAGACTAGTTTTGTGGAGATTGAAAGTGGTTTGGTTGAAGTTGGAACAAGTTAGAAACTAGGAAAATCTATTTTTGACACTTTTAAAATGTTGCTGTCCCTTTTTGGCAAACGTGGAAAGATCAGGGGCAAGGGTGTAACTTTTGACCAAAGATTTAGAAAATACTTTCCGATACGGAACTATGGCCGAAAACGGGGATAAAAACGAGTTAATAACGAAGGAGATACGCTAAAAACGAGTTTAACGACGAAAACTATATTTTCCGGAAATGCTTGCTGATGAACAGTACTCACGGGCAAATTTGAGCATAAAACTTGATCTAGCCGTCATAAATTGTCAAAAACATGTTAGTATGTTGTCCCACGATTCCGTGGATATAAAGAACGAGTAAAATGAGCTTAAAACGACCAAGTTATACCCGTTTTAACATCGTCAAAACTATATATATATATTTGGTCACAAATAAAAATAATAACTTACGCACTAGATGGTATATTTTCTAGAAATGGTACTAAGGACTATATTCTTAACAAATGAATACGTATGACCCAAGAGAATATTTATACGACTTAACGACGTTATTCTAAGGTTTTCGATATGAGGAAATATAACGCTAACATTTTCATACAAGATAATACGACAAGTTATATACTTCTATATTTGGACTTATTTTTCCTAAGTATGGAAACTATTTTACTATGACAATAACTAGTATTTCCAAGTTACGAGTGGTATAGGCATCATGTGCACGTGCATTCATTTCATTATGTCATGATCTAAGGTAGATCGTTATTACTCATATTAGGTTGCGGTTAGAGATCGTGCCTCATTTCAGTGTATCCATTCTTGTCATTGTAGCTATCGCTCCAGGTGAGTCATAGCCCCACTTTTACTTGTTTAATTTCTTTATAACTCTTTGGGGGAGATACATGCTTAAATACTTGTTTATACTTTTATACGATTTGAATTACTTTTTGGAGGAGAATACGCTGCTTTAATTATTTTTGTACAATGCCAAAGTATTAAATTCCTTACATTGCTTAAGTTTCCTTATTACCACGTCTTGACAAGTCCCCTTTATTATCATGGACCGTTAATTAAGTTCCAAGCGAGAGTGAGTGAATAGATCTATTGAGGGTGACTCCTCCATCTGTGTTTGGGTTGCTCCAACATAATTACAGATGCATTTCATGTCTTTATTATTAGAGTGTCTGGTAAACACTCATTTGGGGCCAAGTAACGTCTAGCTTCGGTTTCATGAGCTTAAGAGACAATGTAGTTTTATGACTGAAAAACTTATTACTTTACTTTATACTTGGGCTATTGCACATACGATTAAAGTTAAATACTGATGGTTTTTATAAATCTTATTTCTGATTTCTTATTTCGGATTTCTTATTTCGGATTTCTTATTTCTGATTTCTTATTACGGATTTCTTATTTCTGATATCTTATTTCTGATTTCTTATCACTGATTTACGATGCCTTTGCATCAACTTTATTTCTGATTTACGATGATTTTACTAGGAAATTCTTCTCTCCAAATGTTTTACCATACTTACTTGTTCTCTAAAATCTATGAACTCACCAACCTCGTGTTGACACTTTAGCATGTATTTTCAGGTATTAAGTTATGGCACGCTACAGGAGGTTTTGGCAGGGCATGGCATGGTCATAGAAGACTCTGATTTTTATATGGGGACCGTTTTAAACCATTTTTAAGGGCCTACTTCCGCACTACTTTTAAAATGTAAATTCAACATTTCTGACTTAACTATTTTATTCTATATAATTGAAGTGAAAACCATTTTTGTACTTGTGTTGTGATATCAATTGAGTTACACCCCAGCTGCATGTATGCTTCCGCTGGACCCGATTTTGGGGGTGTGACAGATTGGTACCAGAGCTTTGGCTATAGCGAACTAAGTGTTTTTAAAACCTAGACTATAGCTACTCTTACGAAAACTTAACCCTATGACCGTCACGTGCCTGCCTGCCAAGATGATGCCTTACTTGTGGTTTGTTGCTGACTTAGGGGATGAGATTTGCGTCTCATTATCTGGTATATTATATCCATTTATTCTAGTTGATTACTATCATTGTCTTTCATATAAGCATGCTCACGTATCATATATGTCACCGCGTTATGTTCTTCTTTGCATAGTTTCATCATTTGACCTCGAGTTTGGTCACTTGCTTTTGTCTTTCTGAACCTCTTGGTATTTGTGAAGGACATAGTCTTAGTATAACTGAGCTGAGTATTTCAAAATTCATGGAACCTCGGTGGGATATAGACTGGTCATCTATATTCAACCCGGGATAGTGAGATATAGGCTGACCACCTATGTCTGACTCAGAAATGAATTTTGCAACACTAAGAATGGTTATAATAAAATTTTGTCCGGAATAAATTCTCAACTCATTTTCCAAATGCTTCAATTATGTGTGTGTATACTCTCGTTGTCATAACATTTCTACTTTTCATCACTTCGTGAACCACCGATTGGAAGCTTGTCAACTAGTCATTGTATTTCATGAACTTTCATATTTATGCACAATACACTTGCATCACAGTATTTTCTTATATCACGATCTCATTATGCTGCAGTTGTCACAGTCTCTTTCCTTCTCACCATCACTATCATTTCCTTTCCCCACCCCCATATATACATAAGGAATTAGCTAACACTCTATAGATTCTGATGTCACGCATCCCTCACTACTCCCTATATTGATAAGTGGATATTATCTATGATCTCCCTAGGAAAGATTTTCCATACCATCTATGAGGAGGATCCCTCGGTACAGTAAGACCATTCAAAATTCAACAGAAATCCCAAGATATCACAAAACTATTCGAACCACTATCACTGGCCTAATCACCAAAAATTCCATCATCTGGAAAGTATTGGCTTAACTAAATTATAAGGATTAGTTTCGATACGAGTGCTCACTAAGCAACACCATAGAGATAAATCCAACCTTTTAACCGAGACTATAAATTGAACATGTCCTCACCAATAGACTTTATTCGAACGTGTTAGACACCTATGCCTTTGTGCAGACATACATACCTGACTATTTTATCCTCTTAATATTTTCACTTTTAAATGGCTTTTTCTCCAAACTATAGTTATGCAAAACATATATCTTGTAAGAAATACTTTTCTAAGACACTTATTTTGACAAGCAAATTTCTTTTGGTTAATCTTTTACAAAACTACTAGATGCTAAGAAATTTTAAACATCGATTTTTGGTAAATCATATTATCCATCTTATGTTGAAAATAGTCCTATCTTGCATAACTATTAAATTTTGAAACATTAAGAAAAATGTTACTTAGAAAGCCGTTTGCTTAAAAATTATAAATTCATTTACTCAGGGGAGGTTTATGAACAAAACACACAATTTCAAAACAAACTTTGAAAATCAATCACTATATTACCTCACTCATATCTTTAGGAGTTTGTGATTTGATGACATATAACTTGGGGAAAATCTTAGTAATGAAGACTAAGCACCGTAGGTGGAGAGAGACCCTAATTCATGACATTCCTGTGGAGGAATCACAACCTTATCCTAATCTATTATTTTCAACAACACCCTTGACGGACCTAACCTTGTAAGCCTTTCAAAACAAGATTCATGATACCCATCTCAATTACTCCTAATAGAGGAACTTGATTCATCTCAAACTCCTAGCCATTTCATTAAGATTTCTTTGGAACCACACCACCTATCATCTGCAAACCAATGGTCAGGAAGTAGAGAATGATTCACACATAGGGAGATATGCTCAGAGTATGAGTCATTGACTCTAGAAATGGTTGGATTAACCATTTTCCATAAATCAGATTCCTTTATAACCATAGTTACCACACGAGCCTAGAGACTATACCATTTGAAGCACTCTATGGTCGAAGTGCCCCTATCCATTGACGAATCGAAATTTGAAAATCCTAACTCACTAGTCTAGTAGGCATTCATGAAATAACCAGAACTTTCCTACAAGTCAAGAATCAATTACAAATTCTATAAGTTGTAAACCATTAAAACTTCAAATTGGTAGCCAGATCATGTTGAAAGTTCTGCCTAGGAAAGGCATGATATTATTTGAAAAAATTTGGAAAGTTAAACCTGATATACACTGGACCACGTAATATTTCAGACAGAGTAGGCCTAGTGGCCATCAGACTTGAGCCTTGTTAGAAAACAGCCGAATTACACAACTATGGTTCACCTATTCAAACCCCAGGAAATGACTTTCAGATTAGTCACTTATGATTCCATTGGAAGGAATCCAACCCAATGACAAACCTAAACCTTGTAAGAGAACCACTGGAAATCATGGACTGTTAGGTCGAACGGTTGAAGCAGAGTCGAATTCCTATCGTGGAAGTTCACTGAAATTCTCAATTATCACCATCTTTTCACCAATACCATTCTAGAGACTTACACAAACTGAACTTCGGGACGAAGTTCCTGTTTGAAGGGAAGACTGTCACAACTCGTAATTTCCGGTCATTTTCCAACCCTCGACAATTTACTATTCACAAGTTACTATTCACCATTTACTATTCATCGATCACTATTCATCGTTTTTGAGGTCAATTTGACATTCCGAGAAACATTTAGAAATTTTACTATTCACTTGACACTATTCATTTCCGAGAGAAAACCACTATTCACGTGCATTACTCATTTCATCGTAAACTTAGTTTACGGGTATTCAAAATTCGCGTAACCGTATTGGTTCAGGAGCGAATTCATGCATTATCATTAAGACATTTCATACGGACTAGAAATAGTCCGCATATCATTATTATGGCACTTGCATACTATTCCACTCGTACGATAATTAAATTTATACTTTTGGTATAATTAATACTTTTACGTATAAGTATTTCTAAAATAAACGTTAACAAACGATCAATAATGTGACTAACGCGTCCGACACTCCCGACTATGATCTCAATATATTTTTATACTCATTCTTATAATATAAAAATTATAATATTAATTTACCCGGTGTTTTGGAAAGTTATTTTAATTATTATCGTACGGTTACTAAAATTACGACGGTTTTCGTAGAAATTAAACAACAATTATCTAAACACCCAATAATTTTACCCAACCTATTTTTATAATTTTTATAACTTTATTATGACCCGGTTAACTCCGTTAAAATTTATTTTTAGTTAACCCGGTACCCGGTACACCTTAAAACTACAAAATAACACAAGATAATACAATTGTCACCAAAAGTCATACACTAAAAGTCAAGTTTTTGCAAAACTCTTCTACCCTTTGACAATTGCCGCCCCCCCCCCCCCCCCCCCTCTTTGATTTCCCTAAATTGTGGATCTTGTCTTGTACCATTTTCTTATAATACATATAACCTAAACTAGATATTTTATCTCATTTTCACAAATGCAAGAAAACTTCTCATCTCTTTTCTCTCTATAAGGGTGATCAGCCTAGGGTAGATCAAGAAGCAAGAAACATCATTTTTCAAAGATCAAAGTGTAATCTTGTTCATATAGTTATCCTTGTTAGAGTTTTGGAATAAAAACTCAAGGATTGTTAGGTTTTCACCATCCAAACTTCATTAATCTTCCAAGTAAGTTTACAAAAACTCATTTCATAATTTTTACAAGTTATTATTATGTTTATATATTTTTCTTACAAGAACTCATGCATATATTAACTTATACCACTTTATTTTTGTAAACTTTTGATCATACAAGCCCTAGAAATGATTTTTGGTTAGATCCTTGTTAGATCTACTTGGTTTATGATGTTTAGGAACCCATGACACCCTAAGAAGGTGTATGGTAGGATTAGACTAGTTTTGTGGAGATTGAAAGTGGTTTGGTTGAAGTTGGAACAAGTTAGAAACTAGGAAAATCTATTTTTGACACTTTTAAAATGTTGCTGTCCCTTTTTGGCAAACGTGGAAAGATCAGGGGCAAGGGTGTAACTTTTGACCAAAGATTTAGAAAATACTTTCCGATACGGAACTATGGCCGAAAACGGGGATAAAAACGAGTTAATAACGAAGGAGATACGCTAAAAACGAGTTTAACGACGAAAACTATATTTTCCGGAAATGCTTGCTGATGAACAGTACTCACGGGCAAATTTGAGCATAAAACTTGATCTAGCCGTCATAAATTGTCAAAAACATGTTAGTATGTTGTCCCACGATTCCGTGGATATAAAGAACGAGTAAAATGAGCTTAAAACGACCAAGTTATACCCGTTTTAACATCGTCAAAACTATATATATATATTTGGTCACAAATAAAAATAATAACTTACGCACTAGATGGTATATTTTCTAGAAATGGTACTAAGGACTATATTCTTAACAAATGAATACGTATGACCCAAGAGAATATTTATACGACTTAACGACGTTATTCTAAGGTTTTCGATATGAGGAAATATAACGCTAACATTTTCATACAAGATAATACGACAAGTTATATACTTCTATATTTGGACTTATTTTTCCTAAGTATGGAAACTATTTTACTATGACAATAACTAGTATTTCCAAGTTACGAGTGGTATAGGCATCATGTGCACGTGCATTCATTTCATTATGTCATGATCTAAGGTAGATCGTTATTACTCATATTAGGTTGCGGTTAGAGATCGTGCCTCATTTCAGTGTATCCATTCTTGTCATTGTAGCTATCGCTCCAGGTGAGTCATAGCCCCACTTTTACTTGTTTAATTTCTTTATAACTCTTTGGGGGAGATACATGCTTAAATACTTGTTTATACTTTTATACGATTTGAATTACTTTTTGGAGGAGAATACGCTGCTTTAATTATTTTTGTACAATGCCAAAGTATTAAATTCCTTACATTGCTTAAGTTTCCTTATTACCACGTCTTGACAAGTCCCCTTTATTATCATGGACCGTTAATTAAGTTCCAAGCGAGAGTGAGTGAATAGATCTATTGAGGGTGACTCCTCCATCTGTGTTTGGGTTGCTCCAACATAATTACAGATGCATTTCATGTCTTTATTATTAGAGTGTCTGGTAAACACTCATTTGGGGCCAAGTAACGTCTAGCTTCGGTTTCATGAGCTTAAGAGACAATGTAGTTTTATGACTGAAAAACTTATTACTTTACTTTATACTTGGGCTATTGCACATACGATTAAAGTTAAATACTGATGGTTTTTATAAATCTTATTTCTGATTTCTTATTTCGGATTTCTTATTTCGGATTTCTTATTTCTGATTTCTTATTACGGATTTCTTATTTCTGATATCTTATTTCTGATTTCTTATCACTGATTTACGATGCCTTTGCATCAACTTTATTTCGGATTTACGATGATTTTACTAGGAAATTCTTCTCTCCAACTGTTTTACCATACTTACTTGTTCTCTAAAATCTATGAACTCACCAACCTCGTGTTGACACTTTAGCATGTATTTTCAGGTATTAAGTTATGGCACGCTACAGGAGGTTTTGGCAGGGCATGGCATGGTCATAGAAGACTCTGATTTTTATATGGGGACCGTTTTAAACCATTTTTAAGGGCCTACTTCCGCACTACTTTTAAAATGTAAATTCAACATTTCCGACTTAACTATTTTATTCTATATAATTGAAGTGAAAACCATTTTTGTACTTGTGTTGTGATATCAATTGAGTTACACCCCAGCTGCATGTATGCTTCCGCTGGACCCGATTTTGGGGGTGTGACAAGAAGTCATGAAGGGATGAATGGAGAGTGTGGAAGATTGGGGATATTTATAGTGTAAGATTTGTGTGTTTATGGATGGATGAAGTTTGTTTGGGAGATTAGGACAAAATATGTTGGTGAAAAATGGGAAATATCGGTTGAAATGGGCTAAAAAGCTGAAAAGATTCTGTAAATCCGTCCAGCAGATGGCCGGTCCCCTTAACTAGGGGGCGGTCCCCTTAAAATTAAGGGGGCCGCCTTACATAATTAAGGGGGCCGCCCATCTGATGGTTCCCAGATTGCTAGAAAAGGGTTTTTGGTAGAAAATTTGCAGAAAGGTTGTGTTTTTGGATTTGGATTCAAGCAAGTTCAATTCCTTTAGGCAATATAGCATCTAATCTAATCAAGATATAGCATGCATGCAAAAACACTTAAGCAAAAGAGCAAATAAGCAACACATAATAAGCTAAAAGAAACAAATAAAGGCAAGAGCAATTAAACTTCCTAAGGCAACTATCATAGATCAAAGGCAAAGGCAACTAGTGAGTCAAAGATCTAGTGATGAAACAAGATGACAATGTTATGAGTGATTTTGTCCTAGTGTGTGCCTATATGCAACAAATGTGGAGTTGTGATTGTTTCGACTTAAAAAAAAAAAAAAAAAAAAAAAAAAAAAAAAAAAAAAAAAAAAAAATTCTTAAGAAACAATCCAAAATCTCCTTGATTCGATTTTTGCTCGATCATGAATGCCAAAGATATATATTAGATTATATACCTTGACGATTTATGTGAGAGTTTATGCATGATTTTGGAAGAAAAATGTTTTTAGCATTAGTCAACAATGCAAGGAAAATTATGTTCATGTAATTCCTAGATGTGAGAATAATTAAAAAAAAAATTGATTGGGTTTTACAAAAGAGTATATGCAAAGAAAATAATATTTCCCAATCTTTTAATTTTGTGCGAAATAGATTCCTAGACTCAGAAATGGAGAAGTGGAAGAAAAGTAAATCTTATGCAAAACTTAAAAGAAATTTTTTCTAAATGCAATAGAATTTAGTCAACTTGTTCCATCATTCCTAATCCTAAACGCAAGTGATTGAATAATTCACGCTTAAGGGGTTTAGTGAATATATCCGCAATATTATCTTCCGATGCAACTTTTTCTATAGATATATTCCCTTTTTGTACATTATCCCTAAGAAAGTGGTGGCGTATTTCTATATGTTTAGTCCTAGAGTGTTGCACCGGATTTTTACTTAAATCTATCGCACCTTTGTTATCGCACATAATGGGAACGTTTTCTAACCTAATGCCATAGTCTATAAGAGCTTGTTTCATCCATAGTGCTTGTTGACATGCCTTTCCAGCGCTTACATATTTGGCTTCGGTGGTAGAAATAGCAAGAGCGGTTTGCTTCTTCGAAAACCAAGATGTTAGACAACATCCCATAAACGTGCAAATACCGCTAGTGCTTTTTCTATCTACGTAGTCTCCCGCATGATCCGAATCCGCATAGACGATGGTTTCTATGCCGGATCCCTTAGGATACCATAATCCTAAGTGTATAGTACCTTTAATGTATCGGAAGATACGCTTAACCGCTTCTAGGTGAGAGGTTTTGGGATCCTCTTGAAAACGGGCACAAAGGCAAACACTAAACATGATATCGGGTCTACTTGCCGTCAAGTATAGTAAACTACCTATCATTCCTCTATACTTGGTGTTATCTACGGACTCACCTTCATCATCCTTTGTGAGTTTTACTTCCGTAGACATGGGAGTTTTCAAGGGTTTTGAGTCTTCTAGGCCAAATTTCTTAAGCATTTCCTTAATGTACTTAGATTGGTTAAAGAATATTCCATCTTCTAGTTGTTTTATTTGTAATCCTAGGAAGAAGTTAAGTTCACCCATCATACTCATCTCAAACTCATCATGCATGATTTTGGCAAATTCATCACACATGTCTTGACAAGTCAATCCAAATATAATGTCATCAACATATATTTGAACAATGATGAGATTTGGGTCTTTCCTTTTAGTAAAAAGAGTGTTATCTACCATTCCCATGGAATAATCATGTTTAATAAGGAAAGCTTTTAATCTATCATACCAAGCTTTGGGAGCTTGTTTGAGTCCATATAAAGCTTTCTTTAACTTATAAACATAATCAGGTTTTGCGAACTCAATGAATCCTGGAGGTTGTGCCACATATACCTCCTCATTGATAAAACCGTTAAGGAATGCACTTTTCATGTCCATTTGGAATAGCTTAAAATCTAGGGCGCATGCAAGGCAAGTAGTATCCTAATAGATTCTAGTCTAGCTACGGGGGCATAAGTTTCGTCATAATCAATTCCTTTTTGTTGATTATAACCTTGGGCAACTAACCTAGCTTTATTCCTAGTAACTACTCCATTTTCATCTAATTTATTCCTATATACCATTTAGTTCCTATGATGGTCATATTCATTGGATTTGGGACTAATTCCCAAACATCATTTGCCTTAAATTGATTTAATTCTTCTTGCATAGCTATAACCCAACTTTCATCTTTTAAAGCCTCATTAATATTCTTAGGTTCTATTGCTGAGAGGAAACAAAAGAAATTATTTTTATCTTGAGCTTGTGACCTAAGGGTTCTTTGATTAAGATGTCCTATTATATTATCTAGTGGATGTGACCTATATTCTTTAACATTTACAATTTTGTTATTTCCTAAGTTAATGTCTTCATTATCCTTTCCTATGGGTTTTGTTTTACTAACCTCAATAGCTTCTTCTTCAACTAAGTCATCATCTTCTAAAGGTAAAGTTTTAGGAGGTGGTGGTGTTTCATCAAATGTTACATTTAGTGATTCTTCTACTTTCATGGAGTGTTTGTTAAGTATTATATATGCTTTACTATTTTGTGAGTATCGTAAAAATATTCCTTCATATGATTTTGGATCAAACTTAGTGAGGTAATCCTTAGTGTTTAGAATATAGAATTCACTTCCAAATACCCTAAAGTAGCTTAAGTTTGGTTTTATACCTCTTAGTAACTCATAAGGAGTTTTTCCTAGAATTCTCCTAATTGATACCCTATTAATAATATATGTTGAAGTATCTACGGCGTGACACCAAAATTTTTGTGGGATGGATTGTTCATTTGTAACACCCCCAAAATCATCACGTCAGTGGAAGACTTAAAATGTCAGCAGAAGACTTTTTGGGTGTTACTTCGAGGATCTTTATCACAATCATAGAAAACGACACAAAAGTGACGCTTTAAAATTTAATTCATTCAAAATACCAAATATTCGAGACATCAAGATGTTTCATAATTTAAACAACAAGTTTATTTGAAATATGTCAAATGTTTATTTAAGCCCATGCCGGGTTACAAGCGCACTCCGTGCCTTCAAGTTCCTTCTTGTTTAGTTACCTGAGATAAACACATGCTAAAAGTGTCATCACAAAGGTTGGTGAGTTCATAGAGTTTATAGTTTAAATCGTTTAATTAGAGAATGAGTGATTTCCTTATTAATTCAAAAATAGTTCGTTGGTTTGCCCTTCACCGGGCCAACACCAAAATAGTAGTTTGTTTGACCTAATCGGGTCAACACCAAAATAGTAGTTCGTTTGCCAATTATTAATAGTTTTTCCTGCTATATAGTGAGCACAATCTCGTAGTTTAATAAAATAGAGGGCTACAACATCGTACGCCCTTAACATCAGTCATTGTAGTGCTATATTATTACCGTTCTCTTGCCCTAAGCTCATGACACTCAACGATTAACAGGCATCAAAATTATCCATAATAATGATGTAAAATAGTGGCCCTCAAGATAGGTATTTACCAGTAACCTATGAAATCAAATAAAGTGCATTTGGTGGCTTTCCTCTAGCGACCAAATGGGGATTGTCAATCCCTAATAGATCTATTCACAATTATTTACGTTCACCCTACAAGTGATTAAGGCGCATGATCGAGGGACTTTTGGTAATAGGTACTTAGGCAATAGAGATCAAATATAGCATATCGTTGGAAAAATCGCTTGTAATCATGTCTATAGCAGGTATTTCCTTATGAGATATAAAAATGTGTAAACCAGTAACGTTTATATGAAATACAGTCATGTATTAATGAATACTTGTAAAAGTAAAATCAGTAGTGAAGCATGTATCTCCCCCAAAACGTTTATAAACCATTGTAAAACAAGTAAGAGTAGGGGCTATGACTCACCTTGGAAGGTAGTGACGTGGTAACACAACGGTGCCAAAGAGTATGGCCGAAAAGAGTAACATAAGTAATGTCAAGAATTGGAGCATAATGGTATTGAATTCGGCACGACCTAATGAATATGAGCTTGTCACAAATACGGTACGCGAAGAGTACTCAATGCGTATGAGTTTTCAAAAGATAATATGTTTTAGTTTTCGTGGAATATTTGTATTAATGTTTGTAAAAGTTTAGTATCATCATTCGTGTGGTTTTGAGGCTAAGACTCGAATACACATATCATAGTATAAAACATATAACACACGTATGAAAGGAAATAAATACGTAAGAATCAAATAGTAGATAAGCGTTATAACGAGTGGATGGTTAAGTTTTAGGCATTCACCCGGTGTTCCCCAAATAATTTATGTTTTATAATAAAACATATGTTTTAATATGTAGAGCAAGTAGAAAAGGTTTAATGTAACTATCCTTCTTGTTTTGTTATCGGTTTTTGTTATAATAAAAGTTATTGAGATAATATATATTAAGTATGGAAATGCAAGCTTAATATGATTCGTTTTAGTCCGTTATGTCACATGTATAGTTAACCTGATAGTCTTAGTCCATACGACGTGCTAACGTCGATTAAAGTACTAGTTTGGCCTTTATGTTGACTTTCCTACATATATATATACTTTACTTAAATCTGACCCGGCCAAAACAACCCACTAAAACACATTTTCACGTCTCGGATATAAAAGAGATCTTATGGAAAACAACGTTTCGGACAACTTTTTAGTTATGGCCGAGACCTGAAACTCAACAGAAAATGACAAAATTGCCCTTACCAGATTCAGTTAACAGTTGACTTTTTATTAAAATGACAGCAGTTTGACTCAGTTTTTACCCGTTATAACCCATTTTCACAGTTTCGACTCTAAAGAGATTTTATGTAAAACGTCGATCCGAACAACTTTCGTGTTTCGCCGGAAGGCTGAAACGGCCTCGAAAGTACTCAAAATCGTCGTTTTAAATCTGGGTCTGATGTTATTATTTATACAAAAGCTGTTAAAAATATATAAGTTTTGTTAAACTTCATTTGGTCATAACTTTCTCGTTTTAAGTCTGATTTTTACGTTCTTTATATTCCCGGAAAGGTAATTAAGTGTACTAACATATTTTTAAGATTATACGTTGTCAAGAAAACTTTATGGCTATTGTTACTACGAACTAAAAATCTGACAGATTATATGTATCAAAATGAGCAGTTATAGACACCCCTTTGGTGCAGAAAATAGGCAATCCAAACAGCCTTTGTGGGCTGTCATACGCAGAACCAAACGCACCCTATGTGGGCTGAATCAAATAAAAAACAAACACGCCCCTTGGGCTGCAACCAAACGCGTCATATTGGTGCTGAAATAAGCAGCTTCACATGCACCCTTGTGCAGAAAATAACACATAAAAACGCACCCCATAGGGGCTGTTGTGGGGACCGAGACGAACAAGCCAAACCGTACCCTTTTGGGCACCGTAGTGGTGGGTCGAATAAACAAACAAACACGCCCTTGTGGGCTGAAATGAGCAGCAGACAATTGCACCCTTTGGGGTGAACTGCGCTGCAACAGTAGGTAATAAACAAACCAAGCGCACCCTAGTTGGGTCGCGGTGTAAGCCTAAGCAAACAAGCCAAAATCAAACCCACACCCTCTTGGGGTGGGCTGTTAGCATAACCAAACCAAACGGACCTTTAGGTCGTGGTGGTGTGAGCCGAAACCAATCCAAACGGACCCTTGAGTCGTGGTGGTATGAGCCAAAACCAATCCAAACGGACCCTTCAGTCGTGGTGGTATTTCTAAGTCCATGACCACCATAACCACACGAAATCAATAACACTTTTAACCACACGAATCATTGTTAAAAACATGTTTAATCCAGTTTTACATCCACGAAAGATTAATAAATCGATTAATATATAGTTTGATCAATAAGTTAACAAAGATAGATTTTAGTTTAGACATACCAAGGAGGGGATGAGGAGGTAAAGAGATGGTGATATTGATGATGCGGCTGTGGAGTAGAGGTGGAGGAGATGGCGAGGTGATGTGAGTTGTAGTGAGTTAGGAAAATGTTGATATGCATGGAGCCTTTATATACTTGAACTAGAATGTGATAAGTACTAAAATGGAACAGGAAGGTAGTGTAAGAATTGCACATGGTTTCTTTAGGTTATACATGAGGTAGAACCAAGTGAGGGAGGGTGAAGGTGTAAACGAGAGCTGCCATTTACATGTATAAGAGTGTTCATGTGTGTAAGGAAGTAACATGGGTTACTTAGGTTACACTTGGGGTAGGTTTACTTGGGTCAGGTCGTATTCCATAGATAGCAGCCACGAATTACATTTTTGGTTCAAAATCTCGCGAGTCTAGACGTAAAACATTATTTCGGACAACTTTCGTGCTTTACACTTTTCCTGGTTCGGACCAGAAGGGCCTTGAAATTGGGATTTAAATACGTTACAGAAAGTTGGTGGTTTATTCGAATTTATACGAAGTGTCATTGGAACAAAGTTATTATTTGTGTCAAATTGAGATGAAATGTGTGAGGTGTCTTAACTTGATCAATATTCTAGTATCATAATTACATTTGAAGGTTGATAACAATTTTCGTTCATGGTTCTTAGAGGTCCAATATTATTAGCGAGTACACATGGGAATTTTAGTAGGCTCGGGATTTATTTAAATTGTATTTGTTAATTATTGAAACGTATACTTGTTAAGTATCAATGTTTTAAGTTATGTATGGTATATAGGTTATTAACGTTTAGGTGTAAATGTCGTTTCAAGGAAAGAGTGAATAACGTTGTAATTGACAAAGTATATATATATATTTATAAAAAAAAAATTGTTATGGGTAAAAATGGTTAATTTATGTTATGGTAACGTGTTAATCGTAGGAAAATTTTACGGGGTGTTATATCATTTAACATTGTTCTACTCATTTCTTGTAGTTACCTATTTTTTCTTTCTACTACGCCATTTGATTGAGGAGTACGAGGAGCAGAGAAATTGTGAGATATTCCATTTAAATCACAATATTTTCCGAATTGTACTTCATTGTCAAATTCCCTACCATGGTCCGTCCTAATGGCTACTATTGTGCATCCTAATTTATTTTGAATCATTTTACTAAATATTTTGAATTTTTCAAAGGCTTGGGTCTTGTCACTTAAAAACCTAGTCCACGTGTATCGTGAATAGTCATCTACTATTACTAAGGTATAATTGTTTCCTCCATAGCTCAGCACAGCGGATGGACTAAAAAGATCTATATGTAATAATTCTAGGCACCTAGTAGTGGATACTATATTCTTAGCTTTGTGACTAGCATGAACTTGTTTTCCAATTTTACATGCATCACAAAAATGCTTGTCATATTTTAGATTAGGCGAATTTCTAACTAGTTCCTTAGAGGCCAAAGATTGTATTTGTTGCATGTTAGCATGTCCTAATCTCCTATGCCACAGTGTGGAGTTCTCGTCTAGGGTCGTTAGGCATATCCTATCCCCAGGTTTGTTTCCTAGTTTCATAACATATATGCCTCCTTTCCTAATTCCTCTACCTATAATTTTTCCATTCTTAACTATTTCGCTATCCTCTTCGGTAAAGGTGACTCTACATTTATTATCACATATTTGTCCTATATTAAGCAAGTTATATGTTAAATTATCTACATGCTCTACATTTTCAATAGTAAGTGAGTCTTGAGAAATCGTACCTTTGCCAATGATTTTTCCACGTAAGTCACTACCGAAAATAACGTTACCTCCATTATATGCCTTGTATGTAGAGAATAGCTTGCGGTTCCCCGTCATGTGTCTCGAACATCCGCTATCCTTGATCCATTCGTCAGGCTCCAAGTCAATTCCTAAACATATTTCGTCGGTTCCTTTTGCCATAAAGCACTTTTCATCTCTTGGCTTTTCTACTTCTTCTTTGTCACTATCACTCCATGTTCCACTAACAAATGCGCCTTGATTTTCATAACCCGGCGGCTTTAGACATTCGCCAATGAGATGATTTGGACTTCCACATCTAAAACACTTTCTTTTCCCGTAGTTGTCACTTCTATTTCTTTGGAACGGTTCTCTTTCGTCTCGTGATGATCTAGTGAATCTTCCTCGTCTCTTGAATAATTTCTTGAATTCTCTTATGGCCATTGCATATTCTTCGTCTTCACTTTCGTCACTTGAATCATCATCATCACTAGGTTCCTTTTTGGCTTTTAGAGCAATGGATTTGGTTTGTTCTTTCTTGACTTTGACCGTTTCCAAATCTCTTCTTATAATTTCTTCATGGACCTTCAAGTTGCCAATAAGTTCATCTAGTGATAACGTCATCAAGTTCTTTGATTCTTCAATTGCCGTGACCTTAGCTCTCCATTTCGGATGCAATTCCCTAAGAAATTTCCTAACACAATTTTTACTAGAAAATGTCTCATCAAGTGCTTTTAAACTTGTGATAATAGTGTTAAATTTAACAAAAGCATTATGAATTGATTCCTCTTCCAGAATCGTAAATTGTTCATATTGTTGTACAAGAAGATCTATTTTGTTATCTTTAACTTGACTATTACCTTGGTGAGTAATTAGTAAAGAATCCCAAATTTCTTTTGCTGTTTTACACATAAAAATTCTTTCATATTCTTTGCGTGGTAACGCATTATAAATGACCATTTTAGCCTCATTATTTTTTGCTAGTTTCTTTTTCAAATCATCATTTTGTTTTTCAACAGATACAATTTCATCCATTTTAGTTTCAACATTATATTGAATAGGGGGAAAATCACCAAAGGTAATAATATGCCAAAGATCAAGATCTTTTGATTTCACATAAGTTTCGAATCTATTTTTCCAATATAAAGATCCATCACTTTCAAATAGTGGTGGTCTTTGCATAGATTTCCCTTCTAAATATTTTAAAGATTCCATAGATCGTTACAAGTTTTAAAATAAAATATATTTTAAAAAATCTTGCTAGACGTGGCTCTGATACCAATTGTGGAAAACTAAAAAGGGGGGTTGAATAGTTTTACGTCTTTTTAATTTGTTATAAAAGATTGTTAGAAAGTTTTCGTAGTTTTCAAATATTTAGATTCGATGCTATATGAAATCAAGTCATGCACAATATGAACAACACTAAATATGTACTATAAAGCAATAATAATGTAAGTAAAGAAATAGATGAGAGTTGGAAAGATCGAACCGCGAGACAAGAGATTTATAGTGGTTCGGCTACAAGGTCACCTTCCTTGCCCTACTCCACTCCCCGAGCACCTAACTCGAGAGTTTTCTTCACTATGTCAACAAGCTCCCTTATGGCGGAGAAAACCTTACACACCAATTTACACACCACAACTACGTCACAACTTATTCACACCTTCTACACGACTATTTTACACCTTTTCACTACTTAATCACACCACTTCTTCACACCTATCTTCTACACACCAATCTTCTTCCTGACTATCTTCTACACACCAATCTTCTTCACAACTATCTTCTACACACCAATCTACTTCACAACTATCTTCTACTTCACAACTAGCAACTAACCAATCACACTATATATATATATATATATATATATATATATATATATATATATATATATATATATATATATATATATATATATATATATATATATCTAACTAAACTATCTTCTAACAAATATTCACAACTAATCACACAATGAGATGAATATAATGATGATGCTCTAACAACTTAGATGTGGAGATCACAACAAGTTGTAATTCTTCTTGTCTTGAGGGATAGAAGTATTATTCTCTTGCACTTGATAGGATGATCTTTGGATCACTTTGAAACAAAGATTTAAGAATGTATGATCAAAGGATTTAGAGATTGGAAATGGAGATCTAGAACAAAAAGTATAGGAGTGCAAAAGGTGAGAAAAATTCCAGATTTAAGGTGGTATTTATAGGCAACAAATTCTGACAGAGGAGCGTGGCCGGTCCCCTTAAATCAAGGCCAGCCCCCTTAAAATTATGGGGACCGCCCCTTATAATTAAGGAGGCCGCCCAACTGTAACGGCCAGAATTTTTGTTTTTTAGTGGGGAAAGTTTATTTGGTGAAAAACTAACTGATTTTGTTTAAAAGTTTGAATTCATATATTTAGTATGAATAAAACATTTTTCTTTATTACCAAAAGTGTTTTTCAAAAATATATAATATGTTTATATAAATAAATAAACTTTGTAATACTTAATTAAATTTCCCTTTGATCATAAATTGCATTAAACACTTTGTTTATTCATACCTTAAGTGATTTGGATGTAAAGAGAAAATGTTAATCAATAAGTACTTGTTTAAGTCACAAGTTTTAGTTTTATGAGTTTATATTTTGTAATAATCAAAACATAGAGATATTGATAATATGTTAATAATGTTTTTAGGCATTATTTATGTCAACAGGAGGTATAAGAGACCTCATCAAGCATGAATCTCACAAGTCAAAATACTCCATCCACCATGGTTCTGACAAAATGTACCACGACCTAAAGAGACTTTACTGGTGGCTAAACATGAAAGCCGACATTGCTGAGTTTGTCGGAATATGTTTGACTTGTTCACGAGTAAAGGCAGAATACCAAAAACCTTCAGGATTATTAACCCAACCCGAGATACCCGAATGGAAATGGGAACATATTACCATGGACTTCATCACCAAACTACCCAAAACCTCCACCGGTTTAGATACCATCTGGGTCATAGTAGATCGTCTAACCAAATCTGCTCACTTCCTACTGATCAAAGAAACTGACGAGATGAGTACGTTCGCGCAGTTATACCTCAAAGAAATAGTGTCATGACATGGAGTGCCTATTTCAATCATCTCCGACCGAGATAGCCATTTCACCTCTCATTTTTGGAAGACTTTGCAAAAAGCCTTGGGAACCAAATTAGATATAAGCACGACTTTTCACCCCCAAACCGATGGACAGAGTGAGAGAACCATCCAAACCTTAGAGGACATGCTTAGAGCATGCGCCATCAACTTCGGGAAAGGTTGGGATAGACACCTACCATTGGCCGAGTTTTCCTACAACAATAGTTTCCATGCCAGTATTAAGGCAGCACCCTTCGAAGCACTTTATGGTCGAAAGTGTAGATCACCTATCTGTTGGGCCAAAGTTGGAGAGACACAACTTACCGGGCCCGATCTCGTTCATGAGACAACGGAAAAGATAGTGAAGATCAAACAACGTCTGCAAGCTGCCAGAGATCGGAAGAAGAGTTATGCTGACATAAGACGAAAACCCATGGAATTCCAAATAGGAGACAAGGTCTTGTTAAAGGTATCTCCTTGGAAAGGAATGATACGTTTCGGAAAAACGTGGAAAACTAAACCCTAGGTATATTGGTCCCTTTAGGATCCTAGAAAGGATATGACCGGTTGCTTACAAACTAGAACTACCCCTAGAACTTAACCGAGTGCACGACACCTTCCATGTATCGAACCTAAAGAAATGCTTGTCCGATGAATCTCTTGTTATCCTTTGGAAAGAGATTCAGCTCGACGACAATCTTGTCTTTACGGAAGAACCCGTGGAGATCATGGATAGGGAGGTCAAACAACTAAAACACCACCGCATTCCCATTGTTAAAGTTCGTTGGGACTCTAAGCGAGGACTGGAGTACACATGGGAACGCGAAGACCAAATATGCGACAAATACCCACACCTCTTCTCCCAGGCATCACCGACGACCGTTTCAGCTTGAATTCCGGGACGAAATTCACTGTAAGGGGTATGTACTGTAACCACCCGTAATTTCCCTAATGAATAGTAAATGCTATCTTATAATTTACGAATCATTATGATAATTAAAATCATTTTTACCGATAACAAAAATTTTGTTTGTTAGTCGAGTTACATTTTTATGATCACAACGGCGTTTGTGATTATCGTTTACCTTGGAACGCGCTTACACACGAACCTAGATAGTCTAAGTATCGCGAATTAACTTTTATAACTAACGTTTATTAAGTGACGTAATAATTAAATATATATATATATATATATATATATATATATATATATATATATATATATATATATATATATATATATATATATATATATATATATATATAATCCGATAAATTAACCAAATGCGTTCTAATAAACTCCCAAGCTCACGAAAATTTCCCCGAACGCTCAGTAGCTACTTCTAACTCTGACACGACTTTCAAGACGAGCCATTTGGGCCTACACACCCATTGGGCCTCAGCCTAGTTTCTACTACACACATACACAACCAAACAGACCCTTTTAGTTTTTACTTTTTTTCTTTTGGGCCTAGTCCACCCCGTAAGCCCATCAAACCCCCCAAGCCCAACTCCCTTCTAATTATTTCGAACCAAACTTGATTACCTTGTCTCAATTACACACAATTTTTACAAACGACACCCATATATTTTTACATCACTCATTTCACCTCCTACCCTAGAATCATACGCGACAAATATCTTTCCCTATCATGTACATTTGCTCACAGAAAATCAATCAAAGCTTATGCTTGTTTTTGCGTATCCACAAAAACCAAAAATTCCACTTTGAGTTTACAAAGCCTCGTACCCTTCCAAACTTGGCACCAAAGTTTCTTGAGAACCTTTAAACACGTTTTTATGGTGCCTTGACCTTCTACAAACTCATAAATGAGTCAAAACAAGATTAAATGATGTTTTCTTGTATCTTTCCTCTCGTTAACATGCCACAAGGACGAATACGTGTGTCCTCTCCTATTTTTCACACGTTTTAAGTTCAAGAGGTAGCAATGAGACTTTCTAGTGGTGCCACCCTTAGTTTAAAAAGAATTGACCTATCCTTAAACTATTTTTTCATGTTTCCTTTTTGTTTTCTTCTCGGCAAACATTCACAAGGACGAAAGATTGCACCAACAACACTATTTGCCTAAGAATCCTCAAACAAACCTTTGTTGACCACGTTTCATCACCTCCAAACGCAAACATGCACCTCTTGTTGTTTTCTTGTTACTCACTTGTGCACAAGGACGATCCACTAACTATACACAATCATCACTTCACAATTTGTGCTACTATACCTCGTACCCCTACCCTTGGTCACTAAGTTTCATGTTTCCCACGTTTCATAAACCTCTCGTATATATATACATGCATACATGCATGTGAACGAGCCATGCATATTACTAACTCACACCTCCACTCACAAAACTAGCTTCTAAGTTATTTTGGTGAACCTATAACCTTGGTGAGCTTTGGGAAGGATCGTATCAAGTAGATTGTGCACTAGGGAGTCAAGTTCTAGCCTACCTTGCTCGTTTCTAACCTCCACGTCTCATTTTCTACTCCACCATTTGGTGAGGTGAGCAAACCCACTCTTTCTAATATTTCCTTCGCATTTCATATTTATTTTACTACACATTTACTTTGCCTACTTTCTCATTAATAATAATATATAACGTGCACTTATTAATAGCTAAAATATAAGATTAACACGTTATAAACCTATGTTAGTAAGGCACCTTTCACTAATAACTACTTATAAGTACAAAATATAACACGTTTCTAAGTTCACTTGACCCAAACGTTTCAACTCTAAAAACACTTAGAATATATTTTGGTAAAAATTGTTTTACGCTTGGTTTATGTCGAGACACTTGGACCTAGTATCTTTTTAACTGTTAGCATTAAAATTATGTAATAGAAAAGTGATGGTCATTCTCATAAATATAAACTTTGTATGTCGTGTGGTAGGTATAGTGTTTGGGCTATGGACTTAGTAAATCTAATATCTTAAGTGTTATGTCATGTAAGCCTTTTATATGAATGTAATGCAAGTCCAAGCCCAAGCCCATAGAAAGCCTTTAGGGCATCATCTCTTATGTACTATATAAACACCTCAAAGGCTCATTTGAGGTGTGTGCTTGTGTGTGTAATATGTGTGCCTCTTTTGAATAAAGTTCTCTTCATCTTATACTCTCTTTATTATTAAACGCCACATACATATATTCAAGTCACCATCTTTACTTCATTTACGTGCTATATTTGTGTTAAAGTTGATAGTTTTAGGTCCTACAAGTGGTATCAATCGCCTAACAATGATTTAGGAGTGTGTGGTAATCATTTTCATCAAGTTTTTTTTCTTTAAAGTTGCGTTTTTTCATAAAAAATCTGGGCTTTTCCTTAAAAAGCTTTGATTTTTACAAGTTTTAGTGTTAAAGTTGTTTTTATTGAAGTTTTAGTGTTTCTAAGTGTTTTGGGAAGCATTTGATCAAAAGAAACAAGTGGAAAAAGTGTTTTTGGTTGAAAAAATCATATTTTTAGCCGTTTGGGTCATCTTACGCGTAAATATGACAAGCACTACCAAGTTCTTAGCTGGAAATTGTACTTTTTGGTACTTTTACGCATGAGTTTTAGCAAAATACCTCTTTTCTACGCATAACTTGGATTCCTACGCTTAAGTTTTAGCAGAAAACCCTTTTCCTAAGCAAAAGATTTGAATCCTACGCCTAAGTTGAATTTCTACGCATAAGATCCTATGCTTAAGTCTGTTTCTACGCATAAGTTGGAGTTCTACGCGTAAGATTGAAGTCTTTGCATAAGTTCTACGCCAAACATTGGATTTTACGCATAAGATCTACGCAGAAGGTTACTCAGTACTTTCCTAGCTTGGACAAGTTAGTGGAATACTTCGACACGGGATATCTTTCAAGCTTGGACAAGTTTGAGATATTTGTTTGGTTCTTTAACCTTACGCATAAACCATATCTTACGCATAAGTTATAGCTTACTCGTAAAGTTCAAGTTTACGCATAAACTTTGTGTTTACGCTTAACCTTACTCTTTACGCATAACCTTAAGCTTACACATAAGATCCAAGTTACGCGTAAGATTTTAAGTTAACCATAAGATTCAAAGTTAAGCGTAAGATTCACTGTTTACGCATAAGTTCAGGGTTTATGCATAAGAATTTGACTTTTGACAACCAAACTTCAAACGGCCATAACTTTTGAACCGTAACTCCGTTTTCGACGAATCAACTGTCAAAACGACCGTGAGACAGAGAAGGACACGTTGAATCAAATTACACTAAACACAAATCCTACTTTGTTGAATCGATCCAAGATCAACTTTATCATTTATCAATGGCAACTCAGCAAGACATTCATGCAGCCGGTGCCGAAAACCGACCTCCCATGCTGTCAAAGGGTGGTTACTCACAGTGGGCTAGTAGTATGATGCGCTATCTTAAGAGCAAACCAAATGGAAAGCTTCTTATCAAATCCATTGTGGAAGGACCCTTCAAACCAAGACAACTACTAGACCCTGGAGATCCTAATGGAACCCCCCAGTACAACCATACTACAGAGATCAGAATGAGACTGAGTACACTGAGGAAGACAGACAACAGATAGTAGCTGATGATCAAGCATTTCATCTCGTTGTTCTTGGTCTACCTGAAACCACTTATGCAACTGTTGACAGTGAAGGAAGTGCTCATGTAGTCTGGGAAAGAGTCAAGAGGTTAATGTATGGGACAGACATCGGGAAATAGGAAATGGAAACACAATTGCTCAAGGAACTTCGCAAGTTTACTTCAATTCCTGGTGAATCCATAGAGTCGTACTACCTCAGGTTCTGTAAGATCATGAATGATTTATCGAGACACAACCTCAGTCAGACAAACATTGCTAACAACACCAATTTTTTGAATGAGTTACAACCAGAATGGGGAAGATACGTCACTATTGTTTATCAGACAAAGAATTTGCATGAAGTGACTTATGATCAGTTGTACGACTTCTTGAAGCAAAATCAAGCTGAGGCTAATGAAGTAAGGGCCGAATTACTTGCTAAAAAGCATGATCCTCTAGCATTAATGGCTAATACACCAACACCTTTACCAGTGAACACACAACAACCATCATCATCTTCCACTCACAACTACATGCAACCATCCTACATTCAACAACCAACACCTGTCTACCAACAACAATTCTACCCACAACAACAACATGTTATTCCACAACAACAATACCCACAATTCCAAGAACCGGAATTCACTGACAATGATGAAGCTACTACAGCCTTGACACAAGCGTTTGCTTTTCTAACAAAGGCATTCCAAAGACGTTATTCTACACCAACAAACGACAACCAAAGGATTCATCGAACACTCGCAACAAGCAGATTGCTCAGCGAGTTTCCATATGGGCAACGGAGGCCAAATGGTTGGAGTTTATGGGAATCAGCAGGGATATGCTACTGGATTTAATATAGGTAATCAGAATCAGAATGCATGTCAGTATGCAGGGAATCAATATGGTAAGTATGCAGGGAATCAGATGGGTCAGTTTGTTGGAAATTAGAGGGGTCAGAATGTTGGTAATCAGGCAATGGGTAATCAGATTAGGAATGTGGCAGCTCCAGTTGTTGGGATTAATGGAAATGTGAATCAGGGTAATCCGGTAAAGTGTTTTAACTGTCAGGGTGTAGGTCATATGGCAAGAAACTGTCCTACTAATCCGAACAAGAAATATCTAGAGTACTTGCAAAAAGCAGTGCTGTTGGCACAAAAGGAAAAGGCAGGGTTTCAGTTGAATGCAGAGGAAAATGATTTTATGGCTCTTATGGATGACATGGAAGATAGAGAGGATATCGATGCGAACTGCATCTTCATGGCAAATCTTCAGGAAGCTAAGTATGACACGGATTCTAACACACTTCCTGTTTACGACACCAGTGCACCATATGAGGTATCAAACTTCAACACATGTCACAATAATGATATATTTGATATGTCTCCTCATGAGGAACATCATTCTGAGAAGCTAGCACCCACTTATGATATATACCTGGATACGCCAAGTAGTAGCAATACTCCTTCAGCAACTCCAGATGTGAATCATAATGGAGGCTTCGTTTCACAGCATGCTGAGAATGATGAGGAAACACGTGCTTTATTTGAATCATTATTGAACAATTGTGGTATTGAAATTGAGAAAGTTAAAAAGGTCAATCGCGAAGTTAAGGCCACGAATGAGATATTGACCACTGAGCTTGAGAGATACAAGAAAAATTCAAAAAGTTTTCAAATTGACAAAAAACGCGAGTCAGAATTTGAAATTGGTTATAAGAAGTTACTTGTTAAAGATAGGGAATTGCAAAACAAATTTGATACTCTTGAAATTAGTTCAGCAAAAACCATTAATTCTTTGAAACAAGAAATTTCTGATTTAACAAACCAACTTTTAAAACAAAAATCAGCTTATATCAATCTTGAAAAAGAAAGGGATGAGTTGAAAAAGGACTTTGAAAAGAAAGAAGATAAAATTTTAGATGAAATCATAGAGTCAGAACACAAGATTGCAAAACTAGAAGAATTAGTGGTTAAGTCGGGTCAGTCAAGTCAAACAATGAAAATGATTTCAAATCAAACTAATCCGATTTACCATACGAAACACAAAATGGCTCTTGGTAACACAACTCCTTGTAATCTCAAGAAAGCTCAGCAATAACAGAATGTTTTGTATAATGGTAATCTTATTTACACCAAACATGATCCTCCAATCGTTCGGGATTCTGTGGAAACGATGGAACTTTTCGAAGAGAGCATAACTAAAATGAAACAAAAGGATTTGAAACCCATTGATTACAACAAATTGAACAAACTTTCGAGAATTACTTTCGTTCCACAAAAAGAACCATCAGTGTTTTCCATAAAACGACCATTCTGAAAAATGTTTTCTAAGAAAGTAGTTGCTTCCAAATCGATTTCTAACATGGAACAGATTTCCTCAAACAACAATTTTAACATAAGTGCTGCAAGGGGATATCTTAATGATATTAAAACCAGAATTGGGCAACTTAAAACGACTTTAGAATCTAAAACGAGACTTAATGAGATCAACTGGAATTCCACGGTTCATTTACAGCTTAAAAAGATTCTTGAAAGTGATTTTGCTCCTCAAATTAATAACATTCATGCTCGTGTCATTCATTTTGAACAAGCGTTTTTGAAGGAAACAGCTGACTTCGTCACGGATCACAAATCCATGATAAAGAAGGCTAATGAATCTTTTGAGCAAATCAATGTTTTGGAAAACCTAAATGATTCTCTCTTCGAAGCTGTTATGACTACTGATATTATGTCCATCATTTTACAAACTTATTCTGTTCAAGAAAATGAAAGACTGAGAGCTGAAACCTCCGCAATTGTTTCAAAATATGAAAATGCTCTTATTAAACTTGAAAAAGAAAATGTGTCATGTTTTAAACAACTTGATAGAAAAAGAGAAGAATGCAAGTATGACAAACTGTCGTATGAGCGTGCCTTCAAGAACATGAAAGAGCAAAATGATCTTTTGAGGGCTTAGCTTGAAAGTCAAAAAGGAAAGGGTGAGGAAACTAAGTTTGCAAAACCATCGACTTCGGAGAAACCAAATGTTTCAAACACGGTTAACAAACCAAAAATGTCAGTTTCACGGTTTGCTACAAAAGTCGATGAGCAAAAGGATTTGACAAAACCAGTCACTCCAACACCCTTACCCAAGCAATGTGAAAATGAAAAGATTGTTGATAAAGGAAAAGAGGTTGTCGATACACCAAAAGTGATAGCACCTGGCCTTTTTAGGATTAGTCCCACTAATGCATCTGCCTCCACATCTAAGACAAATGCGTGCAAAAAGGATAATTCTAAAGAGTCTAGTGATGCTAAAAAGGACAACAATATAAATCCTAACGCGTGTTCCTTACCTTCTACAGGATTAGAAAGCACCTCGAGGAGCAGCAGACTAAAGCCTAGGAGCAATACAAGGAACAATAGAGTCTCGTCTGCCTCTACGAGTAGTAGCAAGAATAAAGTTGAAGAAGTAGAAGAACACTCTAGGAATTTATCGCTTTGTAATAAGAAACATGATTCATCTGAAAGTAATGTCGAAAGTATTGGTTCTAATGCATGTAATGACTCTGTTTGTTTAATATGCAAGAAATGTTTAATTAATGATGTTCATGATGAATGTGTTTATGAGAATGTGAATGTTACGCCTGAACAGAAGTATGTTCCAGAGGGAACTAGTGCTAGATCTAGATCTATAGAAAGATTAGTTGCACGCTCTAGGTCTACCACTAGTAGTCGAATGCCTAAGAACTACCTTAAGTTTTGTATGTGGATACCAACGGGTAGAGAGTTCATTCTTCAGAATGGCAAATTGGAAGTTGTTCAAAATAAACATGTAGCAACCTTTGATGTGTGTGATTCGGAATTTACTCCAAACCCTATGGAACCAAATTTAAAACGGTTTCCAAATACAAACTCTTCTGTTCTTGGCAGGTTATCAAAATATGTCTTTGGATCGTCGACTCGGGTTGCTCCAAGCACATGACCGGGAATTTAAAGCTGCTGATCAATTTCGTCTGGAAATTCATGGGAACTGTACGCTCTGGAAATGATCATGTAGCAGCTATTCAGGGTTATGGAGATCTTCGGTTTGGGAATTTTTTAATCACTCGAGTTTACTACGTCAAAGGGTTGGGACACAATTTGTTTTCAGTTGGGCAGTTTTTGTGATGCAAATTTAGAAGTTGCATTCAGGAGAAACACGGTTTTTATTAGAAATTTGGTTGGTGATGATCTCTTAACTGGTAATCGTGGTACAAACTTGTATGATATCGACATCACCCAAATGGCTTCTACATCACCAATTTGTCTTATTACAAGGGCAACCGAAACTAAGTCCTAGCTGTGGCATAGAAGATTATCCCATCTCAATTTTGAAACCATAAACAAGTTAGCCAAAGACAAAATCGTCACTGGACTTCCTAAGTTCAAATACACCAAGGATCACCTATGTCCATCATGCGAACAAGGAAAAAGCAAAAGAGCATCATATAAACCCAAAACCGTACATAGTTCGGAAGCAAGGTTACATATGTTGCACATGGACTTATGTGGCCAAATGAGAGTTGAAAGCATTAATAGAAAGAAGTATATTATTGTTATTGTTGATGATTATTCAAGATATACATGGGTAAAGTTTCTGAGGTCAAAAGATGAAGCACCAGGTACTATCATTACCTTTCTGAAGCGTATCCAAGCTCTACTTCAAGCTCCAGTAAGGATTGTAAGAACAGATAATGGCACATAATTCACAAATTAGGAGTTAAGAACCTACTTTGAAGATGTGGGAATCACTCACCAAACATCAGTTGTTAGAACTCCACAGCAGAATGGGGTAGTTAAAAGAAGAAATTGAACTCTTGTGGAAGCTGCTCGTACAATGCTGATTTATTCCAGTGCACCACTATTCTTATGGGCTGATGCTGTTGCCACTGCTTGTTTCACTCAAAACCGATCTCTAGTACATCCAAGATTCAATAAAACCCCATATGAGCTAGTGAACAACCATAAACCTGACATCTCTTACCTTCACGTGTTTGGCGCTTTGTGCTATCCAACGAATGACAGAGAAGATCTAGGGAAGTTAAAAGCTAAGGGTGATATTGGAATCTTCATTGGATATTCAAAAAACTCGAGGGCATTCAGGGTGTATAATAGAAGAACTAAAAGGATAATGGAGACGATGAATGTGAAGTTTGATGAGATTTCACAAATGGCTTCTGAGAGAAATGCTCTAGAACCCACGCTTAATCCAATGGCTTCTAATCAAAACGGATTAGGACCCGCACCAAACCATCAGACTTCTGGACACATCAGTTCAGGACTCGTGCCTCAAGGAGCTCATTCAACAAACACGGAAAAATCTTCCGAACAAGAACTGGAAAATTTCTTTGAGTTAATGTTTGATGAATACTATGGTGGAACTTCGACAAATGCATCTCCACAACATTCCGCTGCACCCGCTCAAAACCATGAACCACAACCACCATCACAAGATGCATCTACTACAATCGAAGCTGAAACACCAACTACCTCAACATCATCTACATCTACTCCAGCAACTCCAGTACTTGAAACTGTTCTACCAAGAGTTGATGAGCAAAATCAAATCACAAATTTTCAAGAAGAACCAACAAATAATTCAAACGATGTTGC
This sequence comes from Artemisia argyi, assembly GCA_030686995.1. Lineage (NCBI taxonomy): Eukaryota > Viridiplantae > Streptophyta > Magnoliopsida > Asterales > Asteraceae > Artemisia > Artemisia argyi. The sequence goes on from CM060703.1 coordinate 87,876,075, forward strand.
GTTAGAAGAAGAAGAAATATTTGAAAACCCATTTGCAACAGACTCTGCTGAATCTTCTTCAAGGTTATAAGAACCATCTAACACACATTCGTTAAACCCAAGGTACCCTTCTACGTTTCAATGGACAAAAGACCATCCAATAGAACATGTTATTGGTGAACCTTCAAAGCCAGTTCAGACAAGGAGACAACTTGCCACCGATCTCGAATTGTGCATTTACATTTGCTCAATCAGCCTGAAAGAACCAAAAAATATTCGGGAAGCAATAGCAGAAAACCCTTGGATAGAAGCAATGCAGGAGGAAATTCTTCAATACCAGTTACATGATAGTTGGGAACTTGTTGAACGACCACTTGATATACGTGTTCTTGATCTCAAGTGGTTGTGGAAGAACAAACTGGATGAGGAAATGACTGTTATTCGCAACAAAGCTCGTCTCATGGCTAAAGGTTATCCACAAGAAGAAGGGATAGATTTTGAAGAATCATTCGCGCTTGTAGCTAGACTTGAAGCAGTCCAGATCTTCTTAGCCTATGCAGCTCACGAAAACATCACAGTCTATCAGATGGACATTAAGACAGCTTTCTTGAATGGAACTCTGAAAGAAGAAGTGTATGTGAGTCAGCCAGAAGGATTCGTTGACAAAGATCATCCAGACTACGTCTACAAGCTTAAGAAAGCCATTTATGGTTTAAAACAAGCTCCAAGAGCGTGGTATGACGAACTATCATCTTTCTTGCTCAAAAACAATTTCACAAATGGAACGGTTGATGACACCTTGTTGACCAAAAAATTCAATGATGATATTTTGATCGTTCAAATTTACGTGGACGACATTATTTTTTGATCAACCAATCCTAACCATTCAAAACATTTTGAAAATCTAATGAAAAGCAAATTTGAAATGTCCATGATGGGGGAACTAAAATTCTTTCTTGGTTTACAAATACATCAATCCCCTCGTGGTATTTTTATCAATCAAGCTAAATATACAATAGATATTTTGAAAAAACATGGAATGGAAAACTGTGATTCTGTTGGTACACCAATGGTCACTTCACCAAAAATAGGTGCTGATTTATTTGGGAAACTCATCGATCCGAAGAAATATCGGAGCATGATCGGTTCTCTCATGTACCTAACTGCTAGTCGACCCGATATTCAATTTGCTGTTTGTTTGTTAGCACGGTTTCAGGCAAAGCCTACCGAACTTCACCTCAATGAGGTTAAACGGATCTTTCGGTACCTACGAAGCACCATCAATCTGGGACTTTGGTATCCGAAGGATTCGGGGTTTAATCTAACAGCATTTTCAGATGCAGACCATGCCGGTGATCAAGTTGCAGCAAAGAGTACATCAGGTGGAGCACAATTTTTGGGTAAAAAGCTAGTAAGCTGGTCGTCAAAGAAACAGGATTGTACTGCACTATCAACCGCCGAAGCCGAGTATGTGTCTCTATCTGTGTGTTGTGCCCAAGTTCTTTGGATGCGGACACAACTCAAAGATTATGGCTTTACTTTTGACAGAATACCTATGCATTGTGACTCAAAAAGTGCCATAGCCATCTCGTGCAATCCCGTACACCACTCAAAGACGAAGAATATCAAAGTCTGCTACCATTTCATCAAAGAACATGTAGAAGAGGGTACTGTTGAATTATTTTTCGTTAAGACGGATTACCAACTCGCCGATCTATTTACTAAAGCCCTTCCAAAAGAACGGTTTGACTATTTAGTTCGACGAATTGGCATGCGAAGCCTAACTCCTGAGGAGCTACAACGTCTTCTCGAATCTTCTTGAAAAATGTTTTCAAAATCGCTTCGCTGTAAATATTTTTGAAAAAACAAAATAAAAAATTTGAAAAACCAACAAAAACAAAATACAAAAACATAAAATTTTCAAAAAATACAAAAACAATATAAAATCAAAAAATCCAAAAATATTCTTCTCACGACATGTCTCTCGTATAAATCAATATTCTGTACGTGTCTAGAAATGTCTTTCAACAATGATACGGACATGTACAGATGCTTGAACGGGAGTTCTTTAAAATATTTTTCTAAAGCATGTCGTTCCTCAAAAGTTTCTTCACTATGGCTTTCGTATACTTCAGTACGAAACCCGGACCCTAATGATGACTTCTAATTATTTCTAATCAAGGACTCGTATTTTCAAGGATGAAATGTTTTCAAAAAGTTCGAGTCTAAACAAACGAAAACGACTTCAAACAAAAACTCGTTTTCAAATCATAATTCTTGAGCACTTTTTCAAGATTCATCAAAAGATTTTTCAAAATCTTTCAAATGAGTGCTCAAGATAACTCCCTCAAAACCCTTAATTGATGTTAAAATGTGCTATCATTAAGGGGGAGTACAAAAACAAAATTGTTCTGAATTCATGCAAAAACAAATCTGTCTTTCTCTCCAAAAGCTTTTTCTTAATCAGTTGATATCAAAAATATCACGATATGCTATTTTTGAGGGGGAGAAGACATGATAAAAATGTGATCAAAGATGTTTAAAGTTTGTGACTGAATCTTAGAAGAGCTCGACTCAGTGAGTACCAATGAATTGATGAAGCTTAAAATGTTAGTAATCGAAAAGACTCGTCCTGGACGGGTAATAATTTCAAGATAGTCTAACTAGTAATGTAAGCGTGTCTCGAATAGGACTTGTCTGAGTAGAATGTACCGTATCGAGAGACTTTCTTTGGACTAGACCAGGATGGGTAATAACTTCAAGCTAGTCTAACTAATGATGTAAGCGTGTCTCGAATCGGTCATGTTCACTAAAAGTGGATCAATTCAAAAAGTGCAACTCCTCACGCATGTGAAAATTTCTTAAAAATCCATGAGCACATGTGAAGGGGGACTCCTTCAAAAGTTGCAAAACTCTCAAAGTGGTAACAACAATGTGTTTTATTATCATAAACACTTTGAGAGATTTTCAATAACATGGTTTCTTGGTAATTATAGGATAGTCATGGAGTTATAAGGTGACTAAGGTTAGGGAAAACCATCCTATGATCCGCCAGAGCTGGAGGGATCTACCCAAGGAAAATTCCAATAGATTAGAATTAGAAGTCCTTAGGTATGATTGAAAAAAGGAGAAAATGAGAAAGGAGAAAGAAGGGGTTGAAGAATTAAAAAGAAAAGTTATGAAAAAGGGTGAAAAGAAATAGGCCTCCATATGTTCAACCTTAGGGCAGACACCGGGTTCAATTCGTATGCTACTGGTTGTTGCTAAGGTGACACCGGTATTGAAGATTAAAGATGTCATGGACCCAGTGACGCATTGCACTAAACCTTCTTAACTACTCAAGTTCTCTTAAAAGAGCTTGTTTCATTCTCATGGGGAACCGGTGTAATCTATCGACCTGTCTCTTAGAGATGGTTGATATTGAAGCAGGAGACCTCTCCCTACTCTCCGCATAGGAAACCTAATGTGCACTTATCGAGTCTAGAGACCCGAGATTCATCAAAAGATCTCATAGGAACACATGATATTTGTACACTGGTTGTTCATCATTAAGGACACCAATTGTAAACTTAAGAGTCCTACGCAGATCTTAGCAATCTGCCGAGAACAATTATGAGAGGATTAACATTTGTGATTCTCAATGATTGAATGGAAATTCCTGCCAGGGTCAACATCAAGCAGCCCTGACAGCAGGTCACTTCGGTAATTCTTTATGGGTTACGCTTAGTGTTCGCGGTGGTTTCAAAATGGTCTACAGTCGTGGAGTGATCCCCAGCGACTCACCCATTCGTTGAGCTACTTAGTAGGTCTCGTAAGCTCCCTCGCGAGTATCCGTAATGGGAACGGCCTTGGTAAGGGTTAGAAGGAGTCTTCACACTATGTTGTTGACGATCTCTAATTTTTATATGTAAGTACCGGTTGACTTATTGCTAACTGTTTACCTGCAGCTACACATCACCTCCATGGCGATAGATTCCACATGCTCATACATACATCTCAAAGTCAATGAAAGCTCCCTCAAAGATCTGTGCAACACAAAGTTCAAAGAAAGATTCTACACCTAAAAGAAGAATCTACAAAGTATAAAGTCTAAGGATCAAAGTGAAAGAAAGGGAACTACGTGCATGAGCATGTTGGAATGGCGAACAACCACCACTGATGCAAAAGTGACAAAAGGCAGATTGCTCCACATCACAAAAGAACAAAGTACGATGAAAAATCAGTTATCAAAGATCACAAAGCATGAAGGAACAAAGACTAAAGGCTACCTACTACGACACACAATGGTCAACAACAAAGAACAAAGAAGACCTAATCACGTGATGGTCATTCTCATAAATATAAACTTTTTATGTCGTGTGGTAGGTATAGTGTTTGGGCTATGGACTTAGTAAATCTAATATCTTAAGTGTTATGTCATGTAAGACTTTTATATGAATGTAATCCAAGTCCAAGCCCAAGCCCATAGAAAGCCTTTAGGGCATCATCTCTTATTTACTATATAAACACCTCAAAGGCTCATTTGAGGTGTGTGCTTGTGTGTGTAATATGTGTGCCTCTTTTGAATAAAAGTTCTCTTCATCTTATACTCTCTTTATTATTAAACGCCACATACATATATTCAAGTCACCATCTTTACTTTATTTACGTGCTATATTTGTGTTAAAGTTGATAGTTTTAGGTCCTACATAAACCATACACATGACCTAGTGATTTTAAGGCCTAATCTATTAGTTTACATGTCAAACTAACGAGTCATGTAAATAACTCACTCTTATAAACCCATTCGAACCCTCGTTAAACCCCAAAGCAAGTCACATTTTTCTTAAACTTAAAACTACGTTTGGGCCTAAAAGCCTATTAAGCTGAAAATAAGCTTTTCGTGTAAGTTGATCGTATAAGCTATTTTTCAAACTTTTTAGTGTCTAAATATGAGTCCAATGCCAAGCCCAAAAGTTTCCCAAGCCCCAAGATTTTAAAAACCTTAACGGGCCTTAAGTTTAGCTCGTTAAAGGCCCATAAGCTCAAAATAAGCTCTTCTGAAGAATAAGTTGTTTCCTCAGCTTAAATAAGCAGTTTTAACCTTATTTTGAAAATAAAAATGTTAAGTTTCGAAGTTGGTGAGTTTTGGACTAACTTTGCAAAAGTTTTGTAGTCGAGGGACTAAAACTGTCAAAATGGAAATTTAAGGTGAAAACTGTCATTTTGATGTCTTGTGATGAAAACTGTAAATCTAGAAAAGTTTTGGGTAGAAAATGTAAATATAAGATAGTTTTGGACTATAAATAAAAATAAATAACGTTTTGGACTAACGGTGTAACGTTATGACATTAAGGGGTTAAAATGGAAACTTTTCAAAACTATAAGGTTTTAATGAAATATAAATGTTATAATTTATATTTTATATATATAAGTATTTTAGACAAAACCGATTCGATCAAGCACTTTTCGTTAACTAAATAAAAATATATAACTTATATATACATATATACATCTCTACATTATATATAACAGGAGGCATTTGAAAAATATGTCACCTCATTGCCCAGTCAATGCCCAGTAATTCATTATCAGCCATGTCATCACATTCAGGCCATGTCATCAATTTTATCATGTCATTTTTTCATTATCAGCCATGTCATCAGCCATGTCATCAATTTTATCATGTCATTTTTTCAAAAAATCAACTGCATGATTCGAACTCAAGACCATGTATATATTATGTGGTATGTTACCCACTAAACCACCTTAGCTTTTTGGTTAGATTCTATAGCCAAAACTCTATATAGGATAGCAAGTCAAAATTTATAAACTGCAACCAATTATGTAAAAGAATCCCTACAATTATACGTCAAAAAAAAACCCTGCAGTTCATTCGTAGTATATTTTTTCTCAAAAACCCTAATATCCATTTTTTTCCTAACAATCATTTATCTAACTTTTTCTTTCTGAATTGCAGGATCTTATTTTTAAATTACAAGTTTGGATCATACTAGAAAACCTAAAATCGAGTCATTCATGGCCAAGAAAAGCAATTTTGAAACGAGTTAGTATCTTTCACTTATACAATAATTCGTTAATGATTTTTAAAAAATTCCAGCAAACCATGTCATCTGTGATAAAATCATTGAGTGGAACTATGTTATATTTACATACAATGTTATATCAGTTTTTAATGTGGGGTGTGTAATGTATTTACTATTGTTATTATGACGTATCTTTTGGTTTTATATGAGTTTTTAGTTGGTGATTTGAGACACAAAGATTTAGGTTTTATTTGAGGTTTTAGTTTATTAGAATCAATGCGTTTATATAACTTTTGATTGTGATTATACATATTGATTGGGAAAATATGAGGCTTCCTTTAGTTTAAAATTGACAACCATGCGGTTCTTTTATAGAGGATTTGAATTTAAATAAGCCTATTTTTTGTGGATAGATTGGATTCTTAACCTGTGATTCGTAGAAAATGATCTAAAAGAAAATTTCGGATGGAAGACATGAATTCTTAGTGGGCAGTTGGTGTTATTAGATTATCAAAGTAGTTTAAAATCTCTTAGATCCTACTGAATTTCTTAAACATTGATAGGTGATGGTATATTTGCATCTTAGGAAACTACATAGTAGGTACCTAGAACTTCAGGAGGCACATGCACAGATAAAATATCTTGAAGATGAAAGAGCAGAACAAGCTAATGAGGTAAAAACTCTGACAATCACCACATATCACTTGAAAGAGATTTAGACATTTAAGTTTAGACATGGAGAAACCTTAGCCAACATGCCTGCTATAAAAAGACCCGCTACCTTTTCAATAAGTATATTTTTACGCGTGTTTCCGGTAACACTACAAGAAAAAAGGGATATAGTGACGACAGGAAAATCGTCACTAAAGGTGGAAAAATCGTCACTAAACCGGATTAGTCACGAAAACCAAGGTCGTCACTTGTCGTCACTATAGCTCCGTCACTAAGTTAATAGTGACGAAACTGGAATTTGACACTAAAATTAGTGACGAGCTAAAGTCGTCACTTATTGGGTGTGACAACCCATTTCGTCACTTAATCTCATCACTAAAGTTGCTAAAGTCGTCACTATTTGCTGGAATTAGACACGAAATATTTCGTCACTCGCTGTCAGTTTTAGAGACAACAAAAGGTTGTCGCTATCATATGAAATAGAACGGGTGCTCAATTTATGCTATAAACGCGTTTTAAGTTGGAAAAACTAATAATTAGCATTGAAATTTAAAATACTAATTTCATAATTGATCCAAATACAACAACACATTTTATGTCCACAATCTACCAATAATCACGTTCCTAACAAAAAAAGAGCAAAACCAGCCCATCCATTACCTACTAAAAAAAAAAATTGCCACCTTCGCAAGAAACTAAGTGGGAGGAGCTATTTCATCCAAGTAAATATTTGAGGAGCTGCAGCATATAATCTCTGAATATGAGTCCCATTTGTCAACATTTAACCTGAAACTAAATGCAAGATCGAAATCACCAAATAGTAACCATGAAACCTGAAAAAATCAACTAGTATGCCTGTCCTAGCTGCAAGTCAAAACTAATTTTCTTTCGACCCGTTACCCAAACCAAAACATACCCATCTGTTTTATGACATTGCACGACCCATACATATGAGAAGTATAAGATGAACTTTAAAAATGAAAATAATAGCCTCAGCTGCGCGTGAGTGAAACAGATGCAGCGACTTTAAAAATAAAAATAATAACCTCAGCTGCGCGTGAGTGAAAAAATGCCGCTTTTACAACAGAGTTGGGCTGCAAAAGACAAGTAGAGAATGATCATTAAGTATGTGTGTTTTTGTGTGTGTGTATATACTGGTTATCAAAAAGCATAAACCACAAGGTACACACTTAGTAGGGTGGGACGGTTTAAGTAATAGCATTTCGGGTGGTGCAAGGTTGTTGCTTCTGGGTGCTGATTGGGCACCTGCTGCATTAGTACCTGAGACTCAAAATAAATAAAAGATCAACTACCTGGCAGAGTCAAAGTCGGCAAATTGGGTATCTACCATACTTCATGACTGCTAGGTAAAGGTGGCAAATTGGGCGGGTTGTGGGTGAAACGGGGTGGATAACATGTCGAAACATTTAATTTTTGGTAGAGGTCACATTGAGTTGACTGCAAACCCCTTTTATCCAAATTACTCTTTATAAAAGAGACAAAAAATACACATTAAGTGACTTTGGACCTGTTTAAAGCATTTCCATGAAAGCTATTATCTTTATTTAACCCGTTAAACCCATTAATAAATAGACGGGATGGATGCGTACCTTTCTGTTCATTTCTTGAACAGCAATCCTGCGCATGCTTTCAACGACATCCACATTTACAAGCTTCCGTTTCTTCCCAATGAGCCATCCACGAGGGTAACTGGCAGAGTCAAAGTCGGGTGGAGGAAGTAAAGGTTCAGCTGAAGAAGCTGCTCTACCATTCAAACCCATTATCGGTTCAAGAGGTTCAAAGAGAGCCTTACGTTTCTCCGAAAGAACATTTGGCGGTGGAGTTGTTTCTTCCATTTTGTCATCAGTTGAATTCACTTTGTTCTCGGTTGTTTTATCAGCAGTGTCATATGTAATGTCCTTGTCCAAATTCTTCATGCTAGCTGCAATCATAAAGCTACTAAATCAATAAAAAAGAGTTAACATGTCCTATAACAATACAAGGACCCCTAATTATATTTGAGGCTAAAGCTACCTAGCTTGAGTTGATATAAAAATGCCACTAGACACTACCAACAAGCGAATATTGATTATACTCACCACGAAGGATGGCTTCCTCCATTGGCTCTCCAAAGTGTTTGATGATTTCCTCCAAAGTAATTAGCCTTACTTGGTTGCCTGTGCAATTATATTGCTTATTGAATTTGCTTCTTCTTTGGCTACCTCCACCAAAGAATCCTGCAAAAAAAAAAAAAAAAAAAAAAAAAAAAAAATTCAGTCAGCTGTGAGTCCAGGACAAACATACTCACATACCCTCTATGTGATTCTTACCTGTGCAACAACTAAACGAGCCCGTCTTCTTGCTTGATTCTTGAAGTTCCCCAGCTATAAGTACCTCATCTAGTATATAGTAAGCCTGCAACAAGCGTCAAAACACATTCAATACTTGAACCACACCACATGCTTATTAAGTAGCAACACTCCATAATTTAGAAAGAAATAATTTGACTACTAATTCAACTAACTATAACACCCTCCAAGTGGGCGAAAAGATGATGTACCATGTGAAAATTGAAGATCAGGTTCAGCTCACAAACCTAGCATATAGAAGTTACAAATTAAGGTCAATTTCTAGATAAAAATAAGGTATATTTTAATTTCTAGTTCCTTTTCTTTGACTTTCAAGGTATGGGACTAAATAACATTTTCAAATTATCTAACACTTCACGAAACAATGAACATGAAAAAAAGATTAATGTTGCATCTATATGATAAACATATAATAGTAGAAAATTTTAACGGTATTATGTCACATGGAAAAAAAATTTCTAACGGGGTGATAGAACATCCTTGTTCTTTCACATCGCTAACATTTGCTACATGAGAAATAAATTGTCTTCTTCTAACTTGTCGATACCTAAACACTGCCCAAAATCCATTTATTTCACCACCATAACAACTAACTTCTATAACTGATGTTTCCTCCGGAGATTTAACCGCCCAACTTAACACATTTAAGCTCTTTCAACATTTTCACCAATATTAAGTCATCATTTTATAACTGACGATAATCTAAAGATCCTTGAACCTTAAGCGTATAAGTCATCATTTTATAACTAACGATAAATGATTTGCCACTCAAATAGGCTAATAAATAAGTCTTGTACAATAGCTAACTTATGTCTTTGAGATGGTAAAGGGGGCCATAAAGACATTTATTACCACTAAAAAATATTTACCTTGCGAAGAAGGTTTCTAATACGTGCACTAACCAGCTTCTTATGGAAACTTGCGAAGAGCGTGTGACAGTCCAAATAAGAGCTGCTCATTGGTCATTAAATCATCCTAGAGTTAAACAGTTAATACATTATTATCCAAAAAATAAGAAAATCTCGATTGGAAGCACTGACTTTGATGATAAACAATAAGAAGCACTGACCATGCAATCAAGTCGAGCATTTATGGTTTGTATATCTTTCAAAGGTTGCAACAGATTGGCACGAAGAAGTCTAGTCCTGCGAGAGGAAATATTTTATAAAAACTCACAGTAGTGGATTATATGATGCGAATGAATATTATCATTCTTATACCCTCCGGTGGTTCTTGTTGACTTGAGAATCTGAAATAGACTTCTCTTTTTGTTTCCTGTGCCATTAAGAAACTAGATAAAATGAACTTATGACGGTGTACAAGCCGGCTTCTAAATTCCAAAGCGATTAAATACAAAAAACAAACAAACACATATCCAAACCACAAATTCCTAATTGTAACGAACTCTTATAACAAAGGATTTAAACCTACTCTAAACAACAAATACCTAAACTAGTAATACTTATCCAATTTCAACGCAAACTAGCTTGTAAACATTAATGACCTGGTCAAGGACTTTCATCGAACACTTAGGCGTTATGAGAATAATTCAGCTCAATAGTAAGTCCAGATAATAAAGACTTGCTACATTAATTAGGTTAAAGTGATTCAAATCAAAATCAACAAATCAACTAACTGGATCAAAATCAACTTTGATTAGGTTATTTGATGAACAATAGAATACGTATATCGATCAAAATTAACTAACTGGATCAATGAGCTTACACGGAGATTATATTCAGCGGTGAAAAGCGACGGCGGAGCGCGATGGTGAACCGTGGCGACGGCGGAAAGCGCGGCGGCGGCCGTTGACCGTTAATCGTTAACCGTTGTGCAGGAGAAATGATGTAGGAGAAATGAGAAATGAATGTGTAGGAGAAAGAAGAGTATGATGAAACCCAATAAACTAATTCGGGTCAGGTTGGATCCGCGCTTTTTTTTTGAGAAATGAAAGTGTGTCTCAAGTGTACATTTTTTTTGAACATTGACTAAGCTTTTCTTTTGGTTGACCGAGTGACGATTTATTTTCGTCATTTCATTTAGCTAATAAGAGTATTTGTATATTTTCTTCCTTAAAAAGGATATTAGATACATGATTTTTTTTAACTTTTTTTAACAGATTTTTTCTTTTAAAACTTGAAAAGGAGAAAAATTAAAATATATATATTATTATTGATTTGATTGTGATAAATATATTAATTAATAAAATTGCACTAAGAAAATTATTGAATTAATTTCGATACTCAACTTAGTGACAAAACTTTTTCGTGACTAGATGAGTGACGAAAATTTCGTGACTATATATGCAAGTGACGATATATAGTGACGACATTTATATATCGTCACTAATTAGTGACGAAATATGTAAGTCGTCATTAAATTCTCGTCACTATAGCCCCTTTTTTTTGTAGTGTAAGATTAAACAGTTTGTGTTGAGTTGCACCCTTAGCTTCTCAACTCTGGTGTGGACAAATGTTTCATTTTATTAACAGTGTAAATCCAGAAAAAAAGGAAGATAGGGAATTGACTTATATATAACTTAGCATACATATGATACTGTTGTTAAAAAAAACGTACATATGATAACTTAGAGTTACTTTGCAGGTGGTGAGGCAGCAAACTTAGCAACCTGCTCTGTCAGAAACTCAATTGCAAATGGTCCGTTTGGTCGAGTCAATTTTTAGATTTTTATATATTTTGCTTCTAAGATGAATTAATATGTTGTGATGTGATACATGGCATTATGTTGTTGGGCCTAAAGTCAGTCAATGACTACTGATGCTGCAACACCCATACATGCTGCATTTACTTTAAAAATACAAATAATATATATCCAACTGAAATAGCTATACATTAAGGGTATTTTTTGAGAAGCCTGAGTTTAGCCAAAACGCCTCACCTGAGGTCTTCGAATATCATTTTGCATCCTCATAAGTAACAAATTCATCCATTTACCACCCATGTGTTGTTTAAGAACAACTCTTAAAATATGCTAAGGATAAAATATAAAAATAGAGAGATTAGATAATCTGTGGGCACATTCAAATCCAACTATTAATCAAGAAGCAATGGATACAAACACAATGTGCACCAACAATCTATTGATAATTTGTTTTGGTAAAACAATGCAATCGAAAAACGAATGTGTAGTTCAATGACAACATTTATCTATTTCGCCTTTTAGCATTATTTATACTACTGATGCGAAACAAAGAAAACAAACATGTCACAGATTCAATAACATGACACATGTGGGAGCAGATAACGTGGGAGTGAACCTTCTTCATATTATTAGAGCAGTTTGAAGAGCAGCTCAAAGCAACCCATCTTCAACATTCCCAAGTTGCTGAGAAGGAGCAGATAACATTTAGAAGCTGTGATACATGTTTCTCACAATGGTCACAAGGTATATTTGAAGCTGTTGATGATTATGATTATGTAAGGCACCTTCATGTTGCTATGTCTATATGAAATACTAAACTTAGTTTTATTGATGTCTACTATATGTCAGGTACGGGTTTGAAGTGGGAAGCCAATGACAATTGTTGCTTCCTGACAAAGGTTTTATCCAGCTTGAAAGCATGTTCTTTTATGTCATTATTTGGTTGGTCTATTGCAGGAAACAAGTCGAATTTCAATGATGTAAGTACAAACTTACTACTTCTTTAGGGGTGTTTGTGATTGTTTATCAAAACTGCTTATATGCTTTTTATGTTTATGTTTATGTTTTGATCCAAAATAATTTTCATTGTGTTTGGTTTTGCTATTTATTAAATTATCTGATCATTTTGATTTGTTAGTGAAATAAGCTGCATTGAATAAGCAATTTGGAGTTTTTTATTTGAAACATCTTATGTAGATAAGCAGATCTAACAGCCAATCATGTCTTGAGGTTCGGTTTGGATGTGTTGATTTAATGTATTTATGTGAAGTTCCTAAATTTTAGTCTATTGTTTGTTTTTTTCAGAGATGACGAAGCACCATTACGTGGAGAGTAACTTACGATCAATATACAATACTTATGAGATATATGCGAGTTATGCTGTTCTCTCTATATCTATCTGATATAGATAATTTCCTAGAAATAGTCCCCTACATATAAATGAAGATAATAGTGGTGCCACTAGACTTAAACAGGAAACATATTGATAGCCGTAAGAATTGATGAACTTCAGCTTTTGGATTTTACAAATGATTAGTTATAGTCAAACTGCAATTGAGAATTGCAATGGCTGATTTAAATGATGCTTTGGCCTTTGCTGCTTTGTTTATTTTAGGTAGATGCTCTGACAACAAAGCGTGGGAAGGAAAGGGGATGTGTTGTTGAGCGGCTTTTGAATCACGTTAGCAAAATCTCCAGAACTATACCTATATATTGCCTTTATTTTCTTATGCTGGAAAGAATCAGTGGGGGCGCTTATGACTATAAAAGTGTCATTTGGAGTTTAGGACTGGTGACCCAACCGATCAAAGCCACCACCTTCAGCACCAACCGATCAGTTTTCACAAGAGTTCTGTTCATTTGTCTCTTCGTGGTAAGTTAACATTACAAAATTTCATCTTAAAAGGTTTATACTTCTGCCGAAAGTTATCTAAATCATATTAGGGTAGTTCTTTATGTTAATTATATTATGCGCAAATGAGATATAAGGTTGTGTGAACATCATGGTTGTTATTAATGGCTTCGGGTGTTTTTCATCTTCTTTTTTCCCCTTATGAAAGGCCAACTTGATGCAAAAGCATTTTATCATGCGTATTTGATCTTAATAAGCACTGGAAGAGTCATTGTGGAAGCTGGAACAATGACGAATGATCTGTACAAATGGTTTGATGTAGTGAAGTTTGTGTTTGCCATATTGGGCCATTACACCTGTATAAAACCTGACATCATTATAGACCATGTGGCGATATTTGATGTTCACTTTGCATACCCTGCTCGAACTGGCCACTCCATAACTCGAGATATGCCTAGCTGCCCTGTCTACAGCTGATGGACTCCACCTTCTGGTGATCACATCATGTCTTGATGGTTTGTTAGCTTGTGGAGTTTTTAGGATCATCCTGCTGATCCTTGTGAGGATGCAGCAAAGGCTGAAGGGAATCAAAATGGTAAGGGAATGGTCTACGGAGTGACAAAGAAGAAGAAATTTCTTGAAACTGAAGCGGATTTGATCATACAGTCTGCATATCGTGGTTTTAAAGTGAGGAAATCACAGCCATTAATGAAGCTAAAGAAAATCAGTGGAGTTAGGAAACAGGTTGACGAGCTGAAGAAGCGTATTCAGGATCTGGAATCCTCCTCCTCTACCATACGCATTAATGAAAAACAAAAATTGATTATTGGAGAGATCATAATGAGCCTTCTGCTAAAGCTAGACACTATTCAGGGTCTGCATCCAGTTTTACGGGACACTAGCAAATTAGTTGCAAAGGAGCTTGTGTGTTTACAAGAGAAGTTTGATACTCTGACAGTCGTAAAATCTGAAACCTCGAGTGTAGAAACTGTGTCTAGCACTAAAAAGGTTTCGTATTTAGAAGAGGATGCTAGCCAGGAGAAGTCTTATCAGGGACAAGCACAATCAGATAGCAATGTCGTCAAACTCATGGACTCTGATTTACTGATTTTTTTCAATGCATGGGTATTACAGGTATGTAAAGAACAGATGATATTCAAACCGTGTCGAGGGAGTCGCTTTATTGTCTGCATGATTTGAGGTACATTAATAGGTTCAATCATACTTAGCATCGATTAATTATTTCTTTTCTATTAAGTGATGAATCAAAGGTTGTTTTGCAATTGTCTCTCATCTTAATTTTACAACATTGGAGCTGCTTTGTTGGTGGAAGTTACAGACATAGTTGATGCCAGATTGAATGCAGAGAGTAGTGATGACAGAGGCCGAGGTGATCTTAAGACATAGCAGTAACCCTTTTATATCTAACCATGCTGATATAGTAATCCATCATGTTTAACTTGATCAGCTAACTAACCATTCATTATGAACTCTTTTAATTTCAAGCGTTGGGCCAGATATTTTGTCTGAGGCGACAATGATGAGTATTGTAGCAACCCTTTTTATGTTTCTGATTTTGACGGTTAATTCTTTGGTATAGGATATGGCAAGTTTTGTGAACAAAGATGTGAGACTATTGAAGCATGATAAGTTTATTTATAAAAGGATGCGCTGAATAAGTTTTTTAAAGGTTTAATAAGTCTTTTAAAGGGTGAAACGTTTGAATGACGCTTGTGGGCTTTCAATTCATTTTACCCCTTTAATTGTAAAATCTAATTAAATTGACCCATTTAATCTTATTAAGTTGACCCATTTATAGTATGAGGGTTGAAAACTTGCAACTGCCACCACGGCTGACTGACTCTTGTCATTATTGAAACACAGGGTGATAAGTCTCTCTCAAGGGAACAAGAAAGATAGTTATCTTTAACTTTTAATTTGAAGGAATCAGCGACAGTCTCAATGTCGACTTCAGTGTTACCCCGGGTTTCATCCTATGAAATTATTGATCTCCTTGACCCTTCGTCTATGAATTTGCAAGTAAGTTTGACCCCGTAGTAACTTTAAATCTTACAGTGGTTACAGTAATAAATTTCTGTTGTGCTAATTTTAGTTATTTTCAGCTACGGGAGGATGTTAAGAAGGGTGTTTAGGTGGAAAATCTAACTGAATTTGAAGTTCACACTGTGGGTGATATACTTAGGCTGCCCGCTGCTGAGTCAGGTATTTATACAATCTCTATACAAAGTTGCACTAACATGTTGTCTTTATATTTCTCTCCTCATTTTTGTGGTTATGGTGACAGGGTTCTGCAATTAGGTGAGTCGTTGCAACAAACATGAACAGGGAGAGTAGTCAATCCCACTGTGTTTTCACGTGTGTAATTAAAAGTAGGTGGGAGAAAGATTCGACTTCTAACATGCATTTTGAAAGGTTGAACCTTTATAGATTGTACTTCTGCTGTATGAAGCTACATTGAAATGTGAAATTAATTTTGTGTTTGTTATTAGGGGGTCAAGGTCATATACATAACAAATGAGTTAGAAGAGCAACAAGCTAACAGGTTTGTTTATGAAACTATCAGATTATAAATCTCTAACAAATGGAGTCATTTATTTTTAAAAAATTTACTTTAATATATACTCATTCTTATATTGATTGATTACCTGTTTATCTGACATGTATTTTTTCTGTATATTCTGGCACCAAAAGTCGGATCTGGAATGAGATGTGACTGTCAAGTTTTTTTTACAACCCATGCTTGTGGACACTTCGAGAGTATTATCAAGTGAAAAGCAAAGAACACAAAGAAGCTATGACTTCATAGGTGTCACGTCCTGGTTTGCTGCAAAGTGTAATCCAATCTTGCTTCTCTTTGATCCTTATAAGCTTGATATCACTAACGAGTTCAAACGTGTTATATCGCCCCTAAGAGGAAATGATGATAAATACGTGTGGTCTTGAACAAGGTTGATCAAGTTGATACCTAACAAGTATGAAAGATTGCATTTATCCTAAATGTTTGTTAGACGAGGCTATTCAAATCATTAGCTTCTTGAGGAAGAACGAGAAAAACGGGCTCAAGAAAGAGAAAAATAGGCAGAAGAAAGGGAGAAATGGGCAGAGACCCAGACTCACGCTATGCCAAATAGCCACCAAAACCTAATAAACAAGCAATCTGAAGAACAACACGAGAAATGATAATGATAGTTAAGAATATGCAAAAGCAGATGGAATGTCAGGCGTTAGAGGCAAAATGCCGAGAACAATCTCGCAAAAAACGGGAAGAAGAAATAGAGACGCAGGCATAGATCAAGGCTCACGTCATGGCATACAACCTGCAAAACCTGATTAGCAATCGATTTGATGTACAACATGAGAAAATGATAATAATAGTTAACAATAAGGAAAAGCAGATTGAGTGTCAGGCATTAGATATAGAACGCCGAGAACAAGCAAGAGAAAAACGGGAAGAAGAAAGAGAGAAAAAAGCAGAGATCAAGGCTCGTGTCATGGAAAAAAACCTCCAAAACATAATTATCAAGCAATTTCAAGAACACGTCCTCAGTCTGGACAACCAATTCATGGTCGAACCTCCTTAGATCTTGATGTTACTGAAGCTCACCTTGCATACCAGCTGGACCCAATTAACTCGCAGCGCCTCTACATCTTCCCAAAGAGGTGTTGGCAAAACAGAATGGCATGAATGTATGTTTTCTTATATTTTAATGCCACTATGCTAACACAAAAATTTAAGGTACTTTTGTATTTTATTTACCAGAACATTAGTATTTACATTCGTATTTAGTTGTCTATTAACTACTTGAGATTAATGTTAGCAAATTTAGTGTTTTTTATTTTTTATTTTTTTAATTTTAAAGAATAGGCTCATGACGTGGCTATTGGGACTCGGTAAGGATATCTACTTTTTGCTTACCCTTCTTTTATTGCATGTTGTTGCGTCTAAACCCAGGTTACTTTAATGCTCGCGAATGAGTCGTATCTTTGGACTCCATAAAATTAAGACATAAAATGATACTACGCACACTTCTTAAGCGGTTCGGTCTTTTTTTTTCTTTTTTTTTTTTTTTTTTTTTTTTTTTTTTAAAGTAAAAATTATTTTATTTGACATAAGAAAACAAGATGTAGTTTCAAGACATTCCAAGGTACACATTTTGCTTTATTATTCTTGACTAGAAATAAGACGTATCACGAATGAGGATGTGCTAATCAATAAGTTTATCTTTGTTTTTCACTATAATATTGTCGTTTTTTAGTTTAGGAAGAGCATGCGAAACGATTGAAATGTTGCAAAAAATGGGCATTTGTGATAGTTCAATGATAGTTCAAGGTTAGTAGGTATAGTATACATTGTAAGATGGGTGGGTCACGTGGGTTGGGTATTTAGTCAAAATAATTCGGGGTTTTTTTTTTTGATTTTTTTTTTTTTTTTTTTTTTTTTTTTTTTTTTTTTTTTAGAACAGCTAAGAAATTAATTCGGGTTGGCATGTAATTTTTAGTACGGTCCATTTTGATCCACAAACACTTTTTCCCAATAAATGATTAGTAAGTTAAGTATGTTTACCGAATTAATGTTATACGGAGTAACGCTTTAAGAATTAAATTTAGTTTAAAAAACGCTTAAAGATTTCAAGTTGTTTGAAATAACAAACAAATGGATCAACTCATAAATAAATGGGTTGAAATTGCCGACAGGTCCTATGTTCCTCTCTCTCATAGACCAAGGTTTTCGTATTTTTAACTAACAAGATGAATTTGAAAGGTATGACATCGTATTTGATGAGGAAAGTGACTCAAACCCACAAAGAAAGAAGCAGCCAAGACACCACGAAGCGGATGATTGCTATGAGCAAAGAAAAGGGAGTAATCGAGCCATTGATGAAAGAATGCAACAAGATTACAAACATAAAGATGGGGGAATGAAAGAAGAAAAGAAAATAATAAGCAAGATGATGACAGCTACTACATATATGGGTAGAGAAAAGATTACAGCAGAGACGAGTGGGATTATAGGTCAAGTAGGAATGATGACAGATATAGGAGCTGTTATGATGATAGGAGGCGAGATAGTAAAGATGATAGGATAAGATAAAATGACGATGATAGGCGGAATTATAAGTCAGTTTGTGTGTATTTGATTCTTACGCTATACAAACATATGTAAACGATAATTATATGTCATGCCTGCTCAACGGGCAGTACATTTGGCACCGCAATGTACGAAAAAATACATACAATTTTGAAAAAATTTAACGTAACATCCCTGTCCTTAAAAATGAATTCATATTGGCAAATACCATCAAAATAATATCAAAGTTGTAAATGTCTCCTTATTAATAAATAACTTATAATTCTAAAAGATCACTAATATTCGTGCATAATTAAACTAAAATGTAAATTACAAAGCATGCCCGCCCATCAGGCGGGCTTCGAAAGCTAGTATATATATATATATATATATATATATATATATATATATATATATATATATATATATATATATATATATATATATATATATATATCGTACTAACGAAATTAATAAATATATAACTTTTAACAATTAACACATTCTCTCGAATCTATTCCACTTTTCGACATCCATCTACCATTGAACCGCCGATCTGGTTTTCTTTCGTCAAATCTCTACACTATGTCAACAAGAACATGCTCACAAGTTATATTTGTAAATATAACTTTTGTCCTTGAGCTTCAGGCATTTAAACACGCATGTTTAAATTGCTACGAGTCAAACTAACAAAACAATATAATAAACAACTTTGGCGATAAACTGAACTTAGACTATCAAACTCTGAGAACTTGCCATATATATTACTTAGGTTGTGTGTTGAATCCGTTTCCACCTATCGTTTGAGTAACGATACTAGTACTACCAAGCTATCCAGGCGTGTGTTCATAGCCCACTCTTTAAACTTTTAAACTCTTTTGTGGGGATATACATGCTTCAAACCCGAACACAAGCTTTTTAGTATGCTATGTGATTGATGCTAAACCGTCAACCAAAGTCAACCACGGATGTGGTCAAGATGGTCAAACTGCCTAGAGTCAATGCTCCGCGGAATATAGTGGTTTCCCCGGGTCGTTATGTCCCGACGAGGTGTGGATGGTTATCAAACGGCTTTGTGATCGGGTGAATTTGGATGGAAAGGGGTTTGTGATTGATCTGAACTAAGGAATCTACAATGAAATAGCTTAAATAAGCTATATGAATAAGACAGGGAAGTAGGAAAAACCGGAAACGATTTAAACCTAAAAACGCGTACGTTACGTTTAAATAAAACGTAAACGTACGAAATAAAAAGTGAAAACGGAAATCTGAAAACACCCAGGGGGTGAAAATGACTTTTTTACAAACTAAAATGTAAAAGAAAATTTTTAGAAAAAGAAAATTAATTTTCACACTAATTATTACTAATTATTAATATTTAAAACACTTAAATATAATATAATATTAATTAAATACTAGAAAAATGAAAATAAAATTTCTAAAATTATAAATAACTAAAAACAAGTTTTAAAAATAAAAATAAGTATTTTTTTCTTTTTGTGGTTTTTTAATTAATTAATTACTAATTACCTAATTAAACTATTTTAAATTAAGAAAAATAGCAAATGAACAGTAAAAATTACAAGAAAATTTTTAAAATTATTTTACATCATATAAAAGCTATAAAAATATAAAAACTAGGTTTTACTTAATAATAACTAATTATGATATTTAAACTATTTATTAATTAATTATAAATAAAACTAAGATTAAATCTAATAAATACTAAATGACAAAATAAAAATATGAAAAAATTATTATAAATACTTTAACTTAAGTGGAAATTAAGAAAAATATAAAAAAGCTAAGTTCTTAATAAAAATTTAAAAATGAAAATTAAAATTAAATTACATTAAATAGAAACTATCACTTAATATTAAATTGGTTTTTCTTGGTTTTTCTTTTAGAAAACTATTTTATAACTAAAAACAACAAACTTTTGTGAAAACAAGATTTTTAGAACTTAAAAATAAGCTGAGTACAAGCTTATATGTGAGACAGTTGACTTTGGTCAACTGTCAAGGGAAAATGGTGATGTGGACTACTAGAGGGGCCCACAAAGGATAAGTCTGATACAAATAAGCTATGAGAACTTGTTTGAGTAAGAAAAAGCAATAAGTGACCACAAAATAAGCTATTAAGCACAAAATAAGCACTTATATGTTTAGGGCTTAATTCAAGTGGGACCCAGGGGTTTCTAGGTCAAACAAGAGGTCAAAACCTCAACCCTGGTAGGAGGGGGTGGAAATGAACAAGAATGGGGCCACGGGACCCACTGTGGTGATCAGAAAACCACCACCAAGTGGTGGTGGTGGTGGCTGTGTAACTGATGCAGCAGGGCAGATGCTTGCCCTGCAAGTGTCTTTGCGGCAAAGTGGGGCCCACACAAAAATTGCTAAAATTATAATGATACTAGGAACTTGGAGATGAGCTGAGATACTATGATCCCTGAAAAGCTCAGGGTCTAAAGCACCCTACAAAATTCCACAAAAATCCATCCATTTTGAGAAAAGCTGAGTCAGTGAAAAGTTTGACTTTTGATAAAAACTTAAAACCTTGACTTTTTTGAGATTCTAATGGATCTTACAAACTAATTAGGTTGAATTAAAATGAAATGACACCAAAACATGCTAAAGTACCTAAAAATGACATGATATGAGGGAGCATGAAACTCACAGTCACAACAGTGCACAGATAAGTGGGGTGTTTTGTTGATTTTGACTATCAAACAAAGAACATGTATTTTTAAGGCTTCCCTAGACCTAATTAGACCTAAACTAACTTTGTACAACAGCACTTAACCATAATACCAAGTGAAACCTGAGTGAGCAAGTTAAACCAAACACCCCTTAGGGGGACTGTTTTTGATGATTTTCAAAGGATATGAACAGATTAACACTAAAACATAACCAAATAACTTATATGAAGCTAATTTAGACTTAACTTAAACAGAAATAAACAGCAACAACAATAATTAACAAGTGACAAAATTTTAAGACTAAAATCCAAATCACAACCTTACTTGATTTCCAAATCAGTAGAGACCCAAGAACCAGGAACAAGAACACAACTTAATGTCCCCCATGGGAGCCTAAAACCATTCCAAAATCCATTCTGCAACTGCTTATCTTCTTCCTTTCAATTTAGTCTTAACTGTTTTCTCCCATTTTTTATATTTTAATGTGAAATGAGCTAGAACTAGTTTTTAAACTGAGAAAGCTTAAAGAAGCTTATCAATGACTTAAGTGAGTTTTCTGAATCAAGAAATAATGACTTTTAACAAGTTATAAGTAATTTGAGATTTTTAAGTAAAAATTGCATAAACTGAAGGCATTCATGAAAACTAAGATTGATGATTTAAATGAGTACCAAATACACTGTGAGCTTGCAATTACAATTTAAAACTAACTTTTACACTAAGAAAATGAAAATTACAAGAAAATGACTTCAAATTATACTAACTAATCTACTCTCTACTGCTACACTACTATTGGTTTCTTCTCTTTTTTTCTTCTTTTATAAGCCCTTGAGTCTCTCTCTTCTTTTCCCACACCTTCACAGCCCTTGAATGGGCTTGATTAAATCCAAGCCGTTTAAACCATTTTTGGCGGCAAAAGTGTTTTGGCAGGTTGAGTGTTTCTGGTGAGGCATTTAATGAGGAGAGAGGGGGGGGGTTGAATGTAGGTGAGGGTATTTATGAGGGTTGGTGAGAAAATGGGAGGAGGGGGAGACAAACAAGCAGGGATTAGGGGCGTTAATGGTGGGAATCAGGAGGTTAGGGTGAGGGTGTTGAAGGTTTGACCTGGGGTCAACGAGTCAGGGGTGGGTTTTTGTTTTTATATTTTGGAGTGGGCCAAGTAGTGGTGGGCTTTAGGTTTATGTGGATCAGGTAGGGGTTTGGGCTAAAGGGTGGTTTGGTTTGTTTGTTTAGTTTGTTTGTTTATTTTGCAAAAACCACAAGGACCACTTTTGTAATTTAGTGAAAGATTAGGGACTGAAAATGTAAAACTTCCCAAGCACTCACAAGGACCACTTTTGCTAAACTTTAATAATACAAGGACCCAAGATGCCATAAATGAACATTTTCCATTTTTTCAAATTCCCGGGGACCATTTATGTAATTTTTCAAACATGAGGGACCAAACTTGTAATTTCCTTAAACTTTCCTCCCAAGGACTAAAAATGGTTTTTCATCCAAAAATATCCCACCAGGGACTAAATCTGCCAATTTCTGAAACTCCAGGGACTAATTTTGTAATTTTCCAAAACTTTTCCAATTCTTCACCAAAGGACTAAATATGATAATTTATGATTTCAAAAGGACCTTTGGTGACTTTTCTTTCCAAATAAGTGCTCAGGGACTATTTTTGCCAATTTTTTGAAAGTTGGGGGACTGAAACTGCCAATTTTGCAGACTTTGTTCGTTTTTCATTTGTTTTTAAACATTTTGCATCTAAAACGTATAAAACACAATTTTGGAATATTTTTAGTATTTTGATGCATTACTGAGTGTTTTTGGACGTTTTGGCAGTTCAGATACGGTAAAAATGATGAGTATTTACACACTCATCAATCCCCCACACTAAACTATTGCTAGTCCCTAGCAATCTTTTGAGAAAAACTTGATGGATTTGAAAAACTCTTTACCAAAAGCCATCACTTCTGGAGTAGCCAGGTGTAAGAACTGTGGCACACCTGATAACCGTGTGATTTTGAGCAAACCACCAGCTGTCAACGGATTTGATTAGTCTTTACCAAAAGCCGTTTGCTTCTGGACTAGCCAGCTCTTGATGGAATAGTCAACATCTTGGTGAGCTGATTACCAATTATGGATTGTCCACTGCCTTTACCACAAGCCATAATCTTGCGGGCTATCCAAATCATTCGCTTTATGGGATATGGCGAGTTGAGGTACCATACAATTTTGGGCAAATTGCAAGCCATAAACGGATTTGAGATGTCTTTACCAAGAGCCATTTGCTCCTGGACTAGCCAATCCTTTTTGTCGCTAAGACAAGGCGGACTGATTACCACAAAAATTTTGAAGCACCAGTGAAAATTTTTTAAAATTTTTGAATTTTTGGCTAAAACGGGGGTATTATATAGTAAAATGTGATAAAATTCGCTAGAATAGCGAAATACCCCCCACACTTAGCATGAATATTGTCCTCAATATTCAAAATCCCGGCAATTATGCCGACATTTTGAACGTAAAAGGGCAACATTACAAGCTAAGCGTGGAAAACACCATTTTGTATTTTCACTTTCTTTGTAACCATAGCATGGGGGACTCCCCCACACTTAGGGTGAAAACCCTATAAGCATGATGTGGAAGAAACAATCTCAATCGGACTTTCATTCAAAATGTTTGGACAAACATTTGAAGCACGTGAAAGTTCCACACCGATGAGATATAAGCCCGGCTCAAGATAATGATAAATGAAAATGCCGGGATCAAATATAATGTCTTCACTCCCGAAGGAATGAAGAACGGGAGAAGTCACCCTGTAGGTGAAGAAGGGTAGAAAGATCTTGATGACAATCAAGATTGATTCATCATCATCAGAAAGAGAATTCATGATTGGTGTATCATGAATCTCATCAGTAAAGCTCATATGATCTAGACAAATTATGGGTGGGAGGGTTGGGATTTTGATATCAATCAAATTCTCAGGGTTGAGAATATTTCCCTCCGGAAAACAAAGATTAACTTTGTCTAGATCAAAGTAAAAATTATCGTACTCCGGTGGAGATATGATATGAGTGAGTTCACCGGAGAACTCCTCAAAGGTGAACGAATCATATTCGGGGAGAGAAATTTGAGAATGAGAAGTGGTACTGCCACTAATCTTCTCTCCCATATGATCAAAAGTAAAGGCTTCAAACTCCGGAATAGGATCATCGGAGAAAATGTCACTATCCTTTATCGGGATAGGAGATGAAATAGGTTTCATATTGAAAGCCTCAATTTTTGAAATGAGGAGATTGACATTCAATAATGTTGCACGAAGTGCTTCATCTTGGATTTCAGTGTCAATCTCATCATTCTCTTCTTCTAAGCTAACTAGCTCAGAAGGTAATTCTTCCACATAAATGATATCCCCACAAGATAAAGAATCATCATTATCAGAATCGGAGAACATCTCAACATTTTCAATTGGGAAGACAAGAGGAGGAGGAATATCACACATATGATCAAGAGTTCCCTGTGACTCTCTTGGGATTGGAACAAGGTCCTCAACACTATACTTTATGAATTCGTCCGATTCCCTTTCAGGAACAGTGTCAAGATGCTCGTCCCCCATGATCAAAGAGTGAGTGGGAACCTCGGGTGTGATAAGAGTGGGTTGAGATGGAATCTCAACTGATGGAATCTCATCTGATGAACTTGATGAATCTTTATAAAATCCAAGGATATCAAGTGTATCCTCATCATCACTGTCATCAGGAATGAAACAAAATCGAGAGCTAGACCTGGATGCTTTTTCTTTTGCTATTGATTCCTGAATAGATCTTTCATAAGCATCTTGGGAATTTATTTTAGCAGCCTGTTCGTCAGCTAACAATTCTTCCATCGATTTTTGGTTTGGATTATCTGGGGTATGTGTGATTCCTCTCAAGTCTTTCACCAAATCCAAGAGATCAAGGGGAAGACTTTGAGGAATTGGTGGAGATGGAGGTTCGTCATAATACGATGTGTCAAAATTGTCACAAGGATAAGGATTACCCGTTTGACAATCTGAGCTGAAGTGCGGACCTCCACAGTAATCACAACAGTAAAACTGATGTGGCTGTGGGTCGTATGTGCTAAAGTCATAATTGTTATCAGGAAACTGCTCATAGACAAGCGTGTTTCCCGATTGGCAATCATAACTGTAGTATGAACCACCACAGTGCTCACAACAGTAAAACTGCTGAGAATCATGGTGTGGTAGCTGGTGGAATAAATCAGTCGTGTCATGGTAAGAATAGGGATCTTGGTTATAGACAGACCCGTTTCTTGACTCTACCATGCCACAACTGGGGCAATTGCCACCATTATAAGGACTACCACACCAATGGCAAGTAAGAAGGTGTGGAAGAGACATAGAAAGAATCAAAAGGTTTGGGAGGGTAAGGAATGAAGAATCAAAGATGTGAGAGGGTAAAGGTGAATATTTTTGGGTTTTTGGATAAACATTTTGTACAAATAGGAAAGAAAATGTTTTTGGGTTTTTGTGATCGTTGAAAACTGATTTTAAAATGTTTTCGGGAACAGTTTTGTTTTTATATTAAGAAAATATGAACAAAGGATGGTAAATATACAATGAGTGTATATCCAGATTCACTAATCTGCAAACCGTTTAGAATAACGCGCACAACCTCCCCGGCAGCAGCGCCAAATTTTGATTGATGCTAAACCATCAACCAAAGTCAACCACGGATGTGGTCAAGATGGTCAAACTGCCTAGATTCAATGCTCCGCGGAATATAGTGGTTTCCCCGGGTCGTTATGTCCCGACGAGGTGTGGATGGTTATCAAACGACTTTGTGATCGGGTGAATTTGGATGGAAAAGGGGTTTGTGATTGATCTGAACTAAGGAATCTACAATGAAATAGCTTAAATAAGCTATATGCATAAGATAGGGAAGTAGGAAAAACCGGAAACGATTTAAACCTAAAAACGCGTACGTTACGTTTAAATAAAACGTAAACGTACGAAATAAAAAGTGAAAACGGAAATCTGAAAACACCCAGGGGGTGAAAATGACTTTTTTACAAACTAAAATGTAAAAGAAATTTTTAAGAAAAACAAAATTAATTTTCACACTAATTAATTATTTAATATTAATAAAATACTAAGTATTAATATTTAAAACACTTAAATATAATATAATATTAATTAAATACTAGAAAAATGAAAATAAAATTTCTAAAATTATAAAATAACTAAAAACAAGTTTTAAAAATAAAAATAAGTATTTTTGTCTTTTTGTGGTTTTTTAATTAATTAATTACTAATTACCTAATTAAACTATTTTAAATTAAGAAAAATAACAAATGAACAGTAAAAATTACAAGAAAATTTCTAAAATTATTTTACATCATATAAAAGCTATAAAAAATATAAAAACTAGGTTTTACTTAATAAAAACTAATTATGCTATTTAAACTAATTATTAATTAATTATAAATAAAACTAAGATTAAATCTAATAAATACTAAATGACAAAATAAAAATCTGAAAAAATTATTATAAATACTTTAACTTAAGAGGAAATTAAGAAAAATATAAAAAAGCTAAGTTCTTAATAAAAATTTAAAAATGAAAATTAAAATTAAATTACATTAAATAGAAACTATCACTTAATATTAAATTGGTTTTTCTTTTAGAAAACTATTTTATAACTAAAAACAACAAACTTTTGTGAAAACAAGATTTTTAGAACTTAAAAATAAGCTGAGTACTAGCTTATATGTGAGACAGTTGACTTTGGTCAACTGTCAAGGGAAAATGGTGATGTGGACTACTAGAGGGGCCCACAAAGGATAAGTCTGATACAAATAAGCTATGATAACTTGTTTAAGTAAGAAAAAGCAATAAGTGACCACAAAATAAGCTATTAAGCACAAAATAAGCACTTATATGTTTACATGAACTCAGAAACTGGGACAGACTTTAGGGCTTAATTCAAGTGGGACCCAGGGGTTTCTAGGTCAAACAAGAGGTCAAAACCTCAACCCTGGTAGGAGGGGGGTGGAAATGAACAAGAATGGGGCCATGGGACCCACTGTGGTGATCATAAAACCACCACCAAGTGGTGGTGGTGGCTGTGTAACTGATGCAGCAGGGCAGATGTTTGCCCTGCAAGTGTCTTTGCGGCAAAGTGGGGCCCACACAAAAATTGCGAAAATTATAATGATACTAGGAACTTGGAGATGAGCTGGGATACTATGATCCCTGAAAAGCTCAGCGTCTAAAACACCCTACAAAATTCCACAAAAATCCATCCATTTTGAGAAAAACTGAGTCAGTGAAAAGTTTGACTTTTGATAAAAACTTAAAACCTTGACTTTTTTGAGATTCTAATGGATCTTACAAACTAATTAGGTTGAATTAAAATGAAATGACATGATATGAGGGTGCATGAATCTCACAGTCACAACAGTGCACAGATAAGTGGGGTGTTTTGTTGATTTTGACTATCAAACAAAGAACATGTATTTTTAAGGCTTCCCTAGACCTAATTAGACCTAAACTAACTTTGTACAACAGCACTTAACCATAATACCAAGTGAAACCTGAGTGAGCAAGTTAAACCAAACACCCCTTTGGGGGACTGTTTTTGATGATTTTCAAAGGATATGAACAGATTAACACTAAAACATAATCAAATAACTTATATGAAGCTAATTTAGACTTAACTTAAACAGAAATAAACAGCAACAACAATAATTAACAAGTGACACAATTTTAAGACTAAAATCCAAATCACAACCTTACTTGATTTCCAAATCAGTAGAGACCCAAGAACCAGGAACAAGAACACAACTTAATGTCCCCCATGGGAGCCTAAAACCATTCCAAAATCCATTCTGCAACTGCTTATCTTCTTCCTTTCAATTTAGTCTTAACTGTTTTCTCCCATTTTTTATATTTTAATGTGAAATGAGCTAGAACTAGTTTTTAAACTGAGAAAGCTTAAAGAAGCTTATCAATGACTTAAGTGAGTTTTCTGAATCAAGAAATAATGAATTTCAACAAGTTATAAATAATTTGAGATTTTTAAGTAAAAATTGCATAAACTGAAGGCATTCAAGAAAACTAAGATTGATGATTTAAATGAGTACCAAATACACTGTGAGCTTGCAATTACAATTTAAAACTAACTTTTACACTAAGAAAATGAAAATTACATGAAAATGACTTCAAATTATACTAACTAACTAATCTACTCTCTACTGCTACACTACTACTGGTTTCTTCTCTTTTTTTCTTCTTTTATAAGCCCTTGAGTCTCTCTCTTCTTTTCCCACACCTTCACAGCCCTTGGATGGGCTTGATTAAATCCAAGCCGTTTAAACCATTTTTGGCGGCAAAAGTGTTTTGGCAGGTTGAGTGTTTCTGGTGAGGCATTTAATGAGGAGAGGGGGGGGGGGTTGAATGTAGGTGAGGGTATTTATGAGGGTTGGTGAGAAAATGGGAGGAGGGGGGAGACAAACAAGCAGGGATTAGGGGCGTTAATGGTGGGAATCAGGAGGTTAGGGTGAGGGTGTTGAAGGTTTGACCTGGGGTCAACGAGTCAGGGGTGGGTTTTTGTTTTTATATTTTGGAGTGGGCCAAGTAGTGGTGGGCTTTAGGTTTATGTGGATCAGGTAGGGGTTTTGGCTAAAGGGTGGTTTGGTTTGTTTGTTTATTTTGCAAAAACCACAAGGACCACTTTTGTAATTTAGTGAAAGATTAGGGACTTAAAATGTAAAACTTCCCAAGCACTCACAAGGACCACTTTTGCCAAACTTTAATAATACAAGGACCCAAGATGCCATAAATGAACATTTTCCATTTTTTCAAATTCCCGGGGACCATTTATGTAATTTTCCAAACATGAGGGACGAAACTTGTAATTTCCTAAAACTTTCCCCCCAAGGACTAAAAATGATTTTTCATCCAAAAATATCCCACCAGGGCCTAAATCTGCCAATTTCTGAAACTCTAGGGACTAATTTTGTAATTTTCCAAAACTTTTCCAATTCTTCACCAAAGGACTAAATATGATAACTTATGATTTCAAAAGGACCTTTGGTGACTTTTCTTTCCAAATAAGTGCTCAGGGACTATTTTTGCCAATTTTTTGAAAGTTGGGGGACTGAAACTGCCAATTTTGCAGACTTTGTTCATTTTTCATTTGTTTTTAAACATTTTGCATCTAAAACGTATAAAACAGAATTTTGGAATATTTTTTGTATTTTCATGCATTACTGAGTATTTTTGGACGTTTTGGCAGTTCAGATACGGTAAAAATGATGAGTATTTACGCACTCATCACTATGCCTGATGTTTTTATTGCTTAAGTAGCTATTGCGAAAAGCCCCTCGATCATGAACCTTAATCACTTGCGAGTGAACATGAATACCTGGGAATAGATCTATTTAGGACTGACAATCCCCGTTTAGTTTAGCTAAGATGAGTGACTAGGCGCACAGTATTTAACAACTCATAGGTTACTGGCAAAGACCTATCTTGAGGGCACCCCTATTATATTAGTTTACATCATACATTGATGCATGTCTAAACGTTGCGTGTCATGAGCTTAATGCAATAACAAACTTGATTTTTTTTAAAACTTGTTAATTGTTTATCGATGCAATTTGCACAGCTACTTGTGTTCAAACTTTAAACTTAAACCTATGAACATCACTCAACTTTTGTTGACTTTTAGCATGTTATCTGAGGTAACTAAGGCATGGATTATCAAGGCACGGAGAAGGGCATCAACCCGGGCATGGGGTTTCTATAATAAACGTTTTCTTATCGTTCAACTAAATAAAACATATCTACGAAGATATGACTTGTCTTTCTAAAACTATTTTTGTACTCAGATATTTTTAATTAATGATAAAATGTGTTTTCAAAACGTTTACTATGATTGTGACAAAGATCCATTACGTAATACCCTGTTAAATCTTCCGCTGTCGTTAATCGATTTTAGGGGGTGTTACATCCATTAAACCATAAAGTCAACATAAGTCAACTATGCTTATTTATAAGCACACTTGAGCTTATCAGAAGGTCTGAAGGCCGTTTGTTCCTGAGCTTGAAGCCTATTTAAAGATATGCTTGGATCAAGAAGTACCCTTGTTCAGCTAGGGTTGTTCTTGTAAGATTCAATTTTTCAGTTTATAGCTCAAATTCTATATTCTGCGTTGTAGTTTAATTTAGCTTATATATGTTTCTCTTTTGCTTATCTTGGTTCATTTTAGCATATTATTGTTGATACACAAGTTGGGCGTTCCTTGTTTGTGTTCCTATTCTCGTACCAATTAGATCTTAATGCTTGAGACCTGCGCACTAAGAAAGCAAACAAACACCGTTAGGCTTATCGTGGGATTGTCTCCCACGATTATCCTCCGGCATAAGAGTAAGTAATCGGTTTTAGGGTTGTATTGAAGAGTTAGGGTTGTAGATCGTACCTCAATGAGAATTATGATATTCTTTATATAGGCACGAAATCCTTGTAGATTTCGTGCTCCTTACTTTCGGTGTATCACACTTATCCGGTCATTGATCTTTATCCCATAAATAAAAGATCATTATCTAGACCATAAATAATATATTTGGGTTTAGGCTTTCGTGAGCCCAAACCGTTAGCATGGTAGCCCAAGTCATTATTATGATAGCCCACTCGTGATGGGCTTGGGTGTTAGTAATGTCCCTTAATCGGGTTCGTGACCCGAGTATGGACTATACGTCATCATGTCCCCCCAGTCTAGTATGCGCGGGCTGAAGCTGCGTATGCTAGACTAATAAATATAGCGGTAAGCGTGACGGGGAAGCTCCTAGTATTTCCCTCCAAAATGAATATACGGTGTATTTAGACTTAAAAAGTCCCACCTATCCCTTGAAAGATGTGAAAAAGTGTTGTACCTGTTGGTATTCTAGCCACACGATTTAAGGTAGTGGGATCTACGTGGCATTTATCAAAGGTGAGGGGTAACCCTATATAAAGGGTTCCCCATTTTCACTGTGTTTATCACAGTAAAAACGCTACTTTCTCCAATTTTAGAATCATCAAACACTAATCAAGAAACTTAGTATCTGTTAAGGTAATAGCGCATGCGTTCCTTGATCAAAACATATTTAAAAGATGGTTCGCCAATTAATCAATTTTGTCTCTGAGATGGACGAGCATGAACTCCGTCAGTTCACCTCTGACTATTTCATCCCCCTCGCGTTGCATCCGGAAGTACCGGAGGCAGACGCATGTATTGCATATTTCCCTGAGGGGAAGATAGGGGTATACACGTGCTTTTTCGAGTTTGCGAATCAGCGCGTGCCCATATCCCTATTCTTGAGCGACGTGCTCAACTTCTATCATCTGCATATATCTCAGCTGCACTGTATTAGTGCGGCGAAGATAACAAATTTTGAAGTAAACTGTCGTTTACTTGCTATAAATCCAACCATCCATCTCTTCCGCGCGTTTTACCACACAACGTGTTTAAATGGGTGGGTGTCTTTTTCGAAGTGCGCATGGCGCCTTCAATGTTATACGGAGAAAGTAGACACCCTGAGGAACTGAAGGGAGAGATTCTTCTGGGTGGATAGTTGAGTGTCCCCCTGGCTCTTTGAGTTCTATACTCAGGGGACGCTACCAAAGGATGAGCGCCCCGACCTCGTGACGTACAACATGGATGATACGGAGACCATCAATGCTAACCGTATCCCCATCAACTCCTACCCCGAGGAGTTTTTGGTACACATGGGGATTAGCCGCAACTTCTTTCAAGGCGTGGACGAGGTGCCAACATTTCTGGATTAGAGTGGCCGGGGTGGGTGCTTGTCCTTCCTTTCCTTTGCATCTGTAGTGTAAGCGTCCTTTTATATTGCAGCTTTAATAACTCCATTTTTTTTGTTGTTTGTTATTTGTTGCGCAGAGATGGACTTGTTTAGTGTGGTGAAGCTGTCGAAGCCTACACAAGTAATGGTGGGAGTGCGTCCTCTGAGGGAAGGTGAGGCGCCCATTCTAGAAGCTACGGCTAGGCGCACCTATGCGTAGGAGGACCCGACCAACGTCGCCCCACCTTTGGTGGTAGCGACTCCTATGCAGAATGTTCCTCCTCAGGAAGTACCAAACCCTGAGCCTGCACACACTGAGTCTTCTGAAGGTGTTGGAATCTTCAAAGTTGATACTAACTCTGAGGAGGCGAGTCAAAGGGTGAAGCACAAGGCTTCTGATGATGGTGGTGAAGGTACTTCCAAACGCAGACGCCACGCTATCACTATGGATAAGTCCACAGATGAGGAGGCGTCGCTATCTGTGGCTGCGCGTGACACTGCTGAGACCTCCTCTCCCCTGTAAGTAATAATGTCACAGTTCTTCTTCTCTCTTTATTTATTTATTTATTTATTTTTATTATTGATATAATGTCTTGACTTGTTGCTTTTTATATGTAGTGACAAAGCTGCAGGGGATGATGCAGAGTACGTTGAGCAGTCGCCACCGAAGGTGAGTCACCCTCAGGTGGAAGAGCCTTCTAAGGCTGGTGAGGAGTTGTCTGTGGAAGGGCTGCTAGAAGAGTTGGGCCTGGCTGCTGCGCGCAAGGCCACTTTGGTTGATCAACTCAAGGCGCGGTACACTGGTGAGGGTAGCAGCAGCGCACAGAAAGATGAGGAGATTGCGCTGTTGAGGGCACAGTTGGCGAGTGCACAAGCTGCCTTAGAGTCAACGACGGCGTACTCCAAAAAGCTCGCAGATGAGAGGCTGTCTCTAGTGGCTCACTTGAGCCAGGAGCGTGTTGCTTCGGAGTAGAATAGGGCTAACTGCGTGTGGGGATTGAAGTACTTGCAGTAGAATAGGAGCAAGCACTTTGCGTAGTTGGATGACTTCCGCAAGGCTGTGGAGGCTGCCATGGAGACGCAGAAGGGTAAGTTGCGCAAGCTTAGCAACGAATACGATGAAGAGCTATACCCTCATTTGGTGTCTGCTGTTGCTGAGCGCAGGTATTGTTGATTTCTTTACCAGCTGTTTGCGTTTAATTCCTGTGATTATTATCTTTTAATGCGTATGTTGTTGTATTTGTAGGTGGCTGATCAGTCATGGTCTTCGCTTAGCTGCAATGGGCACGCTGGAGTCCCAAGAAGTTGTGGATGCTTTTGTGGATGTTGTTAGGTGTGCCTTAGCGCGTGGCAAGGCTGAAGCCATGGAGGAGCTGCACAATGGTAAGCTATTGACGGTGCCTCTCGCAGAGGTGCCAAGCTACCAAGGAGATTGCTACGCGGAGCTCATTGCTGCGATGGAGAAGATGAAGATCTTTGAGTTCCCCCGCATCGCTCAACTGGAGCGTGACCAGGATTACCCCATTGGTGTGATTATGGAGGGGTTAACCCTGGCAAGGCATAACGCGGAGACGCAGCCTGACTCCTTCTTGAAGCCAGATGAGTCACAGCTACAGGTGCCTGGTTTTGTGCGCCCACGTGATGTGTTGAACCCTTTCACCTTGGAGAAAGAGGTACCTTTGAAGGCAGCTTTGGAAGCTCATATCACAAGGCTTGCTAAGAAAAAGGATGTGAAAGGGAAAGCTCTTTTGTGTGGTGTTGGTGCAACGTATCTTCCGAGATCGGATGGAATCCCTGTCAACGTGCCAACGGTGTCGCAGGAGGATAGCAGCCTGCTCAAAATGCTTGAGGAAGCTGGGCGCGTAGCGTCTACTGCTAGTAGTTCAGGGCATAAATGTACTCGTAGTATTTAGGTTTTTATAGATTAACCTTTTTTGTTGTGTATGTTGAATCTATAGCTTGTATAAACTTCTAGTTCATGAATAATAAGATTGGTTTCTATACACATGTTTGTATCATCTTGTTTGTACTTAGATTTTTTGTCTTTTTCATGAAAGACATTCCAAGAGTCAAATCGTGACCAAAACATACTTAGAAAGAATTGTATTAAGTCCATAACTCAATAAATATATGTGAATAAAAATTCATAAGTGTATGGATTAATTTGCAGCGTACTGCAAATACCATATTAAGGAACCAAGAGTCTTGGCTCCTAATGCGTTAAACGCGCACGGTGTGCATTGTTGCATATCCGTCATGGGTGGCGCATTGAACTTACTCCAACGTCTTTAGAATAAGGTGTTTAACGAGGATACGTGATCCAATGTTGATGGGTTTGCAACCCTCTTACTCAACGAGTTATTTATTAGGTTTACTCATCCTTTATGCCATCGTGGGTCTTAATATATGCATGCACGCCATGTAGGCAAAAAGATAAATCAACAATATTGAAACATAAGTAAGACGTAAGCAATAAAGTTAAATGTGTCACGGAGTTAGCTAGAAACCGTGATCTTTAATTAATTCTTGCAAGTTTTTGACAATAAAAGACGAGTACCTAAACAAAAGAAAAATGTAAATACACGGACATTTATTAGGCACTTACTAAAGTGCAGAGGTGTCTGTGCGTGGGCCATAGCCTTTCCTAAAGATAGCATCTCTTGAGATTGCAAATCTTCCATGTGCGTTGTAGCTCATGGCCATCCATATCACGCAACTTGTATGCGCCTTTGCCTAGTGCTTCTGTGACCTCATAGGGTCCTTCCCACTTTGGTCCAAGCTTTCCTGTATCTTCTACATGGCTTGCATCATTGGCATGGTACACAAAGTCTCCTGGCCTGAATGAAGTGCTTCTGACTTTTGCATCATAATACCCCTTCATCTTTGACTTAGCTCTTGCCTCACATATAGCTGCGCGTTCGCGCCTTTTTTCCAATAGATCCAAATCTATACGTCGCTCATCGTCATTGTTTGTAACATTGACTTCCGCCGTACGAATAGTTGGTATCCCAATCTCGGCTGGTATGACAGCTTCTGTCCCATAGACAAGAGAGAATGGTGTATCTCCAGTGCTGACTTTGATTGTCGTGTGGTGCGCCCAGAAAACATGCGACAATTCATCCACCCATCTTCCTTTGTGTTTGTCAAGACGTGCTTTTATTCCTTCTCCCAGACTACGGTTCGCACGCTCAACCAAACCATTGGTTTGTGGGTGTTTAACTGGCGCGCACCAGTCTTTGAACGGGTTATCACAAAATTGTTTCCCGTTGTCCGAAATAATTTCTCCAGGTAGTCCAAAGCGACATACGATGTTGTCCCAAATAAAGCGTTTGACCTGATTGCCTGTGATAGTTGCTACTGCCTTTGCCTCAATTCACTTGGTGAAGTAGTCTATAGCCACGATGAGAAACTTTAGTCCCCCTGCTGCGACTGCGAAAGGGACTGCAATATCAATACCCCATTTATAGAATGGCCATGGTGAGGTGATAGGTGTCAGCTCTTGTTGTGGTCGGCGCGGAATGGGTCTGTGGACCGGGCAGTCGCTACAATTTTTTTATCATATCCCGCGCATCGCAATGCATAGTAGGCCAATAGAATCCTGACATCAAGGCTCGTGCCACAACGGACCGTGGTCCAGAGTGCATACTGCATGAACCATCGTGGAGTACGTAATCTGCCTGAAGAGGTCCAACGCACCGAAGCCAGGGTTGTAGGAATGAACATTGGTATAGGATACCATCTCGAAGTTCGAACCTCTGCCCTATGCGCCGTATCCGTCGAGCGTCCTTCTGTTCCTGGGGTAATATCCCCTTGCTTATGAATTCGATGATAGGTGTCATCCAAGTAGGATTTTGCTCTTCTATCACCGTGGATATCTCTATCTCTAAGATGGATTTGTTCTTCAAGGTCTCCACCAATACCTATTTTGACAGGTGCGCAAAGCTTGTAGATGCGATTTTACTTAGCGCATCTGCTTTCCTGTTTTCTCCTCTAGGAACTTGCTTAATGGTGAACCTGTCAAATCCCTGGATTAGGGACTTGGTCTTATCGAGGTATTGGACCATGTTATCCTCTTTAGCCACATAGACGCCCAACACATGATTGGCGACTAATCAGGAATCGATATTTGCTTCTAGGTTGCGTACACCCATTTGAGTTGCAATGCGTAATCCGGCAAGTAGGGCTTCATATTCTGCCTCATGTTTTGTTGCTGTGAATGCAAAACGCAGTGCGTAAGTGAATTCCATTCCTTCTGGGCTGGTGAGGATGCACGAAGATCCATCCGTTAATAGGACCCATGGTTCTTGTAGCGTTACCTCGCTCTTTGAAGGTGGAGTATCAGTATCTGGTTTCTCAATAATGAAGTCGGCTAATATTTGCCCCTTAATCGCAGTGCGTGGTCTATAAGAGATGTTATGCTCGCTCAATAACACACTCCATTTTTGTAGCCATCCCGATGCGTCGGGTTTAGAGATAACTTGTTTGATAGGCTGGTCCGTAATCACTGCTATTGGGTGTGCTTAAAAGTATCTGCGCAGTCTTTCAGCTGCGAATACTAAAGCTAGGACCAGCTTTTCCATAGCGATATAGTTAGTCTCTGTCTTCTTGAGTACTTTGCTTATAAAGTATACTGGTGTTTAAATGGAGTTCCTATCTGTCAATAGCATCGCGCTGACTGCTCCATGAGTTGCGGACAAGTACATGATCAATTCTTCCCCTGGTCGGGGTGCGACAAGCTTGGGAAGTGCTGCTATATGTTGCTTAAGCTGTTGAAAAGCTTCTTTCGCTTCCACAGTCCAACGAAAATCTCCCTTTTTTGTACACTTCATGAGTGTCTTAAAGAGAGGGAGTGACTTATCTGCTGATTTGGACAAGAATCGACTTAGCCTAGCTAATTTTCCATTTAATGACTGGACTTCTTTCAGTGTGTGTGGTGAAGAGAGTTGAATGACAACTTTTGTCTTTTCTGGGCAGGGCTTGATGCCATCAGGCTCTATCAAATATCAGAGAAACATGCCTTCTGTAGCACCAAAAGTGCACTTCTTGGGGTTTAACTTCATGTTGATCCTCCCAGTGTTTTGAATGTTTCCTCAATGTCCCGAACCAATTCTACTTCATTATGACTCTTTATGACAGGGTCAGCAATATAAACCTCTAGGTTGTAACCTACTTGCTTCTCAAACGCGTTTTCCACGAGCCGCTGGTATGTTGCTCCCGCATTCTTTAGACCAAAGGGCATTTTTGTGTAACAGTAGACCCCTTGGCTTGTATGGAAGGCTGTTTTCTCTTTGTCTTCCTCAGCCATCTGAATTTGGTGATACCCTTTGTATGCGTCTAAGAAGCATTTAAAGGGGTATCCGCACAAAGATTCTACCTTCCAGTCTATCTCTGGTAGCGGGTAATAGTCTTGTGGACATGCTTTGTTAAGATCAGTGAAGTCCACGCACATTCTCCAGCTGCCATCCCTCTTTTTTACCATTACTGGATTGGAAAGCCAGTCATGGTATTAGACCTCCCGCATGATGCCTGCGTCTACAAGCTTGTGTACTTCTTCTAGGATGGCTTTTGCGCGATCTGGAGCCTGGCCGCGCTTTTTCTGTCGTATTGGAGGATATCCTTGTCGGATTTTTAGCTTATGCTCTGTGATAGATCGTGGCACTCCAGTCATGTGTTTTGGTTCCCATGCAAAGATATCTAGGTTTCTTTGCAAGAGTGTGCAGACAGCCGCTCTGCCTTTCTCAGACAGTGAACCTCCAATTGATACCTCTTATTCTGGGTAGTTAGGGTGAATTGCGACCTTCAGGTTTGCCACTTTAGATGTGTGCTGCTCTGGAGTGCGCGGGGTCTCATTTGTCACTGTGTTGCATTCTTTAGGTGACACAGTGGCATTGTAGAGGGTGACAATGCCTCCTTCTACTGGGAATTTGAGCATCCCATGTGCTGTGGACGGTACCGCGCGCATGGCTGATATTACTGGTCTTCCAATAATGCCATTGTATGGCGCAGGAGACCAGATTACCATAAAGTTCATCTAGGCTGCCGTAGAGTGTTGCTCATTACCAACGACCACAAGTAATCGTAATTGCCCCATGGGCCATATCTTCTCTCCTGTGAAACCAGTCACTGACGTAGTGGCCAGAATTAGCTGGCTTCGTATATCAGGTCGCGACCTTTTGAAGCAGCGTTCATACATGATATCTGCTGATGCTCCTCCATCAACATACATGCGGTGGATATCTTGACCCCCCGTATGTATCTCAATGGTGAGCGGTTCCACTACTGCGTTGTCAGCAGTCAGAGTGGGGAAAGAGATTTCGCTCCCATAGGAAAACTTTTGGCTGAATTTTTGACTCGTCTTTCGCTGCCATGATTGTATCATGTAGATTTTGTCAGCCTTGTCTTTGGGTGTCTCTTTTTTGCCCCCATTCTTCTGTTTGTCCTTCCCCTCTTTGATGTTTTTAACGTGGTGATCCATTTTACCTTCTTTTACTAATTTGTCAATTAATTGGCACAATTGGACACATTCGTTGGTAGTGTGGCCCTTTTGTCCATGGTATTCACAGTATCCGCTTCCTACGCGCTGATCTTCCGGGGTGCGCATTGGTGGAGGTTTCGGGAAATTTGCTCCTTCTATCTCAAATATCTCCCATGGGGTCTTCGTTAGTGGAGTGTATTTGTCGTTATCCCGTCCACTTCCTTGATTGTGGTAATTCTTGCTGCGGCTGCTACTCTGGTCATTAGATTGTCTCCTTGGATGTTCTTGTGACCTATAGGTTGAGTAACCATTTTTGCTATCTACAGCAGCTGCTTCCCCTTGGATAAAGTATCTGGTGCGCTTCATTAGTTCATCAAAGGTTTGGGGAACCTTATCGTTTAATCTTCTGATAAGTTTTGGGTTATTGATCCCATTCATGAACCCTGAGATTTTAAGTACTTCGGGCATGCCTTGACATGTATGTATTCATCCTTATAGCGCTCCACATAAGCGCTTATGGATTCCCCTTGGCGCTGTTTTACTCTAGCAAGTTCGACAGGGTTCTTGGTGCACTTCTTTCTCTGAGTAAAGTTCAAATGAAATGCTTTTCACAACTCTTCAAACCCATTTATGCTTCTTCGTGGAAGCTTGCTAAACCAAGTTCACGCATTCCCTACCAACGTGGAGTTAAACATATGGCACCACACATGTTGTGGCCAATTTTCGATAGTAGCAGCTGATTCAAAAATTTTTAGGTGATCATCAGGATCACCCATCCCATCGTATGTTTTAACATTAGCGGGCATGCACCTTCTCTTATCATCCGAATAATCGCTGATGCACCGCGTGAATGCGTCAACCTTTTGGCGACACCAAGGAAGAGATATATCTTCGTCCTCTTCCTTGCGATGTCTTCCCCCGGACTTCTAGTGTCCTGTTTCCTTGTCCTCGTTGTCCGAGGAGTCGCTTGAGGAGGAGTTGCCTCTTTTACGGCGCTTGCGCCATTTTTCCTCGGAGTCCGAGCTCGGGGGGCTTTCACTTGGGGAGTTCCGTCTCCCAAGCCTATCATGAATTCTTCTACTACCAGACCTTGAAGGGCTCTCGCTTGGTGAGAGTTGCCGTCCAAGTCTATCCTGCATCCTGCGGTTACCAAGTCTAGCTTGAACATTGGTACGCCTTCCATTGTCTTCATACTCCTCCGAGTATTGCGAATCAGATGCTTCACCATCTATAGCTGTCCTTCCAACTCTAACGAATACTGGAAGTCTGTGGCTATCTTTTTCGCGTCCCTCCTTCTGGTAGCGCGATGGAGATGTTTCATATTCTGGGCCAAAGTAAAGTTGGGCTTGCAGCCTCTGACTTGACCTTCTTCTTGCCTCCTCTTGCATGAGGGTAGTTAAAGTTTCGTAATTTTGAGATACAAAATTACTTAGTGTTAACTTAGGCGCATCCTCCTCCAGCGCGAGGATATCTGTCTCCATATTAGGTCCCCTATCTCTATTAGGCGCGCATGGCAGCACAATAGTGTCCACAATGGGTGCCGTTTGGTGGGGCGTGGTAAATAGAGTATGCTGTAGATCTTCTACGCTAGGGACCGCTGTAGTGGCCTGGGTAGTCCCTGTGGGCAATTCTACCATTGGGAGGATGAGACTTGGGCCTGATTCTTGGCGACTGGGCGCACTGGTTGTTCCAGAGGCCTGCCTAGAGGTCGAATCTTGATGTTTCCTCCTCTGGGGTTACCATGTGTTTTTTCCAACTGCGGAGTCTGATGGCTTGAGTTTTTATGCTTTGTCATTCTAGTTCTTAGTGTAGGGTCCCACGGATGGCGCCACTTGTTGATACAAAAGTTGGGTGTTCCTTGTTTGGGTTCCTGTTCTCGTACCAATTGGATCTTAATGCTTGAGACCTACGCACTAAGAAAGCAAACAAACACCGTCAGGCTTATCGTGGGATTGTCTCCCACGATTATCCTCCGGCGTGAGAGTAAGTAATCAGTTTTAGGGTTGTATTGAAGAGTTAGGGTTGTAGATCGTACCTCAATGAGAATTATGATATTCTTTATATGGGCACGAAATCCTTGTAGATTTCGTGCTCCTTACTCTTCGGCGTATCACGCTTATCCGGTCATTGATCTTTATCCCATAAATAAAAGATCATTATCTAGACCATAAATAATATATTTGGGTTTGAGCTTTCGTGAGCCCAAACCGTTAGCATGGTAGCCCAAGTCATTATTATGATAGCCCACTTGTGATGGGCTTGGGCGTTAGTAATGTCCTTTAATCAAGTTCGTGACCCGTGTATGGACTATACGTCATCAATTATAGTTGCTTATTTGCTTTTAAACCTTAGTGATTCATTTTAAACCAATCTTTTGCCATTTAACTCAAGTTCACTGCATAACCTTGGATAAGGTTTGTTTGTGAATCTTTTTGGTTTAAAATCAGTAAACATAGCTTATTAGACAATCCTAGATAAGTAGCTCAGGTTGTTTCATCATTTTTCTTTGAAAATCATAAAATCAGTAGAAATTAGGTGTGTTTGGATCAATAGGATTCTCTGGGATCCAGGTTATTTCAGTTGTTGTTCATTGTTCTTACATGTCACTTTAGGCCTTATTAGAACATTGACAGCATAATATACATAGGTCTCACAGTTAAAAGTCAAAATCATCTTTAAATCCATCATTTTCATTGACTGTTAGGTTTTTAGGAATCATAATCACTCAAATCAGTTCATAACTTCTTAAGGTAGCTTATCTTAGTCTTATTATAGCTTAATACTACTTATTCATTCACTAGGACTGAATCAAATCTCACCATAGTCAACTTAGTTCATAATATAAAAAGTCAAAATTGCAAGGTTTTTCAGAAATCCAATTTTTGTGAGATTTTTCATGGTCTCAGTTTTTAATATTAACTTTTTGAGCTTTTTGGATATTAAAATTTAGCAGATAAACTTGCTAATCCATATTTGGATTATTTTTGAAAATTTTTCTTAGAGCTTATTCAATAGCTTCTTTGGACCTGCAGGGCAAGAAGGTGCCCTGCACCAGGACACTCAGTTCACAATCCCTTTTTCCTTAGCTTGTATGTTGATCATTAGTTAACCTTAGCTTAAGCTTTTTTGTTGTTTTAGAAAGCCCTTCTGATTAGCTTTAAGGACTTGTGCTTAGTTGGTCCTATAGAGCTTATCCTAGTGCTTATTTGCAGACCTTAACTTTGCCTCATTTCTGCTGATTCATCAGCAGGAATCCAAGCCAATTTCACAAGCTCTTGTACAGCTTATTTGTGAGCCTCAAGCCTTGAGCCTTGGATTTTTGGAAAGCTTGATAGCTTGGCTTTTTAGATCTGCACTTATTTTGGATCCTAGTATCCTTGCCTACAGCTTATTTTGGTCCTTAAGTTGCCCATTCCACCTGAGCATACTGAGACATTAGTGTGTAACAATCGAATTTGATAAGCTCAGTCTGAGCTTGTTAGTGGGACCCAGCTTGTGAGCCTTGGCTTATTTAGAAGCCCTCTAGGTCAGCTTATTGGATCAGCCCTCATTTTGAACCCTCAAGCTTATTTGTGGGCCCCACATAGGCCTGCAGTTGGCCATTTTGGCCTGCATAGTTAGTATCTTTTTGGGGTTTGCTTATTTGCTTATTGTGTCTTACTCCATGTGCTTTTATATTTTCTTTGGCTTATTTCAAGTTCATATCAACTGTTTGTAGCTTATTTTCACTTTTGGAACAGTAGTATAGCTTATCCATAGCTTATTCACCTCAAAATTCCATTTTTGGCTTAATAAGCCTTCTGATAAGCTCATAAGCTCTTTCTGAGCTTATTCTTAAGTTTCAAAAAGTTTTGCTTTGTTAAAGTTGCTTATAATCAGTATTGTAAAGGTTTTGCAAAAAAAAAAAAAAAAAAAAAAAAGAAAAAAAAAAGGAAAACAAAAAAAAGGACTTGGTGGGACTTGAACCCTGGACCTCTTGGTTCCAAAAACGACACCAAATCAACAAAGAGCACCATCTCCCCTAGGTGATATTTAGTGTTTTATATTTTGTTAGGAATACGCTTATTCGTATGAAGACTCGGTCACCCCGAATATAGTTTTGCATTTTGTAGCTCGTAGTATTTATCGTATTAGTTAGTACGTAGTTTAGTATTAGTTAGTATTTGTGGAGTCGGGTCGGGTCTTTACCCACTGTCAGCTCGATCCACAGCCCGTTTTAAGGGGCATATCACTTCCTTGTATAAATACCCCTCTCCACTAGTGGATAAGGTTGGACCTTCACTTCAATCTAACATTCTACAATTTTCTTTCAAGGCTCCCAACTTCTTCTCTTTCTCTCTCTAACTTCTCACTAGATTTCCTTACTTTTAATCTTCCTAAACACAATTCTATACATGTTCTCACATTAGAGTATA
The DNA here is from genome assembly GCA_030686995.1 of Artemisia argyi. NCBI lineage: Eukaryota > Viridiplantae > Streptophyta > Magnoliopsida > Asterales > Asteraceae > Artemisia > Artemisia argyi. Next base: position 87,919,152 of record CM060703.1, read on the forward strand.
CTACAACTGGTATCAAGAGCCATGGCTCTATCCTAGGATTCGTGGTACGCTCGGATATATAACTTGGTTTGTGTTTTTAGGTTGGTTCGAGTTAATTTAGTGGTTTTCACACTTGTTTGATCTCATTAGGTGTTATTATTGGTATTTTTCTTGTACTTTCTTGATTAGAAGTGTTGTATACATCTTGTATTGCTGTTGGTCTAGTCATTTCATCATTCTTGTGCACTTTGGTGGCATTTCGTGGCTTATTTCTTAACAGCAAGTTGGCAAGTCTTAGTAGAGGGTTGGCAAAATTGTGTAGCGAGTTGGGGCAGTGATTTGGCGTTTTGCTATTTTGGGATATAAAACCAAATCGCTAGATAGTGACGTTCTTATCCTACTATTCCAGCGAGTTGTGTCGTCTGATTTTAGCGAGTTGCTAAGCTAGCGAGTTGGAGTGGTCAGAGAGTTGATCAAAATAGTGAGTTGATCTGTCCTAGCGAGTTAGTTAGTATTTGTGGAGTCGGGTCGGGTCTTTACCCACTGTCAGCTCGATCCACAGCCCGTTTTAAGGGGCGTATCACTTCCTTGTATAAATACCCCTCTCCACTAGTGGATAAGGTTGGACCTTCACTTCAATCTAACATTCTACAATTTTCTTTCAAGGCTCCCAACTTCTTCTCTTTCTCTCTCTAACTTCTCACTAGATTTCCTTACTTTTAATCTTCCTAAACACAATTCCATACATGTTCTCACATTAGAGTATACTACAATTGGTATCAAGAGCCATGGCTCTATCCTAGGATTCGTGGTACGCTCGGATATATAACTTGGTTTGTGTTTTTAGGTTGGTTCGAGTTAATTTAGTGGTTTTCACACTTGTTTGATCTCATTAGGTGTTATTATTGGTATTTTTCTTGTACTTTCTTGATTAGAAGTGTTGTATACATCTTGTATTGCTGTTGGTCTAGTCATTTCATCATTCTTGTGCACTTTGGTGGCATTTCGTGGCTTATTTCTTCACACCCACATTAAAAGACTCTTTGAACAATCAGGCTACTCTGGAGGATATAGACGTGCATTCGGGACACTCTTTGAACAATCAGGCTACTCTGAAAGCTGTTGTACTGCAGCATACGGGGTGATTCTCAAACAACTCCACGCATTCATTGACTCAAGATTCAAAATGGAGTATGACTATGACTCTCAAATGACGAGCAAACGGTTTGGTGATCATACTGGATTCGATGTTGATGCCTTCAGAGTCACGTTACTCCAGCTCACTGGGAATGTAAAGGAGTTCATTATGGCACGTGCACATATCCAACAAACAAGTGTCACTGTCACTGCTGAAAGGACCACTAATGAATCTTCTGTAGGCTTCTCTACACATGAGGTGGATGCTTCACACCAACCTGTCACAAGGCAACACCAATCTCCAGAGGTTCATGTTTCTGATTATGACAAGTATCCTGATCAGCATCTTTCCATCTATGATTCATGCCCATTGGAAGAGACTGATAGTGATGTCATGTCTAATTCAATCTACATGAATCCCATTTGGGAGAAATGTGACCAGGATGCTACAAATGGTGATATGTCAGCTCCTTTGGTTTCAAACAAAATCACAAAATCAAATGAAACGGTTGATATGCACATCTTCAAAGAACTTTCTAACAGATTTTCTCAATTGGAAAAGCACTGCATTTCACTTGAAATTGCAATGCAACAAAATGAAGAACAGTTTCTAATCAACCAACCATGGAAAAACTCGGAACTTCCTGAGCTCCGCGAATATTTCATGATTAATGAGTTAAAAGCTGAAATTGAAACCCAAGACTTGACAATCAACCGCCTTTAACACCATATTAATGAGATGAATGATACGTGTAGTAACCTTAAGGCTAAAGCCACACATGATAACAACATTGACTCTACAACCATTACTGAATTAGTGCACAAGGTAACTGTGTTGCATAATGAAAATGAAACTTTGAAAAGACACAGAAAAACCCTAAATGAATTTATCAATAAAGAGAGATCAAAAAATGCCAAACACACGAAGTCATTGATCGCACACAATTATGAGTTCAAAACTATACTTCAGGAGAAAGATTTCGAGATCACGACATTAAAAAATGAATTATTAAAATTGGCCTGGAAAGATGTGAACACTAAGTTTGATAAACCTTCTATCTTAGGAGCACCTCAGTCCCTGCTACATAGAAAACCTAGGGCTGCTAGACAACTATCGGCCTTTAGAACGAATCGACCAAAGTTTTATAAATCAAGGTGTGCCCCCCAAGTGGATGTGAAACATGACATATCAAAAGCAGTCACTTCGTAAAGTCATCATAAGGTTGTGCCGTATCTCGAGAACCTCATCAGGAAAGACTGTGCAATGAGTGTAGGTATCCGAACCATGGCTAGAACTCCATCACTTAAGAAAAAATATCCCATGAGGCTTAGTTCACCACCTATAAGGCAGTCCAAAACGTACCTCAAGTGGGTACCTCTATTGGACTAGGAAGGTCTGATTATAAGCTCTCCAAAACGTACCTCAAGTGGGTTCCCACAGGTAGAATCTTTAAGTTGATTGGTCCTAGGTGGATACCAATGAAGTCTACTGGAAACACTAAAGTTACCTGTATGACCCCCACAGTACGGGACTCTAATACCACTAACTTATATCAAGACAAGCAAAATCTTCATGTTGGTGCAGGGTCTTCCGTCTTATGAGCAGGATCTCCTACAGAGAGACTTAAAGTTTGGCGACGAAAAAGACCATACTCTCCCTTGTTTGGGACTCAGGAGAACAGACAGTGTTAAATGTTGCATGAAGACTCCTGGTAACTCTCCTATCAGGACTCGGATTTCAGTGATGGTCATGTGTATGAACGTGCGCACTCGTTCATCCAGTATCCTTTGTATATATATACATATATATTTACATGTAGAATTAGTTAATTCTTAAATTTTTGGTAATCAAATTTTTTTTTGCATTGGCAAGTCTTCAGGCATCGATAACATTTACGGTCCTAGAAATGTCATTCAATAATGGCATGTGTCTTTAAATGAAGTTCGAACAAAATTTTAAAACTTGCCACTATGGCTTGCTATTATTTCCGATAGCAACCCGTTCCTTCTCTTATTGTTCATACATATCTCTGTCAATCAACAACCTTTATCTTTGGTTCTATAACTCAGGTCATTGATTAAGGGGGAGTGTGTATTCTGGTATATGCATCTGTGGTATATCTATGTGTGATTATAATGTGTGGGACTCTGGTATGTTGATAATGTGTGGGAGCCTGGTATGTATTCTGCTATATGCATCTGTTGTATATCTATGTGTAATTATAATGTGTGGGAGTCTGGTTTGTTGCTTCTGTCATTTTTTTAATGCCTAATTGGAATTGATCACAAGAAGAGGGACTTACCTTGTAATTATATCATTAGTACTTAAATAGAGGGTCTGTTTGGTCATTTGTTGAAAGTGAAAAAAAAGAGGAGTATATATATGTTTTTTTTATAGCGAGTTGATCATTACACTTAGTTATCAAAAATCTTCCAACTCGCTGCTCCAAATTTTCAAAACTTATATTGATTTCACTTGCTTCATCCTAACAGGTCTCTATCTAATCTTTGGACTATGATTATATTTACTAGGTCATGATATTCACTGGTAACAAATAGACTAAGTCATTGTTTTTGTTTTCACCTAGGCCGATCCTCTCTTTCGATTGCTGCTAAGCGGTGAGTGTCGATTGTTGTATCATACTTGTTGGGTTATGATCGGTTAACTGTGTTGATGTTATCCAACCCCTTGCTCCCTTGTATCTCTGCGTGAATGTTACTCTAGGATTTTTGCGCATTTTTTATTATTCGCGTTTAAATATTGGGTACATATATATGGTGTATATCTTGTGTTATGATTAAGGGATAGTAAAGGTTTAAATCATCTTTGTATTGAATGGATTGTGTGGATCTTGGTTTTGCCCGACTGACTGGGGGTGTTATGGTGTGTTCCTGGTAGAGTTTTGTTGAAACTCTTATCAGCGAGTTGATTAATTCTTGTTAGCGAGTTGATTAATTCTTGTTAGCGAGGTGATAGAAACTCCTGATTAGCGTGTTATTGAATGTCTAGTTAGTGAGTTGATAAAAACTCTTGTTAGCGAGTTGGTATATGGCATATTAGCGAGTTGAGTCTTACACTGATAGCGAGTTGCCATTAATTCTTGTTAGAGGGATGGTATATGTTTGTTAGCGAGTTGAACCTGAATACCAGGTTAGCGAGTTGACATTAATACTTGCTAGCGAGTTGACACTTATGATTGTTTAGCGAGTTGGTACATATGTCTATTAGCGTGTTGATGCACATACTTATAGCGAGTTGTCTTTCTGTTTGCCAGCGGGTTAGTGTGCTTCCATCTAGCGAGTTGTCACTGACCTCAAGTTGCTAAGATGATGTTATTTGAGATGTGTTATTTGGCGTCACTAATACGTGTATGATCTTCGCTGACTGTGTGCTTCCCCATTGAGTGTATGCCTAAATAATTTCTTGCTAAGTGTAGTAGTTTGGTTATCATATGTATGCGGTTTAAATTTTGATTGATTTCGATCTCATCACTATGTGTACTTTTATCTTTATAATGTGGTCACTCCCATGTCATGTTACTTAAACACATGTTCTCATGGCACATTCTTGTGTATTAATCTAGGGATCTAACTTGCCTCTAACCATACGTGTGTGCCTATCGTGGTGTGTTATTGTGATTACACAGTTAAATGGCAAATGTTAATGTTCCAACTGAACTAGGTCCAGTATCACTGCCACCCACACGAACTGATGATGCAATCCTACCATACAACGAATGGGTCACCATTGGGAAAAGTAATCTTTACATAGATGATGACAAACCTCAGAATAATCCCACATACAAGATTGCTGTGGACATTTTGAGAAACACATCATTCTTCAAGGCTTTCACAGTATCATCATCAATTTCGTCTATTTACATCCAGCAATTTTGGAACACCATGACCTATAACATGGACAACAACACATACCGTTGTCAACTTGACGAACAATGGTTTGAGATCTCTAAAGAAACACTCAGGAATGCACTCCAGATCAACCCAATTCTTCCTGACAAACCATTTTCATCCCCACCAAATCCTGATGCCCTATTAAAGTTTGTCAATGATCTTGGGTATCCTAAGGAGGTCACCACACTATCTTCTATATCCACAAATGACATGTACCAACCATGGAGAGTGCTCATCACACTTGTCAACTTATGTCTCACTAGGAAGACATCTGGACATGAGAGACTTCGTGCTCCTGCACTACAGATTCTGTGGGGTATAGTCAAAGGAAAAAATATTGATTTTGCTGAATGAATCTGGGAAGAATTCGCTCACTCAATTAACACGTTCTTAGAAGACAAGATGAAGCTGGAGACTCACAAAGAAAGAAAAAAGTGGAAGTCCCAGTCTCTAATTCCCAGTGTCAGATTCACTAAGCTCGTGATACTTCATCTTCAACAAACCCATAATGTACACCCTAGAACCGGGTCCTTTGTTCACCTTGCATCTGATGAACAATGTGTGGGAAATCTCAAGTTTGTTGCAAAGGGTACGGATCAGGAAGTATTTGGTTTGGATATTCCCGAAGCACTTATCTCCAGCAATATCCATGAGGCACCCTACTTTAGGAACTATCTGAACAAGGTTGCTGCATTTCGCAAACAAATAACCGACAAGTACAAAACAACTAAGTCAACCAAAGCAACATCCAAGAAACGCAAAGAAGCTTCAACTACTGAGGTGACGTCAAGTGGCACCAAGAAACACAAAAGAAGCAAAATCACTAGTAAACCCGGGTCCAAGAGAAGCAAGAAAGCGCAAGCTACCGATACTGATGCCAATCCACAAGGGATACTAACACCAACAGAAGCTGCTGACATCCAGAAGGCCATGGAAGAAAGCCTCAAACCTAGTGTGACACATTCTGGTCATCCTATGACAGGGGTTAGCATCAAAGAGCCAAAGTCTGGAAAACTGAAGTAACTATCAGTGACTATTGGGAAAGGTAAGAGTGTTGCTACCGAGGAACAAGCTGCACATACTCTCCTTCACATCTCATCACCCGCCTAAAAAAAAAGATCTTCAGTACATATTCAAGAAAAGATCTCCATAATCATCGAAGCCTAATGTGGTATCTTTTGAAGATACACAAGAGCAGCCACAAAGCCAAGAACACTTCATTGAATCAAGTGACTCAGAGTCTGAGTTAAATGCATCCAAGGATGAAGAAAAGGCTCCTGTTACTGTCGTCTCAGATCCTATCCTGGAAAAGTCTGCTAGGGACTCTCCCCCACATGACTTAGCACATACCACTGAACATCACACTACCTTGCAAGATGATTTTGTGGCATCCATCCATCCAGGTGTTCAAGTGAATCTTAAACTTAAATCTGACGGACAAAAGCTGACCATTGAACCTGATACCTCAACGGGAATACTTTCCTCATTCAAGCAATTAGATCAAGAGTTCACCTATAGGGATCTTGATAATGATGACAAACCTGAAGGGAAAGAAACCGAGCAACCAAGCAATGAGCCTGAAGTCATTTCAATGGTAAGCGTTCCCATCGAGCAAGACACGTCGGCTATTCCGACAACCATACCTATCGCTGCCACCACATCACCAAGAGATACCACCACCAATGCTACTGTAACTACCACCATACATGATCCCACTTCGCCAAGCACTCATGAAAGCCTTACATCTCGTGTTGAAAAGGCCCTTACTACTGCTGAGAGGGCAATTCATGAAAATCTTGACATCAAGACCACTCTTGACAAGCACAGGGATGTACTTAAAGATCTCCAAAAACTCGACCTGCACCAAGTCATCAAACATCATGGGTCTAGAATTACCAAGCTCGAAAGCCTCAACATTGATTCGTTGGTGCGTGATGCCGTTGACGAACAAGTGTCTATTGCAGTTAAATTTGCCATGGAGGCGCCGCTCAAAGCTCGTTTTAGAGACTTGTCCACTTTTGATATGAAAGATCTGCTGCACCAGCGAATGTTTGAGACTGACCAACACCAAGCCCATGAGGCACATCAACAGCTATATGAGGCTCTGGATCGTTCCATGAAGCTTGACAATGCTGAAGAATTAGAGAAAGACTTGGCTGAAGAGCGAAGGAAAAAGAAATAATGATTGAACACCCCAAAACAACCTTCAGGTCATCCTCCTGAACCACCTCCTCCTCCACCTCCTTCAAGTTCTGCTGGAACTCCGGGCTCATCTGATGCAGCTGGGTCACGACAACATCAGTCACCATCTCCAGCTCCTAAATCATCTTCTCAGAAGGATCAAACTGATAGTACAACTGGATACAGCCAATCTAAGTCTTCTCAGCATGTCACATATAAAGCTTGGATGACAACAGAGACCAGACCTAAGGTCTCAGTTTCATAAGAACATGTGTTGGAATATGACACTTGATTACCTGATGCAGATCCGTCATCTACTGATGAAGATGTTGACGAACATACTGCTCCTCAATAACCAAGCCGGGATCAGTGGTGGAAATCATACACAAGAGGAGATTGCTCTCCTACCACTGCAGTCACCAATAATAAGGAAGACATGAGCACATGGTGGAAACCAGACGAAGCCGAAAAGAGATCCTTGACACCTGAACTAGAATGGACGATCACCTCTGAGGACCAGTTTGTCCCTGCTCACAACTGGGCAGACATTGTTGCTAAAAACTATGTTCCTCCTCCAACAAACTCCCTACTGGCTCAGACAGGAGACATGGGAGCATTCATCCAATGGTACTGTAAGAAAAGAGGGTTACCTAAACTCACCAAAAAGGATTTGGAAGGACCATCTTACGAAATCGTCAAAGTCCTCCATCCTGACGTGGTGCATCTACAGTATCAAATGGAGGAATGTCACAAGATGCTAACTGACCAAGTCGACGAAGATGTCATTGACTACAATCTCTGGAAACCACTTCCTCTAGGTGGATCTTCAGGTCGGCTCACGATTTAAGAAGACTTCTTCTTTAACAAAGACCTTGAGTACCTTCGTTCTGGCAACAAACATGCTTTGTCCATCACCAAGATGAAGGCAGCCCGCTATACAAATGTCGGATTGGAACAGATGGTACCGGATCAAATGTGGAGTGATGAAGAGTGCAAATATGATATAGCTGCATCATTTGGTATCTCACACTGGTGGTTCAAGAAACGTGAGTTCTATATAGCTCGACAGCTGGCGACCCTAAAGCTGCCTACTCGAAGAAAAGAATTCTGAGTGTAATCCGGGTTGAAATATTTCCTACCTGTGGCTACAATTACATGAAAAAGATCATTCTTCGACGTTCACGCTATTGGGGGCATGTCATATCTGAAGGTGATTTCAAGCATCTACATCCTAACGATTTTGAAGATCTCTACCTATTGTATCTCCAGGGAAAGCTAGATCACCTTCCTGGACTTGAAATAAAAACTCTCGTCTCTGCTGTCACTCAGTGGATCCGAGGGCTTGTTATCAGACAAAGAGTGAAGGACTTTCAGCTTGGTATCGAAAGCTACCAGACTCAGCTAAATCTCACAAGACCTCAATGGGAAGCAAAAGCCATGGAATTCAGGAAAGATTACACGGTCATAGAGTCTCCTAGAGCTGTTGTCTTCACTGACAGTTACAACACTCGAATGCTGATGAGAATTGAAGAGATTCACCACTTCAGTTGTCACAATTCGTAATTTCAGGTCCTTGTTCAGATGTCGAAATTTCATTATTCATCTCGGGAAGTTACTATTCACCAGTTACTATTCACCGATCACTATTCATCATTTTACTATTCATCATTTTTTGTGTCAGTTTGAGATTCCGAGAAGCGTTCAGAAAATTTACTATTCACATGACACTATTCATTTCCGAAGAGAAAACACTATTCATGTACTTTATTCATTTCATCGTAAATTTAGTTTACGGGTAATTAAATTCGCGTAACCGGTCAGGTTAAGCTGCGAATTCATGCATCGTCAATATTTACATTTGCGAAACCAGTCAGGTTTAGTTGTGAATTCATGAAATCATCGGTAGGGACACTTCATATGGACTAGAAATGGCTTGCATATCATCATTATAGCATTTGCATACTATTCCACTCGTAGGATATTTAAATTAATACTTTTGGTATAATTGACTTTTTACGTATATTTATTTCTAAATAAACGTTAACACGCGACCAATAATGTGACTAACATGTCCGACGAGACTATGATCCCAATATATTTTTATATTCATTTTAATAATATAAAAATTATAATATTAATTTACCCGGTGTTTTGGAAATTTATTTAATTTATATCGTACGCCTAATTTATTTACGACGGTTTTCGTAAAAACTAAACTATAATTTTCTAAATACTCAATACTTGTACCCAACATATTTTCACAATTTTTACGACTTTATTATGTCCCGGTTAACTCCGTTAAAATTTATTTTTAGTTAACACGGTACCCGGTATTCCCTATAACTATTAATATATACATTATAATACCTAATATATACCAACTTCTTACACAACACCTCATTTTTTTCTTCCACCCTCCATACTAATTCCTTATAAGACTTTGAAAATCCTACAAACTCATAAATACTTGTCATAGCTTGTCTAATATAATATATATATATATATATATATATATATATATATATATATATATATATATATATATATATATATATATAACATATACATATACATTGCACCTCATTTTACAAGATCTAAACAACAACTTTTTCTCTCTTCCTTCCTTGGGGGTGCACGGCCAAAACAACAACAATAAGCAAGGATCATAAATTTTTCAAGATCAAGTGTTAATTAAGTCTCATATGTATTTCTAGTTAGGGTTTTGTGATAAAAACCCAAGGTTTTATAAGTTTTCATCTCCATAAGCTCACTAATCTTTCAAGTAAGTGTATGAAACTCATTTTTATAATTTTACCAAGTTTTTATAATGTTCATATGATATATATACAAGATCTACATGCATATGTTATTTATACCACTCCATTTTATACATATCTAACTTTTGAGCCCTAGAGATAGATTATAGGTAGATCCTTGTTAGATCCACTTGATTTATGAAGTTTAGGAACCCATGACACCCTAAGAAGGTGTATGGTAAGATTAGACTAGATTTGTGGTGATTGAAAGTGTTTTGGTTGAAGTTGAAACGAGTTTGGAACCATGGAAATGATTTTTGAAACTATATATATACCTACTGTCCCTATTTTGAAAACGTGCGAAAATCAGTAGATGATGGATAATTTTGGACCAAAGATTTAGAAAATACTTTCAAAAACGAAGCCGTGGGCGAAAGAACGGATTAAAACGAGCTTATAACGAAGGAGTTATGATTTTTTGCAAATTTAACGACGAAAACTATTTTCTGGAAATATAACGTGCTGTTGGACGATTTTCGACAGACAAAGAGAGGCTTTGGACGTAATCTAATGGAGCCGAACTATCAAAAATATATTAATACATGTTAAGACGAATCCGTGAATATAAAGAACGAGGAAAATGAACTTAAAACGACAAAGTTATACGCGTTTTAAAATCGTCAAAACTATATATATATATTTATAGTCACTAATAGAAATAATATAACTACGTACTAAATACTATATTTTCTAGATTTATTGTTCAAGAATTATATTCTAAACTAACGAAGTACGTATGACCCAAGGCTTATTTATATGACTACTAGGCGTTATTCCAAGGTTTTTAAAACGAGAAATATAACACTAACATTTTATATACGATATATTACGACACGTTTCTATAAGTCTAGTTGGACTTATTTTTCCTAAGTATGGAAAATACTTTACTTTGACAATAACTAGTATTTTCAAGTTACGAGTGGTAAAGGTATCATGTGCATGTGCATTAATTACATCACGGCATGATCTAAAGTAGATCGTTATTACTCATATTAGGTTGCGGCTAGTGTTCGCGCCTTGTTGTCCCGATTATTTCATCACATTGTACTATCACTTCAGGTGAGTTTTCATAGCCCCGTTTTAATTCAATATTTTGATTTCAAATCCCACGGGGGAGAATACATTGCATCACTTATTTTTGTACATGCCAAAGTATTAAATTCCTTACATTGCTTAAGTTGCCTTATTACCACGTCACGACAAGTCCCCTTTATTATCATGGACAGTTAATTAATCTACAAGCGAGAGTGAGTGAATAGATCTATTGAGGGTGACTCCTCCATCCGTGTTTGGGTTACTCCAACGGGAAACGGATGCATTTCATGTCTAATATATTTAGAGTGTCTGGTAAACACTCATTTGGGGCCAAGTAACGTCTAGCTTCGGGGTCATGAGCTTAAGAGCCAATGTATTACTTTTGACATTTTGTCGGTTTACTTTATACTTGTGGCCAATGTACATACGATTTAACTTACAAACCTATGATTATTCACCAACATTATTGTTGACCGTTTTTGCAATGTATTTTCAGGTAATTAAGACATATTCTTCATGGCATGCATGGAGTCATATCATTGAGTAACAAGGATGACGCGTCTCATTTTGGATTTTCATGCACTTATGAACTATCGTTTGATTGTACTAAACTTATTTCCTTAAATTTTCCAAGACTTTTGGGACCTATGTTTTATAACTCTGAATATTTTGAATGAATCAAACGATATATTTTCGAAACGACACTTCAGGTCGTTCAATATAACTGTAACTGTGGTGCTATGACAGTCACCCCCAGGTATTCCATTCCGCTGCCATTCAGGTATTTTGGGGGTGTGATAGATTGGCATCAGAGCTAAGGTTATAGCGAACTAGGATGTATCATGGACCCTAGACTATAACTACATCATCATAACATCTCATCATTTCATCATAGGTGCATATTCATTATACATGTTGTTTCATGCACACATTGTGCGAGTTATTTATACCCATACTCATATATATATATATATATATATATATATATATATATATATATATATATATATATATATATATATATATATATATATATATATATATATATATATATATGATTATGTTGACCTGGTTCACAAGTGACATGTCTTCAGATACCCACCCTGTTATCCTTTCGTCGGATTCCGACATTGAAGATGCCTTGTCATCTTCCACTACCATTGTACTACCAGTTACACTTACGCCGCCATTAGCACCATTGAAGTGTTATAGGAACAAGGTTTTCCTAACATCTAGCCCATACATAGAATGCCGTTTGGTAGAGTATTCAAACTTAATTTTAATGGACCTATTAGGATGCTTTTTGCAAGGAAGATGGTATGTTTTCTTTCCTTCACTAGTAGGGCGCTTACTACTCAGGTACTACCACCACCATCAACTACTTATTACACTATTGGTCGTCCCATAGTGTGTACTTCAGTTTTACCTCTTAGATGTCGCGAGATAGCGCGAAAGAGGGTAGTATTCCATTCACTATTATCACCATCGTCTCCTAACTCACCACTAGGATCTCATCGTCATCAATTTTATTCTCATCATCTAAAGCACCACCAGCACCATCACATCTCAGAGACCCTACACCCATATATGACAGGCCGCTTAAGAAGCAACATCTATTTGACATACCATTACCATCTACCACACGTTACACCACCTTATAGTTTTGAGGATGGTGAGAGTTTGAGAGCCTCTACTGCTTGACAGCCTACTACTCTTCATCGTTAGATGATGACCTCTAATTATTTGAGATTACCCACGAGTGTTTGGACGATACATTCTGAATAATACCACAAGCCTCACAAACACAATAAGAATTGCAACAAATCGCCCAAGGGTGGCATCTATCACAAGTACTCTATATTATCTTAGATATGATTGACTCAGACCTCCATAACACAATAAACCAACAAGATGCTTTGAACGGTATTATACCATCATAATGGAACTCATCACAACTCTCCCTTCATTATCAAGTTTGATTACACCACATTATAAGTCGATGATTGCATCATTAGTCACTCTAGCAACACTCTACCGACCAAGGTGGTCATATTAGTAGATTTGACATGTAATTACAACTTTGGAAAGATGCAATTAAGACAATAGGATTAATAAAGACGAAGATGTCTTTACGATTAAATGGTCATGTTGACCAAGATAAGAGTGACTGCCCTAGTTTTTGTGTTTCGGAGATAATAACAAATCAAGTAAGTCAAAGTCAAATTAAATTTTTGTACAAACAAACAGATTTCTTGCAAACCTTACGAAGTACGACAAATTATTGATTTTCAATGGTTGGATTTAAAACTCATTTTTGTTTAAGCAACAATCTTCTTGAACTCCCTTTTTTTCCAAAGACATATATATATATAAGATATTGTTTTTATCAAAATACAAAATATTTCGTAGTCACATCTTTTACATAACTATATTCATTACAAACTTCAAATAAAGTCACTCCAAGATACATTTATGACCAAATTTCACAATGTTTCACTCAAATAAATGTTGTTAATTTTAGAAACCATATCTCCAAGAAGGAAGACGCATAACTCATGAACGAATCTCGAAAGCAACCACTATACCTACTTGCTATTTGACCTTATATGCGAAAGAAACCCCTCTACCAGAGATTGCCAATATTGATACACCATGCCTTAACACCAATACTTGAAATTACAACTTTTTCGCTCATTCCATATTATAAGACCCTCACGCTAGTATAAGTTCGTTGGATTAAAAGATCAAGGTACAATTACTCAACAAAATTTATATTCTTTTCGGAGACCGATATAGCTTAGTCACATTGGAACAAGACCTCATTTTCATGATAGGATATCGAGAAGTTCCACCTGACCATAAGACATTTAGCTTGCATTCATGGCAAATCAAAACATCATTCGATGTGGTACCTACTTAACTCAGATCACCCGTACAACAATTTCCATTCTTTATACATTTTAGTCATGCCTAGAGGGATTACACATTTGAACCTGCGAATTTTACCTAGTATAAATTCTCGAATATTTCAAATCATTGGCACCAAATTTCTGCACTATATCCTTTCATACATAGACTATCCTTTTCAGTTGACTGTAGATGCCTTAACGACACGTTCATCCTTCACGCTCTGAATATCACTAACATATTCTCGACCACTTCATAATCATAAACCACTGCCCTGTTATTAACTAAGATGCTTACATTATTTAAATAAGTGGATTAGTAGACTATTACCATACCATAAGATTCACCCATGTATCTAATAAACCATTCAACGAATTTTACTTCAAGCTATTTTACTACCATACGGGGAAATTGTTTTACGGAATTATTAAAAGAAACTATTTTATTACCACCCTATAAATTGATTTGTCCGTTATTGCACCAAGTATTTACTATTATTACGCGAAACAATTTTCATGTTACTTGAAAGGAAATGACTAGAATACCATTTTTCAAAACAAAATGTTGAACACCATCTAAAACTTTTGAGAAAAATAATGCTATTTTGGCTAACTCAAGCATTGCATCATTAGTCCTCAATTATACATAGCCTGATCACCTATGTATAATTCAGGAAGGATTATGCTATGAAGAAAATAATTACTTTTAGGGATTGTTAATAACAATCTTCATTCAAAAGCGTTGTAAACAAATAAACTTTTTCATAAACGTCTCTTTTTGACAAACCCTCCCTGGATACATACCCCACCTGTCACTTACTCGGCCATTAAGTTGGATTTTTACATTGATTTCCCTAGGAGAGACTTCCCATATCAATTACTAGGAGGATTCCTCGATACAAGAAAAACAATGAAAGGATTACATAACTACTAACCTAGACTAGGAGTATACAGTAAGACAATTTATAACTCAACAACAATTCTAAGATACCACGAGACCATCCGAACCACCATCTCCGACCTAGTTGTCCAGCTCTATCATTCAAAAGTACTAGCTAGATTGAGTTGCAGGATCGAACACACTGTGAAGGTGCGCTAAGCAACACTATAGAGATAAACCAAGCCTCTTAACCAATACCGTAAAGCATTCCAATTAAACATGTCCTCATCTATACGCAATCTTCCCTGCAGTGAGTTTTCGCAAAGAATAATTGATTCGAATTATGGATATCGATATAGATTCCCTGAAGGCATTGTGTTCTCTAGAACTTCTGGATAACCTCACATACACATCAAGAGAGGCATCAGGCCCAAGCATATCTCCCCAGCTTTATGTGGAAATAAAATAGACATTCATCGACATAGTATCAATGGACACCCTCATTTTGCCAACATGATGACAATTTCAACGATAAACCATTTCAGGACTTAAGTTGGTTGAATACCTAGGCTTGTAGTTTTACCAGAAAATCGCCAATAGTCATCTTCCAATATCAGGAACCGAACGTTAGACATCTATGCATTTATGCGAATGTTACCTATCCTACTATTTTATCCTTGTTAGTATTTTTACCTTTAAATGAAGTTGATTTCAAAATTGTGTTTATACAAATCACATACCTCGTAGAAAATAATTTTTGAAATTGCCTATTTCAAACAAATACGACCCTTTTTAGTCGATAGTTAGCCAAACCATTGTACCATGGGAAATATATAAATATCAAACTTTAGTAAACAGTCCTACTCACAACATGTTTGAAAACCGCGTCACATTTCATAACTATCGAATTTTGAATCATCAAGAAAGATATTATTTAGTAAACCACTTGTTCCATTTCCTAAATTCGTTTATTCAGAAAAAGGTTTTGACCAAATACTCAAAAATTGCGAGATAAATTTTGAAAACAAATCACCATACTACATCGCTTATGCATTTAGGGCTTTGTGAGTTGACAATAAGGAATATTAGAATGTGTGATGAAGGAAATTAGGAGGAACACCATAGATCGATTACAAACGTCAGTAATGGAGACCAAGCACAATAGGCAAAGAAAGACACATGTCTTAGCAACCATTAGACCAAAACACAAGGAATCTAAGTGTTACCCATATTCTATCTTCTTCGTATAACGCCCTTTTCGAAAAGTATAACGTTGTAGAATTAGTCACCAGATTCATTGTAATCGTTTCAATTATTCCTGATCAAGGTGATCGAATCACCTCAGACTTCTAGCAATCATTTTAAGATTTCCTTCGGAACCCCTTTTAGATGTAAACACCTCCTATCATCCTCAGACCAATGGTCAGATCGAGAGGACAATTCAAACATAGGAAATATATGCTCAGAGAGTGAGCGATTGACTCTAGAAATAGTTGGACTAACCATTTATCATAAATCAGATTCGTTTGCAACGATAGTTATTGCACGAGTGTAGAGACTACACCAATTGAGACACTCTATGGTCGAAGTGCCAATTACCCATTTACAGACCAAAATCAGAAAGTTAAATTCATTGGTCTAGAACTAAACTATGGAACAACAAAGGAAATTTCATAAGTCAAGAACCAGTTACAAGCAACGAGAAACTGGTAGAAGTTAGGTTGGTGCATGACGCACATCATGCGGATTGGGTATCCCTGAACACAAACCAACTAGATTCAAGTGGGAGAACGAACTAAGTTGAAAGCTTTGCCTTGGAGAGGCATGATGCAATTTTGGTAACACGAGAGATTGAACCTCTAGTATATTGGACCATTTAAGATTCGTTTTGGAATCGACCATCTGACATACAAATTTGAGTTCTGGCAGAATTCAGCAACATATATTACCCATATCACATTGTAAACCTCAAGAAGCGCTGACTATCGACTGACGGACCGAACTCGGAAAAAGCCCAACTTACTATTCCTGTAAGCACTCATGAAATAACTAGGAATTTCCTGCAAATCAAGAATCAGTTACAAGTCGAAAAGTTGTAAACCCTTAGAATTTCAAGTTGGTGGTAGGGTTACGTTAAAAGTTCTGCCTAGGAAAGGCATAATACCATTCAGAAAAATCCGGGAAGTTAAATTCGATGTACACTGGACCATTAATATTTCAGACAGAGTAGGCCAGTAACCCTCAGACTTGAGCCTTGTTGGAAAGTAGTAGGATTACACAAACATGTTTCACCATTTCAAATCCCGAGAAATGACTTTCAGATTAGTCACTCGTGATTCCATTGGAAAGAATCGAACCCAATGACAAACCTAAATCTGGTAGGAGAACCAGTAGAAATCATGGACTGTGAGGTCGAACGGTTGAAGCAAAGTCGAATTCCTATCGTGAAAATTTGCTGGAATTCTCGAAGAGGTCCCGAATTTACTTGGGAACGGGAAGACCAAATGCAACTCAAGTATCCACGTCTTTTTACCAAATATACTTCAGAGACCAACCAAAACTGAACTTCGGGATGAAGTTCCTTTTAGAGGGGAAGACTGTCACAATTCGTAATTTCAAGTCCTTGTTCAGATGTCGAAATTTCATTATTCATCTCGGAAAGTGCTATTCATCTGTTACTATTCACGATCACTATTCATCATTTTAATATTTATCATTTTTGGTGTCAGTTTGAGATTCCGAGAAGCGTTCAGAAAATTTACTATTCACATGACACTATTCATTTTCGAAGAGAAAACACTATTCATGTACTTTATTCATTTCATCGTAAATTTAGTTTACGGGTAATTAAATTCGCGTAACCGGTCAGGTTAAGCTGCGAATTCATGCATCGTCAATATTTACATTCGCGAAACCAGTCAGGTTTAGCTGCGAATTCATGAAATCATCAGTAGGGACACTTCATATGGACTAGAAATGGCTTGCATATCATCATTATAGCATTTGCATACTATTCCACTCGTAGGATATTTAAATTAATACTTTTGGTATAATTGACTTTTTACGTATATTTATTTCTAAATAAACGTTAACACGCGACCAATAATGTGACTAACATGTCCGACACTCCCGACTATGATCCCCATATATTTTTATATTCATTTTAATAATATAAAAATTATAATATTAATTTACCCGGTGTTTTGGAAATTTATTTAATTTATATCGTACGCCTAATTTATTTACGACGGTTTTCGTAAAAACTAAACAATAATTTTCCAAATACTCAATACTTGTACCCAACATATTTTCACAATTTTTACGACTTTATTATGTCTCGGTTAACTCCGTTAAAATTTATTTTTAGTTAACACGGTACCCGGTATTCCCTAAAACTATTAATATATACATTATAATACCTAATATATACCAACTTCTTACACAACACCTCATTTTTTTTCTTCCACCCTCCATAATTGCCGCCCCCCCCCCCCCCCCCTCCATACTAATTCCTTACAAGACTATGAAAATCCTACAAACTCATAAATACTTGTCATAGCTTGCCTAATATAATATATATATATATATATATATATATATATATATATATATATATATATATATATATATATATATATATATATAACATATACATATACATTGCACCTCATTTTACAAGATCTAAACAACAACTTTTTCTCTCTTCCTTCCTTGGGGGTGCACGGCCAAAACAACAACAATAAGCAAGGATCATAAATTTTTCAAGATCAAGTGTTAATTAAGTCTCATATGTATTTCTAGTTAGGGTTTTGTGATAAAAACCCAAGGTTTTATAAGTTTTCATCTCCATAAGCTCACTAATCTTTCAAGTAAGTGTATGAAACTCATTTTTATAATTTTACCAAGTTTTTATAATGTTCATATGATATATATACAAGATCTACATGCATATGTTATTTATACCACTCCATTTTATACATATCTAACTTTTGAGCCCTAGAGATAGATTATACGTAGATCCTTGTTAGATACACTTGATTTATGATGTTTAGGAACCCATGACACCCTAAGAAGGTGTATGGTAAGATTAGACTAGATTTGTGGTGATTGAAAGTGTTTTGGTTGAAGTTGAAACTAGTTTGGAACCATGGAAATGATTTTTGAAACTATATATATACCTACTGTCCATATTTTGAAAACGTGCGAAAATCAGTAGATGATGGGTAATTTTGGACCAAAGATTTAGAAAATACTTTCAAAAACGAAGCCGTGGGCGAAAGAACGGATTAAAACGAGCTTATAACGAAGGAGTTATGATTTTTTGCAAATTTAACGACGAAAACTATTTTCAGGAAATATAACGTGCTGTTGGACGATTTTCGACGGACAAAGAGAGGCTTTAGACGTAATCTAATGGAGCCGACCTATCAAAAATATATTAATACATGTTAAAACGAATCCGTGGATATATAGAACGAGGAAAATGAACTTAAAATGACAAAGTTATACGCGTTTTAAAATCGTCAAAACTATATATATATATTTATAGTCACTAATAGAAATAATATAACTACGTACTAAATACTATATTTTCTAGATTTATTGTTCAAGAATTATATTCTTAACTAACGAAGTACGTATGACCCAAGGCTTATTTATATGACTACTAGGCGTTATTCCAAGGTTTTTAAAACGAGAAATATAACACTAACATTTTATATACGATATATTACGACAAGTTTCTATAAGTCTAGTTGGACTTATTTTTCCTAAGTATGGAAAATACTTTACTTTGACAATAACTAGTATTTTCAAGTTACGAGTGGTATAGGTATCATGTGCATGTGCATTCATTACATTACGGCATGATCTAAAGTAGATCGTTATTACTCATATTAGGTTGCGGCTAGTGTTTGCGCCTTGTTGTCCCAATTATTTCATCACATTGTACTATCACTTTAGGTGAGTTTTCATAGCCCCGTTTTAATTCAATATTTTGATTTCAAATCCCACGGGGGAGAATACATTGCATCACTTATTTTTGTACATGCCAAAGTATTAAATTCCTTACATTGCTTAAGTTGCCTTATTACCACCTCACGACAAGTCCCCTTTATTATCATGGACCATTAATTAATCTACAAGCGAGAGTGAGTGAATAGATCTATTGAGGGTGACTCCTCCATCCGTGTTTGGGTTGCTCCAATGGGAAAACGGATGCATTTCATGTCTAATATATTTAGAGTGTCTGGTAAACACTCATTTGGGGCCAAGTAACGTCTAGCTTCGGGGTCATGAGCTTAAGAGCCAATGTATTACTTTTGACATTTTGTCGGTTTACTTTATACTTGTGGCCAATGTACATACGATTTAACTTACAAACCTATGATTATTCACCAACATTATTGTTGACCGTTTTCGCAATGTATTTTCAGGTAATTAAGACACATTCTTCATGGCATGCATGGAGTCATATCATTGAGTAACAAGGATGACGCGTCTCATTTTGGATTTTCATGCACTTATGAACTATCGTTTGATTGTACTAAACTTATTTCCTTAAAGTTTCCAAGACTTTTGGGACCTATGTTTTATAACTCTGAATATTTTGAATGAATCAAACGATGTATTTTCAAAACGACACTTCAGGTCGTTCAATATAACTGTAACTGTGGTGCTATGACAGTCACCCCCAGGTATTCCATTCCGCTGCCATTCAGGTATTTTGGGGCTGTGACATCAGTGATGGTACGCTCGAACTGGTGGAAGTTGCTCTGGATCTAAGGACCAAAGAATTCAGAATTGCTAAGGATGGGAAGTACACATCATTCTGGACTACAGAGGTGTTCCAAAGAAACAAGCATTTTCTTCAAGCGATCAGAAAACTTTTGCTGGAAAGAATAATTTTCTGAAGTATGGAAAGCTTTGTCGGTGGTAGAATTCATGAGGGTGACTACAAGCTTATGGAGCGCACTATATGAGATGTGCATCACTATGTTCTGTAGTAGTAGGATTTATATTTTGATGTCTTGTAACTTTGTAATCTTGTAAACTTGTGTATTATGATCTAGTCTTGTAGTGGGATACACATAATGTGGGTGTGGATACATTCTAGTAGTAATTATGGTTTGCTATTACTTCAGATAGCAACCCGGTACTATTATTGGGGAAAGTTCTTCGCCAAAATGATGGTTGTTCCTAACAAAGGCATGAATTACTTTATATTCGTGCCTTTCTGATCTGATGTACGCTTCAGTGCATCATTTCTTGTAAAAGAATAGAAATCTTCTTTACATCACGAATACTTTTCCTTCAATGATTCTTCGGGAAAGTATTTGCACCAAACTTGGTGTCACCATGGTTTTTGAAGATGAAACAAACTTGAAACTTTGTTTAAAAAATTTGCCACTCAATCGATGATAACGGATTAATCTTTTGTGCAAAATGATAAATTGAATATGCGTCATCAATTGAGGGGGAGAATGATTTCAAAAACTATATATCATCAAAACAAGATCTTTGTGCTTATATACAGTGTATTAAATGTGCTTGTTATGTGTTAGTATATGAATTTTTCATGAGTTTCTCGTTAAACACGAAATCATTTATAAACTCATCATGTCTAACACATAACATGCTCCCTCAAGGATTGAGGGGGAGCTAATGTATCATCTCAAAATCAGTCATTCTTAAATCTGACACATCTTTCTCCCAAAATCTTTAAACTCATTTAAATCACCTGGGATCACAAATCTCAAATGGTTTGAAATTTTTGATCGGGTGAGAAAATGTGATTTAAATATGAAAATCTGATTAAAATGTGATGTTTTGAGCCTAAATGTATGCTCTCCCATATGTGCTAAACTCTTTTGTATCAATGCACATATTGTGAGGGAGCAAATACTTTGTGGAAAAAGGATCCTTGCATCTTATGAGATCGAGACTCAGACTTAACCAATGAATTGACGAAACTAAAACCGTCATCAATCGAAAGGACTTGTCCTGGCCGGGTAATAATTTCAAGCTGGTTTAACCATTGATGTAAACATGTCTTGAAGAGGACTTGTCTGAGTAGAGTGTACCATTTCGAGAAACTCTTAGTAGTCTTGACCAGGTCGGGTAATAATTTCAAGCTAGTCTAACTAGTGATGTAAACGTGTCTCGAATCGGTCATGATTTCTAAGAGTGGATCAATTCAAAAGTGCATCACTTCCTGACATGTGCAAATTTTCAAAACATGTCATATGGGCACATGTTAAGGGGGAGCATTTGAAAATGGCAAAACTCTCAACGTGTTAACAAAATGTGTTTCTCAATCATAAACACGCTGAGAGAATTTTCAATGATTTAGTAAATGGCAACATACGATAGTCATGAAGTTATAATGTGGCTAAGGTTAGGAAAACCGTCCTATGATCCGCCAGAGCCGGAGGGATCTACCCATGGACAATAACAAATAGATAGTAATCGAAAGTTTGTAGGTATGATTATAAAAAAGGGGAGAAATGTGAGAATAGAGAAAGAAGGGGTTGAAGAATTAAAAAGAAATGAAATGAGAAAGGGTGAAAAGAAATAGCCCTCCTATTATTCAACCTTAGGGCAGAAACCAGGTTCAATTCATAAGCTACTGATGGTTGCTAAGGCGACATCGGTATTGAAGACAAGACGTCATAGACCCAGTGACGCACTGCACTAAACCTTCTAGCCACTCAAGTTCTCATAAAAGATCTTGTTTCATTCTCACGGGGAACCGGTGTAATCTATCAACTTATCTCTTATAGATGGTTGATATTGAAGCAGGAGACCTCTCCCTAATCTCCGCATAGGAAAACCAAATGCACTTATTGAGTCTAGAGTCTCGAGATGCATACAAAGATCTCATAGGAACACGTGCTACCTCTACCCTGTTTGTTCAACATTAAGGACACAAGTGGTAAACTTATGAGTCCTACGCGGATCTTAGCAATCTGCCAGAACATTTATGAGAGATGTTGCTATTGTAACTCCCAGTGATTGAATGGAAATTCCTGCCAGGGTCAACATTAAGTAGCCCTAAAAGCAGGTCACTTAGGTAATTCCTTGTGAATTAAGCTTAGTGGTCGCGGTGGTTACAAACGGTCAACAGTCGTGGACTGATCTCTAGCGACTCACCCAATCGTTGATCTACTTAGGTAGTTAATGTAAAACCTCTCAGGGTTTGCCGATTGGGAACGGTCTTGGTAAGGGTTCGAAGGAGTCTTTACACTATGCTGTTGACGATCTCTAATTCCAAACCCATAAGTACCAGACGATTTGTTGCTAACTGTCTGCTTACAGGAATTTCTGAGAGTTGCAGTTGATTGCTGAAAATATGCTGATCCATCAACACATGCTCACACTTTGACATCACAATCTATGAAATCATGATCATTGATTGGGCCTCATATATGCTTCCACAACTCTTATACAGAAGATCATGATCCTGAAAAGTGTGAGCATGCCAACACAAAGATGTCCAAATCACATGGAGACGTTACTACTCAAAGATGACTTTCAGACACTAATTTGGATGATGAACACGAAGTAATGGCCAACGATCATCCAACGCATTGAACAAGTCATCTAGAGTCTGCTGCTATACGCACAAAGATGACAACAATGAAGAATCGAAAGACTACGAACTACAAAGTTATCTTCAAAGATTGGAATGCTATGATTCATTATGTATTTTTCGGAGTGACCTCCCTTAGGGGGAGATTGTTAGGAATACGCTTATTCGTATGAAGACTCGGTCACCCTGAATATAGTTTGCCATGTTGTAGCTCGTAGTATTTATCGTATTAGTTAGTACGTAGTTTAGTATTAGTTAGTATTTGTGGAGTCGAGACGGGTCTTTACCCACTGTCAGCTCGATCCACAGCCCGTTTTAAAGGGCGTATCACTTCCTTGTATAAATACCCCTCTCCACTAGTGGAGAGGGTTGGACCTTCACTTCAATCTAACATTCTACAATTTTCTTTCAAGGATCCCAACTTCTTCTCTTTCTCTGTCTAAATTCTCACTAGATTTCCTTACTTTTAATCTTCCTAAACACAATTCCATACATGTTCTCACATTAGAGTATACTACATATTTCCACCCTTTTTAATATAGTGATAGCTTCTATTTAATTATATTTAGTTTATTTTCTTATTCTCTCTGCTTTTTCAATAAGCACTTGTGTGTTTTTATATTTTTCTTAAGTTTCTGTCACATTAAAGTATTTGTGTAAAAATTTTCACAATTTTCTGTTTTGATTTAGTATTTTTAATAATTAATTTTAGTTTACTTAGTTTTAACTAAAAAATTAAAAATAAAATTTATTACTGCTTATTTTTAATCACTAGTACTTTTTTATATTTTTCCTATGTTTATATTATTATAAAGTATTTTTGCAAAAAAAATTCATAATTTTTACTGTTCATTTGCTATTTTCTATAATTAAATTAGTTTAAATAGCTTTTAATTAATAATTAAGTAAATAATATTAAAATTAGCTTATTTATAATTTTTGTAAACTTTTAATAATTTTATAGGATTCCTGTGATGGTTAATTAGTTATATAAAAATTTTCATAATTTTCTAAGTTATCTTAGTATTTTTAATAATTTAAATTAGTTTTAAATAGTTAGTAAATAGTTTTTAGTTAATATTAAATAATTAAAAAATCAAAAAAAAAAATCCTTTTTTATAAAATTTTCTTTTAATATTAAGTTTGTAAAAAAAGTCATTTTCACCCCCCTTATGATTAATTTAGCTTTATTTCCCCTTTTTCCTGTACGCATTTACGTTTATTTTAATTTAAACGTACATTTTTAGATTTAAATACGTAACTGATTTCCAGTTATTGTTAATTTGGCTTATTTCCAGTTATATCTAATTAGTATAATCAATCCAAATCATATTCCTGTTACTTTCTCTTAATCACTCAATCCCATAAACGTTTTCTAAAATACAATTTCAATCCTCGCTGGGATATAACGACCTGGGAAAACACTGTGCTTTCACCGGATCATAAATTGATCACTTCTCTCCCTCAAGTTTGACCTGTTGACCATCCGTGGTTAATTCGCTAGTCTTTTTAGGAGAAGTCAGTGTACCGGTAGTACTTAGATTCTAGAACTTGCGTTAGTGATTCATTCCGAGACCACAAGTGAGACTACATTCGTGTAGTTAGATTTACTACATGATAAGAGGCATTAGGATAACCCATGTTTTTACACCCGTGTTTATATAATTACATTGACTTCATTGGTCAAGTAATTCTCCCACACCTTTGCGATGTACTCATTTTTAGTACACGATACCCCTAGTACACCCCTCAGAGCCTATCTTTTTCGTTTCTAACTTTAAGCATTTTACTTAAAGATAGAATTTGTTTACAATCCACCCCCAAATGTACACCCAAATTGCCTTAGCCTTCCTTGTATGCACTCATCTTTAGTGCATTATTGTTACAACAATTTTTTAAACCCTTAATTAATTGTCTAATTGATTACATGGTTGCTAAGTCAAGTCATATCTTGTACATATTGTTTTGGGATGATTGGGACTCATGGGTAAAGTACTAATGTTATGGAGTAATGGGGAGGAACATCATTTATTACCCCAATATGTGCAAAATGTTTTTAAAGTACTCCAAATGTTTCAATTATCTTAATTCGAGTCATTAGATTAGTTACATGTAAAGTATGTAAAAGTTCATGTATAATGGGAGAACCAAGGCCCCTTTCATGTATTATTTTGGATGGTAGGGCAAGAGTGTATGAAAAAAATAATAATAACAATAAAAAATAAAAAAAAATAAAAAAAATAAAAAAAAACGAAAAAAAACATTAGAAAAAGAAAAGAGAAAAACATACGGACTACCATCCCGTTTCCTCTTATGTTTATTTTATGTTTTTGTTATTTATGTTTATGATTAGCCTAAGTTGAGTCGTGTCTTGGCTTAGCAACGCCACATTATACATGTAATTAACTAAGATAATTAACTTGCCACCAGTAAAATATCCTTTAACCAACAAACCGTATTTTCCATATCCCTACACCTAACAATATAACCCTTGTAAAGCCCTCTTTGATAGTTTATCTTACGTGCTTATGCCTAGTGGAGTAGGTTTTTGATCCTTTCTCAAGTCTATGGTAATCTATTTGCTATGACAGGTAGTGAGTGAAATTTTTCCATTTCCATTAGTTATATATAGGTTTATAACACCCGAGAGATGAGAGGATCCAAACACTATTTGTGAGGTGCTAGTGTATGATTTACGTACTTATTTTGATTAAAGTAGAAGGATCATTTGTTGTAATTACTTTTATACTAATGTTAAATGACCCCTACCTTGTATTTTGATTAGAATAAAAGCGCATTTTCTTGAGGACAAGCAAATCTCAAGTGTAAGGGTATTTGATGAGACGAAAAGTGTTACGCTTTTAAGGGGTCATTTAAGCCCTAAATAATGATTATATGATCAAATATTGCCTTAAATAATTCCTTTTGTCATTCTAGGTACTTTTGAGATGAATTCTGGAAAACATAGCATTTTAGACATTTTTTGGAGCATTAAAGTGAAGAAAATGACAAAGTCAAGAATCCAAGCTGTAACAGTACCTGACGGAGTCACGCACTACCAAGTGACGGCGTCACTTGTTGATAAAGAGGTGGATATTTACTTTGCACTTGAAGGGCCAGAAAGATTTTGAGGCATTTACACGTAACGGCGCCACGTGTTATTTCACCAAAGTAGTCACGTTTTATGTTAAAGAGTGACGGCCCAGAACATTCTTCAACTAGACGGCGTCAAGAGTGGATCTAGGCAATAAGGAACCCTAATACGGCGAGATGACGGCGTCACATCCTAAAAGGTGATGCCATCAAGTTGTAAAATCTATATATACTCTTCTATTTGTCATTCATTAAGGGGGGACTTTTGGTAGGAACTTAGGGATACGAACCCTAGTCGACTTTTGCAGCTATTTTGAGGTTTCAAAGCCTCTTTTCTTCCAAGATTAATTGAAGATAAGTAATCTATCAATCATTCAATATGTCTATGTATTATTTGATTCTATCTTATGCTTGTCTTTCTATTAACATGCTAGGCTAGGTTTGTTTGTGTTTGCTTAGGTCTAATGAAACCTAGTTATTGATTATTTATTGATTGGTTTGTTGTTAATTGTTGTGGGTGGATGTTTATCGATGTTAGGCTTAAGAAAACTGGCTAATCTCCTTTATGGTAACATGCCTGAACGTCTTAGGAAACATGAATCGGATGTGTACTACGGTTATTTGGTTGTATTTAATGCATGAGCCACTGTTTATAATACCTAGGATTGGGCGCTTAACGTGTCGTCTTAGGAGAAGATAAGATCTTATAGAGTTGGGGAAGATCGTACACACCTCCACAAATAGTATTAAGGAATACAACCCGGAATCCACGCAATTGTAAGAAACCTATCAATCGGTAAAAGATAACTAGGGAGTAGTGAAACCTAAGTAAACACGTTTGTCTCCATATTAGAAGTTCCTCACATTTATTTTCAGTTATTTTATTTTTATTTGCATTTGTAGTATTTGGGTTACTTGACTAGAAACTAATTCCGCTCACTCTTCCAAAACCCGAGAATTTTACTTGCATTCAAAAAAATATAAAAATACAAAAAGAATCATCCCTCACCCCTAGACCTAGTTTAGATCATTTTCAATCCTAACGAACACTATTCCCTATGTAGAACGATCACTCTCCCGGTACTTACCACTACACTATACTACATCGGTCAGGTACACTTGGCTGGCGGGGATTGTAAGCTTCTCAAGATCCCTTGAGAAGTAAAATTTGTGCGTTACAATACACACGTATCAGCTAGATCAATAAAACACAATGATTTTTGCTAAAACAAAAATGATCAAACCCTAAAGAGGGTGTTGGTCGATTGGATTTCAACAA
This sequence comes from Artemisia argyi, assembly GCA_030686995.1. Lineage (NCBI taxonomy): Eukaryota > Viridiplantae > Streptophyta > Magnoliopsida > Asterales > Asteraceae > Artemisia > Artemisia argyi. The sequence goes on from CM060703.1 coordinate 87,946,960, forward strand.
AACAAGAGGAAGAGAAAAACCAAACACTGGTACAAAAAGTTGTATTGGTCACGCCAAAAATGTGTGACGATATGCATATAGTCACACACGTTTTTTTCGTTGTGTGTTACAAAAGGTCCCGCCACCTTAGGTGGCATATGGTCACATTGTTGAGATCGTGGCCTTTTCCATCGAAAAAGAGTGATTAAAACCCCGAATATGTGTGACAAATTAGGCACAAGTTTTGTTGGATTAGTCATTATCAGTGACCGTAAACACCTTATAGTCACACGAATGTTTTTTGAGAGTGACTATTGTTCGTCCTTTGGCCACATAAATATATAATATATGTGACATTTGAGATGATATATTCAAGTAAATGTGTATTTTGTGTGACTATTTCCCGTCCTGTGGCCACATGAATATACAATAAATGTGACGTTTGTGATGATTTAGTCACACAATGGGTGTTGTTTTTTTGGAGTTAGTCACATACAATTTAACACAAAGTGGCCAAAAGTGTAAATAAGTGTGACCATATGCTGTTTAAAGTGAAGAAATGTGTATTTTGTGTGACTATTGACCATCCAATGGCCACGTGAATTTTATGTTTGTGTGGCCTTTTGTAATATTTAGTCACACAAAGCATGTTTGTTTTTGGTATTTAGTCACATACCATTAATCAAATAGTGGCCAAAAGTTTTAATAACTGTGACCATATGCTGTTTAAAGTGAAGAAATGTGTATTTTGTGTGACTATTGATAATCCAATGGCCACATGAATTTTATGTTTGTGTGGCCTTTTGTAATATTTAGTCACACAAAGCATGTTTGTTTTGGGTATTTAGTCACATATCATTAAGAAAACAGTGGCCAAAAGTGTTAATAAGTGTGACCATATGCTGTTTAATGTGAAGAAATGTGTATTTTGTGTGACTATTGATCATCCAATGGCCACGTGAATTTTATGTTTGTGTGGCCTTTTGTAATATTTAGTCACAAAAAGCATGTTTGTTTTGGGTATTTAGTCACATACCATTAATCAAACAGTGGCCAAAAGTGTAAATAAGTGTGACCATATGTTGTTTAAAGTGAAGAAATGTGTATTTTGTGTGACTATAGATCATCCAATGGCCACGTGAATTTTATGTTTGTGTGGCCTTCGGTAATATTTAGTCACACAACGACTAAAGCAAACAGTGACCAAAAGTGTTAATAAGTGTGACTATATGCATCTTTTAGTCACATTTAAAAAATCAATATATATCAAAACAATTCAAATATATATCAAAACAAATTCAAATACAATAAAATTGGAATGTATATAACTGAACAAAATATAAAATTGGACATCCTTTTATACACCAAGGAGTCCTAGTCGGCTTACAATAGTTTCTTTATAAGTATCTATAATCTTTTCCATAAGCAAGTAGCAACTTCGAGCCGTCTTAATCTCTGAGCAGTACCAACTTTAACTAGCAGTTGTAACTTTTGTACTAGCAGTAGTAAATACTTGGCCACATTTTCTTTGAAGTTCATGAGCTGCACTAAATCTATCTAAGCAATATTAACACAAACATGATCAGCAGTAATTCAAACAACATCATGAAGACTTTTAATCCAAAACAATGAACATACTAATAAAATTTGCAGTTAAACTTACAAGTTTTTCTCCCATTGATCTAATCTCATCATCTAGATATAAAAGCCTTGAAAATGTAGGCTGCTGCATATCAACACATCAGGATGAGAGCAGGACTAGAACATGTCAAAGCTCACAACATAACAGAACTAGATGAGCCACTGGTTCAACTATCTGCACAAACATGATAGGAGAGTTAATACTAGTACCACGTTAGTACTGCTGGAGCAGAGTTACTACTTGTTGCGTCTGTTAAAACCCAAACTCCTTAATCCAGGATTTGAACATAAAATATCCTAAGTGTTTCATAACCGAGAACACCAAACAAGTCACTCAATGCATAGTTGTTCAGTGAGTCATCCTCAAGACGCTCAGGGCGAATCTATGAAGAAAGCTTCACCATTCAGTGAGGCGGTTCTCAGTGAATGATACCTGAGCCAAAGAAGAGGATGATGGACTCAGTGAGGGATGACAATAACTCACTGAGTTCCATGACTCCTCACTAACTAAGATCACTGAGTGAACAAAGACTGAAGATAAATAGACTGAAGTAAAGGCGGGATTAGGCGGGATAAGTTTGAATGGATAAGGGATGGTCCTTATCATGCAAAGGTCAACTTTCCCCGAATGAGTATAATACCAAGAAGTGTGTCAACATTGAAGACCAGAAAGCATCCTTGTCCTTTACTACTTATAGCCAATTGTAACTGGGACAAAATACCTATGTATTTTGTCCAATGTAGGATGATGTAATATTGTCTTGTAGTCTTTGTCCACTAGTTAAGTGTTAGAAATTACTTGTGTATAAATAGAGAATAAGTGAGAGAGGTAAAGATTAAGTTTGTGCACTTAATGCTTAGACATTCACAAACCAAATCTTTACTCTCTCCAAAGAACAACATAATCCCTGAGTTAGCTCAGCAGGATCTTAGTTGTAACTCAAACTTAGTTTGGGTTTAGTGAGAAGTACACCATACTTGTCATTTCAATCCCAAGTGTTGTTCCGCAAACACTTGGGTATAATTCTTTTGATTAATTTCTAATAAAGAATTAAACATTGAAAAACTTTGTGTCCTTTCTTTTACGTTTATTTACCTTTATAATTAATCAACACGTTGCTATACCATGGAACTTGGTTAGATTAACTTTGTAGTTAACTGTAACCAAGTAAAAGGGTCCAACAAGTGGTATCAGAGCCTCTGATTTGTAAAACTTTCAAAATCTTTCATACAAAAGAGTGCTCAGTTTTTAAAATCAAAAGATCCCACCATGGCTGATAGCGATGTACTCCAGCTAGTTGACAAAAAGGGAGGTAGCTATTCAGCTGTCGCTCCTAGACTAGAAGCTAGAAAATTTAGCAAATGGAAAAAGCGTATGCTTTGCTACTTGACTGGTATGAAACCATACTATATCAAGTGTATCAATGAAGGTCTCTTTGTCCCAACGACCGCTGAAGGTTTACCTAAACCTGAAGCACAATGGACTCCTGATGAGAGAAGGGTGGTCAATCAGGACCAACGCCTGAAAAGCATCATTATATCGTGTCTCCCTGACGATACAATGAAATCAGTCATTAACTGTCCTACAGCCAAACAAACTTGGCTTGACTTGGTTCATAGCTTTGAAGGTCCCTTAGATACCAAGGAATACAGGATTATGGACCTGAAACTTGAGTATTACACTTTCAGGGCCAAAGAATCTGAAAGTCTCTCTCAGATCTATACCCGATACAAAACCTTGCTCAATGAGCTTTCAAATGATGGTGTAGTACTGTCTAAGCATGAGATCAACGTTGGCTTTGTCAACAGTCTCCCTTAGAAGTGGTTAAACTTCTCTCAGGGTCTCAGGAATGCTAATCACATTCAGAATCTTGAGCTGCCTCAAATATATGGGAAGTTTGTCTATGAAGACGACTTAATCGCAAGGCGATACCCTAAAAAGGCTCAAGAAAACAAAAAGGCCCTGACTGTCACACCCATATCCACTGCCTTCTATTCTAATGGTGTTGTGCAGGATTTTCAAGATGACTCTGATGATGAGGTTGATATGAGAACCAGTGATGAGTACCTCAATGATCTTCAAGTTGAATTTCAAGAAAGGGCTCTTTTAGCAAACTCAAAACGGTTTATTAAAAGAAACAAGTTCAATTTTCAAAAAGCTAAGGCAAATGATTCCACTAAATGTTTCAACTGTGCCAAAAAGGGTCACTTTGCTAAAGACTGTTTTTCAAAAACAACCTCAAATCCTTCTTATAAACCTTCTGGTAGTAATTCTTCCTCAGGAACTAGCAAGTTTCAACCAAAAATGCTTCAATCCACTCAACATTTTCAAAATGCAAACATTCAAAAGGATTTTGAAGCTAAATACAGAAAAGCAAAAGCTAAACTTGCTCTCCTTGAGACAACTCCCTCAGTTCCTTAGACTGCACCTACCAAACCTGCTCAAGGCAAAAACAAGGTGCTCGTTGCTGAGGCTTATGATTGGGATGAGGAAGATGTCTCCTCAGATGATGAAGTAAGGGTCAGTGCACTGATGGCACTTTCTGATGATAACAAGATGGCTGTTGGAAAAAGCCATGCTAGAAATGGAGAATGGGTCAACATCACCATGAAAAAGGTAAACATTTTGTTATCTATGGATGATGACGCTGATTGGCAATCCTTTTTAAACTAGTGTAGATCTTAAGTTCGTTGAAGAGCAAAGGCAAAATTTGTTTTCTAAATAAGTGTCGAGATGAATTACTGGTTTTAAAACAAGCTAAACTTGAGGCTGTCACACTTCAAATTCAAAACACTGAACTTGTAAAACAAAATCAGGCTCTTCAAGAAGAACTTAAGAAAGAAAAGGCTGTGATATATAAGTGGACTCAGAAAAACCCTAGAGTTTTTGACTCAGTGAGTCTCAAGAAACCCATTATTGGTGAAGATCAAACCACTGAATCCTCAAGTGAGAATCATGGTGAAAAGGCATTTCTGCCTTCAGGCATATCCTTTAATAAGGAAATGGCACCAAAACCCAGTGACTGTATTGAAAGAGTCAACCCAGATAGCAAACTGCCAAACTTTAACACTGGTAATATTTTAGAACCTGAAAGTCAAGCCATCAAAAATATGCTTGGTGTCATTGATGAGTCTAGTCTTCCTGAGTCCATTAATGAGTCTGAACCTATATCACAGAGTCCACTCCCACCACTGAAAGTTCTTCAAGGAGCTGAACCTAACTCTGAGCTAACACCTTTGGTGTATACTCAACACTCTCCAAGAGAGAAAGTTGGTTTTGGAAAAACTATCTTGAAAAGACCACTCACTGAAGTCTCTACCACAAATGATGACTCCACAACCTCAGTCTCAAATGAGGTTACCACTGATAGCCCTGATTCCAAATTTGATCAGTTGGCTGAACTTGTTAGGAAGTTGAGTGAAAAAATTGAATCATCTGAAAAGAAAACTCAACCGTTGGAAAAGGAAATTAAACCAGCTTCCTCAAGTTCTACCAAATCTTAGACAACATCTAAACCAAAAATGAGATGTGAACTGTGTAGTTATACAACACATACCACTGATGACTGTTATAGAATTCTCTTTTGCATGATATGCAAAAAGGATGATCACAGAACCTCTTATCATCTATCTTACACAGTCTCATCAAGTGTTGTGTCCTACCACAATGCTCAACCCCACAACTATGCCTCAGGCTCCAAACAGATAAGGCAGAAAGCTAAACCTTTCACAGGTTGCATCCACTGTGGATTCAATGATCATCTCCCTTATGATTGTTTGATGTATCCATATTGTGATATCTGTGGAGATCCTACTCATGACAGTTCAGGACATGAACATGTTATTCAATCTAGAAGAGGAAATACCAAACAAACCCAACAAACTACCCCATCACTCAGATGCAATATCTGTAGAAGCAACATTCACACCACCACTGATCATGGATCACTATCCCAGTTCAAAAAGGCCATTAAAGCCAAGCCCACCAGAAAGTGGGTTCACAAGAAAAACTAACTCAGTTTACATTTGTGCAGAGACATGCCAGAGATCCTGTTTGGCGTCTTGATAGTGGATGTTCAAGAAGCATGACTGGCGTGAAAGAATATCTGCACAAATATGTAGAAGAACCAGGACCTAAGGTGGTATTTGCTGATAATTCATCCTGTCTCGCTAAAGGTTATGGTTCAGTAAACTCTAGTGGAATAGTTTTTACAAGAATAACTTATGTTAATGGTCTTAAATATAACTTGATCAGTGTCAGTCAACTATGTGATTCAAAATACATAGTTCAGTTTGATGATAAGCAAGGTACTATCTTTTATGCAAACAAAGAAGTAGTTCTTATTGCACCAAGGAGGCAGGATGTCTATGTCTTGGATATGTCCTCACTCACTCAGAATGGAACATGTCTTTTTGCTAAAGCCATTGAAACCCTCAAATGGCTTTGGCATAAAAGACTGTCCCACCTGAACTTCAAAGACATAAACAACCTGGCCAAACAAAACAAAGTCCTTGGCTTACCATCACTTGTGTTCACAAAAGATAAACCCTGCCCTGCCTATGAAAAAGGTAAACACCACAGGGCATCCTTTAAAACCAAACAAAACTCCTCTATCACCAAATGCTTGCATCTACTTCACATGGATCTATTTGGACCCATCAGTCCAATGGCTATTCATCATGAGAAGTACACTCTGGTCATAGTAGATGAATACTCAAGATACACTTGGGTATACTTTCTGACTAAAAAGAGTCAGGCTGCTGAAACAATCATGTCCTTCATCAGGAAGATTGAAAACCAAAATGACATCAGGGTCAAACAAATCAGGACTGATAATGGAACTGAATTCAAAAACAATGACCTTGAATGTTTCTGTGATAAGAAGGGTATCTCTCAAAACTTTTCCTCTCCTTACACCCCTGAACAAAATGGAGTTGCTGAAAGAAAAAACAGAACTCTCATTGAGGCTGCTAGAACAATGCTTAATGGATCTGCTCTCTCTAAACATTTTTGGACTGAGGCAGTAAAAACAGCCTGCTATACACAAAACATGTCCATTATTGTAAAGAGACATAGCAAAACTCCCTATGAGTTGGTTAAAAGAAGGATTCTTGATATCAGCTATTTCCATGTGTTTAGATGTCCTGTGTTTATCCATAATCATAAGGATCATCTCGGAAAGTTTGATGCAAAAGCTGATGATGGATACTTTCTAGGGTACTCCCTTGTCTCAAAAGCCTTTAGGGTATTCAACACTAGGAGACAACAAACTGAGGAAACCTTCTATGTCACTTTTGATGAGAGTACTGAAGCTGTTAGATTCTCAAATTCCATTGTGGAAGAAATTGGTATTGATAACTCATCAAGATATCCTCCTGATGTGTTTCATCCTAAGAGTAATCTTTCCACACAATATCAAGCTGATGCTGATGTCTCTTACTACATCAATCCAGACAACCTACCTCAACCCACCATCAGTGAGTTCATAGAAACTCAACCAATCCCAAATGAAACCACCACCAGTGAATCTATTGTCTAGGATACCTCAACACAAGCTAACCATACTGAGGTTGTTGAAAATCTCAATCTTGAAGCACCTCAGGCACCCACATCTGAACCCACTCCAAGTATACATCAGGCCTCTACAAGTTCCAACTCCTATCCTAGACCTCAGGATAGCTGGACCAAGTCCAAAACAATTGAACTTGTTAACATCATTGGTGAACCTTCAGAAGGCATGCTTACAAGGAGCATGGCTGCCAAACTCAAGGCAGCTTCAGCCAATGTATGCCTCTATGTTGACTTTATCTCAGAAATAGAACCTAAAAATGTGAAAGAAGCCTTTAAATATGAGAGTTGAGTTCAGGCAATGAGAGATAAGTTAGAACAATTTGATAGAAATGATGTCATGACCTTAGTTGAATGTCCTCAGGGAGTGTTTATCATAGGAATGAAATGGGTCTTCAAAATCAAGACTGATGAGTCAGGAACTATTGTCAAAAACAAAGCTAGACTTGTTGCAAAAGGATATAATCAACAAGAAGGTATTGACTATGAGGAAACCTTTGCACCTGTTGCAAGAATGGAAGCCATCGGGATCTTTCTTGCATATGCAACATACATGAACTTTAAAGTCTACCAAATGGATGTAAAGAGTGCATTCCTAAATGGTACCATTAAAGAAGATGTATATGTGCAACAACCACCTGGCTTTGAAAGCAGTGAGTTTCCCAACCATGTCTACAAACTTAACAAAGCCCTTTATGGACTAAAACAAGCTCCCAAGGCATGGTATGAAACTCTCGCAGCCTTCCTGATACAAAACAAGTTTATTAGGGGCAAAATTGACAATACATTGTTCACCTATAGGACAAATGAGGATGTGATTCTAGTCCAAGTGTATGTGGATGACATCATATTTGGCTCAACAAGTTACAAACTTTGTAAACAGTTGAAAAGCTGATGACAAAGAAATTTGAAATGAGTATGATGGGAGAACTCACTTATTTTCTTGGACTACAAATCAAACAAACTGAGAAAGGAATTTCCATCAGTCAAGAAAAGTATACTAGGAACCTACTCAAAAAGTATGACCTCAGTGACTCTGCCTCAGTAAAAACCCCAATGGTACCTCCCAACAATTTAGGGCTTGACCTTGCTGGAAAACATGTTAATCCTGCTTTATACAGAGGTATGATTGGGTCACTGATGTATCTTCTTGCCTCAAGACCGGATATTCAATTCTCAGTGTGCTTATGTGCAAGATATCAGTCTGAACCAAAGGAATCTCATCTCACTACTGTCAAAAGGATACTGAGATATCTTAAAGGCACTTCCAGTCTTGGACTCTACTATCCAAAATGTTCAGGGTTTGATCTCAAAGGTTACTAAGACTCTGATTACGCTGGATGCAACATGGACAGGAAGAGTACTTCAGGCTCCTGCCAATTTCTTGGAGGAAAGCTAGTCTGTTGGAGTGCTAAGAAGCAACAATAAGTTGCAATGTCCTCAGAAGAAGCTGAATATGTTGCTGCTGCTGGCTGTTGTGCAAATGTGTTATGGATTAAAAGTCAACTCAGTGACTATGGTATTCATTACAAAATGGTACCCATCTTTTGTGATAACACAAGTGCAATTGCCATATCAAACAACCCAGTGCTTCATCAGAGAACAAAACACATTTATATCAGATATCATTTTATTAGGGATCACATCATGAAAGGTGATATTGAATTACACTTCATTCCTACTGAGTATCAGCTAGCTGATATCTTCACTAAACCATTGGATGAACCTACTTTCACCAGGCTGAAAGCAGAACTAGGCATGTTAGACAGTGATAATCAGATCACTGATTGAAATATCTTACATGGTGTATATTCTTCTCCTTGATAGTCAACCTTCCTCAGTAAAACCCTTCAACATCACCAAAATCACTCACAAGGCGCTTCTCACCTTGTGATTGTAACTCACTGGTCTCCTTACCCAATACAATTCAAATTGAATGAATTCTCATTCAGGGGGCTCAGGACATTAACTGATGCAATTCAATCCATAACTAAATGCTTCAAGTATCTAGTTAGTAAATGTCCTAGGTTGGTAACTGAATTTTCTATTTAATATAGGAATATATGTTTATGCCTTACTGGCATCCATTCCTGAGCCCCCACTTACACATCAACATCCCACTTGGAATTTAATGCCTTCCCTCACAAATAATATCCTTTGATATTTTTGTGATATCATGTCTGCAAAAGTGCATATCTTGCAGGCTCTTTGCACTGTTTACCTCGACAGTTGCGAAAAACTTGGGTATGTGGAGTGGTGGCATTTAATGCGGATCCCAAAACGGTTCTTCATTTTGATTTTCAAAATTCTGACCAATGGGATTCCTCACTCTCTATAAATACCCCTTTCCAAAATCACAAAACACACACACAAAAATTTCTTAAAACAAACTCTGCAAAAATTTCTCCATTGCAAAGCTGTGTGTAATCTTTTCAAAACAAAAGGTATTTTCAAAACATCTTTTCTTGGTTAAGAAATTTGCAACAAGAAATCCTTCCTGTCTGCAAACATCTTGATAACAATATTACACTCTTCACAACAGAAAACAAGTTAGTGTTAACTTGTGAATTATTTAGGGTATGATATTCTGCCATTAAACTTTCAAAACCTTTTCTGACCTAAAAATGGCAGAAGACCAAGGAATCATGCTTGCACCTCAATGGGCAAACAAGACTCCGGCTGATGTACAATTTAAAACAAACAATGTTGTAGGCAATTTTAATTACCCAACCAATGTTCCTGCCAACAAGGAAATAAGGAAATTTTTGTACAATTGTCCTTTGAAACATGCCTTCACCTCAACACCCTACTTTCAGTATCATCACCTCCTCAGGGAGTTCTGGTGTACTGCTCAGGCCATTGACCCGACACCCAGTGCTGATGAGGACGAACTCAGGCCCCACAAGGAATACTCATCAGCTTGATTATAACAAGGGAAAATATGTTGCACACTCTGACCCTAGTGATGTCAAATCAGGGTTAGAAAAAATTGCTTTGGATCCAAAATATTTGGACAAGTCCCCCATCACCAAAAGTTATTTTCCCATGGCTTGGAAGATCCTGTTCACTTTTGTGATTCAGGTTCTTGGTGGGAACCATTCATCCACTGAACAAATTAATTTTATTCAAATGATGATGGCCTATTGCCTAATGAATGGGGTCACTATCGACATTGGAGAGATCATTTATGGTGATCTTGTAACCAAGCTACTAAATAAAACTAGGTTACACTATGTGTCATACCCTAGGTTTATCTCATATGCTCTACAAAGGTTACTGGGTTGTGACTACACTCAGGATGAACACTTAAGGTCTTTACCAGCCATCCTGAGTTCTTCAAACTTTTCAAAAGACCCATCCTCAGTCTCAAACATTGAATTGACGGCCCATATGGTTGCCATAAATAACCGGAGGGAGTCAGTGTACCCACCTTCCCCTCCTAAGAGGACATGGAAGTCTCAGACTGTGCCAAAAACCAAACCCAAGGCACAGGGCCCTGAGGCTTCAGGGACACAGGCTTCTAAGCTAAAAAGAAGACCTAAGCCTAAAAATGTCACCCTTGACCAGGCTCCACCACCCTCAGGGACAACGAAGGTCACTGACAAATCACAGTCAGTGCCCTTGGTCCACACGACTACTCCCATATATCCAGAGGGAAATATACAACCCGCTGGTAGGGGAGCGCCTTCCACTTATCCCGTTAACGTCTCTGGTACATCACAACGAGAGTCTCAGGGAGTGGCGGCCCCTAAATCTTCGACAGACCAGCACCAGTCTGTTGGAACGGGGGGCCTTAACATTTCACTGATTCCTAGTGATGATACTGAAGCACACCCGTCAGTCTCTGAAGGAGTCACAGGGGACAAAGACTCAGGGGGATTAAAACCACCCGCTGATATGGAATCTACACCCCTTCACGGAGCTGCTCATTCTTCGCAAACTAACACTGAAGACCAGACAGACAAAACCCAGTCTGTTGGATTTGAGGGGTCAGGGAGTGACCATAACCAAGGCAAGTCCTCTTATGAAGAGGAGCCGGCTAACCCATTTTTGCAGATAGACTCAATGGCTACTTTTCAGGCTATTCTTGATTCTGATGATGATGATAGCAAAGTCAGTGAGGAAGAGTTCTATGAAGCTGGTGATGATATGGTGATTGATGCAACAGCCACTGAACAATCCCCTCTGTCTCCTGTTGCACAACAAGAAAATGTACCAAAACCTTCCTCTCTTGAAAAATTGGCTAAGTATGATGACTCCAGGCCTCTTACTGAAAGAAAGCTGATGAAGTTTCTGAAAAAGGCCTGCAAAGTCATCTACGATGATATCAATGGAGATGTGTTTGATATGCACATTAAGCAAGTTCTTCACTACTGCTGATGTTGAAGCCTATCATGATAACACTTTTGAACAACAGGCTGATGTTGCATTTCAACTAACTACTCTTAATGGACATATCAGCAAGTTCAATAAATCGGTCAGCCAGGTCACAAAGAGCATTTCTACCATTCAAGAGTCTGTTAAACATGACCCTGAACTCAACCGCAAGATTCTTCGGGCTGCACAGACCTACCAACAGAATTCTGCTCAATTCACTGAGTTGGTGGATATGCTAAAGGCTGCAAATCTTCAGGGTCTCAATTCTTCAGTGGTGTCCATCTGCTCATCACTCAGTCTAATGGAGAAAAACTTGGCTGCTTAGGCTAAGTCTTCTAACTCCTTGGACTGGAATCTAGGGCCAAGGATGTCTGCCATTGAGTCCTCTCAGGCTTCATTGGATGCCAAAGTTTATACAATTCAGAAGGACACTGCTGACATCAAAAACATGCTCTCCGAACTCTACCAGGCCTTCAAGGGTCCTTCAGTGGCACCAACTCTTGCTCTCATTGACGCTGCGGCAACAGTTGAGGGGGAGAGATCCACTGAAGTCCCACAAACAGGAGTTCCTGATGCTTCAACTAGTCAACGTTCCTCTCAGGCTGAGGGGGAGCGCATAACTGAAGCCACTCCAATCTCATCCTTCCAGTCTCCTGAAACACCCACTCAACCATCAATCCAGACAGACAAGGGCAAAGGCATTCTCACTGTTGTGTCTGAGCCTACAACTACATTAGTTGCTGCTTCTTCAGTCATTAGACCGGATCCTGATGCACCTGTCAGGATTCCCTTTCAAATGAATGGCGTTACATACTTGATGACTGAAGATGAAATCCAAGCTCATATGGATAAAGTGGAAAGACTGAAGAAAGTAGCTTTGGAGGAACAGGCAAGCAAGGCTACTCTCATTGAGGTGGTTAATGAGGAAGCCACTACTATTGGACTGAAGCCTCAGGACCTTGCACATAGAGAAGGTGGTGAAAAGTTCAAAAAGGCTCAGGATGCTGTTCTGATGGCTCTAAAGGAAAAGAGGGAAGCTAAATTGAAGAGATCAGCTGAAATCAGGAAACAAAACATTGAGAAGTATACCTGGATCATGACACAGAGACTGAACCCAGAAACTATCACTGATGTCAAGATCCACCAGAACTCCAAACCAGCTGTTCTCACTGTCTACAGAGGTAAAGACAAACGACACTTTGAAGTTGATGATCCCTTCAGATTTGCTGACTTTGGGATCACTGATTTGATGACCTAGGTCCAATCATTGCAAAGAAGAATAATGTCGTTGTAAAGAACCTACAGAAATCCCTCAGGATCAGGTATGATCTTTTGGCCAAAAAGCATGAGGAACTTGGGATCCCTTCACTGCTACCAGCTTCAATACCTGCCATTCAGGTCCTCCTACTCAGTCTTCTAAAAGGAAAAGGAAGAAGATAGAGACTGAACCAGAAGTCAGTGTTCTGGGTCTAAACTGCAACTGAGCCCTCCCTGAAGGAGTTACATTTGTGAACAATTTGGTCATTCAGCAACCTGAGAGAGGTCTCTTCTTCACAGATGAGTTTGGAAATCCAGCCTTCCAAAGATAGGCTGACATTGATCAAGCTGGAGTAAAGGCAATGGCAGGGTACTTTTTCATGGCCAATCCCATCAAGAATGAGGCTAATGCAAGATTCTGTCATGACCTGAACAACAAAATCAAAGAGCATCCTGATAAACACCTACTGAACACCAAGAGAGCCAAACTTGAAGCCATGGGTCTGAAGTTCTAAAGCCTGAGCATGTCTGCAACACCAACTATCTTTATTTACTTTGTTTTGTTTAGGATTGTAATATTCATGAACAATATTGATGTTTTGGTTTAACATTCAGTGTCCTAAACAATACGTAGTAAGTCAGGATTAGAGAGATAATACCTTTGCTATCTCTCACAAAACCCTGAAAACACTCAAGCTATTTGTATATCCAAATAGGGGGAGACTATTGGGTCTGTTAAAACCCAAACTCCGTAATCCAGGATTTGAACCTAAAATATCCTAAGTGTTTCATAACCGAGAACACCAAACAAGTCACTGAATGCATAGTTGTTCAGTGAGTCATCCTCAAGACGCTCAGGGCGAATCTATGAAGAAAGGTTCACCATTCAGTGACACGGTTCTCAGTGAATGATACCTGAGCCAAAGAAGAGGATGATGGACTCAGTGAGGGATGACAATAACTCACTGAGTTCCATAACTCCTCACCAACTAAGATCACTGAGTGAATAGAGACTGAAGATAAATAAACTGAAGTAAAGGCGGGATTAGGCGGGATAAGTTTGAATGGATAAGGGATGGTCCTTATCATGCAAAGGTCAACTTTCCGTGAATGAGTATAATACCAAAAAGTGTGTCAACACTAAAGACCATAAAGCATCCTTGTCCTTTACTACTTATAGCCAATTGTAACAGGGACAAAATACCTATGTATTTTGTCCAATGTAGGATGATGTAATATTGTCTTGTAGTCTTTGTCTATTAGGTAAGTGTCAGAAATTACTTGTGTATAAATAGAGAATAAGTGAGAGAGGTAAAGATTAAGTTTGTGCACTTAATGCTTAGACATTCACAAACTAAATCTTTACTCTCTCCAAAGAACAACACAATCCCTGAGTTAGCTCAGCAGGATCTTAGTTGTCACTCAAACTTAGTTTGGGTTTAGTGAGGAGTACACCATACTTGTCATTTCAATCCCAAGTGTTGTTCCACAAACACTTGGGTATAATTCTTTTGATTAATTTCTAATAAAGAATTAAATGTTGAAAAACTTTGTGTCCTTTCTTTTACGTTTATTTGCCTTTATAATTAATCAACACGTTGCTATACTATGGAACTTGGTTAGATTAACTTTGTAGTTAGCTGTAACCAAGTAAAAGGGTCCAACACTACTGCTAGTATATATATATATATATATATATATATATATATATATATATATATATATATATATATACTAGTTTTCGAAGCCCGCCCGATGGGCGGGCATGACTTGTAATTTTACATTTTAATTTAATCATTTAAGGATAATAGTGATATTTTGAATAATGCTTATTTGTAACTATAAATCCTTGTCATTCATTTGTATCCCCCCCCCCCTTTTTTTGGCTCTTTCGAATTTTTACTTTGCGATACGAACACCTACGGTTTGGTAACTTCACACTTTACTAAATTGTGAATTTATTTCCCTATGTTTATTCTATTCTAATGTACTATTTTTGTTTTATGTTTGTGGTTGAAAACATAAAGACGAGTGAACTTAACGTTAGAATGGACTTAAACCTAAAATATATTTATGCTCGGGATGGAATAAACCTCAAGCTTACGCTACTACAAAATATTAACATACTCCCACTTATTAGAGCATGATTAACCTTTCATCAGGGTTAGCACGGGCATCTGGCCCAAAAAACAGAATATACACTAAAAACTCACTATCATGATAAAATATTCTGACTTGGACCATTATCACTATCATATACAACCTCCATCTTCACTTTTACTCCGGTATAGTCTACACACAATATATTTATACATCATGAATTGATGTGTTTGCTGCTTAGTGATTTTGAAAAGTTACGTATTATCTATGGTCGAATCCCTCTCTATTTAATTGGGACGAATAGATAAACAATAACTATAAAAGATCGCTGATATCCGTACAATATTAAATAAAAAATAAAAGTCATGTCTACATAAATGATTTATTTTTGTTGTAGGATGAGGTGATGTGTTTTCATGGATTTGTCTTTTATGAACATGTCAAAGTAACATCATATAAAGTTGGTACCTATGGAAAGCTTACTTAACTAATTTGCCCTTACTCAACCTAGGTCGGGACTTATCAGGATTCATAATTTTGATCAACTTAACAACCATTAAGTTTTTTCTTTCACAAGATGGTTGCAGTGTCATATAGGGGTGTTCATTAATTGGTTACACCTAATAAACCGACCGAACCGAATGACTTTGGGTGAAATAGCTTTGGCTTATTTGGTTTTGGTTTGGATATTTGGTTGCACCCGATAACGATGACGGTTAACTGGATTGGCTTTGGGTTTAATATCTCTATTCGGGTATCACCCGAATACCCGAAAGGTTTAGGCTAATCAAAGAAGTGTATCATATACTCCGTAGTAAGGAAACTTTTCAGCCAAATATAAATGACATGTCTTATACTTTTTTCTAGTATGGAAACTACTCCGTATTTAATATTTATAGAAACTAATTATATAAAACCAAAATCTCGCATGCACATTCTTCTTCACTTCCTTAATCAACAATTTATTATATTTAAAAAGGGCAGCACATAATGGTCTTACTTTATTTCCATGTTTGATTTTTTACGGTTTAATACTTTGGTGTATTGACGAGCTAGTGATTTTATAAATATCCAGTTTATTGATTTGCTTTAACTTCTTACATTGAGCCTCTTCTTTTGATTTTACAAATTTAGATCATGATATGCGGAAGTCGTATAATATTGACATAGAATCTCAGAGTGTTCTCCAATATTTAATAAAGTTAAGAACATGTTACAATTTTTTTGTTGTCTTAACTGTTTCTGTTTCGGTTTAATAGAGAACCGAACCAAATAATCCGACTTCTTATTTGGTTGGATTGGTTTGGTTTTGATTAATTTGGTTTGGTTATTGGGTGGTCTAAAATATCTTTGAAAACCGATTAACCCAAACCAATTAAGCCTATTAAACCGTAAAGCGGCCGAACGTACAACCTTACTGTCATAGAGTATACAGTTTATACAGAATCAAAAACTGGTGTGAACAAAATCAAGGTCAGCTCCCTTACTTTGGCAAGACAGGTACATGCACTCTTGATTTATCGAGCATTCACTCAGCTGATCTTCACACATATGCCATCCCGTGGGCCACTGCTCACGAATGTCATAGCATACTGGTCACTCTGTGACTAAGAATGAACCTGAAAATAAAAGTATTTCATAAGGCATTACATGTAGAAAAAACTATTTTGTAAGATTTGAATCACCAGTTCATAGAAGAGCTTAAGTACCTCAAACTTGAGTACACGAACTATCAAAGTCATCAGGAGCCACACGAGCAATCCAATTACTAAGCGTCTTCTTAGTATCCGTATGATTAACATAAGCCAATTCATACATACTATAAAAATTCACAACCAAAGTTTCGTTCAAAGTAGCAGTCGGAACACTCTCCAATGCCTTCTCCAACACTTTAATACCATCAGCCAAATCCCTCAAATACATCAAACAAAGCCCCTTATTCCTATTCACAAGATTCTTCATCTCAACCCCCATTTTCTCCTCATTCACAATCCCCTCAACCACATTAAAACTCTCGCACCTTCCAAATCCCCCAACTGCATTTGAATATACCCAAGCTTTGACATCAACACCGCTCTGCCCACAGCACTCTCAACACGTTTCATCAAGTCCTTAATCAAATCCACCTAGCTGAAAATAAAAACCAAAATCAAACTGGGTTACATATGTTTAGAGATAAGTGTCATCCATTAGTTAATAGAAGAAAATAAAAAGTAGATGAACCTGTATATGTCCGAAATCCATATTCATCATACAGTTACATGTACTATTGTATCGAGAATGGCTGAAAATACAAATATCGGACATATAGTACCTGTTTGTGACATCCCTTCTTCCATGTATGTTGGTTGATCCATATGGCTAGAAGCAACAGAAGTCGTCTCAATGCACTGGCCTTGTTGTGTGTGACCGTCACTTTCAAGATGACATTTCTTGGGACTCAAAGAGCGTGTTATATCCTGACATGTGTGCCCGCCCTGTGCCACAGACCCAACTGATTCGGCTGTTTGTAGAAGGTGTATTTGGGATCCCATCGAGCATGCCACACTTAAGCAAACACTAAGATACAACCTCAGTATAAAAACATTGTTTCTATGAGCAGCCATGCTCCCTCAGTACAAAAACACTTTTTGTATTAACTTTTTTCTACTCGGTTGTTTGTATATTTTTCCATGTTACTAAGATATAACCTCTCAAGGCACAGAAAAGACCCTGAAAAACCTTGATTGGATATCATCCATCAGTATCCAGCATTTTTCCATAGCTGTTGTTATGAATGGAGTTTCGATTGGCCCTGGGATCCACCAACGTGTAAACCATCCCTAGGGTTCTATTGTAGCTAATGCTCCTGTGATATCCCAGTTTGGGATTGGAAGAAGTCTGGGTAGTTATGCGCGGCTCCACCGTAACTTTGTGAAGGCTGTTGGCCTTGCTTGAACCCACTTGGCTGCTGCTGGTTCTAACTCTGTAAGTTGTAATATGCACTGGCTGGAACAGCCTGCATAGTTCGAGAACCACCTCCATGAACCCACATTTGAGAATTGAGAGTTCTCATTCTAACAAAGTCACATAAACATGGGTTACTAATGAGAAAAAAATTAATGTTTACGGTTATTATGGTATAGTAAATCACTTCGTTGCTAATTCGGGTTGCCAACTATCTTTTTAGAGTAAACTTCACATATATAATACCCCCAATTTGCTCAAAATTACGAATTCGTCTCTGGCCATTATAGTTTTTGGAGATGGCGCCTAGAAATATTATACACTTTCACTATTTTTCCCTCAAGACTCAAGTATGTAACTAATTTTTCTTGTATTTACAAAGATAGTTAACAAAATCAAAGAAAAATACCTGCTGTTGTAGTTGTTGGAGAGAGATCAAATGACTGGTGTCTTTAAAATGGGCATTCAATATATCATCATAGGATCCTGCTGGGCCTGCAGGTTGGCTAACTTGGTAAATCCTAGGAACCGCTGTTGAACCACCATATGAATCGTAACCGGAAGCAGCGCGCAGCTGGAGATTGAGTCAACCTGCTCATAGAAACACTGTTTTGTACTGAGGGAGCATGGCTGCTACTGTTTTTGTATCTTAGTAAAGGTGTATTTAGGCGAGCGAAGGATGCAATATATAAAAGGTGAATGTGTGTTGTACCATGTAACATGTTGCACTAATTTAAAATCACTTAGAGTGTTCAAGTTTGCTTACTGAAGTTGTTTATTTGCTTATTGCTTCTTGAAATAAGCAAGAATAAGCATCTAAAGACGGTTCTACATCCTGAATTCCAACCAATGGAATATAATCTAACTTTGTGGAAAGGTTTCTTGCAGGTTTGTTGCACCTCCAAAGTTATCAATCGGCATGTGGTAAACATGATTAAGTTAAACCACTTCGCCCTCCAAGATATAGAACCCGTTTTGTAACTCTCCCATTATGAAACCCCACATTTTGTTCAGTGATTGCCAATCAACCAAAAATAATCATGATTAACATGGATTGAGCAATTTTTTAGGGCTTTTCTAATATCGTGCTATGTTCGTCTTCAACCCAATTAATCTACAGGATCTATACAAAATATAGATCTCACTGTTACGGGCATGAGCCTAAAAGAATTAATATATCCAAAACACGACATGCAATACTTTTATTTTTAATTTTAAACATGCAATACAACTCTATCCATGTCGAGCTCAATATAAGATAAAATAAAGACTCTTCATAGACCAACTCAACAAAATCAGTACATATTAGTAATGTTAGTTAGTAAATAAATTACATTTCAAAGTACCAATTACTATATTGAGTTTGTAACTTCTACCGTATTTTTTATTTGAATGAGTTGTAGGCATATACATTAAGGTTAGTACAGATGGTACCAATGTATCATCCTATATTTTATTTCGTAATTAGAACTTCAGAGGACAAAATGGGTCAGGTCCAAACTCCTAACTGATATATAGTTTATACTTTCTTAAATTAATAAAA
The DNA here is from genome assembly GCA_030686995.1 of Artemisia argyi. Classification (NCBI taxonomy): domain Eukaryota; kingdom Viridiplantae; phylum Streptophyta; class Magnoliopsida; order Asterales; family Asteraceae; genus Artemisia; species Artemisia argyi. The sequence continues at coordinate 87,966,372 of CM060703.1, forward strand.
ATGTTAAAACCAAGGAAAAAAACAGATAATGAAGCTTATAAGTATTAACCTTGAGCCCGAATTTTGCAGCGAACTTGAGGTCTGATGGATCTTATACCTGTATCAACAGCTTATCCATACGCTTTTAGAAACAACACAATGCAACATAAACCTAAAATCAGTTGAATGTGATGATGGGTTTAGTCAAACTTTCATATTCAAATTTTACACAATCACATCATGATTATCTAAATCGGGATATTTTTCAGAAAAATATCTAACAGCTTCTCCAGATTCAAACCTCGTATTTAAAACAACGAACCAAACCTTCATCTGGAAATAGATACGGGTTTGACATAAACAGAATTTTAATGAACCAAACATTAGCCTATTGGATTTTGAGTTATCAGTTTCCAAGTATTTGGGAATAGTTTTATAAAAAGATAATCGTTTCAGAAAATAGGGACGCGCCCAAACGCACCCTCTATCAGAATGTTTTCTTACGTCGCATTACTAACTCCAATTAAACAAAAAAGCAAGCACAGATTACGAAATTCCAAATTGCTTTTTGCAAACCTGTTGTCCCTGCTCCGCTTTAGAGACTCCCTAACTTTAGCTGCATTCTGAATCAGATCATACAACTCCTTTGGAATTTCAGATGGAGCTGTCATGCACAACAATAATAATAGTTAATGAAGTTGTTGTTAGGATCAATGACGGCTAATTATAATTAAGTAAAAAATAATTACTGGTTGGGATGATGATGATGATGATGGTGATGTATTGGTCACTTTTCGTCCTGCTTCTCCTCCTTCATATAACATACATATGTATTGGTGATGTATTGGTTGCAAAAAAGATGATGATAATGGTGGCTGAATATGGGTTTGTTTTTGTTCTGGATATTTGTTTTAGGGTTTTGTGTGGGTTTTGCTTGAAGGAAGGGATAAATAATGATTTCGCAGAATGTAGATGATTTTCTTAGTTATCATAATATCAATTATTTAAGCATGACTTACTTGTTTTTCATTAAAAAAATACAAAAAGTGTCTTGGTCTGGTGGTAGAAGCAGATATACGTGGATTAAATGGCTTAGGTTCGAATCTTGCAAAAGACAATTTTTAATTATTCCGATTTTTAATACTAAAATTATTAATCCTGATTTATGGACAGAATGTGATGACATGGATGCTGACATGGCTGATAATGAATTACTGGGCAATGAGGTGGCGTTTACGTGGCATTATCTACGTGTAACGCCTCCTGTTATATATAATATAGAGATATATAACAGAATGTATATAAATGAAGCAAATATATATAAAATTGTAATGTCGTATATAATCAAATTCTCAACTATCATAAGCTAAAACCTGTTTACTCTTCGCCGCCTTATCTTGCTTTTGCAAGGTTTCACTAGAGACCAAATGTTTTCACTTCGTTGGTACTAATTTTAGTCCTGTATTTTGTTCAGTAATATTTGGTATCATAGTTGGTGGTGTAACCTGTAGAACCGGTTTGTCGTGGCTTAAGCGTTTTCGTATGTCCGATAGTTTTAACAGGTCCCTATATGTATATATAAAACACGGTACATTAGTCATGTACGTAAAACTAAAAAAATCAAATGTGGATGTTTTATTACTTACCACTGTTTCCATTACTGGTACGTTTTCCAAAGTTTCAATGGCCATTGGAGTGGTCACCTGCAATATAAATTAAGAAATACAATGGTGTTATCATTAGAAAATGAAATTGTTAACAACATAAAAAGTGGCTTACATCTGAGTCTAATGCCAGTTTCTTTTTGCAAAAAAAATATGGGAAATGTAAGAAACTAAGGCACTAACAACATAAAAAGTGGCTTACATCTGAGCATACCCACGACTCAAAAATGAAGTGTGCCAGAAAATCCAGCTGAGGGAATTTTTAGCCAGGCATCCCATGTATCATCCTCACCCGTGAAAATAGCATGTAGCCCCTGCAAGAAACAAGTAACGTGATTAATGCTAACATAAAAGACGACAACATTAGATGTCCCAAATATAAGTTTAGCCTCAAAAACAAACATACGGGTTGCATATCGACTCGGGTAAAAATAATATACAATTGGTTGCAATTTTATGCAGTGCCAAACGTGGAACGAATAAATGTCAAACACATTACCAATCAAGCAAATCACTAACATTTGGTACAAATGAAACAGTTTGAGAAAAAGCAACCATATTTGAGTTAATTTCCTATATGACAGATGTTATGTTAATCTTTTGATAGATAGCCTACGCAACTGCGATAAGCAAACTCCAACTATTTAGCAACATCCTCCCGGAGTGGAAACCAATCAAGACTCCCTTTACGTGCAAAACAGCGGCCTCTTAGAACACGTAGATTGTCTCCATTCCAATAAACAGGAAAACTATGTCGTCTTAATAAGTCTACCTGCAACGATTACCACCACACGAATTTATAATCAAAAACATGTTTTAGGCTAGTTTAATCCACGAAAATCAATGTAAATCGTTTTATATTCGATTACACATTTAAAAAAATATAAATTAAATATGTGTTTGAGCATACCCATGAACAGAGTAGGATAGGTGAGATGAGGGTGATGGTGGCTCGACTGTGATGGTGGTGGTTATCTCAAACAAAACAACCGAAGCAAACAAAGTCTCCCATACAGTTCCCTTGTCTTGATGACGGTGATGCCGTGGAGGAGCAGTTGGTGGAACCACGGCGAGATAAGGTGGTGAAGTGTGGTGGTGGTGTGAGTCGGTTCTAGAGAGAAGGAGAAGAGATGAATAGATAGAAGATAGATCTGACTAGTGTAAGTGTTAGTGTTTTGATTTTGGGGGAAAAGGGAGGGATCTTGAGCGGGAGATTGAAATTTTTGGGGAAAAATTAGGGGCGGGATCTGACTAGTGTAAGTGTTAGTGTTTTGATTTTGGGGAAAAATGAGCTTGAAATGTTTAATGAGTTGAGCTCAATCTTATATAAGTTCGACTCGAGTTGTTGTCGAGTTCTCGAGCTTGTAAGTAATATAAAATATGTTTTTTTTTTTTTTTTAATTGTACTTAGTGTAAATATTTATTTATGAATGTATCAAGCTTTTCGAGCTGAAGTCGAACCGAATTCAATTCTTAGGTTATATTATATTTCAATTTTAATTTGTGTCAGAAAACACATCTTCACAGATAAATCTAGCTTTTCGAGTCAAGCTCAAGCCGAGTTCAAACTTTCTTGATCCCGGATAACATGATCGAGAGGGTGATGGAGGCTTGACTGTGATGGTAGCGGATGTGGTGGTTATCTCGAACCAAACAACCGAAGCAAACAAACTCTCCCATACAGTTCCCTTGTCTTGATCACGGTAATGGCGTGGAGGATCAATGGTTGGTGGAACCACGGCGAGATAAGGCGGTGAAGTTCGGCAGTGGTGTGAGTCGGTTCTAGAGAGAAGGAGAATAGATGAATAGATAGAAGATAGATCTGACTTGTGTAAGTGTTAGTGTTTTGATTTTGGGGAAAAAGGGGTGGGATCTTGAGCGTGAGATTGAAATTTTTGGGGAAAAATTAGGGGCGGATCTTGAGATCTTGAGCGCCTGATTAAAATTTTAGAGATTGAAAGCCTATCAAATGAGCGCCTGATTAAAATTTTAGGGAAAAAATGGAGGCTTGACTATGATGGTGGTGAGCTCAACCTTTAATGAGTTCGACTCGAGTTATTGTTGAGTTCTCGAGCTTGTAAGTAATATAAAATATGTTTTCATCCTAAAAATCCTGCAAAACATTCATTGTGACTCGATACACGCATTTGACTCAAACAAAATGAGTTAAGGTAGGCATGCAAGTTCATGTATCCGATTTTACAAGGAAACTGCATGTTAAAGAGCGAGACTATTAAGAAAATGACATTATATCTAGTAGGATCTTACGATCCCGATCCGATCATACGATCATGATCTTGCAAAGACGAAAACGATCATGGGTAGGATCTGATCCCGATCTTGAAAACCTTGCATCTTACCATATGTACTCTTTGGGCCATTTTTTAAATACAAGATACACTAAAATACAAATGTACGTACCTTTAATACTTTTAATTTTTAAACTTTTAATACTTTTAGTTTTTATACTTTTAATCATTTTAAACTTATCTATACATCTTATAATGCATCTTTGACTCTCTCTCTTCCAATTTTTTAAGATTTTCATTTATACATTTTAAGGAAATACAACAAATTAAGCTATATGTACAATCAATTTAGGCATTAGCACCTACACACATTGACTGGTCAACACTTATAATTAATATATATAACATTTAAAACACCTTTTCAATTAAAAGTATAATTTATAAACCACAATGTACAAACAAATCACATATAATATATAATATTTACAAAGCTTATTAAACACACTTCACACACTCCAACATATACTTAATACTCTATCTCACACTCACACACAACTCTGCCTTGTTCTTTCTTTCTCTCTCTCTCACTACTACACCCTAAGTTTGACCCTAAGTTAGATCAGAAGCATATGGTAACATACTTAGATCGCTTCTATATTGACCCTAAGTTTGACAGATGATTTGGTTTATCTAATTATTTAGTTGTTTTTTTGGTTTATCTGATTATTTCATTGTTTGTGTTTATTTAATTAGTGTTATTTAGTGTTAGGGTTTATGTATGATCTGTATATTTGTGTTTTTTATTGTTAGGGTTTATGGTTGTTTTTTAGTTTTAGTGTGAATATTTAGGCTAAAACATCCAAGTATCAAAGATGGAAGAAGTTTCAAGGATGGGTGAACCGACACCACTTTCAAGTATGAACATAAACTTGTTCTGGTGTTTTTCATCCATTATTGATTCATCTTTGTTCTTTGTCAAGGATGGGTGAACCGACACCACTTTCAAGTATGAACATAATATGTATCTGTATCAAAGACGGAAGAAGTATCAAGGATGGATGAAAAGACATTACTTTCAAGTATGAACATAAACTTGTTCTGGTGTTGTTCATCCATTCTTGATTCATCTTTGTTCTTTGTCAAGGATGAGTGAACCAACACCACTTTCAAGTATGAACATAATATGTATCTGTATCAAAGATGGAAGAAGTATCAGTGATGGATGAAAAGACACCACTTTCAAGTATGAACATAAACTTGTTCTGGTGTTTCATCCATTACTGATACATCTTTCCTCTTTGCCAAAATACATAAACAATGAAGATATTCTATCTTAGGATTAGGTTGAAGTACAATAAACATATCAAGAACTTAAAGAGTTTTTTCATGTATTTAGTTACAATGAAAATATTTTCATTGCATTGTTGATATAAATTTAATATGATTTCATTGATTCATGATTAGCTCTCTAATGTCGTAGGACCTACATAACTAATATGTATGTTCGTCACATTTAAGTGAGCAATATAAATGATAGTAAGAATTTGGTTGCTGAGAACATAAAACTAAATTATCAGGCCAGATATATCTAACGATGTAGATGGGTTCCATCGCTTTAATTGAACCCAATTTTCAAACGATGTTTTATGGTTCTTTCAATAATCAAGAGTAAACATCGTTAGAAAACGAGGTCCAATTAAAGCGATGGAACCCATCTACATCGTTAGATAGATATGGCCTGATCATTGAGACGTCTTCAATGCGATAATGATATAGTGTGTATTGTTCATGACAGGCCACACTCCTTAATTATCGCATTCAAGATGAGTGATGTTACTTAGACTCTATTCTTTACTCAACATTTGTAGATTGTTTGTATCACTCTGTTTGCTTTATATTTATGTATGATGTATTTTTGATATAAGAATTATGTTGCATTTGTATTGAAAGAATAAGGAAGAAAAGTGGCGGATGTGTGTGCGAATATTTAGGCTAAAACATCCAAGTATCAAAGATGGAAGAAGTATCAACATGGGTGAACAGACACCACTTTCAAGTGTGAACATAAACTTGTTTTGGTGTTGTTCATCCATGTTGATTCATCTTTGCTCTTTGTCAAAATACAGAAACAATTATCAAGTATAATTTGTAGGTTCGATGCTTGAATTTAGCGTCTTCGTCTTCCAGCATGTTGGTAGGTTAGAGATTCAAGGCTGAATAATATGTTGTTGTTGGCTAGGGTAGAAAAGATGGTAGTTCATTGCATTGTTATTATAAGTTTAATATGATTTCATTTTTGCACGATTAGCTCTCTAATGTCATAGAATCTACATAATTAATATGTATGTTCGTCACATCTAAGGGAGCAATATAAACGATAGTAAGAATCTATTTTCAAATAACTTAAAGCTCAATATTAGGGCAAATCTATCTAAAGTTGTAGAACGGTTCCATTACTTAATTTGGAAAACCTCTACTACTGTTATTAGACGGTGTCCAAAAAACAAAGCAATGGAACCTTTCTGCAACTTTAGATAGATCTGGCCTGATCATTGAGACGTCTGTTTGCGATGATGATATAGTGTGTATTGTTCATGACAGGCCACACACCTTCATCATCGCATTCAAGATGAGTGATGTTACTTAGACTGTATTCTTTACTTAACATTTCTAGATTGTTTGTATCACTCTGTTTGCATTCCATTCTTTTTTATGATCTAAATGAGTGGAATTTCAACATACCTTTCCATTTTCAGTTCCCAAACAGTTCCTTTTATTTTTTCAACAATCTAGCAATGCGGCTGGTGCAGTCCTTTGCTCAAAGGGAGTTGAAACGATAAAAGGAGTTGTAGCGGGAACTTAGAAGGGTTACGTATGTTGGTTTATTGCATTCCATTCTTTTTTATGATCTAAAACCAACCATACACCAAGTAATGTGGCCATTGGAGTTCCAAGAACAAAGGTTGTTTCAAATACACCCTGAATTGCAACATTATCTTTTATTTCATTTACACTATATTTTTTTAAATTTTAATATATTTTTTATTTTTTTGCAGAAATCATACATTGACAGCAGTGACTCAAGTTCATTTTAATATATTTTTTTTTGTTCAAAAGGGAAGGGTAAAAAGAAAATGTATTAGTTGAGTTAGGAAGTAATTTGAATAAACCTGTGTAATCCGTTTGTACTACTTTATTTGACTTTATGAATAAACATGTTGTCATTGCTCAATTTTCTCATTAATGAACTGAATATGAATCGGTTAATTTTTGTGGCATTTTATTTTTATCCTTAGCAGCATTAAGTTATGCCAAGCAGCATTAAGTTCTGAGTTACTAACATTCACCCAAATTCCAATCCAAACCCGGAATTGCCCAAATTCACTTGGACTCTTTCACTTTTGCAAATGACAATCTAGTTTTACAATCTTTGTTTGACTTTTAACAAAGCATCATAATATAGTCAACAAAACAACATAACATAATTAATTAACAAAATGATAACTTGATCATATAGTAATCGATAACTTGATTAACAAAGAAACATAAGATAAGTTTTCTTTGAAAACAAAAACATTAAACTTCAAAGAAATAACATAATAATGATTAATATCATCTTACATCATGGTTAATTCAATGAAAATTATACAAACTATTTTGAATGCCTTTGTAAATATCAACAATGTTTCCACGGATTTGTTCTAATTCTTGATTCCGAACATTAACTTTGTTCTGATGAACCAGTATGATCTGTTGGTCCTTTTTGTTTTGTTCTTCCAACAGCGTGATTCATTTATTGTAAAGTTCAACCAACTGTCGTTCAGTACCATATTGGCCTTCAGAATGGCATTTGTCCCAGAACTCTTTGGGTTAGGCCGTGGATTTTATATTTTTCTGGCATTGGTGGAGAAGGAGGAGGAGAAGTATCCCTTGAACATTTTGTTTTCTTTCAAGCAGGATTTGAAGATGATGAAGCCATTGTAGTTCTAAACAAAAACATTGAATACGTAATGAAAAGATGAAAGAAGTTGGTTGTAATTCCTTTGTATTTATAGGCACACAAGAGTCGCAATGTCACAACGTTTAAGTGTCACAACGGTTTACAGTTCTTTTTTTACAGTTACACCGGTTTATAGAAATTTATGCCTAGCAGCATTAAGTTATACCAAGCAGTATTAAGTTCTGAGTTACTATAACTCTTCATGGTTTCATTTAACTTGATGTTTTAACTTTATTTCGTTTGTAAATACAAGAATTTGTAATTAGATTATAACTTTTACACTATAGTTTTAAAAGATTGTTACAAACATTTAATTAGATTATAACTTTTACACTATACTTTATTTGACTTTATGAAGTCAATTTTATAATGTGTTTGTTTTACCTCAATTTTATTTGACTTAATGTAATCCTTTTGCTTGTTCCCTTGTTGTACCATCATGCTTCTCACCTTATTCTTGATTTCTTTCTCAACAAAATCTAAATTATTATTTCATCTATCAACCAAGTAACATCAAAACAAAGGTATTGGATCTCTTTATTAATCAGGTCATAACATTGTTGAAGTAAGTTTGCAAATTCAGGGAGTAAACACTGTCAAAAACACAAATTTTACACAACTAATAACTAGATTAATACCATTATGTTTATTCTTACTATATTTTCTAACATTTGAAACCACTTATCTTACAATGCTTATTTCCATTTAAAGTTTAAAAATAAAATTATAGAATGTTTAGGAGCGCGCATTTATTGTGTAAAATTAAAATGATTACAATTAGGCACGAGTAATTATTGCATTTCACATGCTAATGTGACGTTAAACTTGGTAAATTGCAATAATCTTTAATGTTGAGACTTTCAAAATTCCCTAGGCGTATGTCGCATCCCTTTTTAAGGCCATCTCTTAGCTTTTCAACACACACTTTTTAAACAATCTTTTAAGATCGAAGTTATGGCTGGAAACAAGAAAAGAACAAGGTGCATTTCATCAAAGAAGAATCTGTATAAATTTATCAAAATGATAATCTTTAATGTTAGAATGTTACATTATATATACATCATATAAGAATACCAAATTAAAAGGATAATCTGTAAATTTATCATCTAATGTTTATTTGATTGCAGGAAACCAGAGTAGGTGTTTAACATTGAAGAGTGGTATGATTCGTGGAGTTCTCAAAGAAACAAGGCAAGACGCAAAGCAAGTTTGCTTCAAGTTAAGAAAGATGAGAAGGAATACAAGCGATCAAAGTCGCAGGTTGGTTCAGTGGAAGAGGATGCGGCTGATGTTGGATTTTTGAGTGAGGATGAGAGATTCGACTCCATTGACTACGATAATGTGCATTTGTCGTTTGATCCGGAGAAATCTCCGAAATTTAATTGTTAAACTTTTTATTTGTATGAACTGCTTTATTTTACTTTTGTTATGGATACTAATGTTTTTTTTTTGGTTTATTATTATATGAATTTTAACTTTCTTGCTTCATTAAATCTTGATTAAGCTTGATTTTTCATCTATTCATTAAGCTTGATTTATACCTAGCAACATTAATTTATGCCTAGCAGCATTAACTTATGCCTAGCAACATTAATTTATGCCTAGCAGCATTAAGTTCTGAGTTACTAGCATTCACCCAAATTCCAATCCAAATAGCTTTTTCTTTGCCTTTCCTGCAAAATGTTAGTCTAGAAACAATGAAAACACATGCCATAACATATGCACAATGATCACAACATCTAATTATACTTAGCAGTTCTAAGTATAACTAGCAGCATTGTAATGGGGCAAATGAAGAGTCATGATCGACTAATAGTCTGAACTCAATTAATGCAGTTAATATCAAATTAGACACAAACTAGAGAGACTATAAAATCCATATCTAACCCCTCAAAATTACATAAGTTATCCGAAATGTGTGACTATATGTATCGAATTGTGACTACACTTAAATAATGTGTGAGAAAATATATGATTATGATTTAGACACCTAAATAAATACTTCATGTGACCATATATAACATCTTGAATTTAGTCAAACAAACACTCAATGTGACTAATATCAAGGTTAATGATAACTGAGTTCACATTTTGCTATAAATAATAGTCACATGAATATCACAATGTGACTATTTTGAATGTATTGCACATATAATACCCTTATAATGTGGCAATAAACATAATTTAAATACACATTTGTGATATGGTGTGACTATTGTAAAGCCTATAGTCACATGATCGTGCTACAATTAAATGTGACTACACATTAGGTTGTGGCAAGCAAACACACACTAAACTTTAGACACACATATTTACTTACGTGACCATATGTATCGAATTTTTGTTACACTTAATCATGTTTCTATGGTTTCGTGTGACCATATATGACATTTGGTCACACTCTTCAAGTGTGTGACATATGTATTTGTCACTCTTAAATGCATATCGTGACTAACGCTTCAAACTTACTTTTCAGTTGTCACACATTTCAAACGCTATGTGGCTAAATATTCAGCAAGGAATAGCAGTCACGTTTAAATAATGTGTGTTGACATAAATAATGTATGAAAACGTTATTTATATTTTTCGATATCTCTATATTTTGACGATCACAAAATGTAAACTCGTCAATCGTAAGATTACTACGTAAACAAGTATTAAGCTAGTTTATATCACTATATCAAACTTAATCACTTAAGGTATGGATAAACAAGTGCTTAATACATCTTATGATCAAAGGGATATTTAATTAACTAATACAAAGTTTATTTAAATATATATAAACATATTATAAATTTTTGAAAAACACTTTTGGTAATAAAGAAAAATGTTTTAATCATACTAAATATATGATTTCAAATATTTAACCAAAATCAGTTAGTTTTTCACCAAATAAACTTTCCCCACTAAAAGACAAGTTTTCTGGCCGTTACAGTTGGGCGGCCCCCTTAATTATAAGGGGCGGTCCCCTTAATTTTAAGGGGGCCAGCCACGATTTAAGGTGACCGGCCAGGCTCCCCTGTCAGAAACTGTCAGAATTCTTCTCCTATAAATACCACCTTAATTCTGGAATTTTTCCCCACCTTTTGCACGAAATTTTCAGATCTATAACTCTCTAAACATCCTCTAAAACCCTTTGATCATTAGTATATTAATCCTTGTTTCAAGTGATTCAATTCCTAATCATCCATTCTCATTCAAAGTGCAAAAGAAGAACACTCTCTCTACAACCAAGCTCAAGAAGTGTTGAAGAATAGTTGTGCATAGTGTATATATATATTCATTTGTGAATATTGTGTTGTGCTTGTAATTAGTTGTGTAGATAATAGAAGTTGATAAGTAGTGAAGTAGGATAGTTGTGAAGATAGGTGTGAAGTAGAAGATTGGTGTGTAGAAGATAGTTGTGAAGAAGATTGGTGTGTAGTATATTGGTGTGAAGAAGTTGTGTAGAAGGTGTGATCAAGTTGTGAAGTTGTGTGGTGTGTAAATTGGTGTGTAAGGTTTTCTCCGCCAAAAGGGAGTTTGTTGACATAGTGAAGAAAACTCTCGAGTAGGTGACTCGGGGAGTGGAGTAGGAACAAGGAAGGTGTCCTTGTAGACGAACCACTATAAATCCTTGTGTTGTGGTTTGATCTTTCTAACTCTTCTCATTACTTATTTATTTACCTTTACTATATTAGTTTTGTTAGTTAGTTACCATACAATAGTTCATATAGTGCAAGTATTGAATTCACATAAACTAGAATCGAAGTTTTTAAAACAAACTTGTGTTTATAAATATTTAAAAGGACGTAAAACTATTCAACCCCCCCTTCTAGTTTTCCACAATTGGTATCAGAGCCACATCTAGCTAGATCTTTAAAATATATTGTATTTTAAAACTTGTAACGATCTATGGAATTAGAAAAATATTTAGAAGGGCAATCTATGCAAAGACCACCACTATTTGAAAGTGATGGATTTTTATATTGGAAAAATCGATTCGAAACTTATGTGAAATCAAAAGATCTAGATCTTTGGCATATTATTACCAATGGTGATTTTTTACCTATTCAAAATAACCCCGAAACTAAGAAAGATGAAATCGTACCTTTTGAAAAACAAAATGATGATTTAAAAAGAAAACTTGCTAAAAATAATGAAGCAAAAATGGTTATTTACAATGCGCTACCACGTAAAGAGTACGAAAGGATCTTTATGTGTGAAACCGCAAAAGAAATTTGGAACTCTTTGTTAATAACCCACCAAGGTAATAATCAAGTCAAAGATAACAAAATAGATCTACTTGTTCAACAATATGAGCAATTCACGATTCCGGAAGAGGAATCAATTGATAATGCTTTTGCTAGATTTAACACCATAATCACAAGTTTAAAAGCACTTGATGAGAATTTCTCTAGTAAGAATTTTGTTAGGAAGTTTCTTAGAGCTCTTCACCCAAAATGGCGAGCTAAAGTGACGGCTATTGAAGAATCGAAGAATTTGTCAACGCTACAACTTGATGAATTAATTGGTAATTTAAAAGTCTACGAAGCTATAATAAAGAAGGACTCCGAAATGGTTAAAGGGAAACGAGAGCAAAGCAAGTCAATCGCCTTGAAAGCTAGAAAGGAATCCAACAACGAAGATAGCTCATCTTCCGAAAGCGAAGACGAAGAATATGCCATGGCCGTAAGAGATTTCAAGAAATTCTTCAAAAGGCGAGGAAGATTCGTTAGACAACCACACGATGAAAGAAGAACATCTCAAAAGAATAATGATGACAAGTATAGCAAGAATGAAAGAAAATGTTTCAAGTGTGGTGATCCGAATCACCTTATTGGAAAATGTCCAATGATGACAAGAGATCAAAATCAAAGAGCGTTTGTTGGAGGTGCCTGGAGTGATAGCGATGAAGATGAGAAAGAAACAACAAAGGAAGAAAAGTGTCTCAAGGCTAAAACATCAAGTGAGGTACGTTCCGAAACCGAATATTTTAGTGATGAAAATTTATTATTAGATGAAAAAGACTTAGATGGTGAATACAATAGATTATGCAAACTAGGACAACAAGTTATGGCTAAAAACAAATCACTAAAATACATAAATAACCAATTAGAAAATGAAGTACTCGAACTAAAAATTAAAATACATCAACTTGAGAAAGGTAAAGAAACTTTTGAAGAATGTAAATCATGTCAAGCACTTAGAAGTGAAAACAACAAACTTAAGGAAGAAATTTGTAAACTTGATAAATTTCAAAATAGTAGTAACTCACTTAGTAAAATTATAAGTTTTCAAAGAATATCCAGAGATAAAACCGGTCTAGGTTTCAACTCAACCGAAGCCTCAACAAGTGAAGTTAAAATTGTTAAATTTGAAAGCGAACTTAAGGAACTAAAACCTTCAAAATCTAATCCTGAGTATATACTCATAAATGATAAGAAAATACATCTAGCTAGTAATGAAGAAATAAAACCGTTTTATAAACCATCTTTAAAAACTGAAGTAGGATCGTCCAAAACTAAAACAAGATCTAAAACACCACCACCTAGGAAACCAAATAATTCTTACCCTAGACCTAAAACACCTCAACCAAGAGTAAACCAAAGTAGACAAAACTTTAACAATAATCAACAAATGTGGAACTTCAATCCATGGGGAATGTTTCCACCATATATGCACCCAAGTCAAATACATAACATGTTCGGGACAAACAACTTTGGTCAAATAAGACCATGGGGACCAACGTGAAAACTTTCGCCATTCATACATGGAAATCTTTGATGTCACCTCGTGTTCGGACTTTCCTTTGAAGATTTTGAAGTTTAACGCATTGAAGACGAAAGGTACACATTTCCTTTTATTTACTTGTAAACAAATACATGCTTAGTTTAGTATCTAGCTTTTATGTGATTTTAATTGGTTCATTATTCTCTCTAGTCTTTACTTCTATACATATATATACTTATTTACTTATACTATATCTAAATATATATATATATATATATATATATATATATATATATATATATATATATATATATATATATATATATATACACACTTAGTTATATCTAGGATCTTATAACCTAGAAAACTCATTTGTTGATTTTCTAGAACTAGAAATTGTTCGTTTACGAACCTTTTCTTTTCCCCATTTGGCTTATTGAACTTTATTGTTCAACAACACTCATGCTGATGAAGAGAGATGAGTCGAAAAATCTATGGATGAAACAAACTCCCGGCTTCCGTTGCATTCGTCTCCTTCCTTTATTCTCATCTTATAAGCCCATACTACATACATACATATATATATATATATATATATATATATATATATATATATATATATATATATATATATATATATATATATATATATATATATACATATACTTATGAACCTTCCACAACGTTCTCGTGTACTTGACAACTTGATAAATTTCATCCGAAACGATCAAGAAAATTTAATTGGCAAATTGTCGATTAAAAGTGTCAAGTAATTCCTTTCGTGCGAATACCCTCCAATGTATTTTTGATTAAAAATAAATCTAATACATACATATAAATAATTTTCTGCTCTTTCCAGAACCCAAAATCACAAAAATCGAATTTTGGAGGGCGGCCCCCTTAATGTTTAAGGGGACCGGCAGCCAAATGTAGGGCGGCCCCCTTAATGTTTAAGGGGGGCGGCCATCTGATAGTTCAAACCCGTTTTTCTCCTTTTTCCTTTTGCCAAACACTCCACTTTTTCATACTTCCCTTCTCTTGCTTCTGCTGTGACGAAAACCAAAACCCAAAAACACCTCAAATCACTTCCAAATCACATATTTTGGGTTAATTCGCAAAGGGCAAATTCATCTAACACAATCACCATTACGTATTGTAAGTTTTTCATAACACATTTCATCTAATTTCATCTTATTTGATCATACTCATGATTATGCATGTTTTATAAAATTCGTCAAATTTCACAATTTCTTTCGAATTAAGTCTTAAAATTCCATAACCAAATGCTTCCCCTAGGATTAGGATGATTGATCAACACTAGAAACTAGTTATTATAAACTATCATGTCAAAAAATTTTGAAAAATTTCATACACTCCTTTTCAAAATTTTTAGTAAACTCATTGTTGAATAATGATTTGAAAACGTGTTAAAACTAATCGCATTATATTTTTGTAACTTGTAAAACTTGAAATTACATTTTTCGACTAAGAAAAATTATATTGGTTCACAATATAGGGGTGTTTAGATTTTGTCCAAATGTTATCAAAACATAGTCATTATAATTTTTATAAAACTTTGTTATAATTATAAACCTAAAAAATGCTAATCGGATTCGTCAAGATGTATAATTCATATATATATTGACATACGAGGGGTATAAGTCAATAGTTAAGGAAGCGTTTGGTTTATTACTAAAAATGACATTTTTAAGTAAAAATACAAACCATCTTTTTCAAAAATAAATCACATGCATAAGAAACTCGCAAGAAATAGCTAGTTTTACAATCTAATGTAAATCTAGTAAATTTTATGATATATTAAGATGTTTAAAGGGGCGTTTGGATTTGTCCATAACTACTCATTAAACATCGTAAAGTATATCTAGAACGAGTTAAAAAACAATATTAAGGAACATGGTAATCTACTTCTTAGGATTAGTAACGAAGTATATTTACGTTCCAACATAAGCCTTAACAATAAACATATACTTTTATCTTTCTTTATATTTATTTTGGTCTTTTTGTATTGCTGATGTGTTTAGGTGAAAATGCCCAAAGCTACTACCAAAGATCTTTCTCACACTAAAAACTACATTCCCAAAGTTTCTCAACCTCCCACTACCTCTCCCTCCATTGCACGTATCTATCGTCAAATAGAAGATAGAAACATTCATGAAGGTCGAGTCGTAGATCAAGCTTACTATCAATCCGATTTCATCGAAAGCTCATTCACCAATATCCATTTTGAATGTCTTTTCCAAATTAATGAACCTATCATTCCTCGCTTCATTCTTGACTTCTATAGCCAAGTCACGGTTCAAACCGATGACTTTGGTTCCATCTTCATTTCATTCATGATCCAACATGAATTTATTACTCTCACTCTTGCACAATTTGGTCAAATCCTTCAAATTCCTTTTTCCGGTCAATCGGTATTCACAAATGAATGGGATCTTTGCGCTCTCCAACGTTCTCGTCCTACTCATGGTCCTTATATCTCCGAAATTCCATCTACCGAAGATATTCGTCAAATGCCGGGTTGGAATGTGAAACTTCCACCCAAAGCATCATACCCAAACATGTATCAAATCCTAAAAATCAAATTCTTCGTAAAGAATTAATGCCCGACATGGAGTATTGGGAAGAACTAGTTCGAGAGAATGCGTTTGGTTCCGAAGAACACTCAGACCATCTCCCGGCTTGTCTTGCTCATATGTTGTATTGTATTGTTGCCGAGCAACCTTACAATTTGGCTTACTTCTTTATCAAATGTATTGAATGTGCAAGAGCAAATCCTAAAGCGATTCTTCCGTATGGTATGTTTCTCACTCGTCTCCACATGCATCTCATTGAAAACTATCCGGATCTCGATGATTGTATTTATCAATCTATCTATCCAACCCTCCGACCTCTTGTTCTTCCTCAAATTCGCAAGACCCGTAAGTTTAAACATAATCATCCAAGCATTCTTGTTTCGTTCTCTTTTCCAAGGGATGACGATGAGGAGGACTTATAGTCACTTACCACTGCTGCTGATGGGGTGCTGGGAAAGAAATAGTAGTGATGTTATCTATGAAATTGGCTTTATTTTCCTTCTTAAACTGTTTGTAATATATTACTTATGTGCTATTTGTTGCTTTGCTTCTAGACATATTTGAACCATATTGCCATTTACTCCTTATTATTATTTGCTCTACATATATTCATGTTTTTATACTTGATTTTAATCTATGCTTGAATGACTTGTGTAGAATATATATATATATATATATATATATATATATATATATATATATATATATATATATATATATATATATATATATATATAGATTTATATAGATTTGGGTTAAAATAAAAAGGATGGTATAATAAAAAGTGTAGGAAGCCCCCACAGCATGCCATGTGTCCCCCAAAGTCAACCCCCTTTTTTTATTACTGCAGGGGTATTTTCGTCAATTTACAATACACTATATAAATCCTTTTTTTTACAATCTCTCACAATTCACCGCTCCCCAATCTTCTTCCTTCACGTCTCTCTGACAATTCACCGTCTTTCCCACCTTCACCACTGTGTTCCCCACCTTCACCACCGTGTTCCACCGTCTTCCCATCGTATTCCCACCGTGTTCCACCGTATTCACCATCGCTTTCCACCAATCGATCCACCGCTTTTACCACCACTTTTTTGAAGATGTGTATTCAATCATCAACCATTGAATCCTCAGTTTCTGTTAATAATGAATCTAGTTCATCATCAATTTCTGATAGTAAGATTTTTGTTCAAGCTTAATTTCTTTTTAACTGTTTTTCTTTTTTTTTTTATTGCTACTTATAAGTATTTGATGCAGTATATTTATGTGTATGATGCAATATAGATTAGAGTGTAGTGTTTTGTTTTTTTAATTTTTTGATTTTTAGTTTCAAAGTTTATATATCAGTCATACTCAAATAGAATAAATTGATATATGTGTGATGTACTAGATGTAATATTTTGATATATGTGTGATGTACTAGATGTAATATTTTTAGTTTATAGGTACATTTTTTTGATCAGGTATTAAATGTCATCATTTTGATATTTTTATAATTGTGATGCAGTAGAAATAATTCTATGATGCACTTATTCGTTTTATTGTACTTTTTGAAATTTTATTACTATCTTTAATATTATTATGTAGTGGTTTTAAGAGTTTGATTTTCATTCTGATTGTTTATGTTATATTTATGTAGTGGTTTTAAGAGTTTTTGAATGTTGATGCAGTAGACGTAATTATATTATGCAGTAGATATAAATGTATGATGCAATAGATATATGTATTTGTAATTCAATTATGCGCTATTAGAAATAAATAAATAATGTTTTTAGTAATTCTGATGCACTAGAAATATTTCTATGAGCAATGATTTTTTATATGTGATGCAATATATTTAAAATTGTGATGCAATCCTTTCAGATGTTGAGGTCGAAAGTGTTCGAGTTAGAGATCACGTTGGTTATTATATTTGTGACGATAATGGCAATAGGACATGGTATCCTGATTGCGGCGAAAAACCTATAAAAGGTTGTCAGTTTGTTTCAATTGATCAGGCTTATAGTTTCTACGTAGCTTATGGTAAAAAAGGCGGTTTTGATATTAGGAAAGGTGGACAGTACCAGGCTGCAGGTACAAAAGAGACAACTATAAAATACTTCTATTGCTCAAGAGAAGGGTTACCTTTGAAAAGGAAATCTGTAGATGAAAATTCAAATGCCAATATCTCTGAAGAAGGTGAATCCAGTAATGGTTCTATTAAGTTTGGCGAGTTTAAGAATAAGCAAAAAAGGAGGAAGGCTTCTTTTAGATGTGGCTGTTTAGCCTCACTTACTCTTAAGAAAATTGGAAATGTTTATGAAGTTACTAATTTTGAAGACGGACATAACCATCCTCTTGTAGCAGAAAAGGATATGATTTTTATGAAGAATTCTAGGAATATTGGATATACAAAGCAGCATTTTCTTTACCAAGTTTCGAATGCAAATTTTGGTCCTGCAATCGGTTTTAGGTTATTGAAACAGTTGTATGGTGGCTTTGAAAGAGTTGGTGTTACAAAGAGTGACTGTAAGAACAATAAGAAGAAAATTAGTGTTTTTATTGGAGACCGAGATGCTCAAATGGCTGTTGAAAAGCTGCTTAGTCGAAAGCTTCATTCACCTGGCTTTTATGTCAATTATTATAAAGGTGATTCACTTATTCGTTACATTACACTTATAATCTCTAGTGCATCACAGTTATAATATTTAGTGCATCACATTATTATTATTATTATTATTATTATTATTATTATTATTATTATTATTATTATTATTATTATTATTATTATTATTATTATTATTATTATTATTATTATTATTATTATTATTATTATTATTATTATTATTATTATTATTATTATTATTATTTTAATTTTTTGTTTTAGGTGATGACGATCGGTTGGTTGGTCTTTTTTGGGCTGATGAAGAAGCTATTAGTGACTACCAAACATTTGGTGATATAGTATCCTTTGATGCGACATTTCGTTCTAACAAGTACATTCTGTTCCGTATTCTGAATTTTTTTTTATTTACTGTTTTATTTGTTATTGACTTATATATACTGTTTTTATATGTTATAAAATGTAGGTATCAAATGGTATTTGTTCCTTTTACGGGTATCAACCATCATAATCGTTGTCTTACATTTGCTTCTGGGTTGCTTGCTGATGAGTCTGCCGGAGCGTACATATGGTTACTTACTGAATTCAAAAATGCTTTTGGGAAGGATCCAAATGTTGTTATTACAGATCAAGATCCATCAATGAAGATAGCTATAGAAGAATGCTTCCCGAATTCAAGGCATCGACTGTGTATGTGGCATATTATGCAGAAATTGAGTACGAAGGTATTTCTTTATAGTACTTATGCCTATGATGCAGTAGCTTATATTAGATGATGCAGTTAATTTTTCTTATCCATCCATACTAAAAAGATTTTTATTTTTTGAAAACCGTTGATGTATTAATTTTTTTCAAATTGATGCAATTTTATTTATTACATAAACTAATGCAGTAAAATAATTTATATCCATTCCCATTCTTATTATATTAACAATTTTCTGATTTTTCCAGGTTGGTTCTGATCTATTTAGTGGGCCTTATTTTAAAAAGCGCATATGCGATATTGTTTGGACCGACCAGATTTCACCTGAAGTATTTGAGAAAGAGTGGGAGAGAATGATAAATGATTTTGATCTTGTTGATAATAAATGGTTAGGTGAAATGTTTGTAATGAGAGAGAGATGGATACCAGCGTATTTGCGTGATGTTCATATGGCAGGGCTAATGCGTACCACTTCAAGATCCGAAAGTGAGAACCATTTTTTTGGTAAATGGACCAGCCCCCATCTTTCCCTTGTTGAATTCTTAAGCCACCACGACACTGCTATCGAGTATCAGAGGTACATTGAGCGTAAGAATGACCATGATTCAAGGTATAGATCTCCAGAATTCAAAACAGACCTTCTGATGGAACAAGACGCATCTAACCTATATACAAGAACTATATTCTTTGATGTACAAGATGAGATGCTTGCTTCTTATAAGTTCTGTATTGCATTGAACGTTGTTCAAAGTGAGAGTATGGAAAAATATTCAGTTCGTGATTCCCAGTTTGAGAAGAGAGAGCTCGTTGACAATGTTTATCAGGTATCATATTTTACTGCATCACTTTTTTATATCTACTGCATCATAGTTATAAATCTAGTGCATCATAGTTTGTATATATTGCATCATAGTTATACATCTAGTGCATCATAGGTTTTATTAATTTTTCAATTTTTTTTTTGTAGGTTGAATTTTGTAAGTCTGAGATGAAACTTCATTGTAGCTGTAATCGGTACGAGTATTATGGCCTGTTATGTCGCCATTGTTTCTATGTTCTAAGGATGAACAATGTAGAGGAGTTTCCCCGAAACTACTTAGAGAAACGGTGGTTAAAGAACGTGAAACCTTCAAAATTAGCTCTTCCCAGAATCAGTGGTGCATCAGATGCAGTAAGGAATGAAGTTTTGGAATTATATGATATTTTTGAATCTACTGTTGATCGTTTGGTACATGACTTAAGCAAGTTAGATATCTACAAAGAGAAGATGCAAGAGTTATTGAATCAAGCTGTTAGTGATATTCCGACAGTTCCGAAAATGAATGGGAAAGCTGTTATTGGTTCAATGCTTGGTGTTAAAGAGCCTGAAGAAAAAACAATGAACAATCCATTGAAGAGTAAAACTAAAGGAACCGGTGTCTTTTCAAGAATGAAGCCAAGAGTCGAAGTATCTGCTGAAGAATTGTCAAAGAGAAGGGCATGTGGGGTATGTGGAGAGAAGGAAGGACACAATTCCAGGACTTGTCAACAGGCTCGACCATCGAAGAAACCAAAGCAACAAGATACAACAAAAAGAGCTGGTTTGAGAGAATCCACGCGCAAAAAATGAACATCTTTTTCTATATTTTTTCTTTTTTTTACGAATAAAAAAATGATTCACTTGTAAACATTCTACATTTTTCCTTTTTTTTTACCCATAAAAAACTCAATTCAATTGTAAAGAAAGAAAGGTGCATCATACAGTTTTAATGGAAGATTGGCTTAGTTTTCTCAACATGCTATTATTGTCTTAGTACATCAGTATGAATGATCTATTTGATGCAGTAACAAGTATACATTGATGCAATAATGATAATGAACCGTAATGCAGTAACAAGTATATATTGATGCAGTAATTATAATGAACTGTAATGCAGTAACAATTATATATTGATGCAATAATTATAAAACAGAAACCATAAATAAAAGTAATAACAAACACGGATCATTAAGCTGTTAATTTTGTTCAATCATTAACCATATGTAACCATAGAAACATTGTCTAAATTCCAAAGTACAATTCATTCTCTGATCACTAACCAAATATAACCATAGAAACATTGTCTAAAATATATCCAAAAGATTTCAGTTTTTAAGTAATCCAACGCTAACTTCCCAACACTGATCTAAAATATATCCAACGCTAACTTCCCAACACTGATCTATTCAAGAGTCTTGATTAGTGTGTCGTTAAACATCTTCATCAAGTTTGCATCAACTTTAACATCAACATGAGTTAAGATCTTTGATTTCTTTCCTTGTTTCTTGCAAAAAGCTTCTGCATCTTTCATCAATTTCTTCTTTTGGTCATTAACATCTTTTAGTAAAATCTTTACCAGGTACTTTGCGCGAAGCATCTTTACTTGTTGTTTCAGATGTACCCCTTCATCTTGTAGTTCAAACAAAAATACACCTTCCCCGACATAGGTTTCCATGTGCCTCATGACAAAGATTCCGCAGTCAGCAGCATTGTAAGTTGTCTTCCACTTTAATGGCACCATTTTTGGGATCGACAACCATATCTCAGCAACCTTTGGATGCTTTATCCTTTCAAGGTAATTGACAAATGTATCAATCTGTGAAAAATAATAAGATTTTGTTAAATTAATTTTATTTATTTTATTACCCTGTGATGCACTAGATATTGAACTTAGATGTACTAGAAGTTTAACTATTTGCATATTTGTTAAAACTTATAAAATATGATGTACTAGATTTTTAACTTTGATGTTGAACTTAGATGTACTAAATTTTAACTGTTTGCATATTTGTAAACTTTTTACTGCATCATAGTGTTATATGTACTAAATATAACACTATGATGCAGTAAAAAGTTTACAATGTAGTAAATATGACAAAAGTTTTTACTGCATCATAGTGTTATATGTACTAAATATGACAAAAGTTTAACTTATATGCACTAAATATAACACTATGATGCAGTAAAAAGTTTACAATGTAGTAAATAATTCATTTTCATGCAGTAAAAAACATTCTTTTTTTTTTTGGTATACTGACCAGAGCTTGTGCATACTTCCCATATCGAACTGAGATATCTTCAATGCCATTGTCCACGTTGTCAAGTATGTCGATATTACCATTCTTCATATTAAAGCATATGAGATAGTAATGATTCGACCCACTTTCAGTGATCTTAATGCAAGGAAAGAATATCTGCAGACATTTTTACTCTTAGTCATCATTGGAATTAATTATAAAAATTAAATTATTGGAACTCATAATAATAAATCAATTTATTTTACTTACCAAACCAACATCATTAAAATCTTTCACTCCTGAATTTTTCAAAACACAGTTAAGGTTATCTTCAAATGTCTTTCTTCTTCTCTCCAATTCCTTTCCTTCATCAAAATCCACCATACGATGCGGCTGTTTTTATAAATAAGAAACGTTTTATAAGCATAAATATGTTACATCTTAATTTTAGCTATATTATATAGTTGAATTACGCACCAGCATTAACGTAGTACAATAAACACTTCTCTTTTGTGAAATGTCATCTCGGAATCGCTCCTCATAGTTTAGTATTTTGCTCCATATATCTATGACAGGTGCAGCAACTTCAACCTCAGGGTATAGGCTTAAGAAAAAGACACCCTCTATTTGCAATCCATTTGATTCAAATACAATTTCACTGCACATTTAAGATTCAGTAAATTTTTATTATTGATGCAGTGTAATATATATTATAATGCAGTAAAATAAAAAAACAGATGCAATGACATATAACCATTGATGCAGTATCTTATGAATAGTGATGCAGTAAAATATTACCTTTCAGGACAGCTGTCACTCCACATGTACTCAACAAGTTTCATTTCTGCTTCATTCCATTTTTTATAGATATGAACTTTCCTATCATAGTATGGCGACTTCATTGCATTAGAGGGCTTTACTATACGCTTTTCCTTCAATATATCATCCTCTTTATCCTCTACCACAGCTTTTGCGCCTCTCTTTTGGACTCTTTTAGGTTTTTCTGTATTCTCTTGAACTGTTTTAGGCTCTGCTTTTTTCGATGGAGCTTTTTGAGGTTTAACCATTTCCTTTTTTGTTTCTTCCTTTTTACCCCTTCCCTTTTTTACCGGTTCCTCATTGGTTGCTACCTTTTTTGCCCATTTAACCGGTTGCTTTTTGGTTGCTGCAGCAACTTCTTTTTCCTTTTCTATTTTCTCAAATGGAATATAACTTACAGGCGCAACAGAACTCACCGGAATCGCATTAATCACATGAACAGCTGATTCTTTTGCCGCATCAACAGTTGTCTTTTTGGCTTCATTTGAATTACCATCCTTCTCAACGTCATACTTTCCAGAACTGTTTCTTTTTAGCTTTAACTTGGTACTATGGTATGGCTGAGTCGCAATTGCGGCTTTTGTTGCAGTGGCACTTGGTGCATCAGAAGTGGCACTTGGTGCATCAGCAGCATTGGCACTTGGTGCATCAGCATTTGAACCTGGTGCATCAGGAATGGCACTTGGTGCATCAGCATTAGCACTTGGTTCATCAGGAATGGCACTTGGTGCATCAGCATTAGCACTTGATTTATCATGAATGGCACTTGGTGCATCAGCAGCTAACTGTTTTGCTTCATCTGTTATACCGGTTGACAGAAATGGCAGTTTTACTATTTGGTCAACCATCTCAGTTTCATTCAAAGTTTCTTTGTCTTTAATTGCCCAACTTAGCTGAGATAGTGTAACATCTTCATCATCCAGTTTTCTTCTTTTATTATTACTTGAAAATGTGTTTTCCGTGATATTCGGTTCCTGAGATTCGGGCAACTGTACAATATCTTCAAGGTAATCAAACTGCATCTCTTGTGATTGATTTTCATTCTCATTTGTTGATTGAGATAAGCCTTGACTTGAATTTAAATCAATATCAAATGGAACTATAGCATTGTATTTTGTTGCTACTAACTCTTGTCCTGAAACTTCACGGTTGGTCCCAAATATATCATCCTTCTTTTCCTTATTACTCACTTTTTCCAGAAAATATTTCATATCAATCAAATCATGACTTTCATTCAACGATGTCTTTTTGTTTCGTGACTCATTCAAATCATCTTTAATCCCATCTTTATTTATGCCTTTGTCCCCATCATTTCCACCATCTTCTTTATTCTGATCACCCATTTGTTCATTCTGATTTTTTGCATCATCAACATTCTCCCAACAATTTCCATCATTTTCATAATCATTTGTTGCATCATCACCATTTTTATGACCATGTTCATTATAAGATTCAGCAAACAAATCCTTCCTAATTTCAACCAGTTTTTTCAACTCTTCATCCTCAGGGTTTATTCTCGTAGCTATCATCAACTTGTAATCAATATCCAGCATCAACTGATTACACAACACCATATTGTCTCTTATAATTCCCTTCATTTCCTAAACATTTAAAAGAAACAAAATTAGCTTACTGCATTACAGTGTTTTTATTATTTTATAAATTAAATGTACTGCTTAAAAGTTAAAAATCTAGTACATCTAATTTCAAAATCTAGTGCATCACAGTTAAACTTCTAGTACATCTAAGTTCATAATCTAGTGCATCACAGTTAAACTTCTAGTACATCTAAGTTCAATATCTAGTGCATCACAGTTAAACTTCTAGATCATCTTTCAATATCTAGTGCATCACAGAATATAATACTTTTTAATTAATAATACCTCAAAAGACTTTGATCTGAACTCTTTACTTGCTTCTTCCATATCAATTGTTCTATAGAGTCCATATTTAAGATCAATTTTAGGAGTCTGCAGTTGATATGCAATGTTTCCTTCTTCGTCCCCTGTTAGTACATAAAAATAGAATTAAATTAAAAATAAACAAGTTTTTCAAAAAGTTTATGTTTTTAAAAATATTTAATATTTTTATATATTATACCTGCTACACTCTTCTTTTGTTTTTTACCCAATTTCTTCTTTTTCATTGGTCCTTCAATCATTTTCATCGGTGGTTCAATCACCTCAACACCTTCTGCAATTGGTAGACATCAAAAACCCAATGCGAGTTCTTCTTTTTGCCTTTCTAACAAAAGTTTTGAACTCCATGCCTTGAACGCTGGTACTGTTTTCTCCACTTTGACAGTCTCAGATGTCGTTGAATTAACATATATGATCTGCAACAAATAAATTTGTATTAAAAAATAATCTTAATTTTTATTGTATGTGAGTGAATATTAGTGCATCAAATATCTATATATATTGCATCATACTTTTTCTAGTGCATCACATATTATTAGTGCATCACATATCTATATATACTCTCTTATCATATTATTTTGAATCAGACAATCATATTTTTTATATCTAATGCATCCCTGTTTCAAATTGTACTGCATCACATATATATATATATATATATATATATATATATATATATATATATATATATATATATATATATATATATATATATATATATATATATATATATATATCTATATATATATATATATATATATATATATATATATATATATATATATATATATATATACTGCATCACATATCTATATATACTGCATCATACTTTTTCTAATTAGTGCATCACAATGTAAGAAAAGATAGAAAACTTACAACAAGCAAAAGTAATGGTCCACTGAAAAATTTGTATGGCTGATATCCGGAACACTCCTTGACCATACACTCTACAACGTACGAGCACCAATCCATACGAGACACGTTATCAGTATTAGAGAGAATTGGTATAATTCTCTCATTTACCTCCCCATCTTTGTTTCCTTGGCCAAATATGGAGAAGAACAGTACAAGGAATGCAACCCGAAACTCCCAATCCACTTAAGTTAGACTGCACAAATGTTCCTCCAACTTCGATATATAAATTTTTTTTTTTAACAACAATACTTTCCATTATTTCTCTCCATTTTGCAGTAGTCTCCTCATAAAGATTTTTCTCTGCAAGTGCTTCAACTTTCATATCACCCATTGGGATTCCGAGCATATCCCTAACCACTTCTCGAGTAATTTTTATTTTTCTTCCATCATTCATTGTAATCGAGCAGGTTTCTGAATCGAAATTTCTAACCACCCACAACCCTAATTCTGATGGTATAGAATAAAAATTGAAGTTATTATGAAACTCGCCAAATCCCATCTTTCTTAATTCCTCCACCTGTTGACTTCTTAAATTCTCTAGAACCTTCTTCAGATTTCTCGGTGACATTCTTATTTTGATAGATTTGGGTTCATTAATTCTAACTTCCTGTGTTAAACCTTCATCTTCACATTTAACTTTTTCCTTTTTAACTTTCTTCTTTCTTACAAGAGCCATTTTTGAATACGAGTCTTCAAAATCTGATTCAAAATCCATTTCTATTGCAGGTCTTTTACCCTTTCTTTTCTTTTCACTTGTACTGCATTCAGTAACAGAAATGGTTTTCTTCTTCTTCAATTTTGGTGCAGAATATTCAACAATCTTTCCGGCTGCATTTTTCTTCTTTTTTGCAGCATGTTCAAAAACAAGACTACGAAGTAGTTCATTCCATTTTTCTTTAGCAGCCTCTTTAAAAGCTGCTATTTTAACAGAATCTTCTTCGTCTGATTCTTCGTCATCTGTTTCATAATAACCAATTGAAACTCAGTTCAATTTTTAGTACATCAATTAAACCATCAGATAATCAGATAATCTATATTTACCCTAATTTATCCTCATACGCTGTAAAATAAAAGGTACTGCAACTAATTTAATCAACTAAAACATCATATAAATTAAATGCTACTGCAACTCAGTTAAACCGCTAGTACAACATATAAACCATCAACCACACAAAATCTTTTTCGTACATCACATAAAATAGATTTACCCTAATTTATCCACACACATCGCAAATGAAATAGCAGTGCATCTCAGTTAGGCCTCTAATACATCATATAAGGCATCAAGCTTTTTAAATCTCTTTCGTACATCACATAAGCTACATTTACCCTAACTTATCCACACATGCCGCAAATCAGGTAGTAATGCATCTCAGTTAGGCCTCTAATACATCATATAAGGCATCAAGCTTTCTAAATCTCTTTCGTACATCACATAAGCTACGTTTACCCTAACTTATCCACACATGCCGCAAATCAGGTAGTAATGCATCTCAGTTAGGCCTCTAATACATCATATAAGGCATCAAGCTTTCTAAATCTCTTTCGTACATCACATAAGCTACCTTTACCCTAACTTATCCACACATGCCGCAAATCAAGTAGCAATGCATCTCAGTTAGGCCTCTAATACATCATATAAGGCATCAAGCTTTCTAAATCTCTTTAGTACATCACATAAGCTACCTTTACCCTAACTTATCCACACATGCCGCAAATCAAGTAGTAATGCATCTCAGTTAGGCCTCTAATACATCATATAAGGCATCAAGCTTTTTAAATCTCTTTCGTACATCACATAAGCTACCTTTACCCTAACTTATCCACACATGCCGCAAATCAAGTAGCAATGCATCTCAGTTAGGCCTTTAATACATCATATAAGGCATCAAGCTTTTTAAATCTCTTTCGTACATCACATAAGCTACGTTTACACTAACTTATCCACACATGCCGCAAATCAGGTAGTAATGCATCTCAGTTAGGCCTCTAATACATCATATAAGGCATCAAGCTTTCTAAATCTCTTTCGTACATCACATAAGCTACCTTTACCCTAACTTATCCACACATGCCGCAAATCAAGTAGCAATGCATCTCAGTTAGGCCTCTAATACATCATATAAGGCATCAAGCTTTCTAAATCTCTTTAGTACATCACATAAGCTACCTTTACCCTAACTTATCCACACATGCCGCAAATCAAGTAGTAATGCATCTCAGTTAGGCCTCTAATACATCATATAAGGCATCAAGCTTTTTAAATCTCTTTAGTAGATCACATAAGCTACCTTTACCCTAACTTATCCACACATGCCGCAAATCAAGTAGCAATGCATCTCAGTTAGGCCTCTAATACATCATATAAGGCATCAAGCTTTCTAAATCTCTTTCGTACATCACATAAGCTACCTTTACCCTAACTTATCCACACATGCCGCAAATCAAGTAGCAATGCATCTCAGTTAGGCCTCTAATACATCATATAAGGCATCAAGCTTTCTAAATCTCTTTAGTACATCACATAAGCTACCTTTACCCTAACTTATCCACACATGCCGCAAATCAAGTAGTAATGCATCTCAGTTAGGCCGCTAATACATCATATAAGGCATCAAGCTTTTTAAATCTCTTTAGTAGATCACATAAGCTACCTTTACCCTAACTTATCCACACATGCCGCAAATCAAGTAGCAATGCATCTCAGTTAGGCCTCTAATACATCATATAAGGCATCAAGCTTTCTAAATCTCTTTCGTACATCACATAAGCTACCTTTACCCTAACTTATCCACACATGCCACAAATCAAGTAGTAATGCATCTCAGTTAGGCCTCTAATACATCATATAAGTCATCAAGCTTTTTAAATCTCTTTCGTACATCACATAAGCTACCTTTACCCTAACTTATCCACACATGCCACAAATCAAGTAGTAATGCATCTCAGTTAGGCCTCTAATACATCATATAAGACATCAAGCTTTCTAAATCTCTTTCGTACATCACATAAGCTACCTTTACCCTAACTTATCCACACATGCCGCAAATCAAATAGCAATGCATCTCAGTTAGGTCTCTAATACATCATATATGACATAAACCATACAAAATATCTTTCGCACATCTCATAATCGATTTATATTCTGACTTAGCCTAAATCATACATATCAACATACATGATAGTGTATTAAACTTCATTTTCTAGTACATCACGAGTACTAGAAAATGAAGTTTAGTATATCACTACTGCATCTAAATACTACTTCTAGTACATCACATAAACAGTCAAGCATTCAACTTCTAACACGCAGCAAAATAAATGCTACTGCATCACAAAAAAACTACTAATACATCATATAAGGCATGAAACATACAAAATCACTTCGCACATCTAATAAACTTTATTTACCCTAACTTATTTCAAAATAAATGCTACTGCATCACATATAAACTACTAATACATCAAATAAGGCATGAAAACATACAAAATCACTTCGCACATCTCATAAACTTTATTTAATCTAATTTACTTCAAAATAAATGCTACTGCATCACATATAAACTACTAATACATCATATAAGGCATGAAAACATACAAAATCACTTCGCACATCTCATAAACTTTATTTAATCTAATTTACTTCAAAATAAATGCTACTGCATCACATATAAACTACTAATACATCATATAAGGCATGAAACATACAAAATCACTTCGCACATCTAATAAACTTTATTTACCCTAACTTATTTCAAAATAAATTCTACTGCATCACATATAAACTACTAATACATCATATAAGGCATGAAACATAAAAATCACTTCGCACATCTAATAAACTTTATTTACCCTAACTTATTTCAAAATAAATTCTACTGCATCACAAATAACTTTTACCTGATGGTTCTGCTATCAATTTTTTCGATTCCGCTTGTTTTCTAACTTTTTTTCTTTTTTCTGCCTCAACATTCATCTTTAAACTCTTTTTTTTTGCTAAATTCATAAAAAAATGAACTATTAGTATGAATAATAACAAATCGATGCAGTAAATAATGATATATTTTTATAAAAAACTTACGAGGTAATGATTTTTGTGGTACATTCTTACTCGTCATTCATTAATCAATCGATGCACTAAATTTTGATTGATCGGAATGAAATAGAGATGATTTTTAGGGTTTTTAGAAAGAGAATAGAAACGAGAGAGAGAAAGAAATGATCGGAAAATGGAGTTAATGAGAGGGAGTGATTATTTTAGAGTTAGGTGTAAGTTTTAAGTTGATGCATTATTGCCCCTCAAGTTTGTAATATTTACAAAAACGCCACTCCGTTTTTATAAATTTGTAATTTAAATCCAATGGTTGAGATCACTTCCTACACTTTTTATTATAACACCCTTTTTATAATAACCCCACCCTATATATATATATATATATATATATATATATATATATATATATATATATATATATATACATATATATATGCTTTCTAATAGACCAAAACAAATGTGAAATATCCAAATAGAGCTTGCTGCAAATACAAAACAGAACATAACATTTTTCTAGAAAATTTTTGAAAATTTTGGTTTCTGGGTCGTCAGATGGGCGGCCCCCTTAAATCATAAAGGGCGGCCCCCTTAAAATTAAGGGGACCGGCCATCTGGAACAGTTTTTACACTGTTTTCTTTTGCATCTTGTGATCCCTTTTGCTAGTCCCAGCTACCATTTCCCTTAAAAACTAAACTGATTTTGGAATATAACATTACAATTTCAAATTAATTCCACCTCTAAACATGTTTTCCCACTATATAATCTCCATGCATGTTTAATTCACATTCCATCATCCTCAAACATTCATCAAACATCATCATGTCATCACCAAGAACCACCTATTCAAACAATGCCAAGAAATAAAAACTTGTCATCATTCCACCCAAACAACTCTTCATTGATCTTACAAATGAAGACAACACCACTCCATCTCCACCACCTCAATGTTCATCTCCTAGTGCACCAAATGCACCCTCCAAAACACCTTCAACAAATGGAAACTCCACTTCCTCCATACCATCCACTTCATCCATAAATGACTACATCAACACCCACTTATCTCCTCCAACAATTGATCAACCATCACAACCTACCAATGAGAACACATCTCTTGCACTCACTCTCTCATTATCACCATTAACACCTCTTGATGCACATTTCTCATCATCTCCTATCAACCCACCAACCTATAACCCCGTCCCATGGAGCTTACTCGAAGCTCATGGAGACACTTGCCTTTGTTGCATTCACAACCGAACAATTGTGTTCGGATTAAGAAATGAGATCCAATACATGTTTTCTCATATTGAAAACATGTTGCATCAACCACCAACAACAAACACAACACCTCCACCACCATCAACAAACACACCTCCACCATCACCATCTCCATGTTCACCATCCATTCTTCCCAATTAAACATGCTTGGTGTTTCACAAATAAAATTGTGTTAAACCTTTTTGGATGGCAAGCTCTAGAGAGGACTCTCATGTTTGAGGCTTGGTTTATTATTTCTATGATGATTGTAAGCCTTTAAAGGCTTTTGTTAGTTGCATTACCTATTTCACTTGTTGATGTAATGCTTGATTTTATTTCACTTGATTAATGATATGGTTATGTTTAGTTTACACTTTTGCATGCTATATACATATATATGTTCCTTGCCACTAAATATTTTTGCAAGATATCCATATCTCGATTCCTTTTGGCCTCAAAACGAGGGGGAGTATACTTCAAGGGGGAGCTTTCATTAACATGGGATAACCTTTTTGATGTTAACAAAAAGGGGGAGAAGTGATATAAACTCAAAATAATACTTGAATATATACTAATTTTCGATTAATGAGTTTAAATTTTGTAATCATCAAAAAGGGGGAGATTGTTGACATACATAATGTATGAAAACGTTATTTATGTTTTTCGATATCTCTATATTTTGACGATCACAAAATGTAAACTCGTCAATCGTAAGATTACTACGTAAACAAGTATTAAGCTAGTTTATATCACTATATCAAACTTAATCACTTATGGTATGGATAAACAAGTGCTTAATACATCTTATGATCAAAGGGATATTTAATTAACTAATACAAAGTTTATTTAAATATATATAAACATATTATATATTTTTGAAAAACACTTTTGGTAATAAAGAAAAATGTTTTAATCATACTAAATATATGATTTCAAATATTTAACCAAAATCAGTTAGTTTTTCACCAAATAAACTTTTCCCACTAAAAGACAAGTTTTCTGGCCATTACAGTTGGGCGGCCCCCTTAATTATAAGGGGCGGTCCCCTTAATTTTAAGGGGGCCGGCCACGATTTAAGGGGACCGGCCAGGCTCCCCTGTCAGAAACTGTCAGAATTCTTCTCCTATAAATACCACCTTAATTCTGGAATTTTTCCCCACCTTTTGCACGAAATTTTCAGATCTATAACTCTCTAAACATCCTCTAAAACCCTTTGATCATTAGTATATTAATCCTTGTTTCAAGTGATTCAATTCCTAATCATCCATTCTCATTCAAAGTGCAAAAGAAGAACACTCTCTCTACAACCAAGCTCAAGAAGTGTTGAAGAATAGTTGTGCATAGTGTATATATATATTCATTTGTGAATATTATGTTGTGCTTGTAATTAGTTGTGTAGATAATAGAAGTTGATAAGTAGTGAAGTAGGATAGTTGTGAAGATAGGTGTGAAGTAGAAGATTGGTGTGTAGAAGATAGTTGTGAAGAAGATCGGTGTGTAGTATATTGGTGTGAAGAAGTTGTGTAGAAGGTGTGATCAAGTTGTGAAGTTGTGTGGTGTGTAAATTGGTGTGTAAGGTTTTCTCCGCCAAAAAGGAGTTTGTTGACATAGTGAAGAAAACTCTCGAGTAGGTGACTCGGGGAGTGGAGTAGGAACAAGGAAGGTGTCCTTGTAGCCGAACCACTATAAATCCTTGTGTTGTAGTTTGATCTTTCTAACTCTTCACATTACTTATTTATTTACCTTTACTATATTAGTTTTGTTAGTTAGTTACCATACAATAGTTCATATAGTGCAAGTATTGAATTCACATAAACTAGAATCGAAGTTTTTAAAACAAACTTGTGTTTATAAATATTTAAAAGGACGTAAAACTATTCAACCCCCCCCCCTTCTAGTTTTCCACAATGTGTGACAAACTTGACTATATAATTTAGTCACATACACAATTACTTCATGTGACCATATATCTATTTTGGTCACACTCTTCAATTGTGTTACATATATTTGTCACATATGTATATCTGTTGTGTGACTAATGCTTAAAGCTGATTTGTATCGGTCACACGTCCCAAATTAGACGTGACTAAATGATCGAAAAATATTTACCAGTTACCCTCTAGTCACATAAATACACAAATGTGTGACATATATCTTCCGAAATGGTCACACAAGTCGGATCGAGTGTGGCTATTTATTTTATTTTCATACATTTAGTCACGTAAATATGTTACAGTGTGACCGTTTGAAATCGACCATGTGTGACGAAAGGCCATTTTTGTACCAGTGAAACTAAGGTTTGTGTGCACAAAAGGTAAAAACAAAAGACCCTTGGTTTTGTTTATCTACAAGATGTAACTTAGAGGACAAGTTTGTGTGGGATTGGGTTTCCCTTATCACCCCACGACCGGCCACACCGCATAATGGGGTTCCGGAATCTTCTCGATATCTATTTTACATTCTAGTCCTTCCTTTTTAACACTTAACGATAGTTAGTCAATTTTCCCGTTAACTACTAACGACCGTTAGTCTTTGATTTTGTTTAAATAATTAAACGTATAACATTTTATAAATATTAATTATTGCTTATTAATTCTCATTCGTAACGTGTGCAATCTCGTGGTCTCGAGTTCGATACTATACATATACTAATTATATTTGTACATTAAAACTAACAAATTATACTAATTAAAATACATTTGAAACTCAATTCATTCATATATTTTGAATCAAGTATTATATAACACAAATAAAAAGATTTACGGCTAAAGTTAAACAATAAAGACTCTGAAAAGTCAAACTTGACATTTATTTTGGGACGGAGGGAGTATTTTGTTTTTTGCTAGATTCATATTTGAGTTATGATAATGCTTATTTTAATCCTCTTATTCAACGGTTCTAGGTGGCTCAGCGTGTGAACAGTGTTTTCTCGAGCCAAGGCTCCATAATACACCCGTGCCATCCTCCTCCCTGCAACCTGCCGCACAACCGGTTCTTCACAACAGTTCGGCTCCCAAGTTCCACTTCAACAGATGTTATATAGTATAATAAAGTGTTTCAAGCAAAGCAAAAAGAGTTCACGTGAGCTGGTCTTCAAGATTCAGCTAGTAACATCTTTTTTTGATTTCTCATTGAGATAAGAAGTTTAAACATTTGTGGACAGAGTGGTGTATCGATTGAGTATTTGATTAAACGTGGCTGTGTGTTTTGCTGGTTGTGTACAGTATTGGGGTTGTATTCGGCAGTTTCATGGTTTGGAGTTTCTTCTAGTTTTGTATTCACGCAATTATAGCAAATACTACTCATTCAAGTTTTTCTGAGCTTTTTATGTTATGCTGAGTAATTTCTTTCCCATCAGCATACCATTAACATGATTACTTCCTGTGACATTGTACATTAGTTTCTCTTGTATAATTTTATTAGACACAGAAGATAAAGTAGTTTACCTTCAATTTTTTTTGAAAGACAAATTTGTAGAAACTAGAAGGGGGTTGAATAGTTTCACCGTTATTATTTACATTTTAGAAAATTTTACTTTAAAAGTTATGTTTATGAAAATGATTAGATTCGATCTTTAAGTGAAATCAACTCAACAATAAATATAAGCAATAACAAGTAAGTAAGTAAAGATAAAGAAAGGAAAGATCAAATCGGCACACGGAGATTTATAGTGGTTCGGCCATGAAGCTCACTCCTTCGCCCCCACTCCACTCCTCGGGTCTCACACTCGAGAGTTTCACAAACACTATATCAACACGCTCCCTTATGGTGGAACAAACCTTACACACGCTTACACCAAGTTTAACGACACTAAGCGGAATGTCGAGTCCTAATCCTAGCTAGAACCAATCTATCAAAGCCCACGTGGCTTCATACCTTGTACCAACACGATGGCATGATACAATATAACACACAATACAAGACTTGCACTCAAGTCCTATTACATACAAGCAACAATGAATAATAATGATGATAGATCCGCAACAATGATATGAGATGAGAAAGACTCTTCTTTAACACTTCGTCTCTTGACAACAACAAATGTTCTTCTCTTGCACTTGATGAGTGTGATCACTTGTAAACAACTTAGAACCCGATAATATGATCAAAGAATTTAATTTGGAAAGGATTTCGGAATACAAAAAGTTTTAGTGCATCAGAGGTAAGTTTTCTGAAAGGGAACAGTTATGTATTTATAGACGCTAGGAAAGAGAAGGATGGTCGCTTAAATACCGGACAGTCCTTTATCAATAAAGGACCGCCGTCCACTTTAAGGGACCGCCCCAACAGACGCTCCTATTTTTGTCCTGACGTGGTGAAAATTTATCTGGTGAAGAATTATTGTCGGTTTTGAGCAGGAAAATGGTTGTTATACATTTGAAATTTGAAAACATTTGCTTAATAAAACATTTCTTTAAATTATACAAAAATACTTTTGTAAAAATGTTTTGTGACATGAAAATGTAAAGTTTTGATGAAATATAAATCCTTTGATCACATACACAAGTTGGTAGATGTTTATACATACCTTAAGTGATGTTGAAGACGAAAACGAAAACGAGTTTTCTCGATTAAAAATTTATTAGTCGTAGTTTTACGTGACGTGTGTTTGCATTTTGTGATTATCAAAACTAGTAGAGACCGATTAATGCAAATGACGTTTTTGACATTATTTGTAGTAACAATCTCCCCCCTTTTGATGATTACAAAATATAAACTCATTTTAGATAAAACTAGGCACTAATGAGTTTTAAAACGAGTTTTTGTTTTCTTCTCCCCCTTTTTGTAGAATCAAAAAGGCTTCGTAGAAACAAAGAAGTCCATGGCATCATGATGACTCCCCCTAGCTTAATGCTCCCCCTTGATGAGGACATCTGGGAATCGATCGATGGAATTTAGCTGCAATAAGTTATAAGAAATGTGCAAGCAAACATAGATATCCTGCATACAAGATAAGAGAAGGCAGGAAAAACAGATACTGCGGACGGTCCCTTATAGAGGTGGACGGTCCTTTATATATCTCGGGGACCGCCACTATGATATGGGACCGCCGGCAGAAAGAAAACCTGTAACAAGTAATTAATAATTCATGCAGAAACTAGATCATTCATTAAGAAATAACAATGTCATTTATATAACTATTACAACATGAGTCTACATTCATAATCCTAGGCTAATTTTCTAGGAAATCCCATGTATAGTCTAGTTTTGTTTGTGAGCATGCATGCTTCTCTAGAACTTGTGAGGGCGTGGTGGAGATGAGTTTCTAGGTAAAGGTGGTCGAAACCTAGGTGACAAGAGGATGGAAATGATGTAGTCCAGATCATTCCTCATCTTTTGAAAGTGGTTGTGAATGTAAATGCAACAAGCACAATAGCCCCCATGGGCATCCGCTTGGGCAAGAGTGGGATGAGAAATTGTTGGAGGATGAAGTTTTTGGGATAGAATGATGTTGAGGAGGCTCAAGTCAACAAAATTAGAGAATTCTTGAGCCTTGATGGAGTGTAGGGAGTTGACATTTGTCATTGGACTTGGGAACAAAGGTGGTAATGAATGATCTTGAGGAATTGGGTTTGGATGCTCATTATGAGTGGATGGAGGCTCATTTGGTGGTTGAGAGGCAAAGAAGGAGAATGATGAAGATGATGCCTCACGGTGTGATGTGGAATTGGAATTTTGCATGGTTATTGTGTGAGTTGTTTGAGTTGTTCATGAAATTGACATGGCTTTGTTTCTTCCTCCATATGGGTTTGACCGATATTCTAGGTTTTCTAGGATATGACACTTTGTTGGATGACATTGAGAAAGAGGAAGGTTATGCCATGAAAATGGATGGAGGGAGTGAGGGTTTAAGTATAGGAGGAAGATTTCAAGAATAGCAAGGCATGCATGCTTAGTTTTGTAACACCCCCAAAATACCGCAGCGGAAGACTGTGTCATAGGGGTGCTACTTCATAATACAAAGTACAAGTTATAGAAAACGAACTCTAAATGAGACGTTTTGAAAAGTTACCATTCGATTAATGAATTCAAAGTTACAAACATGAGATTCCAAAGTATGATACATAAATGTATACAAGTGTTTTGAATGGTAAATGATAAAAGCGTAAGTCTTCAGAATATGTAGCTTGACTCTAAGTTCCATGCACTAGCTATCGCCTTACTAACCTGAGATAAACATGCTAAAGTGTCAACACAAAGGTTGGTGAGTTCATAGAGTTTGTCTTAAAACAGTTGAAAAAGCCTTAAAGAATGTTCACACAGCAAAGGCATCGTGAATCCACTCAGTTACAAGTCCCGCCATAAGAGACTTGTAACCTGTGTGTTCACAACCCACTGCTACAATATATAGTATGATAAAGACATGTATAAGTTCATCAAGACAATTAAGCAATTAGTCGTGAGTCTACTCTTCATCTCCGAAGACCTCACGTTTATGATGTATCCAACATTCGCAAATGTTAGGATGTATCAAAGACAACTGGGAGCCACTTCCCAAAGAAAACTGGGAGCCACATCCCAAAGAAAACTGGGAGCCACTTCCCAAAGATAAAAGACAGTCATGTATGTATGAAATCAAGTATAATGCCATCAAGTATAAGACAATCAAGTATAAAACAGTCACGTATAAACGTTTTGAGTATTTGTACAAGTAAGCAAGTAGTTGAGCATGTATCCCCCCCAATAGTTAAAACAAGTACGAAAAGAGTAGGGGCTATGACTCACCTTAAGCTTATGTAATGAGAAATGATAGTGGTAGTCGAATCGCGAAAGTCTCTAAGAGCAGCCTATAATAGAACATTGCGACTTAGGTTTGGAGTAACGTCTAAGAATACGAAGAATTGCCTATATATGTCTTGCATAATGTTCATGATGTAGTACTTAGTATATAGCGTAAGTCTTTGAATATAAGTCATTTATGAAACATGTATAGTTTGTACATCTCTTACTACCGTTCGGGCCGACATAATTCAGAAGTCATGGAGTAAACGTTCGAGGAGCCAGGACACTTTAATTCGTAAATCCACAACTCATCTCGACGGCTTACTTAATGAACTCCTCACATGAGGCTCCCTACTATTGTAGTACTTGATAACATATATATATAAGTTTTGATCTTTAATAGTTATATGGTCTTTAGCCGTGGCTTTGCCGTGACCTTGGTCATTGTTACCATGGTCTTGAGACTCAACCTTGGCTTTAGCCATAGTTGTGGTCTTGGCTTTAGGTCATTAGACCTCTTGGTCTCATCTAATTATAACCATTATATAGTTACTTTGGTCTAAAAATGGGCTGTTAAGAATTTGAAGAAATTATCACTCGGAAAGCGTTTTCAGGGCTCGAGCTTCTTTGCTCCTGAACGAAAACGTCGTTCCGGACAACTTTCGTGTTTTAACTTTTTGATGAATCGGAGCAGAAGGGTGACTTTCAAAAGCAAAATTTGATCAGAATGCTATTTAGGCAGTTTTGCCGTTTTGGTTTCGCTAACTTCTTATGGCCATAACTTTTGATTCGTGTACTCGTTTTGGGTGATTCAAATTGCTATGTTTTCCTTGTTAAGTCCTCTTTAACAGTAAGTAAGTGTGAAATATCATAGTTGTACTATTTTGGTCGTGGTTCTCCATAAAAATCACTAGTTTGCTTGTTTACTTGTCATAAGTTAACATATGTATACCAATACTTGTTTTATCCATTTTTAAACATCATGAACACAATACAAAGACCATATATAGCATGAAAGAAACATAATAAGCATGAAATGATATTGAGCAAGAAAGTGTATAAGGGTTTGCTTACAACTTTTGGCTTTCTAAAGAAAGGAAGTCAAGTATGGAACTAGGACACTAAACCTAAGCTTGTAAACCCTTCACCATAACTCTTGTAACCCTTGCTAGCCTTGATCTAACCCTTGTAAAAATCATTTAACTTCAGCCCTAGTAACCTTGTGTAGCTCCTAATTCAACCATGGAATCACCAAACAAACTTAAGAACTAGGTAGAGAATACTAAGACCTTGAACTTTGGTATGTAATTTGTAACTTGAAGATCAAAGATGATGAAGCTATGGAATTATGTTGGGAAGTTTTAAATGGTGATGAAAAGAATGAAGAGATGAGTTTCCTTTTATAGTGCAAGTGAGGAGGTTAGCTAGTACTTACTTGTGGTTAAAATTGGAACACA
The DNA here is from genome assembly GCA_030686995.1 of Artemisia argyi. NCBI lineage: Eukaryota > Viridiplantae > Streptophyta > Magnoliopsida > Asterales > Asteraceae > Artemisia > Artemisia argyi. The sequence continues at coordinate 88,006,056 of CM060703.1, forward strand.
TGAAGTATAATGAACTAATGGTTAAAAACTAAACACATCTATGCATACTTGGTTGTTCTTAGACCACATACTTTCCTAGGCTTATTATCAAGCCACCAAGGCCACCATATACACGTTCATGGACAAGGGGAAGGGACTAGGTGGATGAATCTTGGCCTTATATAAGTTACGTAGTGAGTTTTGGTCCCGTTAATCGCTAACCGTAAGTTGTTAAGTCACGAAACGTAAAACCGGGTATCCTAAAAATATGAAACTTATAAATATGGTTAAACATGTCAATATAGTCCATAATAAAATATAAAATGAGTGGTAGGTTCTATCGGGTGCTAAAACCCTGCTAAAAACTGGAAACACGGGTCTAAAACGCGTAATTCGCGTAAAACGCTGAACTGAAAAACGTAAAATTCTGAAACTTTTGGAATTGTCCTAAAATGAGAGAAAATCATATTTCTATTGTTTATAATGTTTTATGGACATATCGGGATGCTAGAAGGACGTTTAAACCTAAAAGTAAATCTCGGACACGGCTTTGTGATTTTTGCAGAAATGATCCGACGAGCGTCAAACTCTCGGATTATCGTTAAAGTAGTTTAACTTACGAGAATATGAAATAAAAATTTTTGAGATGAATAGTGAAAAGTGAATAGTAAAAGTGAATAGTAAAATTTGCGGGAATAAAAGTTAACCTGAAATTACGAATTGTTACAGTCTCTACCCCTTAAGGAGAACTTCGTCCCGAAGTTCAGTTGATGTTAACTACTTACGGTGTGTCTAAGAGAATTCGGGATCTCTAATATAGTGGTGTTTACTCTGATTTGTCTAAGATTCTGGTTAAGGAGTTGTATCGGATGTGAATAAGCCCACTTATTTATAACACATTACTTACATAAAGAAGCGTCCAAATTTATGCAAGTAAGGTCTCATAAACTTATGGTTCGGTGATTTACAATTTCTTTATTTAACTGAAGAGGCGTCCCAATCCATTTAAATAAGGAGATTCTAAATCATCCTACTTAAGAATTTCCGACACAAAATCCGCCTTCTGAGGCCGATAGTAAGATAATCAAGTCATCAAATCCCTAAAGCTAAGCAATAATATTATTTAACTCAAATCTTGTGTCTCATCAAACAAGAACTGTCACAAGATCAAGTTAACTAATTAGTTATTACTGAGCTCCATGTTTCTAATGACTCGGCTAATCTCTGGGGCTCCTTATAATACTAAAGTCACATCATCTAATAGCATGGAACTAAGCAAACGTCTAACCAAAAAGCACATGTGTATGTATTGTGTGTAAGGCAAATAAAGAGGAAGGTCCCAACGTATATAGCAGTTATAGTCTAGGCACTAAATGCAACCTAGTTCTCTATAACCAAGACTCTGGTACCAATCTGTAACACCCCCAAAATACCGCAGCGGAAGACTGTGTCATAGGGGTGCTACTTCATAATACAAAGTACAAGTTATAGAAAACGAACTCTAAATGAGACGTTTTGAAAAGTTACCATTCGATTAATGAATTCAAAGTTACAAACATGAGATTCCAAAGTATGATACATAAATGTATACAAGTGTTTTGAATGGTAAATGATAAAAGCGTAAGTCTTCAGAATATGCAGCTTGACTCTAAGTTCCATGCACTAGCTATCGCCTTACTAACCTGAGATAAACATGCTAAAGTGTCAACACAAAGGTTGGTGAGTTCATAGAGTTTGTCTTAAAACAGTTGAAAAAGCCTTAAAGAATGTTCACACAGCAAAGGCATCGTGAATCCACTCAGTTACAAGTCCCGCCATAAGAGACTTGTAACCTGTGTGTTCACAACCCACTGCTACAATATATAGTATGATAAAGACATGTATAAGTTCATCAAGACAATTAAGCAATTAGTCGTGAGTCTACTCTTCATCTCCGAAGACCTCACGTTTATGATGTATCCAACATTCGCAAATGTTAGGATGTATCAAAGACAACTGGGAGCCACTTCCCAAAGAAAACTGGGAGCCACATCCCAAAGAAAACTGGGAGCCACTTCCCAAAGATAAAAGACAGTCATGTATGTATGAAATCAAGTATAATGCCATCAAGTATAAGACAATCAAGTATAACACAGTCACGTATAAACGTTTTGAGTATTTGTACAAGTAAGCAAGTAGTTGAGCATGTATCCCCCCCAATAGTTAAAACAAGTACGAAAAGAGTAGGGGCTATGACTCACCTTAAGCTTATGTAATGAGAAATGATAGTGGTAGTCGAATCGCGAAAGTCTCTAAGAGCAGCCTATAATAGAACATTGCGACTTAGGTTTGGAGTAACGTCTAAGAATACGAAGAATTGCCTATATATGTCTTGCATAATGTTCATGATGTAGTACTTAGTATATAGCGTAAGTCTTGGAATATAAGTCATTTATGAAACATGTATAGTTTGTACATCTCTTACTACCGTTCGGGCCGACATAATTCAGAAGTCATGGAGTAAACGTTCGAGGAGCCAGGACACTTTAATTCGTAAATCCACAACTCATCTCGACGGCTTACTTAATGAACTCCTCACATGAGGCTCCCTACTATTGTAGTACTTGATAACATATATATAAGTTTTGATCTTTAATAGTTATATGGTCTTTAGCCGTGGCTTTGCCGTGACCTTGGTCATTGTTACCATGGTCTTGAGACTCAACCTTGGCTTTAGCCATAGTTGTGGTCTTGGCTTTAGGTCATTAGACCTCTTGGTCTCATCTAATTATAACCATTATATAGTTACTTTGGTCTAAAAATGGGCTGTTAAGAATTTGAAGAAATTATCACTCGGAAAGCGTTTTCAGGGCTCGAGCTTCTTTGCTCCTGAACGAAAACGTCGTTCCGGACAACTTCCGTGTTTTAACTTTTTGATGAATCGGACCAGAAGGGTGACTTTCAAAAGCAAAATTTGATCAGAATGCTATTTAGGCAGTTTTGCCGTTTTGGTTTCGCTAACTTCTTATGGCCATAACTTTTGACTCGTGTACTCGTTTTGGGTGATTCAAATTGCTATGTTTTCCTTGTTAAGTCCTCTTTAACAGTAAGTAAGTGTGAAATATCATAGTTGTACTATTTTGGTCGTGGTTCTCCATAAAAATCACTAGTTTGCTTGTTTACTTGTCATAAGTTAACATATGTATACCAATACTTGTTTTATCCATTTTTAAACATCATGAACACAATACAAAGACCATATATAGCATGAAAGAAACATAATAAGCATGAAATGATATTGAGCAAGAAAGTGTATAAGGGTTTGCTTACAACTTTTGGCTTTCTAAAGAAAGGAAGTCAAGTATGGAACTAGGACACTAAACCTAAGCTTGTAAACCCTTCACCATAACTCTTGTAACCCTTGCTAGCCTTGATCTAACCCTTGTAAAAATCATTTAACTTCAGCCCTAGTAACCTTGTGTAGCTCCTAATTCAACCATGGAATCACCAAACAAACTTAAGAACTAGGTAGAGAATACTAAGACCTTGAACTTTGGTATGTAATTTGTAACTTGAAGATCAAAGATGATGAAGCTATGGAATTATGTTGGGAAGTTTTAAATGGTGATGAAAAGAATGAAGAGATGAGTTTCCTTTTATAGTGCAAGTGAGGAGGTTAGCTAGTACTTACTTGTGGTTAAAATTGGAACACATGAAGTATAATGAACTAATGGTTAAAAACTAAACACATCTATGCATACTTGGTTGTTCTTAGACCACATACTTTCCTAGGCTTATTATCAAGCCACCAAGGCCACCATATACACGTTCATGGACAAGGGGAAGGGACTAGGTGGATGAATCTTGGCCTTATATAAGTTACGTAGTGAGTTTTGGTCCCGTTAATCGCTAACCGTAAGTTGTTAAGTCACGAAACGTAAAACCGGGTATCCTAAAAATATGAAACTTATAAATATGGTTAAACATGTCAATATAGTCCATAATAAAATATAAAATGAGTGGTAGGTTCTATCGGGTGCTAAAACCCTGCTAAAAACTGGAAACACGGGTCTAAAACGCGTAATTCGCGTAAAACGCTGAATTGAAAAACGTAAAATTCCGAAACTTTTGGAATTGTCCTAAAATGAGAGAAAATCATATTTCTATTGTTTATAATGTTTTATGGACATATCGGGATGCTAGAAGGACGTTTAAACCTAAAAGTAAATCTCGGACACGGCTTTGTGATTTTTGCAGAAATGATCCGACGAGCGTCAAACTCTCGGATTATCGTTAAAATAGTTTAACTTACGAGAATATGAAATAAAAATTTTTGAGATGAATAGTGAAAATTGAATAGTAAAAGTGAATAGTAAAAAGTGAATAGTAAAATTTTCGGGAATAAAAGTTAACCTGAAATTACGAATTGTTACAAGTTTTACTAATTCAAATAATGTTTAAGCAAATAAAGAAGGTGTATAAGATCTAGGGATAGGCTAGTCAAACATGCAGGAACATGAAAGTAAGCAAAGAAGTCACATGAAAATTATAAAGGGACGGTCCTGTAAATGGGTGGACGGTCCTTTATCGTTTGGGGGACCGTCGGTCGATAAAGGACCGCCACAAGTAGGTTTGCCAGTTTTCAGAAATTGTTCCTAGTGTGTGCCTACATGAAACATATCTGGAGATGCGATTATCTCGACTATAAAGAAAGAAAAACCTAAAAGATAATCCAAAGTCTCCTAAGTTCAATCTTGCTCATCTTTCCATGTCGGATAACATATTTGTTATATGATCCGATAAAGGATTTGAGCGCATCCTGCATGCATAAAAGAAAGTTTTTGAATTGTATTAATAATGCAAGAAAATATGATTTTCCTATTCGTGAGACGATTTTAAACATATGAATTGGGGTTTTTATGCACAAAATCAAGTTTTCTTATTATCATGCAATAATGGTTGTAAAAAAATATTTACTTCCTCAATTTAAATTTTTGTGCGCAAAAGAATCCTAGACTCAGATTAGGAGAAATGAACTAATCCCAATTTTAATTATGACATCTAAGAAGATATGTGTTCCATCATTTCTAATCCTAAACGAAGATAAAAGAATGGTTGACGCTTAAGGGGTTTAGTAAAAATGTCAGCTATGTTTTCCTCTATTGGAACTTTTTCAATAGATATGTTACCCATTTGTACGTTTGGTAGATGTTTATACATACCTTAAGTGATATTGAAGACGAAAACGAAAACGTGTTTTCTCGATTAACAACTTATTAGTCGTAGTTTTACGTAACATGTGTTTGTATTTTGTGATTATCAAAACTAGTAGAGGCCGATTAATGTAAATGACGTTTTTGACATTATTTGTGTTAACAAAATTGAATTAGTATCCTAGCAAGGGGCTAGGAGCAAGGGATTGGAAGAGTGTTACAAGGATTATCAAACCACTCAATCCAATTAAAGGAATTTTGTTATGCCTATTAGTAATCCAATTAAAAGAGAAAAGCTTAATGTCGTTGAAGAGGAGATCTAGATTCGGTCTTTTAGGAGCAAAAGTGAACTCATTTCTATATCTCCAAAGGAACCAAAGTGCTGTTTGGATCACCGCATCAAAGAGGGTAGAAAAAGGAGGAGGGAGACTAACTTTGTCCACAAGGTTGATTGCTTCAAGAATGCTCAAGACATTTGTCACAACTCACCATTTCAGGTCATTTCCCAAACTTTGGAAAAACACTATTCATCAGAACACTATTCATCAATTTACTATTCATCATTTTTTGTGTCAGTTTGACATTTCGAGAAGCATTCGGAAATTTTACTATTCACTGAACACTATTCATTGCCGGAAAAGTTTTCACTATTCACCTGCATTACTCATTTCATCGTAAATTTAGTTTACGGGTATTAAAATTCGTGTAACCGTATGGGTTTAGGTGCGAATTCATTTCATTATTAGTAAGGACACTACATACGGACTAAAGACAGTCTGCATATCATCATAACAACATTTTCATGTTATACCACTCTTAGGATTTTCAAATTTATATATTTGATATATTTAACGTTTATGTATAATTATTTATAAATAAACGTTAACACACGGTTAATAAACACGACGAATATATCTAAATATTCCCACAATGGTCCCGACATATTTTTATATCCATTATATCATCATAAAAGTTATAATATTCATTTACCCAGTATTTTAGAAATTTATTTTATTTATAACGTGAGTTTATAAATATTACGACGGTTTTCGTGAAAACTAAACAATAATCACCCGAACACTCAGTACTTGTACCCAACATATTTTTAACATTTTCATGACTTTATTAAGTCCCGGTCAACTTCGTTAATATTTATTTCTAGCAAACCCAGTACCCGATTATAACTAATACTTACACTGAACCACAACTAATACTACACTAACTTATCCTAAGCAACTCAAAACTCATTTTGCTTCTCTTTTTCACATGGAAAACCGGCCACATGCGCCCCCCCCCCCCCCCCCCCCCCCCCAAGACCACATGGCTTTCATTTTTTAACCTTGAGCTTTAATGTACCATTATAATACCTTATAATCAATACAAAATAACCAAAAACCTCATAAACATAACATATACAAAATTTGAGAATCAAAAGCTCATTTCTCATCTCTTCCTCATCAAAACCCACGACCCATTTCAATCTCCATGTTCAAGTGATGATTTTCCAAAGTTTAAAGCTACAAAGTTGTTCATTTCATCATTCTAATCAAGAATCTTACAACAAAAACACAAGTAACACAAGATTTCTCATCATCTAATCACATATTATTTCAAAGTGAGTTATCAAATTTATTTTCATGTTTTTATCTAATTAACACTTGTATCTTATGGTTTTCATGCTTAATTTCATGTACAAGTTAGCTATACCACATTATTTTTGTTAACTTTTTGAACATACAAACCCTAGATTTTGATTTAGGTGTTCCTTTGTTAAATTAACATGATTACTAGTGATTAGGAACCCATGGCACCCTAAGCAGGTGTATGGTAGGATTAGTATAGCTTTGTGGTGTTTGCAAGAGATTTGGTTGAAGTAGAAACTAGTTTTGAATATGAAAAATGGATTTGTAACAAGTATATAAACATTCTGTCCCATTTTTGTAAATCCAGGAAAATCAGTAAAGATAAAGTAAACTTTGGCAAAGTTTTTAGAAAATACTTTCAAAAACGAATCCGTAGGCGAAAGAACGGATTAAAAAGAGTTTATAACGAAGAAGTTATGATTTTTGCAAGTTTATTGACGAAAAGTATTTTTTCTGAAAATTGTTGCTGTTGGACGTTTTTCGTCGGACAAAACGAGGCTTTAGACGTAACCCGGAGGAGCCAAGCTTTCCAAAATATATTACTACATGCTAAGACGTAACCGTGGATATAAAGAACAAGTAAAACGGACTTATAACGACAAAGATATTCACGTTTCAATATCGGCAAAACTCATATTGTTTTGACAGCTTTTAGACCAAAAATAATACTAATACTACGTAGTAACTCTAGATTTCTAGAAATAATACCAAGTACCCAAATTCACAACTAATGAAGTATTAGTGATTACAAGTATATTTTTATCACTACAAGGCGTTATATCAAGGATTTCAAACCGAGGATTTCAACACTAAGATTGATACATACGATATATATATATATACATTTCAACTAGTTTTATTTTTCTAGTTGCCTTATTTTCCTAAAGTCTTGGAAAATGTATATTTTTGATAACAACAAGTATTTTTTCAAAGAGTAGAGTGGTATAGGAAACATGTTCATGGACATTCATAACATCATTTCATGATCTAAAGTAGATCGTTCATCATTCATATTAGGTTGCGGCTAGTGTGCGCGCCTTGTTTTTTAGCTCATTACATGTTCATGGTACCATCATATCAGGTGAGTTTTCATAGCCCCGTTTTCAATACAATATTTTGATTTCAAATCCCACGGGGGAATACATTGCATCAATTATTTTAGTACGAGCCCAAGTACCAAAACATATGTACATTACTTAAGTTGCCTTACCAACCTGTTAAAGTCCCCTATTTATTATCATGGACCGTTAATTTGCCGGTAAGCGAGAGTGAGTGGATAGATCTATCGAGGGTGACGCCTCCATCCGTGGTAGTTATTACCAACAGTAAGCAGATGCATTTCATTTTGACATTTTGGGAGTGTTCTGGTAAAACATTCGGGAAGGGCATATAATTTCATCAGTCATAGCTTCGGGGTCATGAACTTAAGGTATATTGTACTATTTTGCTTGATTTTTATCTTGCACTTATACTTGTGGTGGCCGTACATCATTACATTTTATAAACCTATGGAATTCACCAACATTCGTGTTGACGTTTTTAACAATGTATTTCAGGTTATTAAGGTAGCTCATGTGACATGCATTTGGACCTTCATGGAGTCGCGGGGTCGACGCGTCTCACCATTATTTCATGCACTTATGTAAACGTTTGATCTAGTAGGACTTGTTTTCATAAACATGCAACATCTTTTGGGGACCTCATTTTGTAAACTCTGAATAATTTCAGTGATCAAACGAAGTATTTTCCAAACGACACTTTATGTCGTTCAATGTAACTGTAACTGTGATGCTATGACAGACACCCCCAAGTATTCCATTCCGCTCCAAGTCAGGTAAATTGGGGGTGTGACAACAATTATGTTGTCAACTTTCCACCAATGCAAGACATCTTTCCATATTTTCCTAGCAATATTACAATGAACGAAGATGTGTTCTTCAGTTTCAACATCTTCATCACAAATTGGGCATCTCACTGAATTTAAGTCGATCCCCCTATGATCCAAGTTTATTCTAGTAGGAATTCTTTGATTTAGAATTCTTCAAGTATTGAGGTTTACCTTAATGGGCAGAAGATTGATCCATTTGAATGGTTGAGAAGGGAGGTTATGTGATTGGTGTATGATATGTTTTCTGATAAGGTTAACAGAGAACCTATGTAAGTGGGTGAGGTAACACTCCGAGGTATCATGGGAGTTTGAGAGATGAAAGTTAGACAACATGCTGACTTTCATTAAGTTCATCAATCTCACTCTGGGATCTTAAGGGTCTGCTCCAAGTCCACTGGAAGTGAAGGCCTGGTGGGAGGATTGTTCCCAAGCCTAATATGTGAGGGTTCAGTAGCACTAATATCAGGTGCAGAAGTAGAGACAATAGGGTGTTGAACATTGGGAGCTCGATCTCTTACAACGCAATTTTTGTTGACTTCTAAGCGGAAAAGCCAAGGGAATAGAAACATTTAACGGCTCTCCTCCTACCCAATTGTCAAGCCAGAATCTTGTAGACTCGCTATTACCCACCTATCTCTTGAAAATATTTCTGAGATACAATCCCGATAGAGAGAATATCATCATTTTACTTTACTATTCGATACCAAGGCCCCGACTTATATTTAATTGAAGATGGATCCCCTAAGCTACCATTGTAACCATGAATTGATCGAATGACTACCCAAAGAGCATTGTCACGATAGCAGCCATGACATATATTATTAAGTTTGGCTACATGCTTTTGTTTTGTATTGTTGTGATCAACATAAAACCTGCACTCTTTGAAAAATTGAGACAGAGGACACACATTTAAGTTACGAACATTGGACACTTGAAGTAATTAATACCATCAGCATTAGTAACAATTAAAAATCATACAAGAAAAAGCAAGAGCAAGAAGAATACACTCCCAAGACGTACAACGGTATGAGGATATAATCTATTAATGCAGTTTATATTACTTTCATTTCGCGACCATGCAATTCAACAAGACATGATATAAATCATATAGTAATAGATTATAGCAGGCAAAATCTATTATCGCAGGCAAAATGTTGCACTTTCTTAAGACTAAAAAGTTACAGTTCCATATTTATTTGAAATCCTAGGAACTCTAGACATTTCCAAAATATGCCAAATATTTAATAACTTCAACCCAATCTTAATCAACAACTTCAATAAGGGTTGTCTCATAGTCATCAGGAGCCACAAAACCATGCAGATTCATCACTGTTGCTGCTACATTTGCTAGTCCGCCATTTGGCACATCCTTGCGGAATTTCACACCTGCTGCTAACCCAGGACCTCCAATTGCAACCGGTACCTGATTCCATTAGAAACGCATATTAAATGTTCTTACTAGCAATCAAATACACATGACACAGGTAAGCGGCTTACTGGCTGCAGAGTGTGCGAGGTTAGGATCTGAACTTTGCCATCCTTATCAAGAAGGGGCTCTCCCTCCTTGTTTCTCTTCACCATGTCCTCTGCATTACCATGATCCGCAGTCACCACATATATTCCACCTACTTCCTTTATTGCATCAAGGATCATCTGTCACCACAAACCATCTCATAAGTATATACAACATAAAAGGTTGGCTCAAAGTTGCAGGAGCACATATCGATTTCTTAAGATAGAAGAGGACAAAGTGACCATGACTTTCCTATATTTACACAATTACACTTCACAAATATTCCAAGGAAATTTTCGATAAACAAAATTCTACTGTTTTTTCACATTAAGCGAAAATGACAGGTTTGGTTGATGTCCTCAATGTACACCGTGCACGAAACACCCCGTGCCAGCTATACTTAATGACCATCCATATTCTCTCATCAATAGATTTTGGATGGAAATATACAGTAAAACATGGAGCAAGCGAGGAAACGTGAAACTGACTTCCCACAAGAAACTAGTTATTGGGTTAATATACATTGGATTTCAACGCCAGATGGTTTATTACCTTAACAGCATCATCAGCAGCCTTGCATGCCACAACTGTTGCCTCAATGTCACCGGTATGCCCAACCATGTCACCATTTGGTATATTCACCCTTACCTACATCCATTTGGAAACACCTGATACATATTACGCATGAAACAGAACAAATAATATCTTTCTTTCCCATGTAAAGGAATACTGTCGTTACCTGGTCAAATTTGCGACTGAGAATTGCATCACGGGCCTTCTCACCAATCTCCAAAGCCTTCATCTTTGGTTGGACATTGAAGGAAATTCCATTATCACTTGGAATTTCTACATATTCCTCCAACTCTGAATTAAAATATCCAGAGCGGTTCCCATTCCAAAAGAAGGTAACATGACCAAATTTTACTGTTTCACTGTCAATTAACAAAAACTAAATAAACAAATAATAAACAAACCAACTTCAGACATCTTACACTCAATAGGTAATATCAAAAAACACATAACTCCCGAATGCAATTGCTTTTGCTTTAATGAAATATTATCTAAAATTTTACCTACAAGCAAAGGTGCGGATACCATTATTGACTAGATATTCACCAGATGTCCTCTCTATCAATGGAGGAGAAACCAGGTAACGACTTGGTAGCTTCAACTCCCCATCATATTGAAGCATTCCAGCATAGCGGATATTAGGGAACCGCACCCTGTCAAATTTATCAAACTTCTCATACTCAAGAGCCTGGGCAAGCATTGTCATTCGATCTGCTCGGAAGTTGAATGTGACAACAGCATCACCGTCCATTATGGGACCCACAGGCTTCCCACTCTCATCAACAATCACAAATGGGGGTAAGTACTGATCATTAGCATTTGGAGCTTCCCTTAGCTTCTTGATAGCCTCAACAGCACTCTTGAATTTGTGTGGGGCTTCACCAAGCACCTGAGCATCCCAACCACGTTTCACAACTTCCCAATCATTCTGCAAAAGTAACATCAAAAATTAATATATTCACTCTTGCAATACTATGCGACAAAATTCAGCCATTTAAATAAGCAAGGTGTAAATATAGAAAACTGGTCAGCATAGCCAAAAACTTTGTGTTGATACCAAGATAGCAATATCAATGCTTTTAAGAATTTTAAAATTTTTCTTTGAACAGTTTGATCATTTTGACAAGTATTGACTTTTTCTGGTAGTTTTAAGGGATATTAAACCACAAAATAAAAGGTTAGTACCCAACAATACTCAGCTACTAACACAAAAAATACGGCTATTTTAATTATGTTACTTAAGGAAAATAATTAGGCTCAAAAAATAACAAGTGCACTAGGACACCAGAAGAGGTACCTCATAACGATCCATGGTGACATACATGCGACCTCCACCAGAAGCAACCTGAGCATCTATACCTTTGCTACGTAGGTCTGCAAGGTCCTTTTCAAGTGTTTCTGCAAAGCCTACACTTGAACCATCCAAAACATCACGGCCATCAGTAAGTACGTGGACACGGATCTTCTTGGCACCACGTTCACTAGCACCTTTGAGCAACAGCTGCAAGCAAATGACTTATGATACCAACAAATAACATGATCAAGACTTACTGGTTTACTTATATGTTCAGACTTATTCACCTGTAACTGATCAAGGCGAGAGTGCACACCCCCATCACTCATCAATCCAATGAGGTGCAATGTATTATTTGCAAAAGATTCCTTAATGTAATTAAAACCTTCATCGTCATATATCTTTCCAGAGGCAAGAGCAAGATCCACAAGTTTTGCACTGGCAGAAACAAACAAAACCTTCTAAGTTTTGGTAACCAAACATCAAAAGAGACAGCTTAAAACATAGTTCATCGCAGTGACGGATTTAGCATTGTCAATTGTTACTTTGTTTTTAATTTTTATGTAACACAGAATTTTAATTTCCCATGCCCTTTAAGTCTTTAACTAACAGATGCCACAATATAACTCACCTTAGCAAGTCTTTTTTAGACTGATATTACTTACTTAGCCAACTGTCAACATTAACATGATAGTGAAACTGCTTTAGGCGTATAGGATTCACCATTTTGTTGAGCATTTGAATGGGTCTGAGAAAATATGCTTTATTTTGGTGCTTTGAAGAAAGTAACAGAGAATTATTAGAAGTGGCCCAATTTTCAGTTAGATGAGAAAATTTCATGCATTTACCAATGAAATGGGTATATATACAGGTAAAATTTGTTACTTGGAATGAAATAAACACAAGTGTATTGTGTATTAATCAATTTTTGAAACAAACTCATAGTCATAGTAGTCTTCTCGATCAGAATTACATCTCCGTGGTGCGTGAGATATTCAGTAAGCAGAGGATCATAAAAACAAATGTTAACCACTATCATGTTATCATCAATCTGTATTAGAAAGGTTACCCTTGAGCATAAATTCGACCAGCTCCAAGAGCATTATGTCCAACTTCGCTGTTTCCCATGTCATCGTCTGTGGGAAGCCCCACAGCAGTACCATGTGCCCTCACCAATCTCCAGTAATCAGGTGCACTCTGTAACCACACAACACATATCATCGATTAATTGCTAATGCATCCAATTTTACATTACAATCAATATCTTATTACCATATATAGGGTTGTAAACGCGCTGAACATTTATTGAAAACTTCGTGTACTATTGGGAAAAAAGTTTGTATATTTAGCACAATTTTATTTTCTTTTAGTTGAATGTAGTTTAGTGACTGTCCGTTTATATGTTCGTCGAAGTTCATTTATCTCTACTACTTATAAAGAGTGTACGTCAATTCTAACTTGTCAACTTTTCAAAAACACCTTAAGCAAGAAATTTGCCTAAATTACCCCTAAGTACCCCTTAATACACTTTAATATATTTTGCCTAAATTACAACTAAGTACCCCTTAATACACCTTAAGCTTGATCAATTCTAAACTTGGTAACTTTTAAAAAACACACGATATATTAATTTTAAAAAACACACGCTTTACATCAAAGATCGAACCCGAATAAGGATTTCGCAAATATATATATTTACCGCTATTAACCCTCGCCTTGTGTGGGTATTCGCAAATATTTATTTATCTGGTTATGTTCGAATCTCGTACTTTTCATAATTTATTTTTAATAAAATAGTATAGTTAAGCGAACAAACGCAAACAAGATCTGCCCATGTACGTGTACATGCATGACAACTTAACAAATCTATATCAATATCAACCATAGATTTTATCATAAGACCAAATGAAATGCAATCATTTTTATAAACGTATATGTAAAAATAAAACCTATCAAACATAACAACGCAAAATATATGAATGAGATGAGATGAGATGAGATGTTACGTACGTTTTTAAGAGAATCCATGACGGGTGTTTGGGCAACATGGATACAATTATATTTGTCGGGAGAAGCTTCACCCCAACCGTCCAAAACAACAACCGCGATCATTTTTCCTTTTGGTAGTTTTGGGTGATCTGCCAATTTCCATGTCGTTTTGTCTCCTGAGCTTCCCATTTTTTTTTTTTTTTTTTTTTTTTTTTTTTTTTTTTATGGGTATGATTTGTTGTATATGTGTCTGTTTGTTTGTGTTTTTGTTTCAGAAAACTAGCTACCGAATAATAGCGTGGAATGGAACTCTCTAGTACTCTCATGACATGTATTTCGATATATATTTAGAAAGTCCCTCGAATAGAATTGCTGCTCATAAATGGCCCTTTATTTTATTTGTCAATTATGAAAACTGCCCTCTAAAATGGCTGCATTTGTAATAGGGACCAAGTGTATGATGAAATCCTAAATTAGTTTGTGGTCGTTACTCTACTCTGCCTTTACCCATTAGAAAGAAATACAAATTGTTGATATAAATAATGCATAAAAACGTTATTAATATTTTTCGATATCTTTACGTTTTAACGATCACAAAATGTAAAAACATTAAACGTAAAATTATTACGTAAACAAGTATTTAGTTACAAATATCATTTCATCCAACCAAATCATTTAAGGTATGAATAAACAAATGTCTAATACATTTTATGATCAAAAAATTTTTATTTAGACATTACAAATTTTATAAAATGATATAAACATTTTCTAAAAACACTTATGGTAAATATAAGAAACTGTTTAATTCATAATAGGGAATAGATCTAGTGAGAAGAGAAAATATAATAAGAAGATTGAGAAATAATTTTAGCCACACATTTCAATAATGAGGAAAAATTCATGGGAGTTGCATCTTTTATTGTACATGCATCTGAAATATGCGGTTGTGCTTACTTCTCATTCTTCTCATTTTACTTTTATTTCTCATTTAATCCTTACTCCATATATAATAAACATATAAATTCAAATTTTTAACCAAAATCAATTACAATTTCACTAGATAAACATTCCTCAGAAAAGGACAAAGTTTCTGGCCGTTACAGGAGGGGCAACCCCCTTAAATATAGGGCGGCCCTCTTAATGTTTAAGGCCACCAATTAAGGGGGCCGGCACGCTCCTGTTGCGAGAAACTGTTTCCTATAAATACTGGTTCATTTCTGCTACTTTTTCTTACCTTTTGCACGAAAATTTTCAGTCCCAATCCTTTCTAAACATCCTTCTAAATCCTTTGATCATAAGATTATAAGTTTTTTGTTTCAAGTGATTCAATCCTTCACCACTCAAAGTGCAAGAGAAGAATACTCCTTCAACATCAAGTTAAAAAGTATTGTAGATTTGTGAATATAGTCTTATAGTTGTGTAAATTATTTGTAAAGGTGTAGAGTGTTTGTAATTAGTAGATTTAGGTGTGTTAGTAGTGAAGAGAAGTAGTGAAGAAGAAGTAGTGTTGTGAAGAAGAAGAAGTAGTGAAGTTGTGAGAAGTCATGTAGTAGTTGTGGTGTGTACAAGTTGTGTAAGAGTCGTGAGAAGTCGTGAAGAGTCGTGAGATTGGTTCTAGCTACAATTAGAACTCGACATTTTGCTTAGTGTCGTTAAACAGTGTAAGCAAAGGTGTGTAAGATTTCTCCGCCATAAGGGAGCTTGTTGACATAGTGAAGAAAACTCTCGAGTTAGGTGCTCGGGAAGTGGAGTAGGACGAAGAGGAGCTTCGTAGCCGAACCACTATAAATCCTTTGTCTCGCGGTGCGATCTTTCCATCTCTATCTCTTTACTTACTTATCTATATTGTCATTATTTACTTTCGTAGATATAAGTGTGTAAGTATTGACCTCACATAAAACTAGATTCGAAATTTTGAAAACAAAGTCTTTATAAAATTAAAACGACGTAAAACTATTCAATCCCCCCCCCCTCTAATTTTTCACAATTGGCATCAAAGCTACGTTAAACAAGATTTTTAAAATAAACTGTATTTTAAAACTTGAAATCGATCTATGGAATCGGAAAAATATTTAGAAAGGAACATGACATTTAAACTACCATATCTTGAAAACATAAGTTTTCTTGAATGGAAAAATCGATTCGAAAATTATGTGAAGTCAATAGATTATGATCTTTGGCATGTCATTTCAATTGGTGATTTTCAACCAATAAAAACTATTTTTGAAGAACAAGATAATTGTTTCAAAAGAATGCTAGATAAAAATAATAAGGCTAAAATAATTATATACAAAGATTTATCAAGAATTGAATACGAAAGAATATTTTTATCTCAAACGGCAAATGATATGTGGAAAAGCCTTTTAAACTTTCATCAAGAGAAGTTTCAAGTCAAAGAAAATCTTGCATACAAAATAGCAGAAAATGAAAGTATAGTAGATAAATATTTAGTTGAGTACAAGTGCTACTAGTTCAAATTTTTTATGTGAAGGTAATGATGGCGAAAATTCCATGAGTCACGTCAAGAGTAAACAAGAAATTTGTATAGAGATAACGATCGAAAAGGAATTTAGTGACGATGACGATTCTAGTTCTGAAAGTGAAGACGAAGAATATGCAAAGGTTGTTAAAGAATTCAAGAATCTTCTTAAAAAGCGACAAAGAGCACAAGATAAAAGAAAAACAACCAGAAGGATAAGATTTAGTGACGAGGACGAAACGGTGAAACACAAATGTTTTGTAGCTCAAGCATCTAATGAGGTATGTCTAGGAGTAGATTTGGAGCCCGATGAATGGATAAAGGATAGTGGATGCTCAAGACACATGACGGGGAATCGCAAGCTATTTTCTACATACAAGGCATATAACGGAGGTAACGTTGTTTTTGGTAGCGATCGTCGTGGAAAAATCATAGGAAAAGGTACGATCTCTCAAGACTCTCTAACTATTGAAAATGTTGAACATGTAGATAATCTAACATATAACTTGCTTAGTATAGGTCAAATATGTGATAATAAGTGTAGGGTTACCTTTACCGATAAAGATAGTGAAATAATTAAGGATGAGAAAGTCATAGGTAGAGGAATTAGGAAAGGAGGTGTATATGTTATGAAACTAGGAGACAAACCAGAAGATATGCTTAGCAACTCTAGATGAAAATTTCACCTTGTGGCATAGGAGATTAGGTCACGCGAACATGCAACAAATACCATCTTTAGTCTCTAAAGAACTACTTAGAAACTTGCCTAGTCTAAGATATGATCAACATTTTTGTGACGCTTGTAAAATTGGAAAACAAACACATGCTAGTCAGAAAGCTAAATATATGGTATCCACTACTAGATGCTTAGAATTACTTCACATGGATCTTTTTAGTCCATCCGCAGTGCGGAGCTACGGTGGAAACCGTTACACCTTAGTTATAGTAGACGATTATTCACGATACACGTGGACTAGGTTCTTAAGTGATAAAACCGAAGCCTTTGAAAAATTTGAGACATTTAGTAAAATGATCCAAAATAAATTAGGATGCTCGATAGTATCAATTAGGACTGACCATGGTAGAAAATTTGATAACGAAGTACAATTCGGAAAATATTGTTTTTTAAATGGAATATCTCACAACTTTTCCGCTCCTCCTACTCCTCAATCAAATGGAGTAATAGAAACGAAAAATAAGTCTCTACAAGAAATGAGTAGAACAATGCTAAATGAGCAAACTATCCCACAAAAGTTTTGGTGTCACGCAGTAGATACATCAACGTATATATTTAATAGGGTTTCTATTAGACGAATATTAGGAAAAACTCCTTATGAGTTATTAAGAGGTAAAAAACCAAATATAGGCTACTTTATAGTATTCGGAAGTAAATGCTTTATCCTTAATACAAAAGATTACCTTACTAAGTTCGACCCTAAGTCATACGAAAGAGTTTTTCTAGGATATTCACAAAATAGTAAAGTGTACATAATTTTAAATAAACATACTATGAAAATAGAAGAATCCTTAAATGTAACATTTGATGAAACTCCTCCACCACCTAAAATATTACCCTTAGAAGATGATGATGTGATTGAGGAAGAAGCTATTGAGGTTAGGAAAAGTAAGCCCTTAGGAAATAATAATGAAGTAGAAACATTAGAAAAAAATGAGATTGTAAATATTAAGGAATCAAAATCACATCCATTAGGTAACATCATAGGTAATTTGAATCAAAGAACCCTTAGATCACAAGCTCAAAACGAAAGTAACTTCTTTTACTTTGTGTCATCTATAGAACTTAGGAATGTAAATGAAGCCTTAAAGGATGAAAGTTGGATTATGGCTATGCAAGAAGAATTAAATCAATTTAAAACGAAAGATGTTTGGGAACTAGTCTCAAATCCTAGGAATGTGACCATAATAGGAACCAAATGGGTATTTAGGAATAAACTAGATGAGAATGGAATATTAACTAGGAATAAAGCTAGATTAGTCGCCCAAGGTTATAATCAACAAGAAGGAATTGATTATGATGAAACCTATGTTTCGGTTGCTAGACTAGAATCTATTAGAATACTCATAGCTTACGCTTGCACCCTAGACTTTAAGTTATAACAAATGGATGTGAAGAGTGCATTCCTCAACGGTTTAATCTATGAGGAGGTTTATGTGGCACAACCTCCGGGATTTATTGACTTCGCAAAACCTAATTATATGGACTCAAACAAGCCCCCAAGGCTTGGTATGATCGATTAAAAGCATTCTTATTAAACATGATTATTCCATGTGAATGATAGATAACACTCTTTTCACTAAAAAGAAATACCCGAATCTCATAATTGTTCAAATATATGTAGATGATATTATATTTGGATCGACTTGTCAAGAAATGTGTGATAAATTTGCCAAAATCATGCATGATGAGTTTGAGATGAGTATGATGGAAGAGCTAAACTTCTTCTTAGGATTACAAATAAACCAATTAGAAGACGGAATATTTTTTAATCAATCTAAGTATATTAAGGAAATGCTTAAGAAATTTGGAATAGAAGACTCTAAGCCACTTAAGACACCCATGTCTACGGAAATCAAACTCACAAGAGGAGAAGAAGGTGAGTCCATAGACAACACTAAGTATAGAGGAATGATAGGTAGTTTACTATACTTAACGGCAGGTAGACCCGATATCATGTTTAGTGTTTTCCTTTGTGCCCGCTTTAAAGAGGATCCCAAAACCTCTCACCTAGAAGCGGTTAAGCGTATCTTCCGATACATTAAGGGCACTATACACTTAAGATTATGGTATTCTAAGGGATCCGGAATAGAAACTGATGATGTATAGTCCATACTCGGGTCACGAACCCGATTAATGAACATTACTAAGACCCAAACCCACAACGAGTGGGCTATCATAACAATGATTGGGCTACCATACTAATGGTTTGGGCTCACGAAAGCTCAAGCCCAAAGTTATTTATGGTTTTGATATAGATATCTCTTATTTAAGGGATATATATATAAAAAACAACCGGATATATACCGAAGAGTAAGGAGCACGTATCCAATAAGGATTTCGTGCCTATATAAAGAATATCATAACCCTCGTCAAAGGTACGACTTACAACCCTAACTCTTCAATATAACCCTAAAAACCGATTACTTACTCTCACGCCGGAGGATAATCGTGGGAGACAATCCCACGATAAGCCTAACGGTGTTTGTTTGTTTTCTTAGTACGCAGGTCTAAGCATTAAGATCTGATTGGTACGAGAACAGGAACCTAAAATAAGGAACGCCCAACTTTTGTATCAACAAGTGGCGCCATCCGTGGGACACTACACTAAGAACTAGAATGACGAAGCACAAAAACTCAAGCCAGCGGACTCCGCAGTTGGAAAAAACACATGGTTACTCCCAGAGGAGGAAGAATCAAGATTCAATCCCTAGACAGGCCTCTGGAACAACCAGCACGCCTGGTCACCAAGAAACGGGCCCAACTCTAATTCTCCCAGCGGTAGAATTATCCACAGGGACTACCTAGACCACCAAGGTGGTTCCAAGCAGCTAAGAACTTCAGCGCACCCTCTTCACTACTCCCCATCAAAGGACACTCATCGTGGACAACACTGTGCCGCCAGGCGCACCTAATCGAGATAGGGGACCTAATGTTGAAGCAGATATTCTTGCGGTGGAAGAGGATGCGCCCGAGTTAACGTTAAGTAATTTTGTGTCTCAAAATTATGAAACTTTAACCAAACTCATGCAAGAGGAGGCGAGGAGAAGGTCAAGTCAGAGCCTACAAGCCCGGCTTAACTTTAACCCAGAGTACGAAACATCCTCATTGCGCTACCAGAAGGAGGGGCGCGAGAGGCGTACCAATGTCCACGCTAGACTTGGTATAGCATCTGATTCACAATACTTGGAGGAGTACGAGGACAATGAGAGGCGTACCAATGTCCACGCTAGACTTGGTAATCGCAGGATGCAAGATAGACTTGGACGGCAACGCTCACCGAGCAAGAGCTCTTCAAGGTCCGGAAGCAGAAGGATTCATGATAAACTGGGAAGACGAATTTCCCCAAGTGAAAGCCCCTCAAGATCGGACTCTGAGGAAAAACGGCGTAAGCGCCGAAGAAGAGAAGACTCTTCCTCAAGTGACTCCTCGGACAACGAGGACAGAGAAACAGGACACTGGAAATCCAGAGGAAGACATCGCGGGGAAGAAGACGAAGACATATCTCTTCCTTGGCGCCACTAAAAGGTTGATGCATTCACAAGGCGCATCAGCGATTACTCGGATGACAAAAAAGGCGCATGCCCGCCAATGTTAAAACATATGATGGAACGGGTGATCCTGATGATCACCTAAAAATTTTCGAATCTGCTGCCACCATCGAAAATTAGCCACAACTTGTGTGGTGCCATATGTTTAACTCCACATTAGTAGGGAATGCGTGAACTTGGTTTAGCAAGCTTCCACGAAGAAGCATAAACGGGTTTGAAGAGTTACGGAAAGCATTCGGATTGAACTTCACTCAAATAAAGAAGTGCGCCAAGAACCCTGTTGAACTGGCCAAAGTGAAACAGCGCCATGGGGAATCAACAAGTGCTTACGTGGAGCACTTTAAGGATGAATGTATACACGTCAAGGCGTGTCCTGAAGTGCTAAAAATCTCAGGGTTCATGAACGGGATTAATAACCCAGAACTCATTAGGAAATTAAATGATAAGGTTCCCCAAACCTTTGTTGAGCTAATGAAGCGCACAAGGTCCTTTATCCAAGGAGAAGCAGTTGCCGCGGATAGCAAAAAAGGCTACTCAAATTATAGGCCACAAGAACAACCTAGGAGACAATCCAATGACCAAAGTAGCAACCGTAACAAGAGTTATCGCAGCCAGGGAAGTGGACGAGATAATGACAAATACACTCCCCTCACAAAGACCCCGAGGGAGATATTTGTGACAGAAGGTGCAAACTTCCCAAAACCTCCACCAATGCGCACCCTAGAGGATCGGCGCGTAGGGAATGGATACTGCGAATACCATGGACAAAAGGGCCATACCACTAACGAGTGTGTCCAACTACGACAACTAATCGACAAGTTAGTAAAAGAGGGTAGAATGGATCACCTTGTTAAGAATATCAAGGAAGGAAAAGATAAACAGAAGAATGGAAGTAAGAAGGAGACACCTAAAGAAAAGGCTGACACCATTTACATGATACAGTCATGGCAGCGCAAGACAAGGCAAAAAGTCAGCCAAAAATTTTCCTTTGGGAACGAAATCTCCTTCCCCACTCTCGCTACGGACAACGCAGTAGTAAATCCACTCACCATTGAAATACATACGGGGGGTCACGATATCCACCGCATGTATGTCGATGGAGGGGCATCTGCAAATATTATGTACGAACATTGTTTTAAGAGGCTGCAACCTAAGATACGAAGTCAGCTAATTCCGGCCACGACGTCCCTGACTGGCTTCACAGGAGAGAAGATATGGCCCATGGGGCAATTACGCCTACTTGTGGTCATTGGTAATGAGAAACACTCCACGGCAGCTTGGATGAACTTTATGGTAACCAAATCTCCCTCGCCGTACAACAAC
The DNA here is from genome assembly GCA_030686995.1 of Artemisia argyi. Classification (NCBI taxonomy): domain Eukaryota; kingdom Viridiplantae; phylum Streptophyta; class Magnoliopsida; order Asterales; family Asteraceae; genus Artemisia; species Artemisia argyi. The sequence continues at coordinate 88,028,213 of CM060703.1, forward strand.
ATCATTGGGAGACCTGGAATATCATCCATGCGCGCTGTACTGTCCACAGCGCATGGGATGGTCAAATTCCCAGTAGAAGGAGGCATTGTCACCCTCTACAATACCACTGTGTCGCCTAAAGAATGCAACACAGTAACTAGTGTAGTGGAGGATGTTTCAGAACAGCGCGCAACAAAAGTACCAAACCTAAAAGTTGCCATTCACCCTGACTACCCAGATCAACAAGTATCAATTGGAGGGTCACTGTCTGATAAAGGCAAAGCAGCTGTGTGCACACTCTTGCAAAAGAACCTAGATATCTTGGCATGGGAACCAAAGCACATGACTGGAGTACCACGATCTATCACGGAACACAAGCTACAAATCCGACAAGGATATCCTCTAGTACGACAGAAAAAGCGCGGCCGGGCCCCAGATCGCGCAAAAGCTATCCTGGAAGAAGTACACAAACTTGTAGACGCAGGCATCATGCGGAAAGTCTACTACCATGCCTGGCTTTCCAATCCAGTAATGGTAAAGAAGAGCGATGGCAGTTGGAGAATGTGCGTGGACTTTACTAATCTTAATAAAGCATGTCCACAGGACTGTTACCCGCTACCAGAGATAGACTGGAAAGTAGAATCTCTGTGTGGATACCCCTTTAAATGTTTCCTAGACGCATACAAAGGGTACCATCAAATTCAGATGGCTGAGGAAGATGAAGAGAAAACAGCCTTCCACACAAGTCAAGGGGTCTATTGCTATACAAAAATGCCCTTTGGTCTAAAGAATGCGGGAGCAACATACCAGCGGTTAGTGGACACGGCGTTTGAAACACAAGTAGGTCGCAACCTGGAAGTTTATGTCGATGACCTTGTCATCAAGAGTCATACTTAGGAAGAATTGGTGCGCGACATCGAGGAGACATTCAAAACACTGGGAAAGATAAACATGAAGTTAAACCCCAAGAAGTGTACTTTTGGCGCGACAGAAGGTATGTTTCTTGGATATTTAATAGAACCTGATGGCATTAAACCCCAGAAAAGACAAAAGCTGTCATCGATCTCCCTTCACCACGCACATTGAAAGAAGTCCAGTCATTAAACGGAAAGTTAGTTGGGCTAAATCGATTCTTGTCCAAATCAGAAGACAAGTCACTCCCTCTCTTTAAGACACTCACGAAGTGCACAAAAAATGGAGACTTTCGTTGGACTAAAGAAGCGGAGGAAGCTTTTCAACAGCTTAAGCAACATCTTGCAACACTTCCCAAACTTATCGCACCCCGACCAGGGGAAGAATTGATCATGTACTTATCTGCAACTCATGGAGCAGTCAGCGCAGTGCTATTGATAGATAGGAACTCCGTTCAAACACCCATATACTTTGTAAGCAAATCACTTAAGAAAACAAAGATTAACTATGCTGCTATGGAAAAGATGGTCCTAGCTTTAGTATTTGCAGCTAAAAGACTGCGCAGATACTTTCAGGCGCACCCAATAGCTGTAATTACGGACCAACCTATCAAACTAGTTATCTCTAAACCCAACGCATCAGGACGGCTACAAAAATTGAGTGTGTTATTGAGCAAGCATAACATCTCGTATAGACCACGCACTGCAATCAAGGGGCAGATATTAGCCGACTGATACGTGGGAATCGCACCAGGCTTTACCTCTCAAGGGATCTTGAGAAGCTTACAACCCCCACCAGGCAGTGTACCTGATCGTTGTAGTATAGTATAGTGACAAGCACCAGGGGATTGATCGTTCTGCTAGGAATAGTGTCGCTAGGATTAGAAAACCTAAATACTAGTTCTAAAGATGAGGGATGATTATTTTTGTATTTTTATGTTTTTTAGAAAGCAAGTAAAATTCTCGGGTTTTAAGGATTTGGGCGGAATTAGTTGCTAGTCAACTAACCCAATACTAGAGATGCAATCAAAATAAAATACTAGAAATGAAAATAAACTAAATTAAACTAAGGTTGTGAGCAATAAGTGGAGAAATTGTGTTTACTTAGATTTCACTACTCCCTAGATATCTTTTACACGTTAATTACTTGTTATAGTTGCGTGGATGACGGATTGTATTCCTTAATACCATTCATGGGGTGGCGCACTTAATTCCCCAATCCTATGAGTGCCTACTTCACTCCTATGTCGAGCCGATTAAGAAGCTCCTAACATGGGATCATTAGAATTTACTCATGCATTAAATACAACCAATAAAACCTAGTGCACGTCAGTTCATGTTTCCTAAGACGTTCAAGCATGTTACCATTTGGAGATCTGCCAGTTTTCTTAAGCCTAACATCGAAATCATTCATCCAATACAACCATAAACAAGTAATCAACACATAATTAACATCTAGGTTTCATTAGATCCAAGCAAACACAAGATAGATCTAGCCTAGCATGATGGAATTAAGATAAGAACAAGATATAGACAACCAACACATAGACATATTGATTGAATTAAAAGAACACTTATCTCAATTACACATGAAAGGGTTCAAGGGCTGAGAACCCTTGAAAAACCTGTAAAATTCGTACTAAGTTCGGCCTTAGGGTTTCTCCAAAACTTCTCTCCTTTATGAATGAAAATTAGAAAACTATATATAGGAAATTGAGGCTGACGGCGTCAAGACCAAATTCGTGACGCCGTCATCTCGCCGCCAAAATACCTCTCGGACTGCCTTGATCTACTTTTGACGCCGTCACGTTATAGCATTTTCCAGGCCGTCACGTATTTTAATCTTGACGCTCTACCTCGTGATGCCTTCAATTCTGTACTGGGTCGTCATGGAAATTACTCTTGACGCCGTCAGATTTTCCTTTTTGACGCCGTCACCTACTGTTCCCAGCAAGGAAAATTAAGACTTTGGCGTTTTCTTCACTTTTATGCTCCAAAAAAGTCCGAATTGCTTCCTTTTCCAGATTTCTCTCCCAAAGTACCTAAAATCACAAAAGGAACGATTTAGGGCAATATTTGATCAAATAAATTCAATTCCGGGCTTAAATAACCCCCTAAAAGTCGTTCATTTTTCGCCTCATCATATACCCTTACACTTGAGATTTGCTTGTCCTCAAGCAAATGCACTTTTATTCTAGTCAAAATACAAGTTAGGGGTCATTTAACACTAATATAAAAGTAATTACAACAAATAATCGTTCCACTAAAGACTAAAGACAAGCACGGAGGTCATATGCTAGCACCTCACAAATAGTGTTTAGATACTCACATCTCTCGGGTGTAATAAAGTAATATCACAATATGGAAATGGAAAACATCTCTCACCTAGGATAAACTATCAAAGAGGTCTTTTTAAAGGGTTGTAACGTTAGGTGTAGGGATGTGAAATACACGGTTTTGTTGGATAAAGGAAGTTTTACTGGTGGCGAGCTAACAATCTTGGTTAATTACATGTACAATATGGCGTTGCTAAGCCAAGACTAGACTCGACTTAAGCTAATAAATGAAAAATAACAAAAACATAAAATGAAAAGGGATGGTAGTCCGTATGTTTTTTTTTTCTTTTTCTATTTTTTTTCTTTTCTTTTTCTTGATTTTTCGATTTTTTTTTTTTTTTTTTTTTTTTTTTTTTTTTTTTGCATACACTCTTACCCTACCATCCAAAATAATACATCATAGGGAATGAACATTTCCCTTACACTTGAATTTTTACATACTTTACAATAAACTAAACTAATGACTCGAATTAAGAAAATCAAAACACTTGGAGCACTTTTAAGATTAACGTACATATGAGGGTAATAAATGATGTTCTTCCCCATTACTCCATAAAATAAGTACTTTACCCATGAGTCCCAATCGTCCCAAAACAATATGTACAAGGTTATGACTCGACTTAGCAACCATGTAACCAATTAGATAGTTAACTTAGGGTTTAACAAATAACAATAATGCACTAAAGATGAGCGCATACACGGAAGGCTAAGGCGATTTGGGTGTACATTTAAGTGGGGTGTAACAAATTCTTCCTTTAAGTAAAATGCTTAAAGTTAGAAACGAAAAGATAGGCTCGGAAGGGTGTACTAGGGGTTTCGTGTACTAAAAATGAGTACAACGCTAAGGGTGTGGGAAAAATTAGTTTACTTAACTAGCCAAGTAGTATGACTTAAATGGTCAAGTAATTATAATACGGGTTTAACACAAGGGTGATCCTAATGCCTCTTATCATGTAGTAAATCCTACTACACGAATGTAGTCTCACTAGCGGTCTCGGGATGCATCACTAACGCAAGTTCTAGAATCTAAATGCTACCGGTACACTCATAAGCACTAATAATGAATGCTTTTCCTATCAAATCTAAAGGCGAACCTCACATATTTGGGTGGAAAATTTTTCTGAATAGTACAGTTTTGTGCTAGTCATACAATCTCCTATCCATGAGACGCTTGCTATGGCTAAAGTTTCACTCCTAAATGTTGTAAAAAATTTTAAATTTGGCGCTAAAATTGCACTAACAAGTATTTCTCATAGTTTTATTACACATCTACCTTTAAACAAAACAAACTCAAGCGAAAGTGTACATGTAAGGTATCATCATTTTACCCTCCCCTTACACTTAAGATGAACATTGTCCCCAATGTTCAAGTAAAGAATGTAAAAGTGAAAAAGTAAAAAGAATGAAATCAAATACTCCCCTGATTCGCTCGGTATGGATAATAAGGTGGCCAGGTTAAATCTTCCTCCAAGAAAATGAACAATCAAAGCTTCCCTTCCAGAATATAAATCATCTTCTTGTCATACATAACCTGTAAATCCTGAGAAAATAGACAAGACAACCTCGCATAAAATCGGCGGCAACCTATATAAGTTACTAAATCCTAGAAAACAAAATAAGATATAATGCTTGTGGAATGAAGTTTGCAGATTTCCTGGAGATTATAAAACTTAATAATTCACAAAAACCATAAGACTCCGTTAGAAAAACAAAACCGGTAAAATTTCCAGATTTTTACACGTGACGCCGTCAAGAGTTAACTCGTGACGCCGTCAGAAGTGACCTGCAGAAATTCTTATGTTAAGTTTCCGGAAAATTTCTGGAAAAACTTGGTCCTACTTCCTGGAAAATCCTGCAAAACTTCATTATGACTCAATACAAGCATTTGACTCTAACAAATACGAATATACATGTTCATTTAGTATTGTGGAGAATCATGATCGGTTTGTTTCTTAAAAACATATTTGGGGTTTCCTCTTACAATTATCTTTTGCAAAAATACTTTTAGGTGGAGTTAAGACTAGGCCAAAACAACAAAGTAAAGTATTTCCACTTTTTAGTTGAGAAACATGATCTACCAACAATAAAAATAAAGCATGCATACAGAAGCAAATAACAAACAAACAAAATAAAATCACACAAAACATGGGTTGCCTCCCAAGAAGCGCTTTTCTTTATTTACGAGTCTTGTAGCTAGACTCAAGGTCATGGGTTACTACGTGACCTCATCGTTGGTTCCACTCTCCGATTGTAAATATTCTTTGTAGAAACCAATCACCTTTTTCTCAACCGCCCCCATAATCTTTTGGGTAAATTCTTTATCGACTTTATACCTTGGTCCTAGGGCCAAGCAATCTTTGTAAAAAAGACTCCTCTTTTCCCATACATAATCCATGCCCTTTTTCTTATCCTCTTCATTGATGTCCTCAAAAGCACCAACGTTGTCCTTATCAAATCGGGATATAAAGTGAAATTATCCTATTAGGCATCCTATAAGTGATACTATCGGTGTTACTTGCAAATCGTATTGTTCCTTCTATCTCATCATATTCCAACTTAGACTCCTCAACAAACGGTTTGCCAGACACAACATTGGATAATCGACAATCAATAACATTAGCAAGATCTTCCACAATCATAAAGTCGGTGACAAAAGTGAAATTACCAACAAAGACATGTAGACCTTTAACTCTCCTGACAAAGTTACAAACTCCACCAGGGTATTTGGGATCTTTTCTAGGATCATGTCGTGTTTTCACTATATCATTATAAACATTTGAGGACATAATGTTGATTGGGGATTTAAAGTTAATGTAAGCATTGTTAATGTGCCTATACCCAATCATACATGGTATCTTAGCATTCTTAGGATCGCCTCTCTTTATCTTAGGTTCGATTACAGTGAAAGGAGATCGCGGGTTATCAATAAGATTATTATAATATGCAATCTCCTCCTTAGTGGGGTATAGATTAAAATAGTCCTTAAGTTTCGGATCTATTTCCCCCTCTTCTAGTCCCTCAACAACATTCACAAAGTCATTAGGCCCTAGGTCCTCATTTGAATACAAGGCGGTCGCTAGGTCACTAAATGCATGTTCGAGCTCAACCTTAATCAACCTATTAAGCTCTCTGAGTTCCCTAATCTCACTCTCAATTTGTTCACGTAACACAGCCAAAAACTTGATACGTGGGAATCGCACCAGGCTTTACCTCTCAAGGGATCTTGAGAAGCTTACAACCCCCACCAGGCAGTGTACCTGATCGTTGTAGTATAGTATAGTGACAAGTACCGGGGGGATTGATTGTTCAGCTAGGAATAGTGTCGCTAGGATTAGAAAACCTAAATACTAGTTCTAAAGATGAGGGATGATTATTTTTGTATTTTTATGTTTTTTAGAAAGCAAGTAAAATTCTCGGGTTTTAAGGATTTGGGCGGAATTAGTTGCTAGTCAACTAACCCAATACTAGAGATGCAATCAAAATAAAATACTAGAAATGAAAATAAACTAAATTAAACTAAGGTTGTGAGCAATAAGTGGAGAAATTGTGTTTACTTAGATTTCACTACTCCCTAGATATCTTTTACACGTTAATTACTTGTTATAGTTGCGTGGATGACGGATTGTATTCCTTAATACCATTCATGGGGTGGCGCACTTAATTCCCCAATCCTATGAGTGCCTACTTCACTCCTATGTCGAGCCGATTAAGAAGCTCCTAACATGGGATCATTAGAATTTACTCATGCATTAAATACAACAAATAAAACCTAGTGCACGTCAGTTCATGTTTCCTAAGACGTTCAAGCATGTTAGCATTTGGAGATCTGCCAGTTTTCTTAAGCCTAACATCGAAATCATTCATCCAATACAACCATAAACAAGTAATCAACACATAATTAACATCTAGGTTTCATTAGATCCAAGCAAACACAAGATAGATCTAGCCTAGCATGATGGAATTAATATAAGAACAAGATATAGACAACCAACACATAGACATATTGATTGAATTAAAAGAACACTTATCTCAATTACACATGAAAGGGTTCAAGGGCTGAGAACCCTTGAAAAACCTGTAAAATTCGTACTAAGTTCGGCCTTAGGGTTTCTCCAAAACTTCTCTCCTTTATGAATGAAAATTAGAAAAATATATATATGAAATTGAGGCTGACGGCGTCAAGACCAAATTGGTGACGCCGTCATCTCGCCGCCAAAATACTTCTCGGACTGCCTTGATCTACTTTTGATGCCGTCAAGTTATAGCATTTTCCAGGCCGTCACGTATTTTACTCTTGATGCTCTACCTCGTGACGCCTTCAATTCTGTACTGGGTCTTCATGGAAATTACTCTTGACGCCGTCAGATTTTCCTTCTTGACGCCGTCACCTACTGTTCCCAGCAAGGAAAATTAAGACTTTGGCATTTTCTTCACTTTTATGCTCCAAAAACGTCCGAATTGCTTCCTTTTCCAGATTTCTTTCCCAAAGTACCTAAAATCACAAAAGGAACGATTTAGGGCAATATTTGATCAAATAAATTCAATTCCGGGATTAAATAACCCCCTAAAAGTGGTTCATTTTTCGCCTCATCACCGACTTCATTATTGAGAAGCCAGATACCGATACCCCACCTCCAACAAGCAAGGTAGAATTACAAGAACCATGGGTTCTATTCACAGACGGATCCTCTTGCGTGGATGGCTCAGGCGCAGGCCTCATCCTCACTAACCCAGATGGAATGGAATTCACTTACGCACTGCATTTTGAATTCACAGCCACAAACAATGAGGCAGAATATGAAGCCCTACTTGCTGGACTACGCATTGCAACTCAAATGGGTGTATGCAACCTAGAGGCAAACGTAGATTCCCGGCTAGTAGCCAACCACGTACTGGGCGAATATGAGGCTAAAGAAGATAACATGGTCCAATACCTCGAAAAAACCAAGTCTTTAATTCAGAATTTTGATAGGTTCACCATCAAACAAGTCCCTAGAGGGGAAAACAGGAAAGCAGACGCGCTTACCAAAATTACATCCACAAGCTTTGCGCACTTATCAAAACAAGTATTGGTGGAAACACTGAAGAATAAATCAATCTCGGAGATGGAAATATCCATTGTGATAGAGGAACAGGACCCTACGTGGATGACACCTATCATTGAGTTCATAAGCAAAGGGATCTTGCCACAAGAACAGAAGGACGCTCGTAGGGTACGGCGCACAGCGCAAAGATTTGAACTCCGAGATGGTATCCTATATCGACGTTCATTCCTACAACCATGGCTCCGGTGCGTTGGACCTCTTCAGGCACATTACGTACTCCGAGAGATTCACGCTGGTTCATGCAGTATGCACTCAGGACCACGGTCCATCGTGGCCCGCGCCCTGCCGTCAAGCTACTATTGGCCCACTATGCACCGCGATGCGCGGGATATGATAAAAAAGTGCAGCGATTGCCAAGTTCACAGACCAATCCCGCGCCGACCACAACAAGAGCTGACCCCCATCACCTCACCATGGCCATTTTATAAATGGGGCATCGACATTGCAGGCCCCTTTCCAGTTGCAGTGGGGGGCTAAAATTCCTCATAGTGGCCATAGACTATTTCACCCAGTGGATTGAGGCAAAAGCAGTGGTAAGTATCACAGGTAACCAAGTCAAACGCTTCGTTTGGGACAACATTGTATGCCGCTTTGGCCTACCTGGAGAAATTATTTCAGACAACGGAAAACAATTCTGTGACAACCCGTTCAAAGACTGGTGCGCGCAATTAAACATTACACAACACTTTGCGTCAGTTAAACACCCACAAACCAAAGGTTTGGTTGAACGCGCGAACCGCAGTCTGGGTGAAGGAATCAAAGCGCGCCTTGACAATCATAAAGGAAGATGGGTGGATGAGTTGTCGCATGTCTTATGGGCGCACCGCACGACAATAAAAACTAGCACTGGCGATACACCTTTCTCTCTTTTCTTTGGGACAGAAGCTGTCATACCAGCCGAGATTGGAATGCCAACTATCTGTACGACGGAAATCAATGTTACAACAAATGATGATGAGCGGCGCATAGACTTGGATCTTTTGGAAGAAAGGCGCGAATGCGCAGCCATACGTGAAGCAAAGGCCAAGTCAAAGATGAAGAAGTATTATGATGCAAAAGTCAGAAACACTTCTTTCAGGCCAGGAGACTTCGTATACCGCGCCAATGATGCAAGCCACGCAGAAGATACGGGCAAGCTTGGACCCAAATGGGATGGACCCAAATGGGAAGGACCCTATGAAGTCACAGAAGCACTAGGCAACAGTGCATACAAGCTGCGTAATATGGAAGGCCATGAGCTAGCACGCACTTGGAATATCTGCAATCTCAAGAGATGCTATAATTAGGAAAGGCTACGGCCCGCACACGGACAACTCTGCACTTTAGTACGTGCCTAATAAATATCCGTGTATTTGAATTTTCTTTTTTAGGAAATTGTCTTTTATTTTCAAAAACTTGCAAGTATTAATACAATGTTGTGGTTTCTAGCTAATTCCATAACACATTTAACTTTATTGCTTACATTTTTTCTTATGTCTCAATATTGTTACTTTATATTTTGCCTACATGGCGTGCATGCACTTACTAAGATCTACGATGGCAGAAAGGATGAGTAAACCTACTAAATAACTCGTTGAGTAAGAGGGTTGCAAACCCATCAACACTGGATCACGCATCCTTGCTAAGCACCATACTTTCAAGACGTTGAAGTAAGTTTAAATGTGCATCCCACGAAGGATACGCAACATAACGACATTGTACATGTTTAGCAATTTACGAGCCAAGACTCTTGGTCAATTAATATAATATTTGCAGCACTCTACAAGTCTACTCATACACTTATGAATCTTTCCTTCACATATATTTATGGACTTAATACATATTTTCCTACGTATGTTTTAATTTTGACTCTTGGCAAGTCTTTCACAAAAAGACAAATTTTCTAAGTACAAAATGATGCAAACAAGACGTACAAAAAAGTTAAATATTATTATTCATAAGAACCACGAGTTTATACAAATTACATATACAAAAATCCATAGATATCTACATGCTACGAGCACGTCTATGGCTTGAGCTACTAGCCGTAGACGCTAACTCCCCAGCCTCACTCAGCCTTCTCAGCAGGCTGCTATCCTCCTGAGATACTGTCGGTACGCTGACAGGAATCCCATTAGACCTGGGGAGATGGGCCTCGCCAACACTGCAGAGAATAGCCTTCCCCTTCACGCCCAGCTTGCGCGCAAGCCTTGTCGCGTGCGCTTCCAAAGACTTCTTCAAAGAAATTTCTTTCTCAAGGGCGAAGGGATTGAGCATGTGGCGGGGGCGAGCAAAGATTGGCACCTTCAGTTGTGACTCATCTGGCTTAAAAAAGAAGTCAGGCGGCGCCTCCGCATCTTTGGCTATGTGGCTGGCCAGAGTCAGGCACTGCATGATCACGTTGATCGGATAATCTTGCTCACGCTCTAACTGGGCGATATGGGGAAAATCGAAGACCTTCATCTTCTCCATAGCCTCCACAAGCTCATCATAGGCATCCGCCTTATAACCAGGCACTTCTGCAAGTGGCACCGTTAGCATCTTGCTCTCATGAAGGTCCTCCACAGCCTGCGCCTTGCCACGCGCTATGGCGCACTCCACAACCTTCCCAAAGGCCTCCACGATCTCCTGGGACTCCAGCGTGCCCAAGGCAGCCAAGCGCAGACTATGGCTGATCAACCACCTGTAAATACAACAACGCACGCGTTAGAAGATAACAAAGGAGTTAGAAAAAAAAAAGAGAAGAAATAAATAACTGCGCTCAGCAACAGAGGAAACTAGATGAGGATACAGTTCCTCATCGTACTCAAGACTCAACTTGCGCAGCTTGCTCTCCTGCACCTTCAGAGCCGCCTCCACACGCTCGCGGAATTCATCAATCTGGGCGAAATGCTTGCTCCTATTCTCTTGCAAGTATTTCAACCACCAGGTGCAGCTAGACCTGTACTGCTCAGCACCAGCACGCTCGCGCTTCAGCACCACCATTAAGGACAACTTCTCATCCGCCAGCCTCCTAGCGTGCGCAGTGGTGGACTCTACATCCTTTCGCGCATCAGCCAACTGCACCCTCAGCAGAGCAATCTCCTCATCCTTCTGTGCGAGGCTGCTGCTTTCACCAACATATCGAGCCTTGAGCTGAGTAACCAACTCAGCCTGACGATCAGCAGCCGCACCCAACTCCTCCATCAGTTGCTGCGTAGACATCTCCTCACTCATCCTCAACGGCTCCTCCACATGATGATGAGTCGCTTGGGGTGGCACCGACCCCTCAACAAACACTGCATCACCCCCTGCAGCTTTGTCACTACACTCAAAAAAGAAAGAAGTCAAGGCATTGTATGGCGAATAAGGAAAAAGAAAGTAGACGATAAAACAATTGTCACTTACGTAGGAGGTGAAATCTCAGCAGTATCATGCGCAGTAAAGGATATCGACGTCTCCTCATCTGTGGACTCATCCACAATAATAGTATGACGTCTGCGCTTGGAGGTACCCTCACCACCATCATCAGCAGCCTTGCGCTTAGCACCCTGGCGCTCCTCTTCAGAGTCGGTGTCAACCTTGAGGATCCCAACACTGTCAGACGACTCACTGCGCACGGGCTTAGGAGCCGCCATTCCCTGCGCGGCAACAGTCTTCACCGGAGTTGCATTCACCATAGGCTGCGCAACATCAGAGGATTCTTCGTGCGCAGGCTCCAGAAGACGTCCGGCGGTAGCCTCCAAGATAGGAAACTCACCCTCCCTCAGGGGGCGCATACCCACAGTCACTTGTGTGGGCTTTGTCAACATCACCATAGCAAACAGGTCCATCTCTGCACAACATATGAACGAACAAAAAAGAAGAAGTTAGTTGATAAAGTTCAAATATACAAGAGCGCTTACATTACAAACGCGAGGATAACGTAGGATAAGCACCCACCCCGGCCGCTCTCATCGAGGAATGTTGGTACTTCATCAAACCCTCCGAAGTAGTTGCAACTCATTCCCATATGAACCAGAAACTCCTCGGGATAGATGTTGATTAGGATGCGGTTACCATTAATGGTCTCTACATCCTCCATGTTGTACGTACCGGGATCTGGGCGCTCATTCTTCAGAAGCGTCCCTTGAGTATGAAACTCAGAGAGCAAAGTGAATACCCTATCATCTATCCAGAAAAACTTTTCTCTCTAACCCCTAAGGGCGTCTACTTTTTTAGTATAACACTGATAGCGCCCTGGGCGCTTCGAAAACGTTACCTACCCGTTCGACCACGTTGTGTGGTAAAACGCGCGGAAGAGGTTGATAGTGGGATTTATCTCAAGTAAGCGACAATTTATTTCAAAATTTGTTATTTTCGCCGCACCTATACAGTGCAGCTGAGAGGTATGCAGACGGTAGAAGTTGAGCACATCGCTAAAGAATAGGGATATAGGCACGTGCTGGTTTGCAAATTCAAAAAAAGCGCGTGTATACCCCTATTTTCCCCTCAGGGAAGTCTGCGATACATGCGTTCGCATCCGGTACTTCCGGATGCACCGCGAGAGGGATGAAATAGTCGGAGGTGAACTAACGAAGTTCATCCTCGTCCATCTCAGAACGGAACTCCTCTAATTGACGAACCATTTTTCCCAGGGTGCGCACATGCAATTACCTTCGAGGATACTAGTTTTTCTTGAATGAGGATTCTTAATATGGAGGAAATGGTGTTTTTCAATGTGGTAGACACAGTGAAAATGGGAACCCCTTATATAGGGTTTCCCCATGCCTTGGATGAACGACACGTGGATCCTACTACCTCCATCATGTGGTTGGAATACCAACAGGTACATGCACTTTTTCATGTATTTCAAGGGATACGTGGGACAATTTGAGGCTAGATACATCGTATCTCCTTTTTGGTAGGAAATACTAGAATCTTCCCCTCCACGCTTGCCGATAATATTACTTGTCTAGCATCTGCGGTTAATACCTACGCATACACGACTGAGGGGACATGATGACCTATAGTCAATACTCGGGTCACGAACCCGATTAATGAACAATACTAAGACCCAAACCCACCACGAGTGGGCTATCATAGCAATGATTGGGCTACCATACTAATGATTTGGGCTCACGAAAGCCCAAGCCCAAAGTTATTTATGGTTTTGGTATAGATATCTCTTATTTAAGGGATATATATATATCAAAAACAACCGGATATATATCGAAGAGTAAGGAGCACGTATCCAATAAGGATTTCGTGCCTATATAAAGAATATCACAACCCTCATCAAAGGTACGACTTACAACCCTAACTCTTCAATATAACCCTAAAAACCGATTACTTACTCTCACGCCGGAGGATAATCGTGTGAGACAATCCCACGATAAGCCTAACGGTGTTTGTTTGTTTTCTTAGTACGTAGGTCTCAAGCATTAAGATCTGATTGGTACGAGAACAGGAACCCAAATAAGGAACACCCAACTTTTGTATCAACAAAAACTATTGTCTATGCGGATTCGGATCATGCGGGAGACTACGTGGATCAAAAAAGCACTAGCGGTATTTGCACGTTTATGGGATGTTGTCTAACATCTTGGTTTTCTACCACCGCTCTTGCTATTTCTACCACCGAAGCCGAATATGTAAGCACTAGAAAGGCATGTCAACAAGCACTATGGATGAAACAAGCTCTCGTAGACTATGGCATTAGGTTAGAAAATGTTCCTATTATGTGCGATAACAAAGGTGCTATAGATTTAAGTAAGAATCCCGTTCAACACTCTAGGACTAAACATATAGAAATACGTCACCACTTCCTTAGGGAAAATGTACAAAAAGGAAACATATCTATAGAAAAGATTGCATCGGAAGATAACATTACGGATATATTCTCTAAACCCCTTAAGCGTGAACTATTTAACCACTTGGGTTTAGGATTAGGAATGATGGAACAAATTGACTAAATTTTATTGCATTTTCGTCAATCACTTGTTGCTTAAAATTTATGTTTCATTTCTTCTCTTCGTATCTGAGTTTAGGAATCTATTTAGCACAAGATTGAAGATTGGGAAACTACATTGCATAAAAATTTCTATAAAACCCAATCCATTTTATTTAAACAATTCTAACTTCTAGGAAACACATGAAAATCATTTTTCTTGCATTGTTGAATAATGCTAAAAACATTCATTAAATCATGCATGAAATCTCATATGAATTGTAGTATATTAAGAAGTATTGTAGATTTGTGAATATAGTCTTGTAGTTGTGTAAATTATTTATAAAGGTGTAGAGTGTTTGTAATTAGTAAATTTAGGTGTGTTAATAGTGAAGATGTAGTGTTGTGAAGAAGAAGTAGTGAAGTTGTGAGAATTCATGTAGTGGTTGTGGTGTGTACAAGTTGTGTAAAAGTCGTGAGATTGATTCTAGCTACAATTAGAACTCGATATTTTGCTTGGTGCCGTTAAACGGTGTAAACAAAGGTGTGTAAGGTTTCTCCGCTATAAGGGATCTTGTTGACATAGTGAAGAAAACTCTCGAGTTAGGTGCTCGGGGAGTGGAGTAGGGCGAAGAGGAGCTTCGTAGCCGAACCACTATAAATCCTTTGTCTCGCGGTGCGATCTTTCCATCTCTATCTCTTTACTTACTTATCTATATTGTCATTATTTACTTTCGTAGATATAAGTGTTCATAAGTATGTAAGTATAGATCTCACATAAAACTAGATTCGAAATTTTGAAAACAAAGTCTTTATAAAATTAAAACGATGTAAAACTATTCAACACCCTTCTAGTTTTCCACACAATCGTGGGTGTGGGAGATGAACATGACTTACCTAGCATCTTATGTCTCATTGTTAATGTGAATACTTTTGATAATATGAATTCTCAGTTAAGTGGGCTTGGTTTTATGAATTTGCATTATCATGAAACAAAATATGTTGTCTCTTAATTTTTACCTTAACTTAAAACTTATAAATCACATTATTCAACGTACTAATGTTAGACGCATAGTTGTCAAAATCGCGATCCTGATCGTAGGATCGTACGATTCTACGATCCTACACACAAAAAACAATATGGATCTTAACAAGATCGTAATTCAAGTAGGATCGTATCAGAATCGTAGGATCGCATGTAGGATCGTAGGATCGGATCGTAAGATCGAGGATCGCTTAATATATTTTTTTTTAATTTTTTTTTGTTTCTAGTTTTTTTTGCTGCTATATTAACTTATTATGCATAACTTATTATGATCGTAGGATCGCACGTAGAATTTTGTTTTCCACTATTATAAATTATGTCATTTCATTTTCAGAATCAATTCATTTATCTTTTTGCATTAATCTATATATTGTAATAAAAAAAGTCACAAAATCACGTACCAGTAAATTAACACTATATTTTTGCATTAATCTAAATGTTATCACGAAAAACCTATAATAAAAAAAACTTTGAACAAGAAGTAGTTGCACGTATGTAGTAACTTTGTGCAAGTGAGCATTGCAATATATCTAATATTCTACTACTACGGTACTTGAACATCTAACTTTTTCTTTTATTATCCATTTAAATTCGTTTATCATATGAAATATAAAACTACAACCCCTATACAAAAATATATCCATTTTCATATGATCTTACGATCCCGATCCGATCCTACGATTACGATCTTGCAAAGCCAAAAACGATTCTAGGTAGGATCCCGATCCTGACAACCTTGGTTAGACGATTATTTTATGTACAAGCCACTGCGCTTTTTGATATTTCTTAATGAAGTCTAAGCTCAAAATTAGACATGGTCTTACCTAATTATCTAACAAAGCCTACAATTAAATTTGGGTCTTAACATAATATAGCTGAAGCCCACAAATAGACTTGGGTCTTAACCTCTTTTTTTTTTTTTTTTTTTTTTTTTTTTTTTTTTTTTTTTTTTAATTATTTAATAATAAATGTTCGATTGCTTAATTCAAGTATCCAAACTTATGACTGAATCATATTTAAAATCGCAAATCCCGAGAACCAAATACACGAATCGAAACCGCATATACATATCTTATACTAAAACTTTCAACATCCGTGTAAATTATTAGATGATTAATATACAAAGAAGTTACTAATGTTTGTCAAGAAGGTGGTCTAAGTTACTAAAGTTTCAAAATTGTCATCTAAGTTACTCAAGTTATTGCAACCAGTTAAATTTGTAACTTTCTTATTTGTAACCTATAATAATCGGTTAACTTCGACGTAGCAGTGATTTATATTTGGGTTAATAAAGAAAGAAGTCACTAAAGTTTGCCTAAATTACTAAAATTTCAAAAAGGTCATCTAAGTTAATCAACTTGTGAAAAAAAATTCGTCTTTTTTATTTATTTTTATTTTTTTTAACCACTAAAATCATTAGTTTCACTGTTAACTTTACCACTAAAGTTTCAAAAATGTCATCTAAATTAATTGAATGTCCTTTAACCACTAAAACCGTTAGTTTGACTATTAACTTTATTATGTGACATGCCATAAAAGGGTATATATATATATATATATATATATATATATATATATATATATATATATATATATATATATATATATATATATATATATATATATATATGTATCTTTTTATCTATAATATATTATAATGCATTCATAATGTGAGTCTCATTAAAAGTTAAGATAAGGATATCTGATCTTGATCATTTATTTCATTCTTTACAAATGTTAGAGAACGAGGTTTTGATCCCGCGCGTTGCTGCGGGATTTTTGTATACGCAAGTTAGCACAAAAAAGAGAATGACGAATCCAGAAAGACCGAAAAATCTCTCTTTCTGTTGTGTCTTCTTGAGCTGCTTCCAACATAATTGCATGTCCTCTTGAGTTGCTTCTCAAAAAACCATTTCAGCTGCCCAAGCCAAACACCGCTTAAACCTGCACATTTGCAACACACAAAACCGAGTGGACGTAAGTATCTAACAAAACTCGTATTTTTGAAAAAGAATTATTTCTACAACCTAGGTGATCAATGAGGGAAGACAATAAGAGCTGGAGATGGTTAAAACTGAAGTGGGTCATGCAGCAGATAGCTAGCACACACAAAAATGCCCATTTATCAGACCTTCAGAAATATATAACAGTTTCTACAATTGAAATACTAATACAGTCAGTTCAAAACACAAACCACACTTTAAAAATGTACTTTTCATAGTGTATAATGGGTGATCATAAAAGCTAAAAGCAGTGTATGTGATCAGTGTGACCAGTCGGTTTTCTTTTGGCTTTTATGCTCGCTATTTGGCAGTGGGAGGTTGGTATATCAGAAGCGGCTACTGCATTAAGCGCTGAGTCAGAAGAAGTAACATCACCTTCATATATCCTAGCTGAACCCGTATGACACCATTTTCAAAATCCAGAACCTTTATTGTTGGGTCACTGAATTCCTCAAACTTCCTCTAACTAGGATTTGAACATAAAATAACCTAAGTGTTTAATACCGTAAACACAATTAAGTCACCAAGTGAACAGTTGCTCAGTGAGTCATCTTCAAGATGCTTAAAACGAGCCTAAGATGAAAGGTTCTCCATTCAGTGAGGCGGAACTCAGTGAGTGGCATCTAAGCCTAAGAAGAAGGTAACGGGTTCAGTGAGGATAACAATAACTCACTGAACCCCCAAGACTCCTCAACAACTATTGAAGTATTAAAGACTTAAGACTTGAAGACTGAAGAATGGGCGGGACAAAGCAGGAAATGTTTGAAACTATGAGTGGGTGTCCCTATCAACCTGAAGTCAAACTTTCCCTGAAAGGCAGAATGTCAGGATGGTGTCATCATTGTGCTTCAGAAAGGCATATTGTCCTTTACCTAATATAGTCCATTGTAACAGAGACAAAATATGTAAGTATTTTGTCTCTACTAGCTTAGGTCATCAATTTGTCTTTATCAGTAAAGTTATAATTTACTTGTGTATAAATAGGTAGTATAAGTGAGGAGTAAAAGTTGACAAGTTTGTGCATTTAATTCTTAGACATTCACAAACAACTTTTACTCCTCCATAAAACAACACAGTCCCTGAGATAGCTCAGTAGGACCTTTAGTTGTCACTCAAACATAGTTTGAGTTTAGAGAGGAGTCATACCATACTCGTCGTTTCAATCCCAAGTGTTATTCCACAAACACTTGGGTATAATTCTTTGATTAACTTCTAATAAGTAAAACGCTGAAAATATTGTGTCTCTTATCTTTACTTTTTATTTGTTGTTAATCATTTACATCTTTGTTCAAAGTCATGGAACATGGTTAGTTTAACTCATTAGTTACTATTAACCTTGTAAAAGGGACCAACAAGTGGTATCAAAGACTCTGATTTGTAAAACATTTCAAAATTTGTTTTTCAAAACTAAAGAGTGCTCAAAAATTTTAAAATCAAGATCCTACCATGGCTGACATTGATGTTCCCCAACTTGTCGATAAAAAGGGTGGAAGCTATTCTGCTATTGCCGCTAGACTTGAGGTTGGTAAATTCAACAAGTAGAAAAAGCGCATGCTTTGCTACTTGACTAGGATGGAACCATATTACATTAAGCTTATTAATGATGGTCCATATGTCCCTAAAACTGCTCAAGGTTTAATCAAACCTGAAGCTCAATGGACCCAAGATGAGAGGAGGGTGGTCAACCAAGACCAACGCCTGAAAAGCATCATTATATCTTGTCTTCCTGACGATATAATGGAATCAATCATCAACTGTCTTACTACCAAGGAGACATGGACTGACTTGGTTCATAGCTATGAAGGCCCCTCAGATACCAAGGAAAACAGGATCACGGACCTGAAACTTGAGTACAACACTTTCAGGGCAAAAGACTCTGAAAGTCTCTTAGAGACCTACACCCGGTATAAGACCCTCCTAAATGAACTGACCAATGATGGTGTCACCCTGTCTAAGCATGAAATCAATGTTGGCTTTGTCAATAGTCTCCCTTAGAAGTAGTTAAACTTCTCTCAGGGTCTGAGAAATGCAAATCACCTTCAAAATCTTGAGCTTCCTGAGATCTATAGTAAATTTCTCTATGAGGATAACCTATTCTCAAGGAGATACCCTGACTCCAAAAAGGCTCAAGAGACTAAAAAGACCCTGGCCTCCTCACCCATATCCACTACTTTCTATTCCAATGGTGTTGTGCAAGATTTTCAAGATGGATCTAATGATGAGGTTGATGTAAGAACCAGTGATGAGTATCTGAATGATTTACAAATTGAATTTCATGAAAGGGCACTCCTTGCAAACTCAAAAAGATTTATTAAAAGAAACAAAAAAATTTCAAACACAAAAGCAGATGACAATACTGAATGTTTTAAATGTGGTAAAAAAAGGTCATTTTGCAAAAGACTGTTTCTCAAAAACAACCTCAGAACCATCTTACAAATTCTCAGGAAACAACTCTTTCTCAAGAACTAGCAAGTTTCAACAAAAAATGCTTCAATCTAGTCAAAATTTTCAAAACAAGATTGAAAAAATTCCTCAAAAAGATTTTGAAGCTAAATATAGAAAGGCCAAGGCCAAACTTGCTCTTCTTGAGTCAGTCACCTCAGTCACTCAGTCACCTCAGGCTCCTAAACCTGCTCAGGCTAAGAACAAAGGGCTAGTTGCTGAAACTTTTGATTGGGACGAGGAAGATGTGTCCTCTGAAGATGAAGATGTTCATGCCACTGCCCTGATTGCGCTCTCAGAAGACAACAAACTGGCTGTGGGAAAGAATCATGCAAGAAATGGAGAGTGGGTGAGCATTACCATGAGAAAGGTAAACATCTTACTTTCAATGGATGATGATTCTGATTGGAAATCTTACATAGATTATATAAATGTTGATCTTAAGTACGTTGAAGAGCAGAGATTAAATTTGTTTTCAAAATATAACAAATTGAGTTTTGAGCTAAATCAGTGTAGAGATGAACTTCTTGCTTTAAAACAAGCCAAACTTGAAAATGTTACACTTCAAATTCAAAACTCTGAACTGGTAAAACAAAATCAAGCTCTTTAGGAAGAAATTAAGAAAGAAAAGGCTGTCATTTGGAGCTAGACTCAAAAGAACCCCAAACTCTTTGACACATTGAGTCTCCCACCCGGTTCCAAAAAGGTTGGACTGGGTGAAGACCAACTCACTGAAGAATCTGGGGAGAGTAACCATGCAACAGCCTTTCTATCAGGTAACAAACTCTCTAGCATAGAACTAGCACCAAAACCCAGTGATTGGATTGAAAGAGTCAATCCTGATAGTGAAATGCCAAATTTCAACACTAGAAGAATTTTGGAGCCTGAAAGTCAGGCCATTAAGGAAATGCTAGGAGTCACTGATGAATCCATTTATACTGAGTCTATCACTGAATCTATGTCTGATTCCCAAGCACCACTTCCTCCTCTGAAACAACTTCAGGGAGCTGTACCTAGTTCTGACCTTACCCCATTTGTCTATCAAACACATTTTCACAAGGAGAAATCAGGTTTAGGGAGAACTATCCTGAAGAGAGCTACCTCTGTGCCCATTGAAACCCACACACCTTCAGTATCCACTGAAGTGAAACTTGATAATACTGATTCAAAATATGATCAGTTAGCTGAAGCTGTCAGGAAGTTGAGTGAAAAAATTGAGTCCACTGAAAAATCCTCTAGTTCAAAACCTAAACAACAACCACCAACTTCCTCAAGTTCCTCCAAACCAAAATCCTCATCCAAACCTTCAGTGAGATGTGAACTGTGCAATTATACAAACCACACCACTAACAATTGCTACAGAATCCTGTTTTGCATGATATGCAAACAAGAGGACTGATTGGCTCCAAACGGTCAACCTAAATTGACCAGGTGATGGTCAACCAGGTCAAACAGCTTAGAGTCAATGCTCCGTGGAAGTATAGGGTTTCCCCGGGTCGTTATGTCCCGACGAGGTGTGATGGTTATCAAACGGATCTGTGATCGGGTGAATCTGGATGGAAAGGGGTTTGTGAGTGATTAAACTAAGGAATATATGAAGAAATAGCTTAAATAAGCTATATGAACAAGACTGGAAAGTTTGAAATACCAGAAACGTTTAAAATCTAAAAACGCGTACGTTCACGTTTTAAATAACGTAAACGTACAAAATAAAACGTGGAAACTGAAATCTGAAAACCCCCAGGGGGTGAAAATGACTTTTTTACAAACTTAAGGTTAAAAGAAAATTTTTAGAAAAAGAAAATAAATTTTTACACTAATTAATTATTTAATATTAATTAATTACTAATTAATACTAATTATTAATATTTAAATAACTTAAATACAATATAATATTAATTTAATACAAGAAAAATGAAAATTAAATTTCTAAAATTATAAAATAACTAAAAATAAGTTTTAAAATTAAAAATATGTATTTTTGTCTTTTTGTGATTTTTCTATTAATTAATTACTAATTAAATATTAATTACCTAATTAAACTATTTTAAATTATAAAAAATAGCAAATGAACAGTAAAAATTCTAGAAAAATTCCTAAAATTATATTATATTATAGAAAATCTAGGAAAAATATAAAAACTAGGTCTTGCTTAATAAAAACTAATTATGCTATTTAAAACTTAATTATTAATTAATTATTAATAAAACTAATATTAAATCTAATAAATACTAAATGACAAAATAAAAATCTGAAAAATTTACTAAGATTACTTTACTATAAAAGGTAATTAATAAAAATATAAAAATGCCAGGTACTTAATAAAAATCTAAAATTGAAAATTAAAATTTAAATAAAATTAAATAGAAACTATCACTTAAAATTAAATTATTTTTTCTGGATTTTCTTTTTGGAAAACTATTTTACAACTAATAACATGAAACTTTTACAAAAACAACTTTTGTGGAAATCAAAAATAAGCACTTTAAGTGCTTTTTGGCTCAACAGTTGACTTTTGTTGACCAAGTGAGGAAATAAGCTCAAATGAGCTTAAGTGGGACACACTATGAGTGATTCTGGTTCCAATAAGTTATGTGCACATGTTTAAGCTGGAAAAAGTACTTGAGGTCCACAGAATAAGCACATAAGCATCAATAAGCACTTATATTTCTTATTTGAAAGCTGACAATGGGACAAACATTTGGGATGAATTCAAGTGGGGTCCATAGAGTCTTAGGTCAAACTAAAGGTCAAAATGGAGAGAGGGGTAGGAGGAGGGTTGAAAGGAACCAAATGGGTGGCTTGTGGACCACTATGGAGGTCAGAAAACCACCACCAAAGTGGTGGTGTGGCTGTGGTGCTGCTGCAGCAGGGCAGAGATCAACCCTGCAGCCTACTTTGGGGGGCTGTGGGGCCCAGTACAAAAATACTAAAAATGAAAGGAAGGTGGGAAATTGGAGAAGAGCTGGGGGTTATGATTCCTAAAAGTTTCAAGGGTTGAAACTTTATACAAAAATCTAAACAAATCCCACCATTATGGTAAAAATCTGAGAAAGGTGCAATTGACTTTTTGATAAAAACTTGAACTTTTGACTTAAATGGATTTTGGATGAATCTAATGAGCTTATGAAGTTATGATAAGCTGTATTAAAGCTAACATAAGCTAAAGTTATGAGTTATGAGCAAGTGTGGGGGGTTTGAGGTCTCAAAACCTCAACAGTCAACTGTTGGAGGTTTTGGAGGGTGATTTTGACTTTTTTTTAAAAGAGACCTAATTTTGAGACTTAACTTGACCTATATTAGCCTAATGCATTCTACCTAAACTGAAACAACAATGAAACAACAACAAGATCCCATGGAACTGAGTTAAACCAAACACCCCCTTATACTTGACTGTTTGATTGTTTTTCAAAGGAAATAACTCAACTAAGCCAAGTAATTGATATATGAACTGAGTTTAGATTAAAATAGATGCAATTAGTGAAAAACAAACAACAATTACCAGCAATAACTCACAATCACAAATTATACTAAAATTTTTAGAATAGCTTACAAATTTATCCAAGGTAGTGAACAAAGGCACACAAGAACCAAGAACCATCCCAATACCTCACCAGAGGTTTCTAAACCCACAAGCATCCACAATCAACCTTGATCCTTGCTTCATCTACTTCCTCTTCTGACTTTCTTTTTTATTTTATATTTCACACTATTTTTCTATAATTTTGATTTTTCTTTGGAACTAAACTTAATTCAACTGGATTAAGAGCTTTAGGAAGCTGATGAACAAGCTTAAGTAAGATTAAACAACAAATGAAAAACACTTTTTGTCAACTCAGAATTGGTTTGAGGTTTTTAAGTAAAATACATAATCTGAATTACATAAACAGAAGTTTGATTGATTAACTAAAATTAGTTCAATTACACTTGGGAATGATAGAAATACAACTTAGAAGCTTAATCTTACACTAAAAATTAAAACGACATTAATTTAAAATAAACTAAAAACTATACTACAACTATCTATTCCTTCTCTCTTCAAATCTTGAATTTTATAGAACCTGGGGTACCTTTGAGCATATCCCACCATAAATTACAGCCGTTGGATGGCTCAAACACATCCTGGCCCTTCAAAATAGTTTTGGCGGGAAAATGGTTGTGGCAGTTTTGAGTGGATTTGGTGAGAGCTTTAATGAGGAGGGGGTTTGGTTGGGTGTAGGTGAGGGATTATTAATGAGGGTGGCTTGGTTTGGTGAAAAGTTGAGAGGAGGGGGGAGACAGGAGGAGGGAAACGGGGGAAGAAGAAGGTGGGGGTGTTGGTTTGACCTGGTCAAACGACCAGATTTATATTAAAATTGGGAGTGGGCCTGGAGATTGGGCTTGGTGGTGGTGGGCTGGGGTATTTAGTGGATCAGGTTATGGTTTTGGTTTTGTTTTGTTTTAGGTTATTAATACTAAGAAGGGTCCGTTTGGTTATAGCAAATTACAAGGACCAATCATGTAAATTCAGAAAATGCAAGGGCCTGATTTGTAGTATTCCGAAAGTTAACATGAGGACCAAACTTGTCATATTCCAATAATACATGGACCATGAATTAATTTTTCCATTTTCACACATCCGGGGACCAAATCTGACAAGTTTCAAAATCCAGGGACTAAACTTGTAATTTCACCAATCTTTCATTCCAAGGACCAAAATTTGCACTTGTGACTTTCCAAGGACCAACATTGAATGATTTTCCAA
Source organism: Artemisia argyi (assembly GCA_030686995.1). NCBI lineage: Eukaryota > Viridiplantae > Streptophyta > Magnoliopsida > Asterales > Asteraceae > Artemisia > Artemisia argyi. The sequence continues at coordinate 88,052,665 of CM060703.1, forward strand.
AAAATATCCCACCAGGGACCTTTTCTGCCAAAGTTTGAAACTCCACGGACTAATTTGCAAATTTCCAAAACTTTTAAGATTTTTCACCAAAGGACTAAATATGACAACTTATGATTTCAAAAGGACCTTTGGTGATAATTTTCCATATTTTGAATGGCCAGGGACTGGTTTTGTCATTTTATGAAAGTTGAGGGACTGAAACTGCCAATTTTGCAAACTTTGTACGTTTTTCAACTGTTTTTACTCTTTTTGCATCTAAAACATATAAAACACAATTTTGGAATATTTTCAGTATTTTGATGCATTTCTGAGTATTTTTGTATGTTTTGCTGTTCAGATTTGACCAAAAATGATGAGTGTTTGAGCACTCATCAATCCCCCACACTAAACTATAGCTAGTCCCTAGCAATAAACTGTTTTGAAAATTTAATGGATTTTAAACTCTTTACCAAAAGCCATCACTTCTGGAGTAGCCAGATGTATCGATTCAAGTAAGAACTATGGTCCACCTGATAACCATGTGATTTTGAGCAAACCACCAACTGTCAACGGATTTGATTAGTCTTTACCAAGAGCCGTTTGCTCCTGGACTAGCCAACTCTTGATGGAATAGTCAACATCTTAGTGAGCTGATTACCAATTATGGTTTTTCCACTGCCTTTACCACAAGCCATAATCTTGCGGGCTAGCCAACTCATTCGCTTTTTAGGATATGGCGAATTGAGGTACCATACAATTTTGGGCAAATTGCAAGCCATCAACGGATTTGATATATCTTTACCAAAAGCCGTTTGCTCCTGGATTAGCTAATCCTTTTGTCGGTTAGACAAGGCGGACTGATAACCACAAAAATTTTGAAACTCAAGTGAAAATTTTTAAAAAATTTTTGAGATTTTGGCCAAAAACGGGGGTATAAGATAGTAAAATCCCACACTGAGAATGAATATTGTCCTCAATATTCAAAGTCCCGGCTATTATGCCGACTCTTTGAACGTAAAAGGGCAACATTACAATCTAAATGTGGAAACACCATTTTGTATTTTCACTTTATAAGTAACCATAGCATGGGTGACTCCCCCACACTTAGGGTGAAAACCCTATAAGCATGCTACTGTTTTTGTTTACCGAGTTGCTAGCTTGACTCGACCCCGAATTCATTTGTCCTTGGGGAAGCATGATGTGGAAGAAACAATCTCCATCGGACTTTCATTCAAGATGTTTGGACAAACATTTGAAGCACGTGAAAGTTCCACACCGATGAGATATAATCCCGGCTTGAAATAGTATAAACTATAAGCGGTGATGCCGGGGTCAAAGATAATGTCTTCATTCCCGAAGGAATGAAGAACAGGAGATGTCACCCGATAGGTTAAGAAATGAAGAAAGATCTTGATGACAATCAAGATTGATTCATCATCATCAGAAAGAGAATTCATGATTGGTGTATCATGAATCTCATCATTTAGGCTCGTATGATCTAGACATATTATGGGTGGGAGGGTTGGGATTTTGATATCAATCAAATTCTCAAGGTTGAGAATATTTCCCTCCGAAAAACAAAGATCAACTTTGTCTAGATCAAAGTAAAAGTTATCATACTCTGATGGAGATATGATATGAGTGAGTTCACCGGAGAACTCCTCAAAGGTGAATGAATCATACTCGGGGAGAGAATTATGAGAATGAGAAGTGGTACTGCCACTAATCTTCTCTCCCATATGATCAAAAGTAAAGGCTTCAAACTCCGGAATAGGATCATCGGAGAAAATGTCACTATCCTTAATCGGGATAGGAGATGAAATAGGTTTCATATTGAAAGCCTCGATTTTAGAAATGAGGAGATCGACATTCAATAATGTTGCACGAAGTGCTTCATCCTTGATTTCAGTGTCAACCTCAACATTCTCTTCTTCTAAGCTAACTAGCTTAGAAGGTAATTCTTCCATAAAAACGATGTCTCCACAAGATAACGAATCGTCATCAGTAGAATCAGAGAACATCTGAACATCATCATTCGGGAAGACAAGAGGAGGAGGGATATCACACATATGATCAAGAATTCCCTGTGACTCTCTTAGGATTGGAACAAGGTCCTCAACACTAGACTTTATGAATTCGTCTGATTCCTTATCAGGAACAGTGTCAAGATGCTCGTCCCCCATGATCAAAGAGTGAGTGGGAACCTCGGGTGTGATAAGAGTGGGTTGAGATGGAATCTCAACTGATGGTATCTCATCTGATGAATCTTTATAGAATTGAAGAATATCAAGGATATCCTCATCATCACTATCATCAGGAATGAAACGGAATCGAGAGCTAGATCTGGCTGCTTTTTCTTTTGCAATTGATTCCCTAATAGAGTTTTCATAAGCATCTTGGGAATTTATTTTAGCAGCATGTTCTTCAGCTAACAATTCTTCCATCGATTTTTGGTTTGGATTATCAGGGGTATGTGTTATTCCTCTCAAGTCTTTCACTAAATCCAAAAGATCAAGGAGAAGACTTTGAGGAATTGGTGGAGATGGAGGTTCGTCATAATACGATGTGTCAAAAGTGTTACAAGGAAATGGATTCCTTGTTTGACAATCGGAGCTGAAGTGTGGACCTCCACAGTAATCACAACAGTAAAACTGATGTGGCTGTTGGTCGTATGTGCTAAAGTCATAATCGTTATCAGGAAACTGCTCATAGACAAGCGTGTTTCCCGATTGACAATCAGAGCTGTAGTGTGAACCACCACAGTGCTCACAACAGTAAAACTGCTGAGACTGATGGTGTGGTAACTGATAGAATGAATCAGTCATGTCATGGTAGGAATAGGGATCTTGGTTATCGACAGACCCATTTCCTGACTCTACCATGCCACAACCGGGGCAATTACCACCATTATAAGAGTTACCACACCATTGGCAAATAAGAAAGTGTGGATGAGACATAGAAAGAATCAAATGTGTATAGAGGGGTAGGGATGAAGAATCAAAGATGTGAGAGGGTAAAGATGAATATTTTTGGGTTTTTGGAAAGACATTTTGTACAAATAGGAAAGAAAATGTTTTTGTGTTTTTGTGTTCGTTGAAAACTGATTTAAAATGTTTTCGTGAACAGTTTTGTTTTTATATGATAATAATAAGATAATATGAACAAGGATGGGAAATTTACAAAGGATTGAATCCCAAAAGCACTAATCAGCAAACCGTTTTTTAGAAAAACGCGCACACCTCCCCGGCAGCGGCGCCAAAATTTGATAAAATTTGATTGACTCCAAACGGTCAACCTAAATTGACCAGGAGATGGTCAACCAGGTCAAACAGCTTAGAGTCAATGCTCCGTGGAAGTATAAGGTTTCCCCGGGTCGTTATGTCCCGACGAGGTGTGATGGTTATCAAACGGATCTGTGATCGGGTGAATCTGGATGGAAAGGGGTTTGTGAGTGATTAAACTAAGGAATATACGAAGAAATAGCTTAAATAAGCTATATGAACAAGACTTTGTACAAATAGGAAAGAAAATGTTTCTGTGTTTTTGTGTTCGTTGAAAACTGATTTAAAATGTTTTCGTGAAGAGTTTTGTTTTTATATGATAATAATAAGATAATATGAACAAGGATGGGAAATTTACAAAGGATTGAATCCCAAAAGCACTAATCAGCAAACCGTTTTTTAGAAAAACGCGCACACCTCCCCGGCAACGGCGCCAAAATTTTGATTGGCTCCAAACGGTCAACCTAAATTGACCAGGTGATGGTCAACCAGGTCAAACAGCTTAGAGTCAATGCTCCGTGGAAGTATAGGGTTTCCCCGGGTCGTTATGTCCCGACGAGGTGTGATGGTTATCATACGGATCTGTGATCGGGTGAATCTGGATGGAAAGGGGTTTGTGAGTGATTAAACTAAGGAATATATGAAGAAATAGCTTAAATAAGCTATATGAACAAGACTGGAAAGTTTGAAATACCAGAAATGTTTAAAATCTAAGGTTAAATCTAGGAGGTGAAAATAACTTTTTTACAAACTTAAGGTTAAAAGAAAATTTTTAGAAAAATAAAATAAATTTTTACACTAATTCATTATTTAATATTAATTAATTACTAATTAATACTAATTATTAATATTTAAATAACTTGAATACAATATAATATTAATTTAATACAAGAAAAATGAAAATTAAATTTCTAAAATTATAAAATAACTAAAAATAAGTTTTAAAATTAAAAATATGTATTTTTGTCTTTTTGTGATTTTTCTATTAATTAATTACTAATTAAATATTAATTACCTAATTAAACTATTTTAAATTAAAAAAAATAGCAAATAACAGTAAAAATTCTAGAAAAATTCCTAAAATTATATTATATTATAGAAAAGCTAGGAAAAATACAAAAACTAGGTCTTGCTTAATAAAAACTAATTATGCTATTTAAAACTTAATTATTAATTAATTATTAATAAAACTAATATTAAATCTAATAAATACTAAATGACAAAATAAAAATCTAAAAATTTTACTAAGATTACTTTACTATAAAAGGAAATTAATAAAAATATAAAAATACCAAGTACTTAATAAAAATCTAAAAATGAAAATTAAATAGAAACTATCACTTAAAATTAAATTATTTTTTCTGGATTTTCTTTTCAGAAAACTATTTTACAACTAAAAACATGAAACTTTTACAAAAACAACTTTTGTGGAAATAAAAAATAAGCACTTTAAGTGCTTTTTGGCTCAATAGTTGACTTTTGTTGACCAAGTGAGGAAATAAGCTCAAATGAGCTTAAGTGGGACCCACTGATAGATGCTAAACCACCAATTTATATTGACCAAAGAATGGTCAACAAAGTCAAATACCCTAGATCAATGCTCCGGGTAATATAAGGTATCACCGGGCCGTTAAATCCCGTTGAGGTGTGAATTGTAACTTTAGCGTGCTTTGGGATCGGGTGTTTATTCACAGAAAAGTTTTGTTGTGAGAATTATTTGAAAATTTATTAACAGAAATAGCTTAGGAAAGCTATGTGAATGATTACGGGAACTGAGGTTGGGAAGAAATTACTTAAAACCAAAAACCGTACGTTTGCCGAAAACGCGAACAAACGTACAAGGAATAAAAGTGAACGAAGTGATCTGAGAAAGCTACTGGTATGAAAATTAACTTTTTACAAACCTAATGATGAGAGAAAATTTTTGGAAATTTAAAACTAATTTTTACACTAATTTTATAATTACTATTAATTAAATACTAATTTTCTAATTACTTTTAATTAACTAAATTAACCTAAATTATAAATAAATATGTAATTAACTTGGAAAAATAAAAATTAAACTTAGAAAAATCTAAAATACTATAAAACTAATTTTAGAAATGAAAATATATTTTTAAGACTATTTAATTAATTATTACTAATTATTAACTAGTTATTAATTACTTTTTAATTATTTAAATTAACCTAAATTCAAATTAATTATTAAAATACTCTAGAAAAGTGAAAATAAAATTTAGAAAAATTAAAAATAACTAAAAACTAATTTTAAAATTTAATTTATATTTTTCTGATTTTCTAATTAATTATTATTAATTATTAACTATTTAATAATTACTAAAAACTATTTTAAATTAAGAAAAATACTAAATGATGCAAGAAAAATCTGAAAAAATTACAAAAATTATTTTTACACACCAGAAGCCTAGGAAAATTATAAAAATGAGAATTGCTTAATAATAAGCTGAAGAATAAGCCAATTGGCTTAAATAGAAGCTATCACTTCTATTAAGTTGGGCTTATTTGAGATTTTCTTTTTCCAAACTGCTTATTATGAGTTTTTAGACAACTTTTGTGAAGTGAGTTTGACTGTGGTCAAGGAAATAAGCACATTAAGTGCTTAATCCCTTGGCAGTTGACTTTCCTTGACCAAGAGTGGAAATAAGCTCAAATGAGCTAATGTGGGGTCCACTTTGGTGAAAACAGATACAAATAAGTACAATGAACAATTTAAAGCAAGTAACACACAAATAAGCTGATTAAATAAGCTAAAACACCTCAATAAGCTGTTTGCTTATTTGATTCTGAGGCAGAAAAAGGGACAGACTTGGGAGGTCAAGCAAAGTGGGGTCCACAGGTTTACAGGTCAAACCATGGGTCAATACTACTTCCCTGGTAGGAGGGGGGTTGTATGGAACCAAAATGAAGGTATGAGACCCATTGGGTAAGCCACAAATCACCACCAAAGTTGGGTGGGTGAGCTGAGTCTGAGTGCACAGGGCAAGGCCTTGCCCTGCAACTCAGTTTGAGCGTATGCACAAGCTTGAAAAAAAATCAATAAATTAAGACAACCATAGGGACTTATAGTTCCATTGATAGACTATTACCTCAACATTTTTCAGATCTTGAAACCTCCCACAAAAATCACAATAATTCATCCCATATTGGTAAAAACCTGAGTGTGGTGTTTTTGACTTTTTGAGAAATTTTGAGATTTGACTTTATTGAACTTGGATTGCTGATTTAATGACTTTGATTGATATGATAAGCAGAAATGTGACCAGATTAAGTTAAAATACAAGCTTATGAAAAGGTGAGATAGGTTTTGGACTTAAAAACTCACCACAGTCAACTGTGGTGATCACTTTCTAGTGATTTTGACTTTTGTTGTGTCTTTGAACAAAATAATGATTTCCCTGAGTCTTTATCCACCCAAACAACTTGTTGAAACACAGAGTTGTGCAATGAGACAGATGAGACACCACAAACAACCTATAGCCAAACACCCCTTTAACAGATTTTTATGATGAAAATGTGATTTAAACTAGTACACAATACTACCTACTGATCATAACCAATCTAATTACTAATAATAGACAATAAACAAGTAATTAAAACAATAATAAGTGGCTAAACTACTAAGAAGAGTACAAGTTAGAAAATAGGATTACATAAGCCTTCCAAGCTCAGTTTGCAAACCAAGGATCAAATGGACCAACCTAATGACTTCCACAAGTCTCTATTACCCTCTGCAATCCAGAAATCAACCAAATCCAAAGCTGCTTCCACCTTTATCCATTTTTTTTTATTTTATTTTTATTTTTCTTAAATTTTTAGTATTTTTGCAAACTGAGTTTGTGGTGCTGATAAAAGCTTGTAAAGCTTTTAAAAAGTTGTTTTATGAGTTTGTAAGAGCTTCTGAATAGCTTAAACACACCTTAGATCCTTAACTTAACACTTGAGAGATTTAAGTGAACTTGAAAATTGAAAATGAGACTTAAACTTTAAAACAGAACTTTCATTAATAAAAAAAAGGTTACAATACATTAAAATAAACTGAAAAACATAAAAACTAAAGATATTACACCCTTTCTAAAGCTCACATGAGCTTAATATATAATACGGGCTAAAAATTAATCCCTAGGTCTTCCACATGGGTTCTTTTTGAATTCTGATAGTCCCATGGTCTTTGTGTTGACTCCTTGACCAAATCCTCACCATTTAATTGCATCTTAATCGATCCTAGCCATTGATTTCCATTTTGGCGCCAAAAGTCATACGGGGCAAAATTGAGTGGTACTAGTGAGTGTTGGTGTGGGAATTTATTGTGGTGGGTTAAGTTGGTGAAGAGTATTAATTGTGGGGGGGGGACTGGGTTAGGGGGTTGGATTGGGTTTGGTTTTGGTATTTAATAAAAGGTCCGGTTGGTATTTTGTTATCACAAGGACCATTTTTGCAACTTTCCCAAACCCAAGGGACTAAAAGTGTAATTTTCCCAATTGCTTCCTAGGACCAAACATGTTATGATTCATAAATCCAAAAACCAATTTTTGCATTTTCCACTTTTCAAAATTCCCAGGGACCTATTTTGCCATTTTTGAAAACTCAGGGACTAAACATGTAATTTTGGAAAGTTTATGACCCAAGTGTAATATTTTGTGAAATTTGACTTTTAAAACTTTGGGTTGACTTTTCCTTTCAAAATAAATGCATAGGGACTAAATTTGACAAGTTTTGAAACTTGGGGGACTGAAACTGCCAATATTGCAAACTTTGTACGTTTTTTCTTTGTTTTTGCATATTTTGCATTTAAAACACATAAAACACAATCCCTGGGATAATTTAAGTATTTTGATAAAAACTTGAACTTTTGAAAGGAACCAAATGGGTGGCTTGTGGACCACTATGGAGGTCAGAAAACCACCACCAAAGTGGTGGTGTGGCTGTGGTGCTGCTGCAGCAGGGCAGAGATCAACCCTGCAGCCTACTTTGGGGGGCTGTGGGGCCCAGTACAAAAATACTAAAAATGAAAGGAAGGTGGGAAATTGGAGAAGAGCTGGGGGTTATGATTCCTAAAAGTTTCAAGGGTTGAAACTTTATACAAAAATCTAAACAAATCCCACCATTATGGTAAAAATCTGAGAAAGGTGCAATTGACTTTTTGATAAAAACTTGAACTTTTGACTTAAATGGATTTTGGATGAATCTAATGAGCTTATGAAGTTATGATAAGCTGTATTAAAGCTAACCTAAGCTAAAGTTATGAGTTATGAGCAAGTGTGGGGGGTTTGAGGTCCCAAAACCTCAACAGTCAACTGTTGGTGGTTTTGGAGGGTGATTTTGACTTTTTTGTAAAAGAGACCTAATTTTGAGACTTAACTTGACCTATAGTAGTCTAATGCATTCTACCTAAACTGAAACAACAATGAAACAACAACAAGATCCCATGGAACTGAGTTAAACCAAACACCCCCTTATACTTGACTGTTTGATGGTTTTTCAAAGGAAATAACTCAACTAAGCCAAGTAATTGATATATGAACTGATTTTAGATTAAAATAGATGCAATTAATGAAAAACAAACAACAATTACCAGCAATAACTCACAATCACAAATTATACTAATTTTTTTAGAATAGCTTACAAATTTATCCAAGGCAGTGAACTAAGGCACACAAGAACCAAGAACCATCCCAATACCTCACCAGAGGTTTCTAAACCCACAAGCATCCACAATCAACCTTGATCCTTGCTTCATCTACTTCCTCTTCTGATTTTCTTTTTTATTTTATATTTTACACTATTTTTCTATAATTTTGATTTTTCTTTAGAACTAAACTTAATTCAACTGGATTAAGAGCTTTAGGAAGCTGATGAACAAGCTTAAGTAAGATTAAACAACAAATGAAAAACACTTTTTGTCAACTCAGAATTGGCTTGAGGTTTTTAAGTAGAATACATAATCTGAGTTACATAAACAGAAGTTTGATTGATTAATTAAAATTAGTTCAATTACACTTGGGAATGATAGAAATACAACTTAGAAGCTTAATCTTACACTAAAAATTAAAACGACATTAATTTAAAATAAACTAAAAACTATACTACAGCTATCTATTCCTTCTCTCTTCAAATCTTGACTTTTATAGAACCTGGGGTACCTTTGAGCATACCCCACCATAAATTACAGCCGTTGGATGGCTCTAACACATCCTGGCCCTTCAAAATAGTTTTGGCTGGAAAACGGTTGTGGCAGTTTTGAGTGGATTTGGTGAGAGCTTTAATGAGGAGGGGGGTTTGGTTGGGTGTAGGTGAGGGATTATTAATGAGGGTGGCTTGGTTTGGTGAAAAGTTGAGAGGAGGGGGGAGACAGGAGGAGGGAAACGGGTGAAGAAGAAGGTGGGGGTGTTGGTTTGACCTGGTCAAACGACCAGGTTTATATTAAAATTGGGAGTGGGCCTGGAGGTTAGGCTTGGTGGTGGTGGGCTGAGGTATTTAGTGGATCAGGTTATGGTTTTGGTTTTGTTTTGTTTTTGGTTATTAATACTACGAAGGGTCCGTTTGGTTATAGCAAATTACAAGGACCAATCATGTAAATTCAGAAAATGCAAGGGCCTGATTTGTAGTATTCCCAAAGTTAACATGAGGACCAAACTTGTCATATTCCAATAATACATGGACCATGAATTAATTTTTTCATTTTCACGCATCCGGGGACCAAATCTGACAAGTTTCAAAATCCAGGGACTAAACTTGTAATTTCACCAATCTTTCATTCCAAGGTCCAAAATTTACACTTGTGACTTTCCAGGGACCCACATTGAATGATTTTCCAAAAAATATCCCATCAAGGACCTTTTCTGCCAAAGTTTGAAACTCCACGGACTAATTTGCAAATTTCTAAAACTTTTGAGATTTTTCACCAAAGGACTAAATATGACAACTTATGATTTCAAAAGGACCTTTGGTGATAATTTTCCATATTTTGAATGGCCAGGGACTAGTTTTGTCATTTTATGAAAGTTGAGGGACTGAAACTGCCAATTTTGCAAACTTTGTACGTTTTTCAACTGTTTTTACTCTTTTTGCATCTAAAACATATAAAACACAATTTTGGAATATTTTCAGTATTTTGATGCATTTCTGAGTGTTTTTGTATGTTTTGCAGTTCAGATTTGACCAAAAATTATGAGTGTTTGAGCACTCATCAAGGACCATAGGACTTCTGATCACAACTCTCACTATGCATCACTGAATACAGAAGGACTTTAAAAAGAACAAGGTCATCAGTATGCCTCTCCTTCCAAACAAAGCTTAAAGGCAAAGCCTAACCCGCCATGTCCTCACTGTGGGTTCAATGATCATCTTCCTGATGATTGTATGATGAACAAATGTTGTAACATTTGTGGTGACCCCTCCCATGATGACAGAGGACATGACAAAGTTATTCAGGCCAGAAGAGGCATCACCCCAGCACCTCTCAGTCTACTGAGTCTTCATCAACCATCAAACGCAAAACCTGTGGAAGCTCAGTACACTCTACCTCAGACCATGACTCAATAGCTAAATTCAAAAAGTCCATGAGGACTAAACCCACTAGGAGATGGGCTAACAAGAAAAACTAACCTAGTTTACTATTTGCGCAAAAACATACCAGGGATCCTGTTTGGCATCTAGACAGTGGATGCTCAAGGAGTATGACTGGTGTGAAACATTATCTGCACAAATATGTGGAAGAACCAGGACCCAAGGTAGTATTTGGTGATAACTCATCAGCTCCTGTTAGGAATATAAATATTCTAGTTAAAGACTCGGTCACCCCGATTATTGTTTAGCATTATGTAGCTCGTAGAAGTAGTAATCTATTAGTTTAGTTATCATATTATTAGTTTATTTAGCGTAGTATTTGTGGAGGACGGACGAGTCTTTACCTACTGTACACCCGATCCACAGCCCGCAAGAGGGTGTTTTGTAAGTAACTATAAATACCCCTCTCCACATGTGGAGAGGGTTGGAGCTTCTAATCATAAAACCATTTCTCTTTCACTTTTTCTCTCTAGAAATCCCAACTCTCTAACTTCTCTCTAGTTTTCTTCCTTTAATCTAACCATAAACACAAGAACCATACAATCTATTAAAATGTATATCCTACAATTGGTATCAAGAGCCATGGTTTGATCTTTGGGATTGTTTGAACTCGGATTTTAGTTTGGCTTTTATGTTTATGGTGATTGGTTCGAATGGTATTTAAGAAAAAATCCATAGTTTGATTTTGTTGGTGATTGGAATTGATTTATGGTTGTACTTTCTTGATTAGATGTGTGATTTGAACTTGGTTTAGTGTTTAGATTGCTTGTTTCATATGTTTATTGGTAGTCTTGGGCAATTTCGAGGGTTAGTATGAAAGTTTCTTGGTAGAGATTTGTCTCTTGGTAAATGTTCTTGGTAGAGAGTTGTCTCTTAGTAAATGTTCTTGGTAGAGAGTTGTGTATAATTTGGTTAGTATTTCTAGAGATTTGTGGTGTATTGGGTGGTGATTTGTCTTGTTACTATAAAGGGAAAAGAAGAAAAAACGCTAGAAAGTGACAGTTTTGTCCTGTTCTTGGTAGAGAGTTGGTTCCATAGAGTTGGTTCCAGAGAGTTAGTTCTAGCAAGTTGGTTCCAGAGAGTTGGTTCTAGTGAGTTGGTTCCAGAGAGTTGGTTCTAGCGAGTTGGTTCCAGAGAGTTGGTTCTAGAGAGTTGGTTCTAGCAAGTTGGTTCCAGAAAGTTGGTTCCAGAGTTGGTTCTAGCGAGTTGGTTCCAGAGAGTTGGTTCCAGAGAGTTGGTTCTAGCAAGCTATTTCCAGAGAGTTGGTTCTAGCGAGTTGGTTCTAGCGAGTTAGTTCTAGCGATTTGGCATAATTGCAGTTTAACCAAAGTTGACATTTTACGTCAAAACTTCAAACAGCCATAACTTTTGAACCGTAACTTCGTTTTTAGCAAATCAGCTGTCAAAACGACCGGAACAGGCTGAATATTGTGAGGTTTCACTATGAAGTCGTGAAACAAATTTTTCGAGGCCCAAATCACCTCTGGAGTGAAGTTATTGGGTTTTTAAGTTTTCAGACTAAAATTTCACTGTAACAACTTGCATCAACCGAACCAAATCACAACTTAACAACATATAACCTTGTCCGTAAAACGATCAACACGTCTTACACACAACTTTTAATCATTGTACCTATCCAACAATTATCATAGCACATATCAAGCATCATTTCACGGATTACTCTTGCATCATTTCACGGTTTCTTCTTGATTTTGTAAAATCCCACGAAAGAATCTATTTCTCGGTTTAAATCATAGAATTGTAAAATCACGTGCACGTTTACTTCATGTCTACTACTTCAGACTCTGTCATTTCTGAGAGAGAACTTCATCAGCCGCAAAAATTGCTAGATAATGCAAAGGAAAGGTGCATTGAATGTTTTCTACTTCTTCACTCACATCTCAAGGTTCTCTTTGAACGACCTGGATATTTAACAGGATACGAATGTGCATTCGCTTTTGAAAGTGCATTCGCATCACTCTTTGGTTAAGATGTTCAGACATTCACAGTCAAAATGATTATGTATTTAGATCAACTTGAACAACAACTTGACAAAGGAAAATGTCTGAAGGAAGATCCATGGCTGCCTTTTGTGCGATCAACAACCAACTCCAGGTGTTCATTGATTCAGGATTCACTAAGAATTAAATGACTAATAAGTATTTTACTAATTACAAAAGAGTTGAGGTTGACATGTTCAGAGATACACTACTCCAACTTATGAGTAATGTTAAGAAGTACATTGAGGAGAGAGTACAACATGAACTTAAGAATGATGAAAATGTGAATGAATGTAGGGTGCAATAAAGTGATAGTGACGTTGAGTCGGGTAAAGCATTGGATGCAGGAATGGTTATCACTGAATGTAGAGGTATGGAGACAAATAACCTTGACACAAATAGCAGTTCTATGACTCTTGTTACACATGATATGGATGCAGATATCAGACATGTAAATGTACAGGTGTCATGTGCTGAGGTACCTCTAACTTTTCAACAAAATTTATCTCCAAATATACTTAAACAAACTGATCAAGATGCTGAACATGATTATGACAAATGTTCCTTGGCTGAGGCTGAGCCTGGAACTAAGTGTTCCAAATCTAATGATATGGTTGAAAAGAAAATTTATGATGAACTTTCAAACAAATTTTTGCAACTTGAAAAACATTTCATTTCTCTTGAAAATGCAATACAAAATCTGGAAGAAAGTTTACAATCTAACAAACCATGTAAAAACCCATAATTTCCTGTGCTTAGTGAATTTTTTGAATTAAACACTTTGAAAGCTCAACTTCAAGACAAAAGCTCGACTATAGACAATTTGAAAAAGCATATTTCTGTCCTGAATAAGAAAAGTATTTAGTCAAACCTAAACATGACATCGATGTTATTAAATCAGGAAACGTCGAATTAGAACTTTGTGTGGCTGGATTACTTAAGAAAAATGAGACTTTGAAAAGGCATCACATAGACCTAAGAGACTCTATCAAAGAAATCAGGACTAAAACTGTAGAACAAACAACATCTTTGATGGTCAAAATTGATGATCTCAAAGTTCATCTTCAAGATAAGGGTTTCACAATTACAGCATTAATGAACAAGCTAAGAAAAGCAACAGGAAATAGTGTGAACACTAAGTTTGCAAAACCGTCAATCTTGAGGAAACCAGTTTCACAATCGAATAGAAACCAATCAGTTGTTAGACAACCAAATGCGTTCAGATCTGAACGACCAAAATTTTCAAAAACACGATTTGCCTCCCAAGTTGATGCGAAACAAGTTTTGACAAAATCAGTCACTTCCCATAATTTGCCAAAGAAATTTGCTTCTAGTTCTGTTAAACCTCAACATGTACTACTCCTGTTCCCAGCTCCTCTAGGATTAGTTCGAAAATAGTGTCAAAACCGAGCATTAAGATTCAAAACTCTTTTGATATTAATGACTTGTAAAAGAACTATGATCTAGAAAAGGCTAGGAAAAAGGCGCTACTCCATAAGGATGGTATTTTAGGTTCACAACCTCGTATGATCCCTCCTGGTTTATTGAGGAAAATTGCTAAGGTTCAACCTGTTAAGTCTAGGATTTATAGTAAGTCATTGATGAGGCAAAAAATGAACCATTTTTAGGGGGTCATTTAAGCCCGGATTTGAATTTATTTGATCAAATATTGCCCTAAATCGTTCCTTTTGTCATTTTAGGTACTTTTGGAGTAAATTCTGGAAAAGGAAGCATTTTGGACGTTTTTGGAGCATAAAAGTGAAGAAAACGGCAAAGTCTTAATTTTCCTTGCTGGGAACAGTACCTGACGGCATCAAGAGTCCTCATGTGACGGCGTCAAGAGTAAACAAGAGGTGGAAGTGCTGACGATCCAGAGAAATCGTGACGGCGTCAAGCTTGGCCGACATGGTTCAAGATATGGTGACGGCCTAGAACTAAATTACACATGACGACGTCAAATTTGGATCTAGGCAATCCGATCTCATTATGGGCGGCGAGTTGACGGCGTCAGATATTCCTTCTTGACGCCGTCACCCTGTAAAATCTATATATAGTTTTGCAATTTTCATTCATTAGTGTGTAACTTTAGAGGGTATAACTTTGGAGAAACCCTAGCACGAATTTTACTGTTCTTTCAAGGGTTTTTACCCTTTGAAACCTTTCATGTTCAATTGAGATAAGTACTCTTTCAATTCAATCAATATGTCTATGTGTTGCTTGAATATATCTTACACTTGTCTTGAATTCAACATGTTAAGCTAGATCTCTTGTGTGTTTGCTTAGATGTAGTGAAACCTAGATGTTAATTATGGGTTGATTGTTTGTTTATAGTTGTTACGGATGAATGATTTCGATGTTAGGCTTAAGAAAACTGGCAGACTTCCATAGGGTAACATGCTTGAACGTCTTAAGAAACATGAACCAATGCGTACTAGGTTATTATGGTTGTATTTAATGCATGAGCGAATTCTAATGATCCCATGTTAGGAGCTTCTAGCAGGCTCGACATAGGAGTGAAGTAGGAGCTTATAGAGTTGGGGAAGTACGTACGCCACCCCACGAATGGTATTAAGGAATATAACCCGTCATCCACGCAATTGTAACAAATTATCAACCTGTAAAAGATATCTAGGGAGTAATGAAATCTAAGTAAACACAACTCTCCCCATTATTGTTCACACCACTAGTTTAATTAGCTTTATTTTCATTTCTGTTATTTTATTTTGATTGCATCTTAGTTATTGGGTTAGTTGACTAGCAACTAATTCCGCCCACTCTTCCAAAAACCGAGATTTTATTTGCTTTTATAAAAATATAAAAATACAAAAAAGAATTATCCCTCACCTCTAGACCTAGTTTTTAGGCTTTCTAATCCTAGCGACACTATTCCTAAGTTGAACGATCAATCCCTCGGTACTTGTCACTATACTAAACTACAACGATCAGGTAAACTGCCTGGTGGGGGTTGTAAGCTTCTCGAGATCCCTCGAGAGGTAAAGCCTGGTGCGATTCCCACGTATCAAGTTTTTGGCGCCGCAGCCCGGGGAATAGTTATTGTCTAGGTTAGAAATTTTTTTATTAGGTCTACTTGCTAGATTCCTTTCTAGTAAGATTTTATCTTTATTTTTAGGTTTTCTTTAGTCTATCTTATTTCTTTGTTTTCTTTGTTTGTAAACTATCTCGATGGATAACAATAGCATTGATCGTTTGATTCCTGTTATTTGTGTTTTTTGTCGTAGGATTTTCCAAATGCCCGCCCCTATCCCTTTAGTGGAAAATGAGAACCCACCTAACATCTCGCCTAACCATCACTTTGACAATAATTCTGAAATGGAGGAGTCTGACCATGATGATGACCATAGGGCTAGTCCTTTTTACTATTCAGACTCCGATGAGGACCTTGATGATGGTGACGTAATTAATGAGGGTAGGATGGAAGAGGAAGTGGATCCTCTTAGGTATGTCGACCCTAGAACAAGGATTGAGAGTAATAGCTCATTTAATATGCAATTTCCTTGTAAGATTGGGTTTAGGAGCTTTGATGCCTACCTTAACTCATCTCTACCAATGAACTTAATCTCGCGTAGTGAATACAATAAAATCATGGTAGATGAGTTTGAATACAAAGGAGATAATATTATTGCTAGGGCAATGTCATTGCATGTGTTTGTAGGAAGCTTTGTCTATCTTGTTGTGTTCATGGTTATTGAGAATCTAGGAGAATTTATCGATAGTAAGTTGACCCAAGTTGTGTTTGGGAAACCCTTCAAAAAATTAACCAACCTTGATGAAAAACTTATGGAAGGGTTAATTACATTCTCGGATGGGGATGAGGATTTTGTTTACCAAATTCCACGTGCACACCCTAGGTTCAAGGATTTTTCCATGGAGAAGTGTAGTAGGTATCCGCCCCTAGAAATGCTAAGTGAGAATGATAAAAGAAAAGGGCTTAAATATACTCATGAAAAGAATAAAAGGTATTATCGTGGGTGTTTAGAGTTAAGTGATGATTATAAGAAAGATGAGGAGACTATTAGATGGCTCACCCTTGGTTATGTGAGCATAAGCGACACACGATTGCCCATGACCTTAAGTCTAACTACAAGACTCGTAAATAAAGAAAAGCGCTTCTTTTGAGGCAACCCATGGTTTGTGTGATTTTTTATTTGTTTGATTGTTATTTGCTTCTGTATGCATGCTTTATTTTTATTGTTGGTAGATCATGTTTCAAAATAAAATTGTGAAAATACTTCATTTTGTTGTTTGACTTCGTCTTAACTTCATACAAAGGTATTTCGCAAAAGATAAGTGTAAGGGGAAACCCCAAATTTGTTTCTAAGAACGAAATTGATCATGATTCTCCACAATATTAAATGAACATGTGTATTAGTATTTGTTAGAGTCAAATGCTTGTATCGAGTCATAATGACGTTTTGCAGGATTTTCCAGGAAGTAGGACATAAGTTTTTCCAGAAATTTTCCAGAAACTTAACGTAAAGATTTATGCAGATCACTTCTGACGGTGTCATGAGTTAGCTCCTGACGGCGTCATGTGTAAAATTCTGGAAATTTTGCTAGTTTTGTTTTTCTAACGGAGTCTTGAAGTTTTTGTTAATTCTTTAGTTTTATAAACTCCAGGAAATCTGCAAACATTCATTCCACAAGCATTATATCTTACATTGTTTTCTAGGACTTGTTAGTATATATAGATTGCCGCCGATTTTACGCGAGGTTGCCTGGTTTGTTTTCTCAGGTTTAACAGGTTATGTATGACAAGAAGATGATTTATTTTTCTGGAAGGGAAGCTTTGATTGTTCCTTTTCTTGGAGGAAGATTTAACCTTGTTAACACACTATCCACACCGAACGAATCAGAGGAGTATTTGATTTCATTCTTTTACCTATTTCAATTTTACATTCTTTACTTGAACATTGGGGACAATGTCCATCCTAAGTGTAAGGGGAGGGTAAATGATGATACCTTATAGGATACCATTGCACTTGAGTTTGTTTGTTTGATGGTAGGTGTGTAATAAAACTATGAGAAATACTTGTTAGTGTAATTTTAGCGCCAAATTTAATTTTTTTTACAACATTTAGGAGTGAAACTTTAGCCTTAGCAAGCGTTTCATGGATAAGAGTTGTATGACTAGCGCAAAACTGTACTATTCAGAAAAATTTTCCACCCAAATATGTAAGGTTCGGCTTTAGATTTGATAGGAAAAGCATTTACTATTAGTGTTTATGAATGTACCGGTAGCATTTAGATTCTAGAACTTACGTTAGTGATGCATCCCGAGACTGCTAGTGAGACTACATTCATGTAGTAGGATTTACTACATGATAATAGGCATTAGGATCACCCTTGTGTTAAACCCGTATCATAATTACTTGACCATTTAAGTCATATTACTTGGCTAGTTAAGTCAACTAATTTTTCCCACACCTTAGCGTTGTACTCATTTTTAGTACACGAAACCCCTAGGACACCCCTCCGAGCCTATCTTTTCATTTCTAACTTTAAGCATTTTACTTAAAGGAAGAATTTGTTACAACCCACTTAAATGTACACCCAAATCGCCTTAGCCTTCCGTGTATGCACTCATCTTTAGTGCATTATTGTTACATGTTAAACCCTTAGTTAATTATCTAATTGATTACATGGTTGCTAAGTCGAGTCATATCCTTGTACATATTGTTTTGAGACGATTGGGACTCGTGGGTAAAGTCCTTGTGTTATGGAGTAATGGGGAAGAACATCATATTATATTACCCCCATATGTGCGTTAACCTTAAAAGTACTCCAAGTGTTTTGATTATCTTGATTCGAGTCATTAGATTAGTTTATTGTAAAGTATGTAAAAATTCAAGTGTAAGGGGAATGTTCATTCCCTATGATGTATTATTTTGGATGGTAGGGTAAGAGAGTATGAAAAAAAAAATCGAAAAAAGTAAGAAAAAAAATAGAAAAAGAGAAAAGAGAAAAAACATACGGACTACCATCCCGTTTCATTCTATATTTATTTTATGTTTTTGTTATTTTTCATTTATTAGCTTAAGTCGAGTCTAGTCTTGGCTTAGCAACGCCATATTATACATGTAATTAACCAAGATGATTAACTCGCCACCAGTAAAGATTGCCTATATCCAACAAAACCGTGTATTCCATATCCCTACACCTAACGTTATAACCCTTTAAAAGACCTCTTTGATAGTTTATCCTAGGTGCTTACGCCAAGTGGTGGAGGTTTGATCCTTTCCCAAGCCTATGGTAATCTATTTTGCTATGACAGGTAGTGAGAGATGTTTTCCATTTCCATATTGTGATATATACTTTATTACACCCGAGAGATGTGAGTATCTAAACACTATTTGTGAGGTGCTAGTGTATGACCTCCGTGCTTGTCTTTGGTCTTTAGTGGAACGATTATTTGTTGTAATTACTTTTATATTAGTGTTAAATGACCCCTAACTTGTATTTTGATTAGAATAAAAGCGCATTTGCTTGAGGACAAGCAAATCTCTAGTGTAAGGGTATATGATGAGGCAAAAAATGAACCGTTTTTAGGGGGTCATTTAAGCCCGGATTTGAATTTATTTGATCAAATATTGCCCTAAATCATTCCTTTTGTCATTTTAGGTACTTTTAGAGTGAATTCTGGAAAAGGAAGCATTTTGGACTTTTTTGGAGCATAAAAGTGAAGAAAACGGCAAAGTTTTAATTTTCTTGCTGGGAACAGTACCTGACGGCGTCAAGAGTCCTCATATGAAGGCGTCAAGAGTAAACAAGAGGTGGAAGTGGTGACGATCCAGAGAAATCGTGATGGCGTCATGCTTGGCCGTCATGGTTCAAGATATGGTGACGACCTAGAACTAAATTACACATGACGGCGTCAAATCTGGATCTCGGCAATCCGATCTCATTATGGGCGGCGAGTTGACGGCGTCAGATATTCCTTCTTGACGCCGTCACCCTGTAAAATCTATATATAGTTTTGCAATTTTCATTCATTAGTGTGTAACTTTAGAGGGTATAACTTTAGAGAAACCCTAGCACGAATTTTACTGTTCTTTCAAGGGTTTTTACCCTTTGAAACCTTTCATGTTCAATTGAGATAAGTACTCTTTCAATTCAATCAATATATCTATGTGTTGCTTGAATATATCTTACACTAATCTTGAATTCAACATGTTAGGCTAGATCTCTTGTGTGTTTGCTTAGATGTAGTGAAACCTAGATGTTAATTATGGGCTGATTGTTTGTTTATAGTTGTTACGGATGAATGATTTCGATGTTAGGCTTAAGAAAACTAGCAGACTTCCATAGGGTAACATGCTTGAACGTCTTAAGAAACACGAACCAATGCGTACTAGGTTATTATGGTTATATTTAATGCATGAGCGAATTCTAATGATCCCATGTTAGGAGCTTCTAGCAGGCTCGTCATAGGAGTGAAGTAGGAGCTTATAGAGTTGGGGAAGTACGTACGCCACCCCACGAATGATATTAAGGAATATAACCCGTCATCCACGCAATTGTAACAAATTATCAACCTGTAAAAGATATCTAGGGAGTAATGAAATCTAAGTAAACACAACTCTCCCCATTATTGTTCACACCACTAGTTTAATTAGCTTTATTTTCATTTCTGTTATTTTATTTTGATTGCATCTTAGTTATTGAGTTAGTTGACTAGCAACTAATTCCGCCCACTCTTCCAAAAACCGAGATTTTATTTGCTTTTATAAAAATATAAAAATACAAAAAGAATCATCCCTCACCTCCAGACCTAGTTTTTAGGCTTTCTAATCCTAGCGACACTATTCCTAAGTTGAACGATCAATCCCCCGGTACTTTTCACTATACTATACTACAACGATCAGGTACACTGCCTAGTGGGGGTTATAAGCTTCTTGAGATCCCTCGAGAGGTAAAGCCTGGTGCGATTCCCACGTATCAGTCATCTACAATGCATAAGAAGCAAAACAAACCTAAAATTTCTCCTAGGTGGATACCAGTTGCTAAATCTTTTGAGACTAGTAATAACGATAAATTTTCGACTATGCATAAGAAGCTTAACAATCCTAGACCTTTCCATAAGTGGATACCTACTGGTAGAATTTTTAAGGACGTTGGACTTAAGTGGATACCTACCGAAAAGATTCCTACTAATGGCAATACCATTGTTGACTGTAAAACCCTCAAGGGTTTGGATACTGTTGTCACTAACTCATATATATGCAATCAAATTTGTAATGTTAGTGCAGGTAGTCCGTACTCAGTTGCAGGTACATCGATCATTCACTACATGAGAAGACTCAAAGTCTGGAGGCCTAAAGCAAGCATATCTCATGCTTCAGGAGGTGTAGAAAGTCAATGTTGATGTATGTGTGCATATGACGTTTGAACGCAACAGTTCAAGCCTCGTTCTTCAACGACTATGACGTATGTTCACATCAGTTCATACCTCGTTCTTCATCGACTATGACGTTTGAACAAATCAGTTCAAGCCTAGGTCCTCAATGTCAACATGATGGTGTCTGCTAACAACACTTAAGGCCCCGTTTCCTCAAAGAAAAGAAAAGTGTACTCTTGAGTGCACTTTATCTTCTGAAGATGTGAAATGTTCTTGCTTCTGACTATTCTCATCAACAAACTTCATATTTGTTCAACGCTCGTTCAGTCATCAAGTGGATTTCTTTCATCAGATTGTATTATTATTCACTTGATCAAAAATGTCATCCTCATCTACAATTTTTGAGGGGGAGATGTGTGAACAGTGGATCAACCTCTTATGCAATTTTTGAGGGGGAGAAGTGTGAATAAACTACATGTATTTCTATTCACTTTTTCAATCAAAACTGGCATCATCATTTTCAATTTTTGAGGGGGAGAAGTGTGAATAAAACTACATGTTGATTGATGCTTGAAATATCGACTCTTCTCTCCTCCAACACCTAACATTCCACTAACTATGGTTGACTAATTGTGACTACAGAGTTGATTGGGTATAACGTATTTGAGATTGAAGTTGACTTTCACAAAGGCGTGATCTTAGATTATCTTGAAGTCGGGGCTGGTTGGATGAATGACTTTCAACGATAACTTGCTCGTGCTTGAGATTTATGTTGAAGACTTGGTTTATCTAGTTACTAGCAGTCAAGGTGGATGGTTGAAGACCTGGTTAACTATCACTTAAAGGAGTTATGATGTAGCACTCAGTGTCACATACCTATGTCATTGTGGATAATTGCAAGAGGTGGTAATGTCTCATGCTTCGGTTGGGTAGTGAGTACTTAGAGATTTGCTTGGAGCATAAATTCTCTACACCGTTCTTCCAACATTAGTGCAAGCTTAAGTCACAAGAACGGGTAACTCTACTTCTGTTTCAAGTTTGGTATATCGGGTTTTCTCCATACATGGTCATTTACTATTAGCCAGTGGAAGTGAAAAGAGGTTTAATTAGGGGTTGATCTACAGAGAATTGTTATCGACATCTACTCATGAGGCATTGATTTGTATGTTGCTTCCAGTTGATATATTTATGTACACATAGTTATGATGTTTCTGAGGGATCGTCATCATCATAGAGGGAGAAATGTGTACATCGGGGCTTTTATTGAAGAACTGGAAGCATTCTAAGTGAGTTGAAAATATCGACATGACGTTCCCTAAACAAACCCGTGAAGAAGTTACAAATTATCAGTCTATGATCCATTTCCCATTGTGCAAGACAAGATAAGAGACTAAAGACAATTTGGGAAGGATTGAGAGATACTTCTTCAACAAGCATCAAGGTTATTTCAAACGGGTTGTCAGTTTAGGAGGGAGCAAGTACACTAATAGGCTAACTAATTGGGAGGGAGTACTAAACCAATTAGTGAGAGTTTCTGTAGTAGTTGATTCTCACATGATACATTTGAGCTAATTTATTCTTCTCACATGATTTTAAGTATAATGTGTTGCTGATTCTGAGGTATCAAAACCAGCAAGGGGGAAGGAGACATACATCTGAACGCACAACGAGTACACGTGATGAGCTTTATACTTCATCTAAATTGAAGTTATTCTGGGATGACAAATGTCATAACCGCAGAGAAGATCAATGTTTTAACTCGTGGCGTTAGGTGTATTATTCCAACTACGTGGGGGAAGTTGTCTCTTGATACTTGGGGAATGTATTACTTCAGCTTTCAGTAGGAAGAACTAAGAGAAGAATATTTGGAGCGTGAGATGATATTGCTTATCGACATCTTCATACAAGCTGATATGACTTATGGCAAAGTGCTTCTGGTTAATGCTTCATGTACACAATGTTATGTTGATTCCGATGAGATCGCAACCATCAGGGGAGAGATATGTGTACATCAGAAATGCACAACAGGTTCACGTGATCGAGCTTAATTAGTTATTCCAGGATTTGATATCCACAGAGATGATCAGTGCTTCAACCTGTTACTTTGGTGTTATCGTTTCAACTTGTAGTGGGTACATGTGCACAATATGGACTGAGTTGTTATATGTAAGATAACTGGAATTAGTAAAATGAAGATGTTGATATCTTCATCCCCTGAATAGACAAACCGCTCAAAATCGAAGATCAATGTTGACATCGGGGACGCTCAACAGGGTCATGTGATCGGGCTTAATTAGTTATTCCAGGATTGATAAATTTCTGAGATGGTCAGTGTTTCACCTAGTTACCTCGGTGCTATCATTTTCTTTGGGTCTTTGAGCTTCATACAATGAGACTTTTTGCATCACTTCAACTGCTTGGGGAAGTAGTCTCAAGAAGATGATTGTCGGTTTGGGGGGAAGCTACAAAGCTTCACATTGAGAAGGCTCAAGTTCCGATGATTATTCAGGAGCCTCGAAAGCTTTGGTGGTGAAAGTTTAAGAAGTTATTGACTACTGATTTCTACAACAGAACGTATCCTTATTTCGGTATTCACATCTTCATCTTCTTAAATTGAATTATATACTTTGTACATATCTTATACCAAAATATAAATAGAAAATTATAAAACATATAAAAACCATAAAAATCGGAAAAACAAGAAAACACCAAAAATAGTTCCTCTAGGTACGTCTTCGGTTTATCGATAACATTTACGGTCCTAGAAATGTCATTCAATAAGACACGAGACTTTAAAGGAAGCTCGTGCAGAAGTTAAACTAAACGGTTAAAACATGTCATACGGTTTGCTATTACTTCAGATAGCAACCCATTCTTCAAAATGAGGAAAGCACGTCGCCAAAAAGACGGTTGTTCCTGTCAACGGGTGATTAACTTCTCCCAGGCATGGATTACTTCATATCCATGTTTCATCGACTTGATGTACGTTTCATTGCATTATTTCTTGTATAAGAAGAGAAGTCTTCTTTTTATCGCAAGTACTTTTCCTTGTATGATACTTCGGGAAAGTATTTGTACCAAACTTGGTGGTACCATGTAATTTTTTTAAATCAATCATTCTTGAATTTTTCATAAAATTTATTACTCAATCAATGACAACAACTTTTTCAAAAATTAAATGGGTCATTGATTGAGGGGGAGAGTGATTTCAAAATTGTATGTATCATCAAAACTCACCACTTTGTACCTATCAAGCAGCTTTCAAATTGTGATGGTTATGTGTCAATACATGAATTTTTCATGAGTTTTTCATTGAACTCCAAATCATTTATAAACTCATCATTTTTGACACATAACTGTCCCCCTTATAGATTGAGGGGGAGATCAACAATGTTCCACTTATCAGAAAAGATTAAACCAGACCACATTTTCTCCCAAAAGTTTTCTAACTATTTAAATCAATTGAGATCCAAAATCTCAAAAAACTTGAAATTTTTTATCGGGGGAGAGAATGTGACTTAAATAAGAAATCTGATAAAATGTGATCTTTTGTACTCAAGAATAGGCTCCCTCATATGTGCTAAACTCTTTCATAATACCGATGCACATATTAAGGGGGAGCAAATGACGTTCGTGGAAAGATATCAAAAGATCAACCATCTTATTTAATGCATGGAGTTATAAGGATGGTAAGGTTAGGTATTAAATCCCATGATTCACCATAACCGGAGGGATCTACCTAGGGATAATCCTCTAATTAGAATAGAAGTCCTTAGGTAAGATGAAAAAAGTAGAAAAGTGAGAAAGGGAAGAGTGCCGACTGAGATAGAGCTAGGATTGGAACTAACCCAACAAGGTTCTAGTAATGAAGTCTCGGTAAGCACTGAAGGGGTTGAAGAATGAAAAAGAAATATAATGAGAAAGGGTGAAAAGAAATAGCCCTCCATATACTCAACGTTAGGGCAGAAACCGGGTTCAACTCATATGCTACTGGTTGTTGCTAAGGCAACACCGGTATTGAAGACAAGACGTCATGGACCCAGTGACGGACTGCACCAAACTTCCTAGCCACTCAAGTTCTCTTAAAAGAACTTGTTCCATTCTCACGGGGAACCCTGCATAAACTATCGACCGCTCATTGCGAGCTATGTTGATATTGAAATAGGAGACAGCTCTCTAGTCTTAGGTTGTGGAATCAAAACTCACTATTGAGTCTAGAGCCAAGAGATCATCCATAAATCTCATTAGGACACACTTCCAATATGCTTACTGTTTCATATACCGTGGAAAGTAAGATAATATATTAAGAGTCCTACGCATTGCCCTTCTAGTATTTCCATAACATCTAAGTGATATGCAATTATTCACAATAACGATGGAAATCCTTCTAGAGTGGACATCATACAAGCTCTTGGTAGGTGACATGTGAGATCCATCATGGATCGAACTAGTGACAACTGGAAAGAAACAATAGGGCAATTCACATTTGGATCAAACTTGTTCCAAGAAATGGATTGACGAATGCTTTTGTAAAAACCTTTCAATGTGCTCACCAACTAATTTCGAGCACATTGATTGTGAAAATTTTCAAAAAAAAGTTTTTATGAAAGAAATGTGATTCAATGTGTAAAACTCTCGGCGTGTCACATAAAAATGTTTATCCAATGACACGCGAGTGATTTATCTATATAAATTTCTCATCAATAAGTGAATATAAATTCACCGATTCACTCTATCATGCTGTCTGCTTTGAGACGTTCTGACATGAGAACATGCTTAGTATGATGATTCTGAAGTGAATTCTTTGGAAGATTCAGTACTACTAGATGGAAATTTCTGTCAAGGAGAATTCTTCTTTAAAGAAATTTCTACCTGATCGTAGGTCGGTCCTCATGGATTCGAAGGTTAATCCAACCACCTAGAGCGAGTGACAAAGCCATATTCGCTCTATGAATTTATTGCTAACTGTTTTATTTCAGATATTCATATAAAGATGGCGATGGTGGTTCCTAATTCCAGCTGAATCGTGTCAATCCACACCTCATGCTTACACAACCAACTCATTATCGATGAAGATCATGAATGAAGAGAGACTTACCAACAATGCTTCAGCAACTCTGATGCAAAGTCTCCTAATCAAGAAGAGTGTGAGCATGATGGTCCTATAGTCACTACATCACACGAAGGCGATACAACTAAGGATGAGCTTGGAGATTTACAGTGGCTGATGATCTCAAGGAATGCTCAAAGATCACACATACCAATGGAACATTAATCACAAGATAATTGTTTGAAGTACAAAGTGTGCTGAATATGAAGAATCAAAAGACTACGAGCTACAAGATTTCAAGAATGCTAGAATTTAGGATTTATTTTCTGGGGTGACCTCCCTTAGGGGGAGATTGTTAGGAATATAAATATTCTAGTTAAAGACTCAGTCACCCTGATTATTTTTTAGCATTATGTAGCTCATAGAAGTAGTAATCTTTTAGTTTAGTTATCGCAGTATTAGTTTATTTAGCGTAGTATTTGTGGAGGACGGACGGGTCTTTACCCACTGTGCACCCGATCCACAGCCCGCAAGAGGGCGTTTTGTAAGTAACAATAAATACCCCTATCTACATGTGGAGAGGGTTGGAGCTTCTAATCATACAACCATTTCTCTTTCACTTTTTCTCTCTAGAAATCCCTAATCTCTAACTTCTGTCTAGTTTTCTTCCTTTAATCTAAACATAAACACAAGAACCATACAAGCTATTATTATGTATATCCTACAACTCCAACTGAAGGTTATGGTTTAGTAAACTTCAATGGTCTTAAGTACAATCTTATCAGTGTAAGTCAACTATGTGATGCAAAATACATAGTTCAGTTTAATGACAAGAGAGGAACCATCTTCAATGCCAACAAGGAAGTTGTGTTGATTGCTCCCAGGAGGGATGATGTCTATGTCCTACACATGTCAACCCTTGCTCAAAATGGGACTTGCCTCTTCACTAAGGCAAGTGAGACAATAACCTGGCTCTGGCATAGAAGACTCTCTCATCTAAACTTCAAATCTATCAACAACCTGGCCAAACAGAACAAGGTTCTTGGCCTTCCATCCCTGGTGTATACAAAAGACAAGCCATGTTCTGCTTGTGAGAAAGGTAAACACCACAGGGCATCATTCAAAACCAAACAAACCACCTCCATCAAAAGTTGCCTTCATCTCCTTCACACGGACCTCTTTGGACCTGTCAGTCCAATGTCTATTAACCATGAGAAATATACTATGGTGATAGTGGATGAATACTCAAGAAACACTTAGGTTTACTTTCTGACGAAAAAGAGTCAGGCAGCTTGTACAATCATGTCTTTTGTCAAGAACATTGAGAATCAAAATGATATCAAGGTTAAGCAGATTAGAACTGACAATGGTATTGAATTCAGAAACCATGACCTTGAGTGTTTTTATGATAAGAAATGAATTTCTCAGAACTTCTCTCCTCCTTATACTCTTGAACAAAATGGAGTAGCTGAAAGGAAGAATAGGACACTCATTGAGGCAGCTAGGACAATGTTAAATGGCTCAGTCCTTTCAAAACACTTTTGGACTGAGGCAGTCAGAATAGCCTGCTATACTCAAAATAGGTCCATCATTGTGAAAAGACACAATAAGACTCCCTATGAGATATTCAAGGGAAGAATCCCTGACATCAGCTACTTTCATGTATTTAGGTGTCCTGTGTTTATTCATAACCACAAGGATCACTTAGGTAAATTTGATGCCAAAGCTGATGATAGATACTTCCTTGGATACTCTCTTATCCCCAAAGCCTTCAGGGTGTTCAACACTAGGAGACAGCAAACTGAGGAAACTTTTCACATAACTGTTGATGAGAGTATTGAATCCATCAAGTTCTCAAATTATTCAGTTTCGGAAATTGGTATTGATGACTCATCTAGGTATCCTCTTGATGAGTATCATCCTGAGAACAATCCCTCAACTCAATACCAAGCTGATCCAAATATCTCATACTACATCATTCCTCACAATCTACCTCAACCAACCGTTAGTGAGTTTATTGAAACTCAACAAGTCTCCAATAAGACTACTCCCACTGAACTAATTGTTCAAGAACCCTTTGATCAAATTGACAATACTGAGGTCACTGAAGATCAAAATCTTGAAGCACCTCATGCTCCAGTGATTAAACCCACTCCTCCAACAAATCAGGCTTCTTCAAGCTCTAACTCCTATCCTAGACCTCAGGATAGCTGGACTAAGTCCAAAACAATTGAGCTTGTGAACATCATTGGTGAGCCCACTGAAGGCATGCTTACCAGAAGCATGGCTGCTAAACTCAAGGCAGCCTCAGCCAATGTATGTCTCTCTGTAGATTTTCTCTCTGACATAGAGCCTAAGAATGTCAAAGAAGCCCTGACATATGAAAGTTGGGTTCAAGTCATGAGAGATGAATTGGAACAATTTGACAAAAACAATGTCATGACCCTAGTTGAATGCCCCTAGGGTGTTTTAGTCATAGGAGTGAAATGGGTCTTCAAAAACAAGACTGATTAGTGTGGTACAGTCATAGAAAACAAGGCAAGACTTGTTGCTAAAGGATATAATCAACAAGAAGGTATTGATTATGAGGAAACATTTGCACCTATTGCTAGAATGGAAGCCATCAGGATCTTCCTAGCTTGTGGAAAACTAGAAGGGGGGTTGAATAGTTTACCGTTTAAAAACTTTAAAATTGTTGTATCAAATGTCCATTTTTAGCTTGTTCTAATATAAAAGATGTTACTTGTAGTTTATGACTAACATCACTTAAAACATGTTATCACACAAGTACAATCAACAAGTCACAACACAAACAATTACATAATGCAAACATTAAAGTAAGGCAATAAGTAAAAGGAAAGTGCAAACCGAACATGAGGATTTATAGTGGTTCGGTCACGGATCTCCTCTCCGCCCTACTCCACTCCTCGAGTACCCAACTCGAGAGTTATTTCACTAGATCAACAACCTCCCTTTTCGGCCGAGAAAACCTTACAATCGTCGCTTACACTTTTACCGACACTAAGCTAGATGTCGAGTTCTTTTACAAGGGTACAACCACTCCCATTCTTCGCTTACACTTTTACCGACACTAAGCTAGATGTCGAGTTCTTTTACATGGGTACAACTACTCCCGTTCATCGCTTACACTTTTACCGACACTAAGCTAGATGTCGAGTTCTTTACCAAGGGTACAACCACTCCCTCTATGTTTTGTGCCCCAACATAAAAACCTTGTGTTTTATGGCACAAACACATAAACCATCTAATCTATATTGTTATGATACAATGATGATCCAAGACATAAAAGTCTAATGGATATGCATGCCTAAGCTACGTGAACTTCTTGAATAAGAAGTCTTCAACCATTGAGGATGTCAAGTGCCCTTGAATCTTCATATGTTGGAATGGTTTAATGAATGATGACTTCAAGATCTTGTAACCTTCTTGGTGGATCATGAAGTATGATATGCTTACAACAAAGATGAATGTTAGAAGCATTATGATCATTATGGAATGGGTGATTAATGTATGTTTCTACATTGTTTGCTACTGATCCAGATATGGGTTTTATGGTAGAGAGAAACTATGTGTGAAGTCATCAACCCAATTAGAAAACCATGGGTTGCTATTTATAGCCAAAGGTTTCAGCAGACCCACTGATCTGGCGGAATCCTTTTGAGGGTTCCGCCCCCTATGCCCGAAGGTTCCGCCCCTTATGCCCGAAGGTTCCGCCAGAACTTGGACATACTACTTTTTGCATTAACTTTCTATACCCAACAATGTCAGATAAAGTTATTTCATGCATTGACTCAATGTGGAATACTTCCAAAATGTATAAGAGATTTATGGATGGTCAGACACATAAACTTTCCATAAATGCACATGATGTGATATATATATATATATATATATATATATATATATATATATATATATATATATATATATATATATATATATATATTCTATTTTAAGGCTAAGAAATATATATGAAAGTAAACTTGTAAAAAGTATATATTACCTAAGTAATGTTGTTATAGTAAGTTAATGAGTTACTAAAAAATGTTTGATTCCTAATGTTATCACATTTTTATCATTTGTAAAACTTACTAATATTACTTTAACACCTAAAGTGACACTTACACCTAAAGTGCACTTTGACACCTAAAATACTTAAAGACCCAAAAAGTATTTTATTCATTCTAAATAGTTGGTCAAGGGGTTTGATCATAATGGTATATAATAAACATGTACGAACCGGTGTTGTAGCATACGATGACTCGAGACGTTGAGAGGTGTTGAATGTTTGTTGAGACAAAGTATGATTACAAGTAACTTGTACATTTTACGTTATGTATCAAGTTATACGTTTGTCATCAATCAAAACAAACGAGACTGTATAGATCAAATATCGTAATATTTGCACTAACAATCTCCCCCTTTTTGATGATGACAAAATATGTAAACGTGATAGAACGCAAAATGTAAAAGGCTACTTGTGTCCGTATAACTTACTTGTATCCGCAACACCTTCTACATTTCCTTCTCCGTTTACACTCTTCTCCCCCTTTTGTCGAAACAAAAAGGAGTGTGTCGTTGGAGTTAACTTAGGTTCTCCCCGAAATGGCGAGCTTGCATCATCCCTAGTGAAGTTAATTCTTCAACTCCAATTTCCTAAGGTTGTTTCGTCCCTTAGGTTGTTAGCGGATCCATGGATCAAATTAAGTTCCTTTACCTACATCAAGGTTAGTGTTGTGCAACATAAAAATTATACGAAAAATGCATGATGAATAAAAATCATTTTGGACTATGTTGACTTATCTCCTTCTTTTTGTCGAAACACAAAGGTGCGTCAAAGAATGAGAATAAAGAAAAATGCGTGCATGCTTTCCCTAGATTGTAGCTCCCCCTTGATCAATACTCCCCTTTGCTTGGGTCCCAACGTATATGACACAAGAAATAAGAAAGCTACAAAAATAAAGGTTAGTGCATGATTAGCTCCCCCTTGATCAATACTCCCCGCTGTTAGGGTACCAACGTATGTGATGCAAGGATGAAGAACCCTACAAAATAAAGGTTAGCATAAGACAATAATTTTCCTATGCTTGACGGAAGCTCCCCTTGTTAAAGGGCGTCAATATGAACCTACAAAAAAAATTAGTATAGTGAAAGTTTTGTCTTTAGAAAAGCATGTCCTCTACAACAACGTGTATAGACGATGCAATATGAGTGCTTGATGGATATCCCTCCTATGTCAAGAAGCACCTAAAATGAAAGAAGGAAAATATTCGATGCAAACATCATCCTTAGATGATAATGCTATATACGATCTAGCGTATATAATGGTAAACCTACAATGAAAGAGTTAGTGAAATATATTTCATCTCAAAGAAAAGTAAGATGTAAATATATAAATGATATAAGCGACTCAAAGTAGAGAACCATGAAACCAAAAAAAAAATCTCATGAGGTGTATGCTTCAAAAAAGAAATTCAATCATAAGAAAAACGTGAATATAATATGATAGGAACCTACTAAGCAAAGCCTAGAAGGAAGACATGAGGTTGAAATGCTTAAAGAGGATGGTGCTAATGGTGTTAGAGAAAATGCGAATATGAGAAAAATATAGAAATTTCTGCAGGTCTGGCGGCACCAAACGAATACACGGGCGGAACCCTGGTTTTGGTTCCGCCTGGTCCGCTGGGCCAAAACTGGGACTACCCATAAATTACACGGGCGGAACCCAAAATTTGGTTCCGCCATATCCGCTAGACTGCAAATTCTTAACAGACCAGGTTTTCGACGGTCGAAATGATTTTCTAATTTCAAAATTTTTCCTAAAACAGAAGCACACTATTAAATCTGATTGGGAAATGACAAAGAGGCAAGTAAAAACACGCGTATCGATAGAGTTTGAATGAGGGCTAACGATTTTCATTATACTTTAGAAAGAGTATAGAAAATTTGACAACAT
Source organism: Artemisia argyi (assembly GCA_030686995.1). Lineage (NCBI taxonomy): Eukaryota > Viridiplantae > Streptophyta > Magnoliopsida > Asterales > Asteraceae > Artemisia > Artemisia argyi. The sequence continues at coordinate 88,084,895 of CM060703.1, forward strand.
CACAAGATTAATAGGAATAGGTTTTACACTAATCCATGGTGGTGATGATTAGTGAAAGAGTTGATGAAGGTGGTGGTTATAATGAATGAATTTAGAAACTCATATGTATAGCAAATGCTATGACGAATGAGGATATGAACTTATGAAATCTAAGATTCACAACTTAAAAGGATAAAAGAAAATGTGAATGGGCATTGATATTCAATGACGGCTATGGGTTATAATTTGATCGATTAGGATTGACGCTAATGAAAACAAAATACGTTTAGAAGTAGTGACCTATTTCGAACGACAATGGATGAAAGAGTGCTAACATGGTTTAGTCCTACATGACCTTTAATGACATTATCATCTACCAAAGATGATGTATCATGCCACAATGTATGCTTGAATGGGTTCAAAAAGAAGTGAAGACAATAGGCACCTAGGAACAAGAATACCATATGAAAAGAGTAAAAAAAATGCCCAATACCTATATGAGGATGGGAATGACATCATATGATGCGAGAGTGTTGGTTAGACCAACGTGTTGAGAAAGTGTTGGGAATGATGGGTTTGATTAATATATCGTTTGCGCTGACAATGACGTGCATGATATGTGTCGAGGAAGAAGAGGATGAGATCCTAAGATGGTGTTCTTGAAAATGAGGTTTTGAAGTCCTAGTTTTGAGAGAAGAATCCTAGACTCCATTTTGTTTAGTTTTTGGTTGTGGAAGTGAAGAACTTTGTCAGACACATGATGTGTTTTTCACTTGATGAGATATTGGGGGTGAAAGAGGCTTGAACTTATTAAAAAGAGAAACGGTCAAAGGCTTAAAGCACTTGTGTTTTTTTGAACCAAATTTAACTAAATGGAGTGTACCTATATGTTGGTATTTTAGGATGTAAGATACATGAGTAGATGTTCTTTAAATACAATTTGACACAATACAAATATGTGGATGAATTTCTCTCCTCCTCAATAGGTGGACATCCAACATATTGTCTAGTGCATTGTATAAAGAATGATGATGAAGTGTTTAGGAGGTTGTAGGTTAATGAAAACTATGAGCTTGGTAATGTTTTTGTGGATGTTGGTTAGCATACAAAGAACTTTATCCTTAAAGTCATGTAGCTCTTCTCTATCAATGCGAGATGATCGTATGATGAGGCATGTGGTTTTCTCAAAGGAGATGGAAAGAATTACAATATTGGTATGGAGGTGACAATGAGTGATCTTGAGGATTGAGGTTAGGAGACTCTTTGTGAATGTGGGTAATCATTAATGGATGATTGGGAATCATGGAATTTTGAGGTGTTTTGTTGGTTGACGACTGAAGGTGAATGTGTGAAATGAGGTGATAATGACTTGACAACACTTGAAGCTTGGATATCTTCTTTGTGTTCTTCACTTGCTAGAAAGTGGAAAAGACGCATTTCATAATGAAATTCACTTGACTTTTGACTACATAGACAACTATGACAATGAGTGTATGGATATAACAGTTGCCCTTTGTTTCAAAGAGCGACACAAGGGTGAATATAAGTTTATGTATCATGAAATATGGTTTACCCTTAGTGGGTTAGGTTTTAGTGGGGATGACACACTTGTTTGATTACATGGTGGAATCTTCTTGTGAAGATGACTAGGTGTATGATATTGACTCTTGGTTTCTTTGAGAGGATGGAAATGGTGGATGACTCGATATTGGTAGAACAAAGGATAACTCAGTTTTTCAGGTCACATTGGTGGTTTAAGGTTTGAGTGATGAAAGGTTATGAGAGTGATTTGATCATCAAAGACCAAGAGATGTGTTAGTGTTTGAAAATGGAATATGTTAAGAACATTCTTAAGAAAGCTCTTTGGGACAAGAATCTAAGTGAAATTACCAACTTCAATAGATCTTGTGTATGCTCTAGAGATGTGTAGGATTAACCATGGATGTGCACAAGGTTTGAACTAGATTATGAGAAAGGTTTGGTTATGATGAACGGTTAAAAGAAAATAGACACATATGGTGTCTTTCAATAAGTAAGATTATCACGTGGAATAAATTCACCATGCTTACGAAAACAAGAATGACGAGATGATGAGGAGGCTCTAGATCCTAGAACTTGCAAATATTGATTTAAGATCATTAACCCAATGGGGTATAATGAAATCTCATGTAACACAACCGTTCATGTTCAATGAGAGAATGACGCATAGGATATACAATATCCTTTTAATGATGAAAACTTGTCGCATGATTTCTTAGGAATAATGACTTTCAAGACATCATGTTTTACTTAAATGAAGATATGAAGCCAAAGTGTTTGTGAGGCTTATGGGCTGAGATATATCACAAGTTGAATGTGATGAGATGATGGTGAAAGAACAAGTGAACTTAAGTGCTAAATGTTTAAGGGTGAAAACCTATTGACACTTGTTTTTGTTCCTATTGATTGGAAAGTACTATGATGAGTGTTCAAGTTGTGATGAGTGTTTTGACAAACATTGTTAAAATCCTTGGGTGTTGATTTTCGGATATGAAATTTAATGACTATGGTAGTAAGTCAAGTTTACTTGAATATTTCGAACGAAATACTTAAGTTGTCAATCCTACTTAGTTGAGATTGGATAGCATAAAAGGATAGCAAGACTCGATAATACATCTATAACTTAAGAGTAAGTTATGACTCGATGTAAATCCTTATCCTCTTGAAGGATGACACATTATTTTTATGTTTACGAAGTGAGGTAACATATGTAGATACAAGACAATATCTATAGTCATAAGTTGGACTTGTGATTTCGATATTGTATGTAATCTTTGCAAATAACGAGTCCGGATTGGTTAGGAAGTTGTCAATTTACAAATCAAGCTAATGAATGAGTAAAGGACGAAAGAATGCAGTGAGTGTGTATAGTGATCACAAATACTCAATGGTTCGAGTATTGCAAGGAACAAGTTTCCGGATTCCTTCATCTAAGGAGAAAGGTATCTTGGATTATTCTTGTGGAGTTTGAAAGTATTATTATAGATGATTATCTTATAGGTGCAGGTAAGATGTCCTAATCCTAATATGAGTGAACATTAGTGAGAAGAATCCTAGTGATGAAAGTGAGTGATCTTGAGTGAGGGATTTAAATTAGAATTAAAAAAGTAGTCTGCAGGACTGGCGAAACCCTAACACATCAAGGGCGGAACCCTTTTGAGGGTTCCGTATGATCCATTGGGTCAAATTATGGAGTACCCAGAAATTACACTGGCGGAACCCTATATTTGGTTCCGCCAGTTCCGCCAGGGGGCAAAAAGTAGACAGTCCAGATTTTTGGGGGTCGAGACGATTTCCAATTTTTCTGAAAACACCTAAAACATAAAATTTATACCATATCTGATTAGAAAATGCAAAGATTAGATATAGAAACGTTCTAACCGTTAGACTTTGACCAGGGGCTAGCGAATTTCACTATACTTAGTGAAATATCCAAAACATGAAAATTTGACAACATCCCAAATGTTGTCTACCTGCATATCCGTTAGTACAAGACAATGTACAGAGATAACCAAAGATCCTAGAAGTACATATATCCATGAAACACATTGTTTAACTACCAAATAGTTCAAATTTCAAGTAGTGCCAAACACTCCTTAACAATGGACATTTATTGACTCCCGAAACTCGTTCAAGTATCCTAATAATACTTGGAACATATGCACCTAATTAGATGTGATAGATTAAAACCAAAAACACATATTCTAACACATGTTAGCATATAGATTAAGCCGAGGATTATGAGCTTACCATAAATAGAAATTAAGCCAAACATGGAAAATTGATTACAACAAAGTGTTATCATCCAAACATGTCACAAAATGCTAAAAATGTGTATTTCGCATAGCGAAAATGTGTAGGACTTACTAGATTTGTTAGTAAATCTATAATACACCTATTTTAACATCATTACTTCTTATGTGACTTATCTAAACATTTACGGAGGTTATTTTTCAACTTAATTTATAGTTAACCCAAACACTCCTTTTAAAACCATATTTTACGTACATTAACTCTAACCACATAATTTGACACTTACAACTTTTTAAGAAAAGTTTTATTTTATTTTTCAAGGACTCCTTCAAGCTTGTATACAAAGTAATATTTAACCACAAAATTTCTAAGTATACTTAATGAAACATTTTTCATATTATATTCCGCTTCAATGGTAATTTGATACATGGATCGTGCTCCATTTTAAAAACCATTTGTTTTGAAAATAAGAGCTACGAAGCTCTGATGCCAATTGTCAAAAACTAGACGGGGCGTTGAATAATTTACCGTTTAAAAACTTTAAACTTGTTGTATCAAATGTCCATTTTTAGCTTGTTCTAATATAAAAGATGTTACTTGTAGTTTATGACTAACATCACTTAAAACATGTTATCACACAAGTACAATCAACAAGTCACAACACAAACAATAACATAATGCAAACATTAAAGTAAGGCAATAAGTAAAAGGAAAGTGCAAACCGAACACGAGGATTTATAGTGGTTCGGTCACGGATCTCCTCTCCGCCCTACTCCACTCCTCAAGTACCCAACTCGAGAGTTACTTCACTAGATCAGCAACCTCCCTTTTCGGTGGAGAAAACCTTACAATCGTCGCTTACACTTTTACCGACACTAAGCTAGATGTCGAGTTCTTTTACATGGGTACAACCACTCCCGTTCGTCGCTTTCACTTTTACCGACACTAAGCTAGATGTCGAGTTCTTTTACATGGGTACAACCACTCTCGTTCGTCGCTTACACTTTTACCGACACTAAGCTAGATGTCGAGTTCTTTACCAAGGGTACAACCTCTCCCTCTATGTTTTGTGGCCCAACATAAAAACCTTGTGTTTTATGGCACAAACACATAAACCATCTAATCTATATTGTTATGATACAATGATGATCCAAGACATAAAAGTCTAATGGATATGCATGCCGAATCTACATGAACTTCTTGAATAAGAAGTCTTCAACCATTGAGGATGTCAAGTGCCCTTGAATCTTCATATGTTGGAATGCTTTAATGAATGATGACTTCAAGATCTTGTAACCTTCTTGGTGGATCATGAAGTATGATATGCTTACAACAAAGATGAATGTTAGAAGCATTATGATCATTATGGAATGGGTGATTAATGTATGTTTCTACATTGTTTGCTACTGATCCAGATATGGGTTTTATGGTAGAGAGAAACTATGTGTGAAGTCATCAACCCAACTAGAAAACCATGGGTTGCTATTTATAGCCAAAGGTTTCAGCAGACCCACTGATCCGGCGGAACCCTTTTGAGGGTTCCGCCCGCTATGCTCGAAGGTTCCGCCCCTTATGCCCGAAGGTTCCGCCAGAACTTGGACATACTAATTTTTGCAATAAGTTTCTATACCCAACAATGTCACATCAAGTTATTTCATGCATTGACTCAATGTGGAATACTTCCAAAATGTGTAAGAGATTTATGGATGGTCAAACACATAAACTTTCCATAAATGCACATGATGTGATGTATATATATATATATATATATATATATATATATATATATATATATATATATATATATATATTTCTATTTTCAGGTTAAGAAATATGTATGAAGTAAACTTGTAAAAAGTATATATTACCTAAGTAATGTTGTTATAGTAAGTTAATGAGTTACTAAAAAATGTTTGATTCCTAATATTATCACATTTTTATCATTTGTAAAACTTACTAATATTACTTTAACACCTAAAGTGACACTTACACCTAAAGTGCAATTTGACACCTAAAATACTTAAAGACCCAAAAAGTATTTTATTCATTCTAAATGGTTGGTCAAGGGGTTTGATCCTAATGCTACATAACAAACATGTACGAACCTGTGTTGTAGCATACGATGACTCGAGACGTTGAGAGGTGTTGAATGTTTGTTGAGACAAAGTATGATTACAAGTAACTTGTACATTTTACGTTATGTATCAAGTTATACGTTTGTCATCAATCAAAACAAACGAGACTGTATAAATCAAATATCGTAATATTTGCACTAACATAGCCTATGCTACATACATGAACTTTAAAGTTTACCAAATGGATGTTAAAAGTGCCTTCCTGAATGGAAACATTAAAGAAGATGTTTATGTGCAACAACCTCCTGGTTTTGAAAGTAGTGAATTTCCTAATCATGTCTGCAAGCTTAACAAGGCCCTTTATGGACTAAAACAAGCACCCAGGGCATGGTATGAAACTCTTTCAGCCTTCCTGATTAAAAACAAGTTTGTTAGAGGAAGGATTGACAACACCCTGTTCATCTATAAAACAAAAAGTGAGGTCATCCTTGTCCAAGTATATGTTGATGACATCATTTTTGGCTCAACAAGTTACAAACTTTGCAAACAGTTTGAAAAACTGATGACCACTATGTTAGAAATGAGCATGATGGGAGAACTCACTTATTTTCTTGGACTTCAAATCAAACAGACTGACAAAGGCATATCCATTTGTCAAGAAAAATACATTAGGAATCTATTGAAGAAGTATAAGCTCACTGACTGCTCTTCAGTAAAGACTCCTATGGTTCCCCCAAACAACCTTGGAACTGATCTCACTGGTAAATCACTAAATCAAATCCCATACCGAGGAATGATAGGATCTCTGATGTACCTACTTGCCTCAAGGCCTGATATCCAATTCTCAGTCTATCTATGTGCTAGATATCAGTCTGATCCAAAAGAGTCTCATCTCACTGCTGTCAAGAGAATCATCAGATACTTGAAGGGTACACCAAACCTTGGTTTGTATTACCTAAAGTATTCAGGGTTTGATCTCAAAGGATACACTGATGATGAGGCGAAAAATGAACCACTTTTAGGGGGTCATTTAAGCCCGGAATTGAATTTATTTGATCAAATATTGCCCTAAATCGTTCCTTTTGTGATTTTAGGTACTTTGGGAGTAAATTCTGGAAAAGGAAGCAATTCGGACGTTTTTGGAGCATAAAAGTGAAGAAAACGGCAAAGTCTTAATTTTCCATGCTGAGAACAGTACCTGACGGCGTCAAGAGGAAGATCCTAACGTCGTCAAGAGTAAAAACCATGATGACCCAGTGCAAACCTGAAGGCGTCACAACATGGGTGTCAAGAGTTAAATTGGTGACGGCCTGCATAAGGGGAATACATGACGGCGTCAGACCCAGATCTAGGCAGTCCGAGGAACTATTTGGCGGCGAGATGACAGCGTCCTACATTTGTTCTTGACGCCGTCACCTATCAAAATCTATATATAGTTTTCTATTTTTCATTCATAAAAGGGGAACTTGTGTGGAGAAACTAGGGCCGAACTTTGTAAACCCTAGGTCATATTTTACAGTGTTTTCAAGGGTTTTCATCCCTTGAATCCTTTCATGTTCTATTGAGATAAGTCTTCTCTTAATTCAATCAATATGTCTATGTGTTGGTTGATTATATCTTATGCTTGTCTTAATTTCAACATGCTAGGCTAGATCTATCTTGTGTTTGCTTGGATCTAATGAAACCTAGATGTTAATTATGTGTTGATTACTTGTTTATGGTTGTATTGGATGAATAATTTCAATGTTAGGCTTAAGAAAAGTGGCAGATCTCCATTGTGTAACATGCTTGAACGTCTTAGGAAACATGAACCGATGTGTACTAGGTTTTATTGGTTGTATTTAATGCATGAGCAAATTCTAGTGATCCCATGTTAGGAGCTTCTTAGCCGGCTCGACATAGGAGTGAAGTAGGCGCTCATAGGATTGGGGAAGTAAGTACGCCACCCCATGAATGGTATTAAGGAATACAATCCGTCATCCACGCAACTATAACAAGTAATTAACGTGTAAAAGATATCTAGGGAGTAGTGAAGTCTAAGTAAACACAATTCTCCCACATATTGCTCACAACTTTAGTTTAATTTAGTTTATTTTCATTTTTAGTATTTTATTTTGACTGCATCTTAGTATTGGGTTAGTTGATTAGCAACTAATTCCGCCAAACTCCTTCAAACCCGAGATTTTTATTTGCTTTCTAAAAAATATAAAAAGTACAAAAAGAATCATCCCTCATCTCTAGAACTAGTCTTTAGGTTTTCTAATCCTAGCGACACTATTCCTAGCTGAACGATCAATCCCCCGGTACTTGTCATTATACTATACTACATCGATCAGGTACACTTGCTGGTGGGGGTTGTAAGCTTCTCGAGATCCCTCGAGAGGTAAAGCCTGGTGCAATCCCTACGCATAAACTGACTCAGACTATGCAGGCTGCAATATAAATAGAAAAAGCACCTCAGTGTCCTGTCAATTCCTTTGTGGAAAACTTGTGTGTTGGAGTACAAAGAAGCAATAGTAAGTGGCCATGTCCTCAGCTGAAGCTGAATATGTGGCTGATGCAGGGTGTTGTGCAAATGTACTTTGGATGAAGAGCCAACTGAGTGACTATGGCATTTAGTACAAGATGGTACCCATAGTTTGTGATAACACAAGTTCCATAGCCATCTCCAACAACCTTGTACCTCATCAAAGAACTAAACACATCGACATAAGATATCACTTCATCAGGGACCACATCATGAATGGAGAGAATGAATTACATTTCATCCCCACTGAATATCAGTTAGCTGATATCTTTACTAAACCCTTGGATGAACCCACTTTCACCAGACTGGAAGCAGAATTGGGCATGTTGGACATTGAATCAGGCACCTGATTAAATTTGTTCCAACATGATGTAATCTTTCCATGGTCCCTGAACTCACCCCTTCTGAGTGATGTAACAATTATTTTACTCACTGATCATCTATTCCTGAACATCAACTCACTGAATGATAAGTCATTCAGGGGGTTCAAGACACTAAATGGCATTGAATACTCAAACTAAATGCTCTAAGTACTTAGTTAGTAAATGTCCTAGGTTGGTAACTGAATTTCTATTAGAAATAGGAATATATGTTACTTATCCCTCTAGCATCCATGTCTTAGGCCCCCACACTTCCCTCACGAATCCCACTAAGCATTAAATGCTTCCACTCACATATAATATCTCTTGATATTTTATGTGGTGACATCACTCTGCAAAAGTACCTTTTGCAGAGCCGCGCAACTGTTCATCTGAACATGTTGCAAAAATTGGGGTTGATGGGAAATGTGGCATTTAATGTGGATATCAAACCACATTTTATAACACCCAATCAAATCAATTCACAAACGTTTGGTATCCACAACATTTGCAACCCTAATTCCAACCCCTATAAATACCCCCACAAAGAAAAACAGACACACGCTTTCATTATTTAGAAAAACTCTTGCAAAACTTTTTCTCAAAACTTTGTGTGTTCTATCTTGTGACCAAAACCCTCTGTTTCAAAACTAGACCTATTCTCTAAAAATGGCTTCTTCCCAAGCTATCACATACGCTCCAAATGTGGAATACCAAATGGAGAGCGTGGATCTTACCAAGAACAATGTGATGGGGAATTTTGCCTACCCTGAAGGGTTCCCTGATTACAGGGATCTGGTGAAATACCTCTAAAAATGTTTTCTCTCCACCGCATTCACACAACCCCGCTCTCTCATTTATCATGATTTTTTTAGGGAATTCTGGTGTACAGCAGTGGTGGAAAACCCTTATGCACCAAAGGCTGCAACCATAAGGTTCTCAATGAAGAATGGGACTAATTCCCTGACTCTCACCTAGAAAACCTTTATCAAAGCCACTGGCCTTGATTACACTAAGACCTTTGCTGACCTACCCAAGGATGAGGATGTGAAAGCAATTCTGCTGGAACTAGGGCCATATGATAAGAATCACCCTGATGTGACCCCAAGGGCTCTTCTATCCAAAGCCCTTATCATCAAAACCTAGTTCCCTGCCCCTTGGAGGATCCTGATTACTTTTGTCATTCAGGTCCATGGGGGAAACAAATCCTCCACTGAGCAACTAAACACTACTCAAGCAATAATAGTGTATTGTCTCCTGGAGGGTATAAAAATTGACCTTGGAGAACTCATCTTCAGGGACCTCATTGCTAAGCTGGGTGGGAAGTCTAGGAAAAAACTCATGTCTTACCCTAGATTCATTTCCAGCGCCCTGCAAGACTTGTTTGGGTCTGAGTATATTAAGCCTGATGGCGTGGGCTTTGAGCCTGAGGTCTTACATAAGATTAACTACTCTCGCGACCCCATTGAGGTTACACCTGTCGCCCTGACAACATACATGCTGACTGCTATCCTGGATGAGAACAAAATTTCACCCGTTCCTTCTCCTTCCAAGAAGGTGAAAAGGAAGAACGGACAGGGGTCTAGGAAGGTGGTCAAACCCGGATCACTCGCCACTGGAACTTCTGTCTCAAAGCCTGGCAAAATGGAGCAACCATAGTCCTTGACTGCTAGCACCCTCAACATTATAGTCGCTTCACTGACCCCAAAACAACCGCCAACGGAGGATACTGAGAAATCACACTCAGTGTCCTCGGGCAAACCCATTCCCAAAGGCTCTGTTGACATACACAAGTTAGTGGAGTCAGAATCAACTCAACTTCCACATCCTACTAAAGGTTGTGGAAAACTCTGTGAACCTCACAGAGCTACTTAACCTGATGAAGTCCTCCAATCTTCAGGCTCTCAGTACCTCAGTGGAATCTGTCAAGTCCTCTCTCACTGCCCTGGAACAATCTGTGGCAGCTTAGTCTCAGGCTTCAACCTCTATGGCCTGGAATCTTGGTTCTCGGATGACAGTGATTGAAGGTGCTCAGGCATCTCTTGAAGCTAAAGTCTCTACCATTCAACAGGACACGTTTGACATCAAGTCCATGATGACTGAGATTTATCAAGCCTTAAAGGGTACCACTCCCTCAGCATCAGTCAGACCTCCAACTCTTGCCATCACCTTGGCTCTGGCAACAGTTGAGGGGGAGGGATTACTGATGCTCCTTCCACTAAAGCACCAAAATCCTCAGAAAGTCAACCTATGGCTACTAATGTTGCTTCAAGAGGAAAACCCTCTCACACTGATGGGGAGCATGTCACTCAGGCCACTCCCATCTCCTTATATCAGCCTCATGAAGCAATAGTTTCCTCAACACACCAGTAGGATAAAGGCAAAAGCATTCTCACAACAACTGAGCCTGAAATTTTGTTGGTTCCTGCTTCCTCCCTTGTCAGGCGAGACCCTGATGAGCCCATCACGGTTCCATATGAAATTAATGAAGTGGTATATCAACTCACTGAAGCACAAATACATACTCATATGGAAAGGGATGAGCAGCTAAGGAAAGTAGCTGTGATAGAAAGAATGAGCAAGCCTGCTCTTATAAAGATTTTACATGAGGAAGCTGAGAAAATTGGGTTGGATACAAAGGCACTAGCTGGTAGGCAAGCTGGTGCAGCCTTCAAGAAAGCTCAGGAAGAGGAATGGCGTACTCTTTACAAAGTAAAAGAAGAAAAGCTGGGGAAGGATGCTCAGGTCAGGAAAGACAGGATTGAAAGGTTTACCTGGGTGATGAAAGAAAGACTGAGACCAGAACCTATCACTGACATTCAGATTCATCGCAACACCAATCCTGCTGTTGTCACTATTTTTAGGGGACCTGGCAAAAGAATACTTGATGTTCATAAACCATTCAAGTTTTTTAAATTTGGCATCACTAAACTGGATGAGCTTCTACCTATCATAGCCAAGAAGCAAAATGTAGTGGTCCTTGAACTTCTAAAGTCACTAAAGCTGAGGTACGATAGTCAGAAGAAAATGCCTGAAGTACTTGATATCCCCTCTCTTCTTCCAGCTTCATCAACTCAGGCTGCTCCCCCAAAGATCTCCAAAAGAAAAAGGAAGCCAGTTGAAATGGAGCCTGAGATCAAGGTTGTGGAAAACTAGAAGGGGGGTTGAATAGTTTTACGTCTTTTTACTTAGTTATAAAAATTAGTTTTAGAGTTTTGCTTAGCTTTTAAAAACTTAGATTCGAAAATATGTGATCTCAAGTCTTGTACAATATAAACAATTAATACTACACAAAGTATAATAATGATAAGTAATGAAATAAGTAAGAGATGGAAAGATCGAACCGGGAGACAAGAGATTTATAATGGTTCGGCTACAAGGACACCTTCCTTGCCCTACTCCACTCCCCGACCACCTAACTCGAGAGTTTTCTTCACTATATCAACAAGCTCCCTTATGGCGGAGAAAACCTTACACACCAATAAACACACCAATCTACACACCACTTTTCACACCACAACTTCGTCACACCTAAGTCACACCTTCTACACAACTTCTTCAAATCTATCTACTTCACAACTAACTACTACACACCTATCTTCTTCACACCAATCTAATACCTAGCTTATCTTCTTCACACCAAGCTACTAACTAATCACACAATCAATATCTAACACAACTATCTACAATCAAATATTCACAACAATCTTCACAAAGAATAATGTAAATGATCTTTGATGATACACCAACAACTTGAATGTGGAGATCACAACAAGTTGTAATACTTCTTGTCTTGAGGGATAGAAGTATTCTTCTCTTGCACTTGAGAGGATGAAGGTTGGATAACTTTGAAACAAAGAATTTATACACTTATGATCAAAGGATAAAAGAATGGAGATTTGGATCTAGATCAGAAAGTTTAGTAGTGCAAAAGGTGAGGAAAAAAGTCAGGTTTAAGGTGGTATTTATAGGCAACAAAATCTGACAGAGGAGCGTGGCCGGTCCCCTTAAATCATGGACGGCCCCCTTAAAATTAAGGGGACCGCCCTTTATAATTAAGGGGGCCGCCCAGCTGAAACGGCCAGATTCTTTGTCTTTTAGTGGGGAAAGTTTATTTGGTGAAAAACTAACTGATTTTGATTAAAAATTTGAATTCATATATTTAGTATGAATAAAACATTTTTCTTAATTACCAAAAGTGTTTTTCAAAAATATATAATATGTTTATATAATTAAATAAACTTTGCATTAGTTAATTAAATACCCCTTTGATCATAAAATGCACTAAACACTTTGTTTATTCATACCTTAAGTGATTTGGATGTAAAGAGAAATATTAATCACTAAATACTTGTTTATGTCACAAGTTTTAGTTCTATGAGTTTATATTTTGTGATAATTAAAACATAGAGGTATTGATAATGTGTTTAATAATGTTTGTAGGCATTATTTATGTCAACAATCTCCCCCTTTTTGATTATTACAAAACCTTAAACTTAATATATCTAAAACTTGTTTTTAGACAAGTATTATAGAGTTTACATTTCTCTTCTCCCCCTTTTTGTATAATTAAAAAGGTTAAGCCGAGTAAGCTTCGCGAGGGAAGTTTAAACGGGTAGAATGCTCCCCATTGATGTATGCTCCCCCTCATTTGAGAGCACCAAAGGAACTAGCAATGGAGATCTTTGCTACAAAAATATTTGAAGAGAGCAAGATACACATATATGCAAGCCAACAATTATGCAACTAAACATAGATTCATTCAAGCATTATAAAAATGATAAGCATTACAACATTCGATATGCTTGAAGCATATTGATAAAAATAACACAAAAGAAAAGACATAGTCCTATATTGTCTAAGAGAGCACTTGGACTTGCTTGCAACCCATGGTTGATTGTTTTATTTGCTTGAAGAGAAACATAAGCATAAAGCTTAGATGTTTGATTGAGAGGGATATGGAGTGGAGTGTGGAGCGGAAGAAGTGGATCTCACGATGTTGTATCGTGTTAAGGGTGGTATTAGATGATTACGAGTGAGAAGATATTCAATCCAATAAATATCTTCACTCAAGTAGAGGATTTGTTTTTGAAGGAATATGCAACAAGGGAAAAAGTGAGTGTGGTTTGTAACTTGATCCAAGTTGAAAGAGTGGGGAAGGGAATTTGCATAGGGTGATGATGGAGGTTGCCCTTTGTTGCGTTGTGCAAGATGCATAGCAAGGAGATCACTAAGATCATGGATTTGGTTTATTTCATCACGGAACTTTTGTTTTTCCGTGGCAATGTGGAGGGAATCATAGGTTTGGTATGGATGAGTTGGGTTTGTGTAGTTGGAATTGTAGTTTGATGGTTGATCAAACTTGTATGGATCATTATAAGTGGTTGGAAGTTGAGAGGTGTAGTTTGGCTTGAAGGAAGATGGTTGGCCAATGTTGTATGGTTTGTAAAGAGGATCAAATGAATGATCTTGTTGGTTTGATGCAAAGTTTGGGAAGTAAGAAGTTGGGGGTGTGGAATGACTTCCAACTTCATTTATGATGATGGATTTGTTTCGAGGGCTTTTTCTTCGCCAAACGGGTTTTTCCGTCATCCTTGCTAGCCTTGAGGCTTTTGATTTTGGTTTGTTTGGAGAGTTCATGATGGGATGAATGGAGAGTGTTGAGGATTGGGGATATTTATAGTGTGAGATTTGTGTGTTTAAGGAGGGATAAGGTTTGTTTGGGGGATTAGGACAAAATGTATTGGTGAAAAATGGGAAATGTAGGTTGAAATGGGCTAAAAAGCAGAAAAGATTCTGTAAACCCGACCATCAGATGGCCGGTCCCCTTAATTAGGGGGCGGTCCCCTTAATGATTAAGGGGGCCGCCTTACAGAATTAAGGGGGCCGCCCATCTGGTGATTTCCAGGTTGCCAGAATTAGGTTTTTGGCAGAAAATTTGCAGAAAGGTTATGTGTTTGGATTAGAATTCAAGCAAGTTCAATTCTCTTAGGCAATATAGAGTCTAATCTAATCAAGATATAGCATGCATGCAAAAACACATAAACACAAGAGCAAATAATCAACATATAATAAGCAAGAGAAAGCAAATAAAGGTAAGCACAATTAAGCTTCCTAAGGCATCTATCTTAGATTAAAGGCAAGGATAATTAGTGAGTGAATAACTAATGATGGATCAAGATGACATCATTATTAATGAATTTGTCCTAGTGAGTGTCTATATGCAACAAATGTGGAGTTGTGATTGTTTCGACTCCTAGAAGCAAAAAGAAATAATGATCCTAAGAAACAATCCAAATAATCTCCTTGAATCAATTTTTGCTCGATCATGAATGTCAAAGACATATATTAGGTTATATATCTTGACAGTTTATGTGAGAATTTATGCATGATTTTGAAATAGAATGTTTTTAGGATTAGTCAACAATGCAAGGAAAATGATTTTCATGGGGTTCCTAGATTGTAAGAATAATTTTTAGAGAAAATTGATTGAGTTTTACAAAATGGTTTATGCAAAGAAAATAGCTTTTCTCAATCTTTAGTTTTGTGCGAAATAGATTCCTAGACTCAGAATAGGTGAAGTGGAAGAAAAATGAATTTCATGCAAGTATAAATTTGAAATGATTCAATATAATTTAGTCAACTTGTTCCATCATTCCTAATCCTAAACACAAGTGGTTGAATAATTCACGCTTAAGGGGTTTTGTGAATATATCCGCAATGTTGTCTTCCGATGCAACCTTTTCTATAGATATATTTCCTTTTTGTACATTATCCCTAAGAAAATGGTGACGTATTTCTATGTGTTTAGTCCTAGAGTGTTGCACCGGATTTTTACTTAAATCTATCGCACCTTTGTTATCGCACATAATGGGGACATTTTCTAACCTAATGTGATAGTCTACGAGAGTTTGTTTCATCCATAGTGCTTGTTGACATGCCTTTTCGGCGCTTACATATTCGGCTTCGGTGGTAGAAATAGCAAGAGCGGTTTGCTTCTTCAAAAACCAAGACGTTAGACAACATCCCATAAACGTGCAAATACCGCTAGTGCTCTTTCTATCTACGTAGTCTCCCGCATGATCCGAATCCGCATAGACAATGGTTTTTATGCCGGATTCCTTAGGATACCATAATCCTAAGTGTATAGTGCCTTTAACGTATCAGAAGATACGCTTAACTGCTTCTAGGTGAGAGGTTTTGGGATCCTCTTGAAAACGGGCACAAAGGCAGACACTAAACATGATGTCGGGTCTACTTGCCGTCAAGTATAGTAAACTACCTATCATTCCTCTATACTTGGTGTTATCTACGGACTCACCTTCATCATCCTTTGTGAGCTTTACCTCCATAGACATGGGAGTTTTCATGGGTTTTGAGTCTTCTAGGCCAAACTTCTTAAGCATTTCCTTAATGTACTTAGATTGGTTAAAAAATATTCCATCTTCTAATTGTTTTATTTGTAATCCTAGGAAGAAGTTAAGTTCACCCATCATACTCATCTCAAACTCATCATGCATGATTTTGGCAAATTCATCACACATGTCTTGACAAGTCGATCCAAATATAATGTCACCAACATATATTTGGACAATGATGAGATTTGGGTCTTTCCTTTTAGTGAAAAGAGTGTTATCTACCATTCCCATGGAATAATCATGTTTAATAAGATAAGCTTTTAATCGATCATACCAAGCTTTGGGAGCTTGTTTGAGTCCATACAAAGCTTTCTTTAACTTATAAACATAATCAGGTTTTGTGAAGTCAATGAATCCTGGAGGTTGTGCCACATATACCTCCTCATTGATAAAACCGTTAAGGAATGCACTTTTCACATCCATTTGGAATAACTTAAAATCTAGAGCGCAAGCATAGGCAAGTAATATCCTAATCGATTCTAGTCTAGCTACGGGGGCATAAGTTTCGTCATAATCAATTCCTTCTTGTTGATTATAACCTTGGGCAACTAACCTAGCTTTATTCCTAGTAACTATTCCATTCTCGTCTAACTTATTCCTATATACCCATTTGGTTCCTATGATGGTCATATCCTTTGGATTTGGGACTAATTCCCAAACATCATTTACCTTAAATTGATTTAATTCTTCTTGCATAGCTATAACCCAACTTTCATCCTTTAAAGCCTCGCTAATATTCTTAGGTTCTATTGCTGAGAGGAAACAAAAGAAATTATTTTTATCTTGGGCTTGTGACCTAAGGGTTCTTTGGTTAAGATGTCCTATTATATTATCTAATGGATGAGATCTAGATTCTTTAATATTAACAGTTTCGTTATTTTCTAAGTGAATGTCTTCATTATCATTTCCTATGGGTTTTGTTTTACTAACCTCAATAGCTTCATCTTCGATTAAATCATCATCTTATAAAGGTAATGTTTTAGGAGGTGGTGGTGTTTCATCAAATGTTACATTTAGTGATTCCTCTACTTTCATGGAGTGATTGTTAAGTATTATATATGCTTTGCTATTTTGTGAGTAACCTAAAAATATTCCTTCATATGATTTTGGATCAAACTTAGTGAGATAGTCCTTAGTGTTTAAAATATAGCATTTACTTCCAAATACCTTAAAGTAGCTTAAGTTTGGTTTTCTACCTCTTAATAACTCATAAGGAGTTTTTCCTAGAATTCTTCTAATTGATACCCTATTTAAAATATAAGTTGATGTATCTACGGCGTGACACCAAAATTTTTGTGGGATGGATTGTTCATTTAACATAGTTCTACTCATTTCTTGTAGTGACCTATTTTTTCTTTCTACTACGCCATTTGATTGAGGAGTACAAGGAGCGGATGGACCAAAAATATCCATATGTAATAATTCTAGACATCTAGTAGTGGATACTATATTCTTGGCTTTGTGACTAGCATGAGCTTGTTTTCCAATTTTACATGCATCACAAAAATGCTTGTCATATTTTAGATTAGGCAAATTTCTAACTAATTCCTTAGAGGCCAAAGATTGTATTTGTTGCATATTAGCATGTCCTAATCTCCTATGCCATAGTGTAGAGTTTTCATCTAGGGTCGTTAGGCATATCCTATCCTCAGGTTTGTTTCCTAGTTTCATAACATATATGCCACCTATTCTAATTCCTCTACCTATAATTTTTCCATCCTTAACTATTTCGCTATCATCTTCGGTAAATGTGACTCTACATTTATTATCACATATTTGTCCTACACTAAGCAAGTTATATGTTAATTTGTCTACATGCTCTACATTTTCAATAGTAAGTGAGTCTTGAGAGATCGTACCTTTGCCAATGATTTTTCCACGTAAGTCACTACCGAAAATAACGTTACCTCCATTGTATGCCTTGTATGTAGAAAATAGATTGCGATTCCCCGTCATGTGCCTCAAACATCCACTATCTTTGATCCATTCGTCAGGTTCCAAGTCAATTCCTAAACATATTTCGTCGGTTTCTTTTACCATAAAACACTTTTCGTCTCTTGGCTTTTCAACTTCTTCTTTGTCACTATCACTCCATGTTCCACTAACAAAAGCACCTTGACTTTCGTAACCCGGTGGCTTTAGACATTCGCCAACAAGATGATTTGGACTTCCACATCTAAAGCATTTTCTCTTCCCGTAGTTGTCACTTCTATTCGTTTGGAATGCTTTTCTTTCGTCTCGTGATGATCTAGTGAATCTTCCTCGTCTCTTGAAGAACTTCTTGAATTCTCTTACGGCCATTGCATATTCTTCGTCTTCACTTTCGTCACTTGAATCATCATCATCACTAGGTTCCTTTTTGGCTTTTAGAGCAATGGATTTGGTTTGTTCTTTCTTGACTTTGACCGTTTCCGAATCTCTTCTTATGATTTCTTCATGAACCTTCAAGTTGCCAATTAGTTCATCTAGTGATAATGTCATCAAGTTCTTTGATTCTTCGATTACCGTGACCTTAGCTCGCCATTTTGGATGCAATGCCCTAAGAAATTTCCTAACACAATTTTTACTAGAAAATGTCTCATCAAGTGCTTTTAAACTTGTGATGATAGTGTTAAACTTAGCAAAAGCATTATCAATTGATTCCTCTTCCGGAATCGTAAATTGTTCATATTGTTGTACAAGAAGATCTATTTTATTATCTTTGACTTGGCTATTACCTTGGTGAGTGATTAGTAAAGAATCCCAAATTTCTTTGGCGGTTTTGCACATAAAAATTCTTTCATATTCTTTGCGTGGTAACGCATTATAAATTACCATTTTAGCCTCATTATTTTTTGCTAATTTCTTTTTCAAATCATCATTTTGTTTTTCAAAAGATACAATTTCATTCATTTTAGTTTCAACATTATATTGAATAGGAGGAAAATCACCAAAAGTAATAATATGCCAAAGATCAAGATCTTTTGATTTAACATACGTTTCGAATCTATTTTTCCAATATAAAAATCCATCACTTTCAAAGAGTGGTGGTCTTTGCATAGATTGCCCTTCTAAATATTTTTCAGATTCCATAGATCGTTACAAGTTTTAAAATACAATATATTTTAAAAATCTTGCTAGACGTGGCTCTTGATACCAATTGTGGAAAACTAGAAGGGGGGTTGAATAATTTTACGTCTTTTTACTTAATTATAAAAATTAGTTTTAGAGTTTTGCTTAGCTTTTAAAAACGTAGATTCGAAAATATGTGATCTTAAGTCTTGTACAATTTAAACAATTAATACTACACAAAGTATAATAATGATAAGTAATGAAATAAGTAAGAGATGGAAAGATCGAACCGGGAGACAAGAGATTTATAGTGGTTCGGCTACAAGGACACCTTCCTTGCCCTACTCCACTCCCCCAGCACCTAACTCGAGAGTTTTCTTCACTATATCAACAAGCTCCCTTATGGCGGAGAAAACCTTACACACCAATAAACACACCAATCTACACACCAATCTACACACCACTTTTCACACCACAACTTCGTCACACCTAAGTCACACCTTCTACACAACTTCTTCAAATCTATCTACTTCACAACTAACTACTACACACCTATCTTCTTCACACCAATCTAATACCTAGCTTATCTTCTTCACACCAAGCTACTAACTAATCACACAATCAATATCTAACACAACTATCTACAATCAAATATTCACAACAATCTTCACAAAGAATAATGTAAATGATCTTTGATGATACACCAACAACTTGGATGTGGAGATCACAACAAGTTGTAATACTTCTTGTCTTGAGGGATAGAAGTATTCTTCTCTTGGACTTGAGAGGATGAAGGTTGGATCACTTTGAAACAAAGAATTTATACACTTATGATCAAAGGATAAAAGAATGGAGATTTGGATCTAGATCAGAAAGTTTAGTAGTGCAAAAGGTGAGGAAAAAATTCAGGTTTAAGGTGGTATTTATAGGCAACAGAATTTGACAGAGGAGCGTGGCCGGTCCCCTTAAATCATGGCCGGCCCCCTTAAAATTAAGGGGACCGCCCTTTATTATTTAGGGGGCCGCCCAGCTGAAACGGCCAGATTCTTTGTCTTTTAGTGGGAAAAGTTTATTTGGTGAAAAACTAACTGATTTTGGTTAAAAATTTGAATTCATATATTTAGTATGAATAAAACATTTTTCTTAATTACCAAAAGTGTTTTTCAAAAATATAAAATGTGTTTATATAATTAAATAAACTTTGCATTAGTTAATTAAATACCCCTTTGATCATAAAATGCACTAAACACTTTGTTTATTCATACATTAAGTGATTTGGATGTAAAGAGAAATATTAATCACTAAATACTTGTTTATGTCACAAGTTTTAGTTCTATGAGTTTATATTTTGTGATAATTAAAACATAGAGGTATTGATAACATGTTTAATAATGTTTGTAGGCATTATTTATGTCAACAAAGGTCCCTGATTTAGACTGTGATAGGTAACTTCCCAAAGGAATCAACTTCATGAACAAAGTGGTCCTTGAGGAACCTGAAAGAGGCCTTTGCTTCGCTGATGAATATGGGAACCCTGCCTTCCAAAGATGGTCTGACATGGATAGGGCTGGGATCAAGGTAATGCTTAGATATCTCATGATGGTGTCTCCCATTAAGAGTGCTTAAAATGTAAGGTTCTACCTGGACCTGAAAGCTATGATTGAGGAACATCTTGACAAGCAGGTACTAAGATCAAAGAGAGTAAAGCTTGAAGCCCTTGGTTACAAACTAGACATCTAAATATGCAACAACTATCTTTGTTTGTGTTTTGTAATTTTTCTTAGGATCTATAATAGCTATTAATGAACATTGAAGTTTTTTTTAAGTTATCAGTGTACTATTTAAATTACATTAACACTCAGTGAGAGATGAAGACTCCTACTCACTCACACTGAACCATGAAACAGTTAGGCTATTTGTACATCCAAATAGGGGGAGACTGTTGGGTCACTGAATTCCCCAAGCTTCCCCTAAGTAGGATTTGAACATAAAATAACCTAAGTGTTTAATATCCGTAAACACTATTAAGTCACTAAGTGAACAGTTGCTCAGTGAGTCAATTTCAGGATGCTTAGAACGAGCCTAAGATGAAAGGTTCTCCATTCAGTGCGGCGAAACTCAGTGAGTGGCATCTAAGCCAAAGAAGAAGGTGACGGGTTCAGTGAGGATGACAATAACTCACTCAACCCCCAAGACTCCTCAACAACTATTGATGTACTAAAGACTGAAGAATGGGCAGGACAAAGCGGGAAACATTTGAAACTATGAGTGGGTGTCCCTATCAACCTGAAGTCAAACTTTCCCCGAAAGGCATAATGTCAGGATGGTGTCATCATTGTGCTTCAAAAAGACACATTGTCCTTTACCGAATGTAGTCCTTTGTAACAGAGACAAAATATTTAAGTATTTTGTCTCTACTAGCTTAGGTCATCAATTTGTCTTTAACAGTAAAGTTGTAATTTACTTGTGTATAAATACGTAGTATAAGTGAGGAGTAAAAGTTGACAAGTTTGTGCATTTAATGCTTAGACATTCACAAACAACTTTTACTCCTCCAAAGAATAACACAGTTCCTGAGATAGCTCAGTAGGACCTTTAGTTGTCACTCAAACATAGTTTGAGTTTAGAGAGGAGTCATACCATACTTGTCATTTCAATCCCAAGTGTTATTCCACAAACACTTGGGTATAATTCTTTGATTAACTTCTAATAAGAATTAAATGTTGAAAATATTGTGTATCTTATCTTTACATTTTATTTGTTGTTAATCATTTACATCTTTGTTCAAAGTCATGGAACTTGGTTAGTTTAACTCATTAGGTACTATTAACCTTGTTAAAGGGACCAACATTTATGCCACCTGATGACGCTGGTACACAATAAAAAGGCCATCGGTAGATGACACACCAATGATTAGACGTTTATTCCAACTCATTATCATATTGATTAACAGAACACTCTCCCTCACTATCAAACCAACACGAAAGTTACGCCTTTTTCCGACTAACCTGCTACTATATGTTAACATTTTAATTTTGATTTCTAGAAAAGGTCAAAATAAAAATGAATAACAACCTCCAAGATACCTGTCGACTAAGTCATTTTAGAATTAGTTTAGTATCTGACGTCTGCACATTGTGAAAGATGATCAAGAAACCTCGGTCTGTTTGGGTGTCAAGCAATATCAAGTCATTGTATTGGAGTCAAATGTGTATACAGATCTTTAAGAGCCTGTAAAAAATACATAAGAATGTCAGTTTACGTGACAGGTCGAATATGAATATATAAACTTGAAATAGCCAAAGTCCAAAGATTGATGCACAATAGTCGACCTCAAATCCTAAATCCAAACACCCCTATATCTTATATTAAGTAATTATACCTGTTGATGTTTATTTTCAGCAAAATCATATGATCACTAAAATTCAGACCGGCTTCGTTAGCCATCTTTTGGAGCTGCGATCATATAAAAAAATATCATAAACACCTTTCACACATTCCAACAATTTAAGTTTAGAGCAATTAAAAAAAGTTTATATCAATAATTATCTTCTGCAGATCCGTCAACATATTTTTTTTCAATTTTATTAATGCCAATCATGGTACTGTAACCCATTACATGACATTTCAAACCACTATCCCACAAATTAATCACATGAGCACGAAATTCCTACTACTTGCATAATACAACGGGATTGGGCAATATATGATGGTAAAACCGTAAAATATGCACAACAGAGTGTTCACATATTTAAATTTTACCTTGCTAATAAAATATCGTTTTAGCCGTTTTGCTATGTTTAGTCACTCTTAACATACTCAAAATAAAGGCTTATGCATTATCTTAAAACAGCTAAGGGAGTATTTGGGATTGCTTATTAAAAGTCACCCACGCTTTATAGTTACTCTCTTCTTTTTTCCTATTTATAGTATTTCAATTAACTGTATATATTTCTTTCTTTTCTTGAAAACTCACAAACATACACTTTATAGTTACTCTCTACTGCATCTCAATGTGAGTTATTGCCCAGTATACAGTTTGTTTCTATATCACAATAGAACTCATGTAACTTCTTATTGTCTAGTTTTTAGTAGGTTTGAAGCTAATTAGTCGAAAGTTTCAATTGTAAAAAGGTTTAAAACTTTATTCCTTATTTTTTTTACTTATATTCTATGCAGACTTGAACTAACCGTTTTTTTATCAAAACTATTGAAAGGAATGCATGATCGACTGTCGAACGCCATAAAAATTAGAAAAATAAGCAAAAACTATCTGATATTGAAACTTTTGAAAATTAAAATGCTAGCGGAGTATTACCATAAAAATCAGATTTTTCAAACTTAATCCCTTATATTTCTATGAGCATGCTTAGGAATCAGTTTAAATATTACCATAAAACTTTATTCCTTCTTTTTTTACTTTCCCTAAATATTTCAATTCTAAGCTAATCCCAATTGTCATTATTCTAACAGAAATAAGCTACTCCCGATTGTAACAGAAAAAGAGTGTTCAGAGTTATTCGATGTGCAATAGTGCTTACATCACAAATAAGCTAATCCCGATTGTAACAGACATCATACCTGTATTTGTACGGTTTGACTTTCAAAGCTGTTGTGACTGTAGAGTACCAGGTAATTTGTCATTGTTGTAATTCTGCCCTAGTTTTACACACACATACAATGGAGAAAATTTTGTTTTGATTGAAACGGAAATATTAAAAGCCGGTCTCCAAATACTGTCACCCATCTTTCCAAACCAAGAATGACAGAGGCAAAATATCTAAGCATATTAAGGATATGTTAAGCACATTGCTATCCAGAACTTATAGTATAAGCATGAAACATGTAAGTTCTAAGATCACACAACCAATAAAGGAAATTGATGAGGCGAAAAGTGTTACGCTTTTAGGGGGTCATTTAAGCCCTAAGTCGTGATTATTTGATTAAATATTGCCTCAAATCGTTCCTTTTGTCATTTAGGTACTTTGGAGAAGAATTTTGGAAAAGGAAGCATTTTGGACGTTTTTGGAGCGAAAAGTGAAGAAAACGGCAAAGTCTCCAAAATCAAGCTGGAAATAGTACCTGACGGCATCAGGTTTAATGGTGACAGCGTTATGTGTTGGCAAATAGGTGGATATGAAGTTTACACGAGACGCGCCAGAATGTTTTTGGGACTTAAAGAGTGACGGCGTCACGCTTTGGGACGCCTAGGCCGTCAAGAGTAATTTACAAGGTGACGGCCAAGTGATGATTAACAAGTGATGGCGTCTAATCTGGATCTAGGAAATCCGAGGAGAGTATTGGCGGCTAGTTGACGGCGTCACATGTACAATGTGACGCCGTCAGATTGTATTTCTCTATATATAGTTTTCTAATTTTCATTCATTAGAGAGAGAACTTTTGGAGGAACTTTACCACAAACCCTAGGTCGAATTTTCACCTTCTTATAAGGGTTTCAAACTCTTCTTTCATCCATGTTTGATTAAAGATAAGTATTCCAATAATCATTCAATATATCTATGTGTTGTTTGATTCTATCTTATGCTTGTCTTTTCTTTAACATGCTAGGCTAGGTTTTTTTGTGTTTGCTTAGATGTAATGAAACATAGCTATTGATTGTTGGTTGATTGTTTGTTATTAGTTGTTGTGGATGAATGATTTCGATGTTAGGCTTAAGAAAACTGATTAATCTCCAATTGGTAACTTGCTTGAACGTCTTAAGAAACATGAATCGGATGTGTACTACGATTTTAATGGTTGTATTTAATGCATGAGTGACTACTAAGGATGCCATGTTAGGAGCTAGTTGTTGGCTTGACATAGGAAGAGGTACAAGCTTATAGAGTTGGGGAAGATCGTACATGGCCCCACGAATGGTATTAAGGAATATAACCCGTCATCCACGCAATTATAACAAACTAGTCAATTAATAAAAGATAGCTAGGGAGTAGTGAAATCTAAGTAAACACATTTCTCTCATTTATAAGGTTTTTCTCATATTTATTTTCTTGTTATTTTATTTTTATTGCATTTGTAGTTAATTGGGTTAGTTGACTAGCAACTAATTCCGCTCACTCTTCTAATACCCGAGATTTTTACTTGTTTTCCATAAAATATAAAAATACAAAAAGAATCATCCCTCACCTCTAGACCTAATTTAATTAAGTTTTGGTCCTAACAAACATTATTCCCCAAGTAGAACGATCAATCCCCCAGTACTTGCCACTACACTATAGTATATCGGTCAGGTACACTGCCTGGTAGGGATTGCAAGCTTCTCGAGATCCCTCGATAGGTAAAACCTTTTGCGTAGGCGCAATCCCACGCATCAGAAGTCTACAACAAAAAGCAATATGGTGAGGGACTTAAGAGGCTTTATCGGGATTGCTTTTCTTTTTCGGTTTAGTCATATAACCAAACCCATGTCTAAAGACAGAATCTTTGATGAGGCAAAAAATGAACCACTTTTAGGGGGTCATTTAAGCCCGGAATTGAATTTATTTGATCAAATATTACCCTAAATCGTTCCTTTTGTGATTTTAGATACTTTGGGAGTGAAATCTGGAAAAGGAAGCAATTCGGAAGTTTTTGGAGCATAAAAGTGAAGAAAACGCCAAAGACTTAATTTTCCATGCTGAGAACAGTACCTGACGGCGTCAAGAAGAAAATCATGACGGCGTCAAGAGTAAAAGTTGTGACGACCCAGTACAAACTTGACGGCGTCACAAGAAGGGCGTCAAGAGTTAATTTTGTGACGGCCTGCATAAGGTGTATACATGACGGCGTCAGACCCAGATCTAGGCAGTCCGAGGAACTATTTGGAGGCGAGATGACGGCGTCAGACATTTGTTCTTGACGCCGTCACCTTCTAAACTCTATATATAGTTTTCTATTTTTCATTCATTAGAGAGGAACTTGTGTGGAGAAACCCTAGGGCCAAACCTTGTGAACTTTAGCTCGTATTT
The DNA here is from genome assembly GCA_030686995.1 of Artemisia argyi. NCBI lineage: Eukaryota > Viridiplantae > Streptophyta > Magnoliopsida > Asterales > Asteraceae > Artemisia > Artemisia argyi. The sequence goes on from CM060703.1 coordinate 88,111,061, forward strand.
TACAGCTTTTTCAAGGGTTTTCAACCCTTGAATCCTTTCATGTGCTATTGAGATAAGTCTTCTCTTAATTCAATCAATATGTCTATGTGTTGGTTGTCTATATCTTGTGCTTGTCTTGATTTCAACGTGCTAGGCTAGATCTATCTTGTGTTTGCTTGAATCTATGAAACTTAGATGTTAATTATATGTTGATTACTTGTTTATGGTTGTATTTAGAGGTGGCAATTTGTGCCCAAAATCAAAAAAAATGGGCTAAATGGGCAAATTTTTAAAAGATTTGGGTACATTTGGGCCCCCCCCCCCCCCCTTTTTTTGAAATGGGCATATATTGCCCATTTAGAAATTAAATGGGCAAAATGGGCACATCTTTTCTCTCGCAATAAATTGTTTTTAATGAAAAACTTATGGATATAATATTTAGTTAATTAAATATAAATGAGGTGTTACGTTTGAGGAATTTTTTTTGTTGTTTTAGGTCTTTTTAAGACGATTCGTATAACATGCGCCCGTTTGGCCCGCGCCCGTTTAGCCCATAGTCCGTTTAGCCCGTTGCCCGTTTAGCCCGTAGCCCGTGCCCGCCCGGTCCGCCCGTTTTGCCACCTCTAGTTGTATTGGATGAATGATTTCAATGTTAGGCTTAAGAAAACTGGCAGATCTCCATTGTGTAACATGCTTGAACGTCTTAGGAAACATGAACCGATGTGTACTAGGTTTTATTGGTTGTATTTAATGCATGAGTAAATTCTAACGATCCCATGTTAGGAGCTTCTTAGCCGGCTCGACATAGGAGTGAAGTAGGCACTCATAGGATTGGGGAAGTAAGTACGCCACCCCATGAATGGTATTAAGGAATACAATTCGTCATCCACGCAACTATAACAAGTAATTAACGTGTAAAAGATATCTAGGGAGTAGTGAAATCTAAGTAAACACATTTCTCCCACATATTGCTCACAACTTTAGTTTAATTTAGTTTATTTTCATTTCTAGTATTTTATTTTCATTGCATGTTTCGTATTGGGTTAGTTCACTAGCAACTAATTCCGCCCAAATCCTTCAAACCCGAGATTTTAATTTGCTTTCTAAAAAAATATAAAAATACAAAAAGAATCATCCCTCATCTTTAGACCTAGTCTTTAGGTTTTCTAATCCTAGCGATACTATTCCTAGCTGAACGATCAATCCCTCGGTACTTGTCATTATACTATACTACATCGATCAGGTACACTGCCTGGTGGGGGTTGTAAGCTTCTCGAGATCCCTCGAGAGGTAAAGCCTGGTGCAAACCCTACGCATCATGTTTTTGGCGCCGCAGCCTGGGGAATAGTTATTGTCTAGGTTAGAATCTCTTTTTATTAGGTCTACTTGCTAGATTCCTTTCTTGTAAGATTTTATTTTTATTTTTAGGTTCTCTTTTATCTATCTTAATTCTTCATGTTTTTGTTCGTAACTCTTCACCACCCGACATCATGGACGATGGGAACATCTTTGAACCCGTCATCCCACCACAACAAAACCCACCACTAGAACCTCTTAGGCCCCGAACCTTAGAAGAGCCACCAAAATCCCAACCTTTGAGTTACTACCTGAAACATGATATAAACGAAAACACTATAACAAATTGAATAAAGGGTGACGGGCGTAACCAATCTTCCAAACAGGGTTCTGAGAAGGAGGAAGAGGGAAAATATGAGTATGATACGTTACCTGGGGGGCCAATATTAGAGAAACTATTGGTACAAAAAGTGGCTACTAAGCAGATGGCGTGTGGGAACTTTGAGATACCAGCTAGCATCGGGGATTTGAAATATCTTAGTGCTTTCGCCGACCAAGGATCAGAAGTAAATCTTATGCCCCTAACTATTTACATCCAACTAACGTCAAAAATGCCAGCCCCCACTCGTGTTAGGTTATCACTAGCTGGACACTCTTACGTATACCCCTAGGAATCGCAGAAGATGTGTTAGTTAATGTCGCAGGATTCATGTACCCCGTTGATTTTATGATCGTCGATGATAAGGGAGATGGGTGCATGCCAATAATCCTTGGGGCACCATTCCTCACCACCGCTAGGGCTGTCATTAAGTATGAAGGCAGGAAAATTGAGCTTAAGTCAGGAAAAAGAAAGATTAGCTTCCCCATGACCCCGCGATGTGGGCATGAAAGTTTGAGTTGGAGAAAGCTCAAAAACAACATTGATACGTCACCTATTCGTGTTCAAGAGAAAATACTTGCATGGGAGGCAAGAATCAAAAGCTACAAGGAGGCTAAACATGAAAGAAGCAAAAGCAATAAAGTTCACGTCGAGTTCCAACACAATCGACCAGCAAGAAGCCATGTGCCATTCGAGGTAGGGAACTTAGTACTCTTAAGACACTTGGAAATAATGGTACCACCTGATAAACCGAGTCCCTGGTGGTATGGGCCTTTCACAATTGAGAGCATGAGCCAAGATGGGATGGCTAACCTGAGAAGTAAAGTAGGTGGAGAGGTGATTGCAAGTATTGACAGATTAAGGCACTACCACCACAATAGTAATGATCACAACTACATGGGGTACATCATCTCAAGGGATGAGGTCACGTAGTAACCCATGACCTTGAGTCTAGCTACAAGACTCATAAATAAAGAAAAGCGCTTCTTGGGAGGCAACCTATGTTTTGTGTGATTTTTATTTTGTTTGTTTGTTGTTTGATTCCGTATGCATGCTTTATTTTTATTATTGGTAGATCATGTTTCAAAACTAAATAGTAGAAATACTTTATTTTGTTGTTTGGCCTAGTCTTAACTTCACCCAAAGGTATTTTTGCAAAAGATAAGTGTAAGGGGAAACCCCAAATATGTTTTTAAGAAACAAACCGATCATGATTTTCCACAATATTAAGTGAACATGTATATTCATATTTGTTAGAGTCAAATGCTTGTATCGAGTCATAATTAAGTTTTCCAGGATTTTCCAGGAAGTAGAACCAAATTTTTTCAGAAATTTTCCGGAAACTTAACATAAGAATTTCTGCAGGTCACTTCTGACGGCATCACGAGTTTACTCTTGACGGCGTCATGTGTAAAAATCTGGAAATTTTACCAGTTTTGTTTTTCTAACGGAGTCTTAAAGTTTTTGTTGAATTATTAGTTTTATAATCTCTAGGAAATCTGCAAACATCATTCCACAAGCATTATATCTTATTTTGTTTTCTAGGATTTAGTAATATATGTAGATTGTCGCCGATTTTATGCGAGGTTGCCTTGTCTGTTTTCTCAGGATTTACAGGTTATGTATGACAAGAAGATGATTATTTTTCTGGAAGGGAAGCTTTGATTGTTCATTTTCTTGGAGGAAGATCTAACCTGGCCACCTTATTATCCATACCGAGCGAATCAGGGGAGTATTTGATTTCATTTGTTTTACTTATTTCACTTTTACATTCTTTACATGAACATTGGGGACAATGTTCATCTTAAGTGTAAGGGGAGGGTAAAATGATGATACCTTACAGATACACTTTCGCTTGAGTTTGTTTGTTTGATAGTAGATGTGTAATAAAACTATGAGAAATACTTGTTAGTGCAATTTTAGCGCCAAATTTAAAATTTTTTACAACATTTAGGAGTGAAACTTTAGCCATAACAAGTGTCTCATGGATAGGAGATTGTATGACTAGCACAAAACCGTACTATTCAGAAAAATTTTCCACCCAAATATGTGAGGTTCGCCTTTAGATTTGATAGGAAAAGCATTTACTATTAGTGCTTATGAGTGTACCGGTAGCATTTAGATTCTAGAACTTGCGTTAGTGATACATCCCGAGACCGCTAGTGAGACTACATTCGTGTAGTAGGATTTACTACATGATAAGAGGCATTAGGATCACCCTTGTGTTAAACCCGTATCATAATTACTTGACCACTAAATTCATATTACTTGGCTAGTTAAGTCAATTGATTTTTCCGACACCCTTAGCGTTGTACTCATTTTTAGTACACGAAACCCCTAGTACACCCCTCCGAGCCTATCTTTTCGTTTCTAACTTTAAGCATCTTACTTAAAGGAAGAATTTGTTACACCCCACTTAAATGTACACCCAAATCGCCTTAGCCTTCCGTGTATGCACTCATCTTTAGTGCATTATTGTTATGTGTTAAACCTTAAGTTAATTATCTAATTGATTACATGGTTGCTAAGTCGAGTCATATCCTTGTACATATTGTTTTGGGACGATTGGGACTCATGGGTAAAGTACGTATTTTATGGAGTAATGGGGAAGAACATCATATATTACCCCCATATGTACGTTAATCTTAAAAGTACTCCAAGTGTTTTGATTTTCTTAATTCGAGTCATTAGATTAGTTTACTGTAAAGTATGTAAAAATTCAAGTGTAAGATGAATTTTCATTCCCTATGATGTATTATTTTGGATGGTAGGGTAAGAGTGTATGCAAAAAAAAAAAAAGAAAAAGAAAAAAAAGAAAAAAAAAATCGAAAAAACAAGAAAAAGAAAAGAAAAAAATAGAAAAAGAAAAAGAGAAAAAACATACGGACTACCATCCCTTTTCATTCTATGTTTGTTTTATATTTTTGTTATTTTTCATTTATTAGCTTAAGTCGAGTCTAGTCTTGGCTTAGCAACGCCATATTGTACATGTAATTAACCAAGATTGTTAACTCGCCACCAGTAAAGACTGCCTATATCCAACAAAACCGTGTATTTCATATCCCTACACCTAACGTTACAACCCTTTAAAAGACCTCTTTGATAGTTTATCCTAGGTGCTTACGCCATGTGGTGGAGTTTTGATCCTTTCCCAAGCCTATGGTAATCTATTTTGCTATGACAGGTAGTGAGAGATGTTTTCCATTTCCATATTGTAATTTATACTTTATTACCCCCGAGAGATGTGAGTATCTAAACACTATTTGTGAGGTGCTAGTATATGACCTCCGTGCTTGTCTTTGGTCTTTAGTGGAACGATTATTTGTTGTAATTACTTTTATGTTGGTGTTAAATGACCCCTAACTTGTATTTTTGATTAGAATAAAAGCGCATTTGCTTGAGGACAAGCAAATTTCCAGTGTAAGGGTATATGATGAGGCGAAAAATTAACCACTTTTAGGGGGTCATTTAAGCCCGGAATTGAATTTATTTGATCAAATATTACCCTAAATCGTTCCTTTTGTGATTTTAGATACTTTGAGAGTGAAATCTGGAAAAGGAAGCAATTCGGACGTTTTTGGAGCATAAAAGTGAAGAAAATGCCAAAGACTTAATTTTCCATGCTGAGAACAGTACCTGACGGCGTCAAGAAGAAAATCATGACGGCATCAAGAGTAAAAGTTGTGACGACCCAGTACAAACTTGACGGCGTCACAAGAAGGGCGTCAAGAGTTAATTTTGTGACGGCCTGCATAAGGTGTATACATGACGGCGTCAGACCCAGATCTAGGCAGTCCGAGGAACTATTTGGCGGCGAGATGACGGTGTCAGACATTTGTTCTTGACGCCGTCACCTTCTAAACTCTATATATAGTTTTCTATTTTTCATTCATTAGAGAGGAACTTGTGTGGAGAAACCCTAGGGCCGAACCTTGTGAACTTTAGCTCGTATTTTACAGCTTTTTCAAGGGTTTTCAACCCTTGAATCCTTTCATGTGCTATTGAGATAAGTCTTCTCTTAATTCAATCAATATGTCTATGCGTTGGTTGTCTATATCTTGTGCTTGTCTTGATTTCAACATGCTAGGCTAGATCTGTCTTGTGTTTGCTTGGATCTAATGAAACCTAGATGTTAATTATGTGTTGATTACTTGTTTATGGTTGTATTGGATGAATGATTTCAATGTTAGGCTTAAGAAAACTGGGAGATCTCCATTGTGTAACATGCTTGAACGTCTTAGGAAACATGAACCGATGTGTACTAGGTTTTATTGGTTATATTTAATGCATGAGTAAATTCTAATGATCCCATGTTAGGAGCTTCTTCGCCGGCTCGACATAGGAGTGAAGTAGGCACTCATAGGATTGGGGAAGTAAGTACGCCACCCCACGAATGGTATTAAGGAATACAATCCGTCATCCACGCAATTATAACAAGTAATTAACGTGTAAAAGATATCTAGGGAGTAGTGAAATCTAAGTAAACACATTTCTCCTACATATTGCTCACAACTTTAGTTTAATTTAGTTTATTTTCATTTCTATTATTTTATTTTGATTGCATCTTTAGTATTGGGTTAGTTGACTAGCAAATAATTCCGCCCAAATCCTTCAAACCCGAGATTTTATTTTGCTTTCTAAAAAAATATAAAAATACAAAAAGAATCATCCCTCATCTCTAGACCTAGTCTTTAGGTTTTCTAATCCTAGCGATACTATTCCTAGCTGAACGATCAATCCCCCGGTACTTGTCATTATACTATACTACATCGATCAGGTACACTGGCTGGTGGGGGTTGTAAGCTTCTCGAGATCCCTCAAGAGGTAAAGCCTGGTGCAAACCCCACACATCAATCTTTATCACGTAAATATAGGAAAAACACCAAAAGATTCAAGCTTTAACAAATCACGATCACCTCGAGCTTAGCCTAAGGACTAAATTCCTTGTCCAGCATGTCACACCCCCATGATCGGGTTCAGCGGAAGCATACGTGTAGCTGGGGTGTAACTCAATTGGTATTACAACACAAGTTCAAAAAGGGTTTTCACTTGAATCATTTAGAATAAAATAACTTAATCAAAAATCTTGAATTTACATTTTTTAATAGTAGTGCGGAAGTAGGCCCTTAAAATAGTTTAAAACGGTCCCCAAGTGAATATCAGAGTCTTCTATGACCATGCCAAGCCCTGCCAAAACCTCCAGTAGCGTGCCATTGCTTAAAACCTGAAAATACATGCTAAAGAGTGTCAACACGAGGTTGGTGAGTTCATAAGTTTGTATTAAAACCATAGTGTTGTGAGTACAATAGAGAGTTTTGTGACCATTGTGTAACTCACAATGTCATAAAAATAAAGTTTACCTTACAGTAAAATCAGGATTGTGGACCATGAGTTTAGCATATGAGCATTACAACACATATAATGTCATATAAAAACAGTCTATTACGCTAGCACTAAGTTCATGCAACCGAAGCTATAACAGTGTGCATGCTCTAGAAGCATGTTAAATATAAAGGCCCGGCAAGTGTTTATCCCGTTACACTTGTAATTCGACATGTTATACGCTCACGTTTGCCTATCCGGTCAAACCGAACGGGGGAGTCACCACCAATAGATCTATTTATAACATTCGCGCTTCCCAGCAGGAATTGACGGTTCATGAGTTTGGGCATAGTGGGATTCAAGGGCTTAGGCTAATCCGCGTAATAGTTTAGATAAAACATATGTTTCAGTATGGTCCATAAAAGTGTTTGCATAAAAGCAATAGTTCATAAAGTGTGTTGCATAAAAGTAAGAGTTCATAAAGTGTGTTGCATGAAAGCAAGAGTTCGTAAAGTGTGTTGCATGAAAGCAAGAGTTCGTAAAGTGTGTTGCATGAAAGCAAGAGTTCGTAAAGTGTGTTGCATGAAAGCAAGAGTTCATAAAGTGTGTTGCATGAAAGCAAGAGTTCATAAAGTGTGTTGCATAAAAGCAAGAGTTCATAAAGTGTGTTGCATGAAAGCAAGAGTTCATAAAGTGTGTTGCATGTTTATAAAACACTTGTTTATGTTAGAAAATAATCAAGTATGCAACTAATATACACATAGGTGCATTTGAATAATCAATCAAGTATTGCGCATTCAAATAAAACAAACATCGAGTTTAGTTAAAAACGAGCATGTATTCTCCCCAAAACAGTTATAAAAACAAGTAAAAGTAGGGGGTATGAACTCACCTGGTGCGATAGCTATGATGACAAAAGTGGATACACTGAAATGAGGCATGATCTCTAATCGCAACCTAATATGAATGATAGTTTCTAATGTAAGAAATGAAATGATGCTACACATGCAAGTACGTATGTTATCGATACCACTCATTAGTTTGGAAAATAACGTTTATCGTCGACAAATACGTCTTTTGATGTCTCGTTAAGTTAATAACCACTTTTCATGTAGTTGTGTTGAAAAGGTACTCCACGATCCTCGTTTGGTGTTTTATCGGTAAATGTAAGGTTTTCGCCGCAAAAATAACATTTTCATTACTTGAAAATATGACCAAAATGGCCTCGCAAAACTAGTCGCGAAATATTGTACGTTAAGTGTTAATGGTCAAGCTCGGCGTTTTTGAAAACCTTGTAACAATATCTTGAAGTCGTGTTATTTAACTTTTGGCTATACGGGTCTTGATCAATGAGAGAATCGACTCTTATTGTTGCTATTTGAAAATATTATGTTCAACACTTAGAAAATTTCATTATAGCAAAAGCTGTCAAAATATATATAGTTTATCGGGTATATAGATGAGGTCGTAGTTTATTCGTTACGAGTCCAATGATCAAATGGCCAATTGATTTGAAAAGCTTGCTGGGAGATCTTGATTTCATAAAACTACGGCTCGGACTCAAACTGATCCGATCATAAAGAAAAACAGCCGTGAAAGTGGCGTATTCCAAGGACAGTTTACGTCAAAACTCTATTAGTGTCAAAAGCTGATGGAAATATATATATATCGTCGGATTTCAAATACTCGTATCTTTTTCGTTATAAGCCCGTTTTCTATGTTCTTTATATCCCCGCGAATGTATTCAAGTATACTTTAGGTTTTTCAAGGTCTCGGCTAGTCTAGATGTCATTAGATCTCAGTTTTCTTAACTAGAAAGTCGGGACAGATTCATATTTCAGAAAATATAATTTTTGTCGTAAATCTTGAAAATAACATATCTTTTTCGTCGTAACTCGGATTTTATCCCCGTTTTCGGCCATAGTTTCGTCTCGGAATATATTTTCTAAATATTTGGTCCAAAGTTACACCCTAGACCCTGAGTTTCCCACGTTTTACAGAAATGGACAGCAGCTTTGAAAGTTTGTCAAAATCAACTTTTCTAGTTCAAGGGTTGTTCAAAGCTTAACCAAACTATCTCAAATCAACTCCACAAGTACCCATTCCTACCATACACCTTCTTAGGGTGTCATGGGTTCCCTAGTCTTCACCAAAAATGGTGGATCTCATGAGATTGTTAATAAAAATTATAGATCTATGTTTATAAAAACAAAATGAGTAATAAGTGGTATGGATCTTACATACTTGCATGTTTTACCAATATATCTTGAAAATACATAAAAATATAAAGTAAATGAAAGTATGAAAAGATCAAAAGTGTTTTTGAAGCTTACTTGAAGATTTGAGGTGATTTGATGAGAAATTGATTAATAATCTTGGGTTTTTACCACAAAACCCCAACTAGATCTTGATTAGGACTTGATTCTTGAAAGTTTATGGTTCCCTCTTTGATTGTATTTCTTGGCCGATTCATATAGAGAGGAAGAAAGGGATGAGAACTTTTCTAGTTTCTTGAAGTATCTAATGAGAGAAAATGGGAAGATATGGATATATGTGTGTATATATATATAGCCATAAGTTCAATGTGGTCAAAGATAATCTTGGTCTTGGTCCAAGTAATTAAATGTGTCTATGGTGTAGGGTGGCTAGGGGAGGGCGGCAAAAGGAGCAAAACAAGGGAAGTTTGTGGACTAATAAATTATCTTGTCCAATATCATGTGTTTGTTTAGTTTTTGTTGTGTATTGGGTGTTATCGGGTACCGAGTTAACTAAAAATAAATATTAACGAGGTGAAATAAAATACGACGAAATTGTAAAAGTTGTAAAATAATATTCCTGATGAGATTCGGGTGTTGAAATAATTATCGAATTGAAATAACGCAAACCGACGGAGTTATAAGCTCCGACCGTAAAATATAGTCATTGGTTTCAAAACACCGGGTAAATTAATAATATAATTTTTATATTATTATTATGAGTATGTAAATATGTTAGGATCATAGTCGGGAGTATTGGGTATACGTTAGTAGTAAAACTGAGTGGTATCGTTAATTACAAATTAAGCATACGTATATAGAAATAATGCATATCCGTGTAGGTTCTCAAGTGATGATGATAATGTGTAGACTATTCCAGTCTATATGAAGTGTCATTAATGAATGATGCATGAATTCGCAGCTAAACCTAACTGGTTACGCGAATTTGAAGACTCGTAAACTTAGTTTACTTAATGACGAACGATGATCATGAATAGTGATTTCCCTTCTGGAATGAATAGTGTCACATGAATAGTAAAATTTTTGAACGCTTCTCGGAATCACAAACTGACTCCGAAAACGATAAATAGTAAAATGATGAATAGTGACCGGTGAATAGTAATCGATGAATAGTAACTGATGAATAGTGAATAGAAGAAATGTCATAAAAATGCGGGTTGTTACAGTCTCACCCCCTTAAAAGGAACTTCGTCCCGAAGTTCAGTTTGTGTTGGTCTCCGAAGTTGTATTGGTGCAAAGATGATGATTCTTATCGTGTGAGCTATTGAGCTCTAACAAGGTTCAAGTCTGACGGCCACCAGGCCTACTCTGTCAGAAATGTTGAACGATCCAGTGTATATCGGGTTCATGAATGCTTACTGGACTAGTGAGTTGGGCTTTTCCAAATTTCGATCTGTCAATGGATGTTGGCACTTCGACCATAAAGTGCCTCAAATGATGTAGTCCCTAAGCTCTTGTGGTAACTATGGTTATAAAGGAATCTAATTTATGGCAAATGGTTAATCCAACCATTTCTAGAGTCAATCACTCATGCTCTGAGCATATCTTCCTATGTTTGAATCGATCTCCAATTCTGACCATTGGTCTGAAGATGATAGATGGTGTAGTTCCAAAAGAATCTTAATGAAATCGCTAGGAGTTTGAGGTGAATCAAATTCCTCTATTAGGGATAATTGAAATGGGTATCATGAATCTTGTTTTGAAAGACTTACAAGGTTAAGTCCGTCAAAGGGTGTTGTTAAAAATAATAGATTAGGATAAGGTTGTGATCCTCCGCAGGATGTCATGAATTGAGTCTTTCTCCACCTACGATGCTTAGTCTCCATTACTAAGATTTTCCCCAAGCTCTATGTCATCAAATCACAACTCCTAAAGGTATAAGTGATGTAATATAGTGATTGATTTTTCAAAGTTTGTTTTTGAGATTGCGTGTTTTGTTCATAAACCTTCCCTGAGTAAATAAATTTACAACTTCAAGCAAATGGCTTTCCAAGTAACATTTTTCTCGATGTTTCAAAATTTAGTAGTTATGCAAGATAGGACAGTTTTTCAACATAAGGTGGATAATACGGCTTACCAAAGATCGGTGTTTAAAATTTCCTAACATTCAATAGTTTTGTAAAAGATTAATCAAAAGGAATTTGCTTGTCAAAATAAGTGCCTCAGAAAAGCATTTCTTACAAGATATATGTTTTTGTATAATGGTAGTTTGGAGAAAAATCCATTTAAAAGTAAAAGTATTAAGAGGATAAAATAGTCGGGTAGGTATGTCTGCATAAATGCATAGATGTCTAACATGTTTCAATAAAGTCTATTGGTGAGGACATGTTCAATTTATAGTCTTGGGTAAGAGGTTGGATGTATCTCTATAGTTTTGCTTTGTGAGCATTCGCATCGAAACTAATCTTGTAATTCAATCAAGCCAATACTTTCCAGATGGTGGAATTGTGGCAATCAGGCCAGTGATAGTGGTTCGAATGGTTTTGTGGTATCGTGAGATTTCTGTTGAGTTTTGAATGGTTTCAATGTATCGAGGGATCCTCCTTATAGGTGGTATGGAAAGTCTTTCCTAGGGAGGTCTTTGATAATATCCACTTATCAATATAGGGAGTAGTGAGGGATGAGTGACATCGGAGTCTATAGAGTGTTAGCTAATTCCTTATATATATATGGGGATAGGGAAAGGAAATGATAGTGATGGTGAGAAGGGAAAAGATTGTGACAACTGCGACAAAATGAGATTGTGATAAAAGAAAATACTGTGATATAAGTGTTTCGTGCATAGACGTAAATGTCCATGAGGTGAAATGACCAGTTGGCGTGCTTCCAATCGGTGGTTAACGAGATGGTGAAAAGTATGGATGTTCCATCAACGAGGGTATACATACCTGAATGAAACATTTGGAAATTGAGTAGAGAATTCAATCCAGACATAATTTTATTATAACCATTCTCAGTATTGCAAAATTCATTTCTGGGTCAGACATAGGTGGTCAGCCTATATCTCACTATCCCGGGTTGAATATAGATGACTAGTCTATATTCCACCGAGGTTCCATAAATTTTGAAATACTCAGCTCAGTTATACTAAGACTATGTCCTTCCCAAATACCAAGACGTTCTGAAAGACAAAAGCAAGTGACCAAACTCGAGGTCAGATTATGAAGCTATGCAAGGAAAACCATAACGTGGTGACATATACGATACATGAGCATGCTTATATGAAAGACAATTATAGTAATCAACTATAATAAATGAATATAATATATCAGATAATGAGATACAAATCTCATCACCTATGTCAGCAACTAACTTCAAATGAGGCTTCAGCTTGGCAGGCAGGCACGTGACGGTCATAGGGTTATGTTTTCGTGAAAGTAGCTATAGTCTAGGTTTTAAAAACACTTAGTTTGCTATAGCCAAAGCTCTGATACCAATCTGTCACACCCCCATGATCGGGTCTAGCGGAAGCATACGTGTAGCTGGGGTGTAACTCAATTGGTATTACAACACAAGTTCAAAAAGGGTTTTCACTTGAATCATTTAGAATAAAATAGCTTAATCAAAAATGTTGAATTTACATTTTTTAATAGTAGTGCGGAAGTAGGCCCTTAAAATAGTTTAAAACGGTCCCCAAGTGAATATCAGAGTCTTCTATGACCATGCCAAGCCCTGCCAAAACCTCCAGTAGCGTGCCATTGCTTAAAACCTGAAAATACATGCTAAAGAGTGTCAACACGAGGTTGGTGAGTTCATAAGTTTGTATTAAAACCATAGTGTTGTGAGTACAATAGAGAGTTTTGTGACCATTGTGTAACTCACAATGTCATAAAAATAAAGTTTACCTTACAGTAAAATCAGGATTGTGGACCATGAGTTTAGCATATGAGCATTACAACACATATAATGTCATATAAAAACAGTCTATTACGCTAGCACTAAGTTCATGCAACCGAAGCTATAACAGTGTGCATGCTCTAGAAGCATGTTAAATATAAAGGCCCGGCAAGTGTTTATCCCGTTACACTTGTAATTCGACATGTTATACGCTCGCGTTTGCCTATCCGGTCAAACCGAACGGGGGAGTCACCACCAATAGATCTATTTATAACATTCGCGCTTCCCAGCAGGAATTGACGGTTCATGAGTTTGGGCATAGTGGGATTCAAGGGCTTAGGCTAATCCGCGTAATAGTTTAGATAAAACATATGTTTCAGTATGGTCCATAAAAGTGTTTGCATAAAAGCAATAGTTCATAAAGTGTGTTGCATAAAAGTAAGAGTTCATAAAGTGTGTTGCATGAAAGCAAGAGTTCGTAAAGTGTGTTGCATGAAAGCAAGAGTTCGTAAAGTGTGTTGCATGAAAGCAAGAGTTCATAAAGTGTGTTGCATGAAAGCAAGAGTTCATAAAGTGTGTTGCATAAAAGCAAGAGTTCATAAAGTGTGTTGCATGAAAGCAAGAGTTCATAAAGTGTGTTGCATGTTTATAAAACACTTGTTTATGTTAGAAAATAATCAAGTATGCAACTAATATACACATAGGTGCATTTGAATAATCAATCAAGTATTGCGCATTCAAATAAAACAAACAACGAGTTTAGTTAAAAACGAGCATGTATTCTCCCCAAAACAGTTATAAAAACAAGTAAAAGTAGGGGGTATGAACTCACCTGGTGCGATAGCTATGATGACAAAAGTGGATACACTGAAATGAGGCATGATCTCTAATCGCAACCTAATATGAATGATAGTTTCTAATGTAAGAAATGAAATGATGCTACACATGCAAGTACGTATGTTATCGATACCACTCATTAGTTTGGAAAATAACGTTTATCGTCGACAAATACGTCTTTTGATGTCTCGTTAAGTTAATAACCACTTTTCATGTAGTTGTGTTGAAAAGGTACTCCACGATCCTCGTTTGGTGTTTTATCGGTAAATGTAAGGTTTTCGCCGCAAAAATAACATTTTCATTACTTGAAAATATGACCAAAATGGCCTCGCAAAACTAGTCGCGAAATATTGTACGTTAAGTGTTAATGGTCAAGCTCGGCATTTTTGAAAACCTTGTAACAATATCTTGAAGTCGTGTTATTTAACTTTTGGCTATACGGGTCTTGATCAATGAGAGAATCGACTCTTATTGTTGCTATTTGAAAATATTATGTTCAACACTTAGAAAATTTCATTATAGCAAAAGCTGTCAAAATATATATAGTTTATCGGGTATATAGATAAGGTCGTAGTTTATTCGTTACGAGTCCAATGATCAAATGGCCAATTGATTTGAAAAGCTTGCTGGGAGATCTTGATTTCATAAAACTACGGCTCGGACTCAAACTGATCCGATCATAAAGAAAAACAGCCGTGAAAGTGGCGTATTCCAAGGACAGTTTACGTCAAAACTCTATTAGTGTCAAAAGCTGATGGAAATATATATATATCGTCGGATTTCAAATACTCGTATCTTTTTCGTTATAAGCCCGTTTTCTATGTTCTTTATATCCCCGCGAATGTATTCAAGTATACTTTAGGTTTTTCAAGGTCTCGGCTAGTCTAGATGTCATTAGATCTCAGTTTTCTTAACTAGAAAGTCGGGACAGATTCATATTTCAGAAAATATAGTTTTTGTCGTAAATCTTGAAAATAACATATCTTTTTCGTCGTAACTCGGATTTTATCCCCGTTTTCGGCCATAGTTTCGTCTCGGAATATATTTTCTAAATATTTGGTCCAAAGTTACACCCTAGACCCTGAGTTTCCCACGTTTTACAGAAATGGACAGCAGCTTTGAAAGTTTGTCAAAATCAACTTTTCTAGTTCAAGGGTTGTTCAAAGCTTAACCAAACTATCTCAAATCAACTCCACAAGTACCCATTCCTACCATACACCTTCTTAGGGTGTCATGGGTTCCCTAGTCTTCACCAAAAATGGTGGATCTCATGAGATTGTTAATAAAAATTATAGATCTATGTTTATAAAAACAAAATGAGTAATAAGTGGTATGGATCTTACATACTTGCATGTTTTACCAATATATCTTGAAAATACATAAAAATATAAAGTAAATGAAAGTATGAAAAGATCAAAAGTGTTTTTGAAGCTTACTTGAAGATTTGAGGTGATTTGATGAGAAATTGATTAATAATCTTGGGTTTTTACCACAAAACCCCAACTAGATCTTGATTAGGACTTGATTCTTGAAAGTTTATGGTTCCCTCTTTGATTGTATTTCTTGGCCGATTCATATAGAGAGGAAGAAAGGGATGAGAACTTTTCTAGTTTCTTGAAGTATCTAATGAGAGAAAATGGGAAGATATGGATATATGTGTGTATATATATATAGCCATAAGTTCAATGTGGTCAAAGATAATCTTGGTCTTGGTCCAAGTAATTAAATGTGTCTATGGTGTAGGGTGGCTTGGGGAGGGCGGCAAAAGGAGCAAAACAAGGGAAGTTTGTGGACTAATAAATTATCTTGTCCAATATCATGTGTTTGTTTAGTTTTTGTTGTGTATTGGGTGTTATCGGGTACCGAGTTAACTAAAAATAAATATTAACGAGGTGAAATAAAATACGACGAAATTGTAAAAGTTGTAAAATAATATTCCTGATGAGATTCGGGTGTTGAAATAATTATCGAATTGAAATAACGCAAACCGACGGAGTTATAAGCTCCGACCGTAAAATATAGTCATTGGTTTCAAAACACCGGGTAAATTAATAATATAATTTTTATATTATTATTATGAGTATGTAAATATGTTAGGATCATAGTCGGGAGTATTGGGTATACGTTAGTAGTAAAACTGAGTGGTATCGTTAATTACAAATTAAGCATACGTATATAGAAATAATGCATATCCGTGTAGGTTCTCAAGTGATGATGATAATGTGTAGACTATTCCAGTCTATATGAAGTGTCATTAATGAATGATGCATGAATTCGCAGCTAAACCTAACTGGTTACGCGAATTTGAAGACTCGTAAACTTAGTTTACTTAATGACGAACGATGATCATGAATAGTGATTTCCCTTCTGGAATGAATAGTGTCACATGAATAGTAAAATTTTTGAACGCTTCTCGGAATCACAAACTGACTCCGAAAACGATAAATAGTAAAATGATGAATAGTGACCGGTGAATAGTAATCGATGAATAGTAACTGATGAATAGTGAATAGAAGAAATGTCATAAAAATGCGGGTTGTTACAGTCTCACCCCCTTAAAAGGAACTTCGTCCCGAAGTTCAGTTTGTGTTGGTCTCCGAAGTTGTATTGGTGCAAAGATGATGATTCTTATCGTGTGAGCTATTGAGCTCTAACAAGGTTCAAGTCTGACGGCCACCAGGCCTACTCTGTCAGAAATGTTGAACGATCCAGTGTATATCGGGTTCATGAATGCTTACTGGACTAGTGAGTTGGGCTTTTCCAAATTTCGATCTGTCAATGGATGTTGGCACTTCGACCATAAAGTGCCTCAAATGATGTAGTCCCTAAGCTCTTGTGGTAACTATGGTTATAAAGGAATCTGATTTATGGCAAATGGTTAATCCAACCATTTCTAGAGTCAATCACTCATGCTCTGAGCATATCTTCCTATGTTTGAATCGATCTCCAATTCTGACCATTGGTCTGAAGATGATAGATGGTGTAGTTCCAAAAGAATCTTAATGAAATCGCTAGGAGTTTGAGGTGAATCAAATTCCTCTATTAGGGATAATTGAAATGGGTATCATGAATCTTGTTTTGAAAGACTTACAAGGTTAAGTCCGTCAAAGGGTGTTGTTAAAAATAATAGATTAGGATAAGGTTGTGATCCTCCGCAGGATGTCATGAATTGAGTCTTTCTCCACCTACGATGCTTAGTCTCCATTACTAAGATTTTCCCCAAGCTCTATGTCATCAAATCACAACTCCTAAAGGTATAAGTGATGTAATATAGTGATTGATTTTTCAAAGTTTGTTTTTGAGATTGCGTGTTTTGTTCATAAACCTTCCCTGAGTAAATAAATTTACAACTTCAAGCAAATGGCTTTCCAAGTAACATTTTTCTCGATGTTTCAAAATTTAGTAGTTATGCAAGATAGGACAGTTTTTCAACATAAGGTGGATAATACGGCTTACCAAAGATCGGTGTTTAAAATTTCCTAACATTCAATAGTTTTGTAAAAGATTAATCAAAAGGAATTTGCTTGTCAAAATAAGTGCCTCAGAAAAGCATTTCTTACAAGATATATGTTTTTGTATAATGGTAGTTTGGAGAAAAATCCATTTAAAAGTAAAAGTATTAAGAGGATAAAATAGTCGGGTAGGTATGTCTGCATAAATGCATAGATGTCTAACATGTTTCAATAAAGTCTATTGGTGAGGACATGTTCAATTTATAGTCTTGGGTAAGAGGTTGGATGTATCTCTATAGTTTTGCTTTGTGAGCATTCGCATCGAAACTAATCTTGTAATTCAATCAAGCCAATACTTTCCAGATGGTGGAATTGTGGCAATCAGGCCAGTGATAGTGGTTCGAATGGTTTTGTGGTATCGTGAGATTTCTGTTGAGTTTTGAATGGTTTCAATGTATCGAGGGATCCTCCTTATAGGTGGTATGGAAAGTCTTTCCTAGGGAGGTCTTTGATAATATCCACTTATCAATATAGGGAGTAGTGAGGGATGAGTGACATCGGAGTCTATAGAGTGTTAGCTAATTCCTTATATATATATGGGGATAGGGAAAGGAAATGATAGTGATGGTGAGAAGGGAAAAGATTGTGACAACTGCGACAAAATGAGATTGTGATAAAAGAAAATACTGTGATATAAGTGTATCGTGCATAGACGTAAATGTCCATGAGGTGAAATGACCAGTTGGCGTGCTTCCAATCGGTGGTTAACGAGATGGTGAAAAGTATGGATGTTCCATCAACGAGGGTATACATACCTGAATGAAACATTTGGAAATTGAGTAGAGAATTCAATCCAGACATAATTTTATTATAACCATTCTCAGTATTGCAAAATTCATTTCTGGGTCAGACATAGGTGGTCAGCCTATATCTCACTATCCCGGGTTGAATATAGATGACTAGTCTATATTCCACCGAGGTTCCATGAATTTTGAAATACTCAGCTCAGTTATACTAAGACTATGTCCTTCCCAAATACCAAGACGTTCTGAAAGACAAAAGCAAGTGACCAAACTCGAGGTCAGATTATGAAGCTATGCAAGGAAAACCATAACGTGGTGACATATACGATACATGAGCATGCTTATATGAAAGACAATTATAGTAATCAACTATAATAAATGAATATAATATATCAGATAATGAGATACAAATCTCATCACCTATGTCAGCAACTAACTTCAAATGAGGCTTCAGCTTGGCAGGCAGGCACGTGACGGTCATAGGGTTATGTTTTCGTGAAAGTAGCTATAGTCTAGGTTTTAAAAACACTTAGTTTGCTATAGCCAAAGCTCTGATACCAATCTGTCACACCCCCATGATCGGGTCTAGCGGAAGCATACGTGTAGCTGGGGTGTAACTCAATTGGTATTACAACACAAGTTCAAAAAGGGTTTTCACTTGAATCATTTAGAATAAAATAGCTTAATCAAAAATGTTGAATTTACATTTTTTAATAGTAGTGCGGAAGTAGGCCCTTAAAATAGTTTAAAACGGTCCCCAAGTGAATATCAGAGTCTTCTATGACCATGCCAAGCCCTGCCAAAACCTCCAGTAGCGTGCCATTGCTTAAAACCTGAAAATACATGCTAAAGAGTGTCAACACGAGGTTGGTGAGTTCATAAGTTTGTATTAAAACCATAGTGTTGTGAGTACAATAGAGAGTTTTGTGACCATTGTGTAACTCACAATGTCATAAAAATAAAGTTTACCTTACAGTAAAATCAGGATTGTGGACCATGAGTTTAGCATATGAGCATTACAACACATATAATGTCATATAAAAACAGTCTATTACGCTAGCACTAAGTTCATGCAACCGAAGCTATAACAGTGTGCATGCTCTAGAAGCATGTTAAATATAAAGGCCCGGCAAGTGTTTATCCCGTTACACTTGTAATTCGACATGTTATACGCTCGCGTTTGCCTATCCGGTCAAACCGAACGGGGGAGTCACCACCAATAGATCTATTTATAACATTCGCGCTTCCCAGCAGGAATTGACGGTTCATGAGTTTGGGCATAGTGGGATTCAAGGGCTTAGGCTAATCCGCGTAATAGTTTAGATAAAACATATGTTTCAGTATGGTCCATAAAAGTGTTTGCATAAAAGCAATAGTTCATAAAGTGTGTTGCATAAAAGTAAGAGTTCATAAAGTGTGTTGCATGAAAGCAAGAGTTCGTAAAGTGTGTTGCATGAAAGCAAGAGTTCATAAAGTGTGTTGCATGAAAGCAAGAGTTCATAAAGTGTGTTGCATAAAAGCAAGAGTTCATAAAGTGTGTTGCATGAAAGCAAGAGTTCATAAAGTGTGTTGCATGTTTATAAAACACTTGTTTATGTTAGAAAATAATCAAGTATGCAACTAATATACACATAGGTGCATTTGAATAATCAATCAAGTATTGCGCATTCAAATAAAACAAACATCGAGTTTAGTTAAAAACGAGAATGTATTCTCCCCAAAACAGTTATAAAAACAAGTAAAAGTAGGGGGTATGAACTCACCTGGTGCGATAGCTATGATGACAAAAGTGGATACACTGAAATGAGGCACGATCTCTAATCGCAACCTAATATGAATGATAGTTTCTAATGTAAGAAATGAAATGATGCTACACATGCAAGTACGTATGTTATCGATACCACTCATTAGTTTGGAAAATAACGTTTATCGTCGACAAATACGTCTTTTGACGTCTCGTTAAGTTAATAACCACTTTTCATGTAGTTGTGTTGAAAAGGTACTCCACGATCCTCGTTTGGTGTTTTATCGGTAAATGTAAGGTTTTCGCCGCAAAAATAACATTTTCATTACTTGAAAATATGACCAAAATGGCCTCGCAAAACTAGTCGCGAAATATTGTACGTTAAGTGTTAATGGTCAAGCTCGGCGTTTTTGAAAACCTTGTAACAATATCTTGAAGTCGTGTTATTTAACTTTTGGCTATACGGGTCTTGATCAATGAGAGAATCGACTCTTATTGTTGCTATTTGAAAATATTATGTTAAACACTTAGAAAATTTCATTATAGCAAAAGCTGTCAAAATATATATAGTTTATCGGGTATATAGACGAGGTCGTAGTTTATTCGTTACGAGTCCAATGATCAAACGGCCAATTGATTTGAAAAGCTTGCTGGGAGATCTTGATTTCATAAAACTACGGCTCGGACTCAAACTGATCCGATCATAAAGAAAAACAGCCGTGAAAGTGGTGTATTCCAAAGACAGTTTACGTCAAAACTCTATTAGTGTCAAAAGCTGATGGAAATATATATATATCGTCGGATTTCAAATACTTGTATCTTTTTCGTTATAAGCCCGTTTTCTATGTTCTTTATATCCCCGCGAAGGTATTCAAGTATACTTTAGGTTTTTCAAGGTCTCGGCTAGTCTAGATGTCATTAGATCTCAGTTTTCTTAACTAGAAAGTCGGGACAGATTCATATTTCAGAAAATATAGTTTTTGTCGTAAATCTTGAAAATAACATATCTTTTTCGTCGTAACTCGGATTTTATCCCCGTTTTCGGCCATAGTTTCGTCTCAGAATATATTTTCTAAATATTTGGTCCAAAGTTACACCCTAGACCCCGAGTTTCCCACGTTTTACAGAAATGGAAAGCAGCTTTGAAAGTTTGTCAAAATCAACTTTTCTAGTTCAAGGGTTGTTCAAAGCTTAACCAAACTATCTCAAATCAACTCCACAAGTACCCATTCCTTCCATACACCTTCTTAGGGTGTCATGGGTTCCCTAGTCTTCACCAAAAATGGTGGATCGCATGAGATTGTTAATAAAAATTATAGATCTATGTTTATAAAAACAAAATGAGTAATAAGTGGTATGGATCTTACATACTTGCATGTTTTACCAATATATCTTGAAAATACATAAAAATATAAAGTAAATGAAAGTATGAAAAGATCAAAAGTGTTTTTGAAGCTTACTTGAAGATTTGAGGTGATTTGATGAGAAATTGATTAATAATCTTGGGTTTTTACCACAAAACCCCAACTAGATCTTGATTAGGACTTGATTCTTGAAAGTTTATGGTTCCCTCTTTGATTGTATTTCTTGGCCGATTCATATAGAGAGGAAGAAAGGGATGAGAACTTTTCTAGTTTCTTGAAGTATCTAATGAGAGAAAATGGGAAGATATGGATATATGTGTGTATATATATATAGCCATAAGTTCAATGTGGTCAAAGATAATCTTGGTCTTGGTCCAAGTAATTAAATGTGTCTATGGTGTAGGGTGCCTAGGGGAGGGCGGCAAAAGGAGCAAAACAAGGGAAGTTTGTGGGCTAATAAATTATCTTGTCCAATATCATGTGTTTGTTTAGTTTTTGTTGTGTATTGGGTGTTATCGGGTACCGAGTTAACTAAAAATAAATATTAACGAGGTGAAATAAAATACGATGAAATTGTAAAAGTTGTAAAATAATATTCCTGATGAGATTCGGGTGTTGAAATAATTATCGAATTGAAATAACGCAAACCGACGGAGTTATAAGCTCCGACCGTAAAATATAGTCATTGGTTTCAAAACACCGGGTAAATTAATAATATAATTTTTATATTATTATTATGAGTATGTAAATATGTTAGGATCATAGTCGGGAGTATTGGGTATACGTTAGTAGTAAAACTGAGTGGTATCGTTAATTACAAATTAAGCATACGTATATAGAAATAATGCATATCCGTGTAGGTTCTCAAGTGATGATGATAATGTGTAGACTATTCCAGTCTATATGAAGTGTCATTAATGAATGATGCATGAATTCGCAGCTAAACTGTAACACCCCCAAAAGTCGTTAATAACAGCGGAAGACTTAACATGTCAGCGGAAGACTTTCGGGGTATTACTTCAAGGATCTTTGTCACAATTATAGTAGACGACACAAAGTGAAGTATTAAAGTTTAATTTATTTCAAAATACCAAATATCTGAGATACAAGACATTATTAAGTTAAGAATGTGTTTTATTCTGAAGGAAAATAAGTAGTTTATTATGGTTCTTGTCATGCTTTTGCCCACTCCGTGCCATTCAGATCCGTCTTGTTTAGTTACCTGAGATAAACATGCTAAAGTCAACATAAAGTTGAGTGATATTCATAGGTTTGAGTTTAAGAGTTTGAATCACAAGTTAAGAATGTATTGTAATCACATACAATCAATATGTTAAAAAAAAAAATGTTCCTGTTATTGCCTTAAGCTCATGATACTCAACGATTAACAGCCAATCATAAATATGAATTATGATGGTAAGTAATAGGCCCCCAAAGATAGGTATTTGTCAATAACCTATTTATAAGAACAATAAAGTGCGCCTGGTATTTTCTTCAACAACCAAACGAGGATTGTCAATCACTAATAGTACTATCCACAATTATTTACGTTCACCCTTCAAGTGATTAAGGTTCATGATCGAGGGACTTCTGACAATAGTAACTTAAGCAAATAACATTGGCCTGACGGTATTTCAATACCCGGTATAAAAGACTTGTGATCGAGTTTTAAGCATGTATCTCCCCACAGGAAAATAGTTAAAGAGTGGGCTATGAAATCACCTTAGTAGTACAGTGGTATCGTAGTCTCAACAAAGCAAGGAAACGGCTTCACACAACACAACCTAAAAGATATTGCAAGTTTCAGTTGATAGTCTAAATCTGGTTTTATCGCGAATATTAGTCATTCAGTTTGTTATTAAAACTCGTGTTCGTTTAAATGTTTAAAGTTCAAAAACAAAGTTATATATACATATAACTTGTAAGTAAAAATGATTGATGATTGATATAAAGTTAGTTTTTATAACGGAAATAAAATAAACGTATCGTTTTACAAGAAATAAATAATGTATCGTTATATCGTTTAATTATAATTACGAATATATATCGTATATATATATAAGTTTATGTTTATATAAGTCTTAGTTTAATTATATGTTTATATATGTAAAAGGTTAATATTATTTTTATAAAATAATATTTACTGAAAATTCCTTTAAGTTTCCAAAATTTACATTTTTAACCCTAACGATATATATTTTACACCGTTAGTCCAAAATATATATAATTTACATTTTAGGTCCAAAAGCATCAATAGTTACATTTTTCAACTCCAAATATCATTTTTAACAGTTTAGAACTCAAAGTTTTCTGTTTTGACAGTTTCTACCCATAGTTTACCATTTTGACAATTTTAGTCCCTCGGTTTAAGAAATTTTGCAAAGTTAGTCCAAATTTCACCAAATTAAAAGTTCAACATTTTTGACTTCTTAAATAAGCTCAGGACATTCAAATAAGTTTATTACAACAGCTTATTAGCTTATATTTCACTTATTTCACTATATGGGCCTTAACGAGCCATTTACAAGGCCCGTTAATAATTTTTGGTCCATTGGGCTTACGAGACCTTTGGGCCTGACCTTGGACTCATTTTTATAGTACAAAAATGTTATGAAACAGCTTAAAGTACCAGCTTATCGAATAAGTTTAATGGACAGCTTATCGGGCTAATAAGCCCACTTTAACTTATTTAGTTTTATAAAAACTGTTTTGGTCGCGTAGAAAGGGGTCGGGCAAATAGGTTAAACGAGCTCATAGGTTCGAATAAAAAGTGTTTCCCAATTGTTTACCAAGGTGATAATGGGGTCGAGTAATAAAAATGATATGCTATATGTCGAATTTGGTTTTAACGAGGCTAAAGTGATTGGTCAAAATCATATATTGAAACTGTTCCAACACTTAGAAAAATTCTAAGTGTTGAGACTTTATTCGAGTTGTCCAAGAGGTCACAAAACATGTCGAATTCAATAAGAACACAATGTTTTTAGATTCGAAACTTCTTATATTTTGTTTACTAGTGTACCAAACATGTAAAATGTCGAATAAAATGCGTATGTTATGTTTATATTTTACGAGGAAATTAGGCAAAGTAAATGTGTAAAAACCAAAATAACGAAATGAAAATATAACAAAAGGGGACTCCTCGTTCTCACCTCACCTCTAGGGGTGGAGTAATATAGTTCGTATGGTTCACTTTGGCACGAAGGATCAATGGTACAATGGTTCACTCCTAGCAAGGTTTACAACGAGCTATTAGGTTCCTCCTTGGATCACTTGTGCATCTCGTACTCCTCGCCAACTTCTTGTCCCAAACTTGACACTAGTACTTCACGAATATGTAACTATGGTACGTTTGAGGGTGTGGTTTCAACTGAGCTTGCATGGTGAGGTTTTATAGGAGGTTTTTGAGTGTTGTGATAAGTGAAACATGCCAAGTAAGTTATGTGTTGGCTCGTTGGTGAAGTGTGGCACCTCCTTTCCATCCAATCGAATGTAAACACAAAAGGAAAGTGTAAGACTGTCTCATGTTCATTCCTGACATTGCATAGTTCAGGTTCGTTGTTATTGGGGAGGCATGGGTGGCTAATAGTAGTTTGTGACACGTTTTTAGTTTTATACACACAAGATTTTGGTAGTTTACTTTGGCTAAATTTGGAGCAGTAAACGAGTGAGACAAAGAGCAAACTTGGTCATTTATGATTCTTTGCTAGGTAGTTAATGAAGTGGTGCAAAGATATAACTAGGTCGTGTGTCAAAATAAAAAGAAACGAGGGGGGTTTTGAAGGGGGTCGCGACTTAAAAAAAAATGAAAAAAAAAAATAGGCCGGTTGGGCCTTGTGGGTTTGGGTTTGCTTATCTCGGCCCGGTTGGGTTATAAACTAGGTAGTGGGGTCCATTTAGACGTGGGGTTCACATAGATAATTTAGGGAGTCGGGATAAGTTCAAGTTATAATAGTGAGTGACCTCGGGAATTTTCGTAGGTTTCGGAATATATAAATATGATACGGTATAGATAACGAAACGTATAATAATATAATTATAAACGTTTTAATTAATATTCGCGATACATTAGACTATATAGGTTTGTGTGCAAGCAACGTTTCTAAGCAAAAGATAAATCACAATTTACCGTTGTGATTTATATATCAAGTCTAATATATATAAAAAAAAAAAATCACACGCAAAAATGGGTATTTAAATAACGTAATAATTTGTAAGTATTTACTAACCATTGGGAAAATTACGAGAGACTACAGTACATACATCTTACAGTGAATTCCGTCCCGGAATTCGAGTTTAGGAGGGTTGCCAAGGGTGTCTAAGAGAAGAGGTGTGGGTACTTGGTGCGAAACTGGTCCTCGCGTTCCCAAGTATACTCTGGTCCTCGTTTAGAGTTCCAACGAACTTTTATGATAGGGATACGGTTTTGTTTCAGTTGTTTGACTTCTCTATCCATGATTTCTACTGGTTCCTCGGTAAAAACGAGTTTGTCATCAAGTTGTAATTCTTTCAATGGAATGACCAAAGATTCATCGGATAAACACTTCTTGAGGTTTGACACATGAAAAGTGTTGTGAATTCTACTAAGTTCCTCGGGTAGTTCAAGTTTATATGCCATGGGTCCAATTCTTTCTAGGATTTTGAATGGACCAATGTATCTTGGGTTTAACTTTCCCCTCTTTCCGAATCGTATCATTCCTTTCCATGGTGATACTTTTAACATAACTTTATCTCCGATCTAAAAATCCATGGGTTTTCTTTTTAGGTCGGCGTAACTTTTCTGTCGGTCTCTAGCGGTTTGTAAACGTTGTTTGATTTTGATGATTTTCTCGGTTGTCTCATGAACTAGATCCGGTCCTGTGAGTTGTATTTCTCCGACTTCTGCCCAGCAAACGGGTGATCTACACTTTCTACCGTAAAGTGCTTCGAATGGTGCTGCCTTGATACTGGTATGATAACTGTTGTTGTATGAGAATTCTGCCAATGGTAAGTGTTTGTCCCAACCTTTTCCGAAGTCTATAACACAAGTGCGTAGCATATCTTCTAAGGTTTGTATTGTTCTCTCACTTTGACCATCGGTTTGTGGGTGATAGGCTGTGCTCATATCCAGCTTTGTTCCTAAAGCTTTTTGCAATGATTTCCAAAAATGAGACGTGAAACGACTGTCACGATCTGATATAATAGAAATTGGCACTCCATGTCGTGACACAATTTCTTTCAGATATATCTGAGCAAGTGTGTTCATTTCATCAGTTTCTTTGATTGGTAGGAAATGAGCTGACTTGGTGAGACGATCAACGACAACCCATATCGTATCGTAGCCAGTAGAGGTTTTGGGAAGTTTGGTGATGAAGTCCATTGTAATACGTTCCCATTTTCACATGGGGAGTTCAGGTTGAGTGAGTAATCCGGAGGGTTTCTGGTATTCTGCTTTTACTCTTGAACATGTTAGACATTTACTGACGTACTCAGCGATGTCGGCTTTCATGTTCGGCCACCAATATAGTTTCTTAAGATCTTGGTACATCTTGTCGGAACTTGGGTGAATGGATTATTTTGATTTGTGAGACTCATGCATGATAAGGTCACGAATACCTCCGAAGAGAGGAATCCAGCTTCTTTCCTTGAAACAAAGCATTCCATTTGATCTTTTCACAAATCCGTTTTCGTTTTCCGGCATACCAAAAATCTTTTCAATTGGTCGATTTTCTTTCTTGAGAGCTTCGCTCTGGGTGATAATGATTTGTGTTGGAAGGGGTGAACAAATAGTCATGCCTAACGATCTAACCCTGAGAGGTTTTAGTCTTTCTTTCCGGCTTAATGCATCTGCTACTACATTAGCCTTTCCTGGGTGATAACGGATTTCACAATCATAATCACTAAGCAATTCTAACCAACGGCGTTGTCTCATGTTTAAATCCTTTTGATCTAGGATGTGTTGGAGACTTTTGTGATCTGTAAACACGATACACTTAGTGCCGTATAGATAGTGTCTCCATAACTTGAGAGCGAATACTATTGCTCCAAGTTCTAGATCATGGGTTGTGTAATTTTCCTCAAGTTTCTTCAGTTGACGTGAGGCATAAGCTATTACCTTATCCCGTTGTATCAAAACTGCGCCTAAACCATGGTACGAAGCGTCACAATATAGCACGAAATCTTTGCTTCCTTCGGGCAATGCTAGTATTGGAGCTTCACAAAGCTTTTGTTTTAACAGTTGGAAGGCTGATTCTGCTTCTTGTCCCCAGACGTACTTTTCGTTCTTTTGGGTCAACTTGGTCAATGGTTTTGAGATCTTAGAGAAACCTTCAATAAATCTCCGGTAGTAACCTGCAAGACCTAAAAATTGACGTACTTCTGTGGGAGTTGTAGGTGATGACCACTCTTTAACTGCCTCTATTTTTGCAGGATCCACGTGTATTCCTTGACTATTGATTACGTGTCCCAAAAATTGCACCGTGGGAATCCAAAAGTCACATTTTGAGAATTTCGCGTACAACTTTTCTTTCCTAAGTAACTCTAGGATAGTTCTCAAATGATTGGCATGTTCCTCTTTGTTACGAGAGTAGATCAGTATGTCGTCTATGAATACTATCACGAATTTGTCCAAATATGGCTTGCATACTCGGTTCATTAGGTCCATAAACACAGCGGGTGCATTTGTTAGACCAAATGGCATTACCTGAAATTCATAGTGTCCATAACGGGTTCTGAAGGCTGTCTTGGGAATATCTTCTTCCCGAACTCTCAATTGATGGTATCCCGACCTTAGATCAATCTTCGAGTATACACTCGATCCTTGTAATTGATCAAACAAATCGTCTATTCTAGGTAAAGGATATCGGTTCTTTATAGTGAGTTTGTTTAACTCTCGGTAATCTATGCACATTCGGAATGATCCGTCTTTCTTTTTAACAAATAGAACTGGGGCTCCCCAAGGTGATGAACTTGGTCTAATGAAACCTTTATCGGATAATTCCTTTAGTTGTTCCGATAGTTCCTCCATTTCGGAAGGTGCTAACCTGTAAGGTGCTTTTGCTACTGGTGCCGCTCCAGGCACTAGTTCAATTTGGAATTCTACTTGACGTGTCGGTGGAAGACCGGGCAGATCTTCAGGAAATACTTCAGGGAATTCCTTAACGATAGGTACATCTTTAAGTTGTTTCTTGGTTAACTTACTTTCCGTCACCTGAACCATGAATACATGACATCCTTCGTTCATGTATTTTATCATTCTGAGGCATGAGATGATTCCGTATCGGTTTTTATTCTTGTCGCCATGGATAACGAGGGTTTCATTCTTAAAAGGAATGTGTATGGCTTTCTCGTCACAATGAATCTTAGCATGATGTTTGGATAACCAATCCATTCCGATGATAGCATCAAAACTACCGAGTTGGACAGGCATCAGGTCAATAGGAAAAGATTCTCCTACGAGGGTTAAGGTACAATTTCTTAAAACAGAGTTGGTGCTAATTAAGTTCCCATTGGCCATTTCTATCTCGTATGTGGTGTTTAGCTTAGAAGGGTTAGAGTTAATGAAAGGGGCAAACGTATCTGATACGAAGCTCTTATCTGCTCCAGAATCAAATAATACTCTAGCATTATGATGATTTAATAAGAACGTACCCGTGACAACGTCGGGGTTTTGTGGTTCATTTTCATTTCCCATCACGTTTGCTCTCGCTCGTGCAGAGTTCTGACCATTTCCTTTTGGACAGCGGTTCTTGAAGTGTCCAGTTTCTCCGCATGAGTAACATGTTGGTGCTATTGGTTGTAGGTTGCTGCCGGTAGCAGGGGTCCTACAATCTTTTGTGGCATGACCTATCCTTTGGCATTTATGGCATTTTATTGTACAAGCACCATTGTGATGAAGCTTGCATCGGTTGCACTGTGGCTTAATACCTTGGTACCCATTGCTATTGGTTGCCGTAAATATCTTAGGAGGTTCTTGTCGTTGGTTCTGCTGTTGACGATGTGGGTTCTTGTTCTGGTGTTGTTGTTGGTTGATCCTGTTGTAGTTGTTGTTGTTGTGGTGATGGTTGTTGTTGCGATGGCCGTTGTGGTAGTGATTGTGGTTTTGATGGTGGGTGGTTCTCCTGTCATCGAGCTTTCTTTTGAGTTCGTTGCACTTGATTTCGCGGTCTAGGAGTTTTTGTGCTAGCTCCATTGCGACTTCTAGTGATGGTGGGTTGGATGCTGTGACGTTTCCTTCAATATTCCGGGGAAGACCTTCAATATACTTCTCCAGAGTTTTCTTTAAATCTGGTACGATAGAAGGACATAATGCCATTAGTTCGTGGAATCTCCTGTTGTAAGCCCTAAGATCGATTCCTTTGACTGCAAGGACATGGAATTCGTCTTCCAGTTTTCTTATTTCGGATCGAGGACAGTACTTCTTTAGGATCTTGGCTTTGAATTCCGTCCAGGAGAGTCGGTACGCTGCTTCTGTACCTAAAGTTTGAGTTGTAGCGGTCCACCATGACAAAGCGTCATCCATTAAGGTTCCTGTGGCAAATGTGACTCTGTTGTTTTCTGAGCATCCACTCCTTTGGAATACTGTTTCGCATCTCTCGAACCAATGGGCGAGTTTAGTTATCCCTTCAGTACCCATGAAGTAAGTCGGCTGACAAGCCATAAAATCTTTATAGGTACATTGGCGAGGTGCGGGAGCAACATTTCTTGCCGGTTGTGCGTTAGCATTTGCTTGTTCGGCTAAGGCTGCATTGATTCCATTGGTGATTGCTTGTTGGATTTCTTCCGGGGTCATGGTTGCTGCTGAGGTAGTGGTTGCGGTTCTCTTAGGTGCCATATTCCTAAAAATGAGAGTATATTTTCAGAATTTTCATAATAACCATCTTGTGTTAGACTATTTAGTAACATCAATAGGTTCAAAGTTATAATAGTGTCACATATATCACGATGCAATATACGATATCATAACACTTATGAAAATAAAGCAAACATAACATCATTGATTAGATTGTCGTTTTGTGTTTACATCACTAATTTATTCTTGTTGACATATTTCTAGGACATTCAAATACAAGTTATTACTGTGATGTGGGTGAGGCTACGTCGACAATCTATGGCATTCTAGGGTTTTCCTTGGTTATCATCAAGACGACGTTCTAGTTCCTGAATTTTGGCGGCCATGGTTTCTATGATTTGGTCTCGGTCTCTCTCCCTAGCTTGTGTTTCTTGTTGTGCACGTCGCAGGGACATGACTTGGGCTCTTGTGGTGTCGAGAGCTTGATCGATGTCACACATGATGTCCTTGTTTACGGTGTTAGCAGAGCAAAGTAATCCGATGAATTCCATAGCTTCACCGAATTGGGTACTTAGTTGTTCCATCATGGTTCCCATCTCTAGGTGTCCCATCACAAGTTGTTCTATCTCAGCTGACATGACTTCTATCAGTTCATTAGGGATGTTGTTCACCAAGGTGGCTATGGCGTCTAACCTGTCTTCATGTCTTACTAACCTAGCTGCCAAGAGTGGTATGGTATGGTGAATGGGTTCTCCAGTGACTGGAAGGATCTTGGATGCAGCAAATGATGATCTTTCACCAAGTTCTCTGTTGGTGGGAGTACCTTCTTGAGATCTCCAATACTTAAGGATTGGTAGTAGAAATGACCATTTGCGAGCATTGACCCGCTTACGAGCCTTATGGTTGGTTCTTGCATAATAGTAAGGATCTGAGGAGGTAGGACGAATCTGGTAATTCCTTGGTTGATAAGGCAGAGGAGCACTGGGAGTTTTCACAGGTGGTGGACTGTTGATTGTTACTGGTACAGTAGTAGTCTGCTGATAAAATATACTAGGTAGTATCACTGGTTCTGCAGTTGGAGCAATTTCCTTTTTCCATTTAGTATCATCCCAGATGTCTTTTTCCTCAGCATATGAAAGAGCTTTTCCAGCAGTGGCTGGTTCATAAGGCTGGAATGGAGAAGTTTGCTTACTGCGTCTGATTGGACCAGATGATGCTTGAGGTGAAGTAAAGGATTGCTGACTTTCCTTATTCTTGTCTGTTGTAGGTGACACAGTCATTGGAGCAAGAGTTGGTACAATAGGTGTAGAGCTCTCAGTTTCCGAATCCGATAACCAAACAATGAAGTTGGGTTTGGAAGACATGGTACTGTAATAATCCCGATTAGTAAACATAGTTATTAGCATAATCATAACATGTAAGCATATATCAAGTTATATAAGTAAGAAATAATGAGAAGTGACTTTTCTACCAGATGTTGGAATGTAGGCACGGAGGGCATGAAGTGGTATTTTGTAAAAATGGTCCAGTTAAAGTGTAGTTATAGTCCAATGTTTAAAAACATCTGGTTCTCTATAACCGTGGCTCTGAGTACCAATCTGTAACACCCCCAAAAGTCGTTAATAACAGCGGAAGACTTAACATGTCAGCGGAAGACTTTCGGGGTATTACTTCAAGGATCTTTGTCACAATTATAGTAGACGACACAAAGTGAAGTATTAAAGTTTAATTTATTTCAAAATACCAAATATCTGAGATACAAGACATTATTAAGTTAAGAACGTGTTTTATTCTGAAGGAAAATAAGTAGTTTATTATGGTTCTTGTCATGCTTTTGCCCACTCCGTGCCATCCAGATCCGTCTTGTTTAGTTACCTGAGATAAACATGCTAAAGTCAACATAAAGTTGAGTGATATTCATAGGTTTGAGTTTAAGAGTTTGAATCACAAGTTAAGAATGTATTGTAATCACATACAATCATTATGTTAAAAAAAAATAAATGTTCCTGTTATTGCCTTAAGCTCATGATACTCAACGATTAACAGCCAATCATAAATATGAATTATGATGGTAAGTAATAGGCCCCCAAAGATAGGTATTTGTCAATAACCTATTTATAAGAACAATAAAGTGCGCCTGGTGTTTTCTTCAACAACCAAACGAGGATTGTCAATCACTAATAGTACTATCCACAATTATTTACGTTCACCCTTCAAGTGATTAAGGTTCATGATCGAGGGACTTCTGACAATAGTAACTTAAGCAAATAACATTGGCCTGACGGTATTTCAATACCCGGTATAAAAGACTTGTGATCGAGTTTTAAGCATGTATCTCCCCACGGGAAAATAGTTAAAGAGTGGGCTATGAAATCACCTTAGTAGTACAGTGGTATCGTAGTCTCAACAAAGCAAGGAAACGGCTTCACACAACACAACCTAAAAGATAATGCAAGTTTCAGTTGATAGTCTAAATCTGGTTTTATCGCGAATATTAGTCATTCAGTTTGTTATTAAAACTCGTGTTCGTTTAAATGTTTAAAGTTCAAAAACAAAGTTATATATACATATAACTTGTAAGTAAAAATGATTGATGATTGATATAAAGTTAGTTTTTATAACGGAAATAAAATAAACGTATCGTTTTACAAGAAATAAATAATGTATCGTTATATCGTTTAATTATAATTACGAATATATATCGTATATATATATAAGTTTATGTTTATATAAGTCTTAGTTTAATTATATGTTTATATATGTAAAAGGTTAATATTATTTTTATAAAATAATATTTACTGAAAATTCCTTTAAGTTTCCAAAATTTACATTTTTAACCCTAACGATATATATTTTACACCGTTAGTCCAAAATATATATAATTTACATTTTAGGTCCAAAAGCATCAATATTTACATTTTTCAACTCCAAATATCATTTTTAACAGTTTAGAACTCAAAGTTTTCTGTTTTGACAGTTTCTACCCATAGTTTACCATTTTGACAATTTTAGTCCCTCGGTTTAAGAAATTTTGCAAAGTTAGTCCAAATTTCACCAAATTAAAAGTTCAACATTTTTGACTTCTTAAATAAGCTCAGGACATTCAAATAAGTTTATTACAACAGCTTATTAGCTTATTTTTCACTTATTTCACTATATGGGCCTTAACGAGCCATTTACAAGGCCCGTTAATAATTTTTGGTCCATTGGGCTTACGAGACCTTTGGGCTTGACCTTGGACTCATTTTTATAGTACAAAAATGTTATGAAACAGCTTAAAGTACCAGCTTATCGAATAAGTTTAATGGACAGCTTATCGGGCTAATAAGCCCACTTTAACTTATTTAGTTTTATAAAAACTGTTTTGGTCGCGTAGAAAGGGGTCGGGCAAATAGGTTAAACGAGCTCATAGGTTCGAATAAAAAGTGTTTCCCAATTGTTTACCAAGGTGATAATGGGGTCGAGTAATAAAAATGATATGCTATATGTCGAATTTGGTTTTAACGAGGCTAAAGTGATTGGTCAAAATCATATATTGAAACTGTTCCAACACATAGAAAAATTCTAAGTGTTGAGACTTTATTCGAGTTGTCCAAGTGGTCACAAAACATGTCGAATTCAATAAGAACACAATGTTTTTAGATTCGAAACTTCTTATATTTTGTTTACTAGTGTACCAAACATGTAAAATGTCGAATAAAATGCGTATGTTATGTTTATATTTTACGAGGAAATTAGGCAAAGTAAATGTGTAAAAACCAAAATAACGAAATGAAAATATAACAAAAGGGGACTCCTCGTTCTCACCTCACCTTAGGGGTGGAGTAATATAGTTCGTATGGTTCACTTTGGCACGAAGGATCAATGGTACAATGGTTCACTCCTAGCAAGATTTACAACGAGCTATTAGGTTCCTCCTTGGATCACTTGTGCATCTCGTACTCCTCGCCAACTTCTTGTCCCAAACTTGACACTAGTACTTCACGAATATGTAACTATGGTACGTTTGAGGGTGTGGTTTCAACTGAGCTTGCATGGTGAGGTTTTATAGGAGGTTTTTGAGTGTTGTGATAAGTGAAACATGCCAAGTAAGTTATGTGTTGGCTCGTTGGTGAAGTGTGGCACCTCCTTTCCATCCAATCGAATGTAAACACAAAAGGAAAGTGTAAGACTGTCTCATGTTCATTCCTGACATTGCATAGTTCAGGTTCGTTGTTATTGGGGAGGCATGGGTGGCTAATAGTAGTTTGTGACACGTTTTTAGTTTTATACACACAAGATTTTGGTAGTTTACTTTGGCTAAATTTGGAGCAGTAAACGAGTGAGACAAAGAGCAAACTTGGTCATTTATGATTCTTTGCTAGGTAGTTAATCAAGTGGTGCAAAGATATAACTAGGTCGTGTGTCAAAATAAAAAGAAACGAGGGGGGTTTTGGAGGGGGTCGCGACTTAAAAAAAAAATGAAAAAAAAAAATAGGCCGGTTGGGCCTTGTGGGTTTGGGTTTGCTTATCTCGGCCCGGTTGGGTTATAAACTAGGTAGTGGGGTCCATTTAGACGTGGGGTTCACATAGATAATTTAGGGAGTCGGGATAAGTTCAAGTTATAATAGTGAGTGACCTCGGGAATTTTCGTAGGTTCCGGAATATATAAATATGATACGGTATAGATAACGAAACGTATAATAATATAATTATAAACGTTTTAATTAATATTCGCGATACATTAGACTATCTAGGTTTGTGTGCAAGCAACGTTTCTAAGCAAAAGATAAATCACAATTGTTGTGATTTATATATCAAGTCTAATATATAAAAAAAAAAAAAAATTCACACGCAAAAATGGGTATTTAAATAACGTAATAATTTGTAAGTATTTACTAACCGTTGGGAAAATTACGAGAGGCTACATAAACCTAACTGGTTACGTGAATTTGAAGACTCGTAAACTTAGTTTTCTTAATGACGAACGATGATCATGAATAGTGATTTCCCTTCGGGAATGAATAGTGTCACATGAATAGTAAAATTTTTGAACGCTTCTTGGAATCACAAACTGACTCCGAAAACGATGAATAGTAAAATGATGAATAGTAACTGGTGAATAGTAATTGATGAATAGTAACTGATGAATAGTGAATAGAAGAAATGTCATAAAAATGCAGGTTGTTACACAGCATTAGCTCCCACACATTCAATAAAAGCAACAACTACTATACCCAATCCTGCCTCAACAGGGTATCGGGTAGGCAGGATGTAGACATTCACAACTCTAACCAAAGGTAATGCTTCCATAACACATTGAATAGAATTTAATCATCAAATTTTTACTAACAACCCAAAACCCCAAAACCTCGAGCATTGATCCTCTTCAAGCTCAACACCTACTCTACTCCTAAGCTGTAATCATTAACCTTCTCCTAACATACCCAACATTTACCTACCTAACCACAATATCAACCATAAACTGACATCATTCATTTTTACTGAACTCAGCTAAATTACTCTTGTACATATCATCAAAGACATAATAATCGTTCTAAATACCATGATCATTACCTAACCTAATTCACATACGCACATTCTACCTTTTCAAACCAAGCTCAAAATCGCCACCTAATCTCTACTACAATTTACAAACCTACATAGAATCCAACTAACTATAAAACCAATCAAACAATTAAGGGGGTGTTTGTTTAAGCTTGTATGCGGGTTGTTGGTCCCGTTTACTTGGTGAATAGTTAACTAAAGCGTTAATCTAACCAAGTTCCATGACTTTTTAAGACAGATGTAAAAGATTAACAACAAAGATAAACGTAAAGAAAGGAGACACAATATTTTTCAACATTTAATTCTTATTAAAAGTTAATCAAATAATTATACCCAAGTGTTTGCGGAATAACACTTGGGATAGAAACGAAAAGTATGGTATTGACTCCTCTCTAAAGCCAAACAATGTTTGAGTGACAACTAAAGGTCTCACTGAGCTATTTCAGGGACTATGTTGTTCTTTGGATGAGTAAAAGTGGTTTGTGAATGCTAAGCATTAATTACAAAAACTTGTCGACTTTTACTAGCTCCTCACTTATGCTACCTATTTATACACAATTAAATTACAACGTTACTGATAAAGACAAATTGATGACCTATCTAGTAGAGACAAAATACTTACATATTTTGTCTCTGTTACAATACACTATATTGGGTAAAGGACAATGTGCCTTTCTGATGCATAGTGATGACACCATCCTGACATAGTGCCATTCAGGGAAAGTTTGACTTCAGGTTGATAGGGACACCTGTCGATACGTTCAAACTTTCCCGCATTGGCCCGCCCATTGTTCAGTCTTCAGATCTTCAGTCTTCAGTACTTCAATAGTTGTTGAGGAGTCTTGGGGGTTCAGTGAGTTATTGTCATCCTCACTGAACCCATCACTTTTTTCTTGGCTTGGATGCCACGCTGAGTTCTGCCTCACTGAATGGTGAACCTTTCTTCATAGGCTCGTTCTAAGCATCCTGAAGATGACTCACTGAGTTCCCGTTCACTCAGTGACTTGTTTGTGTTTATGGATATTAAACACTTAGGTTATTTTATGTTCAAATCCTAGTTATAGGAAGATTGGGGAATTCAGTGACCCAATAGTCTCCCCCTATTTGGATATACAAATAGCCTAAGTGTTTCATGATTCAGTGTGAGTTGGCAGGGGTCTTCATCTCTCACTGAGTGTTAATGTAATTAGAGTGGGACACTGATAACTTAAAAGAACTTCAAAGTTTATTAATAGCTATTACAGATCCTACTGACAATACAAAAACACAAAAAAGATAGTTGTTGTAGATTCAGATGTTCAGTTGATAACCAAGAGCTTTAAGCTTTTCCTTCTTTGACCTCAGGAGATGTTTGTCAGGATGCACCTCAATCTTGGCTTTCAGGTTCAGGCAGAACCTCATGTTTTTAGCACACTTGACAAGGGAAGCCAGCATGAGGTACATAAGCATCGCCTTAATCCCAGCCTTATCAATGTCAGACCACCTTTGGAAAGCAGGGTTCCCATATTCATCAGTGAAGCACAAGCCTCTTTCAGGTGCTTTAAGAACCATGTTGTTCACAAAGGTGATTCCTTCAGGAAGAGACCTGTCACAATCTAGCCCAGGGACCTTGATCTCAGGCTCCAACTCAATTTGCTTCCTTTTCCGTTTGGATGCCTTTAGTGGAGCTGTCTGAGTAGATGAAGCAGGAAGTAGAGAGGGAATTCCAAGAGCTTCAGGCATGTTCATTAGTCTTTCATACCTTAGCTTTAGTGACTTCAAGAGATCAGGATCCACTATATTCTGCTTCTTGGAGATGATTGGTCGAAGCTCATCCAGTTCGGAGATGCCAAAATCAGTGAACCTAAATGGATTATGTATGTCCATTACTCTTTGGTCTGGTCCCCTGAAGACAGTGACAACAGCAGGATTGGTGTTGCTATGGATCTGAATGTCAGTGATGGTTTTGGGTTTCAGTCTTTATTTCATCACCCACGAATACCTCTCAATCCTAGTTTTCCTGATTTGAGCGTCCTTCCTGAGCTTTTGTTCTCTTTGCTTTTTAAGGGCACTCATTTCTTCCTCCTGAGCCATTTTGAAGACTGCACCAGCTTGCCCACTAGCCAGTTCCTCAGTGTCCAACCCAACCTTCTTAGCCTCTTCATGAATAACCTTTATAAGTGTCACACCCCCAAAATCGGGTCCAGCGGAAGCGTACATGTAGCTGGGGTGTAACTCAATTGGTATTACAACACAAGTTTAAAAATGGTTTTCACTTCAATCATTTAGAATAAAATCATTTAACCAAAAGTCTTGAATTTACATCGTTAAAAGTAGTGCGGAAGTAGGCCCGTAAAATAATTTAAAACGGTCCCCAAGTGAATATCAGAGTCTTCTATGACCATGCCATGCCCTGCCAAAACCTCCAGTAGCGTGCCATTGCTTAAAACCTGAAAATACATGCTAAAGAGTGTCAACACGAGGTTGGTGAGTTCATAAGTTTGTATTAAAACAATAGTGTTGTGAGTACAATAGAGAGAGTTTTGTGACCATTGTGTAACTCACAATGTCATAAAAATAAAGTTTACCTTACAGTAAAATCAGGATTTTGGACCATGAGTAGAGTGTGTGATCATTACAACAAATATAATATCACATAGAAAAATAGTCTATTACGCTAGCGCTAAGTTCATGCAACCGAAGCTATAACAGTGTGCATGCTCTAGAAGCATGTTAAATATAAAGGCCCGGCAAGTGTTTATCCCGTTACACTTGTAATTCGACATGTTATACGCTCGCGTTTGCCTATCCGGTCAAACCGAACGGGGGAGTCACCACCAATAGATCTATTTATAACATTCGCGCTTCCCAGCAGGAATTGACGGTTCATGAGTTTGGGCATAGTGGGATTCAAGGGCTTAGGCTAATCCGCGTAATAGTGTAAATAAAGCATAAGTTTCGGTGTGGTCCATAAAAGTGTTTGCATAAAAGCAATAGTTCACAAAGTGTGTTGCATAAGAGCAAAAGTTCATAAAGTGTGTTGCATAAAAGCAAAAGTTCATAAAGTATGTTGCATAAAAGCAATAGTTCACAAAGTGTGTTGCATAAGAGCAAAAGTTCATAAAGTGTGTTGCATAAAAGCAATAGTTCATAAAGTGTGTTGCATAAAAGCAAAAGTTCATAAAGTGTGTTGCATGTTTATAAAGCATTTGTGTATGTGAGAAAATAATCAAATATGCAACCAATATACCCATAGGTGCATTTGAATAATCAATCAAGCCTTCAAAGGAACAGTAGTGTTTAATCAAACAATTGCTCATTCAAGCATTGAGTTTAGTAAAAAACGAGCATGTATTCTCCCCCAAAACAGTTATAAAAACAGGTAAAAGTAGGGGGTATGAACTCACCTGGTGCGATAGCTATGATGACAAAAGTGGATACACTGAAATGAGGCACGATCTCTAATCGCAACCTATTATGAATGATAGTTTCTAATGTAAGAAACGAAATGATGCTACACATGCAAGTACGTATGTTATCGATACCACTCGTTAGTTTTGAAAATAGTGTTTATCGTCAAAAAATACATTTTTGACGTCTCGTTAAGTTAATAACCATTTTTCGTGTAAATATGTTCAAACGGTACTCCACGATCCTTGTTTGGTGTTCAATCGGCAAATATAAGGTTTTCGTCGCAAAAATAACATTTTCATTACTTGAAAATATGACCAAAATGGCCTCGCAAAACTAGTCGCGAAATATTGTACGTTAAGTGTTAATGGTCAAGCTCGGCGTTTTTGAAAACCTTGTAACAATATCTTGAAGTCGTGTTATTTAACTTTTGGCTATACGGGTCTTGATCGATGAGAGAATCGACTCTTATTGTTGTCATTTGAAAGTATTATGTTCAATACTTAGGAAATTTCATTATAGCAAAAGCTGTCAAAATATATATAGTTTATCGGGTATATGGATGAGGTCGTAGTTTATTCGTTACGAGTCCAATGATCAAACGGCCAACTGATTTGAAAAGCTTGCTGGGAGATCTTGATTTCATAAAACTACGGCTCGGACTCAAACTGATCCGATCATAAAGAAAAACAGCCGTGAAAGTGGTGTCTTCCAAAGACAGTTTACGTAAAAAGCTGATGGAAATATATATATATATCGTCGGATTTCAAATACTCGTATCTTTTTCGTTATAAGCCCGTTTTCTATGTTCTTTATATCCCCGCGAAGGTATTCAAGTATACTTTAGGTTTTTCAAGGTCTCGGCTAGTCTAGATATCATTTAATCTCAGTTTTCCTAGCTTGAAAAATCGGGACAGAATCATAATTTCAGAAAATATAGTTTTAGTCGTTAATCTTGAAAATAGCATATCTTTTTCGTCGTAACTCGGATTTTATCCCCGTTTTCGGCCATAGTTTCGTCTCGGAATGTATTTTCCAAATCTTTGGTCCAAAGTTACCCAAAACCCACTGATTTTCCCACGTTTCATGTTTTTGGACAGAATCTTTTTATAGTTTGTAAAAATCAACTTTTCTAGTTCAAGGGTTGTTCAAAGCTTAACCAAACTATCTCAAATCAACTCCACAAGTACCCAATCCTACCATACACCTTCTTAGGGTGTCATGGGTTCCTAGTCTTCACCAAAAATGGTGGATCTCATGAGATTGTTAATAAAAATTATAGATCTATGTTTATAAAAACAAAATGAGTAATAAGTGGTATGGATCTTACATACTTGCATGTTTTACCAATATATCTTGAAAATACATAAGAATATAAAGTAAATGAAAGTATTAAAAGATCAAAAGTGTTTTTGAAGCTTACTTGAAGTTTTGATGATTTTTGAGCAAGAAAACTTAATAATCTTGAGGTTTTTATTTCAAAACCTTAACAAGATCAATAATATGACTTGATACACACTTGGATCTTGAAAAATTAGTGATGTCTTGCTTGTTCTTGTTTCTTGGCCGAAATTTTTGTAGAGAGAGGGAAAATGAGAGAGTTTTTGGCTAGTTATCTTGTGTATTGAATGAAAAAAAAATGAATGATTTAAGTAGATATTTTTGGTCTAGTCTTATGGTCTTGGTCAATACAATAAATGAGGTCTTGGACCTAGGGGAGGGGGGGGGGGGGGGGGGGCGGCACACAAGAGAAAAACAAGGAAAAAGAATGTGGCTAATTAATAAAGTTGTCCCCAAAGTGTAGGTATTAGTTGGTTTTGTTGTGTATTAGGTGTTATCGGGTACCGAGTTAACTAAAAACAAATGTTAACGAGGTGAAATAAAATACGACGAAATTTTAAAAGTTGTAAAATATTATTCCTGATGAGAATCGGGTGTTGGAATAATTATTGAATTGAAATAACGCAAACCGACAAAGTAATAAGCTCCGACCGTAAAGTATAGCCATTGGTTTTAAAACACCGGGTAAATTAATAATATAATTTTTATATTATTATTATGAGTATGTAAATATGTTAGGATCATAGTCGGGAGTATTGGGTATACGTTAGTAGTAAAACTGAGTGGTATCGTTAATTACAAATTAAGCATACGTAAATGGAAATAATGCATATCCGTGTAGTAACTAATGTGATGATGATGTGTAGACTATTCCAGTCTATATGAAATGTCATTAATGAATGATGCATGAATTCGCAGCTAAACCTAACTGGTTACGCGAATTTGAATACCCGTAAACTCAGTTTACGATGAAATGAACGGCAGTCGTGAATAGTGATTTCCTTCCGGAAATGAATAGTGTCACATGAATAGTAAAATTTTTGAACGTTTCTCGGAATCACAAACTGACTCCGAAAATGATGAATAGTAAAATGATGAATAGTGAGCGGTGAATAGTAATCGATGAATAGTAACTGATGAATA
Organism: Artemisia argyi; assembly: GCA_030686995.1. NCBI lineage: Eukaryota > Viridiplantae > Streptophyta > Magnoliopsida > Asterales > Asteraceae > Artemisia > Artemisia argyi. Next base: position 88,152,541 of record CM060703.1, read on the forward strand.
GTGAATAGGAGAAATGTCCCGAAAATGCGGGTTGTTACAATAAGGGCAGGTTTACTCATCCTTTCTTTCTCAGCCACCTTTTTCAGTATCTCATCTCTTTCCAAATAAGCTTGAATTTCAGCGTCAGTGAGGCAATGAATCACTCCATTAATTTCAAATGGAACTTTGATGGGTTCATCAGGGTCATGTCTGACTAAGGTAGAGGCAGGCTTCATCACTAATTCAGGTTCAGGTGTTGTAAGTATGTTTTTGCACTTATCATGCCTGAGTGATGGAGAGACTGTTTGTAACCACCGGTAAATTTTCACTTAAATTAAACTAATACTTATCCATTTTTCCACGTCTAATTTTTTTTAACATTATTAGTTTAACTAATCACAACAACTAACTAATATGATGTAACTAATCTTCTGAATAAACGTGTGCACTTAAATATCTTTATATGTTAAGTATAAATATTTCCAACATTCATTTACCACTTTATGTTACTAAACGTAATGTTTGTCAATTTTCATAAAACCCTAAGTTGTTATATATGATTATATAAATATCTAAGTCTTAAACGTTAAAGTACAAGTCCTTAAAGTTTAGGTACAAGTCAGTAATACCTAAAATCATAATATTAATAAAATTCATTATAAACCTCAGTGTACTTATCTTTAAGCACACAATACAAGAATACTTTGCACAAACCCTAGCCCTAGTATTTTATGCACAAATCCTTAAACCTAGTATACAAGTACTTACGTATAAAACATATAATTACTAGTTTAAATTCTACATAACCAAACTAAACACTTGAAATATATTTCCTACATCTTTAAAACCCTAGTACAATCTTAGTAAACTTATGGTACCACCTCTATTAGCACTATACGATTCTCTTTTTATTTTCTTAAGAGTTCGACCTAAAAACCTAAACAAATGCATTATTACCTTAACCTAAATCCTAAACCAACCTTATTACTTTCCTAAACCTACATGTACAATAATCTAAAGCCTAGGTACAACACCTAAAGCCAATCGACTCCCCTAGTTACCTGATAGTTCGAAATAAACAAAATTAAAACCAACTTAGTTCTAGCATAATACTTGGTAATCCTCCTAACCACAAACTTTTTTCTAGTCCATATTCATACACATAGACTTGTCCCCTAGATATTTTATCTTTGGTCAAGGTGGTAGTTGAAATTCTTGGCCTAGGTTCGAAACACATCACCTTGTCCTCTACTCTTGTGGCTAAGAGTCGAATAAGACACCTTGTTCCCTGGATTTTTGACAAAGTACACCAAGCCTTCTATTTGTCTCCTATAAAACCACTAGAAACAATAGGTTACAAATCAAACCGTGTGTCCTCTTTTGAGTCCATTAGCCTTAAGTATCAAACCCCTGAAATTCTTCCTATAAATTCGACATACAAGTACCAATTTCACTCATCCCTCACTCAAAACAGCAAATCACTCATTCACTCATACTCCTACTGCTATTAGAAGTACCTTAGAAGAGTTAGGATCAAGTGGATTAGGAGTTTGAAGCTTGGGAAGCTTTGGTTCTAGTTGAAACTCAATATAGTCGAACCTTTCCACCATCAATTTATGTAAGTCCTAGCCTTTCTAATCTCTTTAGCTCATGATAATACTTCATTTTAATAAGCTTGAATCAAATATTAATCCAATACAAACATTTCCTTTCTTCTTTTCTTTTTCAGTTTTGGTCGAGCAAACAAACACCCTCTATTGTTTTTCTTGTTGATATTTTAAGAACACTAGACTATAGGACACTCACATATTGTTGAAGAGAATATTTTTAGAAGAACGTAACAATTTGAATCATCAAAAATGAGTAAACAAGTCAAAAGTTATAGCAAATTGAAGTTGAATAAAAACTATAAAAACTTTCTGTTACAGCAACGTAAATCACGTGGAACGAGGCCTTTCTGGTCCGTTTCGTAAAAAGTTTTGAGGTAAAACGCAAGATATAAATTGTTTTTGGTCAAAAGGATATCTAGAGTAGTAGAATATTAAACACAAGGGTTATTTTTGCCAAAACTCTATAATATTTTTACTTTTTGACTTGTTGGGTGATCGGGAAATCCCTCAGCGGTAAAAAGTGGCAATTTTGATACTTAAGGGTAGAAAGTGTCGTTTGACCAAAGTTCAAGGGTAAAAGTTGCCAACTTTAGAAACTTGAGGGTCTAAAATGAAAATATTATAAACCCTAATCAATATTTAGTATTATTATTATTATTATTATTATTATTATTATTATTATTATTATTATTATTATTATTATTATTATTATTATTATTATTATTATTATTGTTATTGTTATTAGGGTTTGAAAAATAAACCTAAAATATGTTTTGTACCGTAACTAACAAACGAAGTATCCATTTAACGAACGGACAGAACCAAATCTTACAGATAAGAAAATATAATAAAATAATACTTTTGAAACTACATATTGGTTCAATAAAATATTTAACCATTAAACTAAAATGAAACGAACATTTAAAAACTAATATAATCAGAAACAATTACTGAGAACATAACCTAATAACTCAGGTTTCAAGCCGGAGACGTTTATCAACTTCATTTAACTTTGTTTTCCATCCAGACTGTCCCAGGTGAGTTCATAGTCCCACTATTTTTTTAATACGTTTTTCGAACTTGTGGGGAGATACATGCTACAAAACCGAACACAAGTATTTTCTGTATGCTATCCTGATATGGTATTGCCTAAGTTAAACGTTTTTTCCATTAAAAGTCCCTCATATCATGAACCATTAATCACTTGCGAGTGAACACGAATATAGTGAATAGATCTATTGGCAGTTGACGCCCCATTTGTGTTGCCGAATAGGTGGCCAAATGCACTTTATTTGAGAACTACTAGGAAGTTGGCAAGCTTCCTACTCGAGGGCACCATTACGTTATAGCTCATTACTATAATGTCCAAACTGTTAAGGTTTGAGTTCATGAGGCTTAGTGCAATACGCTGCGTTACTACGTTTTATAACTATTTGACTTGTGTTCAAACTATTACTCATTCATAAACACTGTGGATTCACTCAACCGTTGTGTTGACTTTTTAGCATGTTTATCTCAGGTCCATAACAAACAAGGATGGCATGGAAGGGCATGGATACGGAAGAAAGGCTAAGATTTTATTATTCTTTGATAAATTATTGGATAAATTGTAAACTAATGGGATATCATTTTGTAAACTCTGGTATTTGAATAATAAAATTTCTAAAACAACTCAATTAGAGATTGTTTTCCTATTATTATAACTGTTGTGCCATCAAGTAACACCCAGCTTTAATTCCGCTGCGTATCCCAAATTTGGGGGTGTTACAGATTGGTATCAGAGCTTATAGTTATAGAGAAACGGGTCTAATTGAGATCCGAACTATAACCACTTTTTTTCACAAAAATATTTTATAGCCTTTCGTTGTCCGTGCTTTCCATCCTCTAGATGATTATGTGACTTTCAGGTAATTATGTTACTCAAAAACTTTAGTAAACTGGTATATACATTTATGATATACCTTTGATCACTTTATACAAATAAACATATCTGCAGATGCTTATTCTAAGGCATTACTTTTTAATTCTATCTCCCTGAGCATGTATCTACTTCAATATTTCCATAAATTTACAAAACTTTCCTAAGACATTGTGGTTTCCACGATTCTTATCCTATTTACGTTAAAAATATACTCTCCACTATTTTAAAAACTATGTAAACTCACCTTGATTACCTACTCTCATATCCAAAAATGAGTATAAATACTCTCTCCGTACTCCCAGAATACCTAATTCATTAACTAATTACTAATATTAAATTAGAAATTCCCAAGTAGGATAACTAACTCATAAATCTTGAATAACGTCTTCCCATCACTACACAATTCATACCTAAGATTACCCTAGAAAATCAGCAGGATCCCGACAATCGTCAGAAGACAACAACAACGTTTAAATAAAAATAAGAAATTTATGTTATAACAATAAACCATAGCTCAGCTCTTTAGGGTTGTAATTATTTCTCTGTACTTTACCTTGGGTACAATGATGTAACCAAGTTATAACTAGTACTTTCCCATCTAATGTCTTTTAATAACCTCACTACTACTATAACCATCGCCCATTTCACTTTCCTCTTATATTATTCATAGCCACTTCGTAATAATATACCACCATTTTATACCTGATTATATCTATTAGGTTTTTCTGCGAATATATTCCTAAGAATTTCTTCAAACTCTTTTCCTATCACCCCAAAGGTTGATATCCTGCCATCCTACCAATTATATACTATCATTATCCGAATCGATTCCTTATTACTCTAAAAAGTATTCTTGATGCTATTTTATAAAAATAAAATGTTGAACACCATCTAAAACTTGTGAAATCTAATATCAAAGATTGACTGAATCACACATTACATCATCTGTCCTTAATTATACATAGCCTGATCACCTATGTCTAATTCAGGAAAGATCATGTCATGGGGAAACGGGTATTTTTGTAGATTTCCAAAACAAACTTTACTTAAAAACAAAACCTTGTATCAAGATAAACTCTTAGCAAACGTTTCTAACGTCCACGTCTCCTAAGTACTTACATCATTTTATTATAAATCGTTAACCCATAAGCTATTATTTCTCTATTTATATTATTTAGAACGCCTTTTCATAAATTATAAAAATGAAAATTATAAATCCGAGAATCACTAAAATTCATAAAACACAAATAACGTAAAATTTCATTAAAATCCATAAATATTAATACATAACGAAATAATTAGCATCGGTAGTGCTAATGTTACAAATATCACTAAGTAAACGATAGAATCGCCAATAGGTTGATCCGCTATGCTAATGAAGAACAACACTACGCCTACGAGAGCAAGAATCACAACTGGATGTAAAATCTTGAAAACTCTGAAACGAAAATCGTAAACGAATTACAAACGCGATAATAAAAGAAATAATCATACGCATAATCTTATTCATAAATGATTACAAGAAAATACAAATGAAATAAAAGTTGCTTCGACATTCCTACCCCCATATCTTGTCCACACCGATAGCTAGGAGGACCACTAGAGGAACGAGAACTGCTAAGACTATAGCCAAGAACTCATAGTCTTCCTCCGGAACATAGGCGAAATAAATCGCAACAGCAACGGTGTAGATAATCGCGATAATGGTAATAGGGTGTAGCAATTTGTAAGAATTATAGATGGAAAGGTTAGTAGGAAAGAATGAGGATTGAAATGGGGTATTTATGGAATCAAAAACTAGCCGTTGGACACTATTCATAGCCGTTGGAAATCACTGTTCATGACCGTTGGGACTACTATTCGTGAACATTTGATAATTTAAAATTTTTACTAAGGAACAAACGGATTCATCATCTACAAAAGTTTAAAAATTTTCTCTACATTCATCAAAGTTTTCATCCGAATTTTTTTTTAAAAAGACAGTTTTTCGATGTCAAAAAAAAAAAAAAAAAAAAAAAAAAAAAAAATGATCTTTACCAAACGAGAAAATTGAAATCAGGATATTTTCAAGGATAATTACTGAAACAGGATAAATTTTATAAATAACAATCTTTATTTAAAATAAATTTTCTTAAGTTTATATTAATATTGGCGCATGTAAATTTAAATTATAAGTTTTCATAAGTTAAACAATTCGTCCTCATCATTTCTACACCTAACATAGACTGAATCTCGGGACGAGATTTCATTAAGGGGGTGAGACTGTAACCACCGGTAAATTTTCACTTAAATTAAACTAATACTTATCCATTTTTCCACGTCTAATTTTTTTTTTAACATTATTAGTTTAACTAATCACAACTAACTAATATGATGTAACTCATCTTCTGAATAAACGTGTGCACTTAAATATCTTTATATGTTAAGTATAAATATTTCCAACATTCATTTACCACTTTATGTTACTAAACGTAATGTTTGTCAATTTTCATAAAACCCTAAGTTGTTATATATAATTATATAAATATCTAAGTCTTAAACGTTAAAGTACAAGTCCTTAAAGTTTAGGTACAAGTCAGTAATACCTGAAATCATAATATTAATAAAATTCATTATAAACCTCAGTGTACTTATCTTTAAGCACACAATACAAGAATACTTTGCACAAACCCTAGCCCTAGTATTTTATGCACAAATCCTTAAACCTAGTATACAAGTACTTACGTATAAAACATATAATTACTAGTTTAAATTCTACATAACCTAACTAAACACTTGAAATATATTTCCTACATCTTTAAAACCCTAGTACAATCTTAGTAAACTTATGGTACCACCTCTATTAGCACTATACGATTCTCTTTTTATTTTCTTAAGAGTTCGACCTAAAAACATAAACAAATGCTTTATTACCTTAACCTAAATCCTAAACCAACCTTATTACTTTCCTAAACCTACATGTACAATAATCTAAAGCCTAGGTACAACACCTAAAGCCAATCGACCCCCTAGTTACCTGATAGTTCGAAATAAACAAAATTAAAACCAACTTAGTTCTAGCATAATACTTGGTAATCCTCCTAACCACAAACTTCTATTTCATATTCATACACATAGACTTGTCCCCTAGATATTTTATCTTTGGTCAAGGTGGTAGTTGAAATTCTTGGCCTAGGTTCGAGACACATCACCTTGTCCGCTACTCTTGTGGCTAAGAGTCGAACAAGACACCTTGTTCCCTGGATTTTTGACAAAGTACACCAAGCCTTCTATGTGTCTCCTATAAAACCACTCGAAACAATAGGTTACAAATCAAACCGTGTGTCCTCTTTTGAGTCCATTAGCCTTAAGTATCAAACCCCTTAAATTCTTCCTATAAATTCGACATACAAGTACCAATTTCACTCATCCCTCACTCAAAACAGCAAATCACTCATTCACTCATACACCTACTGCTATTAGAAGTACCTTAGAAGAGCTAGGATCAAGTGGATTAGGAGTTTGAAGCTTGGGAAGCTTTGGTTCTAGTTGAAGCTCAATATAGTCGAACCTTTCCACCATCAATTTCTGTAAGTCCTAGCCTTTCTAATCTCTTTAGCTCATGATAATACTTCATTTTAATAAGCTTGAATCAAATATTAAGCCAATACAAACATTTCCTTTCTTCTTTTCTTTTTCTGTTTTGGTCGAGCAAACAAACACCCTCTATTGTTTTTCTTGTTGATATTTTAAGAACACTAGACTATAGGACACTCACATATTGTTGAAGAGAATATTTTTAGATGAACGTAGCAATTTGAATCATCAAAAATGAGTAAACAAGTCAAAAGTTATAGCAAATTGAAGTTGAATAAAAACTATAAAAACTTTCTGTTACAGCAACGTAAATCACGCGGAACGAGGCCTTTCTGGTCCGTTTCGTCGAAAACTTAAAACGTGAAAGTTCTCCGGAACGATGTTTTCTTCAAAACCTCTTTAGACTTCGAGTCATGAAAACGCATAATAAATGGTGCTTTTAATTAATTTCAGAACAGATTTAAAAACAAAGGCAGCAGCAGACATGGAATTTTAGACCCAAATTTCGTGTATCAAACATGGTTCTAAACCTCTAGTTTTCGACATGGTTAAAGTACAGTAGAAGGTCTAAACATAGGAAAAAGAATCAGCCATTTTCATTGAGAAACGAGGGAGAACGGGGCATGTAAAATTTGGTATTTTCTGTGTCAAGTTAAACCATGGGTCGCGAGTTTCTATTAATTATTTTGAAGTCGTGGGTTCGATTCAGGCCATAACATTTTACAAGAACACTCTTAAAACACTTATAAACAATTTAGAAAAGGAGTCGTAAAAAGTTTTGAGGTAAAACGCAAGATATAAATTGTTTTTGCTCAAAATGATATCGAGAGTAGTAGAATATTAAACACAAGGGTTATTTTTGCCAAAACTCTATAATATTTTTACTTTTGGACTTGTTGGGTGATCGGGAAATCCCTCAGGGGTAAAAAGTGGCAATTTTGAAACTTAAGGGTAGAAAGTGTCGTTTGACCAAAGTTCAAGGGTAAAAGTTGCCAACTTTAGAAACTTGAGAGTCTAAAATGAAAATATTATAAACCCTAATTAACATTTAATATTATTATTATTATTATTATTATTATTATTATTATTATTATTATTATTATTATTATTATTATTATTATTATTATTATTATTATTATTATTATTATTATTATTATTATTGTTATTAGGGTTTGAAAATAAACCTAAAATATGTTTTGTACCATAACTAACAAACGAAGTATCCATTTAACGAACGGACAGAACCAAATCTTACAGATAAGAAAATATAATAAAATAATACTTTTGAAACTACATATTGGTTCAATAAAATATTTAACCATTAAACTAAAACGAAACGAACATTTAAAAACTAATATAATCAGAAACAATTACTGAGAACTTAACCTAATAACTCAGATTTCAAGCCGGAGACGTTTATCAACTTCATTTAACTTTGTTTTCCATCCAGACTGCCCAGGTGAGTTCATAGTCCCACTATTTTTTTAATACGTTTTTCAAACTTGTGGGGAGATACATGCTACAAAACCGAACACAAGTATTTTCTGTATGCTATCCTGATATGGTATTGCCTAAGTTAAACGTTTTTGCCATTAAAAGTCCCTCATATCATGAACCATTAATCACTTGCGAGTGAACGCGAATATAGTGAATAGATCTATTGGCAGTTGACGCCCCATTTGTGTTGCCGGATAGGTGGCCAAATGCACTTTATTTGAGAACTACTAGGAAGTTGGCAAGCTTCCTACTCGAGGGCACCATTACGTTATAGCTCATTACTACAATGTCCAAACTGTTAAGGTTTGAGTTCATGAGGCTTAGTGCAATACGCTGCGTTACTACGTTTTATAACTATTTGACTTGTGTTCAAACTATTACTCATTCATAAACACTGTGGATTCACTCAACCGTTGTGTTGACTTTTTAGCATGTTTATCTCAGGTCCATAACAAACAAGGATGGCATGGAAGGGCATGGATACGGAAGGAAGGCTAAGATTTTATTATTCTTTGATAAATTATTGGATAAATTGTAAACTAATGGGATATCATTTTGTAAACTCTGATATTTGAATAATAAAATTTCTAAAATAATTCAATTAGAGATTGTTTTCCTATTATTATAACTGTTGTGCCATCGAGTAACACCCAGCTTTAATTCCGCTGCGTATCCCAAATTTGGGGGTGTTACACTGTTGCTTCATGAGGCTGGTAAGAAGAGATGGGAGTAGTCTTAGTGACATGCTCCGCCTCAGTGTGAGAGGTTTGTCCTCTTGAAGCAACATCGGTAGCCATTGTTTGACTTGTTGAGGCTTCTGGGGCTTCAGTGAAGGGAGCATCAGTTGCATTATTCTCCCCCTCAACTATTGCCTGAGCTGAGGTGATGGCAAGAGTTGGTCCGACTGATGTAGAAGGAGAGGTACCCTTGAAGGCCTAGTAGATCTCAGTCATCATAGTCTTGATGTCGGAAGTGTCCTGCTGAATGGTAGACACTTTGGCCTCAATTGATGCCTGAGTGTTTTCAATTGCCGTCATGCGTGAACCAAAACTCCATGCCACAGAGGCTGACTTTTGAGACTGAGCTGACACTGATAGATCCAAGGCAGTGAGGGAGGTTTTGACAGACTCCACTGAGGTACTGAGAGCCTGAAGATTGAAGGACTTCATCAGGTTGACTAGCTCAGTAAGATGTACAGAGTTGAGCTGATAGGTATCGGATGCCTGAAGGAGCTTCCTGGTGAGTTCAGGATCATCCTTAACTGATTCTTCAATGGACTGAACCCCTGTATTCAGTTTGGTGAGGGATTCAAGGAACTGGTTAAGATGTGAGACCATCTGTGTCAGGGAGAAGTTAATGGAGGAATTCTGCTCCGTGATATCTTCATTAAATTCTTCAACTAACTCCTTGAGATTGAAGTAGTGAACTACCTGTTCAGTGTGTATGTCAAAAACTTCATCAGTGACTCCCCTAAATAAGGCATTGGTGGCCTTTTGATGAACTTAGTGAAGAACTTCCCAGTGAGAGGAACTTGATCATCATCTGAGGATTCTGACTCGGAGTGGGACTCAGCAGCTTCATGGATACGAGATTGAGGAGACTGAGAGATTGGTTCTGGGACTTGCTCCTCAACATCCATGTCATCTCCGGCTTCAAAAACCTCTTCATCACTGTGAAATTCATCATCTGAGAACAAGGCTTCCTGAACATCAGCCATAAACTGAATCTGCAAAAGTAGGTTATCTGGCTCCTCTTCATAAGAAGACTCGCCATCGTTGTGGCCAGGTCCTGACCCCTCTAATCCAGCAGACTGGGTTTTATCTGCCTGATCCTTAGAGCCAGTTCCCAAGTTGTGGGCACCTCCATGAGTGGGTTTGGGTTCCATATCAGCGGGTGGTATTTCTCCCTCTTAGTCTTTGTCCCCCAGGATCCCTGCAGACACTGATGGGCATTTTCCAGTGCCATCCTTAGGAATCGTGATTGTTGTGTCCCTATCAGTGGGTTGTATGAGTCCCTCTGAGTCTTTGGGAATAGTTGTTGTGCCCTCAGAGAAAACCTTTGATTTATGAATGTCCTCATCAGGCACCTGAGTGGTTGTGGCCCCCTTTCCAACAGGCTTCTGCTAGCTTGTCAAAGATTTAGGGGCGTTAACTCCCTGATGCTTGGGTTGTGATTTACCTGAGCCTTTAGCAGGATGTGAAGTGGTGTGGGTCCCCGTCTCAGTGGAGTAGTGCTGCCCCACCGAGGATTTAGGACCCCTTGCTCCCTGGGACCCTGGTTGTGAATTGCCAGAGCCTTTTTTAGGATGTGGAGGTTGAGTTGATTCCAACTCCACTGACTTGTTTATGTCAGTAGAGCCTTTGGGAATGGGTTTACCTGAGGAAACTGAGTGTGATATCTCAGTGCCCTCCGTTGGCGGTTGTTTTGGGGTCAGTGATTCGGTAATGATCATGAGGGTGTCAGCAGTCAGGGTCTGTTGTTGCCTCCTTTTTTCAGGCTTAGAGACAGAGGTACCAGTGGCGAGTGACTTGGGTTGAGCCATCTTCTTGGACCCTTGTCCCTTCTTCCTCTTCACCTTCCTGGTGGGAGAGGGAACATGTGAAATCTTGTTGTCACCCTGGATAGCAGTTAGCATATACGTGGTCAGGGTGACAGGTGTAACCTCAGTGGGGTCACGAGAGTAATTGGTCTTGTGTAAGACCTCAGGCTCAAAGCCTATGCCATCAAGCTTAATGTACTCAGACCCCAACAAGTCTTGTAGGGCGCAGGAAATAAATCTATGGTATGACATAAGTTTTTGCCTCGACTTCCCACCCAAATTTGCCATGAGGTCCTTGAAGATAATTTCTCCAAGGTCAATTTTTATACCCTCCAGGAGACAATACACTATCATTGATTTAGTGTTAAGTTGCTCAGTAGAGGATTTGTTTCCCCCAAGGACCTGAATGACAATGGTCATCAGGATCCTCCAGGGGGCAGGAAACCAGGTTTTGATTATTGGGGCTTTGGCTAGGAGGACCCCTGGGTCACATCAGGGTAAAGTTTATCATAGGGCCCTAGTTCCAAGAAAATTGCCTTCACTTCCTATTCTTTGGGGTGGGTAGCAAAGGTCTCAATGTAGTCAATGCATGTGGCTTTGACAAAGGTCTTGTAGTTGAGAGTGAGAGACTTTGTCCCATTCTCCACTAAGAACCTTATTGTGGCATCCTTAGGTGCATCAGGGTTGTCAACCACTGCGGTGCTCCAGAGTTCCCTCATGTAATCATGATAGATTATTGAGGGGGGTTTTATGAATGAAGTGGTGAGAAAACAGTTTTGGAGGTATTTTACTACCTCCCTGTATTCAGGGAACCCCTCAGGGTAAGAAAAATTTCCCACTACATTATTTTTGGTCAGGTCAACACCCTCAATCTGGAATTCCACATTGGGAGCATATGTAACAGCCTTGGAAGAAGCCATAGTGAAGGAAAATGGTCTTGTTTTGAGAAAAAGTTTAGGTTTAAGAGAGAACACACACAATTGAAATCAAGTTTCAGTTCTTGAAAATTTTTGCAAGAGTTTTCTTAATTTATAAAAGCGTTTGTGTGTTTTTCTTTGTGGGGGTATTTGTAGGGATTGAATTAAGGTTGTGAGGTTGCGGATATCAAACGGTTTTGTTATTAATTCAAATGGTGTTATAAAACTTGTTTGATATCCGCATTAATTTGCACGATTGCCATTACCCCATTTTTTCGCCACATGATTAGATGAACAGTTTCGTGGCTCTGCAAAAGACGCTTTTGCAGAGTGATGTCTCCACACAAGTATTTGTGTGTGAGAGAGCATTTAATGCTCAGTGGTATTGGTAAGGTAGGTGTGGGGGGCCCAAGATATGTATGCCAGTTGTGTAAGTAACATATATTCCTATATTAAATAGAAATCAGTTACCTACCTGGGAAATTTATTAACTAAGTACTTAGAGCATTGAGTTAGGTATTCAATGCCTTTTGATATCTTGAGCCCCCTGAATGATTTATCATTCAGTGTGTTGATGATCAGTGATGAGGTGTATATGATGAGGTGAAAAATGTACCATTTTTAGGGGGTCATTTTAGCCCGGATTCGAATTTATTTGATCAAATACTCCCCAAAATCATTCCTTTTGTCATTTTAGGTACTTTTGGAGTGAATTCTGGAAAAGGAAGCATTTTGGATGTTTTTGGAGCATAAAAGTGAAGAAAACGGCAAAGTCTTAATTTTCCTTGCTGGGAACAGTACCTGACGACGTCACCAATTTCTTAATGACGGCGTCAAGAGTAATACAAGAGGTGGAAGTGGATAAAGTCCGTGACTATCCAGAAGAGTTTTGTACTATGGAGATGACGGCGTCACCATAGGCCGTCATGGTCCAAATGTGAGTGACGGCGCAGAGTAGAATTACACATGACGGCGTCAAAAGTGGATCTAGGCAATCCAATTTCATTATGGGCGGGGAGTTGACGGCGTCAGAATTTTCTTCATGACGCCATCACCCTGTAAAATCTATATATAGTTTTGCAATTTTCATTGATTAGAGTATAACTTTTAGGGTGTAACTTTGGAGATAAACCCTAGTCCGATTTTCACAGCTTTTTCAAGGGTTTTTACCCTTTGAAACCTTTCATGTTCAATTGAGATAAGTACTCTTTCAATTCAATCAATATGTCTATGTGTTGTTTGAATATATCTTACACTTGTCTTGAATTTAACATGCTTGGCTAGATCTCTTGTGTGTTTGCTTAGATGTAGTGAAACCTAGATGTTAATTATGGGTTGATTGTTTGTTTATAGTTGTTACGGATGATTGTATTCGATGTTAGGCTTTAGAAAACTGGCAGACTTCTATTGGTAACATGCTTGAACGTCTTAAGAAACATGATCAGAGGTGTACTATGATTTTTGGTTGTATTTAATGCGTAGGAGAATTCTAATGATCCCATGTTAGGAGCTTCTAACGGCTCGACATAGGAGTGAAGTAGGATCCTATAGAGTTAGGGAATATTGTACATGGCCCTACGACTAGTATTAAGGAATACGACCCGTCATCCATGCAATTGTAACAAACTATCAACCTGTAAAAGATATCTAGGGAGTAATGAAACCTAAGTAAACAAAACTTTCCTTATTATTGTTTACACCATATTAGTAATTAGCGTTATTTTCATTTTTGTTATTTTATTTTGATTGCATCTTAGTTAATTTGGGTTAGTTGATTAGCAACTAATTCCGCCCACTCTTCCAAAACCGAGATTTTACTTGCTTTTATAAAAAAAAATACAAAAAGAATCATCCCTCACCTCTAGACCTAGTTTTTAGGCTTTCTAATCCTAGCGACACTATTCCTGAGTTGAACGATCAGTCCCCCGGTACTTGTCACTATACTATACTACAACGATCAGGTACACTGCCTGGTGGGGGTTGTAAGCTTCTCGAGATCCCTTGAGAGGTAAAGCCTAGTGCGATTCCCACGTATCAAGTTTTTGGCACCGCAGCCCGGGGAATAGTTATTGTCTAGGTTAGGATTTTCTTTTAATTAGGTCTACTTGCTAGATTCCTTTCTAGTAAGATTTTATTTTTATTTCTAGGTTTTCTTTAGTCTATCTTATTTCTTCGTGTCTTTTTTTGTAACCTTTTGTCACAACTCACCATTTCACGTCATTTACCATTTCAGGTCATTTTCCCAAACTTCGACTTTTTACTATTCATAAATCACTATTCATCAAAACACTATTCATCGTTTTACTATTCATCATTTTCGAGGTCAGTTTGATATTCTGAGAAACTTTTGGGAAATTTACTATTCACCGAACACTATTCATTTCCGGAAAAGTTTTCACTATTCACTTGCATTACTCATTTCATCGTAAATTTAGTTTACGGGTATTCAAATTCGCGTAACCGGATTGGTTTAGGTGCGAATTCATTTCATTAGTGTTAAGAACACTGCATACGGACTGGAGATAGTCTGCATATCATCATAATAGCATTTTCATGTTATACCACTCTCAGGATTTTCAAATTATTACATTCAGTACATTTAACGTTTTTACGTATAAGTATTTATAGTAAACGTTAACACCCGGTTTATACACGACGAATATATCTAAATATTCCCACAATGGTCCCGACATATTTTTATATCCATTTTAACATCATAAAAGTTATAACATTCAGTTACCCAGTATTTTGGAAATTTATTTTATTTATAACGTACGCGTATGAATATAACGACGGTTTTCGTGAAAACTAAACAATAATCACCCGATCACTCAGTAAATGTACCCAACATATTTTTAATATGTTTTTATCATTATTATAACTTTATTTTGTCCCGGTTAACTTCGTGAACATTTATTTCTATTAAAACCGTTACCCGATTGTAACTAAAAACACAAACTAGTGCATATTTCATACAAGATTTCTAAATAACTACCAAGTACCCCTACCCCCCCCCCCCCCTTCTACCCTTTGAAAACCGGCCACATGAAACACCCCTTTAACCTCAAGCATTAACTTACCTATATTTAACTAATAAACCTTAAAAACCTTACTTAATCAAAAACCTAGAATCATATTATCACTTTTAGATAAGAAAGAAAATTTGCTCATCTCTTCTTCCTCTTGCAAACCCACGACCCAACAATAATAACAAGATCAAGTGATCATTTTTCAAAAGCTATAACATCAAACTTGTTCATTATACTAGCCTAATCAAGAATCAAGCAACAAAAACACAAGAACAACAAGCATAATCATCATCTAATCATCTCATTTTTCAAGTAAGTTATCAACATTATTTTTTCATGAATCATCTTATATTTACTTGTATTACATGATTTCCATGCTAAAAACCATGTACAACTAGCTATACCACCATTTATTTTGTTAGAAATGAAACATACAAACCCTAACTTTTTATTTATGAATCCCCTTGCTATAATAACTTGGTTAGGATCCCATGGCACCCTAAGAAGGTGTATGGTAGGATTAGATTAGCTATGTGGTGATTACAAGAGGTTTGGTGATGTTAGAAATTAGTTATAAACCTTAAAAACTTGATTTGGAACATGTTTAAGACATGCTGTCCCATTTTGTGAAAACCTGGAAAATCAGTAAACACCAAGGAGACTTTGGCAAAATTTTTAGAAAATACTTTCAAAAACGAATCCGTAGGCGAAAGAACGGATTAAAAAGAGTTAATAACGAAGAAGTTATGATTTTTGCAAGATTGTTGACGAAAAGTATTTTCTGGAAAAATAGTTGCTGTTGGACGTTTTTCATTGGACAAAAAGAGACTTTAGACGTAACCCGGAGGAGCCGAGCTTTCCAAAATATATTACTACATACTAAGACGTAACCGTGGACATAAAGAACAAGTAAAACGGACAAGTAACGACAAAGATATTCACGTTTGAATATCGGCTAAAACCATTTCTATTTGACAGCTTTTAATAAAAATGGACACAAAAACTACGAAGTACTTTTATAAGCTAGAAATAATATTATGTACCAAGCTTTATAACTAATGAAGTATTAGTTATTACAAGTATATTTTCATCATTTCAAGGCGATATTTTCAAGGATTACAACCCGAGGATTTCAACACTAACATGGAAACCTACGATATATATAAGTATATATATATTGCAACTAGCTTATTATATTTTCTAATAGCAATATTTTTTCCAAATTCTTGGATTATATATTTTGATAACACAAGTGTTTTTACAAAGAGTAGAGTGGTATAGGAACATGAGCATGGACATTCATATACATCATTTGGTGATCTAAATGAGATCATTCATCATTCATTTTAGGTTGCGGCAGCTAACCGATCATTGTTGTTCATTGCATATCATCGCAGTATCATCAGTTGAGGTGAGTATTCATAGCCCCGTATACATTTTATTGTTTTCAAATCCCACGGGGGAGAATACATTGCACCATTTCAGTACGAGCCCAAGTATCAAAACCTATGTACATAGCTTAAGTAGCTTATCTGCCATGTGATAAGTCCCCTGTAACATCATGAACCGTTAATTTACCGTTAAGCGAGAGTGAGTGGATAGATCTATCGAGGGTGACGCCTCCATCCATGGTAGTGAGTACCAACAGTAAGCGGATGCATGTCATGTCTTTTACATTTGAGTGTTTGGCAGAACATTCGGGAGGGGCATAGAATTTCATCAGTCATAGCTTCGGTGTCATGAGCTTAAGGCTATTGTACTATTTTTACGTGACTTTTGTCATGCATTTATACTTGTGGTGGCCGTACAAACATTACATTTCATAAACCTATGATTATTCACCAACATTCGTGTTGACCGTTTTCGCAATGTATTTTCAGGTAACTAAGGCATCATCATATTACATGCATGGAGTCACATTAGGGTGTGCCAGGGATGACGCACTACATTTTGGATTTTCATGCACTTGTGTAAATTATCGTTTGACATTTCCTGAACTTGTTTTCTGTAAACGTTTCAACCTTTGGGGACCTATGTTTTGTAGCACTGGATGCTTTTAAATAAATCAAACGATATGTATTTTCCAAACGACACTTTAGGTCGTTCAATATTTCCTTGTTATGGTGCTATGACAGTTACACTCCCAGGCATTCCATTCCGCTGCAAGTCAGGTAAATTGGGGGTGTGACAGATTGGTATCAGAGCTAAGGTTATAGCGAACTAGGATGTATCTTGGACCCTAGACTATAACCACATCAGCATAGCATCTCATCATTTCATCATAAGTGCACAATCATGATACATGTTGTTTCATACATACCCTGTGCGAGTTATTTATACTCATATCCGTATATGTATATCATTTTATTGACCTAGTTCACAAGTGACATGTCTTCAGATACTCACCCTGACATCCTTTTATCGGATTCCAACATTGAAGATGCCTTGTCATCTTCCGCTACCATTATACCACCAGTTGCACTTACACCACCATTAGTACTATTGATTTGCCATAGGAACAGAGTCTTCCTATCATTCAGCCCGTACATAGAATGCCTTTTGGTAGTGTATTCAGAATTAATCTTAATGGACTTATTAGGATGCTTATTACAAGGAAGATAGTGTGTTTTCTTTCCATCACTAGTAGGGCACTTACTACTCAGGTACTATCACCACCATCAGTTACTTATTACACTATTGGCCTTCCCACAGTGTGTACTTTAGTTTTACCTTTTGGATGTCGCGAGGTAGCACGAAAGAGGGTAGTATTTCATTCACGGGTACCATCATTGTCATTTCCCTTTTCCATTCCCACTTGCCATGAACTAGATGACATGACCTAGTGGTATTAAGCACTTTCCTATCCAATGTAGTATCTATCCTTTGTTACCTAGGTGATAATCATAACCTTCGTTTACTCCATTTTCTATCCCATTTGCTCAGACTTCAATCGTTTCGCAACATTTTAGCATTGTCTCATCAGGGATTAGGTTGATTTTGTTTTTGACAAATTAGTAGACTATTACCATTCGACAAGATTCACCCACGTATCCAATACACCATTCAAGCTATTTTACTATCATATGGGGAAACTGTTTTACAGAAAAATTTCTGAAGTAAGCTATTTTATTACCATCCTATAAATTGATTTTCTGTCATTACACCAAGTATTTACTATTGTTACGCGAAGCAATTTTCATGTTACTTGAAAGAAAATATCAGGACACCATTTTAATAACAATTCGTTGAACACCATCTAAAACTTTTGAGGAAAGTTATGATATTTTGACAAAAATCTAACATCGCATCATTAGTCCTCAATTGTACATAGCCTGATCACCTATGTAAAATTCAGGAAGGATTATGCCATGAAGGAAATAATTACCTTTTCAAAGGATTGTTGATAACAATCTTCATGTAAAAGTTTTGTAAACAAAGGAACCTTTCCATAAACATCCCTTTTGCCGAACTATCCCTGGATACTTACCCCACCAGTCACTCATTCAGCCATTAAGTTGGATTTTCCCATTGACTTCCCTAAGAGAGACTTTCCATATCAATTACATGCAGGATTCCTCAATACAATAAAAGCAACGAAAGGATTACAGAACTACTAACCAGGACTAGAAGCACATAGTGAGAGAATTCATAACTCAACAACAAATTCTAAGATACTGCGAGACCATCCGAATCACCATCTTTAACCTAGTTGTCCAATGTTATTATTCAAGGGTACTAGCTAGACTGAGCTACAGGATGGAACTCAATATAAATGTCCGCAGGACAACACAATAGAAATAAACCAAGCTTCTAATTGAGACTGTAGAGCATTTCATTTAAACATGGCCACATCCATACATAAACTTTCCTGCAGTAAGTTTTCACAAAGGACAATTGTTTGAAACAAGAATATCGATGCAGATTCCTTTAAGGCATTATGTCTCTAGAAATTTCAGATAACCTCACCTTCATACCAAGCAAGGGATCAAGCCAGAACATATCTCCTCATCTACATGGGAAAACAGAATAGACATTCATCGACACAACATCAAGTGATACCTTCGTCTTGCCAATTACTACAATAAACTATTTCATGACTTAAGTTAGTCTAAATACCTATGCTTGTAGTTATGCCAGATAACCATCAATAGACATTATCCAACCTCAGGAACTAAGTGTTAGACATCTATGCATTTAAGCGAACATTTCCTATTCTACCATTTTATCCTTGTTAGTGTTTTCACTTTTAAATAAAGTTGATGCGTTTACATAAATCACCTACCTTGTGGAAAAATGATTTCTGAAATTCCTATTTTGAACAAGTACGATCCTTTTTGGTCAATCTTTAGCAACACTATTGTACAATGAGAAATATACATAGACATCAAACTTTGGTAAGCAGTCTTAATCACAACATGTTTGAAAACAGTTCCTATTTCATAACTACTGGATTTTGAATCATCAAGAAAATATTACCCAGTAAATCATTTGCTCCATTTTCTAAATTCGTTTATTCAGAAAAAGATTTCAACCAAAACTCACAATCGCGAGACAAATTTCCAGAACCACTTTCCCTACAACATCGCTTATGCATTTAGGATTTATGACTTGACAATAAAAGAATATTTGGAATTTGTGATGAAGGAATTAGGAGGAACATCACAAATTAATCACGAACATCAGTAGTGGAGACCAAACCCACTAGACAAAGAAAGACATATGTATTATCATCCGTTGGAACAAAACACAAGGAATCAAATTGTTACCTATATTCTATCCCTTTCAGATAATGCCAAGTTCGAAGGACCGAACGTTGTGGAATTAGTCACAAAGGTTTATTGTACCCATTTCAGTTATTCCTGTTAAGGAAACCGATTCACCTTGGACTTCAGGTAATCATTTCAGAATTCCCTTCAGAAACCCATTTAGATGTGAACATCACTATCATCCTCAGGCAGATGGTCAAAGCGAGAGAACAATTCAAACATAGGAAAGTATGCTCAGAGCATGAGTGATTGACCTTAGAAATGGTTGGACTAATCATTTAACATAAATCAAATTCATCTACAACAATGGTTATCACACCAACAGCGAGAAACTGGCAGAAGTTAGGTTGGTACATAACACACATCATTTGGATTGGATATCCTGAACAACAAACCATCCAGATTCAAGTGGGAGAACAAACTAAGTTAAAAGCATTGCCTTGGATTGGCATGATACAAATTGGATAACAAGAGAAGTTGAACCTTTAGCATATTGGACTATTTAAGATTCATTTTAGAATCGACCAACTAGGATACAAACTTGAGTTCTGGCAGAATTCAGCAGTATATATTACCAGTACCACATTTAAAACATTAAGAAGCGCAGACCATCGATTGATGGGCCAAACTCAGAAAAAGCTCAACTCACTAGTTCAGTAGGCATTCATGAGATAACCAGAAATTTTCTACAAGTCAAGAATCAGTTACAAGTTCAATAAGTCGTAAACCATTAAAACCTCAAGTTCTGCAGAGTTATGCAGAAAGTTCTGCCTAGGAAAGGCATGTTATCGTTCAGAAAACTTCGAAAGTTACACCAATATACACTGGACCATTTATATTTCAGACAGGGTAGGCCTAGTGGCCGTCAGACTTGAACATTGTCAGAGAACAACAGGATTACACGAACATATTTCACATTTTCAGATTCCCAGAAATGACTTTCAGATGAGTCACTCATGATTCCATTGGAAGGGATCTATCCCAAATGACAATCTCAGACCTTGTAAGAGAACCAACAGAAATCATGGACCGTGTGGTCGAACAGTTGAAGCAGAGTCGAATTCCTATCGTTAGAGTTCGCTGGAATTCTCGAATATCATCACCTTTTCACCAATATGTTTTCAGAAACCAACATAAACTGAACTTCGGGACGAAGTTCCTTTTAGAGGAGAAGACTGTCACAACTCACCATTTCACGTCATTTACCATTTCAGGTCATTTTCCCAAACTTCGACTTTTTACTATTCATAAATCACTATTCATCAAAACACTATTCATCGTTTTACTATTCATCATTTTCGAGGTCAGTTTGATATTCTGAGAAACTTTTGGGAAATTTACTATTCACCGAACACTATTCCTTTCCGGAAAAGTTTTCACTATTCACTTGCATTACTCATTTCATCGTAAATTTAGTTTACGGGTATTCAAATTCGCGTAACCGGATTGGTTTAGGTGCGAATTCATTTCATTAGTGTTAAGAACACTGCATACGGACTGGAGATAGTCTGCATATCATCATAATAGCATTTTCATGTTATACCACTCTTAGGATTTTCAAATTATTACATTCAGTACATTTAACGTTTTTACGTATAAGTATTTATAGTAAACGTTAACACCCGGTTTATACACGACGAATATATCTAAATATTCCCACAATGGTCCCGACATATTTTTATATCCATTTTAACATCATAAAAGTTATAACATTCAGTTACCCAGTATTTTGGAAATTTATTTTATTTATAACGTACGCGTATGAATATAACGACGGTTTTCGTGAAAACTAAACAATAATCACCCGATCACTCAGTAAATGTACCCAACATATTTTTAATATGTTTTTATCATTATTATAACTTTATTTTGTCCCGGTTAACTTCGTGAACATTTATTTCTATTAAAACCGTTACCCGATTGTAACTAAAAACACAAACTAGTGCATATTTCATACAAGATTTCTAAATAACTACCAAGTACCCCTACCCCCCCCCCCCCCCCCCCTTCTACCCTTTGAAAACCGGCCACATGAAACACCCCTTTAACCTCAAGCATTAACTTACCTATATTTAACTAATAAACCTTAAAAACCTTACTTAATCAAAAACCTAGAATCATATTATCACTTTTAGATAAGAAAGAAAATTTGCTCATCTCTTCTTCCTCTTGCAAACCCACGACCCAACAATAATAACAAGATCAAGTGATCATTTTTCAAAAGCTATAACATCAAACTTGTTCATTATACTAGTCTAATCAAGAATCAAGCAACAAAAACACAAGAACAACAAGCATAATCATCATCTAATCATCTCATTTTTCAAGTAAGTTATCAACATTATTTTTTCATGAATCATCTTATATTTACTTGTATTACATGATTTCCATGCTAAAAACCATGTACAACTAGCTATATCACCATTTATTTTGTTAGAAATGAAACATACAAACCCTAACTTTTTATTTATGAATCCCCTTGCTATAATAACTTGGTTAGGATCCCATGTGTAACAATTCACAATTTCAGGTTAATTACCATTCCCGGAAAATTTCACTATTCACTTTTACTATTCATTTTTCCCGAAACTTTCCCGAAAGTTGATTTTTATTTGATATTCTCAAGTGATAAATCATTTCCATGGCAAATTAAATGTTTGACATTCGTCAGATCATTTTCATGAAAGTTATTAAGGAATTACACGTTTTAGGGTAAAACGTCATTCAGAAATTCTACGTACAATGAAACTCGACCGCGTTAAGTGACCCCGCATCAGAAAAATGTTTGACACACTCATGATTTATTTGAGAATTAATCATGACTGAGAAAAACATGACCAAAAACTTCCCAGCAGGTCACCCAAGCCTGTACTAATCCCGCACGAGCACGCTTAACCGTTTGGGCGATTAACCGTTAGACCACAAAACGCGTTTCTAAGACTATTTGAGTTTTCAACTTCTTAGAAAAAGTCAACATATTCTTTCCCTCCTCCATTGACCAAAAATCATCCCTTGATGTTATAAGTCATTTCGTGATTTTTAGGCTTACGGTTTGATGTCTAAAAGACATTTAATACCAACCGACACTAGACTGAGCCCAGTCTAGACATTATAAGTCATTTTAAATCATTTTTATCACATTAGAAAAGTAACATTTTACTTTTCTCAATTTTACGCAATATTCGTACGTTTTACGTATTACGCGTTTTAGACCCGTGTTTCCAGTTTTTAGCAGGGTTTTACACCCAAATGGAACCTACCACTCATTTTATATTTTATTATGGAACTTATTGACATGTTTATCAATACTTTCAAATTCCATAATTTTACGACACCCGGTTTTACGTTTTGAGGCGTAACAACTTACGGTTTGCAGTTTTCGGAGTCAAAACACACTAGATATCTTGGATAATATCATCCAAAGTCCACACCCTTGCTCTCCAAGCTTAGGAAACGACCTAGGGAGGGGGAATTCAGCCTTGTGTGGCTCAATCTCATGCTAGGAGGCCTTAGATGAGAACATGTGTTAAACTTGGTGATCAAGTGTTGACAAGTCAACACTTCTAACCTCCTCAAGGCCATATAAAGCCTCCTTGCCTCTCCATGAACGTCCACAACACACACACAAACACCATTCCATTTTCTAATTCACTCCAAGTATTATCCAAAAGAATCAAGAGCTTAAACAAGGTAGAAACCCTAGATAGGTTATCATTCATCAAACACTTCCATAACCTCATATACTTGGTGATTTCTCTTGAGTTTAAATCCACTCAAATCACCTAAACCTTCATCATCCATCTTTCAAGAATACCAAGGGTAGAAAGATTGCATGAAGTGAAAAAGGGTTGAAGCAAGTCTATCAATGTCCTATCCTTACATGTTAACTTCCTTTCATCTTTGAAAGCCAAAAGTTGTGAGCCAAACCCTAACTTGATTCTTGTTAAATAATCATGTTCATGTTATTTACATGTTATTCTTGCTATATTATGTCTTGTAGTTATGTCCATGATGTATAAAAATGACCAAAACAAGTTATTGTTATTAATTGTTACAACAAGTTACTAAAACAAGTAAACTAGTGACTTTCTTGGTAAGACCTGATCAAAATGGTAAAAATATGATGTTGGATCATTACATATTACAGTAGAGGACTTAACAAGGAAACCATAGCAATTTGAACCACCCAAAACGAGTATACGAGTCAAAAGTTATGGCGATTTGAAATTACCAAAGATTTCCGGCAAAACTGCCAAATAGCTTCCTGATCAAATTTGGGTTTTGAAAGTCCCACTTCTGGTCCGATTCATCAAAAAGTTAAAACACGAAAGTTGTCCGAAACGACGTTTTCGTTCAGGAACAAAGAAGCTCGAGCCCTAAAAACGCTTTCTGAGTGATAAAATTCTTCAAATTCTAAACAGCCCATTTTTAGGCGAAAGTCACTAGATTATGGTTATACTTTGAAAGGAACAAGAGGTCTTATGACCTATAATCAAGACCACAAACATGACTAGAACCAAGGTTGAGTCTCATGACCTTGGAACAAGGACCAAAGGTCATGGCTAGGCCATGACGAAATGACCATACCAACTTACATAGGCGTAAACATGAAACAATGAATTAGGCGATAACATGAACAAGCAATTTGGATCTACTTCACTTAAAAGGAAACCATGAGATATTACAAGAGAAAATGGTCATTCAAGACTTATGAAACTACCCCTAATAACAATCTTCATGTACAAATAAACTTTCCTAAGTTTATTCAAGTATCGGACATGTAACTTTTCGGATCAAAACTTATATCTATATATTTCATCAACTACTACAATAGTAGGGAGCCTCATGTGAGGAGTTCATTATGTAAGCCGTCGAGATGAGTTGTGGATTTACGAGTTAAAGTGTCCTGGCTCCTCGAACGCTTACTAACATGACTTCTGAAATATGTCAGCCCGAACGGTAGTAAACGGTATACAAAACATACATGTTTCATGAATCTTTCTTTCAAAGACTTACATTATACATCATACCACATCATGGACTAAATGCAAGATATATATATAGGCACTACTTCATAGTCTTTACTCCGATCCTAAGTCGCGACATTCTATTATAGGTTGCTCATAGAAACCTTCACGATTCGACCGTTACATTCATTACTTGAGGTGAGTTCATAGCCCCACTTTCCATTACTTAATTGTTTTACAATTCCTTGGGGGGAATACATGCTATTTCTAAATCGAACACAATGCTTTCTACTGTATGCTATTCGACTATGTTTTATTATCACTAAGTAACATCCTTGCCAAACCAAAATCCCTTATTATGAACCATTTAGTCACTTGCGAGGGTTACTTGCAAGTGAGCGCGAATATTGTGAATTGGCCTATTGGGATTGACGAATCCCATTTGTTTTGATTAGTTCAAACAAATGCATTAATATTTGAGACATTAGGTATGACGGCAAAGTACCTACCGGGATAAATCTGCCAATCGATATTGGTACACGTTAACGTTTTGGTTTCATAAGCTTAGTGTATAATACATTTTATGGGCGTATAATAACGTAGCCTACCTGTTTTGTTTTCCAAACATTGGTGTGAGTCTACAGCTCACACTACGATTATTGTGTTCAAATGATTTACCTACAAACACTACGATTATGGTGTTCAAACGATTTACCTACAAACACTACGATTATGGTGTTCAAACGATTTAACTACCAACACATTGTGTTCAAACAATTTAACAAACTCTATGAATATCACTCAACCTTTGTGTTGACCTCTCAAGCATGTATTTCAGGTTCATGACGATCAAGGATGGCACGGAAGGACACGGATACTCAAGAGGGCTATAAATTTACTTATCATTCAAAAACACATTTATTATACATTGTAAACATGGAACCAATTGGGACCTCATTTTGTAACCTCTGATATTTATATAATTTGAATGATAAATCTTTTTAAAATGACTCAATTGGAGTTCGTTTTCTATTATTGTGACTATTGTGCCGTCGAGTAACACTCAGTTCGAATTCCGCTGCAACCATGAATTGGGGGTGTTACAGATTGGTACCAGAGCCATGGTTATAGAGAAACGGGTCTAAGTGAGACCTAAACTATAACTACAATCACAAACAAAAACATTTTATAGCCTTCCGCTCTCCGTGTCTTCCATCCTCCAGACGATTATGGACTTAGTAAGCATGTTATGCTTCACAAACATATTAGTATATTGATATATACACACTAAGCATTTTATGCTACATGAACACATATAAGTATATTGATATATACACACTAAGCATTTTATGCTACATGAACACATATAAGTATATTGATATATACACACTAAGCATTTTATGCTACATGAACACATATTAGTATATTGATATATAAACTCGGTTTATCTTCAATCATTTATCTAAACAATGAACTAAACATATCTGTGTATGCCTATTCTAGGGCATTTCGACACAATCACATTCTCCCAATCATGTTCCTACTCCAACATTCATTTTCCAAGACATTGTGGGATACAATGGTCTCATTCATTTTCCAAGACATTGTGAGATACAATGGTCTCATTCATTTTCCAAGACATTGTAAGATACAATGGTCTCATTCATTTTCCAAGACATTGTGAGATGCAATGGTCTCATTCATTTTCCAAGACATTGTATGATACAATGGTCTTAATCATTTCTCAAATGTTTTGAGTCACACAACGGTTTAACCTACTTCCCAGACATTGTGAATTACACAATGGTCTAACCTACTTCCGAGACTTTTTGTTTTGTGCAAATGGTCTCTAGAATTATTCCATCACATAATCAATATCATTTCTTATGATATCAAAAACCCGTCACAATCTATCGATTTCAAAACAAGAAATATGAGATTTCTAAAGGACAAACTAATCCATCATCGACAAAAGCTGAACTTTCTCTACATTCATCAAAGTTTTCTTATGAAACCTTCATTATTAAAAGTTCGTGATCCTGGCCAAGTATGTTCTATTTTAGAACTACTTAAAACTTCCTTTCCACACGTATCTACCCTTACTACCTTCTATGCAATGGAATATGAAAACATACATTACAAGTCTTGTATGGACGGGACTTGCAACTTAAGGTTTGACATCGCCTTTGTTTAGTGAACAATTCCCAAAACCAACGGACATATCAAAAGTATACCTAGTTTAGGTATGTGAAAATTTTATCGAACCTTGGCTAAATATAGACTAGTCACCTATATTTAACCTAGGGACAGTGGAATATAGTCTGACTAACTATATTCGACTTAGAATTTTCAAATACTGAGAGTAGTTGTACTAGGGTTATGTTTAGGTTGATTTCCTACATGAACTCGATAAACCACCAGAATACATTAAAACAATCTAGAGACACGATAATGTCTTACCACTCAGCGAAATCTTAACACCTTATTTGTGTTACCTAATTTCATTCTTGAAAATTTTCATTTATGAGATAATCCGAACTACTATCTTGGGATAGTTACCAATTATTCTCTTCATCCTGTAGAAGTACCATCCTGTTTAGGATACCATTCCATCATAAACTTTTAAAATCTCTTAAGATTTTCAAAACAAACTCAACATCTATACCTAAGAGTATTAATGTTAAGCATACACTACACACTTTTGTTCATCAACATATCATAACATTATCTTCACAACCGTTGGAACCAAAAGCTCATTAACAGATCTTGATGCACTTTTAAAGCTCAAGTCATCCTTAGTTACACCACAAGCACCCTCATCAGCTTTACAAGTTTGAATATTCATCTTGTACTTTTGGAACACCAGTATCATCTCGTAGTACACTACCTTGTAACTCACCGGCTAAGTATGAATGTTGTGTCGGGAATTCTTGAGTAGGATGATTTATAATGTCCTTATTTGAATGGATTGGGATGCCTTTTCATTTAAATAAAGAAATTATAAATCATCGAACCATACGTTTATATTCCTTTAGTTACATTGTTTGGGATGCCTCTCTATGTAAATAAAGAATTATAAACAAGTGGGCTTAATTATATCCGAAATAACATAAGTATGAAGTCAACCTACATTACATTGCTCGGGTATGGCTTGAAACCTACATTACATTGCTCGGGTATGGCTTGATACCTACATTACATTGCTCGGGTATGGCTTGATACCTACATTACATTGCTCGGGTATGGCATGATACCTACATTTTATTCGCCACAAGAAATCCTATCTTTTCACCGACATCGCTTCAAACCATGACATAAACACTAGGTACAACAACCGATTACCTACTAGGCTATGATTGCAACGACTATCCCAATTTCCATTAGTACGAGGTTTACACTTTGGTTTTCATAATGATAGTGCAATAACAAACAAACTCGTTGCGAGGCCATGTAACCATATGCATGTGCAGTCGTACCAAACTCATTACGGGGCCATGTAGCCATATGCATGGGCAGTCATACCAAACTTATTGTGAAGCCATGTAGCCATATGCATGGGCAGCCGTACAATTCAAACAGGACTTGGTCCAACCACATGTTCAACGCTTATTCCATGATTTGATTCATATATCAATTTCCATTTATTGGATTCCTATGTAAATTGCTATTGTTGTTCAACTGTTATATCAATTGCTATTGATACTTGACAACTATATCAATTTCCATTTTGATATTTAACTATATCAAGTTCTATTTGATATTCAACTACTATATCGATTCCTATTAATATTCGACTGCTATATCAATTTCCTTTGATATTCGACTATTACCATACCTTTCCTATATAAAAGGAAGCCTCATCCTACACCATACACTGAAATGACAAATCAAATTACATTACCGGAAATCCCAGACTTTGGTCCTCATAAGTAACCACACATCTTTATCGACACCACTCCAACATATGACACACATAGAACTTCGGGACGAAGTTCCCCGTAAGGGGTAGAGACTGTAACAACTCACAATTTCAGGTTAATTACCATTCCCGGAAAATTTCACTATTCACTTTTACTATTCATTTTTCCCGAAACTTTCCCGAAAGTTGATTTTTATTTGATATTCTCAAGTGATAAATCATTTCCATGGCAAATTAAATGTTTGACATTCGTCAGATCATTTTCATGAAAGTTATTAAGGAATTACACGTTTTAGGGTAAAACGTCATTCAGAAATTCTACGTACAATGAAACTCGACCGCGTTAAGTGACCCCGCATCAGAAAAATGTTTGACACACTCATGATTTATTTGAGAATTAATCGTGACTGAGAAAAACATGACCAAAAACTTCCCAGCAGGTCACCCAAGCCTGTACTAATCCCGCACGAGCACGCTTAACCGTTTGGGCGATTAACCGTTAGACCACAAAACGCGTTTCTAAGACTATTTGAGTTTTCAACTTCTTAGAAAAAGTCAACATATTCTTTCCCTCCTCCATTGACCAAAAATCATCCCTTGATGTTATAAGTCATTTCGTGATTTTTAGGCTTACGGTTTGATGTCTAAAAGACATTTAATACCAACCGACACTAGACTGAGCCCAGTCTAGACATTATAAGTCATTTTAAATCATTTTTATCACATTAGAAAAGTAACATTTTACTTTTCTCAATTTTACGCAATATTCGTACGTTTTACGTATTACGCGTTTTAGACCCGTGTTTCCAGTTTTTAGCAGGGTTTTACACCCAAATGGAACCTACCACTCATTTTATATTTTATTATGGAACTTATTGACATGTTTATCAATACTTTCAAATTCCATAATTTTACGACACCCGGTTTTACGTTTTGAGGCGTAACAACTTACGGTTTGCAGTTTTCGGAGTCAAAACACACTAGATATCTTGGATAATATCATCCAAAGTCCACACCCTTGCTCTCCAAGCTTAGGAAACGACCTAGGGAGGGGGAATTCAGCCTTGTGTGGCTCAATCTCATGCTAGGAGGCCTTAGATGAGAACATGTGTTAAACTTGGTGATCAAGTGTTGACAAGTCAACACTTCTAACCTCCTCAAGGCCATATAAAGCCTCCTTGCCTCTCCATGAACGTCCACAACACACACACAAACACCATTCCATTTTCTAATTCACTCCAAGTATTATCCAAAAGAATCAAGAGCTTAAACAAGGTAGAAACCCTAGATAGGTTATCATTCATCAAACACTTCCATAACCTCATATACTTGGTGATTTCTCTTGAGTTTAAATCCACTCAAATCACCTAAACCTTCATCATCCATCTTTCAAGAATACCAAGGGTAGAAAGATTGCATGAAGTGAAAAAGGGTTGAAGCAAGTCTATCAATGTCCTATCCTTACATGTTAACTTCCTTTCATCTTTGAAAGCCAAAAGTTGTGAGCCAAACCCTAACTTGATTCTTGTTAAATAATCATGTTCATGTTATTTACATGTTATTCTTGCTATATTATGTCTTGTAGTTATGTCCATGATGTATAAAAATGACCAAAACAAGTTATTGTTATTAATTGTTACAACAAGTTACTAAAACAAGTAAACTAGTGACTTTCTTGGTAAGACCTGATCAAAATGGTAAAAATATGATGTTGGATCATTACATATTATAGTAGAGGACTTAACAAGGAAACCATAGCAATTTGAACCACCCAAAACGAGTATACGAGTCAAAAGTTATGGCGATTTGAAATTACCAAAGATTTCCGGCAAAACTGCCAAATAGCTTCCTGATCAAATTTGGGTTTTGAAAGTCCCACTTCTGGTCCGATTCATCAAAAAGTTAAAACACGAAAGTTGTCCGAAACGACGTTTTCGTTCAGGAACAAAGAAGCTCGAGCCCTAAAAACGCTTTCTGAGTGATAAAATTCTTCAAATTCTAAACAGCCCATTTTTAGGCGAAAGTCACTAGATTATGGTTATACTTTGAAAGGAACAAGAAGTCTTATGACCTATAATCAAGACCACAAACATGACTAGAACCAAGGTTGAGTCTCATGACCTTGGAACAAGGACCAAAGGTCATGGCTAGGCCATGACGAAATGACCATACCAACTTACATAGGCGTAAACATGAAACAATGAATTAGGCGATAACATGAACAAGCAATTTGGATCTACTTCACTTAAAAGGAAACCATGAGATATTACAAGAGAAAATGGTCATTCAAGACTTATGAAACTACCCCTAATAACAATCTTCATGTACAAATAAACTTTCCTAAGTTTATTCAAGTATCGGACATGTAACTTTTCGGATCAAAACTTATATCTATATATTTCATCAACTACTACAATAGTAGGGAGCCTCATGTGAGGAGTTCATTATGTAAGCCGTCGAGATGAGTTGTGGATTTACGAGTTAAAGTGTCCTGGCTCCTCGAACGCTTACTAACATGACTTCTGAAATATGTCAGCCCGAACGGTAGTAAACGGTATACAAAACATACATGTTTCATGAATCTTTCTTTCAAAGACTTACATTATACATCATACCACATCATGGACTAAATGCAAGATATATATATAGGCACTACTTCATAGTCTTTACTCCGATCCTAAGTCGCGACATTCTATTATAGGTTGCTCATAGAAACCTTCACGATTCGACCGTTACATTCATTACTTGAGGTGAGTTCATAGCCCCACTTTCCATTACTTAATTGTTTTACAATTCCTTGGGGGGAATACATGCTATTTCTAAATCGAACACAATGCTTTCTACTGTATGCTATTCGACTATGTTTTATTATCACTAAGTAACATCCTTGCCAAACCAAAATCCCTTATTATGAACCATTTAGTCACTTGCGAGGGTTACTTGCAAGTGAGCGCGAATATTGTGAATAGGCCTATTGGGATTGACGAATCCCATTTGTTTTGATTAGTTCAAACAAATGCATTAATATTTGAGACATTAGGTATGACGGCAAAGTACCTACCGGGATAAATCTGCCAATCGATATTGGTACACGTTAACGTTTTGGTTTCATAAGCTTAGTGTATAATACATTTTATGGGCGTATAATAACGTAGCCTACCTGTTTTGTTTTCCAAACATTGGTGTGAGTCTACAGCTCACACTACGATTATTGTGTTCAAATGATTTACCTACAAACACTACGATTATGGTGTTCAAACGATTTACCTACAAACACTACGATTATGGTGTTCAAACGATTTAACTACCAACACATTGTGTTCAAACAATTTAACAAACTCTATGAATATCACTCAACCTTTGTGTTGACCTCTCAAGCATGTATTTCAGGTTCATGACGATCAAGGATGGCACGGAAGGACACGGATACTCAAGAGGGCTATAAATTTACTTATCATTCAAAAACACATTTATTATACATTGTAAACATGGAACCAATTGGGACCTCATTTTGTAACCTCTGATATTTATATAATTTGAATGATAAATCTTTTTAAAACGACTCAATTGGAGTTCGTTTTCTATTATTGTGACTATTGTGCCGTCGAGTAACACTCAGTTCGAATTCCGCTGCAACCATGAATTGGGGGTGTTACACCATGGCACCCTAAGAAGGTGTATGGTAGGATTAGATTAGCTATGTGGTGATTACAAGAGGTTTGGTGATGTTAGAAATTAGTTATAAACCTTAAAAACTTGATTTGGAACATGTTTAAGACATGCTGTCCCATTTTGTGAAAACCTGGAAAATCAGTAAACACCAAGGAGACTTTGGCAAAATTTTTAGAAAATACTTTCAAAAACGAATCCGTAGGCGAAAGAACGGATTAAAAAGAGTTAATAACGAAGAAGTTATGATTTTTGCAAGATTGTTGACGAAAAGTATTTTCTGGAAAAATAGTTGCTGTTGGACGTTTTTCATTGGACAAAAAGAGACTTTAGACGTAACCCGGAGGAGCCGAGCTTTCCAAAATATATTACTACATACTAAGACGTAATCGTGGACATAAAGAACAAGTAAAACGGACAAGTAACGACAAAGATATTCACGTTTGAATATCGGCTAAAACCATTTCTATTTGACAGCTTTTAATAAAAATGGACACAAAAACTACGAAGTACTTTTATAAGCTAGAAATAATATTATGTACCAAGCTTTATAACTAATGAAGTATTAATTATTACAAGTATATTTTCATCATTTCAAGGCGATATTTTCAAGGATTACAACCCGAGGATTTCAACACTAACATGGAAACCTACGATATATATAAGTATATATATATTGCAACTAGCTTATTATATTTTCTAATAGCAATATTTTTTCCAAATTCTTGGATTATATATTTTGATAACACAAGTGTTTTTACAAAGAGTAGAGTGGTATAGGAACATGAGCATGGACATTCATATACATCATTTGGTGATCTAAATGAGATCATTCATCATTCATTTTAGGTTGCGGCAGCTAACCGATCATTGTTGTTCATTGCATATCATCGCAGTATCATCAGTTGAGGTGAGTATTCATAGCCCCGTATACATTTTATTGTTTTCAAATCCCACGGGGGAGAATACATTGCACCATTTCAGTACGAGCCCAAGTATCAAAACCTATGTACATAGCTTAAGTAGCTTATCTGCCATGTGATAAGTCCCCTGTAACATCATGAACCGTTAATTTACCGTTAAGCGAGAGTGAGTGGATAGATCTATCGAGGGTGACGCCTCCATCCGTGGTAGTGAGTACCAACAGTAAGCGGATGCATGTCATGTCTTTTACATTTGAGTGTTTGGCAAAACATTCGGGAGGGGCATAGAATTTCATCAGTCATAGCTTCGGTGTCATGAGCTTAAGGCTATTGTACTATTTTTACGTGACTTTTGTCATGCATTTATACTTGTGGTGGCCGTACAAACATTACATTTCATAAACCTATGATTATTCAACAACATTCGTGTTGACCGTTGTCGCAATGTATTTTCAGGTAACTAAGGCATCATCATATTACATGCATGGAGTCACATTAGGGTGTGCCAGGGATGACGCACTACATTTTGGATTTTCATGCACTTGTGTAAATTATCGTTTGACATTTCCTGAACTTGTTTTCTGTAAACGTTTCAACCTTTGGGGACCTATGTTTTGTAGCACTGGATGCTTTTAAATAAATCAAACGATATGTATTTTCCAAACGACACTTTAGGTCGTTCAATATTTCCTTGTTATGGTGCTATGACAGTTACACTCCCAGGCATTCCATTCCGCTGCAAGTCAGGTAAATTGGGGGTGTGACACCTTTACCATCCAACATTATGGAAGGTGGTAACATCTTTGAACCCATCAACCCACCACAAAAAAACCACCCACAAAACCCACCACAAGCAAACCAACCTCTTAGGCCCCGAACCCAAGGAGAGTATTCCCATCCTAGCCACCAAGGCTATCGAAACACTATTGAGCTCACTCAATGAGCCAATGTGTCCCCCTTGCGACCCGACACCATCCGGTTGGTGCAAAGTGGATGTGCATTCCATGGACTTCGTTCCGAAGATCCTAATCAACATCTCAAGGATTTCCTTAAAATCGTAGATTCTATAGACCTTGATGTTACAACTAGAGAGTCGACACGATTACGCCTATTCCAATTCTCTCTACATGATCAAGCTAGTCAATGGCTTGAACATTTACCCGCGGTATCCATCACCTCATGGGATTTTGTTCCCACCGAGGAGAACTACTAAGCTTAGAAATAATATCTTGATGTTCCAACAACATCAAGGTGAAACTCTATATGTAGCAAGGACTCGTTTCAAGGACTTAGTCCAAAAAGTCCCTCATCATGGCATAGATCTTTGGCTCCAAGTCCAAATCTTCTATGACCATATCGATCTCTCCACAAGGCGAACCATTGACCAATCGGCCGGTGGCAAGCTACGTGATCTTAGTGCGGAAGAATCATGGGAACTCATTGAAGATCTTGCTCTCTATGACAACGAAAGTTGGAATGATCCCCGTTATTTGAACAAGACGGTCAAGGCAATATCTTTGCCTTCGAACAATTCTAGCACTCCCGACCGTAGGATCATGGAACTTGAGGACCAAGTCAAGTTTCTCATGAAATCTTACGAAGCTCCTAAGCCTTCAAGACAAGTGAACAAAATCACTTCTTCATGCGAATTATGTAGTGGTCCCCATGACACTCGTAATTTCATGGAACTCCCCGGACAAGCTTTTGCGGACTACGCATCCTCGCGTACCGACTAAGCGGGAGATAAGTGGTACTCTTTCAAACCCGAGGCAAACCCTTACGGTGATTCCTACAACCCTTCTTGAAAAAATCACCCGAACCTTAGGAGGAAACAAAACCAAAACAATTCTTCCAATCTGCCTAATCATTACCAACCAAACGGTTTAACCACTAACCGTACTTTCAACAACGATCCTTCCAATAACTATGGTAGTACCAATAATCTTGAAGGATTGATGTCTAAGTTTATGGCATCTCAAGAAGCTCGCATATCTAAGTTTGAAGCCGATTTCAAACAAAAGCAAAGCGAGATGACCACCAAAATTGACACATTGTTGAAAGTTCTCAATGACCGAGAAATGGGAGCACTCCCAAGCGACACGGTCAAGAACACGAAACTAAACGTTAATTCTATATCATCAGTTTCATCACCTACTTCTTGTCCACAATACTACTCGGTCAAATCAATGAGCACGTGTTTCAAGCAAACCCAAACCCCTCAAAAGGACCAATTGAATAAAACATCTGATGTCAAATCGGTCAATAACATAGTTGAAACACCTCCTACACAAGACCTTGACGATGAATTCACGAAGCTCCACCTTGAACGCCCCGTAATTGATGTCTTATCCCGTGCTCCCTACTATAGTGCCTTACTAGAAAAATATGAGAAATTTAAGTTGCGTAAAAATGGGACTGCCTTCGTTCAAAACAAGTTACCTATGAAGCTTGATGATCCGGGTATATTTCTTTTGCCTTGTAAGATAGGAAAATCTGAAGCTTTCGACACACTAGCCGACTTAGGATCAAGCCTCAACTTGATTCCCTTGTCCCTTTTTACCACTCTTAAGCTAGGAAAGATAGAGGAGACGGAAGTACTAATTGGTCTAGCGGATGGAAGTATTGTCCATCCGGTCGGAATGATCAAAGTTGTAGTGGTTCACGTAGGAAAGTTAACTATTTTAGCGGATTTTCACGTCCTAGATATGGTTAGTGATACTACATGCCCCTTGTTAGTAGGAAGAGGATTTTTAGCAACTGCTAGTGCAATGATAGATTGTAAGGAGTCTAAGAGAGTGGTAGGAGAGGGTGATACTTGGTCGGTTTATGATGTTAGGAAGCATAGCTACGATTGTGAGGACGAACCGACACCGCATTGGGTAGAAATGAATAGGAGACCATCTAGATATGGACCTTGGATAGAAAGAAACTTTATAGGACCTCAACGCCCATTCTATCTAGAAAAAGACTTCATCGATAAAACACATTCGGTGGAACAACTCATAGATAGAGATGAGGAGCTAGACCCTTTTGAGGATCCCTTAGTCATTAGGAAAATGATTGAATTCTTATGTGTAATGCCTATTAACAAACAGATGAACAAGTGGAAGAGAGAAGGGGATAAGTGTAAATGGAGGTGAGACAAGCCACCTAAGGAAGGTGACGGATCATGGCATATGAAGATGATTTTATATGATCCGGATGGAGAAAAGTTTGAAAGGTCATACCGTACTAAGAAAACCGATAGGAAGTTGAAACCCAAGTTTGATCCCAAAGATGTCCTCAATGAGGAGCTCACCCATATCACGTAATTTCCCATGACCTTGAGTCTAGCTACAAGACTCGTAAAAAAAAGAAAAGCGCTTCTTGGTAGGCAACTCATATTTTGTGTGATTTTTATTTGTTTGATTTTTATTTGCTTCCATATGCATGCTTTATTTTTATTGTTGGTAGATCATGTTTCAAACTAAATTGTGAAAATGCTTTACTTTGTCGTTTAACTTCGTCTTAACTTCATATAAAGGTATTTTGCAAAAGCTAAGTGTAAGGAGAAACCCCAAATTTGTTTTTTAAGAACGAAATTGATCAAGATTCTCCACAATATTAAATGAACATGTGTATTAGTATTTGTTAGAGTCAAATGCTTGTATCGAGTCATAATGATGTTTTGCAGGATTTTCCAGGAAGTAGGAAATAAGTTTTTCCAGAAATTTTCCGGAAACTTAACGTAAAGATTTCTGCAGGTCACTTCTGACGGCATCAGGAATTAATCCCTGATGGCGTCATGTGTAAAATTCTGGAAATTTTGCTAGTTTTGTTTTTCTAATGGATTCTTAGAGTTTTTGTTAATTCTTTAGTTTTATAAACTCCAGGAAATCTGCAAACATTCATTCCACAAGCATTATATCTTAATTTGCTTTCTAGGACTTGTTAGTATATATAGATTTCCGCTGATTTTACGCGAGGTTGCCTTGTTTGTTTTCTCAGGTTTAACAGGTTATATATGACAAGAAGATGATTTATTTTTCTGGAAGGGAAGCTTTGATTGTTCATTTTCTTGGAGGAAGATATAACTTTGTTGAAACACTATCCATACCGAACAAATTAGGGGAGTATTTGTTTTCATTCTTTTACCTATTTTACTTTTACCTTCTTTAATTGAACATTGGGGACAATGTTCATCCTAAGTGTAAGGGGAGGGTAAATGATAATACCTTATAAGATACTATTGCGCTTGAGTTTGTTTGTTTGATGGTAGATGTGTAATAAAACTAAGAGAAATACTTTTTAGTGTAATTTTAGCGCCAAATTTAAAATTTTTTAGAACATTTAGGAGTGAAACTTTAGCCATAGCAAGCGTCTCATGGATATGAGTTGTATGACTAGCACAAAACCGTACCATTCAGAAAAATTTTCCACCCAAATATGTGAGGTTCGCCTTTAGATTTGATAGGAAAATCATTCATTATTAGTGCTTATGAGGGTACCGGTAGCATTTAGATTCTAGAACTTGCGTTAGTGATGTATCCCGAGGCCGCTAGTGAGATTACATTCGTGTAGTAGGATTTACTACATGATAAGAGGCATTAGGATCACCCTTGTGTTAAACCCGTATCATAATTACTTGACCATTTAAGTCATATTACTTGGCTAGTAAAGTCAACTTATTTTTCCCACACCTTAGCGTTGTACTCATTTTTAGTACACGAAACCCCTAGTACACCCCTCCGAGCCTATATTTTCGTTTCTAACTTTAAGCATCTTACTTAAAGGAAGAATTTGTTACAACCCACCCAAATGTACACCCAAATCGCCTTAGCCTTCTGTGTATGCACTCATCTTTAGTGCATTATTGTTACATGTTTAAACCCTTAGTTAATTATCTAATTGATTACATGGTTGCTAAGTCGAGTCATATCTTGTACATATTGTTTTGGGACGATTGGGACTCATGGATAAAGTACTTATGTTATGGAGTAATGGGGAAGAACATCATATATTACCCCCATATATGCGTTAATCTTAAAAAGTACTCCAAGTGTTTTGATTATCTTGATTCGAGTCATTAGATTAGTTTATTGTAAAGTACGAAAAAATTCAAGTGTAAGGGGAATGTTCAATCCCTATGATGTATTATTTTGGATGGTAGGGTAAGAGTGTATGCAAAAAAATAATAATAATAATAATAATAATAATAATAATAATAATAATAAATAAATAAAATAAAATAAAAATAAATAGAAAAAGAGAAAAGAGAAAAACATACGGAGTACCATCCCGTTTCATTCTATGTTTATTTTATGTTTTTGTTATTTTTCATTTATTTGCTTAAGTCGAGTCTAGTCTTGGCTTAGCAACGCCATATTGTACATGTAATTAACCAAGATGATTAACTGACCACCAGTAAAGATTGCCTTTATCCAACAAAACCGTGCATTCTATATCCCTACACCTAACGTTATAACCCTTTAAAAGACCTTTTTGATAGTTTATCCTAGGCGCTTGCGCCAAGTGGTGTAGGTTTGATCCTTTCCCAAGCCTATGGTAATCTATTTTGCTATGACAGGTAGTGAGAGATGTTTTCCATTTCCATATTGTGATATATCCTTTATTACACCCGAGAGATGTGAGTATATAAACACTATTTGTGAGGTGCTAGTGTATGACCTCCGTGCTTGTCTTTGGTCTTTAGTGGAACGATTATTTGTTGTAATTACTTTTATATTAGTGTTAAATGACCCCTAACTTGTATTTTGATAAGAATAAAAGCGCATTTTCTTGAGGACAAGCAAATCTCAAGTGCAAGGGTATTTGATAAGGCGAAAAATGAATCGTTCCTTTTGTCATTTTAGGTACTTTTGGAGTGAATTCTTGAAAAAGGAAGCATTTTGGACGTTTTTGGAGCATAAAAGTGAATAAAACGGCAAAGTCTTAATTTTCCTTGCTCGGAACAGTACCTGACGGCGTCACCAATTTCTTAATGACGGCATCAAGAGTAATACAAGAGGTGGAAGTGGATAAAGTCCGTGACAATCCCGAAGAGTTTTGTACTATGGAGATGACGGCGTCACCATAGGCCATCATGGTCCAAATGTGAGTGACGGCCCAGAGTAGAATTACACATGACGGCGTCAAAAGTGGATCTAGGCAATCCGATTACATTATGGGCGGCGAGTTGACGGCGTCAGAATTTTCTTCTTGACGCCGTCAGCCTATAAAATCTATATATAGTTTTGCAATTTTCATTCATTAGAGTATAACTTTTAGGGTGTAACTTTGGAGATAAACCCTAGTCCGATTTTCATAGCTTTTCAAGGGTTTTTACCCTTTGAAACCTTTAATGTTCAATTGAGATAAGTACTCTTTCAATTCAATCAATATTTCTATGTGTTGTTTGAATATATCTTACACTTGTCTTGAATTTAACATGCTTGGCTAGATCTCTTGTGTGTTTGCTTAGATGTAGTGAAACCTAGATGTTAATTATGGGTTGATTTTTTGTTTATAGTTGTTACGGATGATTGTATTCGATGTTAGGCTTAAGAAAACTGGCAGACTTCCATTGGTAACATGCTTGAACGTCTTAAGAAACATGATCAGAGGTGTACTATGATTTTTGGTTGTATTTAATGCGCAGGATAATTCTAATGATCCTATGTTAGGAGCTTCTAACGGATCGACATAGGAGTGAAGTAGGATCCTATAGAGTTAGGGAATATTGTACACGGCCCTACGAATAGTATTAAGGAATACGACCCGTCATCCATGCAATTGTAACGAACTATCAACCTGTAAAAGATATCTAGAGAGTAATGAAACCTAAGTAAACACAACTTTCCCTATTATTGTTTACACCGTATTAGTAATTAGCGTTATTTTCATTTTTGTTATTTTATTTTGATTGCATCTTAGTTAATTTGGGTTAGTTGATTAGCAACTAATTCCGCCCACTCTTCCAAAACCGAGATTTTACTTGCTTTTATAAAAATAAAAAAAAATACAAAAAGAATCATCCCTCACCTCTAGACCTAGTTTTTAGGCTTTCTAATCCTAGCGACACTATTCCTGAGTTGAACGATTAATCCCCCGGTGCTTGTCACTATACTATACTACAACGATCAGGTACACTGCCTGGTGGGGGTTGTACGCTTCTCGAGATCCCTTGAGAGGTAAAGCCTGGTGTGATTCCCACGTATCAGTATATCACTGAGAAATGGGTTTATTCATGGACCTAAGAGAATTTACATCAGGTTGGAATAATTTTAATCAGTTGCCTGATTCAATGTCCAACATGCCTAACTCAGCATTCAGCATGGTGAAAGTTGGTTCATCCAGGGGTTTGGTAAA
Source organism: Artemisia argyi (assembly GCA_030686995.1). NCBI lineage: Eukaryota > Viridiplantae > Streptophyta > Magnoliopsida > Asterales > Asteraceae > Artemisia > Artemisia argyi. The sequence continues at coordinate 88,193,200 of CM060703.1, forward strand.
GATATCAGCTAACTGATACTCAGTAGGGATGAAATGTAATTCAATATCTCCATTCATGATGTGGTCCCTGATGAAATGGTACCTTATGTCAATGTGTTTGGTTCTTTGATGAAGCACAAGGTTATTGGAGATGGCTATGGCACTGGTGTTGTCACAAAAGATGGGTACCATCTTGTACTGAAGGCCATAGTCACTGATACGTAGGAATTGCGCCCTCGTAACAGGTTTTACCTCTCAAGGGATCTCGAGAAGCTTACGACCCCCACCAGGCAGTGTACCTGATCGTTGTAGTATAGTATAGTGACAAGTACCGGGGGATTGATCGTTCAACTCTGGAATAGTATCGCTAGGATTAGAAAGCCTACTAAACTAGGTCTAGAGGTGAGGGATCATTCTTTTTGTATTTTTATATTTTTATGAAAGCATGTAAAATCTCGGGTTTTGAAGGAGTGGGCAGAATTAGTTGCTAGCCAACTAACCCAATTAACTACAGATGCAATCAAAATAAAATAAAAGAAATGAAAATTAAACTAATTATACTAATGTGGTGGAAACAATAATGAGAGAAGTTGTGTTTACTTAGGTTCCATTACTCCCTAGATATCTTTTACAGGTTGATTAGCTTGTTACAATTGCATGGATGACGGGTCACATTCCTTAATACTAGTCGTAGGGCCGTGTACAATATTCCCTAACTCTATAAGATCTTATTTCACTCCTATGTCGAGCCGTTAGAAGCTCCTAACATGGGATCATTAGAATTCTCTTACGCATTAAATACAACCAAAAAAACGTAGTACACCTCTGATCATGTTTCTTAAGACTTTCAAGCAAGTTACCAATGGAAGTATGCCAGTTTTCTTAAGCATATCATCGAATACAATCATCTGTAACAATTATAAACAAACAATCAACCCATAATCAACATCTAGGTTTCACTACATCTAAGCAAACACAATAAAAATCTAGCCTAGCATGTTAAAGAGAAGACAAGCGTAAGCTATAATCACACAACACATAGACATATTGAATGATTTGAATAAGTACTATCTTCAATTGAACATGGAAGAATCAAGGGTTTGAAACCCTTGAAAAGCTATTAAAATTCAGCCTAGTGTTTATTCCCTCAAAGTTGCACACTAATGAATAAAAATTGGAAAACTATATATAGAGTTTACATCTTGACGGCGTCATGTATTAACTTGTGACGGCGTCAACTCGCCGCCATGATAAAATTCATATTGCCTAGATCCAATTGTGACGCCGTCATGTAGGAAATTACTATGGGCCGTCACTAGTATTTGGACCCTAACGGCCTTCGTGACACCGTCATTCCAATAAGCTTGAAAACTCTCTGGGCCGTCACGTTATAAGTTCCATATCCACCTCTTTTGTCACTCTTGATTCCGTCACTTGTAGAACTTTGACGCCCTCAGGTACTGTTCCCAGCAAGGAAATTGAGACTTTGTCATTTTTTCACTTTTATGCTCCAAAAACGTCCAAAATACTTCCTTTTCAAGATTTCTATCCAAAAGTACCTAAAATGACAAAAGGAACGATTTAGGGCAATAATTGATCAAATAATATCGAATTCGGGCTTAAATGACCCCTTCAAAGCAGTATACTTTTCGCTTCATCAAATACCCTTACACTTGAGATTTCCTTGTCCTCAAGAAAATGCGCTTTTATTCTAATCAAAATACAAGTTAGGGGTCATTTAACACTAATCTAAAAGTAACTACAACAAATAATCATTCAACTAAAAACCAAAAGCAAGCACAGAGGTCATACACTAGCACCTCACAAATAGTGTTTAGATACTCACATCTCTCGGGTGTAATAAAGCATATATCACAATAAGGAAATGGAAAACATCTTTCACTAACTGTCATAGCAAATAGATTACCATAGGCTTGGGAAAGGATCAAACCTCTACCACTTGGCGTAAGCACTTAGGATAAACTATCAAAGAGGTCTTTTAAAGGGTTATAACGTTAGGTGTAGGGATATGGAATACACGGTTTTGTTGGATAAAGGCAATATTTACTGGTGGCGAGTTAATCATCTTGGTTAATTACAGGTACAATATGGCGTTGCTAAGCCAAGAATCGACTCGACTTAAGCTAATAAATCAAGAATAACAAAAACATAAAACAAACATAGAATGGAACGGGATGGTAGTCCGTATGTTTTTTTCTCTTTTCTTTTTTCTTTTTTTTTTTTTTTTTTTTTTTTTTTTTTTTTTTTTTTTTGCATACACTCTTGCCCTACCATCCAAAATAATAAATCATAGGGAATGTACATTCCCCTACACTTGAATTTTTACATACTTTACAATAAACTACTCTAATGACTCGAATCAAGATAATCAAAACACTTGGAGTACTTTTTAAGATTAATGCACGTATGGGGGTAATATATGATGTTCTTTCCCGTTACTCCAAAACATAAGTACTTTACCCATGAGTCCCAATCGTCCCAAAATAGTATGTACAAGATATGACTCGACTTAGCAACCATGTAATCAATTAGATAATTAACTAAGGGTTTTAACAAATAACAATAATGCACTAAAGACGAGTGCATACACGGAAGGCCAAGGCGATTTGGTTGCACATTTGGGTGGGTTGTAACAAATTCTTCCTTTAAATAAAATGCTTAAATTTAGAAACGAAAACATAGGCTCGGAGGGGTATACTAGGGGTTTCGTGTACTAAAAATGAGTACAATGCTAAGGTGTGGGTAAATTAATTGACTTTACTAGTCAAGTAATATGACTTAAATGGTCAAGTAATTATGATACGGGTTTAACATAAGGGTGATCCTAATGCCTCTTCTCATGTAGCAAATCCTACTACACGAATGTAGTCTCACTAGCGGCCTCGGGATGCATCACTAACGCAAGTTCTAGAACTAAATGCTACCGGTACACTCATAAGCACTAATAATAAATGTTTTTCCTATCAAATCTAAAGGCGAACCTGTTGGGAACATACTTTCGTATTTAGTCAAGTCTCGGTCATTACCTTTTGTAATAGGTTGCTTAGTTATTTATTTCATTATCTTTTAAGTTACAAGGCTTATGTATTAAAGTCCAATGGGCTTGAAGCCCACGTTTTCTAGATGTAAGAGGGAGGAAGGGAGTGTTGCCCTACTCCTCCCCTATATATACTAAGCTTATGTAAACATTAATATTGTTGGTTATTTGAATATCTTAATGAAACTCTTGTTATTTCACTCTTCATAATCTTATAATCAACCATCTCTTATTCTCATCTTATTTCTTATACTTGTGTTTACTAAATGGTGACCTAACAAGTGGTATCATTCGCCTAATAGAGATTGAATTGTTTTTCTTGGTGTTAACGTGGGATTTAGGGTGTCTTTCATCATCCTTTTTGCTTTTTTCTTTGTTTCTTACACTCAAATCTTGAAGCTTGGATAAGTTTTAAGGTTAATATAGTGTTTAGAAGCTTAGATTTTGCATAAAGTTTTGATCTTTTAAGGTTTTTTCTAGTCATTCTACGCAAAATCTTCAATAGTTAGTGTTTTCTAAGTATTGGTGAAGTTATTTGATCAAAATTACCTTATTTCTAAGCATTTTTCTTCAAAAATTTGAGTTTTTTCAACTTTCTGGTCATCCTACGCGTAAGAATTTTGAATAGTACAAAAACTTAGCTGTCTACAGTACTTTCTGTCCTTTATACGCATAAGTTTTGCCAAAAAACCCCATTCCTATGCATAACATTGGTTTCTACGCTTAAGTTCTACGGATAAGTTAGATCCTACACAGAAGTTGACTTTCTACGCAGAAGTTTAACCTTACGCATAAGATTTAATCTTATGCGTAAGTTGCTGTAATCTACGCTTAAGTTTCATCAAAGCTCTTCTCCTTGTGTTACAGTGACTCAGTACTTCCCTAGCTTGGATAAGTTAGTGGAATACTTCGACTACGGATATCTTTCAAGCTTGGATAAGTTTGAAAGATTTGTTTGGTCTTTGAACCTTACGCATAAGAATCTTACGCATAAGCTTAAAACTTACGCATAAGGTAAATCTTACGCATAACTTTATAGTTTACGTATAAGAACAACCTTTACACGTAACTTTGAAGTCTACGCATAAGTTTCAGTTTTACGCGTAAGATTTCAACTTACCCCAGGGTTTTTGATCTTAACCAAAGGAACGTGCATTTCAATCTTCTACAAAGATCCATCATTACACAAGTGTTCTAAGATGTCTCAACCACCACATTACTACTTCTCTAATCCTCAGCAACAGCTACATCAGCAGTATCAGCAACAACAATACCATCAGCAACAATCATATCAACAACCTTCACAATCACACTTTCATCAACAACCGTTTAATCCACAACCACAATATCTCATGATGCAACAACATCAAATCATTCCTAAACAACAACCATATCAAATGTCACAACAAAACACTCAGTATTCCTCCAAACAACCTCACTGGTTTGATAGAATGTGTGAAGTTATTACAACTCAACAATCCAGACATGAGGCGGGATCACTTGAAACACCTCCAATGCTAACACCTGGGAACTATGTTCAATGGTCAAGTCGATTCTTACGATTTCTTGAACTAAAGAAACCTCATGGGAAATTCTTGAAACAAGTGATACTTGAAGGACCATTTGAGTGGCCAACTAAATTTGACACTGGTGATCCAACTGCTGATCCTCCACGTGCTCCTACAGAGAAACCGGTTCCAGAATCTCAACTCACAGAAGAACAGAAATTACATCGTGAAGCTGATGAGTATGCAATGGCTTATATACTTCACGGAATACCTAATCCAATTTATCGAAGTGTCGATGCTCAGAAAACAGCCAAAGCTATGTGGGAACATGTTCATCTCCTTATGGAAGGCATTCAATTGAACAAAGATGATATGGAATCCAAACTCTACATGGAATACACTGACATCACAATTGAACCAGGAGAGTCACTTGAATCCTACTATCATCGTTTCACTAATGTGGTAAATGATTTGGAACGACACAAAATTACAGTACCAAGGATTGCAGTGAACTCCAAATTCGTTGGTAGTCTTGGTCCGGATTGGCATAAATATGTGACATTTGTTCGACAAACCAAAAATCTTCATGATGCACCATATGGTTTGTTGTATGATTTTCTGAAACACCATGAACCTGAAGTGGAAAAAGATCGAGCTCTTCGAGGAGGATACTGACCATCTCCAACACCAAATTCTTTGGCACTCGTAGCTCAATCTCACTATGCTCCACCACCAATGTCAAATCATGCAAATGTTCAAGAGCAAAACTACTTCAGTTATCCACAATCTTCTACCTCGAACCAAATGGTCCCTTATGATTCATCTCCACAGAATTATTCTACTCAACTTGTTCCATACAACAACAATGATGCAGTGTATTACTCAAACTCCAATGAAGATGACGATGATGACTTTAATACATTGAATCATGGACTTGCTCTTATTGCTCGTGCTTTTATCAAATTCTCCAACAAAACAAACAACCGTCAACGTTCATCTTCTAACACAAGGAATCAAGCTGTTTTCAATGATGGAAGAGTGGGAATTCAGAATCGTAACTTTGGACGATCTGGTTCAGGAAGTTCTTCAGGAAATTTTGGGAATGGTCAGAGGTTCCATAACAATGGAGGGTTCAGAAACAACTCAGGTCCGTCTCAGCAAAGGTCTGAACCAGTTGAAACTAGGAACTCAAACTCTGGGAATGCAGTGTGGTGTTATAACTGTAATGAAAAAGGTCATATTGCAACAGCATGTCCTAAACCGAGAACTCGGGGTAGTAAGTTTCACAAGTAGGCATTACTAATGGCTCTCCAAGATGAAAAAGATGGATATTTCCCTGAGCAGGATAACAATTTCATGGCAAATGTGAACAATGACGATGATATGGAGGATCTGGAAGCTAATGCAGCTGTGATGCTTATGGCCAACATGCAGGAACTTCAGTTTAATGATTCAGGTCCAGTGTATGACACTGACGGCTTGTCTCAGGTACATGACCTTAATGCATGCCTAATACATGACATTGCCTCACCTCCTGCTTATGAATCAGATATGGGGCTAGTTGTTCCATCTGACTCATCTTCATCTTCTCAAGCAGATGAACAAATAAGCACAGTTGTCATATTTGATGATGACACAGTTGTTTCATTTGATGATCCTATTGAGTATGATAAACATGATCATATAGAACAACATGAACCATCGTTTGATCCAAACCCTGACCTCATATTGTTATCCGAACAACTGAACGCTCAACAATTGCAAATCATAAAATGCAACGAGAAAAACAAAGCCTTAAAAGAAACAAATGCGTCACTTGCAAGAGATATTGAGTGTTATAAAATACAACTTTCAAATCAGGAAGACAAGATTAAACATGCAAAAAGTTTTGAAAAAGCTTTTCAAGAATCTTTCAACAAAGAGCAAGATCTTCAGCATAAAATGCAAGATTTAATTGAGTCAAACGGAAAGTTGGTTTCAAAACTTGAAAGTGAAAAGTGTGAACTGAAAATACAAGTTGAACAACTTCAAAGAGTACTTTCAAAAACAGAAACAGAATTGTCAAGTTGCAAAAAGGATTTTTGTGAACATAAAATACGAAAAAGGAATTATATAGCTAACTTACTCGGTGAGATAGTTGATCTTGAAAAACAACTCAAAGAATTTCGTAATATTGTTTACAAAACCGGGGGCTTTGTCATGACAATTCAGAAATTTACTTTAAAACCGAGACCAGATAAAGGATTTGCACTTGGTGATTTTAAATCAATGTTTCTTCACACATCATTCAAAGAAAATCCTAAAATTTACAGTATGGACCACATGCTTGATAATACGATTGTGCGTACTGTTGTTTGTGATACTGAGGAAGAGGAAGAACTTGAAGACGAGAGTCGATAAAAAATGAGTCACGTTGAATATTGGACACCATATAATTATTCACAAGCTCCTCATATTTCTAAATCTTTTGTTCCTCAAAAGGAATTACCTGAGAAATCATGGTATGTCACTGAGTCATACGTGTCATCCTCCAATGCGGCCCCTCTCCAAACTGTAGCACAAATAAATGGTCCTTTACCATCATCCGGTGAAGTTACACCTTTACCAAAAAGTTTTTGTGTCTTAAATTATTACAAAACTTTCATGGAAGACATCGAAATTTTGGAGGAAACAATTGAACGTAATTCTGAAATAAAAATTGAAACTTTTCAATCCGCTTACGAGCGAGAAAAAAGAGATATTTTTCAAAAACAAATGTTGCCAATTGTCAAACACCTCCGTCTCTGTGCTACACGTTGGGAATAGGAACTTCAAAACGAGGTCAAAACAATGATAAACGTTTTCAACTCAACTGAAAATGCGATTTTGGTTCAAAAGCAAAGAAATAGAATTTTAAAAGATGATGTTGATCGACTCTTGGAACAAGTCCTCAATGCTGATATTTATTCTGTTATCATGAATGATCTCTATAAATCTGGTACTTCTATGCTTATGGATGATCTTTGTGTTGATAATAACTTGTTGAATGTGGAAATAGAGACACTTAAACATGATAATGACATTCTGAGAATAAAGAATGATGATGTAACAAAACAATTTTCTAAAGAAATTTGTCTACTCAAACAAAGGCTTGAATGGTGTCAAGCTCAAAGTATTGAAACGGAATTGAAGCTTCAAAGTCATAATAATTCAAACTCTTGTCAGCTTTGCAAAAACAATGAGTTTTTAAAAAGTCTGTGTCTCAAATACGAGAAAGAAATTGCAGATTTAAAAATTGAAAACGTCGAATGGTAACAAAACCGCGATGACATTAATTATTGCAACGTGAAACTTGAGTCTGAAATTCAGGATAAAAATCACATCATCATTGATTTGAAAGAGAAAATTAAGATACTTCAAAAAGGAAAGTTTGTTGACACCACGGTGATAGCACCAGGATTGCATCAATTAGAAAAACCTGCTAAAGGAAATATTGTTCAAAACACTAATGTTGATAACTCCACTTCCACAAGACTAGTCGCCACTAATAGCGTTAGCAGACCCAAGCGAAAAAGTAACAAGAAGAATAGGATCTTGCAACGTAAAAGAGGACCACTAGAAGCTCAAGAAGTAGAAGATCAACTTAGGAATTTGAATAAAACTCATGTTGCATCAGATTTAGATTCCAATCTGGCAAATTGTAATCAAAATCTAAATGTAACGAATGATGAACCTTTGAATGTTTTGAATATTAATGCATCTTGTGTGTTTTGTCGTAAAAGCGTATCATCTGGTGTTCATACAAAATGTATTGCTAATTCTCTTCTTAATCGTCATAAGAAACGTAGTACAAGCATTCCTTCTAGGCCCACTAATGCCTCTAAGTTTATATTAGGAAAACCGCCGTCTACGGTTTCTAATGAAGTTGAAGTTACCCCCATAAGTGAAGAGAACAAATCTAGGAACAAGCCCATTACTAGTGAATTCACCAAAAAGAAAGCAAGAACTAGTTGGAATTGGTAACGTTGGTTACAATATAAACCAGACTTTAAATGGATTCCTAAATTGTTGAATACATGTGCTTCTAACAAACAGGAACCCGCACTTTCTTTGGGTTCCACCCTTACTTCTGTTCCATCCTTGTCATCTTCTTGTGATGCAGGTGGTACAGATTGTTCTCTGGATTGTTGATAGCGGATGCACCCGACATATGACAGGCAACCTCAAACTGTTACACAACTTTGTTTCAAAGTTCATTGGTACTGTCAGATTCGGGAATGATCATTACGCTTTAATCATGGGATATGGTGACTATGTCAGTGGGAACATTGAAATCAGTCGTGTTTATTATGTGGAAGGCCTTGGACACAACCTTTTCTCTGTTGGTCAATTTTGTGATGGGGATCTAGAAGTTGCATTTCGTGAGAAAACCTGTTTCGTTCGTGATTTACAAGGAAACGATCTAATGTCTGGCTCACGTGGTTCTAATCTTTATACAATATCAATGTCAGATATGATTGCTACATCTCCGATATGTCTTCTCTCCAAAGCGGAATCGACTAAATCTTGGTTATGGCATAAACGTCTTTCGCACTTGAATTTCAAAACTATGACTGAACTTGCTTGTCACAAACTTGTTGATGGATTTCCAAGATTCCGTTTTACCAAAGATCACTTATGTTCAGCCTGTGAACAAGGAAAAAGTACTCGCGCTCATTTTCCTTCTAAATCTGAGCACAATATGAATCATGTTTTACAATTGCTTCATATGGATTTGTGTGGACCGATGCGTGTTCAAAGTATCAACGGTAAACGCTACATACTTGTAATTGTGGATGATTACTCAAGATGGACTTGGGTTTATTTTCTACGAAGTAAAGATCAAGCTCCTTCAATGATCATCACCTTTCTCACTAAAATTCAAGTTCAGTTACGCAACACGGTACGAATGGTCAGAACTGACAATAGAACAGAATTTAAAAATCAGACACTTCGGTCATATTATGAGAAAGTGGGAATTGAACATCAGATATCGATTCCTAGAAGCCCAGAACAGAATGGAGTTGTTGAAAGACGCAACAGGACGTTAGTGGAAGTTGCTAGAACCATGTTGATTAATGCTCAATTACCAGATTACTTATGGGCAGAAGCTGTTTCAACCGCATGTTATACCCAAAACCATTGCATGATCACTAAACGCCATCGCAAAACACCTTATCAAATTGTTCACAAAAGAAAACCGAACATCGATTACTTTCATGTATTTGAAGCACTTTGTTATCCGAAAAATGATCGTGATGATTTAGGTAAACTTAAAGCAAATGCTGACATCGGAGTATTCGTTGGATACTGTGAAAATTCTAAAGGTTTTCGGATATGGAATCGTCGAACAAGAGAAATTCAAGAAACCATTCACGCTAATTTTGATGAACTCACATAGATGGATTCTGAGCAACACAGCTTAGGACCCGAATTCAACCATCTTAACTCTCCGGACTCTTCGGCTGAACCATTGCCCCTCAACTGTAAAGAATTGGAAACCTTGTTTGCTCCACTGTTTGATGATACAGTTAAATACCGTTCTACTGAGGTCTCACCCAATTCCGTTGCTCAACCTAATAATATTCATGTACCTGACTCACCTCAACAAACTACTACAACTGTTGAGAAAGACGGTCCTCCAATTGCATCACCATTTACAGCAGAACAAACTGCTTCCAACTCACGACAATCAGCTGAAGCTCCTATGCCACAATCAGTTCCACAACCCGCAGAGTATGATCCTAATGCATTCATTAACCCGTTTGCACCGGCTCCAACATTTCCTGAAGTAGCTGAGTCGTCCACACGCAATTTGGATCCTGCTAACATGCAAGATACTTATCAACTACACCCTTCGACACACAAATGGACTCGAGACCATCCACTAGTTCATATTATTGGCCATCCATATGCACCTGTAATGACAAGACAAGGACTTCACACTGATGGAGAAACTTGCATCTATGCACTCACAGTTTGTCACGAAGAACCTAAGAACATCAAAGAAGCAATGACTTATGACAACTGGATTGAATCTATGCAAGAGGAATTTCAGCAGTTCATATGATTAGAAGTCTGGGAATTAGTTGAAAGACCTGACGGAGTCTTTGTCATCGGGTTGAAATGGATTTGGAAAAATAAGCTAGATGCAGAAGGCATTGTCATACGTAACAAATCACGCCTGGTAGCGAAAGGATACTCCCAACTAGAAGGACTTGATTTTGCAGAATCCTTTGCTCCAGTGGCTAGACATGAAGCTGTTCGGATCTTTTTGGCCTATGCTGCACACAGGAACATGGTTGTTTACCAAATGGATGTGAAAACAGCATTTCTTAATGGAGAACTCCGTGAAGAAGTTTATGTAAGCCAACCAGACGGCTTCGTTGATCCTGAGCGTCCCAATCACGTTTACCGACTCAAAAAGGCACTCTACGGACTTAAGCAAGCCCCAAGGGCGTGGTATGACAAACTGTCTACTTTCTTGCTGGCCAATAAATTTTCTAAAGGATCAGTGGACCCAACACTATTTACAAAAACATACGGGGAGGACTTACTTGTTGTTCAAATCTATGTCGATGACATTATTTTTGCCTCAACAAAAAGAAGTTACTCTAATGATTTTGCAAAATTAATGAAAGATAATTTTGAAATGTCCATGATGGTGAACTTTCATTCTTTCTAGGACTACAAGTTCATCAATCACCCCGTGGAATTTTTATAAATCAGTCCAAATATGCTCTAGAAATTTTAAAGAAACATGGAATTATGAGTTGTGATACCTACAATACACCAATGGGCTATACCACAAAACTAGATGCTGACTTACATGGGACACCTGTTGACCCTACCAAATACCGAAGTATGATTGGGTCACTCATGTATCTCACAGCTAGTAGACCTGATATAGTATTTGCTGTCTACATGTGCTCTCGATATCAGTCTAAACCAACTGAAAAACACCTCAGTGAGGTTAAAAGAATCCTTCGATACATAAAGGGAACCGTTAACTTGGGAATCTGGTATCCGAAGGATTCTGGTTTTGACGCAGGATGTTTAGACACACGCAAAAGTACATCTGGTGGATTACAGTTTCTCGGTGATAAACTTGTGTCATGGCAATCAAAGAAGCAGGACTGCACATCACTGTCGTCAACAGAATCTGAATATGTAGCTATGTCTGCTTGTTGTGTTCAAGTCATCTGGATGAGATCACAACTTAAAGATTATGGCTACCTATTCAACAAGATTCCGATCTACTGTGATTCCAAAAGCGCCATTGCTATTTCCTACAACACAGTACATCACTGCAAATCCAAACACATTGATCTCTGATATCAGTTCATCAAAGAGCATGTTGGAAAGGGTACCGTTGAATTATATTTTGTTGGAACTGAGTACCAATTGGCGGACTTACTTACCAAATCCTTAGCACCATCAAGGTTTGCTAGTCTAGTTCACCAAATTGGTATGCGATGTTTGACTCCAGATGATCTGGAAAAGTTTTTAAAATATAAATGATCGTCAAACATCAAAACTATCTTTGTAAATATTTTTCCAAAAATAAAATACAAAAATATAAAACCAACAAAAACACAAAAAGATTTTGTTCTTTCGAAAAAAAAATGCAAGTACGACAACTCTTTTCAACACTATTTTTATAAAAGTCGTCAATTATGATAAAAAAACAAGTGTTGAGGGGGAGGTAAAGTATTTTTAAAAATTTTTCATAATATTTTCTACGTGCTTGCATTTTACCTAATAAATATTTTATTTTATCTAATGTGATGCTTTAAAAAATTTTTAGGATACTCTCTTTGACCAACATGATAAATTTTTATTTTGAAAGACATTGGTCTAAGGTCGAGGGGGAGTAAAATTCCACAAGTTGTTCTTGTCTTAGACTTGGTGAAGTTAACGAAAGTTAATATGTGAGTTAATTGGGCACTAGGTATAATAGTAATTTAAGGTTAAGAGGCCAAAGTTGACAATCATTGAAACTTGAGTTACACTTAGTCAAAACCGTTTTGACCCTTGCATTTACTGCACTGCTAAACACATTTACTACATCCACCAAACCAATCAACGACCCACAATCAAACTGCATATGTCACACCCTCAGAATCGGGTCCATCGGAAGCATACATGTAGCTGGGGTGTAACTCAATTGGTATTACAAAACAAGTGTAAAATGGTTTTCACTTCAATCATTTAGAATAAAACCGTTTAGCTAAAAGTATTGAATTTACATTGTTTAAAATTAGTGCGGAAGTAGGCCCTTAAAATAGTTTAAAACGGTCCCCCTAAGAATATCAGAGTCTTTTATGACCATGCCATGCCCTGCCAAAACCTCCTGTAGTGTGCCATTGCTTAAAACCTGAAAATACATGCTAAAATGTCAGCATAAAGCTGGTGAGTTCATAGTTTTAAGTAAACAAGTATTTCCCGTAAACAAGTGTTTCCAGAAATCAAGTATTTCCCAGCAAAGGCATTGTAAATCCACTCAGTTACAAGTCCCGCCATAAGAGACTTGTAAACTGTGTGTTTACAACCCACTGCCAAAAGTAATATGTTTAAGTAAACAAGTCATTTGCGGAACACGAGATTTTCAGTAGCAAGACAATATAACAAATACAATGTCACAGCTAAAAATAAGGTATACAGTGCCAAAGCTCATGGCCCCGAAGCTCGACGTAATCATATGCAATCAAGCATAAAATGCCCCAATTAAGTGTTTGCCAGACACTCGGAAGTAATCCGAATGATATGCGTCCGTTTGACAGGTTGGCGCGACCAACTCGGACGGGGTGTCAACCCAAATAGATCTATCCACAGCATTCGCGCTCACACGCATGTAATTAACGGTTCATGATAAAGGGGACTTCAGTGGCAGTAATAGAAAACTCAGGCAAAGTAACAGTTTTGTATTTATGTCCGCAAAAGCAAGAACTTGTGTTCATAACAAGGATGGAATAAGTAATTCATAATGTATTCAAGTAATTAATCAAGTATTTCAACCATCCAGTAATGTTTGAGCAAATGAATCACGTTCAAGTAAAACAAGCATTGAATTTAAATAGTAAGGAGCATGTATCTTCCCCCAAAACAGTTGTGAAATAAGTAAAAGTAGGGGTTATGAACTCACCTGGTGCAATAGCTACGATGACAACAATGAATACACAGAAATGAGGCACGATCTCTAACCGCAACCTAATATGAATGATATGATCTAATGTAAGAAATGAAATGACACTACACATGCAAATACGTATGTTATCGATACCACTCATTAGTTTTGAAAATAACGTTTATTGTCGACAAATACGTTTTTGACGTCTCGTTAGGTTAATAACCACTTTTCATGGAAATAGGTTGAAACGGTACTCCACGATCCTTGTTTGGTGTTCTATCGGCAAATATAAGGTTTTTGTCGCAAAAATAATATTTTCATTACTTGAAAGTATGCCCAAAATGGCCTCTCAAAAAAAGTCGCGAAATGTTGTACGTTAATGGTTAGTGATAAAACTCGGCGTTTTTGAAAACCTTGTAACAATATCTTGAAGTCGTGTCATTTAACTTTTGGTTATACGGGTCTTGATCGATGAGAAAATCGACTCTTATTGTAGTTACTTGAAAGTATTGTGTTCAACACTTAGAAAATTTCATTATAGTAAAAGCTGTCAAAATATATATAGTTTATCGGGTATATAGATGAGGTCGTAGTTTATTCGTTATAAGTCTATTCGACGAACGGCCAATTGATTTGAAAAGCTTGTTGGAAGATCTTGATTTCATAAAACTACGGCTCAGACTCAAATTGATCAGATCATGAAGAAAAACAGCCAAGAAAGTGGTGTCTCGCAAAGACAGTTTTGCGGCAAAATAATAATAGAAAAGCTGACGGAAATTTGTAAAAATCGTCTAAGTTCAAACGCTTGTATCTTTTTCGTTATAAGCTCGTTTTCTACGTTCTTTATATCCCCGGAATCGTGGGACAACATACTAATATATTTTTGATAAGTCGGGACGGCTAGATCAACTTTTACGTCTCGAAACAGTCCATTAAAACTGTTCAACAGCAAGCTATTTTTCAGAAAATAGTTTTCATCGTTAAAATTGAAAATAGCATTTCTTTTTCGTCGTAACTCGGATTTTAGTGATTCAAGCGGCCACGGTTTCGTTTTTGAAAGTATTTTCTGAATATCTAACCCAATGTTACCCAGAAACCCCTGAGTTTTCTGAAATTGGCGATTTGGGACTGAACCTATATTTGAAAGTATTTTTCGTTGTTAATATTCGGAAAATCATATCTCCTTCGTTATTAACTCGTTTTTTTCCCCGTTTTCGGCCATAGTTTCGTTTCGGAATATATTTTCTAAATCTTTGGTCCAAAATTACACCCTAGACCCTGAGTTTCCCATGTTTAACAAAAATGGACAGTAGCTTTTATATAGTTGTAAAAATCAACTTTTCTAGTTTGTAACTTGTTCAAGGCTTAACCAAACTATCTCAAATCAACTCCACAAGTACCAAGTCCTACCATACACCTTCTCAGGGTGTCATGGGTTCCTAGACATCACCAATCTTAGTGATCTAATGAGATTGCTAGTAAAAATTGCAGATCTATGTTCATAATGAAAAGAAATGAGTAATAAGTGGTATGGATCATACATACTTGCATGTTTTACCAATATATCTTGAAAATACCTAAAAATATAAAGTAAATGAAAGTATGAAAAGATCAAAAGTGTTTTTTGAAGCTTACTTGAAATATTGGAGTGATTTGAGGAGAAAATGTATAATAACCTAGGGTTTTTACCACAAAACCCCAACTAGATCATGATTAGAACTTGATAAACACTTGGATCTTGAAAAGTTTATGGTTTCTTCTTGGTTTCATTTCTTGTCCGAAAATATGAAGAAGAAGCAAGTAGAGAGATTTTTTTTTTTTTTTTTTTTGCTATTTGGTGTATGTTAATAGAATATGTAAATGAAAAATGAAAGTATAGAACTAGTATTAGATATTTAGGAGACAAGATCCATGATTCAAGGTAGGGGATGTGGGTTTTTGTAAGGAAAAGATGAGTGTGTAAGTGAATGAAGACTTTTGATGCAGTTTAGGAAGATATTTTTTTTAGTTTTAGGGGATACCGGGTACCGATTTAACCAAAAATAAATTTTAATGGAGTCAACCGGAACATAATAAAGTCGTAAAAATTGTAAAAATATGTTGGGTATAAATATCGAGTGTTTGGAAAATTATTGTTTAGTTTTTACGAAAACCGTCGTAAATAAATTAGGCGTACGATATAAATTAAATAAATTTCCAAAACACCGGGTAAATTTATATTATAATTTTTATATTATTAAAATGAATATAAAAATATATTGGGATCAAAGTCGGGGGTATTGGGTATACGTTCGTAGTAAAAACTGAGTGGTAACGTTAATTACAAATTAAGCATACATATATAGAAATAATGCATATCCGTGTAGGGCCTAAAATGTGATGATGATGTAACCGAGGATATGTAGACTACTCCAGTCTATATGACGTGTCATTAATGAATGATGCATGAATTCACAGCTAAACCATATTGGTTACGCGAATTTGAAGACCCGTAACTCAGTTTACGATGAGATGAACAGCAATCATGAATAGTGATTTCCTTTCGGGAATGAATAGTGTCATATGAATAGTAAAATTTTGAAACACTTCTTGGAATCACAAACTGACTCCGAAAATGATGAATAGTAAAATGATGAATAGTGACAGGTGAATAGTAAATGATGAATAGTAACTGATGAATAGTGAATAGGAGAAATGTCCTAAAAATGCGGGTTGTTACAGTCTCACCCCCTTAATAGGAACTTCGTCCCGAAGTTCAGTTTGTGTTGGTCTCTTAAGTTGTATTGGTGAAAAGGTGATGATTTTTATCGTGTATACTACTGAGCTCTAACAAGGTTCAAGTCTGACGGCCACTTGGCCTACTCTGTCTAAAATATTGAATGGTTAAGTGTGTATCGGGTTTAACTTTCTGAAGTTTTCTGAATGGTATCATGCCTTTCCTAGGCAGAACTTTCAACATAATCCTGCCACGAACTTGAAATTCTAAGGGTCTACCGCTTATCGAACTTGTAACCGATTCTTGATTTGTAGGAAATTTCATGGTTATTTCATGAATGCTTACGGGACTAGTGAGTTGGGCTTTTCCAAACTTTGATCCATCAATGGATGTTGGCACTACGACCATAGAGTGCTTCGAATGGTGTAGTCTCTACGCTCGCGCGATAACTATGGTTGCAACTGAATTTGGTTTATGATAAATGGTTAGTCTCTATGCTCGTGTGGTCACTATGGTTGTAAAGGAACCTGTGTTATGGCAAATGGTTAGTCCAACCATCTCTAGAGTCAATCACTCATGCTCTGAGCATATCTCCCTATGTTTGAATCGTTCTCTAATTTCTGACCACTGGCCTGTAGATGATAGTTGGTGTGGTTCCAAAGGAATCTTAATGAAGTCGCTAGGAGTTTGAGGTGAATTAAATTCCTCTATTAGGAATAATTGAAATGGATATCATGAATCTTGTGGAAAAACTTACAAGGTTAAGTCCGTCAAAGGGTATTGTTGAAAATAATAGGTTAGGATAAGGTTGTGATCCTCCGCAGGATGTCAGGAATTGAGTCTTTCTCCACCTACGGTGCTTAGTCTCCATTACTAAGATTTTCCCCAAGTTATATGTCATCAACTCACAAACTCCTAAAGGTATAAGTGAGGTAATATAGTGATTGATTTTCAAAGTTTGTTTTGAGATTGTGTTTTGTTCATAAACCTTCCTCGAATAAATGAATCTACAAGTTTAAGCAAACGGCTTTTTAGGTAACATCCTTCTTGATGTTTCAAAATTTAGTAGTTATGCAATATAGGAAAATTTTCAACATAAGGTGGATAATATGGTTTACCAAAGATCGATGTTTAAAATTTTGTAACATTCAATAGTTTTGTAAAAGATTAGCCAAAAGGAATTTGCTTGTCAAAATAAGTGCATCAGAAAAGTATTTCTTACAAGATATATGTTTTGTATAACGGTAGTTTGGAGAAAATCCATTTAAAAATGAAAGTATTAAGAGGATAAAATAGCCACGTATGTATGTCTGCACAAATGCATAGGTGTCTAACATGTTCGAATAAAGTCTATTGGTGAGGACATGTTCAATCTATAGTCTCGGTTAAGAGGTTGGATTTATCTCTATGGTATTGCTTAGTGAGCATTCGCATTAAAACGAATCTTATAATTCAGTCAAGCCAATACTTTCCAGATGATGGAATTTTTGGTGATCAGGCCAGTGATAGTGGTTCGAATAGTTTTGTGATATCTTGAGATTTCTGTTGGGTTTTGAATGGTCTTAATGTACCGAGGGATCCTCCTTATAGATGGTATGGAAAGTCTTTCCTAGGGAGGTCATTGATAATATCCACTTATCAATATTGGGAGTAGTGGGTGATGAGTGACATAGGAATCTATAGAGTGTTAGCTAATTCCTTATATATATAGGGATGGGAAAGGAAATGATAGTGATGGTGAGAAGGGAAGAGACTGTGATAACTGCAACAAAATGAGATTGTGACAAAAGAAAATACTGTGATATGAGTGTATCGTGCATAAATATGAAAGTTCATGAAATAAAATGACTAGCTGACATGCTTCCAATCGGTGGTTTACGAAGTGATGAAAAGTATGAAGGTTCCAACAACGAGAGTATACACACACATGAATGAAACATTTGGAAATTGAGTAGGGGATTCAATCCAGACATAATCTTATTATAACCATTCTCAGTGTTGCAAAATTCATTTCTGAGTCAGACATAGGTGGTCAGCCTATATCTCACTATCCCAGGTTGAATATAAATGACCAGTCTATATTCCACCGAGGTTCCATGAATTTTGAAATACTCAGCTCAGTTATACTAATACCATGTCCTTCACAAATATCAAGACGTTCTGAAAGACAAAAGCAGGTGACCAAACTCGAGGTCAAATGATGAAACTATGCAAGGAAAAACATAACACGATGACATATATGTTACGTGAACATGCTTATATGAAAGACAATTATAGTAATCAACTATAATAAATGAATATAATATACCAGATAATGAGATAACAATCTCATCACCTATGTCAGCAACTAACCACAAATGAGGCTTCAGCTTGGCAGGCAGGCACGTGACGGTCATAGGGTTAAGTTTTCTTGAAAGTAGCTATAGTCTAGGTTTTAAAAACACTTAGTTCGCTATAGCCAAAGCTCTGATACCAATCTGTCACACCCTCAGAATTAGGTCCAGCGGAAGCATACATGTAGCTGGGGTGTAACTCAATTGGTATTACAAAACAAGTGTAAAATGGTTTTCACTTCAATCATTTAGAATAAAATCGTTTAGCTAATAGTATTGAATTTACATTGTTTAAAATTAGTGCGGAAGTAGGCCCTGAAAATAGTTTAAAACGGTCCCCTAATAATATCAAAGTCTTCTATGACCATGCCATGCCCTGCCAAAACATCCTGTAGTGTGCCATTGCTTAAAACCTGAAAATACATGCTAAAACGTCAGCATAAAGTTGGTGAGTTCATAGTTTTAAGTAAACAAGTATTTCCCGTAAACAAGTGTTTCCAGAAATCAAGTATTTCCCTGCAAAGGCATCGTAAATCCACTCAGTTACAAGTCCCGCCATAAGAGACTTGTAACCTGTGTGTTTACAACCCACTGCCAAAAGTAATATGTTTAAGTAAACAAGTCATTTGCGGAACACGAGATTTTCAGTAGCAAGACAATATAACAAATACAATGTCACAGCTAAAAATAAGGTATACAGTGCCTAAGCTCATGACCCCGAAGCTCAACGTAATCATATGCAATCAAGCATAAAATGCCCCAATTAAGTGTTTGCCAGACACTCGGAAGTAATCCGAATGATATGCGTCTGTTTGACAAGTTGGCGCGACCAACTCGGACGGGGTGTCAACCCAAATAGATCTATCCACGGCATTCGCGCTCACACGCATGTAATTAACGGTTCATGATAAAGGGGACTTCAGTGGCAGTAATAGGTAACTCAGGCAAAGTAACAGTTTTGTATTTATGTCCGCAAAAGCAAGAACTTGTGTTCATAAGAAAGAAAAATATCAAGGATGGAATAAGTAATTCATAATGTATTCAAGTAATCAATCAAGTATTTCAACCATCCATTAATGTTTGAGCAAATGAATCGCGTTCAAGCAAAACAAGCATTGAATTTAAATAGTAAGGAGCATGTATCTTCCCCCAAAACAGTTGTGAAACAAGTAAAAGTAGGGGTTATGAACTCACCTGGTGCAATAGCTACGATGACAACAATGAATACACAGAAATGAGGCACGATCTCTAACCGCAACCTAATATGAATGATATGATCTAATGTAAGAAATGAAATGACGCTACACATGCAAATACGTATGTTATCGATACCACTCATTAGTTTTGAAAATAACGTTTATTGTCGACAAATACGTTTTTGACGTCTCGTTAGGTTAATAACCACTTTTCATGGAAATAGGTTGAAACGGTACTCCACGATCCTTGTTTGGTGTTCTATCGGCAAATATAAGGTTTTTGTCGCAAAAATAACATTTTCATTACTTGAAAATATGCCCAAAATGGCCTCGCAAAACAAGTCGCGAAATGTTGTACGTTAATGGTTAGTGATAAAACTCGGCGTTTTTGAAAACCTTGTAACAATATCTTGAAGTCGTGTCATTTAACTTTTGGTTATACGGGTCTTGATCGATGAGAAAAGCGACTCTTATTGTTGTTACTTGAAAGTATTGTGTTCAACACTTAGAAAATTTCATTATAGTAAAAGCTGTCAAAATATATATAGTTCATCGGGTATATAGATGAGGTCGTAGTTTATTCGTTTTAAGTCTATTCGACAAACGGCCAATTGATTTGAAAAGCTTGTTGGAAGATCTTGATTTCATAAAACTACGGCTCAAACTCAAATTGATCAGATCATGAAGAAAAACAGCCAAGAAAGTGTTGTCTCGCAAAGACAGTTTTGCGGCAAAATAATAATAGAAAAGCTGATGGAAATTTGTAAAAATAGTCTAAGTTCAAACGCTTGTATTTTTTTCGTTATAAGCTCGTTTTCTACGTTCTTTATATCCCCGGAATCGTGGGACAACATACTAATATATTTTTGATAAGACGGGACGGCTAGATCAACTTTTACGTCTCGAAACAGTCCATGAAAACTGTTCAACAGCAAGCTATTTTTAAGAAAATATTTTTCGTCGTTAAAATTGAAAATAGCATATCGTTTTCGTCGTAACTCGGATTTTAGTGATTCAAGCGGCCACGGTTTCGTTTTTGAAAGTATTATTTGAATATCTAACCCAATGTTACCCGGAAACCCCTGAGTTTTCTGAAATTGGCGATTTGGGACAGAACCTATATTTGAAAGTATTTTTCGTTGTTAATATTCGGAAAATCATATCTCCTTCGTTATTAACTCGTTTTTATCCCCGTTTTCGGCCATAGTTTCGTCTCAGAATATATTTTCTAAATATTTGGTCCAAAATTACACCCTAGACCCTGAGTTTCCCACGTTTAACAAAAATGGACAGTAGCTTTTATATAGTTGTAAAAATCAACTTTTCTAGTTTGTAACTTGTTCAAGGCTTAACCAAACTATCTCAAATCAACTCCACAAGTACCAAGTCCTATCATACACCTTCTTAGGGTGTCATGGGTTCCTAGACATCACCAATCTTAGTGGATCTAATGAGATTGCTAGTAAAAATTGTAGATCTATGTTCATAATGAAAAGAAATGAGTAATAAGTGGTATGGATCATACATACTTGCATGTTTTACCAATATATCTTGAAAATACATAAAAATATAAAGTAAATGAAAGTATAAAAAGATCAAAAGTGTTTTTGAAGCTTACTTGAAATATTGGAGTGATTTGAGGAGAAAATGTATAATAACCTAGGGTTTTTACCACAAAACCCCAACTAGATCATGATTAGAACTTGATAAACACTTGGATCTTGAAAAGTTTATGGTTTCTTCTTGGTTTCATTTCTTGTCCAAAAATATGAAGAAGAAGCAAGTAGAGAGAAAAAATTTTTTTTTTTGCTAGTTGGTGTATGTTAATAGAATATGTAAATGAAAAATGAAAGTATAGAACTAGTATTAGATATTTAGGAGACAAGATCCATGATTCAAGGTAGGGGGCGTGGGTTTTTGTAAGGAAAAGATGAGTGTGTAAGTGAATGATGACTTTTGATATAGTTTAGGAAGATATTTTTTTTAGTTTTAGGGGATACCGGGTACCGAGTTAACTAAAAATAAATTTTAACGGAGTCAACCGGAACATAATAAAGTCGTAAAAATTGTAAAAATATGTTGGGTATAAATATCGAGTGTTTGGAAAATTATTGTTTAGTTTTTACGAAAACCGTCGTAAATAAATTAGGCGTACGATATAAATTAAATAAATTTCCAAAACACCGGGTAAATTTATATTATAATTTTTATACTATTAAAATGAATATAAAAATATATTGGGATCATAGTCGGGGGTATTGGGTATACGTTCGTAGTAAAAACTGAGTGGTAACGTTAATTACAAATTAAGCATACGTATATAGAAATAATGCATATCCGTGTAGGGCCTAAAATGTGATGATGATGTAACCGAGGATATGTAGACTACTCCAGTCTATATGACGTGTCATTAATGAATGATGCATGAATTCACAGCTAAACCACATTGGTTACGCGAATTTGAAGACCCGTAACTCAGTTTACGATGAGATGAACAGCAATCGTGAATAGTGATTTCCTTCCGGAAATGAATAGTGTCATATGAATAGTAAAATTTTGAAACACTTCTCGGAATCACAAACTGACTCCGAAAACGATGAATAGTAAAATGATGAATAGTGACCGGTGAATAGTAAATGATGAATAGTGGATAGGAGAAATGTCCTGAAAATGCGGGTTGTTACAGCATATCTAATCGTTGTTCTTCAAATCTGTAAGTGCCAATATGTTTTGATCATGTTTCTAATCAAAGATTCTAAGTTTCATAAAGATCTAACGGTCTAATTTGTTAAACTCATTAAAATTGGACTTAGGTTTTGCGTAAAATAGGAACAAAAGATTTAGAGTGCTATTGTTTGAATTAATTAGTGGGAAATGATCAATTGTTAATGCCTTACATGTTGATAAACTCCAATCGTGCCCTGTATCATCAATTGTTGAAAATCAAGATTAGGGTTCTTCGTACGATTTGGGCGTTTTAGTGTTAGGATGTTTTGATGCAATTACTTGGTTAGGATATTGTTATAAGGTGTTTAGGATCATGTTAAAGTGGCTTAATTGTTTCAGCAACAAGAATAGACCTAGATGTTTTGATATAGGGTTCATACGCACTAGCAGATGTGATTTTGTGATGTTATGGATAAAAGGTGTTATAAATTGGTACAATTGTTCCTTAGCATGTAAGAAACACTCGCCCTAATCCAATTCCAACCCAGAATCATGGTTGAATCTCATAGTGATTAGGTGCTCATGCATTCCTACGCGTAAGATAGAATAATGGCATGTTTACGCGTTAAATTGTGTGTCTTAAGTGTGTTGGAATGAATTTGAATTAAATATTGATCAGTGGTTGTGTTTAACACGTTCAGGAATTAAAAAGACACAATTTTTCAAAGGTGAATGTTCGTCCAAGACAATTCTAAGCATAAGTTACTCATCCTACGCGTAAGATGAAATCTTACACGTAAGATTCGACACGTTTGAAAAACTTGTCTTGGATAAGACAATGTTTACGCAAAAGATATTTTCTTACGCATAAGTTATTTCTTACGCATAAGTTATAAACTTACGCATAAGTCAAAACTTACGCTTAAGTTATATCTTACGCATAAGGTTTAATCCTTTTCATAAGCTCCAATCTTACGCTTAAGATTTAATCCTACGCATAAGATTGAGCCTACGCTTAAGATTAAACTTACGCGTAACATATAATGTTATGCGTAGATTTTGCTCTTACGCCTAAGTTCATTTCTTACGCATAAGAAATGTTATGCGTAGGATTTCCATCTTACGCGTAACATTTCCTTAATTCATGAAATTTGTCTAAGTGTTGTAAAATTTCAAAAGTGTAAACTCTTGTAATGGTTAACTCATGTTGTGACTAGATTGTTATGAGTTTCTTACTAAGTGTTAACTTCTTAAACACAAGTTTTACATATAACAACAGTTTATACACAAAACACCCACTGATCAATTCAAAATCTGCATAATCATGTAATTGAATGTCTGAGCTAACAAAGTATATCATTGCTATGTTTGTGATTGTTTATGATCAATTCAGATGGCACAACATAATGACATTCCATATGGACCAGAACCTGAACCAAAACTCTCCTGGGAAGAAACCTTTCCCGAGAATTACTCCAGAAAGATAGGCAAGAACAACTTAAGAATCAACTTCAACAAAATCACATGTAATGAATCTTCATGCATTGTAGCTGTGGATGCTCTCCTCTATCACCCGAACAAAATCCTGTTCACCAAGTCAGCATCAGTGGCCTGCTTCTACATACACCAATTTTGGCACACACTTCAGCTAGACCTTGGGGAAGAGTCCTTCACTTGCATGCTTCATAATAGACAAGTTACTGTGGACATAGATACTCTTCGGAATGTTCTTGGTTTACCCGAACTCGGCCCAGAAGAAGAATATGATCCAGTACCTAATGAGGAAGAGCTGATAGAATGGTTACGGGATATTGGGTACGATGAATCAGAAGAAGTGGTGAGTAGACACTCTAAGGTCAACATCAGATTTCTTCCACAACCATGGAGAACGTTGTACATCCTGATTGCTAAGTCTTTAATTGGCAGAGACACTGGTCACGAACACCCCAAGCTCCAACACCTCAAACTTTTCTGGGTTGTGGCAAACGTCAAAAAGGTGGATTATGCTAGCATTATTTGGGAAGATCTTGTGTGGCACATACAACACAAAACTACCAATATTCCATTTGTTCGTTTCACCAAATTACTCATCGAAAGCTTCCTTCGTGAGTATGACGATATTCCACAAAGACTGGATGATGAAGCCAAGTACACTTTCAGAAATGAGGACACTCTCAGACAAATTAAGAGACTTGACACCAGCACTCGTAAACAAGGAAAACCTTTTCCCGCCTGTTTCTTGAATGATAAAGTGAAGCTTTATAAGAATTACAAGTACTACGTTCAAGCTCTCAAGGAAGACAAAGTTGGGTTCTTGGACGACGTCATTCTACCGTCGTTCATGCAGAAGAAGGGGAAGAAAGGTAGCAAGTCTGGAAGCTCTGATAGTTCTACCAAGTCTACACAAAGGAGGGGTATACTCAAGATCAGAATTCCAGTCAAGAAACCTGAATCTATTCCTGAACCCACACAACCACCTTCTCCAAAACCGTCTGACTCAGAAACCGAATCCGATGAAGGTCCAGTTTATAGGGAAGCCTATGCTAACATCAACGAAAAGGTTAATCTTGAAGATATTGATGATAGGGACATGACTTTCGAAGATTGGGACAAAGACATTGATGAATTTGCTGATAATGCTGAATACCCAACAACTCTCAAACAAAGACCATTAACTGAAGCAGACACTAAATTGGAAGAAGAAAGGTTAAGGAAAGAAAAGCTGAAGGAACCAATGACTGCTGAACAAGAAGCTGCTCACTTAAACATAGGCCTCTCAGTGGAAGAAGAAAACGAAAGAGCTCTTAAGTTGGGTCTCCTCCACAACAAAATAGACGCCTTCCAAGCTGATAAACCTCCACCTCCTTTGTTTTCTCAAACAAACGAAGCAGGCGGATCTAGCAGAATTCCTGAATCCACTACAGGAACCAATGCTGCTTTGATTGTCTACGAAACCCCCACAGTATCACCCACAGAAGTAGATATGCTTGATGCTTCAGCAACAGGAGAAGAGGAAGAGGAGGACCCTATGGATACTGATGCTCCATATCTTTTTACCATGGAAGAAATGGAGATCAGAGAAAGGGCTCAAGAAGAAGAGTTAAAGAGAAAACAAGAAGCTGAAGAGGCTAGGCTTGAGGAGCTAGAACAAGCCAAATTGGAAGAAACTATTCGTATGGAAGAAAGCAGAAAAGCTGAAGAGGCAGCCAAACTGGCATAAGATAAGTTAAGAAAAGAAGAAGAAGCCAATCTTGCTGAAGATCTTAGGCTTAAGGCAGAAGCAGCCAAATTAGCAGAAGAACTAAAGCTTAAGGCCGAAGCTGACAGACTGGCTGAAGAACAAAGTTTACAGGAGGAAGCAGCTAAAGATAAGAATGTTGAGAAACCCGAATCACAAAGAGGAGATGATAAGGACGTAACCACCCACATTGAATCTTCACAATCATCACCTCCAGCATCTGAATCTACCCATGACGAATCAATCAAGAAACTCGCAAGTACAAAAGCCTCTGCTGCATCCAAGTTGATTAAGAAAGCTTTAAGGAGAGTTCATGAAAAGAAGAAAAGCAAATTAGAAGATCAAGTTGAATCACTGGCAAGTCAAGTTGCGGAATTGACAAAGCTTAATACGAATGTCCAAGAACTACAAGAAAAGGTTGACACCTTCTTAGCTAAGGATGTACAAGATAACTTGGAACCACATTAGCCGCTCAAGCACATCAGTATATGGAACAACACTTAGTTGCTGAATTGAAAGATTTCCTGGCGCCTACGAGAGATGAACTCACCAAGTTTGCAGAACAAGCAGTCAAGAAAGTGATCAGATCTACCTCATTTACTCTCCGAGCAAACAAATCAACTCTACCACAACCACATATGTCATTGGATGAATTAGAGACCCAACTCTTAGACAAATTGGCAAGTAAATTCACCTTGTCACCTGATGAAGCTAAAGTCTTGGAAGCTTTGAAAGCCAAGATGTCTAAAGAGTCCTGCAGCACTGAGGCCGACAAACTGAAGCGTCAAAGAGATGATGATGATGACAAGGATCCTAACTCACAGGCAAAGAAACAAAAGCAAGTCGAAGGACCCTCATCTCAACCCAAAGAACCGGTCATTCCTCCAACTACAACAACCTCTACCCAACAACCCAAGGCATCTGGTTCCGGTCCTAAAGCCCATGACCACTTTGAATACACAGGCGGAGACGAGATTCCTCAGACCGAAGAAGTACCAGAACCGTCATCTACAAAGAAGAAAGAAAGGAAACGAAAACATCATCAGCACAAACCTGACACCTCTTCAAAAGGCACAGAACCTAAGAAACCGAAAACCATTCTCAAATGGCTTGACGAAGACAAAACTGCCGATTACTCCTGGTTTGACAAGATGATTAATTCGCAACCACCACTTGCAGATGATCAAGAACCACTCGATGGTCGAACAGTGGAATACGCTCAGTTGATTCAGCATAAATTTCACATGAAAAAGATGAACAAGAAAGAGTTATGAAGAATCAAGAATGATGCGTTCAATCTTCTGAAAGATCGGTCTGCTAACTCCATCGAACTTGAATATCATCTAGAAAATATTGCTCGAGCTATGTCAAGCAATATTGACTGGATCAATCCTGAATCTCATATCGATCCAGTCACAAGGAAGACAGCACCATACATAACTGACTAGTCCAAACCACTGCCTATGATTGGAAAGCCAAAGGAACCCAAGATCCCTTATAAGTTCTTCTTCAACAACGACTTGGAATTGCTTCAACACGGAAGCAAGATCGAGAAGAAGTACGCCACATCACTTACCTTCCTCCCTGCAGCCAGATACCTCAACAATGCCATCGAAGAAGAAGCATCTAACTTATTCATCGATAAAGTTATTGACTATGACCGGAACACACTCTATGGTATACATCATTGGCCAGATAACCGGGCATAGTATTATCGAAGCAGCAGACTCAATCAGACTATGGGTAATGTGATAAGTGAGTTGAAGATAGTCTTGATTCAGTTCATTTCGACAGTCACTCACTTTGGGTACCCCTTCCTCAGCAAATTAGTACTCAAAAGACTTGATGAAAAAGAGTACGAGATTTCCGAGTCAGACTTTCCACGATTACTCCTCAACGACATAGAAGATATGTATCTGCTCAAAGTTCAAGGAAAGCTTTGCAATTTACCCAAACCTATGCAGCTTGCCTTTATCACAGCTCTCCTAATCTTCTTCAGACAAATAGTCATCAGAGAAAGAGTAGAAGATCTTCAACTAGGAGTGGAAAGTTATCAGAAGAAACTGAATCTCACCAAACCTAATCTGTTCAACATCCCCAACCTTCAACACCTATCTCAATACTCCTTGATCAGGCATCCGGCATTTGGGTTCACATACCGCAGTGTAAACGGTCGTAACTACTTCATGGCCTATGAAGAAATCCACAAGCTCTGTGATGAAACCCTGAAGTTCGTCAGAGATGGAATCAAAAGCAGATTAGATGACATAGCACTGGGTAAATCCAAAAGGTGGAATACCGATGAGGCCAGAGAAGCTCGCAGATTCATTACTAGGATTGAGAACCGGTTGAAGCGTAGGGATCAGTTTTGGAGATTGGAAAGCTATGTTGGAGGCAGACCAGGATTTCCGGTGTTGACGTTTCAGAGACCAGAATGGTAGCAAATTTGTAAGAACTTGATTTGATTTGTCAAATACTATTCTTCATAATGGCTTGTGCACGCATTACAGTGCACAACCTGAACTTGTAAAGAAAGGATCCTGAAGTACGCATTAGTGCCTCAATCCTAATATAAGGAGCGAAGGCTTCTTACTTTTGAGTAGAATTAATCAAATGTTTTATGATTTTTCATAATTCTGCTCAAAAGGACAAGTATTTCACCTCAATAAGACCTAATCACTTGTTGAGGGGGAGCACTTGTCAAAACCAAAATACTTTGTTCTAAAATCAAAAGTTCTTGGTGAATCTCCCCATAAGACTCTAAAAGGCATATTTTAATCTAAAAAGATTATCAAAAACATCATTTTATATGCTATTGTTTAGGGGGAGAAAATGAAAAAATGATTAAAATATAAGTACTCAAAAAGCTAAATGTTGTATCATGTGCGAGCTTGACTCAGAATTGACCCAGGAATTGACGAGACAATAAAAGTTTGTAATCTCGAAAAGAGTTATCCTCTACGGGTAATAACCTCAAGTTAGTTACTAGAGCTAGTTGTCACCTAAAAGCTGACAATGGATCTCTTTAACTAACTATGTAAGCGTGTCTCGAAAAGGATTTGTCTTAGTAGAAATGTACCGTCTCGAGAAAATTTCTGTGGACTTGACCAGGCCGGGTAATAACTTCAAGCTAGTTTAACTAGTGATGTAAGCGTGTCTCGAATCGGTCTTGTTCACTGAAAGTGGATCAATTCAAAATGCTTGCTCCTCCCGCATGTGCAAATTTATTAAATACTCATGAGAACATGTGAAGGGGGAGCCCTTCAAAAGTGTACACAAAAGTCTCAAAGTGTTAACCAAAATATTTGATTATCACAAACACTTTGAGAGATTTTCAATCAAAGGTTTCTTGGCTACTGTCGGTTAATCAAGGACTTATAAGGTGATTAAGATAGAAAAAAAAAACCGTCCTATGATCCGCCAGAGCCGGAGGGATCTACCCAAGGACATCTCCCATAGTTAGAATTAGAAGTCCTTAGGTATGATACGAAAAAAGGAGAAAAGAATGAAAGGGTAAGAAGGAGTTGAAGAATTAAAAAGAAATGTTAAAGAAAAGGATGAAAAGAAATAGCCCTCCATATGTTCAACCTTAGGGTAGACACCGGGTTCAACTCGTATGCTACTGGTTGTTGCTAAGGCGACACCGGTATTGAAGATAAAGTCGTCATGGACCCAGTGACGCAATGCACTAAACCTTCTTAACCACTCAAGTTCTCTTAAAAGAACTTGTTTCATTCTCACGGGGAACCAGTGTAATCTATCGACCTATCTCTTAGAGATGGTTGATATTGAAGCAGGAGACCCCTCCCTAGTCTCCGCATAGGAAACCTAAGTGTGCACTTATAGAGTCTAGATCCTTGAGATACATCAAAGATCTCTTAGGAACACTTAGTATTTCTACAACTGGTGTTCTACATCAATGGACACCAGCTGTAAATTATCGAGTCCTTCCCAGATCTTAGCAATCTGCCGAGAACGTTTATGAGAGAATTACGAATGTGTTTCTCAATGATTGAACGGAAATTCCTGCCAGGGTCAACATCTAACAACCCTGACAGCAGGTCACTTCGGTAACCCCACAAGGGTTACGCTTAGTGTTTGTGGTGGTTCCATAGCAGTCTACAGTCGTGGAGTGATCCCCAGTGACTCACCCAGTCATTGAGCTACTTAGTAGGTCTCGTAAGCTCCTTCAGGAGTATCTGATATGGGAACGGCCTTGATAAGGAATAGAAGGAATCTTCACACTATGCTGTTGACGAACTCTAATTCCTTATCTGTAGGTACCGGTTATTTATTGCTAACTGTTTACTTGCAAGTACCTCACTTTCATGATGATAGATTCCAACATGCTCATACATAAATCTTGATGCAAATGATAGCTCCCCCACAGATCTTAGCAACACAAAGTTCAAAGAAAGATTCTACGCCAATAAGAAGAATCTACAAAGTATTAAGACTAAAGATCTTAGAGTATGAAAAGGAACTTCTTGCATGTGAAAGTCTAAGTCCAAAGATGTATGAGTATGTTGGAATGGCGGACAACCACCACAGACGCAGGAGTGACGAATGGCAGACTACTTCATAACACAATCACTACATCATCACCACAGAACAAAGACATAGAGCAAAGTGCATTTATTATACAACATTTTTGAAGACGTCTGAAGATTTTCAAGTCAACAAAAAGGTGAAGATGTCAAGCAACCGTGATGACCGAACCTTAGGAGGAGATTGTTGGGAACATACTTTCATATTTAGTCAAGTCTCGGTCATTACCTTTTGTAATAGGTTGCTTAGTTATTTATTTCATTATCTTTTAAGTTACAAGGCTTATGTATTAAAGTCCAATGGGCTTGAAGCCCATGTTTTCTAGATGTAAGAGGGAGGAAGGGAGTGTTGCCCTACTCCTCCCCTATATATACTAAGCTTATGTAAACATTAATAATGTTGGTTATTTGAATATCTTAATGAAACTCTTGTTATTTCACTCTTCATAATCTTATAATCAATCATCTCTTATTCTCATCTTATTTCTTATACTTGTGTTTACTAAATGGTGACCTAACAGAACCTCACATATTTGGGTGGAAAATTTTTCTGAATGGTACGGTTTTGTGCTAGTCATACGACTGCTATCCATGAGACGCTTGTTAAGGCTAAAGTTTCACTCCTAATGTTGTAAAAAAATTTAAATTTGGCGCTAAAATTACACTAACAAGTATTTATCTTAGTTTTATTACACACCTACCATCAAACAAACAAACTCAAGTGCAATTGTATCCTATAAGGTATCATCATTTACCCTCCGCTTACACTTAGGATGAACATTGTCCCCAATGTTCAATTAAAGAATGTAAAAGTAAAATAGGTAAAAGAATGAAAACAAATACTCTCCTGATTCGTTCGGTGTGGATAGTGTATCAACAAGGTTAGATCTTCCTCCAAGAAAATGGACGTTCAAAGCTTCCCTTCCAGAAATATAAATCATCTTCTTGTCATATATAACATGTTAAACCTGAGAAAACAATCAAGGCAACCTCGCGTAAAATCGGCGGCAATCTATATATACTAACAAATCCTAGAAAGCGATTTAAGATATAATGCTTGTGGAATGAATGTTTGCAGATTTCCTTGAGTTTATAAAACTAAAGAATCAACAAAAACTTTTAAGACTCCGTTAGAAAAACAAAACTCGCAAAATTTCCAGAATTTTACACATGACGCCGTCAGGTTTTAAATCCTGACACCGTCAGAAGTGACCTGCAGAAATCCTTATGTTAAGTTTCCGGAAAATTTCTGGAAAAACTTAAGGCCTACTTCCTGGAAAATCCTGCAAAACATCATTATGACTCGATATAAGCATTTGACTCTAACAAATACTAATATACATGTTCATTTAATATTGTGGCGAATCATGATCATTTTCGTTCTAATAAACAAATTTGGGGTTTCCCCTTATAATTAGCTTTTGCAAAATACCTTTATATGAAGTTAAGACGAAGTTAAACAACAAAATAAAGCATTTTCACAATTTTAGTTTGAAACATGATCTACCAACAATAAAAATAAAACATGCATACGGAAGCAAATAAAATCAAACAAATAAAAACACACAAAACATGGTTGCCTCCCAAGAAGCGCTTTTCTTTATTTACGAGTCTTGTAGCTAGACTCGAGGTCATGGGCTATCCTATATGTGTGAGCTCCTCGTCGAGGACATCTTTGGGATCAAACTTAGGTTTCAATTTCCTATCGGTTTTCTTGGTACGGTATGACTTCTCAAACTTTTCTCCATCCGGATCATATAAAATCATCTTCATATGCTATGATCCGTCACATTCCTTAGGTGGCTTGTCCCAATTCCATTTACATTTATCCCCTTCCCTTTTCGACATGTTCATCTCTAGGTTGATAGGCATTACGCTTAAGAACTCAATCATTTTCCTAAAGCCTAGGGGATCCTCAAAAGGGTCTAGTTCCTCATTTCTAGCTATGAGTTGTTTCACAGAATGTGTCTTATCGATGAAATCTTTTTCTAGATAGAATGGGCGTTGAGGTCCTATAAAGTTTCTTTCTATCCAAGGCCCATATCTAGATGGTCTCCTATTCATCTCTACCCAATGCGGTGTCGGTTCGTCCTTACAATCGTAGCTATGCTTCTTAACATCATAAACCGACCAAGTCTCACCATCTCCTACCGCTATCTTAGACTCCTTACAATATATCATGGCACTAGCGGTTGCTAAAAATCCTCTTCTTACTAACAATGGGCATGTAGTATCACTAACCATATCTAGGACGTGAAAATCCGCTAAGATAGTTAATTTTCCTATGTGAACAACTACATCCTTGGTCATTCCAACCGGGTGGGCAATACTTCCATCCGCTAGACCAATTAGTACTTCCGTCTCCTCTAACTTTCCTAGCTTAAGAGTGGTGAAAAGGGACAAGGGAATCAAGTTGAGGCTTGATCCTAAGCCGGCAAGTGTGTCAAAAGCTTCGGATTTTCCTATCTTACAAGGCAAAACAAATATACCCGGATCATCAAGCTTCTTAGGCAACTTATTTTGAACGAAGGCAGTCCCAATTTAAGTTTCTCATATTTTTCTAGGAGGGCACTATAGTATGGAGCACGGGCTAAGACATCAATGACGGGGCATTCAAGGTGGAGCTCCTTTAATTCATCGTCAAGGTCTTGTGTAGGAGGTGTTTCAACTAAGTTATTGACCGTTTTAATATCGGATGTTTTATTCAATTGGTCCTTTTGAAGAATTTGGGTTTGCTTGAAACACGTGATCATTGCTTTGACCGAATAGTATTGTGGAAAAGAAGTAGGTGACGAAACCGATGATATGGCTTTAATGTTTAGTTTCAGGTTCTTGACCATGTCGCTTGGGAGTGCTCCCATTTCTTGGTCATTGAGAACTTTCAATAATGTGTCAATTTTATTGGTCATCTCACTTTGTTTTTGTTTGAAATCAGCTTCAAACTTAGATATACGAGCTTCTTGAGATGCCATAAATTTGGACATCAATCCTTCAAGATGATTGGTACTACTATAGTTATTGGAAGGATTGTTGTTGAAAGTACGGTTAGAAGGTGGGCCGGTTGGTTGGTAACGATTAGGTGGATTAGAAGAATTGTTTTGGGGCATGTTTTGGTTTTGTTTCCACCTAAGGTTTGGGTGATTTTTCCAAGAAGGGTTGTAGGAATCACCGTAAGAGTTTGGCTCGGGTTTGAAAGTGTACCACTTGTCTCCAGCTTCGTCGGTACGCGAGGATGCGTAATCCGCAAAAGCTTGTCTGGGGAGTTCCACGCAATCACGAGTGTCATGGGGACCACTACATAATTCACATGAAGAAGTGATTTTATTCACTTGGCTTGAAGGCTTAGGGGCTTCGTAGGATTTCATGAGAAACTTGACTTGGTCTTCAAGTTCCATGATCCTACGGTCAGGAGTGCTAGAATTGTTCGAAGGCAAAGATATTGCCTTGACCGTTTTGTTCAAATCACGGGGATCATTCCAACTTTCGTTGTCATAGAGAGCAAGACCATCTATGAGTTCCCATGATTCTTCCGCACTTAGATCACATAGCTTGCCACCGGCTGATTGGTCAATGGTTCGCCTTGTGGAGAGATCGATATGGTCATAGAAGATTTGGACTTTGAGCCAATGATCTATGCCATGATGAGGTACTTTTTGGAGTAAGTCCTTGAAACGAGTCCATGCTTCATATAGAGTTTCACCTTGACGTTGTTGGAACATCAAGATATCATTTCTAAGCTTGGTAGCTCTCCCCGGTGGGAAAAATTGAGCAAGGAAATGAGAAGTGAGATCATCCCATGAGGTGATGGATCCCGCGGGTAAACGTTCAAGCCATTGACTAGCTTGATCACGTAGAGAGAATTGGAATATGCGTAATCGGGTCGACTCTCTAGTTACAACATCAACGTCTATGGAATCTACGATTTTAAGGAAATCCTTGAGATGTTGATTAGGATCTTCGGAACGAAGTCCATGGAATGCACATCCGCTTTGCACCAACCGGATGGTGTCGGATCGCAAAGGGGACACATTGGCTCCTTGAGTGAGCTCAATAGTGTTTCGAGGCCTAGGAGATTGGTTTGCAAGTGGTGGGTTTTGTGGGTGGTTTTGTTGTGGTGGGTTGATGGGTTCAAAGATGTTACCACCTTTCATGATGTCGGATGGTAAAAGTTATGAACAAAGGAACGAAGAAGTAAGATAGACTAAAGAAAACCTAAAAACAAAAATAAAAATCTTACTAGAAAGGAATCTAGCAAGTAGACCTAATAAAAAGAAATCCTAACCTAGATAATAACTATTCCCCGGCAGCAACGCTAAAAACTTGATATGTGGGAATTGCCCCCTCGCAACAGGTTTTACCTCTCAAGGGATCTCGAGAAGCGTACAACACCCACCAGGCAGTGTACCTGATCGTTGTAGTATAGTATAGTGACAAGTACCCGGGGATTGTTCGTTCAACTCAGGAATAGTGTCGCTAGGATTAGAAAGCCTACTAAACTAGGTCTAGAGTTGAGGGATGATTCTTTTTGTATTTTTATATTTTTATGATAGCAAGTAAAATCTCGGGTTTTGAAGGAGTGGGCGGAATTAGTTGCTAGCCAACTAACCCAATTAACTACAAATGCAATCAAAATAAAATAAAAGAAATGAAAATCAAACTAATTATACTAATGTGGTGGAAACAATAATGAGAGACGTTGTGTTTACTTAGGTTTCATTACTCCCTAGATATCTTTTACAGGTTGATTAGATTGTTACAATTGCATGGATGACGGGTCATATTCCTTAATACTAGTCGTAGGGCCGTGTACAATATTCCCTAAATCTATAAGATCCTACTTCACTCCTATGTCGAGCCGTTAGAAGCTCCTTAAATGGGATCATTAGAATTCTCTTACGCATTAAATACAACCAAAAATCGTAGTACACCTCCGATCATGTTTCTTAAGACGTTCAAGCAAGTTACCAATGGATGTCTTCCAGTTTTATTAAACTTAACATCGAATACAATCATCCGTAACAATTATAAACAAACAATCAAACCATAATTAACATCTAGGTTTCACTACATCTAAGCAAACACAATAAAGATCTAGCCTAGCATGTTAAAGAGAAGACAAGCGTAAGATATAATCAGACAACACATAGACATATTGAATGATTTGAATAAGTACTTATCTTCAATTGAACATGGAAGAATCAAGGGGTTGAAACCCTTGAAAAGATGTTAAAATTCGGCTAAGGGTTTATTCCCTCAAAGTTGCACACTAATGAATGAAAATTGGAAAACTATATATAGAGTTTACATTTTGACGGCGTCATGTATTAACTTGTAATGCCGTCAACTCGCCGCCGTGATAAAATTCGTATTGCCTAGATCCAATTGTGACGCCGTCATGTAGGAAATTTCTCTGGGCTGTCACTAGTATTTGGACCCTGACGGCCTTGGTGACGCCGTCAGGCCAATAAGCTTGAAAACTCTCTGGGCCGTAACGTTATAAGTTCCATATCCACCTCTTTTATCACTCTTGACGCCGTCACTTGTAGAACCTTGACGCCATCAGGTACTGTTACCAGCAAGGAAATTAAGACTTTGCCGTTTTCTTCACTTTTATGCTCCAAAAACGTCCAAAATGCTTCCTTTTCTAGATTTCTCTCCAAAAGTACCTAAAATGACAAAAGGAATGATTTAGGGCAATAATTGATCAAATAATATCAAATTCGGGATTAAATAACCCCTTAAAAGCGGTACACTTTTTGCCTCATCAGTCACTCAGTTGGCTCTTCATCCAAAGAACATTTGCACAACACCTTGCAACAGCCACATATTCAGCTTCAGCTGAGGACATGGCCACTGACTGTTGTTTCTTTGTACTCCAACACACAAGTTTGCCACCAAGAAATTGGCAGGATCCTAAAGTACTTTTTCTATCCATATTACAGCCTGCATAGTCTAAATCAATGTATCCTTTGAGATCAAACCCTGAACATTTAGGGTAATACAAACCAAGGTTAGGTATACCCTTCAGGTATCTGATGATTCTCTTGACAGCAGTGAGATGAGATTCTTTTGGTTCAGACTGATATCTTGCACATAGGCAGACTGAGAATTGGATGTCAGGCCTTGAGGCAAGCAAGTACACCAGTGACCCTATCATACCTATGTATAGGATTTGATTCACTGATTTACCTGTGAGGTCAGGACCAAGGTTGTTTGGAGGAACCATAGGGGTTTTCATTGAAGAGCAGTCAGAGAGCTCATACTTCTTCAGTAGGTTCCTAATGTATTTTTCTTGACAAATGGATATGCCTTTGTCAGTCTGTTTGATTTGAAGTCTAAGAAAGTAAGTGAGGTCATCCATCATGCTCATTTCAAACTTTGTGGTCATGAGTTTTTCAACCTGTTTACAAAGTTTGTAACTTGTTGAGTGAAAGATGATGTCATCAACATACACTTAAACAAGGATGACATCACTTTTTGTTCTATAGATGAATAGGATGTTGTCAATATTTCCTTTCACAAACTTGTTTTGGATCTGGAAGGCTGAAAGTGTTTCATACCATGCCTTGGGTGCTTGCTTTAGTCCATAAAGGGCTTTGTTAAGCTTGCAGACATGGTTAGGAAATTCACTGCTTTCAAAGCCAGGAGGTTGTTGCACATAGACATCTTCTTTAATTTTACCAATCAGGAATGCACTTTTTACATCCATTTGGTAAACTTTAAAGTTCATGTATGTTGCATAGGCTAGGAAGATCCTGATGGCTTCCATTCTAGCAACAGGTGCAAAGGTTTCCTCATAATCAATACCTTCCTGTTGGTTATATCCTTTTGCAACAAGTCTTGCCTTGTTTTTGATGACTGTTCCACATTCATCAGTCTTGTTTTTGTAGACCCACTTCATTCCAATAACAAAAACACCTTTAGGGCATTCAACAAGGGTCATGACATCATTCCTGTCAAATTGTTCCAACTCTTCTCTCATGGCTTGAACCCAACTCTCATACGTTAAAGCTTCTTTAACATTTTTGGGCTCTATGTCAAAAAGAAAATCCACATAGAGACAAACATTGGTTGAGGCTGCCTTGAGTTTGGCAGCCATGCTTCTAGTAAGCATGCCTTCAGTGGGCTCACCAATGATGTTCACAAGCTCAATTGTTTAGGATTTTTTTCCAGCTATCCTAAGGTCTAGGATAAGAGTTAGAGCTTGTAGAAGCCTGATTTATTGGAGTAGGTGATGCGTGGAATTGCACCCTCGCAAAAGGTTTTACCTCTCAAGGGATCTTGAGAAGCTTGCAATCCCCACCAGGCTGTGTACCTGTTCGTTGTAGTATAGTACAGTGACAAGTACCGGGGGATTGATTGTTCAACTCAGGAATAGTGTTCGCTAGGATTAAAAAGTCTACTAAACTAGGTCTAAAGGTGAGGGATGATTCTTTTTGTATTTTTATATTTTTATAAAAGCAAATAAAATCTCCGGTATTGAAGGAGTGGGCGGAATTAGTTGCTAGCCAACTAACCCAATTAACTAAATATTCAATCAAAATGAAATAAAATAAAACATAAACTAAATTTGTGGTGTAAACAATGATAAGAGAAAATGTGTTTACTTAGATTTCACTACTCCATAGATATCTTTTACCGGTTGATTAGCTTGTTACAATTGCATGGATGACGGGTTATATTCCTTAATACCATTCATAGGGCCATGTACGAAATTCCCTAACTCTATAAACTCCTACTTCACTCCTATGTCGAGCCGACTAAAAGCTCCTAACATGGGATCTCTAGAATTCGCTTATGCATTAAATACAACCATTAAATCGTAGTACACCTCTGATCATGTTTCTTAAGATGTTCAAGCAAGTTACCAATTCGGAGTCTGTCAGTTTTCTTAAGCCTAACATCGAATACAATCATCCACGACAACTATAAACAAACCATCAACCAATAATCAACATCTAGGTTTCATTACATCTAAGAAAACACAATAAAAACCTAGCCTAGCATGTTAAAAAGAAGACAAGCATAAGATAGAATCAAACAACACGTAGACATATTGAATGATTATTGGAAAACTTATCTTCAATTGAACATGGATGGAACAAGGGTTGAAACCCTTGTTTTTATAGAAAATTCGTCTAGGGTTTTCACAAAGAAGTTCTCCAAAAGTTCCACACTAATGAATGAAAATTAGAAAACTATATATAGATTTTACACCTTGACAGCGTCACGTTATAGCTTGTGATGCCGTCAACTCGCACCCAAGATAAAATTCGTATTGCCTAGATCCACTTATGACGTCGTCATGTGTTATTTTACTCTGGGCCGTCACATGTATTCTGACCCTGATGGCCTTGGTGACGCCGTCAGGCCAAATTGCCTTGAAATTGTTCTGGGCCATCATGTGTATTTTCCAAATCCACCTCTTTTGCCAAGCTTGACGCCGTCACTTGTGTAGCCTTGACGCCGTTAGGTACTGTTCCCAGCAAGGATTTTGAGACTTTGTCGTTTTCTTTACTTAATCGCTCCAAAAACGTCCAAAACGCTTCCTTTTCCAAACTTCTTCTCAAAAGTACCTAAAATGACAAAAGGAACGATTCAGGGTAATAATTGATCAAATAATCACGAATTCGGGCTTAAATGACCCCCCCCCCCCCAAAAGTGGTACACTTTTCGCCTTATCAAATACCCTTACACTTAAGATTTGCTTGTCCTCAAGCAAATGTGCTTTTATTCTAATCAAAATACAAGTTAGGGGTCATTTAACACTAATATCAAAGTAATTACAACAAATAATCGTTCCACTTAAAACCAAAAACAAGCACGGAGGTTATACACTAGCACCTCACAAATAGTGTTTAGATACTCACATCTCTCGGGTGTAATAAAGTATATATCACAATAAGGAAATGGAAAACATCTCTCACTACCAGTCAAAGCAAATAGATTACCCTAGGCTTGGGAAAGGATCAAACCTCCACCACTTGGCGTAAGCACATAGGATAAACTATCAAAGAGGTATTTTAAAGGGTTATAACGTGAGGTGTAGGTGTGGAAAACTAGAAGGGGGGGTTGAATAGTTTTGCGTCCTTTTGAAATTTATAAAAACAAGTTTGTTTTAAAAACTTCGATTCTAGTTTATGTGATCTCAATACTTGCACTATATGAGCAATTATATAGTAACTAACTACCTAAGCTAATATAGTATAGGTAAATAAGTAAGTAATGATGTCACACCCCCAATTTACCTGACTTGCAGCGGAATGGAATACCTGGGGGTGTCTGTCATAGCACCACAGTTACAGTTACATTGAACGACCTAAAGTGTCGTTTAGAAAATACTGCATTTGATCATTGAAATAATTCAGAGTTTACAAAATGAGGTCCCCAAAATGTGTTGCATGTTCATGAAAAACAAGTCATACTAGATCAAATGTTTACATAAGTGCAGGAAATAATGATGAGACGCGTCGACTCCGCGACTCCATGAAGGTCCAAATGCATGTCACATGAGCTACCTTAATAACCTGAAATACATTGCTAAAACGTCAACACGAATGTTGGTGAATTCCATAGGTTTGTAAAATGTAATGATGTACGGCCACCACAAGTAAAAGTGCAAGATAAAAATCTCATGAAAATTGTACAATAGCCTTAAGCTCATGACACCGAAGCTATGACTGATGAAATTCTATGCCCCTCCCGAATGTTCTGCCAAACACTCAAATGTAAAAGACATGACATGCATCCGCTTACTGTTGGTACTTACTACCACGGATGGAGGCGTCACCCTCGATAGATCTATCCACTCACTCTCGCTTAACGGTAAATTAACGGTTCATGATGTTACAGGGGACTTATCACATGGCAAGGTAACTTAAGCTATGTACATGTTTGAATACTTGGGCTCGTACTAAAATGATTGATGCAATGTATTCCCCCCGTGGGATTTGAAAACAATCAAAAATGTTGAATTGAAAACGGGGCTATGAAAACTCACCTCAACTGATGAAACTGTGATGAAATGAAATGAACACCAATGAACAATTAGCTGCTGCAACCCAATATGATGGTACCATGAACATGTAATGAGCTGAAAAACAAGGCGCGCACACTAGCCGCAACCTAATGTGAATGATGAACGATCTACTTTAGATCATGAAATGATGTTATGAATGTCCATGCACATGTTTCCTATACCACTCTACTCTTTGAAAAACACTTGTGTTATCAAAATATATAATCCAAGAATTTGGAAAAATATTGCTATTAGAAAATAAAATAAGCTAGTTGCAATATATATACTTATATATATATCGTATGTTTCCATGTAAATGTTGAAATCCTCGGGTTGTAATCCTTGAAATATCGCCTTGAAATGATGAAAATATACTTGTAATAACTAATACTACATTAGTTATAAAGCTTGGTACATAATATTATTTCTAGCTTATAAATGTACTTCGTAGTTTTTGTGTCACTTTTATCAAAAGCTGTCAAATATAAAATGGTTTTAGCCGATATTCAAACGTGAATATCTTTGTCGTTACTTGTCCGTTTTACTTGTTCTTTATATCCACGGTTACGTCTTAGTATGTAGTAATATATTTTGGAAAGCTCGGCTCCTCCGGGTTATGTCTAAAGTCTCTTTTTGTCCAATGAAAAACGTCCAACAGCAAACAAATTTCCAGAAAATACTTTTCGTCAACAATCTTGCAAAAATCATAACTTCTTCGTTATAAGCTCTTTTTAATCCGTTCTTTCGCCTACGGATTCGTTTTTGAAAGTATTTTCTAAAAATTTTGCCAAAGTTTCCTTGGTGTTTACTGATTTTCCAGATTTTTACAAAACGGGACAGCATGTCTAAAATAGGTTCCAAATCAAGTTTTCAAGGTTTAAAACTAATTTCTACCATCACCAAACCTCTTGTAATCACCACATGACTAATCTAATCCTACCATACACCTTCTTAGGGTGCCATGGACTCCTAACCAAGTTATTAGAGCAAGGGGATTCATAACTAAAAAGTTAGGGTTTGTATGTTTCTTTTTAGACAAAATAAAGGGTGGTATAGCTCATTGTACATGGTTTTTAGCATGATACTCATGAAATACATGTAAAAATAAGATGATCCATGAAAAAATAAAGTTGAAAACTTACTTGATAAAATGAGATGATTATATGATGATTATGCTTGATGTTCTTGTGTTTTTGTTGCTTGATTCTTGATTAGGCATGTAAAAGGAACAAGTTTAGTGTTTTAACTTATGAAAAATGATCACTTGATCTTGGTGATTAATTTGGGTCGTGGGGATGAAGAGAGGGGAAGAAGAGATGAACTTTGATCTTTCTAATAAAAAGTGTATTATGATTTTGTGATTTGGTAAAGTTAGTAATTTAGAGGTTTATTAGTTAAATACTAATGAATTAATGCTAGAGGTTAAAGGGGTGTTACATGGTCCGGTTTTTCAAGGGTGAAGGGGGGGGGGGGGGTAGGGTACTTGTGATTTAATTAGAAAACCTTGTATGAATTTGTGCTAGTTTGTGTTTTTAGTTACAATCGGGTACCAGTTTTATTAGAAATAAAT
This sequence comes from Artemisia argyi, assembly GCA_030686995.1. Classification (NCBI taxonomy): domain Eukaryota; kingdom Viridiplantae; phylum Streptophyta; class Magnoliopsida; order Asterales; family Asteraceae; genus Artemisia; species Artemisia argyi. The sequence goes on from CM060703.1 coordinate 88,235,178, forward strand.
GTTCACGAAGTTTACCGGGATGAAATAAAGTCATAATAATGTTAAAAACATATTAAAAATATGTTGGGTACATTTACTGAGTGATCGGGTGATTATTGTTTAGTTTTCACGAAAACCGTCGTTATATTCATACGCGTACGTTATAAATAAAATAAATTTCCAAAATACTGGGTAACTGAATGTTATAACTTTTATGATGTTAAAATGGATATAAAAATATGTCGGGACCATTGTGGGAATATTTAGATATATTCGTCGTGTATAAACCGGGTGTTAACGTTTTACTATAAATACTTATACGTAAAAACGTTAAATGTACTGAATATAGTAATTTGAAAATCCTGAGAGTGGTATAACATGAAAATGCTGTTATGATGATATGCAGACTATCTCCAGTCCGTATGCAGTGTCAAGGACACTTATGAAATGAATTCGCACCTAAACCAATCCGGTTACGCGAATTTGAATACTCGTAAACTAAATTTACGATGAAATGTTTAATGCACGTGAATGATGAAATCTTTTCCCGCAATGAATAGTGTTCCATGAATAGTAAAAATTCCTGAATGCTTCTCGGAATGTCAAACTGACACCAAAAATGATGAATAGTAAATTGATGAATAGTGTTTTGATGAATAGTGTTTGATGAATAGTGTTTTTCCAAAGTTCGGGAAATGACCTGAAATGACTTGAAATGGTGAGTTGTGACAGTCTTCCCCTCTAAATGGAACTTCGTCCCGAAGTTCAGTTTATGTTGGTCTCTGAAAACGTATTGGAAAAGGTGATGATATTCAAGAATTCCAGCGAACTCTAACGATAGGAATTCAACTCTGATTCAACTGTTTGACCACACGGTCCATGATTTCTGTTGGTTCTCTTTCAAGGTCTGAGATTGTCATTTGGGTTGGATCCCTTCCAATGGAATCATGAGTGACTCATCTGTAAGTCATTTCTGGGGATCTGAAAATGTGAAATATGTTCGTGTAATCCTGTTGTTCTCTGGCAATGTTCAAATCTGACGGCCACTAGGCCTACCCTGTCTGAAATATAAATGGTCCAGTGTATATTGGTGTAACTTTCCAAGTTTTCTGAATGATAACATACCTTTCCTAGGCAGAACTTTCTGCATAACTCTGCAGAACTTGAAGTTTTAATGGTTTACGACTTATTGAACTTGTAACTGATTCTTGACTTGTAGAAAATTTCTGGTTATCTCATGAATGCCTACTGAACTAGTGAGTTGAGCTTTTTCTGAGTTTGGCCTATCAATCGATGGTCTGCGCTTCTTAATGTTTTAAATGTGGTACTGGTAATATATACTGCTGAATTCTGCCAGAACTCAAGTTTGTATGCTAGTTGGTCGATTCTAAAATGAATCTTAAATAGTCTAATATGCTAAAGGTTCAACCTTTCTTGTTATCCAATTTGTATCATGCCAATCCAAGGCATTGCTTTTAAATTAGTTTGTTCTCCCACTTGAATCTGGATGGTTTGATGTTCAGGATATCCAATCCAAATGATGGGTGTTATGTACCAACCTAACTTCTGCCAGTTTCTCGCTGTTGGTGTGATAACTATTGTTGTAGATGAATTTGATTTATGTTGAGTGATTAGTCCAACCATTTACAGGGTCAATCACTCATGCTCTGAGCATACCTTCCTATGTTTGAATTGTTCTCTCGCTTTGACCATCGGCCTGAGGGTGATAGGTGATGTTCACATCTAAATGGGTTTCTGAAGGAAATTCCTGAAATGATTACATGAAGTCCAAGGTGAATCGGTTTCCTTAACCGGAACAACTGAAATGGGTACAATAAACCTTTGTGACTAATTCCATAACGTTCGGTCCTTCGAACTTGGCGTTATCTGAAGGGATAGAATATAGGTAACAATTTGATTCCTTGTGTTTTGTTCCAACGGATGATAAGACATATGTCCTTCTTTGTCTATTGGGTTTGGTCTCCACTACTGAAGTTCGTGATCAATTTGTGATGTTCCTCCTAATTCCTTCATCACATAATCCAAATATTCTCTATTGTCCAGTCACAAATCCTAAATGCATAAGCGATGTTGTAGGGAAAGTGGTTCTGAAAATTTGTCTCGCGATTGTGAGTTTTGGTTGAAATCTTTTTCTGAATAAACGAATTTAGAAAATGGAGCAAATGATTTACTGGGTAATATTTTATTGATGATTCAAAATCCAGTAGTTATGAAATAGGAACTGTTTTCAAACATGTTGTGATTAAGACTGCTTACCAAAGTTTGATGTCTATGTATATTTCTCATTGTACAATAGTGTTGCTAAAGATTGACCAAAAAGGATCGTACTTGTTCAAAATAGGAATTTCAGAAATCATTTTTCCACAAGGTAGGTGATTTATGTAAACGCATCAACTTTATTTAAAAGTGAAAACACTAACAAGGATAAAATGGTAGAATAGGAAATGTTCGCTTAAATGCATAGATGTCTAACACTTAGTTCCTGAGGTTGGATAATGTCTATTGATGGTTATCTGGCATAACTACAAGCATAGGTATTTAGACTAACTTAAGTCCTGAAATAGTTTATCGTTGTAATTGGCAAGACGAAGGTATCACTTGATGTGGTGTCGATGAATGTCTATTCTGTTTTCCCATGTAGATGAGGAGATATGTTCTGGCTTGATCCCTTGCTTGATATGAAGGTGAGGTTATCTGAAATTTCTAGAGACATAATACCCTAGAGGAATCCACATCGATATTCTTGATTCAAACAATTGTCCTTGGTGAAAATTTACTGCAGGAATGTTTATGTATGGATGAGGCCATGTTTAAATGAAATGCTCTATAGTCTCAATTAGAAGCTTGGTTTATTTCTATTGTGTTGTCCTGCGGACATTTATATTGAGTTCAATCTTGTAGCTCAGTCTAGCTAGTACCCTTGAATAATAACATTGGACAACTAGGTTAAAGATGGTGATTCGGATGGTCTCGCAGTATCTTAGAATTTGTTGTTGAGTTATGAATTCTCTCTCTATATACTTCTAGTTCTGGTTAGTAGTTCTGTAATCCTTTCATTGCTTTTATTGTATAAAGGAATCCTGCATGTAATTGATATGGAAAGTCTCTTCTAGGGAAGTCAATGGGAAAATCCAACTTAATGTCTGAATGAGTGACTGGTGGGGTAAGTATCCAGGGATAGTTCGGCAAAAGGGATGTTTATGAAAGAGTTCCTTTGTTTACAAAACTTTTGGATGAAGATTGTTATTAACAATCCTTTGAAAAGGTAATTATTTCCTTCATGGCATAATCCTTCCTGAATTTTACATAGGTGATCAGGCTATGTATAATTGAGGACTAATGATGCGATGTTGGATTTTTGTCAAAATATCATAACTTTCCTCAAAAGTTTTAGATGGTGTTCAACGCATTGTTATTAAAATGGTATCCTGATGTTTTCTTTCAAATAACATGAAAATTGCCTCGCGTAATAATAGTAAATACTTGGTGTAATGACAGAAAATCAATTTATAGGATGGTAATAAAATAGCTTACTTCAGAAATTTTTCTGTAAAGTCGTTTCCCCATATGATAGTAAAATAGCTTGAATGGTGTATTGGATACGTGGGTGAATCTTGTCGAATGGTAATAGTCTACTAATTCGTCAAAAACGAAATCAACCTAATTCCTGATGAGACAATGCTATAATATTGCGAAACGATTGAAGTCTGAGCAAATGGGAATGGAAAAGGAAATGACAATGATGGTACTAGTGAATGGAATACTACCCTCTTTCGCGCTACCTCGCGACATCCAAAAGGTAAAACTAAAGTACACACTGTGGGAAGGCCAATAGTGTAATAAGTAACTGATGGTGGTGATAGTACCTGAGTAGTATGTGCCCTACTAGTGATGGAAAGAAAACACACTATCTTTCTTGCAATAAGCATCCTAATAAGTCCATTAAGATTAATTCTGAATACACTACCAAAAGGCATTCTATGTACGGGCTGAATGATAGGAAGACTCTGTTCCTATGGCAAATCAATAGTACTAATGGTGGTGTAAGTGCAACTGATGGTATAATGGTAGTGGAAGATGACAAGGCATCTTCAATGTCGGAATCCGATAAAAGGATGTCAGGGTGAGTATCTGAAGACATGTCACTTGTGAACCAGGTCAATAAAATGATATACATATACGGATATGAGTATAAATAACTCGCACAGGGTATGCATGAAACAACATGTATCATGATTATGCACTTATGATGAAATGATGAGATGCTATGATGATGTGGTTATAGTCTAGGGTCCAAGATACATCCTAGTTCGCTATAACCTTAGCTCTGATACCAATCTGTCACACCCCCAATTTACCTGACTTGCAGCGGAATGGAATACCTGGGGGTGTCTGTCATAGCACCACAGTTACAGTTACATTGAACGACCTAAAGTGTCGTTTGGAAAATACTGCATTTGATCATTGAAATAATTCAGAGTTTACAAAATGAGGTCCCCAAAATGTGTTGCATGTTCATGAAAAACAAGTCATACTAGATCAAATGTTTACATAAGTGCAGGAAATAATGATGAGACGCGTCGACTCCGCGACTCCATGAAGGTCCAAATGCATGTCACATGAGCTACCTTAATAACCTGAAATACATTGCTAAAACGTCAACACGAATGTTGGTGAATTCCATAGGTTTGTAAAATGTAATGATGTACGGCCACCACAAGTAAAAGTGCAAGATAAAAATCTCATGAAAATTGTACAATAGCCTTAAGCTCATGACACCGAAGCTATGACTGATGAAATTCTATGCCCCTCCCGAATGTTCTGCCAAACACTCAAATGTAAAAGACATGACATGCATCCGCTTACTGTTGGTACTTACTACCACGGATGGAGGCGTCACCCTCGATAGATCTATCCACTCACTCTCGCTTAACGGTAAATTAACGGTTCATGATGTTACAGGGGACTTATCACATGGCAAGGTAACTTAAGCTATGTACATGTTTGAATACTTGGGCTCGTACTAAAATGATTGATGCAATGTATTCCCCCCGTGGGATTTGAAAACAATCAAAAATGTTGAATTGAAAACGGGGCTATGAAAACTCACCTCAACTGATGAAACTGTGATGAAATGAAATGAACACCAATGAACAATTAGCTGCTGCAACCCAATATGATGGTACCATAAACATGTAATGAGCTGAAAAACAAGGCGCGCACACTAGCCGCAACCTAATGTGAATGATGAACGATCTACTTTAGATCATGAAATGATGTTATGAATGTCCATGCACATGTTTCCTATACCACTCTACTCTTTGAAAAACACTTGTGTTATCAAAATATATAATCCAAGAATTTGGAAAAATATTGCTATTAGAAAATAAAATAAGCTAGTTGCAATATATATACTTATATATATATCGTATGTTTCCATGTAAATGTTGAAATCCTCGGGTTGTAATCCTTGAAATATCGCCTTGAAATGATGAAAATATACTTGTAATAACTAATACTACATTAGTTATAAAGCTTGGTACATAATATTATTTCTAGCTTATAAATGTACTTCGTAGTTTTTGTGTCACTTTTATCAAAAGCTGTCAAATATAAAATGGTTTTAGCCGATATTCAAACGTGAATATCTTTGTCGTTACTTGTCCGTTTTACTTGTTCTTTATATCCACGGTTACGTCTTAGTATGTAGTAATATATTTTGGAAAGCTCGGCTCCTCCGGGTTACGTCTAAAGTCTCTTTTTGTCCAATGAAAAACGTCCAACAGCAAACAAATTTCCAGAAAATACTTTTCGTCAACAATCTTGCAAAAATCATAACTTCTTCGTTATAAGCTCTTTTTAATCCGTTCTTTCGCCTACGGATTCGTTTTTGAAAGTATTTTCTAAAAATTTTGCCAAAGTTTCCTTGGTGTTTACTGATTTTCCAGATTTTTACAAAACGGGACAGCATGTCTAAAATAGGTTCCAAATCAAGTTTTCAAGGTTTAAAACTAATTTCTACCATCACCAAACCTCTTGTAATCACCACATGACTAATCTAATCCTACCATACACCTTCTTAGGGTGCCATGGACTCCTAACCAAGTTATTAGAGCAAGGGGATTCATAACTAAAAAGTTAGGGTTTGTATGTTTCTTTTTAGACAAAATAAAGGGTGGTATAGCTCATTGTACATGGTTTTTAGCATGATACTCATGAAATACATGTAAAAATAAGATGATCCATGAAAAAATAAAGTTGAAAACTTACTTGATAAAATGAGATGATTATATGATGATTATGCTTGATGTTCTTGTGTTTTTGTTGCTTGATTCTTGATTAGGCATGTAAAAGGAACAAGTTTAGTGTTTTAACTTATGAAAAATGATCACTTGATCTTGGTGATTAATTTGGGTCGTGGGGATGAAGAGAGGGGAAGAAGAGATGAACTTTGATCTTTCTAATAAAAAGTATATTATGATTTTGTGATTTGGTAAAGTTAGTAATTTAGAGGTTTATTAGTTAAATACTAATGAGTTAATGCTAGAGGTTAAAGGGGTGTTACATGGTCCGGTTTTTCAAGGGTGAAGGGGGGGGGGGGGGGGGGGGGGGTAGGGTACTTGTGATTTAATTAGAAAACCTTGTATGAATTTGTGCTAGTTTGTGTTTTTAGTTACAATCGGGTACCGGTTTTATTAGAAATAAATGTTCACGAAGTTTACCGGGATGAAATAAAGTCATAATAATGTTAAAAACATATTAAAAATATGTTGGGTACATTTACTGAGTGATCGGGTGATTATTGTTTAGTTTTCACGAAAACCGTCGTTATATTCATACGCGTACGTTATAAATAAAATAAATTTCCAAAATACTGGGTAACTGAATGTTATAACTTTTATGATGTTAAAATGGATATAAAAATATGTCGGGACCATTGTGGGAATATTTAGATATATTCGTCGTGTATAAACCGGGTGTTAACGTTTTACTATAAATACTTATACGTAAAAACGTTAAATGTACTGAATATAGTAATTTGAAAATCCTGAGAGTGGTATAACATGAAAATGCTGTTATGATGATATGCAGACTATCTCCAGTCCGTATGCAGTGTCAAGGACACTTATGAAATGAATTCGCACCTAAACCAATCCGGTTACGCGAATTTGAATACTCGTAAACTAAATTTACGATGAAATGTGTAATGCACGTGAATGATGAAATCTTTTCCCGCAATGAATAGTGTTCCATGAATAGTAAAAATTTCTGAATGCTTCTCGGAATGTCAAACTGACACCAAAAATGATGAATAGTAAACTGATGAATAGTGTTTTGATGAATAGTGTTTGATGAATAGTATTTTTCCAAAGTTCGGGAAATGACCTGAAATGACTTGAAATGGTGAGTTGTGACAAATGAAAAGAGTTGGAGAGATCAAACCACAACACAATGATTTATAGTGGTTCGGCTACAAGGTCACCTTCCTTGTTCCTACTCCACTCCCTGAGTTACCTACTCGAGAGTTTTCTTCACTATGTCAACAAACTCCCTTATGGCGGAGAAAACCTTACACACCAATTTACACACCACAACTACGTCACAACTTCTACACAACTTCTTCACACCTATCTACTTCATACCTATCTTCTTCACACCTTTCTTCTTCGCACCTATCTTCTTCACTTCAATCTACTTCACACCTATCTTCTTTACAACTACACTACTTCACTACTAATCAACTTCTACTTCCTACACAACTTCTATTTCTTCTAAACTACTTATTACAAACATAACACAACTGCACAAATAATATATATACACTATGCACAACTACTCTTCAATACTTCTTGAACTTAGTTGTAGAAGGAGTGTTCTTCTTTTGCACTTTGGATGAGGATGGATGAGAAGAGATTGAATCACTTGAAACGAGGATTAGTATATTAATGATCAAAGGGTTTTGGAGGATGTTTATAGAGTTTGAGATCTAAAAATTTTGTGCAAAAGGTGGGGCAAAATTCTAGAATTAAGGTGGTATTTATAGGAGAATAATTCTAACAATTTCTGACACAGGAGCCTGGCCGGTCCTCTTAAATCGTGGCCGGTCCCCTTAAAATTAAGGAGACCGCCCCTTATAATTAAAGGGTCCGCCCAGCTGTAACGGCCAGAAAACTTGTCTTTTAGCGAGGAAAGTTTATTTGGTGAAAAACTAACTGATTTTGGTTAAAAATTTGAAATCATATATTTAGTATGATTAAAACATTTTTCTTTATTACCAAAAGTGTTTTTCAAAAATATATAATATGTTTATATGATTAAATAAACTTTGTATTAGTTAATTAAATACCCCTTTGATCATGAGATGTATTAAGCACTTGTTTATCCATACCTTAAGTGATTAAGTTGGATATAATGATATAAAGTAGCTTAATACTTGTTTACGTAGTAATCTTTCGCTTGATGAGTTTACATTTTGTGATCGTCAAAATATAGAGATATCGAAAAATATAAATAACGTTTTCATACATTATTTATGTCAACAATCTCTCCCTTTTTGATGATTACAAAATCTAAACTCATTAAGCGAAAGATTAGTTTATATACAAGTATTATTGTGAGTTTATAGCAATTCTCCCCCTTTTTGTTAGCATCAAAAAGGTTATCCTGAGTTAAGTGAAGCTCCCCCTTGATGTATACTCCCCCTCGTTTTGAGGTCATAATCGAGATATGGAATGTTTGCAAAAATATTTAGTGGACAAGCAACATATATATATATATGTATATAGCATGCAAGAGTGGAAACTAAACACAACCATAATCATTGATTAAATTAAAAAGGTTACAAGTAGTGCAAATAAGAAAAGCCTTGAAGGCTTACAAACATAAATAAAATAAACGAAAGCTCTAACATGAAAGTCTTCTCTAGAGCTTGCCATCCAAAATGGTTTTAAAACAATTTTATTTACCATCCAAGCATGTTTAATTGGGAGGAATGGATGGTGAACATGGAGATGGTGATGGTGGGGGAGTGTTTGTTGATGGTGGTGGAGGAGTTGTGTTTGTTGTTTGTGGTTGATGCAACAAGTTTTTCGGTTGTGGATAAAACAAAGACAAAGACAAGTGTCTCCATGAGCTTCAAGTTGTGGATAAAACAAATACAAGTGTCTCCATGAGCTTCAAGTAAGCTCCATGGGACGGGGTTATAGGTTGGTAGATTTATAGGGGATGAGGAGAAGTGTGCATCAAGAGGTGTTAATGGTGATAGTGAGAGGGTTAGTGCAAGAGTTATGTTTTCATTTGTGGGTTGTGATGGTTGATCAATTGTTGGAGGAGATAAATGGGTGTTTATGTAGTCATTAATGGATGAAGTGGATGGTATGGAGGAAGTAGAGGCTCCATTTGTTGATGGTGTTTTGGAGGGTACATTTGGTTCACTAGGATATGAGCATTGAGGTGGTGGTGATGGGGTGGTGTTGTCTTCATTTGTAAGATCAATGAATAGTTGTTTTGGTGGAATAATGACAAGTTTTTTTTTCTTGGCATTGTTTGAATAGGTGGTTCTTGGTGATGACATGATAAAAGGATGAGGTTTGATGAAGGTTGAGGATGATGAAATGTGAATTAAACATGCATGGGGATTATATAGTATGAAAACATGTTTGGAAGTAGAATTAATTTGAAATTGTATTGTTAGATTCCAAAATCAGTTTAGTTTTTAAGGGAAATGGTAGCTGAGACTTAGCAAAAGGGATCACAAGGTGCAAAAGAAAACAGTGTAAAAATTGTTCCAGATGACCGGTCCCCTTAAATTTAAGGGGGCCGCCCCTTATGAACTAAGGGGGGCCGCCCATCTGACGACCCAGAAATCAAAAATTTTCTGGAAAAATGTTATATTCTGTTTTGTTTTTGCAGCAAGCTCTATTTGGAGATTTTACATTTGTTTTGGTCTATTAGAAAGCATACATGTCATATATATATATATATATATATATATATATATATATATATATATATATATATATATATATATATATATATATACATAAACTAATCATGCAAGCATATATATAGATTAAGAGATAAAGCATGCATTCATAAGCATATATTAAACATAAATAAGCAAGTTAACATCCTAATCAAATATTCAAACAATTTCCAAGAAAAATAATAAGTACTTCCGAATATACTTCGGACAAATAGCACACAAGATATAAAAATAAATATTGTTCAACAAACATAATCTAAGCACATCATCTCTTTTTCTTCCCGAAGATACCCTTCAACGTCTTCCCGATGGATTTGAAGCCTCCTCTAACTTCTTCATGCAAACTCTTTTGTCGTCTAAGCATCTCGGTTGTTCGCTCATGAAGTACTTCTTCATTTTGATCGCTAGGAGATGGAGTTGAATACTCGGGATAGTCAAGATCCTCTAAATTATCAACGAACTCGGAAAACGAAGGGGTACTAGCATCATGGATGTTTTCCTCCTCATCGTCATCGTCTTTTCTATAAGATGATCCATGAAAGCTATGACGACGAGATTTTCCCTTGTCACTTCGAGTTCGTCTTTTAGAGCGAGAGGACGTAAGGTGGGATAGATGGACTCATAGATGCTATTGTCAAGATTGGGGTAGTACTCGATAACATGACGATAGAGACGAGTAAGAAACATTCCATATGGAAGATTGGCTTTGGGAGTTCTTCTAGCACACTCAATCCGTTTGATAAAGAAGTAGGCCAAATTGTACAGCTTTTCGACAGCGATGCAATACAACATGTGAGCAAGGCACGCGGGAGATGGTCCCGGTGACCTCCAGTACCAAACGCATTCTCACGAATGAGTTCTTCCCAACGCTTCATGTGGGGTCTAATTCCTTGAGGAGAAGTTGGTATGAAGAGATTTGGACGTTTTTGGATTTTATTTTTTGGGTTGTAGTGGCACGCTCCACACCAAGGATTTGACGAATTTCATCGGGATGAGGGATGTCGGAGAGATAAGGACCAAAGGTTGGTCGACAACGATGAAGAGATTCGAGGTCCCACTCGTTTGTGAAAACGGCTTGACCTCTAAAAGGAATTTGGAGGATTTGACCAAATTGTTCGAGAGTTAAGGTGATAAATTCATTTTGAACCATGAAGGAGATGGTGATGGCACCAAGATCATTGGTTTGAACGGTGACTTGGCTATAGAAATCGACTATGAAACGAGGAACGATTGGTTCATTAATTTCATAAAGGCAATTGAGGTTGATGCTTGAAAACAAGCGATTAATGTAGTCGGATTGAGCAAAGGCTAGATCTACTACACGTCCCTCATGAACGT